>JAUPFT010000010.1:48765972-50208472 GCA_036936625.1 Parnassius smintheus behrii
TATTCCATCCCCGCCATCACTAATGAAATTGTAATTGCATTTTTAAGTGCTGATTTACCACGTGCTCGGCGGTGAATGAAAACGTCGTGGCGAAATTTGCATGTCAGAGAAATAAAAAAAATTCGGAGACATGTAAAGTTAGCCAATACGCTTTGAGCCAGCGCGGTGGACATTTTCTTGCCCTAGAAACCCTCTCAGAAATGAGAGAAGGACTGTGCCCAGCAGTGGGACGTATATATAGGCTGTAACTCTATTCGCTTAAATATAAAAAAAATCATTATGTGAACTATGAAAACTACAAGTTCAAGGCTTACGACTAAAATGTCATCTAAATACTTAGTTATATTAAAACGTCAACCCTTATTTTTTAAACGACTTCAAAAAGGGGGAGGTTCGACTGTATTTTTTTAATGTGTGTTACCTCAGAACTTATTTTTTTAAGTGGACCGATTTTGATGATTATTTTTTTATTCGATAACCGGTGATTTTTATGTGGTCCCATATAAATTTGATCAAGATCTGACTATCAGTTTTTGAGTTATCCCCTAATAATGCGTATTTAATCGACTTCGATTACGTTGATAACGTTCTCATTTTATTTATTTTGAAGTCGGCTGCACAAGTTTTTTAATTTTACCTCATGTCTAATTTTAAATGTATACGGGTCCGCCCCGCAATTGTACTTATTTACTTATTCAATAGAAGAAAAATCGGTTCGGTTGTTTTCAAAAAATCAGTAAACATACACAAAGAAAACGTACCCTTTGAATATACAAAAACTCCTTCTTAGAAGTGGATTAAAACTATAATTTAAGAGCTGTATACTAGATGAATTTTACTGTGAATTTAATAAATAAATACTGTTACTGTACTATCAATTAAATAAATAAATAAATAAAAATCTATCGTAATTAAAATCATATCCACCCTAGCATGTGACCCTATGAAGTGACAAGGTCAAATACGCCTACTAAATTAATTGTTTTATTGTCGTTCGTAAAGTATGATGGATATGATTTAAATTTCGATGGATTTTAATTATTTTATTTATTTAAATCAAAATTTTTGTTTTCATATTTTTAAAATACTACTGCCATAGGCTTCTACTCCATTCACATGTTACACCCTAATTTTTTTCCAGACGGTAAAGAGGTCATATTTGACAACTTATGTTTAAATAATAAATAACAATATGGCAGCCAACCCTACCGCTAGGTAACCTAAATTACTCGTGAACCGTGAAAAGCATCGTCTCTTCTAAATTTTCAGGTCGTGTAATATATATCCGGGTCCGGCAGCAAACATAAAAATTACGTCTCATTTGCGTGTAGAAAACAGAAAATAGGTCTTGAAATTTAACTAAATAGTTCTAGAGTAATCTTAGGAATTTTTTATAAAATTATTATAAATACATAATATATAAACACTCACGCCTATCACCAAGAGTGGTAGGCAGAGATTACAGACTTCCATTTGGCACGATCCTGACACACCTCTCTCGCCTCCTTCACATTCATATACCTACCTACGCATACATGCTCGTCGGTTAAGGGTACCCCTAATTTAGCCCATTTTCCATATATCACCAATTTGGTCAAAAACTTTCGCCTAGAACGTCCCTTTTTGACTCTTCCATTCGCTTCTGTAACATACAATTGATTTGTAACTCTTTACTTATTCATTTTTTCTACATGACCAAACCACTGAAGCATTTCTTTCTTAATCTTGGTCACAGCATCGTCTTGCAAAATACACTCTTCTTTTATCACACAATTTCTCACCCTGTCACTCAAATTCAGCCCTAACATACTCCTTACCGACCGCATTTCTACTGCAATGATTCTACTCTGAATCTACGTGCTTCTTCTGCCACACCCAACTTTTACTAACGTATGGTACGTTAAAGTGGGGACTAACACAGCATTGCGAATTACCATACGTGCCGTTTTTTGACACATTCTGACTTATAACAATAGAGTGTATATCCCCATTTACTTTATTTCCAGCGTTCACTCGTCGTTCTATATCCTTATCATATCTTCCATCCCTGCTGAATACACATCCCAAATATACAAACTCATCTACTTGCTCGACCCACTCCCCTTCTATTCTTATTTCACATATTGTTTTACTTGCTTCTCTTTCAAAAACCATAACTTTCGTCTTACTTGCGTTCACTTTAACTTTTGCCTTTTAAATTTAACTTTTAAAGAACTGTACATAAATGTAATCGTCATTTGCAACTCGGCCGCCGATGACGCATAAATAACTTGATCATCGGCGTACATAAGATATTTGACGGTTAACTCACCCATTCTTAATCCGCATAGATTATCCGCAATAGAGGATAGATGTAGATGTCCATGGGCCACAGCATCCACTTAACATTAGGTGGACTATGTACTCGTTTGTCACCCGTGTTCTATAAAAAATATTTAGTAGCTAACCCTAACAACCAGTAACCTCAATTACTTGCGAACCGTGAAAAGCATAGTCTCTTCTATATTTTCAGGTCGTGTAATATATTCCGGTTCCGGGAGCAAACAAAGAATTTACGTCGCATTTGCTGGGAGAAAAAAAAATAGGGCTTGGGAATTTAACTAAATAGTTATAGTGTAATCTTAGAAACTTTTTCATAAAATAAGTCTGATTAAAATGAATGTAGTAATGATATGAACTCGATGATTAATGATGATTTTGCTACAGCTATGTTTTTATAGGCTGTAATAGATGGATGGGTGAATATACTCATTTATTTTTTAAATTCTAACTCGGTATTACAGAGATCCTAAACATTTTCTGCGATTTTTTTGTAACATTAAACGAATGAAAAGTATAAATCTCTTCAAATAAAATTAGGTTTTTCCTTTTACATTACAACTTTAAAAAAAATCATTGGTAGGATTTGGTGTTCTTTTGCGAGGATTTGTGAAATATATAGGTTAAATCCGATGTAATTTAATCGGTATTCGTAAATTAAAATTCTGTTATATCATTTGCTTGGCGATGTAAGAAAACATATCTTAGATAAAAAATATATCACTGAGCAAAGGCTTTTGAACATGCAAACCCTTCCTCGTATTAAACCCTATGATGAATCAAAAGAAACCTGTGTCTATTAGTGGCAAATATAGGTTATTACTTTTTGCTTTTACTTGAAAGTACAGATTATAAGAACCCCTCGAAGAACTAACAACCAATGGGAAAGAAAAGTACTTGAGCGGCGTCAAATGTACGTGACGTCTGGTAGTATGGGTGTCAATCCATCAGCCAAGGGTAATGATAAAGACATATTCACGAGAGAGGTCCTTGTTAACCTATAAAATTTTATGACTCGATGGTAAAGACATATTACTAACATTTATTTATAAAATAAGGGTGACACACCAGAACACAGTCTACCTGATGTGAAGTGAATGCTATGGTCTATAGACGTCTACATTTTTTATATAATTAGGGTATCAAACCATGCTATTTTACGCTGGTGATCTACACAACTCTTTTACCTATATCTGTTACCAAGTAACAGAGCGTACACTGTTATAATCTGGGCCGAAGCGTGTAGACAGCCAGTATCGTTACATGCTGTGAGATATGTTTATCATCATAATATATCGAATTTTAGTCATCAGAAGTCGCAATCCATCTGCCTTCTTATATGCTTGAAGTTGGTCCATAGTGGGCTTAACATCATGCCACATCATCATCATTACAGCCCTTCACAAGTCAAATGCTGAATATAGGCCTCCCCCAAGGTATACCACAAGGCACGGTCCTAAGCCACTTGCATCATTCGACTTCCTGTCTATCTTCCTAGGTCGTCACTCCATCTAGCGAAAGGACGCTCTAAACTTCGCTTACCGGTACCATCAATTGTCGGTTCTTCGAGTTATATGGCCGACCCATTGTTACTCCAGCTTACACGTCATTTTACATATCCATATATAAATAAAAAACAGATAAAAACTTTATAAAAAATATTGTACACAGATCTATTATGTCTTCGGTAAGTTTGTCATATCAACTTTAGTCTATGAGCACCTTGAGGACTTTTACCTATAAGTTAGACCTAAAACGTGTCGTATAAAGGGATCACTTTGATCCCTTTGAACGCCAGTAATCTAATTTACCTTTACCGAAATATGCCATCGTAGATAAAACAAATTATATAATAGATTTTGCGGTGGTTAGTCAATATCTTGCGTTTCGCTCGATGAATAAATGATGGTGACAGTTACCATTACCGTTAAAGCGTATTAAAGTCCACTGCTGAACTTAGGCCTCCCCCATAGATTGTCTTTTGAAGAGGATACCGCCGCTACAATACTATAGTATATATTTTTTATATCTACATATAAACCGGAAGTGACAAACGAAATGACAGTATATGAGAGAGAGATCTGAGATTTGCTAATATTTGTAGATTGATTTGCAAATCCGAACGTGCATAGAGTGCTGCAGTCAC
The DNA here is from genome assembly GCA_036936625.1 of Parnassius smintheus behrii. Taxonomy (NCBI): domain Eukaryota; kingdom Metazoa; phylum Arthropoda; class Insecta; order Lepidoptera; family Papilionidae; genus Parnassius; species Parnassius smintheus. The sequence continues at coordinate 48,770,438 of JAUPFT010000010.1, forward strand.
ATATGAGTTGCAAAATGCCACCTAGGAGTGTTAGAATCGGTAGAAAGAGAAAGCCTATGAAGCTTATTGGTAACCTTAATTTGGCTGAAACCAACCTTGTCAGCCTCGAGCACAGGCCAGGCCAGGCCAGTCTCTCAGTCTCGCGGTATTCTATTCATTTCGGAGTGTGCGCAGAAATTGCATGTTATAATTCCTCTGTCCCCTATCCATCATCGGATATCCAGGAGTTTGGCGTGTCTTCTTTCTTTTGTTGTCGACATCGCACTCATTAGAACCAAACAGTTTGCTTCGTCTTTTGTAATGCGTGCAGCAAAGGAGTGAAATAATTTGCTGGCATCTGCCTTTCCGTCTGAATCCTGGGCGGTCTTAAAGGCAAGAGTGAATTGGTTTTTGTTACACTAAGACGGTGCAATTTCTCGATCTAGGCCTTCATCACCACTTACCACCAGGTGGAATTGTTATAAAGCACTGGCTTATATATTTTTATATATATATATATATATATATATATATATATATATATATATATATATATATATATATATATATATATATTGTGAATTATATTTAGATACAAATTACATACTGATTATAAATATAAATGATTGACTGATTATAAATAAAAATATAAATAATATTTTTTGATCTTAGCAACATAACAGAAAAAACGGCACTGGTTATTTGAATAAAAAATCATGAGTGCAATTATTTTAATTTAAATTTTCGTGTTTTTAAAAAATACTAAAAAAAGGGCTTCAAAAAAAATTTTAAAAAAATTGGTCGGTCGGTCTGGGCTCGAACCGGGGTTTTACGATCCTGTGACCGCCCATTATACCAATTAAGCTACTTACATATAATCGTTAACAAACCGTCAAAATTTACCTTCTTATTCTAACGATATTGTAGCAATTTTTCATTGCCTAAAAACACGGACAAAAATACATTTTCTAAAACTCCCGAAACTCCCTGGACACTGAATTTTATGAAAATCGTTGGAGCCGTTTCCGAGATCCCGATTATACATATATATATATATATATATATATATATATATATATATATATATATATATATATTCAAATCTTGTATATATATATATACACGGCTATGGTCCGATCTACGCAGAATGAATTTACTGTGTCAAGGCTCAATTTATGCAGACTTTCCCTGTGATCACATCCTAGATGGCCACACAGATGACATGAGGCTATTGAAATTAAAAAGCATCCCAATTTCGATAGAGAAGGAGGCTGAGTACCACCATCTGCATGGGACCCTATAATTAATGAAATTAAAACTAAACCAAAGCACACCATCATCGGAACATAAATAATAATTAAAAAGCTGAAGGTTCTCTGGGTTAACACTGCCATCGGGACGTTAGTCGCCTCAGTCCCCCGTGACCATGGGTGCTGGAAAGCACCTGAAACGTGGGGAATTATAAAACAAAATAAATTAAGCGCTATAAAAACCGTAAAAGTAGTTTTAATCAATGTGGAAAGTTTGCGTAAATATAAGAAATCATTATGAAAAGCCATTATTTTTAAATTTCTCAGTCTGTCTGAACGGCTAATCTTCACATTGGTTGGAGCAATTACAATTTAAACTTGACGAGTAGATAGAGAGCATTGCCGGGTGTAATCTAGATATTTTATCCGAAAATCTTGGACAAAATCCTTTTTATTTTGAGAAATCTAAAATTGTTGAAATAAATTAGTCGTTGATGATTATATTAAATAACGCTACTTTAGCAGATCCAGGCGAAGTCGAAATAATTCACTAGTAAACAGTAATATAGAAAAAGCGTATTTACTAGAAATGTGTGAATTGACTGGGTTTTTATGCTGCCATGTCTGAAATTGATATTGGAAAACTCTGGAACAGAAATCTAATATTGCCGAACTTTTTTGTACAGTGTCGGAGCACCCGAACTTCACTCAATTAGCTCCGAACTCTTTAACTTTTAAATGGTACTCCATCGGATTTTTCGGAGCGATGGAATGGATTTTGTATTACTGTTTTAAAATGAACCATCTTACTGATAAAGGCAGTTAGGCGATCCGACATATGGAGTGACGATCTGAAGAAATATGTAAGATTTTTTTTTTATAGGAGAGAGCGCAAACGAGTATGGGACAAAAATTTTGCAGACAATAAGGGCTGCCAACAGAAGTGAAAACTCAATTATATATGCGTATGATATCTGGCGCAAGTCATGCGTCTTAGACATGCTCGTGACGTGTCGTGATCATCCGTGACGCAAACCGATAAGTTTTTGCCCTACCAAAATTGCTAAACGCCGCTTAAGAAATTTTCACTTCAAATAAACATCATCAACGTAGTTTTCCAGTCAATAATTAAAGGCAATCAACTGAGTATGTTTTTTTATAAAGATATCTTTAGTAAATTACCTATTACATGCTTGGTTTTATTTAATATGCTCAGTGTAAAATACTCAACATCGGCAACTGGAAGCAACGTAGAAAATGCCAAGCGGCTTTTAATACTGCGCTAGGCGCATTATAATATGTATGAGTAATTCTTAACTACTGTAAGTAGGGTTGCCAGATGGTCAGAATTCGTCTGGATTCGTTCTTTTTCTTATCTCAAATATTATATGTAGGTCAAAAACTTTCGCCTAGAACGTCAATTAATTTAAATCATAATTGTTGTTTTTATTTTTAGGTTTGTTATACTTTTATTAATTGATGTGTCTACAAATGTTAAAATGTATTGAACTGCCTGCCAATTAGGGGAGGAGTTGCCGGCGCATAAGAATATTCATATGCTGCAGAGTTAATAAAGTTTTTTTATCTATTTCTTTTTATGCTTGATGTCTTTTAAAAATAAGGTATGTTTGTTGTGTATTCTGTAAGTTTTGGCTCCTTAATAAAATATAATATCCTAAAACCTACCCGGTAGATTATGGACTCGCTGACGACTTCTGAATGATCAATTTAATTAATAATACGGAAGATTATAATATCACAAATATAATTATGAACACAGAACTCTCTTTTTTAAAGAATAATGGTGACAAACAAATACACAGTCCACCTGATGTTATGGCAGCTTCTCACTGCGTGTGTTATCACGCGCCGCGCCGCGCCCGCACGCCCCACGCGCAGTGTGAAGGGCTTGGCGCGGTGTGATCTCGCGCGTCGCGTCGTGCGTAACACAGCATTGTGAATTACCATACGTGTCGTTTTTGACACATTCTGACTTTTAACAATAGAGTGTAGAGACCCATTTACTTTTTTCCAGCATTCACTCGTCGTTCTATATCCTTATCATATCTTCCATCCCTGCTGAATACACATCCCAAATATACAAACTCATCTACTTGCTTGACCCACTCCCCTTCTATTCTTATTTCACATATTATTTTACATTTTCCTCTTTCAAAAACCATAATTTTCGTCTTACTTGCCTTCACTTTAACTTTATCTTTTAAAGACCTGTTAATGTAATTATCATTTGCAACTCGGCCGCCGATGACGCCTAAATAACTTGTACATCGGCTAACATAAGGTATTTGACGGTTAACTCACCCATTCTTAATCCGCATGGATTATCGAGGATAGATGTAGATTTCTATGGGACACAGCATCCACTTACCAATAGGTGGACTATGTACTCGTTTGTCACCCGTGTTCTATAAAAAATATATAGTAGCTAACCCTAACAACCAGTAACCTCAATTACTTGCGAACCGTGAAAAGCATAGTCACTTCTATATTTTCAGGTCGTGTAATATATTCCGGTTCCGGGAGCAAACAAAGAATTTACGTCGCATTTGCTGGGAGAAAAAAGGAAAGAGGGCTTGGGAATTTAACTAAATAGTGCTATTGATTAAAACTACTTTTACGGATTTTATCGCATTTATTTTACTTTTAATTACTTTTATTTTTAATTAATAATAATATAATATAATATTCCCACAACTATCACACAACGCCATCTAGTAGTAGTAGCTTAGCTTGGTAAGCAGAGCTTGTGTTATGGGTACTAGACAACTGATAAACATACTTATATATTTCTAAATACATAAATATTACAGATAAATTATACCCAGACACAGAATAAATGATCGTGCTCATCACACAAACATTTGTCCTGGGTGGGAATCGAACCCACGACCTCCGGCATAGCAGTCAGGGTCACTAACCACTAGACCAACAGGCCAGTCAATTCCATTCCCGACGTTTCGTTTTTAATCAATGTGTGGGGTTCGCATAAATATAAGAAAATTAAATAGTTCTATTGTAATCTTAGAAACTTTTTCATAAAATTAGGTTATTCCTTTAACTTCAATAACTTTACAAAAAATCATTGGTAGAATTTGGTGTTCTTTTGCGAGGATTTGTGGAATATATAGGTTAAATCCGATGTAATTCAATCGGTATTCGTAAATTAAAATTCTGTTATATCATTTGCTCGGCGGTGTAAGAAAACATATCTTAGATAAAAAATATATAAACAATACATAATCACTGAGCAAAGGCTTTTTTAACAGGCAAACCCTTCCTCGTATTAAACCCTATGATGAATCAAAAAAAGCTTGTTCCTATCAGTGGCAAATATAGGTTGTTAATTTACTTTTTGCTTTTACTTGAACGTACAGATTATGAGAACCCCTCGAAGAACTAACAACCAATGGGAAAGAAAAGTACTTGAGCGGCGCCAAAGGTACGTGACGTCTGGTAGTATGGGTGTCAATTCATCAGCCAAGGGTGATGATGAAGACATATTCACGAGAGAGGTCCTTGTTCACCTATAAAATTTTATGACTCGATTGTAAAGTCACGTTACTAACATGTATTTATAAAATAAGGGTGACACACCAGAACACAGTCCACATGATGTGAAGTGAATGCTATGGTTTATAGACATCTACATTTTTTTTTAAGAATTTGGGTATCAAACGAGCACAGAGTCCACCTGATGTTAGGTCGATATTGTGGCCCATAAACATCTACATTTATCCTCGATTAGGAATTAAATGCAGATGGATTTTCACCCGTGAGAACTAAGATGTAATGCCTCGTTTCCTGTAAAAAGGGTCTCCGATTCTCTTTACTCACCATACGAAACACAGTGGCATATAGCTACTATTTTATGCTGGTATTCTGTGAGAGCGTGGTCCATCCCCGATCGAGCTGACCCATTCGTGCTACAACCATAATATAGCTGCAGCTTATCTACCACGCATAAATCATACATCGATTAAGAATCATAGTACAGATGCGTAGTTCCCTGAGGACGGAATACCTCGTTACCATCAAAGAGATTTCCAGTACTTTACATTTACCATACGGAACACAGCAGCATTAAGCTGCTATTTTACGCTGGTGATCTATACAACTCTTTTACCTATATCTGTCACCAAGTAACAGAGCGTACACTGTTATAATCTAAAGCCGAAGCCGAGTAGACAGCCAGTATCATTACATGCTGTGAGACATTTTTATCATCATAATATATCGAATTTTAGTCATCAGAAGTCGCAATCCATCTGCCTTCTTATATGCTTGAAGTTGGTCCATAGTGGGCTGTAACATCATGCCACATCATCATCATTACACCAACAAGTCAAATGCTGAACATAGGCCTCCCCCAAGGTATACCACAAAGCACGGTCCTGAGCCACTTGCATCATTCGACTTCCTGTCTATCTTACCAGGTCGTCACTCCATCTAGCGAGAGGACGCTCTAAACTTCGCCTACCGGTACCATCAATTGTCGGTTCTTCGAGTTATATGGCCGACCCATTGTTACTCCAGCTTACACGTCATTTTACATATCCATATATAAATAAAAAAAAGATAAAAACTTTATAAAAAAATATTGTACATAGATCTATTATATTTTTGGTAAGTTTGTCATACCAACTTTAGTCTATGAGTACCTTGAGGGCTTTTACCTATAAGTTAGGCCTAAAACGTGTCGCATAAAGGGATCACTTTGATCCCTTTGAACGCCAGTAATCTAACTTACCTTTACCGAAATATGCCATCGTAGATAAAATAAATTATATAATAGATTTTGCGGAGTCAATGTCTTGTATTTCGCTCGATGAATAAAGGATGGTGACAGTTACCATTGCCTTTACAACCTATTAAAGTCCACTGCTGAAAAAAGGCCTCCCCCATAGATTGTCTTTTGAGGGAAATATTTGTAAATGTTGGCAATGTGGGTTGGAAACCATAGTTTTTTATTTTAAGTCTTTATTAGGGAGACGCTACTGCTTCATTTCCTCATTTGTTTCCCTCCGTCGCCTCTTAAGACACCCACGGCATGATATGGGGTAGTGGATATTCATACACCGCCGCTACAAAACTATAGTATATATTTTTTATATCTACATATAAACCGGAAGTGACAAACGAAATGACAGTATATGTGAGAGAGATCTGAGATTTGCTAATACTTGTAGATTAATTTGCAAATCCGAACGTGCATAGAGTGCTGCAGTCACATATGAGTTGCAAAATGCCACCTAGCCAAAGAATATATACACTACGCGAAAAGAAACGACACTTAAGCATGTGTGCACGTAAAATCGCTTGCGGCTATGTGTGGGTGTCATGATGTGTGCGGGGGCCTTGAGAGACGCGCGGGGTGTGGAACGGGCAGTCGCCGACTGCCCTGGCCGAGGGCTAGTAGTAGTACCGATATTTGTTAGTATTAGTTAATATGAATATATTCGTCAAGTGATATAATATTTCAATTATTAGTATATGAATATTACTGATATCTTAATGTACATATTACTATTCTATTCATGTAGGTATTAAGTTTATGTTACCAAGTAACGTTATTAGTTTTTATAGCCGTGTATGCTAGGTTTATATGATTTGATAAATATTAATGTTGTTACTAAATAAATGATATTATAGTATATGTATAAGTATTACTAAAAGTGATTTAAGTGATTACAATTAAAATAAATTTCACTGCACAAAACAAGGGCCCTTGTTTTGTTAGTTTAATTTTTAATAATGTTTTATGATACGTAAAAATATGTGAACTCATTTTAATGAAAGTCGATATGATCTTAACAAGAATTATGGGGAAATACCATGATAATAAAAGTAATATATCACGAATAATTTTATTATATTACATTAACTGAAATATACACTATTAAAAATACCACTAGAGAGTCAAGAAATTTTAGATATTCTATAAAGAGTTTTTGTATTTGTTCATTGTATTTATGGACTATTTCATTAGAAATAGAAATGACTTATCTCTTCAACACATAGGGAACAATTTGCTGGCCGCCATGTCCCAGGAAACCTGCATACCTTTGGATTTTCTAAAAAAAAATATACATGCTACGAATTTTTGCAATTATTAAATAATAATGAAAATTAAAAAATTAATCGAAAAATTCAAAAATATATAAGAGTAAATTATTTTTAAAGGATAGTAGATAATACTGATTATTGCGTACTGAAATACTAAGTGTTGGTTAATTATTTAAGATTACCATTAACTGTCGTGCATATTTGGTTTTGTCGGAAGTTTTAATATTCCTCATTTAATAAAAGTTGATTTAAAATTGAACGTATCCTTCGCTACCCAAATACATAAGTTTACATAATATATAACACATACCTATTATGTATCTTCTTTGGTACAAGTCTATAATATTCCATTTTGGTTCGATATCAACCCTAGCGTTACACGCTTCGACTCAAGGTCACCGGCGCTTAAGCTCTCACGTACAGGGAGTGTCACCGATGTGACCTAGCAGTGTTAGACACGGTAGAAAGAGAAAGCCTATGAGGCTTATTGGTAACCTTAATTTGGCTGAAACCAACCTTGTCAGCCTCGAGCACAGGCGCAGAGTAGCCAGTCTCTCAGTCTCTCGGTATTCTATTCATTTCATTCCTCTGTCCCCTATCCATCATCGGATATCCAGGAGTTTGGCGTGTCTTCTTTCTTTTGTTGTCGACATGGCACTCATTAGAACCAAACAGTTTGCTTCGTCTTTTGTAATGCGTACAGCATAGGAGTGAATTAATTTGCTGACATCTGCCTTTCCGTCTGAATACTGGGCGGTCTTAAAGGCAAGAGTGAATTGGTTTTTGTTATATCAAAACAGTGCAATTTCTCGATCTAGGGCTTCATCACCACTTATCACCAGGAGGAATTATTATAAAGCACCGACTTATAATTATATTTTAAAAAAGTTGATATTTTTACGCCACCACCACAACGCGGATGTACTATTCTATTTAATTAAAAAACGGTTTCGTAGCGCAGTATGCAAGCGCTTGGCTACGGTGCTACGGGGCGCAGGCTCAAATCTACTTATGAACAAGTATCTGTATGGCACACAAATACTAACAATACTATATATATATATATATATAACTAAATAACAATATATATATATATATATATATATATATATATATATATATATATATATATATATATATATATGCGGCTATGGTTAGATCTACGCAGAATGAACTTACTGTGTCCTGAGGTCAAGGCTGAATTTCTGCAGACTTTCCCTGGGATCACATCCTAGATGGCCCCAAGGATTATATCAGATTTGATAGAACACAAATCCTCGCGAAAGAACATGGATTCCTACCAAGGCTGATACATGAGGCTATTGAAATTCAAAAGCATCCCAATTTCAATAGAGAAGGAGGCTGAGTACTACCACCTGCGTGCAAATAATAATTAAAAAGCTGAAGGTTCTCTGGGTTAACACTGCCATCGGGACGTTAGTCGCCTCAGTCCCCCGTGACCATGGGTGCTGGAAAGCACCTGAAACGTGGGGAATTATAAAACAAAATAAATTAAGCGCTATAAAAACCGTAAAAGTAGTTTTAATCAATGTGGAAAGTTTGCGTAAATATAAGAAATCATTATGAAAAGCCATTATTTTTAAATTTCTCAGTCTGTCTGAACGGCTAATCTTCACATTGGTTGGAGCAATTACAATTTAAACTTGACGAGTAGATAGAGAGCATTGCCGGGTGTAATCTAGATATTTTATCCGAAAATCTTGGACAAAATCCTTTTTATTTTGAGAAATCTAAAATTGTTGAAATAAATTAGTCGTTGATGATTATATTAAATAACGCTACTTTAGCAGATCCAGGCGAAGTCGAAATAATTCACTAGTAAACAGTAATATAGAAAAAGCGTATTTACTAGAAATGTGTGAATTGACTGGTTTTTTATGCTGCCAAGTCTGAAAGTGACATTGGAAAACTCTGGAACAGAAATCTAATATTGCCGAACTTTTTCGTACAGTACCGGGGCGCCTGAACTTCACTCAATTAGCTCCGAACTCTTTAACTTCTAAAGTTACTCCATCGGATTTTTCGAAGCGATGGAATGGATTTTGTATTACTGTTTTAAAATGAACCCTCTTACTGATAAGGGCAGTTAGGCGATCCGACATATGGAGTGACGACCTGAAGAAACATGTAAGATTTCTTTTTTATAGGAGAGAGCGCAAACGAGTATGCGACAAAAATTTTTGCAGACAATAAGGGCTGCCAACAGAAGTGAAAACTCAATTATCCTCTCAACTGTCCCGGCCAAAATGCTCGCTTTGGCGTATCTGTCCAACCTTGAAGTTTATAAGTAAATAGCAACCTTCTAAAGGTTGTGGACAGACACTTAATAGCGATTGGACCGACGAGAGGTTATACATGCGTATGATATCAGTCTTAGACATGTTCGTGACGTGTCGTGATCATCGGCGACGCAAACCGATAAGTTTTTGCCCTACCAAAATCGCTAAACGCCGCTTAAGAAATTTTCGCTTCAAATAAACATCTTCAACGTAGTTTTTGAAATTATGGCGTAATACTGCAACGCCAGTCAATAATTAAAGGCAATCAACTGAGTATATTTTTTTATAAAGATTATCTTTAGTAAATTACCTATTACATGCTTGGTTTTATTTAATATGCTCAGTGTAAAACACTCAACTCGGCAACTGGAAGCAACGTAGAAAATGCCAAGCGGCTTTTAATACTGCACTAGGGGCATTATAATATGTATGAGTAATTCTTAACTACTGTAAGTAGGGTGTTCAGATGGTCGGAATTCGTCTGGATTCGTTCTTTTTCTTATATCTCTTTTTACAATGCAGTAAAATGTTAGTAAGCGCTTATTTAATGCACAGTATTTTTCATTCATATAAGCAAGTCAGCAGTTGTACTGTTCTTTTCTATGTCAACTTTAATTCCATTTTTAATGATCAGAATCCAAATTCATGTGACAACCATAAAATGAAGTGTTCTTAAAGTGTTCTTAGTTATATATCAACAATATTGTTTTTGTAGCCTATCAATTTGAAATATAAACATTTTATTTTACATTTTTATTTTTAATATTTATTTCTCACGACATCCACCCCAAAATCCCGACATTTTAAAATTTTGTCCAGATAATTTGGTTTTCCGATCAGGTATTTATTAATTACTAACTGTAAGCCAGTTTTGGACTACTACTAAAATCCCATTCTTAACTTAATAAAAGCCCTATCACTCTTACGTGGTCTTTTACGTCATATAATAAGACAGAAGTAATTCTGAGTATTTGATAACTTTTAAGTAAGAAGGGTCAAACGAACATTCAGCCCATCACCTGATGGTACGTGTCGACCGCCCCACATAAGCAAGTGAAACACCAGAGTAGTGGCTCGTGGTGTTGAAAGTACCTCAGTCCTATCAGCCCGGAAAAATCACAAAGAATTCTTGCGGGGAAGAATAGACAGATGGATGCAGATGACTTAAGAACGAGCTCACGTATGTATCTGTGCGGAAACCTATGTTCAGCATTGGACTTGTGAAGCACTGTGGTGAGTGACTTAGTGAGTGAGCTATAAAAATTGTGACAATACAATGAAATCTAAACCTCCTTTATCCTCTTTCAAAAAAATCACGAATAAAAGAAAAGTCAAATTTATTCGTTGCTGCAACCTACTTTTACAAATCTTTACTTTAAAAAACCTTAAATAAATATTTAAAAATTATATAGATTATATCAGCAAAAAGGCTTTCTAATCGGCATTACGTTACGGTAACAAAGATACTGCAGCACTGATAATCTGTCAGCCTCCGCCACATATGTAAGTCGACTCGCGAGAAATCACTGGACATCATTAATTACCGATTTTATTACTTATATTTATTAAGTACACTTGCAAAGTTTACATTGAATCTAATAGGTATTTATAATTATTATAAATTATATACAATAAACTAACTAACTGACTATGCTACGTTCTTGTACTCTGTGACTCGGTGATGGTAAGTCTATATCAGCATTGGTCTATGGAACAAACTGAAAGTCTATGGACTTAATCATAAAATAAAATCATTTCTTTATGAATAATTCAATATGAAAATTTTACTCCCTCGCACTTACTTTACTTACTAATACTTGGAAATGTTATCGGTATACTTTTCCTAATGGCTAAATGTCACATTCACATTTTTCACTGATGGGTTATCATTTGTTTTTCGTTATTTATGCTATTAAATTAGCTTTGCTTTATTAGAACGAAGTTCCTTATTGTGTGTTACGAAAGGGGGCTAGACGAAAAAAATTAAGACCAAAAGTTGTAACGACACTTTTTGCTATAGTTGTAAGCCGTGCGGCGTGCGCGTGTTTATCTCTCTCTCTCTCTCTCTCGCTCTCTCTCTTTCTCTCATATAAAGCAAGCCAGTTATTTTTGTTTCGTCTTTCTATTTCGCATTGAACAGTGTGGTGTCGCGATGATTATTTTTATTGAGTATATACGGGTTTATTGTAGATAATAAAAAATAAAAAATAATAACAATAATACATATATAGGAACTTCGTTCCATCCGGGTGTCCCTTGACACCTCTTAAGTTTTTTTTTGTTTTTATAATTTTCCATATTATTGTATTTCTTTGGGGGCGACATTGTGAACGATTATGATAAAATTAAAGGTAAAACGAGTGACTGCGTCTTGCACAAATATGCAAAAGTATTTATAAAATTGAACATTTAATGATAATGTAAAATAATTTGTGCGTAATATTTAAAACTCATACCTAAAGCATACTCATTAACATTAGTTATATGTATCCATGTAAAACCGAAATCCTTATACTCTTCTTTGTTCCATAAAATTCTTCACTAAACCTAATAATTTTTTTATAAATGATCACACTGTACCTGATGGTAAGTGGATGGTGTAACCCATAAACAACTACATCTATCTTCGATTAAGAACTTATCGTATGTGTTCTCTCGGCGACGCCTATCGTCGTACAAAATAATGTTGACAGCCATTCTATTTTGCATTATAGTATTCTATGGACAGGGCAATATCGCGACAGCGCGACGAGCAGAGCTATGAGCAGCGCGAGGAGCATAGTGTGTTCAAGCCATTAGATTTTTTTCGTCTTAGTTGTAGTGGTGACATAGGATATAAAACATTTATTTTTTCAGTAAACTTTTTTACGCATTCGGGTTTTTCAGTTACTGTTTGAACTGTTTGGACTTGTCACGTATTTCTATAGAAATGACGTATAGATTGAATATTAATGCATGATCTTTTTTTCGAAAATACGAGTAAATAAGACTTTTATTTGAAATTATCCCAAAACGAAAATAATTTATGGGCATCAACGTTTTAGCCATTGCAGAAGCGTTGGGGGCCATTGTAGAAGCGTGCTAGTCGCGACCCCTGCCAGCCCTTTTCAGGGCTGCAATTCTACACAGCTGCGCACCCATGCAAACGAGGGCTAGGGCGTCCCCCCAAGGCGACGCACACCAGCTCGTCCCCGTTGGTGTGGAATGCAGCGCGCAAAGCGGCGATGGGGACCGCCACCCGTCACGCACAGCCCGACACGGCGGAAGGTGGAGGTCGGAGTGCAGAGTTTGCACGTGGAATGTTAGAGGGGGCATGAGAGATAAGACGAATGAGTTGATCGAAATAATGAAAGAAAGAGAATTAGATGTCGTAGACCAAACGGAAAGGCAGTGGTACTGAAGAGCTCCCTGGCGGGACGTTAGCTATATGGTCCGAAGTCCCGGAAAGCGAGAACGCCCGCCAGAGAGTGGAGGTGCTGTTGTCGTCCCGGTTGGTCGACCTTATGACTGAATACAAGGTTGTGAACTCAAGACTTCTGGGTTCGCTTTAAACTGGGACTGACGAAGTTATTCCTTTTGGCTGTTTATGCGCCGGTAGCTTCGTCGTCCAGGGCTGAGCTGGAGGAGTTTTGGGAGAATGTAAGAGAAGTTCTAGATTTGGTTAAGGGAAACGAAAGGACTGTTGTACGTGGTGATTTGAATGGATGGGTAGGTATCGCTCGACCAGGATACGAGTCGGTGCTTGGAAAGTTTGGCGATAAAAGGGTTAATGATGCTGGCAAGCTTATACTGGCTGTATGCAAGGAAAAGGGTCTTCTTGTGACAAACACTATGTTTAATCACAGGAAAATCCATATGTACACTAGAAAAAGAAAGAATGAGAGAAGTATGATTGATGTGTTCCTGGTGGATGACCGACTGCGAAAACAGGTGATGGATACACGAGTGTTCAGGGGTGCTGACCTGGGAGCGGATCATTATCTAGTAATTACTAGATTTAGGGGTTTGTTTGCGGGTTGGCGCTACCGGACGGCAGTAACAAAACCACAGTCGATCTGTCGCATCCGAAGCTGGAAGCTTCAGGAAGCGGATACTAGGGATAAATGTCACACGAGATTAGCCGAAAAGCTTGACACCATCGATGGCAGGAAAGAATGTGTGGAGAGAACATGGCAGAACCAGCAGGATGGAATGGTAAGTGCAGCGGAAGAAGTATGTGGAACGACAAAAAGAGGTAGTAGTAAAAGAAGAGATGCATGGTGGAATGATGAAGTGAGAGAAGCTGTAAAAAAGAAGAAAAAGCATGGTTAGACTACTTGGCCTCTAGTAACGATAAGCATATGAGAGAGAAGATGAAAGAAAGATATAAGCTGCAGAAAGTTCATGCGAAAACATTGATTGAGGAAGTACGTGAAAGGTGTAGAATAGAAGCGGACGAGAAGTTGTCGCACAACTTTAAGGAAAACTCCAAACTCTTCTGGAAAGAGGTTGGAAGGTCCCAAAGTGGTGCGACACCTTAAGAATGAACAAAGTGCTTTCGAGAACCAATGACGTCCTCTTAGAAAAATTGGACGTCATGCAGCGATGGAGTGAATTTTATAGAGAAATGTATGCGTGTTATGATCTTAGTGAAGGTTTCGGGGGTGACGCCGTGACTGTCACGCCAGACACGGACCTCGATGACACTGAGGTCATCAGCATGACAGAGACTGAACGTGCGATTCGAAGTTTGAAATGTGGTAAGGCTGCGGGACTAGACAGAGTTACTGCTGAAATGGTCAAGTACGGCGGGCCTCGCGTCTGGGACAGCTTTCATCTGCTGTGCAATTTGTGCTGGCGGACGGGAGATATCCCGGATGATTGGCGATCCTCGGTCATTGTGCCTTTATATAAAGGTAAAGGTTCACATTTTGACTGCGGGTGCTATCGGGCGATCAGCTTGACCTTGATTTTAGCAAGTAAAGTTTACTCGAAGGTTTTGACACGTAGGATGCAAGAGAAATAGGAAAGATTCTTATGGGAGGCACAATGCGGATTTAGACCTGGAAGAGGATGCACGGATCAAATGTTTTCTCTCCGCATGATCACGGAGAAGCTTCTGAGTGTTAGTGTGTAGAGGATTTTCTGTGCTTTTGTGGATCTGGAGAAAGCATTTGATAAGGTTATAAGGAAGAAATGTGGGAACTGTTGCCGGAATATGGTGTGGATGGTCGATTTTTAAGGGCTGTGCAGTCACTTTACTATGACTGTAAAGCCTGTGTGCGGGTGGGGCATGACCTGTCACCCATGTTTAGCGTCCAAGCGGGCGTAAAACAGGGTTGTGTCATGTCTTCCTGGCTGTTCATACTGTATCTCGACAGCTGTTTACAGAAGCTGAAAAATAGCTGTTTGGGTGTGAAATTGGGTGACATAAAAGTTAATTGTCTGCTGTATGCTGATGATGCAGTGCTTATTGCACCATCAAAAGCAGAACTGCAGGCATTAGTCACGTGTATGAAAGAGGAATGTGAAATTAAAGGTCTCCGTTTGAATGCTGATAAAACTAAGGTTCTGGTATTTGAAAAAGACGAAGAGAGAACGAAATGTGAAATATGGGTAAATCAGGAATGTCTAGAACAGGTAAATGAAATTGTATACTTGGGGAGTGCTTTCAGCCGCGATGGAAGATGTGATTTAGATGTGGATAGGCGTGTCGCTGCCGGAAACAAAGTCAATGGTGCCCTAAATGCATTAGTAAAAAGGCAAGGCGTGGTGAAGAGTGCACGCCTTGCAATATATAACGCAGTGTTGGTACCGACTTTGTTATATGGCAGCGAAACCTGGGTATGCCAGAAGAAGCATAAAAGCAAGTTGAATGCAGTAGAGATGCGATCCCTTCGTAAAATGTGTGGCGTTAGCATAGCCGACCGAAAGCGAAACGAAGAGATTCGCAATATGGCGGGATTGAAAGATGACCTTATCAAAAAAATTGATAGGGGGGTACTCCAATGGTTTGGGCACGTTGAACGAATAAGTGAAGACCGAATGGTGAAGAAAATATATAGAGCGAAAGTAAATATTAAAAGGTGTCGAGGTAGACCGAGACTAACTTTCGAAGACCATGTGAGCAAATTGCTCGAAGAGGGGAGGGTCAAGAGTACTCGGATACCTAGACGTGCATGTATGAAGAAGTTAATGAACCTGAAAGAAGCGAAAGAGGTATGTAAGGATCGTGACACTTGGCGATCTGTTCTCTCTGGCTACCCCGTTAGGGATTGTGCGTGAAGATAAGTAAGTAAGTAAGTAAGTAACGTTTTAGCCTACCGATCGACGCTTACCAAAATCAGTTAAAATAGTGCATTACCACGCATTTTGAATTTGAAGGATGAAAAGGGCAGAATGATTGAGATATTTTTCAATTAATTTTGGCCAATTATTTCAAAATAACTCTGTACATGTAACTGTAGCGTGAATGGTTCCGCTCTACCGGGAAGTAACACGCTTTCATAGAATAATATCGTAAAATAGCAGCGTAAACCTGGTCATATTATGGTGAATGTAGGGAAGAGGAAATCCCTATATTTTTCTCTCTTAATATATCAGTTAGTTATATTAAGAGAGAAAATATCTCTTGATAATGTCCATCCTACTAATCAAATAAAACAAAAGTTAGATAAAAGAAGGACAATCCAATATTTCTAAACTTCTTAAGACGCAAGTGTCTAAACTTTGCCCCAATACCCACAGGCTTACATCAGATTTCACTATATTTTTTAATAGACTATATGGTGGACGTACTTACGTACGACGTAAATATTTTGATGAAAGTTTCTTTAAGTAAAAGTAAACTACAGAGTAAGCGACAGATGGAAAAAAACCAGGGAGATTTGCAGTAGCGTCTTCTTAATATATTTCACTATGTTTTTTTATAAAAGCGTTGGGTGACAAACGAACACACAGTTCACCTGATAGTAAGTGGATACTGTGGCCCATAGAAATCCACATTTATCCTCAATTAAGAATCAAAGTGCAGATGCGTTGTCACCCCTGAGAACTAAGATGGAATGCCTCGAGTCCAGTAAAAAAGGGTCTCCGGTTCTCTACACTGACCATACGAAACACAGCAGCATTAAGCTGCTATTTTACGCTGGTATTCTGAGAGACCGTGGTCCCGCCCTGGTCGAGCCAAACCATTCGTGATTCAACTATAATATAGCTGTAGCGTGGCTCCACCACATTGAAGGTGGTAAAACCTCTTCTCTGCCTAGGAGTGCGTCCGGATGGGTTACACCCTGGTACCTATTTCTGCAATCAGCAGGAACATAGCAGAACAGACAGCTTCTTTATTGAAAGTTGTTAGCATATTGGTACATATTTCAGGGTGTCACGAAGTCGAGCGGACTTTACGTACACGTTTAACCACAAGGGTTAAACGTGTACTTACACCTTGCGATAGTGTGCGTGACAGTCGGAGCGATCAGTCAGTTGCGAGCGTGCCCTCGCTAAACATACCCGAATTTGTTGTCACGCACATTTTAACACATATAAGTTTACCACAAGTAAAGCCCGCTAGACATTGTTAATTGAAAGAGTTATATCACAGTTGGACTGTAAGTCCTGTTTCCAATTAAATTTTAAAAAATATGCTTATCAATTAAGGAGTATACCTCAAATTAAACATACATAAACAAACATAAACACTCACGCCTGTCACCCAGGGGGGTAGGCAGAGACTACAAACTTCCATTTGGCACGATCCTGACACACCTCTCTCACCTCCTTCACATCCATATACCTACGCATACATGCTCGTCGGTTAAGGATACTCCTAATTTGGCTCGTTTTCAATAAATCGCCAATTTGGTCGATAAATTTTCGCCTAGGACGTCCCTTTCCGACTCTGCCATTCGCTTCTGCAACATAAATTTTCTTTGTCACTCTTTCCTCATTCATTCTTTCCACATGACCAAACCACTGAAGTATTCCCTTCTTAATCCTGGTCACAACATCATCTTGCAAACCACACTCTTCTCTTATCACACAATTTCTCACCCTGTCATTCAGATTCAGCCCTAACATACTTCTTAACGACCGCATTTCTACTGCGTTCATTTTACTCTCGTGATTCTTCTGCCACACCCAACTTTCACTACCATACGTTAAAGTAGGGACCAACACAGCATTGTGAATTGCCACACGTGCCTTTTTCGACACATTTTGACTCTTCACAATAGAGTGCAGAGCCCCATTTACTCTATTTCCCGCCATTTATACCTCAAATCTTGTGGCCAATAGTCGTACATCTCAAATCGTCTAAGTTAAATTTTTCACTACAGAGACGGGGTGCGGTGGTTATTGAAATAGGAACCTGATATGAGGATTGCTCATCTATTCCAAGACTTGACTTGACTAGACTGCCTCGTTGGTCTAGTGGTCGTGAACGCGAATGCTGATCATGCGGTCATGAATCCCAGGTCAGGTCAAAAATAAGTTATTTTTCTGTTGAGAATTCTTATTATCAGCCCAGAGACAGGAAATTGGCAGTATGTTACCCTCGCGCCTCGGAAAGCTTACCGTCCCATCGGACTATGAGAGTGAGGGAATAGAGAGTACTTGCGATGGCAAGTCTACATTGAGAGTGGCCACCGTGACCAAAATTCGTACCGGAGGACATTATTTATTATTATTATCTATTCTAAGCATGACAAACTAAGAGCGTCCTAATGTTTTAAATTTATTTTTATCATTAAAATCTCATCTTTAAACTATTTTCTTACCTTATGGCCAGAGTTGCGAAGAGCACCGCTAGCAGTGGCAGCAGCGTCCCAAAGCAGGCCAGGAACAGCGTCTGGAGATCCGTGAAACCTGAGAACACAGAGAGAACTGCGACAGGTCACATGCCAATACTGTACACACTGATCTTACCTACGCGAAACATATATATTACTTTATTAACCAACTACAAAAAAGAAGGAGATGTCGGTATTTTCATTTATCATTGTTACTTCTTATTAAAAAAATTTAACTTTAAAAAAGGTTTTGAAACGTTATGTTTATAATATAGTTAAATTAACAACCTCTTATTTAGAAATTAACTTTAACTCTGGAAGAATAGTCAGGAAACCGAGCGGGCTTCTTTTTAATATATTTTTTACAGGATTTGGGTAACAAACGAGCACACAGTCAACTTGGTGGTAAGTGGATGCTGTGGCCCATAGACATTTACATTTATCCTAGATTAAGAATCAAAAGCAGATGCGTTGCCAGCCTTGCGGGCTAAGATGAAATTCCTCATTTCCATTAAAAATTATCTCAGGTTCTCTACACTCACCATACGAAACACAGCAGCATTGAACTACTATTTTAGGCTGGTATTATGTGAGAGCGTGGTCCTTCCCCGGTCGAGCCGACCCATTCGTACTACAACCATAATATAGCTGCAGCATGGCTCTACCACGTACTATTACTACTAATATACAATTACTATCTAAAATTATTGTTACTATCACTAAAGTTCACCACAAGTCCACTGCTGAACATAGCTAACCCCCTCCCCCATAGACAGCCACAAGATACGGTACTTGTATCACTTGCATCAATCGACTGCCTCTATTTTGTATTGTAGTATATGTATTGTAATAAAATAACAATACACAAATCGTGGGTATTTCAAAATGGCTTCAAAATGGCAAAATGGGAGCTATCATTCCCAGAAGTTACTATGATCGATAAATTTTTTCATATTACAATAAAACCTTTATACTATTTTGGTTTATTTTTTTTTTCAACTTGGCATTCTGAGGATTATATCTAAAGGCGTACACTTTGCCCCATGAATGAATTACTGACTCTGTGGAGTCTTATACCTGGTATTACTAGTTTATGCTTAATATTTATAAATTTGTAGCAGGAATGAGTCGACCTGTTAGGGGAAGGTCCATGCTCTCACAGAATACAAGCGTAAAATAGCATAGTTTCGTGTAGTGAGTGTAGATAACCGGAGACCCTTTTCACTGGCATTCCAACTTAGTCCTCAAAGGTGACAACTCATTTGCATTGTGATTCTTAATCGAAAATAGATGTAGATATCTACGGGCCGTAGCATCAACTTACTATGGGATGGATTATGTGCTCGTTTTTCATTTTTATTCTAATAATAAAATATCTTCGTTTCTCTACACACACCATATGAAACAGTGCTATTTTACGCTCGTATCTGTGAGAACGTGGTCCTTCCCCGATTGAGCCGACTTATTTATGACACAACCATAATATAGCTGTGGTATGGCGCTACCACTAACGTATTAAAGTACATTGTACACCATAGACAGGCATCGTTAAGTCTTGTGGTCTCCCATCGTCTCTCTTACTTTCACTTAAAGTGATACAGACACGAAACGAAACTTAAATTTAGCAGCGTTTGAGTCGTTGGGCATCACTGTATAAGAGCTTATACTGAATAGCAGAGGTGCTTTACCTCTTTGACGGATGACCCTAAATTATGCGACCCTTTACCTAACTTGTTATTTAAATGAAGTACCAATACTACCAATAGTTAGGTGATCAATCATAAATTTGGAACCGTATTAATAATAGAGTTAATTAAAACTACTCTTACTGATTTTATCGCGTTTAATTTATATGATTTTTAATTTCCGACGTTTCGGTGACTGAAGTCCCGATGTCAGTGTTAACCCGGAGTGCCTTCAATTTTTTAATTATTATTTATGGTCCGATCTACGCAGAATGAACTTTTGTGTCTTGAAGTCTTGCAGTAGTATGCTTGGGTTTAGTTTTAATTTTATTAATTATAGGGTCCCAAGCAGCCTCCTTCTCTATTGAAATTAGGATGTTATTTAATTTTGTAGCGGCGCTGCCGTCGCGCCACTAGCACACCGAAACACTCCGAAGCCTAAATCGTGCTATTAACATTCCGAATCATAGACATTATATATAGAACTTCTCCGAACTATCACATGGAGTGTTGGCCGCTCACCGGGCAGAACACCTTGCCCGGCGGGAGATCTCCCCTTTTCCTTCCACGGCCACAATTTCAATAGCCTCACGTATCATCCTTGGCAGGAATCGATGTTCTATCGCGAGGATTTGTGGTCTATCAAATCTGATGTAGTGGTTTGGGCTGACTAGGATATGTCTGCAGTTTGTGATCATATCCTAGACGGTCCCAACCACAGAAATTTAAATCAATGTCTAGTGTTCGCGTAAATATAAGAAATCAGTAATAATACTAGTAGAATTAGTTGTAATAAGCGAAGACAATTTATTAGTATTTTGGTAATCCAAACGACTTCGCCTGGTAGAATTCATAACCGTTCCGTCACCGTTACAGTCTATTAAAGTCCGCTGCTGAACATAGACCTCCCCTATAGATTGCCGCATTGGGGAAAATGTTCCATAGTTGCCACGCTTGGCAAGCGGGTTGACAACCGCAGTTCTTTATTTTAAGTCGTTATTAGGAAAACGCTGCTGCTCATCTCCAGATTGCTTCCCTTTGTCGCTTCTTAAGACAGCCACTGCATGATATGAGGCAGTGGAAATTCTTACACCGACACTTCGCGGTCCGTAATATTGGATCAATTAATGTGACTTTATGTAGATTTAACATAGTGAAGGACCATTTATTTTATCGATTTTTCGTTTTTTTTTTTTTTTTTATTTTTTTTTTTTGATGAAATAAGGCCTTGTTCCCTACTAGCATTGTTCTCTATCTCTATGTAAAGTATCCTCACAATCCGTTTAGCAATTCAGACACACAGACAGAAAGGCAGTAAATTTTTTTAACTGGTTATTTATGTAATGATTTCTTAATTTCTTAAATTTACGCGAACACTACACATTGAATAAAACTATTATTTACGGATTTTATCGCGTTTAATTGCTTTAATTTATTTTTATTATCCCGACGGTAAATAGGTCAAACAAAAAGATCTATAAAAACCCGCGTGAAGGAACATATAGCTGACCTGAAGCACCGACGCTCCGGGAAGTCTGCAGTCTGCGAACATGTTCAAGATCGTCCCCACCATTACATTCGATTTGATTTGACACAAATTCTCGCAAAAGAACACCGATTCCTACCAAGGATGATACGCGAGGCTATTGAAATTAAAAAACATCCAAATTTCAATAGCGAAGATGGATGGGTGCTGCCAGCTGTTGGGATCCCATAACTAACAAAATTAAACCCAAACCCAGGCATACCACTGCAAGACTTCATGATACTATAAGCTCGTTTTTTGTCAATGGGAACAAAAATTAATATTCAAAAGCTGAAGGTAGCCGGAATAACTATGACATTGGGACGTCAAACATCTCAGTCCCCCCCGTGACCATGGGTGCTGTAAAGCACCCGAAACGTCGGAATAGTAAAAATAAATTAACGTAATTAAACGCGATAAAAACCGTAAATAATAGTTTCATTCAATGGTTATTTATGTCTTAGTAACAAACAATTACCTTCTGAGCTTAATACTCATAGAATTCAATTTTATTTATATGTAAATCACATTAAATTGATCCATTTATTTTTACCTACTTTCAAATTAACTTGGGACCCTCTTGCGACCCCCTTAAGTATCGTTCGCGACCCGAGGTTAAGAACCGCTGCTGATTAGGATAAACGGTGTATGTCAAAGTTCACTGTAATATTGAAAGAGAGAAGTAAATATTTATTTAGACATTTCTTCACAAGTAATGGTGGGCACTGGCAACTAAATATAACATTGTATAAAGAATAATTTATAATCCCATTCACATTATAAGTAAACATTAAAAAGGAAAAATAAATCGTGGAAAAAATTTTGATTCAAAATAATAGTAATAACGAAAACCCAACCTTAAAACTGATTTTGTGTGAATAGTTATAGCACGAATGGGTCGGCTCGACCGGGGAAGTACCACGCTCCACAGAATACCAGCGTGAAATAGTAGCTTAATGCTGCTGTATTTCGTATGGTGAGTGTAGAGAACCGGACACCCTTTTTACTGGAAACTAGGCATTCCATCTTAGTCCTCACGGGTGACAACGCATCTGCATTTTGCTTCGTAATATAGGATGGATGTAGATGTCTATGGGCCACAGCAACCACTTACCATCAGGTGGACTGTGTGCTGGTTTGTCACCCTATCCTAAAAAAAAATAGGACTAGCTCAGGACATGCCAACACGTGTCATCCTAGCCATAGCCCCGTTTTTTAGTGGCAACCTTATAGTAGAAAAGCTGTGGTATCTCAGGGACTTAAGGCTCTTTGTAAATTTCACAGTACGCGAGCAACCCGGGTTCGATCCCTGTCGTCTAGTGAATGCAATCCGCATTCATCGAAATTCGAAAATAACTGAAAAATCCGGATTTTCCAGAGTTTTATAAATCCGGTTTTTAAGACGCAAATCCGGATTTTTCGGATTTTAGTGAAAATGGAGTTCAATGGATAATATTTTGCATTTATCCACAAATTTTCATTCTAACTAATGAGTAGTTAGGTATTACCTACACTAATACGCTAATTCGAGCAATATTTGAATTGGATAGTTATATATAAAGCTCATAAATTTTTTATAACATCATTAGACAGTCAAGACACGATGTCTGCCAGGCAACTGGAAACGTCATTGAAACGGAGAATCAAAGACAGGTGACTATAATATTGTCGGTGCCTTACAATACTTACCCAACCCTAATCAATTTTTAAACGAGACTAAGTAGGACGAAGATAAGTTTAAAAACCTACGTATGATGAAATTAAAAATTTGATTCATCAAGCTGCAACCCTGGATGTTGACGATTGCACGACCACGTCGACTAATACGAACTCTATTTCAGAAACTCTGATCCATCGCCGCTCAGTTTGAAAGAAAAGCTCAATCGTCAACTTTCTCTTGCAAGTGAGGGTAGTGATCATCAACGCCAGTCAACGAGTGTAATCAGCGCAACTGATTCATGTTGAAATGGCTTCATTTGAAAACGGTGGAGGTTGTGGAGAACTTCTAAGATCTAAAATCTCCTTTTCTAAAAAAAGGGTGACTAATATATGTGCACTAAATTATATATATATAACCCATAGCCCTTCTATAGCTAGCTGAGCGACCTTGAGCGTCCTCATACGGCCAGCGGTAAAGGACCACGTTTCAGATCCATAAGTCACCACTGGCAACACGCACTGGTTGTACAGTCCCGTTTTTAGGTTTTGAGGTATACTTGAAGAGAAGATGTGTCATAATTTCCCGAACGCTGCCCATCCGAGTTGAATCCGTCGATTGACCTCTCGGTCCAAGTTGGACTTACCTAGTCGGACTAGTCCACATTCGCCAGGCAAAGTGGCAGATTGTACTCTTTGGTCTTCTCTATAATTTTCGGTGGGATATGTATGTGGTCTATGGTACTGAAGCCTTTTTGGAAACCGGCTTGCTCGGGAGGCTGGAAGTGGTCGAGTCTTGATTCGTAATGACTTTTGAAAACGGCACGTAGACGCGGCTTAGAAGGGAAATTGATCTGTACTTCTTCAAGAGAGCGTTGTCACCTTTCTTAAAGAACAAGCCCACCGCACTTCTGCTCCACACCTCCGTAGTGCCACCAAGGAGGACGGAATTAAAGAGCTTCTCGAAGATTTCAAGTACCGGTTTTCCACCCGCTTTCAGATGCTCCGCTGTGATTGCAATCTCGCCTGGGACCTTGCCGTTTTTAAGGTGCTGGAGAGCCATTCTAATCTCGCTCAGAATGACGTCCGGTATATCATCGGAATAGTGTCGGATAAGACTTGCTCTTGGATCGTTACTCACACTTCCATGTGGCTCCAACGATGACGAGTCCCATATAACCTCTCAATCTTACTCAAAATCTCAGGTGTCCCGGAAACGATGCCACCACATTCCGTCTTCAGCATTGAAAGTTGGCTCTTTCTGACAGACAGATCTCTGGCAAAGACTTTGCAGCCTTGGTTCCGCTCAATCGCTTCCTCAATACGAGCTGTATTGAAGTTGCGTAAGTACTGCCGCATGTATTTGGAGATCTGTCTGTTCAGTTGCCCGTATGCTGTCAATTCTGCTGATGATTTCAGCCTCATCTATTGTCTAACGTCTAAAAAGCCATGAGATTAAGAGTGTGATCGGAGAGTTTTTGTGTTCTTCTGCGGCGGGTCTTGCAGAACTTAGCTCCGACCGCATGGACAGTTTCCACAAGCTTGTCATTCATATTGTCCACTGCATTGCAATCTACCAGGCACTGACAACGGTTTTGTAACTCCAGCTGAAAGATTTCGGGATTTTTGGGTTAGAGTACGAGGCGACAGAGCGTTGACTTCATTAGACGAGACCTCTCCAACTTAACGTTTAGGTTCAGTGTGCCTCTAACCATTCGCTGATCGCTGCCAGTTTTCACCCTTGTGATCACCGAGACATCACTGAACAGTTGCCGTGTAGTCGTCATAATGAATTCAATCTTATTTTTTGTCGAACCGTCGGGGCTCGACCAGGTCCACTTTCTGTGGGGCCACTTCTGAAAGGAAGAGTTCATCATAAAGTGTCCTTCTTTCTCCACGAAGTCGGCCTGCTGCTGGCGCCTTGGGTTCCGTTGCCTTATCCTAAATTTCCCTACCCTCAGATCACCGATTTTGTTGTGCCTAGCTTTGCGTTGAAGTCTCCCATTAACACCGTATAGTGGATTTTGGAGAAACGCTTGTCTCTAGAAATACCCTCATAGATTTCCTCCATCTCCTCATCGGGATATACCGACGTTGGTGCTTAAACCCGTATGACCTTCAGCGAATACTGTTTGGTGATTCTGAGTATTAGTTGCGCAACCCTCGTCGACACACCCCCAATCTTTATAAAGTTGCTAACCAGAGACTTGTGGATGATAAATCCAACACCTCCTTGGGACAGACGGTCATCCTCCCGGTGATAGAACGAGTTGCCGGATTCGAGAATCACCGTGTCCTCCCCCTCTCTTCAGACCTCGGATAATCCTATAGTATTCCAACGCAACTTGTCTATCTCTTCTTTCAGCTCCAGGATCTTCTCGTCAGTCATCAGGGTGCGTGCGCTGTAATTTGCCAGATCGAGTCGTTTCAGGTGGCAACTGAACCTCCACCGGAGATTCTTAACACCCTAGCATATGCACCGCCGTTACCATGGTCGCCACCGTAGCCTGGAATAGCGGGCCGCTGGGGACCGGGGCCATCTATTTGCGTCGTTTCTCATGGGAGGTTTATTGCCATAGTTGCCACGCTTGGCGAGCGGTTTGGCAACCGAAGTTTTTGTTGTACAGTTGCTGCTATCAGGAAGATGCTACTGCCCATCTCCTGCCTGTTTCCTTCTGTCGCCTCTTACGACACCCACGGGAAGATATGCGGTAGTGGATATTCTTAACCGCCGCTACACGGTATACCATCACTACACGGTTTTCGTTTATTTTGGTTGATTTTATTCCGTCGTGTCTGAATAAATACAGATTTTAAATTATTTATACCGTTTTATTTTAGTTTTATCAAATCACCTTAAAACTTCGCAAAATCCGGATTATCCGGATTTTAATCATAGCAAGATTCAAAAATTCGGATTTAAAAAATATTCGGATTTTGCAATCTATACTGTCGGCATCAACGAAATTGTTAATTGCAATTTTAAGTGCTGATCTAGCACGTGCTCGGTGGTGAAGGAGAACATCGTGAAGAAACCTGCATGTCTGGGAAATAAATAAAAATTATTTCGAACACATGTGAAGTTCGCCAACACGTATTGGGGCAGCGCGGCCGACACTTCCTTGCCCTAAAACGCTCTCAGAAGTGAGCGGAGGCTTGTGCCTAGGAGTGGGATGTATATAGGCTGTAACTTCAACTTTAACTTTTTAATGAAAGAAAATAAACAAATTAACATAATTATATACACACACACAGACATACGCTTTCCATTTATAAAGTGTTCAATATTATCTTATAATAATTTATACTTATTAAACGTATATTAGATAACCGCAGCTGCGCGCTTATTGGAAAAACAGCACACATATAGCATAAATATGCACGAAGGCACGGTTCGGTACTCACTACTGAAAATAAATTAATGGAACGTATTGAATAAAACTCTATTTACGGATTTTAACGCCTTTAATTAACTATTTAACTTATTTTTAACTAGCTATTTACGCGCGGCTTCAGTCGCGTGGCCTTTAATTTAACAACGTTATTAATATCGTTCCGTTCTAAATTTGGCAAAATTCGATAGTCTGTATCTTTCTTTATGTCTGTTCGTCAAAGATTTTATTTGAATTCTCAAAGACTATTGAACGTAGATAATTGATATTTAGCCTAGATATGTTATAGGAACACGTGAATAAATTGCATTAATATCTTATAATCATCTGTTATTTTTTATATCAGGCGTGTCTTCCGATGTATCCATAAGAAAGGAATTATCCATTGCCAAATTGTCTTGAAATCAATTTTTTATTAACATTTTTACATTTTGAAAAATTTGCGTTATTTACATTTTACATTCTTTCATCATTAAAGTTATTTTAGTTTTAACAAAACAATTATAAATTTCATCATTCACTTGTCCACTGCTGAACATAGGCCTCCCCCAAGTAATGCCACAAAGCAGGGTCCTGAGCCACCTGCATCCATCGACTTCCTGCATGTCTACCAGGCCGTCGCTCGATCTAGTGGGGGTCGCCGTACACTACGCCTACCAGTACGAAGCTGCCACTCGAGAACCTTTTTTCCCCATCGGCTATCGGTTCTTCGAGCTATATAGCCAGCCTATTACCATTTCAGCTTACTAATCCGTTGGGCTATGTCGGACACTCCGGTTCGACTGCGTATATCCTCATTTCTGAGTTTATCACACAGAGAAACCCCGAGAATTGCACTCTCCATAGCTCGCTGAACGACCTTGAGTGTCCCCATACGGCCAGCAGTGAAGGACCACGTCTCAGATCCGTAAGTCATCACTGACAATACGCACTGGTTGTACAACTTAGTTTTCAGAGTTTGAGTTATACCTGACGAGAAGATGTGTCCTAATTTCCCGCGCGCCAGCCGAGTTGAATCCGTCGATTGACCTCTCGGTCGAAGTTGGACTTACCTAGTCAGACTATTTGTCCCAGGTAAACGTACTCGTCAACAACTTCGAGCATAGTGTTCCCAACAACTACCGGCATAGGTATGACATGGACATTGAACATGCTCTTTGTTTTGTCCATGTTCATGTTAAAACCAATCCGTTGGGAGACACCATTGAGGTCATTGAGTGCAGTGCTTAGGTCCTCCAGCGATTCTGCCATGAGGACTGTTGGCGACGCGCCTATAAGAATATTTCAATTTATTAGTGAACCGATTACGAATAGCTTCTAAAAGGCAAATTATCGAGCAACAGTATTCTAATAAGAAAATATTTAGTTGAATCTTAAAGAAATGTCGAATTAATGATGTGAAGGTCTTGGGTTCGACTACCAGGCCGGAATAGTTTGTCGTTTTCCTAGTAATATTTTCTTAATAAATTCATATAGGGAATTTTTAAGATATAAATTATATTACCGGATTTGTTCCCCGGTTGAAATCATCTTTCCAATGATGTTAATTTAAAGAAATATTAAAATAAAGTTAGAGACCGGATTTGTTCCCCGGTCGAGATAATCGCTGTGCATAAGTAGAATCAATGGAAATTAATTGCATGAGTATTGTCTTAAATGAGTTTGATATGTTTTATATGAAAACAAATACCTATTTTCAATGTATTGATTCATGAAATATTTGTCTATGTTATCTGATAAGAGATATGATAACTGATAAGAATCTGATTAGAAATAGTTTCCTACAGTTTGAGAATTGTGTAGAAGCAATTATTCACCTAGTATTGTTGATATTAGACTTTCCATTTTTACTGATAGTCGATAACCGTGCAAAAGTTAGTTGTTCAAATAGTGTGAGATCATAGACGCACGCTAGCTACGTACTTAGGAGGCCAAATATGTAAAATTTAAATATTTGCAATTTCAGCAATTTATGTATGTAATGACTTGTAAAACATTTCAGATTGATTGTACGTACAAAAGAGGTGAATTCTGTGTTATTTTTATGTGAAAATTCCAGTGAATAAGTGAAATAATGATAGTTTTGACAGGCGCAGGTGTCTTGTGAAGGCACTCATCGTGGCCAAGCAGGGCTTGGCATATTTCCTGTCGGGCAAGTGTGCTCGGCATTTTCCTGTCGGACGATCGTGTCCGGCATTTCCTGTCGGACGACCGTGTTCGGCATTTCCTGTCGGGTCATCAGAGGATGCAAGAAGAAGCATCCAGCGCTGCTGCTGCCAGGCGAGGGTGCTCGTGGGCACCTGACTGCATCGCGTTCGGAGGAGAGCGCTTGGACGAGGCGTCACCGGCGACTGGGCAACGAAGCGCAGCATACATCCCGACCACCTAACGGTGCCAAAGGGTCGGGCTCTGGCACAACACCTTGGGGTGGAGCAGTTCTCTCGAGCGAGACTGTGCTTGCACAACCGCTCGACTGTTTCGTCATATTCCTTGGCGGGACAGTTCCTAAACCTTTCCTCCATTCCATTCCTGCACGACTCCATCCCTGGACGGCTCACCTCGGTAGGCTCCGTTCAGGGTTGATAGGGCTGATAGGGCTGTTAGGGTGGTAATAAGGTTGTAGGGTTGGGAGATAAAGGGGGGGGGGGTAGGGGTAGTGGGGTTAGGTTGGGGTGTAGAAGGGTTGTAGGTAAGGGGTTGTAGGGACCGTAGGAACAGTTAGGGACTGTACGCCAACAATCACCTTCCTGCAAGATGAAGAAGGCACAAGACCAGACAGGGAGGAGCGAAGGAAGCAGGACAAGAACAGGGCACTCAAGAAAGGCTAAAGAGGCGGAATCATCTGGAGCGACCACAGCTACTGCTTCGAGTGGAACAACTCCTTCAAGTGGAGCCACCAACGATACGTCCACATGCACGTGGGACTCAGGGACGTCCGTGGCAACGACAAGCAACAGGACGGACACCAGTGGTACGCAAGCCAGCACCGCACAACAATCCGTTATATCCAGGAGTGAAACGATAGTCGAAAAAGTAGATCAAAGGACCGAAGAAGCGGCATCGTCAAGGACAGTAATCGGGCACACTAGTGACAAAAGGTCACAGAGAGGTAGTAGATCATCGCGATCGGCGAGGCTGAAAGCCGAATTAGAGGCGCGGATTAAATTCGAACGCTCAGAGCTCGAACGAGCACAGGCAGCTGCTGCCTTAGCCAAGTCTCAATTGGAGTTGGCACGACTCAACCGAGAAGAGGAGATCGACTCGAGTGAGGATGATGAAGAGCGGAATACTCAGGTGGAACCTTTCGTAAGGAGTTGAGTTCAACAGACCATAATGAGCGCGCCGGTTAGTGTAACGCAACCCGACATTACTGATAAGGAAGCGTGTAAAGGATCACGCCGCAAAGGGGCGGAGGTCGAGCGCAACCAAGGTAATGCACGGAAAACACACGCGAGTGAGCGATTGTGAGTGCAATAAAGATAGCGGGAAAAGATAAGTCTTCCCAGCTTCATTTCCTCCAGGAATTACCGGTGTTCGATGGAGACCCGGGTGAATGGATAGTTTTCAAAACGGTGTTTGAAGACACAAGAAGCCAGTTTTCAGGGGTGCAGAATGTCGCACGCCTTAGGAGGGCATTAAAGGGCACCGCTAAGGAAGCGGTTAAGTCGTTGTTGTTTACTTTGTGTGAACCTGAAGAAATAATGAACGCTCTCGAAAGAAGATTCGGTAGGGTTGAGATGCTCATTCTAGCCGAAATTGAGAATGTAAGACGTATACCAAGATTGGCAGAAGACCGCCGGAACATAGGATCTTTTTGCAAGTCGTATTACGAACGTGGTTGCCACAATACAAGCGTTGAATCAACCACAGTATCTATACTCACCGGAGTTAGTAAGCCGCATAGTAGAGAAACTCGGAACTATGATTAAATTTAAATGGTTTTAATATCGAGCTCAGCATCCTTTGGAGCCAGAGTTACAGAAGATGGCCAAGTTTTTAAATTTATTGAGTGAACAATTTGGAACGTCCTTAAGCAATGAAAATGTGCCTGAAAAACGGAAGCGTCATGAATTCAGGAAGCAAACTTTACACACTGCAAAGGGGTGTGTACGCAACCGTGTCAAGAGCGAGCGCTATGAACGCCGAAGTAATACGAGCGAGCGTCTAGAACGCCGAAATAATAAAGGGCACAACCGACAAGTGGTTATGATAACCCAGGATAAGCCGGTAAGTCGGGGAACACATAAGTGTGTTATATGCAACAAGGAACACTCTATAGTGAGTTGTTACAAGTTTAAGGACATGAATAATCGCGAGAAATGGGACGCGGTTAAAAAAGCGAAAGTATGTTTCCAATGTTTGTCACCTAACCATAGGAGGTTAGAATGCAGAGCGAAAAAATGTCGTGTAGAGGGATGTAGAATGTCACATCATCGAATGCTACACCGATACCCCAATGAAAATACCTCGCCGCAGTGGGACGAGGGGGGTAAAGAGGCTCAAATTACAACTGTTAGTACAGTAAATGCACTGGCATGTGCATACTTAAAAATTATACCGGTCGAGTTGTATGGACCTAGAGGAAAGGTCAAGACAACAGCTCTTCTGGATGAGGGATCGACCATGACACTCATAGAGGAGTGGATGGCTCAGAAGTTAGCGCCTCGCAGACGTAAAGAAGAATTACGTATTGAAGCCGTGGGAGGTAAGCGAATTAAAGACGACAATTCGTATCGCTTAAACGTTAAGATAAAAGGCATTTTCTCGAAAGACTTAGAAGAGATAAGTGTACAAACAATTAAGTCACTTAACCTTTCTCCGCAGTCAGTAAGTCGAGAATTATTGCAACGGTGTTCTCATTTGACACCGATTAAGGACGAGTTGATGTATGAGAGGTCCAGACCTACCATATTAATTGGCCAGGAAAATTGGCATCTCATAGTTACTCGTGAATTAATTTCAGGAGGTAAGAACCTACCTGTAACATCGCTCACCAAACTTGGATGGGTTTTGCATGGTCACATATCGGGTGGCATCAAAGCAATCAAGATTGTTAACCACATTTCCACCAAGAAGGAGGAGGATATGGATAAGTTGATCAAAGATTATTTTAGTTTGGAATCTCTGAGAGTGTTTGCGAGAAAGCCCGCAAACGACTCAGAAGAACGAGCTTTAAATATTTTGAACAAAACGGTACGTCGTATACCTAATAATAGGTACGAGACTGCTTTGTTATGGCGCACAGACAAGGAGTGCATGCCGTCGAATAGAGCGCAGGTTGAATGTCGCCTGTTTAATATCGAAAAGAAGCTCGATAAAAATAGCGAGTTAAAAAAGGAATATGAGAAGCAAATTGAAATTGAAATTCTCATCATTAACTGTTACGCAGAGAAAGCGAACCATATTTCCATTTCCCCACGCACGTGGTATCTTCCTCACTTCGCAGTGACTCACCCACAGAAAAAGAAAATAAGGATAGTTTTCGACGCCACCGCAAGGACGGGCGGACGTTGTCTAAATGATGCATTGTTAACCGGACCGGACTTATTGAAGTCGTTGTTTGGAGTTCTGCTACGATTCAGAGAAGGAAGCGTGGCAGTGATGGCAGACATTAAAGAAATGTTCCTGCAAGTGAAAATCCGGGAAGAAGACAGGGGTAGCCTTCGATTCTTATGGCGGCACAAGCGTGACGCGCCACCGGAAGAGTATAGAATGACGTCACTCATATTTGGAGCGGCATCATCACCATGCATCGCTATGTATGTGAAGAATAGAAATGCGCAGGGCAACGCACATATCTATCCAGAAGCAGCTTCCGCTTCGGAAAGCAATTTTTATATGGATGACTATCTACAGGCATTTCCCGACGTGACGACGGCCGAAAGGATAGTAAACGATATGTATGAATTACATAAACGTGCTTCTTTCCAACTGAGGGGATGGGCTAGCAACCGACCCGAAGTTTTATGTAAAATGGAGAATAAATATAAGAGCGACAGTGCTTCGCTGGGAGATAAAGAACACACAGAGCGCACTTTAGGTTTGATTTGGAATATCAAACGGGATATAATAACGTCACAAAACGTGGCAGACGACGCCACTAGAAGTTTTCCTTCCACCTTCGATGTAAGTCATCGCTGGTTTCAAGGACCTGAATTCCTCAGGAAAAGTCCTGATTTATGGCCCAAACAAGTGGACACCATAAATAGCGTAGAAACAGGTGAAGAAAAATCGCCAAAAGGCATAAATGCGCTGAGAAAGCAAGAACCGTTAAGTCTACCCGACTACGAACGATTTAGCAGCTTTAAGAAATTCCTTGGGGCAACTACGCGCACCTTACAAGCGGTAGAAAAATTCAAGAGTTTAAGAAAGTCGGTTAAAGGACCCGACAACGCAGCCGAAAAGTCGGTTATGTGTCCCAACGAAGTTTTAGCAAAGTCGGTTAAAGGACCCGATGGCGCGTTGGACATAGCGCTCTTGAAAAAAGCTGAATTATTAATATGGAAGTTCGTTCAAGACGAGTGTTTTCATTCGGATATAAAATGCTTGAAAGCAGGCAAAAGCGTTGAGAGAAGTTCACGCTTAAGTAAATTATCTATGGAAATAAGAGAAGATAACTTACTCCGTTTAAATGGGCGTTTACCTTTTAAGTCTAATTTGACTGAGGAAAGTAGAAAACCTGTCGTATTAGACGGTAAACACGAAATCGTTAAAATGATGATTAGAGAAGTTCATCACCATTTTGGACATGCCAATCACCAGACGGTGATGAATGAGGTGAATCAAAAATTTTATGTCTTGAACTTGCGTAATGTAGTACGAAGTGTGTCACATCATTGTCAGTGGTGCAGGACATACAGGTCAAAGCCGCAGAACGTGCCACAAGGAAATATTCCTCTGGAGAGAATAGCTCACAACGAACCACCTTTTACATGTTCAGCCGTGGATTATTTCGGACCTATGAGTGTGACTATAGGAAGGCGACACGAAAAACGATGGGGTGTTTTATTTACGTGTCTGACCATCAGAGCAGTACATCTGGAATTAGCAGCCTCATTGACACCAGCGTCAATGATAATGGCATTGAGGCGATTTATCGCCAGAAGAGGAAAACCAGCCGTTATATACAGCGATAACGGGACAAATTTCAAAGCTGCGAATAAAGAATTATTGAAAGCATGCGAAGAATGCTATGAGGGCATGAAAAATGAGTCATTTAAAAAATATATTAAATGGAAATTTATACCTCCTGTGGTGCGGTGGCGCCTGGGAAAGATTAGTAAGATCGATTAAAATTGCGTTGACCGCTACGCTCAAAGAAAGGAGCCCGCGAGAGGAGGTTCTGCATACGTTGCTTTTAGAAGCAGAGCATACTGTAAATTCAGACCTCCGGTAACATTCAGTATGGATAGTCCTGAAGAGGGTTTAACACCCAATCATTTTCTTCTGGGACGCTCATGTGGTGATCGACCACCTGGATTATTTTTAGAGCAACATCTGACGGGTCAACTCAATTGGAAATCTGCACAGAGGTTAGCCGACCATTTTTGGACAAGATGGCTAAACGAATACATGCCTACGTTAATACCTCGAACATGTAATAACGGAAAGTTTATGGAGCCTAAAGAAGGTGATATTGTCTTGATAATAGATCATTCGTTGCCAAGAAATACGTGGCCCAAAGGCAAGATTAGTAGGACGCTACCGGGACCAGACGGTCACACCAGAGTGGTTGACGTCATTACTAGCACAAGTATCTTGAGGAGACCTACATCCAGAATAATAGTCCTGGTACCCGCGACACCTCCCAAATGATGGTGCTGATGCACGGGGGGGGGCGATTGTTGGCGACGCGCCTATAAGAATATTTCAATTTATTAGTTAACCGATTACGAATAGCTTCTAAAAGGCAAATTATCGAGCAACAGTATTCTAATAAGAAAATGTTTAATTGAATTTTAAAGAAATGTCGAATTAATGATGTGAAGGTCTTGGAATCGACTCCCAGGCCGGAATAGTTTGTCGTTTTCCTAGTAATATTTTCTTAATAAATTCATATAGGGAATTTTTAAGATATAAATTATATTACCGGATTTGTTCCCCGGTTGAAATCATCTTTCCAATGATGTTAATTTAAAGAAATATTAAAATAAAGTTAGAGACCGGATTTGTTCCCCGGTCGAGATAATCGCTGTGCATAAGTAGAATCAATGGAAATTAATTGCATGAGTATTGTCTTAAATGAGTTTGATATGTTTTATATGAAAACAAATGCCTATTTTCAATGTATTGATTCATGAAATATTTGTCTATGTTATCTGATAAGAGATATGATAACTGATAAGAATCTGATTAGAAATAGTTTCCTACAGTTTGAGAATTGTGTAGAAGCAATTATTCACCTAGTATTGTTGATATTAGACTTTCCATTTTTACTGATAGTCGATAACCGTGCAAAAGTTAGTTGTTCAAATAGTGTGAGATCATAGACGCACGCTAGCTACGTACTTAGGAGGCCAAATATGTAAAATTTAAATATTTGCAATTTCAGCAATTTATGTATGTAATGACTTGTAAAACATTTCAGATTGATTGTACGTGCAAAAGAGGTGAATTCTGTGTTATTTTTATGTGAAAATTCCAGTGAATAAGTGAAATAATGATAGTTTTGTATAAGAAATTTAAAAGTGTTTTAATAGTGAAATGAATAAAGTGTAAATTAAACTGTTGTATTAGTTAAGATATGTATAATTTCAAGTGGAAAACATTGTTTTAACTTTCTATGTTAAATATTTAAGAAATTTCAACTTGTTCAATGTGAGTAAAATATGCAGATTTTGTTAAATAAATAAAAGGTTTTTTGTGATATAAAAATGTAACGTATAACGTAGTAAAGATATTTTTTGTGCTATCTTTATAAGTAAATTGTATAAATGTATGTCTTATACAAAATAAATTATTGAGAAAACCGTGAGAGAGTGATAGTACAAATTGATGTAATTAAGTTGCGCGAGCGCGCAAATGGCGCGGCTCACTTTCGCGTATAGCTCAGGGGTAGCTCAGTAAACGAGTTTTCTTGCAATTCATTAGAACCTACACATGTTCCAACGGATCCACGAAGTCGTCCGGATGTATTGGACATCGTGCTCGCTAGGAAAATCAACTACCCGATAGTGGTAGAGGTGCTGTACGACCTGGACTCACAGCACCTCCCGATCTTGATTACCCTTGGCCTAAAGGCGGTGACTACGCCGCCCAGAACAGTGAAGACACGTGTCGACTGGAGGCTCTACCACAAACACCTGCAGGAGAGACCTCCAGCACACCACTCCCTAAACACAGCGGACGACGTAGAGGCCGCAGCCACAAATATGACAAAGGCAATACGGGAGGCCCTCAACGCTGCCTCTACGATCGTCCCGATGTCCACCAAAAGGGATGATCTGCCGCAACACATCTGCGTGCAGATTAAGAGAAAAAGGGCACTAAGGAGACTCTGGGCGCGTACTCGCTGCCCTAGAATCAAAACAAAACTGAACACCTTGTCGGAGGAACTGTCGGTTGCAGTCCAGGCACACAGAGGAGATGCCTGGGAGCGGCGCATATGGAAGGCGGAAGAGCATGATGCGTCGCTCTATAAACTGAACCGACAGTTAACTAAAGCCAAACCTCCCGTTTGCCCGCTGACCAACAACGCGGGCAAACGTTGTTACGATGCCAAGGGTAGAGCGGATATCCTAGTCGAGCACTTCGAGGAGCAATTTATGCCGAACCCAGCAAGTGCGGAGTTCTTGGAGCTTCATGCCCAAAAGGAGAGTCGCGTACAGGAGCTCCTGTCGTCGCCCGCGCCGCCTCTTGCAGGAGAGTGGTTCATCTCCCCCGCTGAACTGCGGTGGACAGCAACCCGCCTGCAACCGAGGAAGGCGCCGGGGCACGACGGGATTACCAACGCTGCACTCCGACAGCTGCCCCACAGAGTCCTAGTAGAGCTTGGTCGACTCTACAATGGGATATTGCGGACATCCCACTTCCCGGAGGACTGGAAGAAAGGCAAAGTAATCGTCTTGCCGAAACCCGGGAAGGACAGGCGTAGAGCTGCCAGCTACAGGCCGATCACACTGCTACCACACATAGCTAAACTGCTTGAAAGATTGTTGCTAAGACGCCTCCGCCCGTGCATCCAACTTCGGGCGGAGCAGCACGGATTCAGGAGGGGTCACTCTACAGAAACACAGCTGACCAGAGTGCTGCACCTGCTTGCGGCCGACTACAACCGAGGCCGCACTACGTTGGGCGTCTTTCTCGATATTGAGAAGGCGTTCGACAGGGTGTGGCATTCTGGGCTACTTTATAAATTAGAAGAACAGACCAGTGTCCCTCCTGCTATGTTGCGGCTAGTGGCGTCTTTCCTGGCAGACAGGAAGTTCTACGTCTGCGTAGAGGGCGCCGAGTCCGCAACCAGAACCATCAGAGCCGGCGTTCCTCAGGGCAGCTGTTTGTCTCCAGTCCTGTACGCGGCTTATACCAACGACATCCCTACCCTGGCAGGAAGGCTGCAAGAGTGGGAGGATGACGTGGAATTGGCGTTATATGCGGACGATAGCGCTTATTTCACCTCGTCCAGAAGAGCCCACATTGCCACTGCCAGGATGCAACGTCTCCTGGACCTGCTGCCACCATGGCTAGATGAGTGGAGGATGGTCGTCAACGTTGGTAAGACGACCGCTCCGCTCACTCGCCGCCTCAGGAACCTACCACCTCAACTAACCCTCAATGGCCAGCAGATCGCGTACGAGAAGGCCGTGACCTACCTTGGGTGCCGGATCGACCGGGCGCTGCGCATGACTGCGCACGTCGACCTCGTCGTCCGCAGAGCACGATGTGCGCGGGCGATGCTACGTCCGGTCCTGGCATCCAAGTTACCACTTAACACCAAAGTGCGAGTATACAAAACCTATATAAGATCTATTATCACCTATGCTGCTCCGGACTGGTACGCGCTTCTGAGCGAGCCTCTGAGGCGGCGACTGCAGGCCCAGCAAAATATGGCGTTAAGAACCATCGTCGGTGCGGGTCGCTACGTCCGGAATGACGTCATAGCGGCCAACCTGAAGATTGAATCTATACAGGAATTTGTGGCCCGGTTGGCGCGCGGAATGTTCGACCGTGCAGACAACGGGCCACACATACATCTTAACAACTTTACGCCGCTACACACTCGCCCTCCGGACGGGCAACCCTATCCAAGAGAACTCCTCTATATATCGATTAGAGAGTCGAGTAACAACCCTCAATGCCGCTGAAAGGCCAACTCCGACCTTATTAGATAACCTCCTTTTCGTAGTCATAACCGACTACGAAAAATTTACCGATTGCGACAAAAAATCGTATAAACACCTACAATGCCTATAGAAGGCTCCCAGGACCGGTCCATAGTGGTGGACCGCGAGGACAGCACGGGTAATGGGGGCTTACCCCGAGGCCCGAAACCTGCATGTGCTTAGGCACATGAAGACGACAACCCTTCCTTGCAATTCATTGGGGAATCCTTCGGGATTAGTTCGGGAATCCTTCAGGATTAGTTCAGGAAAAAGTGCAAGACCAGCAGTCAATAAGAAGAAAAAGTGTAGGGAAGTGATAGGGAAAAGTGATTACTCTCTCACGGAACGGTTTGAAGATAATTGCTGTTTTATTCCCAAGAAATTCATCCCTCAAAATTATACAGTCCACATCGAAGAATTAAGGCGTTGGGACCGGGACGACTTCGGAAGACCCGTAATCCCCACCTGAACCTATTTTCTGAAAAGGAAGAGGTTATCGCCCTTGTGTGTTACTCCGTTGCGGAGATCACATACGTTGTTCCCGAACCCAACGTAGGCGTGATAGGAGGCCGGATCGAGAGAAGCCTCGATTCCTCCCTTCTGTTTCAGAGCCCAAAAGTTTAAGCCCGCTGGGTTCCTTTTCAAGAGGACCTTGCGCCCAGGAGTCCTTTTCAATTGGTCCTTCGAGCCGGATCAAGGAACCAGCGGTGGACTGCCCGATTCCTTTTCAAGGACTATATCGTCGGCAAATCGAGGGTGAGTCGGCAAATCAAATTTCATTGTCTATTAATTTACGACATGACGTTTATTTGCGATATTTGATTCATATTATTGGTACCATTTAATATTGATTAGCACCATAAAACAAATGATGATATTATTTTTACGTTTGAGTGGACGGCATAATTTCGTAAATGAAGTTCCATAATGATTTTTATATTTACACGAATATTGCACATAGAATAAAATTAAATTTACAAATTTTATCGCATTTAATTTTAACTTTTTTACGTGGGTTTTATACGCATCTTTGGATGATCCATAAAAGGCCGCATAATAGAACATATCGTTGATGTAAAACACCGACACTCCAGGAAGTCCGAAGTATGTCAACATGTTCATTATAATCCCAACCATTATATCAGATGTGATAGACCATAAATCCTCTAAAAAGAATTGCGATTCCTACCATTCGAGATTATTGAAATTAAAAAAAAACACATCCTAATTTCAACAGAGACCTTATTTGGGTGCTACCATCTGCTTGGAATCGCATAATTACTATAATTAAATTTAAGCCCAGGAAAACTACCGCAAGACTTATATAGTCTTCGTTAACTATAACATCAGGGCGTCAAATACCTTAGTCCCCCCGTGACCATGGGTGCTGTAAGGTATTAAAAAGTTAAAATTCTTAAAATTAGGTTCATTGTTTGGGAAGA
Source organism: Parnassius smintheus behrii (assembly GCA_036936625.1). Taxonomy (NCBI): domain Eukaryota; kingdom Metazoa; phylum Arthropoda; class Insecta; order Lepidoptera; family Papilionidae; genus Parnassius; species Parnassius smintheus. Next base: position 48,809,840 of record JAUPFT010000010.1, read on the forward strand.
ACCACAGTCATGAACGGAAGTAGGAAAATGTTCGCCTTATTGTGGCGGCGAAAGAAAATTCACCATCTCATATGGTCATAGCAAATATCCAGCCTATTTGACAATTTATGGGGATTCCTATGTGAACTTTTGATAGGCTGTAATTATGACGATGATGAGTTCTACGTATTATTGCCCCATTAAAAGTAAAAAAAGTAGCATCCATCGTCATCGCAATTACTGAGCACAGGCCGCAGACAAAAAGTTTTCGCTGCGCAAGGAATGGTCTCAACAGGAAAAGCAAATATGCAGGTTACCCCGCGATGTTTTCCTCACCTTCGAGAACGTAGTAAATCGACACTTGAAATTTCAATTAAAATACCTTTTAACTACTACTACTACTAGATTTTCTTACGAAGTTATTGTTCACCACTTCACCGGACACGTGATAAGTCATCACGTAAAATTGCCTAAAGCAGATTAATTTGTCCTCAAGGAAATCGTACACGTTTTGCTTCCGTACCATGATGAAATCTCTTGGCCTGCTATATGGCTCTCGTATATGTTTAAATAAAATTCATGAAAACTGACACAAAGCTTTTGTGTGATTGGTGCCAACGATGCCACGAAATATTTCATCAAATAGAGTTAAAAATCTCACAGTGCACTTAATTTTCAATTATTTACTTCAGACTACTTGATAACAAATGGTTGCGCGGAAAACCATCCGGTGGGGTGGGAGGGGCAAGAAGATGATTCTAGAATGTCACGTAATCATCGGAGCCGAGGACATATAAGACACGCGCGACCGTTGCGCGTCCTCTTCCCACCGCGCCAGTCATTGGAACAACAGCTCTCTTTCCACCGCAGTCGTCGTTGAAACTACAACGCTTCTCTCCCGACGCACCCCTGGGGCCCCAGAGTGTCTGTCTAGAAGAAGTTCCAGAAGTTGCAGCTATATTGCTCTACACAAATAGAAGAAACCCCGGTGAGTCAACACTCCTTTAATTAGTTCCTGCCTTATATAGTTTTAACCCGCTCCAATTTTGTTGTTCTCCTAATAAGGCAGGATTCCTTTTCAGCGATTTGGCACAATAATAGTTTAGTTTTAGGGAAGAGCGAGTGCATTATACCGCATGCTATAGTAGTCGCCTTTACGTAAGCGTAGAAGCAACCGCATATACAGTCCACTTTAGTTAATATCCCGCGCAATAGGTTTAAGGTTCGACCGGGGAATTAGACTTCGGCAGCCTTAGACACGTGGCTCCACCATTTTATGGTCACTTCGGCAGGATTTTGGTCGAATTGTTGAATTAATTGATTAGATAATGCACTCTAATTTATGGAATAGACTTAAATAGTGTTCGTTTAAATTTAAAATTTGATTAGGTACTCGCAAACAGAATTATTCGTTTTATAGCGCTCGTATTTGATTAAATTTAAAGCCTATTAAATAATTGAAACAGTGTAATAGGAACCGTTTGATACGCTTACCCACAATCTTAATAAAATTATTGAGTGCAAATGACGCGTCACCTCGACTCGCTGCGCAGGTGTTCGATTTAATTACGTAATACGGCATACCGAGTGTCCATCCTTCATTGTTTGTGCGTTGTGAGATTAATTGTGATTGATATAACTTTATTATAATAGTTTAAAATGGCAGTTAGTGGAAGTGAAATCAAAATTAAAACGCTTTATGCCAAGAGGGACATACTCTTTTCGCGTATGCAGAATATAAGTGATTATATAAAGAACATTCATATAGAAGCAGTGCGGGAAACCTTTTTGAATGAAATCGAAACGATAGATTCTTTACGAATAGATTACGAAAAAATATTAGACCAAATTAATCATTTGGAATTACAAATCGACCCGAAATACATAGTGAACTACCAACCGCTGCTGGCATTCGAAGATATGTTGTGTCGCGTGAAAAGAACTGCGAGGTCCCTACAATCTCAAAACGAAGCAAAGCCTGAAACACAGGTACGTACAAGTGACTCGATTAGGTTGCCGCCCATAGATATTCCGGTATTTAATGGTGATATTAAGACGTGGCCCTTCTTCTTCAGTAGTTTTCAAAACAATATACACAATAACCCATCGTTATCGGACGCCGAAAAATTATATTACTTAATTAGTAAACTTAGTGGCAGGGCACAGTCGATCTGTTCTGGTTTTACACCTACAGCAAACAATTACTTATTAATATTCGAAACGCTTAAAACTAAATATGAAGATAGGAGAATGTTAGCTTCCGAATATTTGAACCAGATATTCGATCTTAAACCTATATCATCCGCGAACATCAACGGCTTAGAGCAGTTTCTAGATAAATTTGTGGCATCGGTGGCTGCACTTAAGAATTTGAAATTTAATGATCTTATGGACGTGGTGTTTCTCCATGTTGCATTAAAGAAATTAGACCCCGTTACCGTGCGTGCGTTTGAAATGGAGCATCGTAGCTCGGAGATGCCTTCCTTTCATTCATTAGCATCGTTCGTGCGAGATCAAATAAAGGTGATGCAGCGCTCTCCAAACGTTAAACAGGAGATTAAAAGGTGCGTCGACCGTAGACAGACTCAACCATCTAAAATAGCAGGGTCGTTAACTTACGTAACCGCTACGCCAACATCACTCCAGCATACTTGTATAGTATGTAAAGATAGACACGGTAATTTATATAATTGTGCGACTTTTCGTAAATATTCACCAAGCGAGCGTTATAAATTAGTAAAGACAAACAACCTATGTTTGAACTGCTTAAGCGATAAGCATTTAGTTGCAAAATGCAATTCGAGTTCCGTATGTAGCAAGTGCGCCAGGAAACATCACACGCTATTACATTTTGAAAATAGCAACATAGCGGCGTCAAGTAAGGCGGACAAGGAATTCGCCCCTACTAAGGTCAACGATTCTAGCGGTCGACCTGGTGATGTCGCTCTGTGCTCATTGGCAAATATGGGAGCACAACCTCCTTCAACCGTGTTACTGGGTACGGCACGTATTTTGGTTAGGGATTCGCGTGGAAACGAACAAAGCGTCCGTGCACTGCTGGACAGCGGAGCCCAAAATAGCTTTATAACGCGACAATGTTGTCAGCGCTTAGGCTTAGTAATAAATAGGTCACTTTCATGTCCTGTAATTAAAGGCATCGGAGGCACTAGTAAATCGACACAGGGATATATAAATTTAAAAATTTATTCTCGGATAGATCGTAATGTTAACTTTGATATAAATGCACTAGTAGTAGACAGGGTCACTGAACGGTTGCCAACCGTTTCGGTTGACACCTCGGCAATGATTGAATTTAAGAATTTGACTCTGGCGGACGACGCTTACGCCGTTCCTGGAAAAATAGACATGCTCATTGGAGCATCGCTTTTCCCTCATCTTTTGTTAAACAATAAGGTCAGGGGCAACTCCTCGCATACCGCGCCTTACGCACTGGAAACCGTGTTGGGATATGTTATCCTTGGCTCCGCCCCCATCATAGATAGCATTTCGGCAACATCCTGTTGTTGCACCGTCGCTGTCGAACCTCCCGAATTATTGACTCGCAATTTTCGGGAAATAGGGGAGGGGAACATCCCGCGCTCGTGTAATAAATTATGCGAAGGGTCGAGAAGCAAGACGTTAGAGTCTGTTGTTAGTAAACCTGTTGTAGTTTCGTCGCAGCCGAAGGGAACGCCGAGTAGGGATAGCCCTGGAGCTAGGTTTACCGACACCGCGAACAAGGCCCATATTAGCAAGATTAGATCGCCACGCAACCCGTCAGGTGACATATTCAGTGCTCGAATCGATCTAGTTAGCGGAAGCGCGCGCGGCGCGGATCGAGGTCACGGTCGCGGCGCATGGAGACACCGAGCCGCTGCGACAGAAAGCGTGCCTCACTGGAGGCTACGGAATAGACCTGCTGAGACCAATCTTGATTGGCGGGAGGAAGTGAGACTTCGCGAGCAACAAGCCATATGCAGTGTTGTTCCGAAGCGTTCATCGCATAGTTTCACCGCTTATTAATAATTATAGCTTAGTCGCTTAGAAATTGCATACTTGTGATTGGATAGTTTTATTATTTAAATATTAGTTTGTCGTTGATAGAATTATATATTGGTATTTCCTTAGTGTTTGTTTAGCTTGTTGGTGTTCCGTAAAATTAAAAATAAAATAGTATAGTTTAGCCGCGCCACAGCAATACGCTGTGTTATATTTAAATCATTTTTGTCGTTACAGTGTAGCCTTTGTAGTTTAAAAGTTGATAAGTAGTGTTTGTTCGTATATCGTTACGTCTGATTACAACTATGCTGAGTCGCTAGTAGTGCGTGAACTTCAACGTGCGCACTTCTCTGAAGAAATTAGAAGATTACAATCGAATAGAGCTTGTAGTCGCGCCTTTCAACGCCTTAAGCCATTTTTACAGGATGGGATTGTAAGGGTAGGTGGACGCTTGTCCAACTCGCAATTGAGTTTCGACCAACGGCACTCTATTGTTTTACCGCGTAAAGACCATATCATGAACTTATTAGTCGACTACCATCATAAATTGAACTCGCACGCTGGCCCCAACTTGTTGATGTCGATTTTGCGTCAGAATTATTGGATTCTTTCTGCACGTAGTTTAATACGCAATCGGGTGCACAGATGTATAGCTTGCTTTCGGGCACGCCCCAAGCCGTCATTTCCGGAAATGGCGGAACTTAGATCTTGTAGAGTAATACAATCAGTAAAGCCCTTCACGAACACCGGGTCTGATTTCGCTGGTCCGTTTAAGGTCACGCTCATACAACGCATCATAAAATTGCGTTTATTCTGCTAAAAACTTTGTTTGTGTTAAACTATGCTATCAGCGCCGCTAGCGGTGAAAAACGATAACGATAAGATATGACCATAATATCATGAAATAGCAATGTTGTTTAGTTATTTTTGCTTAATATCATCAAATGATCTCTATTCGTTGATTCAGACAAGCTATATTATAACATCATGTACACCATTAGTGTTAAATAACCACTAATATTTCACGAAATGGCGGCCTACTTTACAGTCTACGACCTGGTCACGAAGTATAAATAAAAATCTCTTTGATCGAACTATAAGGATAATGAGAATTTACATATTAGTTACATTAGTAATTGAACTAAAAAGCATATACATTTTCATATTTTTCATAGACGTCACTATACTATCTATTTAAATTATTACACTTTTAAAATGAAATAACGCAATAGCTAAGAAATAAACGTTCGGATTTTTAAATAATTTTATGAATCTCATTATTTTAAATTATGTATGTTATTTAATTATATTTTATATTATTTAATAGTTTAGTAAGTGAAAGCAACATGTACTTTTTCTATTTGATAATAGATTTTGAGAACTAAAATGTAGATCGTAGGTGTAGTTTCAAATTATTAAACAAAGGTTAAAACAATTTAGAAATTGTATTTATAAATATGGTATTTATTTGAAAAACACCAGTCATCCTGCATACTTGTACTAACAGAATCATATTGGTTCTATCTATCCAACAAATTAATGAGAGACCGTTTAAAATTTACAACTGAATTTCTGAACACCTCGGTTAACTAATTTGAATTAATTACACAATACGTTAAATATATATGTAATTTATTGGTTTACGTTCACCATTATAGAGATTAACCGTATTGAAACGACGTAAACGAATCCACTACGTTAAGCCATTTCGTGAGTAAAGGGTGACATAGGGAAAATGATACAAAGGAATGGACAACAGCATCTTCCTGATAAAAGTAAAGTTACAGCCTATATTCGTCCCACAGCTGGACACAATCCCCCTCTCACTTCTAGGAGGATTTTAGTGCAAGGAAAAAACCGTCGCGCTTGTGGTGGCGGATTTCACAGGTCCTCAAGTATTTTTTTAATTTCTCAGATATTCAGGATTGACGTTGTTTCCCTTTGCCGCAGAGCAAAGGAGTGGAATAATTTTCCGGCGTCTATCTTTCCGTCCGAATACAATCCCGGCTTTTGTTACGCTAAGACAGTGCGATTTACCATCTAGGGCTGCATCACCACTTACCACCAGGTGGGATTGTGATCAAGGACTGGCTTGTAATAAGTTAAAAAACCCTCTCAGAAATGAAAAGAGATCTATATCACGCGTTGCTTTATACTGGCGATGAATGGACGATACAAAATTCTGAACACATTGATTTCTAATAACAAGATAATGGTTTAATTCCATTTTGGAACGTTGAACATGAAAGGGAGCCTAACACCAGACCGGAACGACAGACGTTAGTCTCATTTGATCGGTATCCGACAATAGGGAGCTTAACGCCGAATTAATTTGCGGTTGTCGGACGAATAAGTACATTCCTCTAGTAATTTTTCCGACGCTTTGAACCTTTGTAGAATGTCTGTTTTACTGGTAGCGAGAATTTCTTTCATAATGTTATGGTTGGCTGACCACTGAGTAGCGAAAAATAAAGTGTTTTTTATAGAATAAGGGTGACAATTACCGCACACAATTCACCTGATGGTAGATGGATGCTATGACCCATAAAGATCTACATCTATCTTTGATTAAGGATCAAAATGAAGATGCGGTGTCACCCCTTATTAGCAAAATGGAATGCCTCATTTGCGGTAAAAAGATTCTTCATTTCATTACACTCACCATACGAAACACTTCTATTTTTGGCCAGTATTCTATGCGAACGTGATCTTTTCCGGTTGAGCTAATCCATTCGTGTAATCAATCTACTAGTGGATTTAAAAACACGATCGAAGGCAGTTACCAATAAAGTATTTGGCAAATATTTGACCTCTAATCAATAATTATATAAAGGAGTAATTTTTACACCGAATCTCAAACTGATCTTAACTCATTTCATCTGTTTACAGACGGACCATGGTTTGGTGATTAATTTATTGTGAAAAATTATACCCATAGGTGTCAAACCTAGATTCCGAAGACGTACCTTCTTCTCAAAGACGTACCTTCTTCCCAAAGACGTACGTTCTTTTCTTTATTTTTACAGGTTTTAAGAAAATGGTTTCTTTTTTAATAGCTTAGAAGACTGCACTGCAGTAGATGATATGAATGACAAGCTTCTGGAAACTACGGTCGGAGTTGAGAAGTTCTGCAAGATCCGCCGCAGAAAAACACAAAAACTCTCCAATCGCACTCTTAATCTCATGGCTGTTAGACGGGAGATGGATCTGCAGTCACCAGCAGATTCTACAGTATACAGGCAACTGAACAGACAGATCTCCAAATGCATGCGGCGGGACTTACGCAACTTTAGTACTGCGCGTATTGAAGAAGTGATCGAACTTAACCAGGGCTCCAAAGCCTTTACCAGAGATCTGTGTGCCAGAAAGAGCCGACTTTCAACGTTAAAGACTGATCGTGGCAGCATCATTTCCGGAACACGTGAGATTACGACGAAACGGGAGAAAACGGCAAGGCCTCAGGCGAAGGTGGAATTACAGCAGAGCTTCTGGAAGTGGGTGGAAAACAGGTACTTAAAGTCCTTCAGAAGGTCTTCAATTCCATCCTTCATGGTTGCACTACTCCGGAGGCGTGGAGCAGAAGTGCGGTGGTCTTGTTGGTCAAGAAAAGCGACAGCGCTCTCTTGAAGAACTACAGACCGATTTGCCTTCTGAGCTGCGTCTATGTGCTATTTTCAGGAGACATTACGAATCATCTCGCACACAGACTGGTCGACATCCAGCCTAACGAAAAAGGCGGTTTCCGAAAAGGCTTCAGTACCATAGACCACATACATACCCTACGGCAGATTATACAGAAGACCGATGAGACAGTCTGCCACTTTGCCTTGCGTATGTTGTATGCGTTGCGTGCGTCAAAATTTGGGCGGTGTGACAATCCCTTCAGCGGCACTAAGATGACTGTCGGTATATCGAAGTCAAAGTCGGTCGGACCAGAGAACAAAACCTATCCAACTGCAATGAAGTATAAGATAGGTTGACATTATATCCCCGAAACTCTTCACCGCTGCAATAGAAGATGTTTTCAAGTTTTCAAATGTATTCTGTTACAATAAATTTAAAAAAAATCTACTGAGACGCCTACAAAACGGCCATTTTGGAGACCCCAACTTCCGAATGGAATGGTTGCTTCAATGATTGGTTCCATCGTATGGAAAAATGTGTCAAATTTCGCGGAGAATACTTCGAAAAGCAATAAATACATTTTTAAATAGTAATGTTGTGTCACTTCCTTGATTCCCGAAATTTTCAGTGCCGCCCTCGTAACAGCAACGGCCTTCGATTTTATGACGATATATTTTGACTTTTGGCAGAATCACTGGAAAACCTAAGCACTGTGCTCAATAACCTCAATAGTGTCTTAAGATAAACATGGACAAAACAAAGATCATGTGTAATGTCCACGTCACACCTATGCCGGTAGTTGTTGGGAGCACTAAGGTCGAAGTTGTTGACAAGTGGGTTTACCCGGGACAAATAGTCCGACTAGGTAAGTCAAACTTCGACCGAGAGGTCAATCGACGAATTCAACTCGGCTGGCGCGCTGGAAATTAGGACACATCTTCTCGTCAGGTATACCTCACCTCAAAACCTGAAAACTAGATTGTACAACCAGTGCGTGTTGCCAGTGATTACTTATGGATCGAGACGTGGTCCTTCAGTGCTGGCTGTATGAGGACGCTCAACATCACTCAGCGAGCTACTGTGAGGGCTATACTCGAGGTTTTGTATGCTTGATAAACTTAGAAATGAGGATATCCGCAGTAGAACTAGAGTAACCGACATAGCCCAACGGATTAGTAAGCTGAAGTAGCATTAAGCCGGCCAAATTGCTCGAAGAACCGACAACCGATGGGGAAAATCGGTTCTCGAGTGGCAACCTCGTACCGGTAGGCGTATTGTAGGGCGACCCCCCACTAGATGGAGCGACGGCCTGGTAAGACATGCAAGTCAATGGATGCAGATGGCTTAGGACCGTGCTTTGTGGCATTTCTTGGGGCCTATGTTAAGCAGTGGACTTGTGATGAGCTGTAATGATGATGATGATAATTGACTGAAATATAGTACGATACTATATATCCTCATTTATAATAATCACAACATTTTTTTGATAACGGCATTGTCCATCAATTACTTCTGACGGATTTCGCCTGCTTACTTAAAGAGCGGATTGTCAACCGCAATTTTTATTATTTCGAGCTGTTATAAAGAAGGTATTGTTGCCCATCACTTGTTTTAATTTCTTTCTGCCGCCTCTTACGACTCCCGTGGGATAATATGGGGTGTTGAATATTCCTACACCGCCATGACACGGTCGGATATTGTTACAAAGATTAAGAAAAGAGAGACAGGCATAATGTCTACAAGTCAAGAGAACTACGCGGTATTGACATCAGTAAAAGCTCCTCGGTAATCGTTTCGTTGGTATTTTATTGAAAAAAAAACCCGAAAAGTATTATTCATTTCATTTAACGTTGCTCTTTACAGAAAACCCTGAGTGGCCATTTTTATTTAATTAGGGTCTGACGCTGTCATCATTAAAGTGCTATTAATTAAAAAAAAATCTTTCTATGGTTGACGCGGTCTATCTATACTTACTCCATATAAATGCATGAGGAATTGTTCAATAAATTACAGTAGAATATAACTATTATAATTTACTAGATAACAGACAATTTCGATCATATGCATGTTTTACTATTCTACATATAGTTTTAATTCTTAAATTATATCTATATTAACTCTGTTTTGTTTCTATATTAAAAAAGAAAAATAGACAATATAATAACTTAAAAATTAAATAAAGAAAAAATATTTTTGTCTAACACACTCTACTATAACATAGGCTTAGAAAAAATGTGTTCCATCTCTTCCAGTATTAGTATGTCTGTGTATAGCTCAAAATATTACAAATAAAGTTCTTGTACTATTAGAAAGCAACAAAAATATTTTTATAGAATATGGGTGACAAACGAGCACACAACCCTGATGGTAAGTTGATGCTGCGACCAATATAGACATAGACATCTTACATTTGTCCTAGATTAAGAACCAAAATGTCGATGCGTTGTTAACCCTGAGGATTAAGATGGAGTACCTCATTACCAGTAAAAGGTTTTCCGGTTCTACTCTCACCATACGAAACACATCATTAACCTTCTATTTTAGGCTGGTATTCCGTGAGAGCGTGGTCCGACCTCGGTAGAGTCGACTCATTCCCGTTGTCATATTATAGCTGCAGCACGACTATACCACGTAAAATTTATTTAAGAATTTCATTACATTAAATTCATTAACCTTTATTAACATGAAGGGTGGTAGTTATAAGGAAACATCGCAATAGTTTGATCACCGAACCATTGTATTACGCATTGTGTTATTTAATAAGTGAAAGTTACTCGTATTGTGTTATTTAATAAGTTAAGTTAGTAGTACTCGTAAATATAAAAGAAATAAACTCACTTGTATCAGGAGCTAAATCGTTGTCAACCTCGTGACCTGTCATATTCGCCAATTTATATGCACTTTTGTTCTCATTTGATGGCTTTAACACTTCCACTAATTCTACATAGTCCACTTTCTTTAGTCCGTCACTGCTATTTCTGTCCAGTTTGTCCAATTTGTTATCACTAAACCCTGAATCTTTAGCGGTCAAAGTCGAGTTGATTGCATCACTATTATTTGGTTTAGCCGCTATCAGAAACTCAAATTTTGGCCCATCAACAAAATCTGAGTAAGATCTAAATTGAATATCAGTTATTGATTCCTCTCTGTTTGTCTCTGAATCAATAATTTTATCTAAAAGTGAACTTGATATGTTTAATTGTTTCTCCATGCCTTCGGCGTCATTTTTATGCATTTCCAGAATGCTTATTTGATCTTTCATCACCTTTTCAGATAACGCTTCGTCTCTATCTTGTTCAGCGTTAACAATATCATCCAACTGTGTCTTAAAACTTCTAGTTTCTTCTGGAGTCTCTTCGTCACTTGCGACTACTAATGTGTCATAGTTCCTATCAACAGGTAAGGTAAAGGATCGATTATTATGGTAGTATGTATACGCAGCGTCTGTTGTATTCATTCCAGAGTATGGTCTTGCGTGAATAATATCCGGTGATAGTACGGCATTTAATATAAAGAACATTAATTTTAATTTAACGTTCGTCATTTTTATGCCAATTTGAAAAAGATGCTTGCTTGATAGATATTGTGCAGTTAATGTACCTCGTAACTCATTTCTTTCGCTGTATTTTGCTGGAATGCATTATAGCTGTCGACCTCCTGCGAACAAAGAAAACTTTTAACTACCAGAGTTTACAAGAAAGCAAATTTTTAATAAAACGCTCGGAACAACGGTACACTTTTATTTTTTATATTATTACAAGTTGCCTCAACTTTATCAATTTTCGCTGAATTGCCGTTTGAGGCTGGTATTGAAATTGACTTTTTTGTAACCATTGCGACAAGTTCAGCTAAGCAGCTTTTATTCTCTTTTTTAAAGCCCATGAAACTCAATTAGAAATTTTAAATTTTTTGTTAAGATTAAGAACTTAAAGGTTGCTCACGTTTAAGCGTATACTACACGTTCAATGAAACAAACTTTGTGGTTTTTATCACGTTTCTTTCAATTTATTTTAAATTTCAACTTTTAGTTTGCTTCGCAATTCCACACTTTGAACTTAAATATTAATTAACTTTCAGATTAAATATGATAACATCAGAACGTTGAGTACCTTAATTATTCTCTTAATATTGCTCTGCATGCACTCAAAACCTCAAATTAATATAAAAATAAGTACGTGATAAAATCCATAAAGTTAGTTTCATTTAGTTGCTAACCAGGAGTATTTAAAGGGAATATTAGTAAAGTTAGTAATTTTATTGATGGTACTGATGGTAAGTAGCTACTACATTTCAACAACGCCTGCAGACAACTTCAGACAAAAAAGGAAGGAATGTGAAATGTCTATTTTTTATGAAAGTGGTGCAAACCAGCATGCGGCTTACCTGATGGTGATTGACTACCGTCGCCCATGCAACACCAGGGGAATTAAAAGTGTGCTTCCGGCCTAATGCCTTAATACCCGTCAGATAAAAACAAAGTAAGCACTGCTATTTGGGCGCAGACATAGATAAAGAGGATGGTACCTATTTAGATGGACTCTTGGGCAGAAAAGAAGTCCTACTACCTACTAAAGTGGGGAAACCTGCATGTCAGAAGGTTAACAAATATTTAGAGGACACGTTGCATGAGCAGAGTAAAATGACGGATGAATGTGAATATCATTTTTATTCAAGGTCAATTTCTTTTGAACCAAAACTTATAATTACGGATAAAGATAAGTAAATTTCCATACGGAAGAGGTCTACGTCTATCCTAGGACTAGTCTAGTCTAAGACTTTTACAGCCTGTTGAAGAAGAATTTTAAGAAGAAAACCAAATCTAGTTTTTTTTTATAGATTATTCTAACAAGCGAGTATACAGTCCACCTGATGGTAAGTGGATGCTGTGGCCCATAAACATCTACATTTATCCTCGATTAAGAATCAAAACGTAGATGCGTTGTCACCCCTGAGGAATAGGATGGAATGTCCCGTTTCCAGTAAAAAAGGGATCTCTACACTCACCATACGAAACACAGCAGTATTAAGCTGCTACTTTACGCTGGTATTCTGTTAGAGCGTGGTCTTTCCCCAGTCGAGCCGACCCATTCGCGCTATAACCATAAAATAGCCGCAGCGTGGCTCTACCACGTATATAAAATCTAGTCTAGTCTAATCTAGTAAAGCATTACATTTTAAAAAAGTAAACTTTAAAATTTATTAAGATTGGCTTTGATTTATTGTAATTAGTTTTTAACTTCCCGCTATGAAAATCAATTATTTTCAAAAATGAGGAAGCAATCGTGCGCGTGCACGTGCGCGTGCGCGTGCGCGTGCGTGTGCGCGTGCGGTTTCCGACATCAGAAAGAGTCTTGCTGGAATTAGATTTTATGTGAATTTAGATCGAATCGTCACGGTGGATTCTGAGAAAATCTCAAAAATTCGAGTAATTTAATTTTCAAAAAGTAGTTTTCTTGGAACTACTTCGACACCCTTGTTTTGATCAATTCTTTAATCTAATCAGCTTCTTTACTCAAACACGACGACGATTGCCGTGAACCGCTTCAAAATTGATTCGATGGAGAGGTATCGTTGACGAAAAAAATCTTTAAAAGTGTTTTTTCAAAACAACTTGAAAACTTTCCCTGAAATCAATTATTTTGTAATAAGTCTTTTGTAACGCTGAAAAAATTGCGTCGACTGTCGTAAATTACATCAAAATCGGTTGATAGGTTCGTGAAATATTCAATTTTGAAAAAAAAATGGTAAAATGTGGTTTTCCAAAATTATTACGTAATAAGTGGAATTTGGAGCGCTTTGATATTGAAATTAGCGGGAAGTTCCACGGATGGCATGGAGGGTCAATCAATTTTTTTTAATATCGTTCTCACGCCTTTGTTACGTAGTCTCTTAGTTTAAACCCAGATTACATTATACAAAATAATTTCAATCCGAAATATTAGAATCACAATGCATAAAATGCTATACACTTATAATTACAACTAAAAATAAAAGTAAATTACATCAAAATCGGTTGAATGGTTCGTGAAATATTCAATTTTGAAAAAAAAAATGGTAAAATGTGGTTTTCCAAAATTATTACGTAATAAGTGGAATTTGGAGTGCTTTGATATTGAAATTAGCGGGAAGTTCCACGGATGGCATGCAGGGTCAATCAATTTTTTTTAATATCGTTCTCACGCCTTTGTTATGTAGTCTCTTAGTTTAAACCCAGGTTACATTATACAAAATAATTGCAATCCGAAATATTAGAATCACAATGCATAAAATGCTATACACTTATAATTACAACTAAAAATAAAAGTAAATTACATCAAAATCGGTTGATTGGTTCGTGAAATATTCAATTTTGAAAAAAAAATGGTAAAATGTGGTTTTCCAAAATTATTACGTAATAAGTGGAATTTGGAGTGCTTTGATATTGAAATTAGCGGGAAGTTCCACGGATGGCATGCAGGGTCAATCAATTTTTTTTAATATCGTTCTCACGCCTTTGTTACGTAGTCTCTTAGTTTAAACCCAGGTTACATTATACAAAATAATTGCAATCCGAAATATTAGAATCACAATGCATAAAATGCTATACACTTATAATTACAACTAAAAATAAAACGTATATCCCAGTCTTGCAACTTCCAATAGACTTGTCCATGATCCTGTTTTAAGTTTACTTACTGTAGCTGACGAATTGTGTGGTAGCAGAATTTTCCCTGTTCTAAAAAGTGTTATTCTTTCTATAGAGAAGAAGCTAGTGCTTTGGGACGTATTTAACCAGTTTATATCCTTTATCACCTTAATATGGCTTTTATTTGGAAAGCATATTGGCTTCCAAATAAAAGCTATACTAAAGTTTTTTTTATAGCATTGGTCACGACACAAAGTCCACCTGCGGATTGGATGCTGCGGCCAATAGATATCCACATTTATCCTCAACTAAGTATCAAAATGCAAATGTGTTGTCACCCTTGAGGACCAAGGTCTCTACACTCACCACACGAAACACAGCAGTATTACGCTGTTATTCTTTTAGAGCGTGGTCCTGCCTCGGTTGAGTCGACCCATTCGTGCTACAACTATAATATAGTTGCAGCGTGGCTCTATCACGTACATTTTTTTCATTTATCATCATTTATACATGAATTTAAACAAAATCATTCAACTAAAGGGATTTGAAAGAGAACTACCATGAATATTAATGATTTACCGTGCAGTGGTGGTGTAAGGAAATACTACCCATATCATCCCGCGGGTGTGGTAAGTGGAGACAGAGGGAAACAAATCAGAAGATGGGCAGCAGCGTCTCCCTAATAACGACTAAAACTTAAAAAACTGCGGTTGCCAACCCGCTTGCCAAGCGTGGCAACTGTGGCAAATTGCCTCATAGGGGGTATCGCCTATGAGGCAATCTATGGGGAAGGCCTATGTTCAGCAGTGGGCATTAATAAGCAATTACATCTTATTAAAGTCCACAGAATATCACACACAACGTCAATGATGGTGAAAACCTAAGAAAATAAAAATAAATTATTGTTCTAAATGCTGCATTAATAAAGTAGTCATCGATTTTTTTTTTTGTTTTAATCATACATTATACATTGAAGGAAATTATCCTTTCCAAGCGCTTTTGTTGAAATAATCCAGCTATTGCACTCTAACAAAGTATTTTATGTAACGAATCATTTTAAGAAACTTCATGCGTAACCTTGTTGGAAAGTTATTTATGAATTAAAAACAAAATTTTTATTCAAAATAAATTTTACACTAAAACAGCATAGGTACCTTTGTCTTGAGAAGAACCAGCAAGAAACCCAGCAGGGTCATTTCATTAAACATGAAATTTTTTAATGATATCTATAATATTATAACGAAATTTTATAATAAATGTTAATGAAACATGGTACCAACCAACTTATTTCCAAGAGTTTTATTCATTTCTTCTTTATCATTTTTAAAGATCTGATAACGGGACGAATAATGTATTTTATTTATTTGGTTTGTTGCTTTTTTTTAAAGTTTTGAAAATCCAAAAGTGCACGCCTCATAATCTCATTTGATTATATAAAAGCAAAAATATCTCTTTTTCCATATTTGAGACGTAAGAAGAGACCCATGAGAATATTTTTTTGTAGAAAAGTACCAGTTGTTTTTTACATTTTCATTGATTACAATTAAACGAGACCAAATTACTCAGTGATTTTTAAAAGGAATCTGTGCGTTGATATTCTAAACCTAATAAAAAAATTATTATTTTGATACATTAATTCAAACGACCGTAATCGCGCGCAATCCACACATACAGACATCCAGACAACCTCGAAGATTTTTTTGAATCAGTTTGTTTTTACATTAAATACAGAAAATTACTTTTAAAAATAATAGAAACATGAAAACGAGTGATTTTCTCGATATATGTGTATTTTTATTATTCTAAAAGTGCAATAGTAGAAAAAAATAAAGACATTTTTATCTCAAAAAACTACTGGATTTCCATTAGGTGAAAGTGGATCACAACCTCAACGCTTCGCTTATGGGGCGTGCAATAAATGAAATACAAACAAGGTTTAGTTGATTGCGGTTAGTCAAACTTAGTTTTATTCCATTTATTCTCTGCTAGCATGTCCGATTGGTTTACGCTAAAACAGTAGTAAAGTTCGAATTATAATTGATTTAACTATGAATCCCGCTAAGGCCCTTTTCACTAAACCACAATTTTCACTACAAACATTAAGTATATAACTATATTATTCCAGAAAAGTCAATCGACGGTTTCAACTTGGCTGGGCAGCGTTCGAGAGATTATGATACATCTTCACGTCAGGTGCTTGTTGCCAGTGATGAATTATGAATCTGAGACATGGTCCTTCACTGCTAGCTGTATGAGGAAGCCCAGCGAGCTATTGAGAGGGCTACGCTCGGAGTTTATCTGCGTCATAGACTTACCAGAGTAACCGATATAGCCCAAATTATTAAAAGCTGAAGTGGCAATGGGTCGGCCATATAAAAGACGACCGACAGGGAAGAAAGGTTATCGAGTGGCAGCCTCGTACCGGTAGACGAAGTGTAGGGCGTTAGCACTCAACATAGCTCCCGCTGAATGGAGCGACAACCTGGTAATACATGCAGGTGGTTCGATGTATACAGGTGGCTCAGGGCCGTGCTTTGTGGCATTCCCTCGGGGGAGGCCAATGATCAGCAGTGGACTTGTGAAGGGCTGTAATGAATGGAATTAATGGAAAAAAATATATTCCCAAAATATATTTTAATGCTTGAGAGTTATTAACTTATTAACTGTCGTTCGTGGGTTTTACTCCGATATTTCACTTCGCTACTAGCTTATGTTGAGTTGGTAAGTGGTAAAGCAGCCAAAGATGGTAAAGTGTAAACTTAGCTTAAATATTCAATCCGGGGAGCGACCAAAGCTCCGAGTGGTAGTTCGAAGCTATTCTATATAACTGTTTTACTTCGGAACTTTGATAGTGCGATTTAGGCTTCGATGTGTTCCACTTGTGCTTATTCATTATTTCTTTGAAGACCCCTACATTTTTAATCTATACATATAAATAAAATTAAAAGGTCTGTCTGTAATACTGAAATAACTGGCTTATATTAAGCTCAGTTTAAAACATTTCTTTGTCTTTTTGTCTGTCTGTCTGGGCTAACATTCGGAATGTCTGAAACGATGGTAATGAAACATTACGAACTAGGCTTTATTATATGATAAAATAATAAAATATTATTTTATGATAAAATAAATGGTCTTAGATTATCTTAAATCTAAATAACGCCACATTAATAAACTCCCAGGTGAAGCCAAAGCGGGTCGCTTTCAATTTTAATTAAATTATTTGTGTGTTTAAGTAGGTCTCTGGATAGTCGAGATTCACAATTGCACTCAGTAGATGGCGCTATTGTCGAGATCCAGAAAGCACCCGTGCGAAACCGGGGCGGTTATTTAACAAAATTCACATACATTTTAAGAATGTGTATTCTCACATTACTGAGTAGTAAGAATGAGTCTGTAACGCTACGCGTTGGCGGCCTTACCAAGTCACTTCAACAATTTTTAATATCTCAGACATGCTTGGCACGTAGATAAGAGTGACAAACGAGCATATAGTCCACCTGATTGTGGTGGATGCTGAGGCCCAATGACATCTAAGCTTCGATTAAAATCAAAATGCACATTCAATCAAAATGTTTCCCCTGAGGTCTTGGATGGATTTTTTTATAGGAGTGGGGGCAATCGATCATACTAGGCTGCACTAAAAGTATAAGGAATGGAATATTTCCACTGCTCCTGTCATATTAAAATCTTTTTAATTGAAAACTCCTTGGTTTATTTATAATTATATATACCAATTATTTATTTAAAAAAAGACTCTCGGTCCTGTCACAAGGTTTTGTCAAACTTGTTTAGTCGTTGAGAAAATGGAATTGACTCTAGAAAATTCAAGAGCGATGATTTATAAATGACTTTCGAAGTGGTTTAACACATAAACAGTGTGTTGACTGGATAATTTCTGCATTTGGTGAGAAAGCCCCATCCAAAACCACAATTTATCGCTGGTTTGCTGAATTACAACGTGGACGTGTCAAGCTCAGTGATGATCCCCGTCAAGGTCGTCCAAAAACTGCAGTCACCCGAGAAAACGTTGATGCTGTGCGTAAGCTGATTGAGGAAGATCGACATATGACATACCGGGGAATTCAGGCAACTTTAGACATTGGAATGAGTCAAATATAAATAATCTTCCATGAACAATTAGGTGTAAAAAAGTGGTTTTCCCGATGGATACCGCATTCGCTCCGCGAGAAGCAAAAAGCGGCTCGCGTTACTTGGTGCGTCAGAACTCTCGAAAGATTCCACGCAGGACCCTCAAATGCTGTATACAATATCGTATCAGGTGACGAATCCTGGATATACGCATACGAACCCGAAACAAAAAACCAGTCACGAGTTTGGGTGTTCGAAAATGAGTTAAAGCCAACAAAAATTGTTCGTTCACGGAGTGTTGCAAAAAAAATGGTGGCCACGTTTGTCTCCATAACCGGCCATGTTACGACTATTCCTCTTGAGGGACAAGGAAAGGTTAATGCAGAATGGTATGCTAGCATTTGTTTGCCACAGGTCGTTTCTGAACTCCGTAAAGAGAACTGCAACCGCCGCATCATCCTCCATCCCGACAATGCGAGTTCTCACATCGCACACGGAACAAAAGAGTTTTTAGAGCAAGAAAACATAGAATTATTAGACCATCCGCCGTACAGCCCCGACCTAAGCCCTAATGATTTCCATAATTTCCCTAAAATAAAGAATAAATTGCGTGGACAGAGATTTTCATCACCTGAATAAGCTGTGGACGCGTACAAAACGGCCATTTTGGAGACCCCAACTTCAGAATGGAATGGTTGCTTCAATGATTGGTTCCATCGTATGGAAAAATGTGTCAAATTTTGCGGAGAATACTTTGAAAAGCAATAAATATATTTTTAAATAGTAATGTTGTGTCACTTCCTTGATTCCCGAAATTTTCAGTGCCGCCCTCGTATGGCTTACCTGATTGCAAGTGATTACCGTCGCCCATTATCTACTGATACATTAGAGGAATTACAGATGCGATGCCGGCCTATTAAAAAGGAGTAGGCTCCTTTTTTGAATGAGAGTGCCTTGTTTCCAGTAAAAAGGTCTTGGTTCTCTATCAACCTATAACCGCATGAGTCGATAACCAAAAAAAACTTATGTTCCAATTTCAAAATTCGCTCACATTTTGTACGTACTAAATTAAAATATCATTTTTCACAGTACGTGAGCAAAACACCATCAATTCTCGTCGGCACCAATGAAATTTTCAATTATAATTTTCAGTGCTGATTTACCACGTAACCGGCGGTGAAGGAAAACATAGACACAGGGAACAGGCACGTCTGAAAAATTAAAATAAAAGTATTTTGAAGAAATGTGAAGTTCGCCAAAACGCATTGGGGTAGCGCGGCTGTTATTGCCTTGCCCTAAA
Source organism: Parnassius smintheus behrii (assembly GCA_036936625.1). Taxonomy (NCBI): domain Eukaryota; kingdom Metazoa; phylum Arthropoda; class Insecta; order Lepidoptera; family Papilionidae; genus Parnassius; species Parnassius smintheus. The sequence continues at coordinate 48,829,456 of JAUPFT010000010.1, forward strand.
ACCCTCTCGGAAATGAGTGGACGCCTAAGTCCAATTGTGGGACATTTTAACTTTTTTAATGTCACTTTAAATTGAACTTGATAGACTGCCAATGCCATTTATGCAGAAATGCTCTTCTTAAGCAACCGTGTGTCGTTGGATATAGATTAACCAACAGTACACGGTATATAAGATATAACAAATTTCAACACTGTCGTCTATCTTTGAGAGATGAACAAAGAGTAGTCGCTCTTTGATGGTTGTTATGCAAGGAAACGTGCATAGCATTATTAGAATTTTCAATGCTTGAAAATTCAAATAAAGAGAATAGGCGAATGATTAATGATGAAATTAAGCATATATTGCAGTTTGAAACACTTTTGCTTGAGGAGGATAGTTTCGCGTTCGGTACAGTATAACCTCACTGATGTTCAGAAGCAGGTTAATGTGGAAACAGAGAGCCTGCTTCCTCTATTTTTTATTGAATGGGAGTGATTAATGAGCACACAGTCCACCTGATGGTAAGTGGATGCTGTGGCCCATAGAAATATTTTCATACATCTATCCTCGATTAAGAATCAAAATGCAGATGCGTTTGTGACCCCTGTGGACTGAGATGGGATGCCTCATTTACACTCACTTTACGAAACTCAGCATCCTTGAGATGCTACTTTACGCTAATATTCTGTTAGAGCGTGGTCCTACCCCAGTCGAGCCGACCCATTCGTCCTACAACTAATATAGCTGCAGCATGACTCTACCACGTATTAAAAAGTAAACTCCAGGCGTACACCAGCAGAAAAATTAGCACTTTACAATGAAGCGCTGTAGTAAAAAATTCTTTGCTACCTAAATTGTGTTTATTATTATTACAATAACCATAGGAATAAAATAATAATCTTTTTTGTTCTTAGAATATAAAAAAACATTTATTTCACAAACACGGTAAAAACTTCTAAAACAAAATCGAAATAATAAGTGCGCCGCCAGGTACACAGGTTAAAATCTACTTCAAACCATTATTTAATGAAAATACAGGAGCAATAGTTTACCGCCGGTTAAATTCCCGCCAAAACTCCATTGTTGCCGTTGGGAACGAACCAGGATTTCTCGCGGACTGTGAAATATACGGCGAGTACTTAACTCCCAAGTTACCACGACTGCATCCCATAAATAATTTATTTTCATTGTTGTGAAAAACTAAAGCTCTTATTATAGTGCACTATAATATAATGGAAATAAAAACATGGATAAAAACAAAGCCATTTCCACTCCCTTAGTTCAATCTCATAAAAGGTTCAGCGGCACTTAAATTGCCCGAGGTGCTACAAGGGATGCCTTTTTACCAGGGGTAGATAACACTATCGTGAGATATGTGAAGAGAACGTAATATAATTTTTCTCTCTAGAAATTATTAAATAGGTGTCTGTGGAATAAAGGTAATATGAGGTTATTTATTTTATTTTTAAAATTTTATTACGTCTTCTTAGAAAAAAAAGGATACAAAGGGGGACTTAATGCCTAAAGGCATTCTCTATCAATCAACCCATGGAGTGGTGAGAGGTTGTCGTAGGTGTAGCAATTAAAAAAAGAGAGAAACTAAAATTAATACAAATTACTATATGTAACAAAACAGATTATGATATAATATTTGCTTTCCGATCAGCTAGATTCACTGGCACTGCGAAGAGATGTTGCATCTCTTTGCATTTTCTTTCGCATATACCATGGAGAGTGCTCTGAGGAATTGTTCGGATTAATCCCAGCCGCCAAATTTCGTGAACGCACTACGCGGCAAACATCTCGATACCATCCACACCATCTGGATGGTTGGCGGTCCACCACTGTACGTTTCAAAAGGAGTTTTCTTCCGCGTACAATCTCTCTGTGGAATAGTTTACCACCGGCGATTTTTCCGGACCGATACGACCTGGGGACCTTCAAGAAAAGAGCTTACTCCTTTCTAAAGGGCCGGCAACGCACCTGCAATTCCTCTGGTGTTGCGGTTGATCATGTGCGGCGGTAGTCACTTAACATCATGCTCGTTTGCCCCCTCTTCTATAAAAAAATATTGTAAGTGAATGCGTGTATATATGTATATATATATATATATATATATATATATATATATATATATATATATATGTATATATATACATATATACACGCATTCACTTACAATATCCTTTAAACGAGAAATTCTTGTATATATATAATCGGAATCTCAGAAACGGCTCCAACGATTTTCATAAAATTTGGTGTCCAGAGAGGAGTAGGATTTATTTTTAGTAAATGCCTTTTTGTCCGTGTTTTCAGGCAATGAAAAATTGCTACAATATAAGAAGGTAAATTTTGACACCGTGTTAATGATCGTAATAGGTCAAGTGGATATCGAGCGGTCGCGAAATCGTAATGGCTTGGTTCGCATCCCATCTTCGGTCCGATTTTTTTTCCTTTTTTTTCAAGTTCCCTTCTCTTGTGAGAGAATCTATTATTTCGAACCCCTTTTCTTAGTATTTTTAAAAATACAAAAATTTTAATTAAAGTAATTGCACTCATTATTTTTTATTCAAATAACCCGTTCAGCTTTTTCTATTCAGTATGTAATATGTATCTAAATGTAATTTCAAAAAAAAACTGAGCAAAGCTCGGTCATCCGGGTACTCCTATACCTTTAAACGAGCAATTCTTATAATATATATATATATATATATATATATATATATATATATATATATATATATATATATATATATTATATATTATATAAATTTTGTGTCCGGGAATTTTCGGGTGCAATAAATCAATCTAGCTAGGATTTTTTTTGTAGAAAATGTTGTTTTGTCCGTGTTTTCAGGCAATGACAAACTGCTACAATATAAGAAGGTAAATTTTGACACTTTATTAATGATCGTAATAGCTCAAGTGGATATCGGGCCGTCGTTAAATCGCAGGTCCCTGGTTCGCGTCCTGTCTTCGGTGTGACTTCTTTGCCTTTTTTTCAAGTTCCCTTCTTTTGTGAGAAAATCTATTATTTAGAGCCCTTTTTTAATATTTTTTTAAAACATGAACATTTTAATTAAACTAATTGCACTCATGATTTTTTATTCAAATAACCAGTTCAGTATTTTCTATTATTTCTGTAAGATCAAAAAATATTACCTATTCATATTTCATCAGTATGTAATTTGTATCTAAATATAATTTCCAAAACACACGATTTCAAAGAAACCGAGCAGGGCTATATATACGTACACACATATGAATATAAATATACATATGTACATATATATATATATATATATATATATATATATAGTACCCGGTCGACCGAGCTTTGCTCGGTATTTTTCGCTCGGTTTTTCTTTAATTCGTGTGTTTTGGAAATTATATTTAGATACAAATTACATACTGATGAAATATGAATAATATTTTTTGATCTTAGCGACATAATAAAAAAAAACGGAACTGGTTATTTGAATAAAAAATCATGAGTGCAATTAGTTTAATTTAAATTTTCGTGTTTTTAAAAAATACTAAAAAAAGGGCTCGAAGAAATAGATTTTCTCAAAAAAGAAAGGAAATTGAAAAAAAAATTAAAAAAAGTTGGTCGGTCGGTCTGGGTTCGAACCGGGGTTTCACGATTCTGTGACCGCCCATTATACCAACTAAGCTATTTATAATCACTGTCAATCTATCAAAATTTACCTTCTTATTCTAACGATATTGTAGCAGTTTTTCATTGCCTAAAAACACGGACAAAAAGACATTTTCCAAAAATAAATCCTAGCTAGATCAATTTATTATCCCCGAAACTCCCTGGACACTAAATTTTATGAAAATCGTTGGAGCCGTTTCCGAGATCCCGCTTATATATATATATATATATATATATATATATATATATATATATATATATATATATATATACGACTATTGGACAATATTATAATTCTAACGATTCTTCAGTAAATGCTCGCGTAACATCTTTTTAAGGAGTATATGTTAGGAGCTTTTCTGATATCAGCAGGCAAGGAATTCCAGAGAAGTGCAGCATGCACAGTGAAGGAGCTACCATAGAACCTGGTGAGATGAGTAGGAATATAAATCTTGTTATTAGAGGAAGATCGAAGAACACTATGATGACAAGAAGAGATATGTTGAAATCGTTCTTTGAGGTATGAAGGTGAATATGGATTATTTAGAATTAAAAAAGAAGAAGTGATATTCTGGAGTTACGCCTTTGCCTTATGGTAAGCCACTTAAGCTGAGATCTGTAATGAGAAATACGGTAATACTTACGCAGACTAAAAATAAATTCTAATACAGTTATTAGGCAAGCGCTCCAGCTTGTTCAGAGGTTCTTGGGACAGGTCGGGGTAGCACCCATCTGTATAATCAGCAAATCAGCATTAGGCTGCTATTTAACGCTGGTATTATGTGAAAGCGTCGTCTTTCCCCAGTCGGGCCGAACCATTCGTGCTACAACCACAATATGGTTGCAGCGTGACTACTACTTAGTAATTGAATACATGTTTGTAGAATGTAGGGATAAGGATCCTCCTTATCCCTACATTCCACAGGGTCGCAATAATATTCATAATTTCAAATTTTCTATTTATTCGTTATTTCGCAGCGTTCGTAACCAGCATTGTAATCGGATAAAAAAAATTCGTCTTCGCCCCTTTCTGATTAAATTATGCCAGCAAGCCAGCGTGAATATCGAACGTCATCATAAATAAAGACATAACGGATTTAAATATTTTTATAGCAAACAATTTGATGTCTTTTACTTCTTACACTTTATCCGAATATACAATATTATGTGATTGGCATTAAATCGAACATAATGCGGGCAAGTGATAATATTATATATATATAATATCATATATTATATGTAAGACAGGGTGATGTTATATCCCCGAAGCTCTTCGCCGCTGCCTTGGAAGACGTTTTCAAGCTACCGAACTGGAAAGGATACGGTATTAACATCAATGGCGAGTACATCACTCACCTTCGATTTGCCAACGATATAGTCCTTATGGCAGAAACGCTGGAGGACCTTAGCACTATGCTCAATGACCTCAATGGTGTCTCCCAGCGGATAGGTCTAAAGGTGAACATAGACAAAACAAAAATCATGCTTAATGTCCATGTCACACCTATGCCGGTAGTTGTTGGGAGCACTATGCTCGAAATTGATGAGTACGTTTACCTGGGACAAATAGTCCTACTAGGTAACTTCGACCGAGAGGTCAATCGATGGATTCAACTCGGCTGGGCAGCGTTCGGGAAATTACGACACATCTTCTCGTCAGGTATACCTCAATCTCTGAAAACTAAAGTGTATAACCAGTGCGTGTTGCCAGTGATGACTTACGGATCTGAGACGTGGTCCTTCACTGCTGGCCGTATGAGGACGCTCAAAGTCGCTCAGCGAGCTATGGAGAGGGCTATGCTCGGAGTTTCCCTGCTTGATAGACTCAGAAATGAGGATATCCGCAGTAAAACCAGAGTGACCGACATAGCCCAACAGATTAGTAAGCTGAAGTGGCAATGGGCCGGCCATATAGCTCGAAGAACCGATAACCAATGGGGAAGAAAGGTTCTCGAGTGGCAGCCTCGTACCGGTAGGCGTAGTGTAGGGCGACCCCCCACTAGATGGAGTGACGACTTGGTAAGACATGCAGGAAGTCGATGGATGCAGGTGGCTCAGGACCGTGTTTTGTGGCATTACTTGGGGGAGTCCTATGTTCAGCAGTGGACTTGTGAAGGGCTGTAATGATGATGATGATGATGATGATATATATATGTATATATATATATATATATATATATATATATATATATATATATAAATATATATATATATATATATATATATAAGTATATTTATATAATTCTTCGGTCCGTGTGTTTGTAACTGAACTCCTTACATAATAAGATTCCCAATTTGCAAAATTTCAAAGCGCATGTAAAAAGCATTCTAGTTAAAAATTACAAAAAAGAATAATAGGAAATATACGACCTTAGAAAATAAGAATACGTGAACGTAATGAACAAATTATTTGTATTTGCCAGTTATGAATAAATTATTTGACTTTGACTCTGCGCCCTCCTTTCTGCCAAGCAGGGTCGCGTCCGTGTACGGCTTAAAGATCTCTCGTCAGATCGGTAAGCCAATCCATAAAGGTGGGGTTTAGTGGGTAAACATAACCACGCAGCCGGCTGCGTGGTATGCTGCTATGAGCGTTCCCCACCTCCCTCCCCCGCTTTCCGGAGGGTTGCCCATATTTGCTCCGGGCGCAAAAAAAACTTATACTCTTGACTTAGCAGCTTCTGCAATCCATAGAAACCCGCAGCCAACTTCAAGGAAGTATACAGATGCGTCGTCACCTCTGAGGACTGAGATGGAATGCCTCACTGTCCGTAATAGTACTGGCTCTCCCTTCAGACTGGAACACACCGGGCAGGCGCTGTGGCTTAACGGCACGGCAAACCAGACCCAGGATTTTTAGGGAGAAAAGGAGTTCCACCAGCTAGTAGTTTTAGTGCAGTCCGTAATATCTTATATTTATACGAATACTAAATATCTATTCAAACAAATTTTACTCTTTATTGATTTGTTTTTACTAATTTTAAATTTCCGTTGTATCTGGTATTTTATGGCACCCATGGTCACAAGGGAACACTAAAAATTTTACCACCTAATACAGTGAGGAATGCAGGTTTCCTAAGAAGGAAAAAATATTTTGAGACATGTAAGGCTAGAAATGTATGATAGCGAGCTTTTCTCTACCTCATAACGCTGTCAGCAACGATAAAAGGTCAGTTGCCAACTGTGAGACGTATGTAACAGTTTTTCAATTAATTAGCTAACATTAACATTTGACATTTCATATGTAGCAAACTAAGGGGATAAAAGGATTTGGAGAAAAAGTGCCGTGAATAATAAAAACCAAAATAAAGTATCGGCCTCTAAGTATACTATATTTATCACAGGCTTCTCACGTCTGAGAGGATTTTACTAAGAGAAAGATTTACTTATTTTATCTCAGAGAGTTTTAGGTGAATAAGCGGTGATTATTAAAGATAGCAAAAATTACTTAAAGTAAAATCATTTTATTTTAACGATATGAAGAACTGCTGAATTTTGAAAAGTCACGTGTATGAGCCGAGAATCAAAATGTCTTATAATACGGACAAATATCGCCAGGACACATTATGCCATGAAATCTATGGGAACATTATTTTGTTAACATTAATCAATAAAAAACTTGAATCATATTAAATTTGTTATCCAATTTCGTAATTTTTTCAGATTTGTTAATCGATCTTTTGGAAAATACGATAAACTCTTTTCTGAACCTGGTCAACTCAATATCATGGTTTGTTAAAATTCCTTTTGATTGACTTCGAAGAAAAATGTATTTCCTTATCGGAAGAATATTCTGACATAATAATTAAAAAGGTAAATTTTTTGACAGATTAGGTACTACAAGCGTGCACATAGTCCCTATAATGGTGAGTAAATGTTTTGGTAGTCACTTACATTTATTCCCGATTAGGAATCAAAACGTGCGTAATGTACGTTCGGATACGTGGGAAACAAATGCCTGGACATGACCCTACCTGGTACCAGGAGTAGAGGACGGCCCAAGAAACGCTGGCTTGATGTCGTGCAGGATGACATGCGCGCCAATGGGCTAGTTGCGAGGGACGCCGAAGACCGAGCAAAGTGGAGGATGAAGTGTAGGAAAGCGGACCCTGGGTTCTCCCGCGCTAGGCGGGATGAGCAACCGGGATAAACGCTAGGTAGAAGAAGAAGAAGAAGGAATCAAAACGTGGACGAGTGGTCACCCCTGTGGACTAAGATAGAGTGCCTCGTTACCAATAAACACTTCGATTTTTTACACTTACCATAACATTACATACATTTTACGCTGGTATTTTATGAAAGTGTGGTCCTTCCCCGGTCGAGTCGGCCCATTTGTGCATATCGCTATAGCTACAGCGAGGTTTTATTACGCTAAATGAAGCAAAAAAATGACTCTTTTTATGATATTTTAACTTTTCGGAACATCCCTAGTTAGTTTTATTATTTCTTATCTAATTTATGTAACTATAACTAATATTTAAGTGGCATTCGGCAGCTATATTAGTAGTATAGTTGTAGCATGAATAGGTCGGCTCAACTAGGAAAGGACTATGCTCTCACAAAATAAAAGCGTGAAATAGCAGCTTAACGCTGCTGTTTCGTATGGTGAGTTTAGAGAATCGGAAACCCGTTTTACTGGAAAGGAATCCATCTTAGTCCTCACGACAATGCATCTGCATTTTGATTCATAATCGAAGGTAGATGTAGATGTCTATGGGCCAAAGCAACCACTTACCACCAGGTGGACTGTGTGCTCGTTTGTCACACTTATACCACAAAATATTTTTTTTTTCAGAAAGGAACATTAACCCCTAGATTTTACTAAGAAATAATTTCCCGTCATGGAATCTGATAAATATTTCACCTCACCTCTAAGTGACACCGCCCTGTAGCCGAAAAAATCGTGGATGTCCTCATTTTGAGTTCATAACCTCGATATATCTCTACATAAAGCTACATACACATCCCTACAACTCTACATATTATACCATCCCTACCGACTAGTCCATTACACGCACTGGCTCCTGTTATAATTTCATCGTGCCGTGTAATGACCTAGGAGGGACCTAGATGCGAAAACTTTATGAAAATTTAATTTTAAGCTGGGAAATCAACGTATTATAATCATACTGTAATGACATTCTACTGTACCATTTGTAAACCGACATTAAAAAAGATAGAGGATTAAATTCGATTGTATTGATTGAATTTAAGTCACGCAGTAATTTCGTCAACCATTGTATTCTTATCAAAAAAGATTCAATAGAGGTCCTATATGAATTTGAAAAAAAAATTCTATATCTATGCATGGCAAAATAGGGGTCAAGTTTTTAATATAATTTAGACGACAGTATAACTGCGTAGTCGCGGAGTTAGCAAATTTATTACTATATAATCCCGCGGGTGTCGTAATAGAGGTAGAAACTTAAATAGGAGATGTGCAGCTGCATCTTCCTGAAAACAGTCGAAGATAATAAATAAACTGCTGTAATCCCCACCTGTGAGAACGGTGGCGATTTCCCTACGAGGCAATCTAATGGACAGTCCTAAGTTCAACAATAAACTGTTTATAGGCTGTATGAAAGAATGAAAACACGTATAATTTTTTTTTTGTAAATGTTTAATAGAAACCACGGAAGATCAGCGTCGAAGAAAATGTAGTAGTAAATAATGAGTAGTAGATTATTTACAATATTATCTTTATATATAGGTAACTCTTCTATCCGTATATATGTGACTGAAATCGGTAAAGGAGCGTCTCACACGTACCACAACCACACCACAACCACAACACGTGGGCGGGCGCATTACGCTGGTGTTCTATGAGGGCGTGGTCCTCCCCCGGTCGAGCCGACCCATTCATGCTACAACTATACCACTAATATAACTGCAGCATGGCTCTGTCATCTCATCTCATTATCGACTGCGTGAGTGATACCGACCACAACGCAACCACAACGCAACCACGACGCAACCGCTACGGAACCACACGGAACTAGCGGCCGCTACAAACGACAACGCAACCACATCGACATTTCGTCGCATAACCACAACGCAACTGCAAAAAGCTGCAGCGAAATTATTCACACGTGACCACATTTTGTCGCTGCGATGTGGTATGGTTGTGGTACGTGTGGGATGACCCTAAACCAATTTTGATGAAGTTTTGCGTATGTGACTAAGTTGATTAGATAATGGTTAAGATTTACTATTGGACGCGGTAGATGGCGCTGTTGTCAAGATCCAAAAATCAGCCGTGCGAAGCCGGGAGGAAAGCTAGTGTCATTATATAGTACTTTTTTGTATATACTCAATGTATGGCAATTTTCTCAGCGCAAAAATAATTATGCAATGATATTTGAAAAACCATGGCAGCATAGGTGCTAAGCGCCTAACTTTAAATCTGGGTTGAATTTTACCCCGTAGGCACCAAAATTGCAATTTTAAGTGCTGATTTACATTATATTATAGTGTGTTATAATAACAAGAGTTTCAATTTTCCACCATTTTCACCATAAAATAAATTATTAATGGAATAGATTCGTGGTAGCCCAGGGGTTAGGCTCGCCGTATATTTTACAAACGCAAGCAATCCTGGTTCGATTCCCGCCGGCAATAAAGAGATCATCAATTAATATATTGTGCTGACTCAGTGGTGACGGAAAGCATCATGAGGAAACCATGTCTAAGAATAAAAAAAATATTTCTAAAACATGATTAGTCCGCCAATACGTATATTGGCAGCGCGGCTGACATTTTCTTGCCCTAAGTCTCTCAATATTTCTCTAATTGCACGTGCCCGACAGCGGGTGTATAAATGCTGTAACTATACTCTTCACATAATTATTTTTTTAACTTCGTTTAATTACCTATTTTAAGAATTATAGAAATCTTTCAAAGACATATGAAATCCGAAAAACACGCATCGACGCAGTACCGCGGACACTTTCTTATCATAAATGCTTTTCTTAAATGAGAGAAGGGCTATGCCCTACCTTGTATTCATATATTTCATCTCCTATTATCCCACCCTTAGATGTGAATACTTTCTTCAGCTTTAAATGGTGGTCCTAATTTATTATCTATTTATTAAAAAATAATCACCAAAATAACAATGTTCACAATTAACAAAGATATCTCGTAATAATCGTACAAACAAAAAATATACAGTTTAACTCATAACCTTCGTTTGTTTGAGAGTCGGCTAAAATAAAACGATTAGTGTTCTCTTAGGACTCGCTCCACAGTACATAAATTGCATTTTTTATAGAATGGGGATGACAAAATGAGCACACAGTTCGCCTGATGGTCAATGGATGCTGTGGCCCATAGACATCTACATTTAACATCGATTAAGAATCAAAATGCAGATGCTTTGTCCCTCGTGAGGACTAAGATGGAATGCCTCGATTTCAGTAAAAAGGGTATCCGGTTCTTTAAACTCACATACCAAACACAGCAGCATTAAGCTGCTATTTTACGCTGGTATTCTGTGAGAGCGTGGTCTTGCCCTGGTCGAGCCGACCCATTCGTGCTACAACTACATAGCTACAGAGGCCTATAGCTATATAGTTATAACTATATAGCCACTAGCTACTCTAAACTGTCGCTCACCATACGAAATACTATTTTACGCTGATATATCTTGAGCGTGGTCGCTGTCATCACATGAAAATAATAACGTGAATTTGGCTTAAAGGTACATTTACATTTGAATCTTTTTATCAGCTGTAATCTCGGCAAAATGGAAACACCGGACGTGGCATCGTCCGTATTCAGTACACGTACTCCACGGAAACACGATTCAGTAGACGCGGGCTTTGCGGACGAATTAGCCTTTTGGTTACACAGAACATGGCTCGCTCTACAATTAACTTACTCTGATTCTCCTCCATTTAAAAAAAGAATTGTAATTAAAACTTGATTAAATTCCTTTTTTATTCTGCTTTAAAAAAGGAAAAGCTTTGTAATTCGACTGTATGATATTTTTTTTTATAGAATAAGGATGAAAAACGAGGAAACAGTACCTGATGGTAAGTGGATGCTGTGTCCCATAGTATTGTATATAACATTCCGCGATAGTTTTGCATTAAATTATTTTATATTAATTTTATTAAATAAGGTTTCTTCTGAGGTGGTCCAATATAAATTCGAATATAATATCTACTCTTAAGGGTGCAAAAATTGAAGAAAAGGTTTTATATATTTAGACGACATTCAATCTTGTTTATTAATTCATTAGTCCACTCAAAATGTTAAAAAGTTTAAAATTTTAATGAAAAGAAGACTGTGTGCTCGTTTCTATAATTCTTTGAAAAAAGTGCATAATAATCAATGCCCCTTAAATCAATAATAATTTGTGATGTTCATCTATGACCTCAAAGATAGCAGTGGCTGTTCACAAATTAGGCTGTAAGCTCGGTTACTACGATATTTAAAAAAATCATTTAGATATCAGACAAAAGTTTTTGGGTGGCTTTTTTACCATATTTTTTAGTTATTAAAAAATAAATCAAATGAACAAAAGGTACATTTGTGTGTAAGAAAGCTCGACAATTTATAACGTTGCCAAGAATTAATTTATTCCTGCAGTTATATAACCACTGGACACAATTAAAATTTTTGGTAGATTATGCCGTTGTCCAAATACTTTATTTTAGAATGAGTAAATGAAGTGTTTGAATTGGAATTGAGGAAACAAATTGTGGTAAGAGAAACGAGCACGAGAATACTTGTACAATAAATTAAGAATGTACTTGCAAGTAACTCGAGAATTTGTGTTTTTAAAAACTACGACTGCGAAAGAGTTAAATTTTAAATTTCAAAAACAAGAAGGCTCCACCAATTTTAATGATCTTTTTTGTTAAATAGTATTGTGTTCGTGGTCCAACGGACTTTAAGAAAAATTTCACTCCAAAAGGTAGAATTATAAGTGATAAAGTTTTTAATATAACGTTTAAGACGGCATACATACATTTACATGTGGTAGAGCAACACCGCTACGATGGCTGTAGCAGGAACGGGTCGACGCAACCGGGGAAGGACCACACTATCTTAAAATACCAGCGTTAAACAGCTGCTTAATGCTACTGTCTATCATATGGTGAGTGTAGAGAACTGGTACCCTTATTACGGGAAAAGAGGAATTTTATCTAGTCTTCAAGGTGTGAAAACGCATCTGCATTTCGATTCTCATTTGAAGATAGATGTCGGTGCTATGGGTCACAGCATTCGTTTACCATCAGGTGGGCTGTGTGCTTCCTTTCATTCTTATTTCATTTAAGATGAACATAAATTGAACGTTTTAAAAAACCCCGGAACAAAAAGAGCTGATGATCCACAAACAGCTGAACCTATTTCGATAAATTATATCTAAAGACCACAGCTAGAAATCCTGCTATTAAATAAAAATATCCGCAACCACACACACACAACCATCGGTTTACCCGTTTAAGAGCTACGGTGCCTCAGACACGCACACAGGCACATATATAGCTGTCGAACTTCTAACATTTTAACTTCAATTTTGCGTCGGGGTTAAAAAAACATTCTAGTTATTGTATTTATTAGTTGACTGAAAAGAGTAGAATAATTTTATTTTTATTTTATAGAATAAGGGTGACAAACGAGTACACAGTCCAACTGATGGTAAGTGGGTATGCTGTGGCCCATAGACATCTACATTTATCCTCGATTAAGAATCAAAACGCAGATGCGTTGTCACCCCTGAGGACTAAGATTTTTATATATATTATTATATATTATATTATTATTATATATTATTAGCCGTGTAGTGGCGGTTGAGAATATCCACTACCCCATATCTTCCCGTGGGTGTCGTAAAAGGCGACAAAGGGAGACAGGCAGGAGATGGGCAGTAGCACCTTTCTGATAACAGCAATGATATAATAAAAAACTGCGGCTGCCAACCCGCTCGCCAAACGTGGCAACTATGGCAAATATCCCCCCATGAGTAACGACGCAAACAAACGGCCCCCAGTCCCCGGCGGCTCAGCTATTCCTGGCTACGGTGGCGACCATGGTAACGGCGGGGCAGGGGGTGCTAAGAATCTCCGGTGGAGGTTCGGTTGCCACCTACGACGACTCGACCTGGCAACATAAAACGAACGCACCCTGAGGACTGACGAGAAGATACTGGAGTTGGAAGAAGAGGTAGACAAAATGCGCTGGCATACTATTGGGTTATCCGAGGTCCGAAGAGAGGTGGAGGACACAGTAATCCTCGAGTCCGGCGACTTGTTCTATCACCGGGAGGGCGACCATCTGTCCCAAGGGGGTGTCGGATTTATCGTCCACAAGTCTCTCGTCAACAACGTTGTAAAGATTGGGAGTGTGTCGACGAGGGTCGCGTACCTGATACTCAGAATCACCAAACGGTATTCGCTGAAGGTCATACAGGTTTACGCACTCGGTACATCTCGATGAGGAGGTGGAGGAATTGTATGAGGATATTTCCAGAGCCATGCATTCCTCCAAAACCCACTACACGGTGTTGATGGGAGACTTCAACGAAAAACTAGGCACAAGAGAAAGCGGTGAGCTGAAGGTAGGGAAATTTAGGGTAGTAGTAGGGCAACAGAACCGTAGTAGCCAGCAGCTGGCCGACTTTATGGAGAAAGAGGGACTCTTTATGATGAACTCTTTCTTCCAGAAGCGGCCCCACAGGAGGTGGACCTGGTCGAGCCCCGACGGTTCGACAAAAAATGAGATTGACTTCATTATGACGACCAGACGCCAACTGTTCAGTGATGTCTCAGTGATCGCAAGGGTGAAAACTGGCAGCGATCACCGAATGGTTAGAGGCACACTGAACCTCAACGTTAAGTTGGAGAGGTCTCGTGTAATCAAGTCAACGCTCCGTCCCTCTCGTGCTCTAATCCAGAATCCCGAAACCTTTCAGCTCGAGTTACGTAACCGTTCTCAGTGCCTAGAAGATTGCAATGCAGTGGACGATATGAATGACAAGCTCGTGGAAACTGTCCATGCAGTCGGAGCTAAGTTCTGCAAGACCGGCCGCAGAAGAACACAAAAGCTCTCCGATCACACTCTTAATCTCATGGCTGTTAGACGGGAGATGAGGCTGCAATCGTCAACAGATTTGACAGCATACAGGCAACTGAACAGACAGATCTCCAAATGCATGCGGCGAGACTTACGCAAATTTAATACTGCTCGTATTGAAGAAGTGATTGAGCGGAACCAGGGCTCCAAAGTCTTTGCCAGAGATGTGTCTGCCAGTAAAAGCCAACTGTCAAAGCTGAAGACTGAGTGTGGCAGCATCGTTTCCGGGACACCTGAGATTCTGAATGAGTTTGAAAGGTTCTATGGGCAGCTGTACACATCATCGTTGGAGCCACACGCAAGTGTGAGAAACGATCCAAGAGCGGGTCTTATCCGACACTATTCCGATGATATCCCGGACGTCAGTCTGAGCGAGATTAGAATGGCTCTCCAGCACCTTAAAAACGGCAAGTCCCCGGGCAAGGATGGAATTACAACGGAGCTTATGAATGCGAGTGGAACACCGGTACTTGAAGTCCTTCAGAGGCTCTTTAATTCCGTCCTCCATGGTGGCACTACTCCGGAGGCGTGGAGCAGAAGTGCGGTGGTCTTGTTCTTCAAGAAAGGTGACAAAGCCCTCTTGAAGAACTACAGACCGATATCCCTTCTGAGCCGCGTCTATGTGCTGTTTTCGAGAGTCATTACGAATCGTCTCGCACGCAGACTCGACGACTTCCAGCCTCCCGAACAAGCCGGTTTCCGAAAAGGCTTTAGCACCATAGACCACATACATACCCTTCGGCAAATTGTACAGAAGTCCGAAGAGTACAATCTGCCACTTTGCCTGGCGTATGTGGACTATGAGAAAGCCTTTGATTCCGTCGAAATTTGGGCGGTGCTACAGTCTCTTCAGCGGTGCCAAGTTGACTGTCGGTATATCGAAGTGCTGAAGTGTTTGTACAGTAGGGCTACGAGGGCTATCCGAGTACAGAACCAGAGTTCGAAACCCATCCAACTGCAGAGAGGTGTAAGACAGGGTGACGTTATTTCCCTGAAACTCTTCACCGCTGCATTAGAAGATGTTTTCAAGCTACTAGACTGGAAAGGATACGGTATTAACATCAATGGCGAGTACATCACTCACCTTCGATTTGCCGACGATATAGTCCTTATGGCAGAATCGCTGGAGGACTTAAGCACTATGCTCAATGACCTCAATAGTGCCTCCCAACGGATAAGTCTTAACATGAACATGGACAAAACAAAGATCATGTTTAATGTCCATGTTACACCTATGCCGGTAGTTGTTGGGAGCACTAAGCTCGAAGTTGTTGACGAGTACGTTTACCTGGGACAAATAGTCCGGCTAGGTAACTCTAACTTCGACCGAGAGGTCAATCGACGGATTCAACTCGGCTGGGCAGCGTTCGGGAAATTACAACGCATCTTCTCGTCAGGTATACCTTAAAACCTGAAAACTAAGTTGTACAACCAGTGCGTGTTGCCAGTGATGACATATGAAGCTGAGACGTGGTCCTTCACTGCTGGCCGTATGAGGACGCTCAAAGTCGCTCAGCGAGCTATGGAGAGGGCTATGCTTGGAGTTTCTCTGCGTGATAACATGCAGGAGGTCGATGGATGCAGGTGGCTCAGGACCGTGCTTTGTGGCATACCTTGGGGGAGGCCTATGTTCAGCAGTGGACTTGTAAAGGGCTGTAATGATGATATATATATATATATATATATATATATATATATATATATATATATATATATATATATATATTTATTATACAAACGGCGCGTTGTTTTTCATAAAAATTCATTAGATATTTAATAAACGACGATTGGGTCTACAAAATAGACTAATTCGTTATTAAATAAAGAGTTTATCGTGTTAAGTGTTTCCTCAGTCAATACAAACACATATAAAAGCCGAAAAATAGAAATAATAGTCACATTATTTACAATCTAAACGAAAAAACAATTCAATATCAAACGGAGCACATCGAAGCGCTCTTCAACCACTAGTATTAAAGCCCTCTCAAACTCGGTCACAAAACGTAGCCAGTGGTAGTAAAACGTAAAACGAGTAAAAAGTAAAACGAGTATTTTGCGACATCGGAATTATTAAAGGTAATAACGTTTCTCGGCGTAATTATGAGCAGGGCTTTTTAGGCCGTACCTACTCATTTACGTACAGACGATTTATATTTTTTTTAAATTAAAAGTGAAGTGACATGTTACCTTAAAGTCTTCTTTACGACCACTAGACCAACTTAATATGATGTAATATTAAGTTAAGTAATCCCAAACCCTAAACCTCAAGTTAATTCAATCTTCATTGAAAATCCTTGAAATAATAATCTATACAAATGTATAAAATTAAGTGTCTCTTTGTGATGTTAAAATCTACTTGAAAAAAAAAACATTTTTAAAATTGTTGTCTGCTGTCTGTCTGTCTGTCTGTTTGTTCCGGCTAATCTCCGTAATAAAAATTCAAGGCCACAAAATAAAATTCCTTTTGATTGACTGCGAAGAAAAATGTATTTCCTTATCGGAAGAGTATTCTGACATAATAATTAAAAAGGTAAATTATTTGACAGATTAGGTATTACAAGCGTGCACATAGTCCCTGTAATGGTAAGTAAATGTTGTGGTAGTCACCTACATTTAATCCCGATTAGGAATCAAAACATGGACGAGTGGTCACCCCTGCGGACTAAGATAGAGTGCTTCGTTACCAATAAACACTTCGATTTTTTACACTTACCATAACATTACATACATTTTACGCTGGTATTTTATGAGAGTGTGGTCCTTCCCCGGTCGAGTCGGCCCATTTGTGCATATCGCTATAGCTACAGCAAGGTTTAATTACGTTAAATGAAGCAAAAAAAATGACTCTTTTTATGGTATTTTAACTTTTCGGAATATTCCTAGTTAGTTTTATTATTTCTTATCTAATTTATGTCACTATAACTAATATTTAATTGGCATGCGGCAGCTATATTAGTAGTATAGTTGTAGCACGAATAGGTCGGCTCAATCAGGGAAGGACTACGCTCTCACAAAATAAAAGTGTAAAATAGTAGCTTAACGCTGCTGTTTCGTATGGTGAGTGTAGAGAACCGGAAACCCGTTTTACTGGAAAGGAATCATTCCATCTTAGTCCTCACGGGCTACAATGCATCTGCATTTTGATTCATAATCGAAGGTAGATGTAGATGTCTATGGGCCAAAGCCACCCCTTACCATCAGGTGGACTGTGTACTCGTTTGTCACACTTATCCCACAAAATATTTTTTTTTCAGAAAGGAACATTAACCCCTAGATTTTTCTAAGAAATAATTTCCCGTCATGGAATCTGACAAATATTTCACCTCACCTCTAAGTGACACCGCCCTCTAGCCGAAAAAGTCGTGGATGTCCTCATTTTGAGTTCATAACCTCGATATATCTCTACATAAAGCTACCATCCCTACCGACTAGTCCATTACACGCACCGGCTCCCGTTATAATTATATCGTGCCGTATAATGACCTAAGAGGGACCTGGATGCGAAAACTTTATGAAAGTTTAATTTTAAGCTGGGAAATCAACGCATAATAATCATACTGTAATGACATTACTGTACCATTTGTAAGCCGACATTAAAAAAGATAGAGGATTAAATTCGATTGTATTGATTGAATTTATGTCACGCAATATTTTCGTCAACCATTGTATTTTCATTAAAAAAAGATTCACAAGAGGTCCTATATGAATTTGAAGAAAAATTTCTATCCTTCTAAGGCCCAAAGTCCTTTTTAAAGGAATAAATAATATGTGTGTTCAGACCCAGCATCAAATATGTTTACTTCTTCATGCAGGCCCAAGTCCTTTAAAAAGGTTCAATTTTAAAATCACATTTTTCGAATTCAAATGGACCGCCAAATAAATATTTGACATTTAAGACGAACCTGGAAGACCTATTTAATCTGTTACCGGAAGTCGTAATTACTGGTTTAAAAATTGACCTCGTGACGCCATTTCTTTTTCGACACGATGGCTGACTTTAGGAGACAGGGTGAGTAAATCTTTCTTTATCCTTGTGATCAGTCATATCAGCACGGTTTCGTATACAAAAATATGTGTGGCTTTATGTTTTCCGTAATTATATTAAATACTTTTTTCATTTTACTATGGAAAATGATGCCATTAATTAAACCAAACTTTATGATACTTTAAAAAGTACCGCGGGCTTCTATACCAATAAACCCGTATTATTTTAAAGTTATTGTGTTTACCTAATATGAAGTGCACGTTTAGTTAATGAGTTAAACTAAAATACTTTTTTGAAAATTTATTTAGGTAGGTACCAAATATTATTGTTGTTTCTAGTCTATATTTAATTAACAAAAAAAAACTTTTTTCAGGAGTAAATGACCAACAAATAGTTGATTTACTTGTTGATTCAGAATTTGAAGATGAAGCAGCTGATACCAATGAAATTGATGATTGGCTGATGGCAGGCATTTCTAGTGTGTTATCACGCGAGATAAAGATTTGTCAGATTCAGGGTCCTCGAGTGTCAAGAGATCGGAAATGGAATCAAGTGATTCAGATTCGCAGTCCGAACTTTACGACAAAGATATGACTCCCGCACCTTCATTACAAAGAAAAGGACGAGATCGTGTCATGCAACAACGTGAAGCCATGTGACGTTCACGCGGAATTACATCGCGAAGGGTAACAAATAATAGGAACGTGCCAGCGTCATCTTCATCTGATGTGAGACATTGTTAGTGGTCAATGAAGAATTTTAATCCGCGTTATTTCGCGTATAGAACCCTCATATCTACCGATTGATGCAGATTCGTTTACAAATTTTATTACTTTAAGCTCTATTTCGGCGACGAAATAATGAAGCTAATGGTATTGAAAACTAATCAAACTTTCTTATCAAAATATGGCAAGTGCCTTGGTCTCACTACCAATGAATTGCATATATCTATATATTGGCATAACTTTAGCTATGTTATGCATTCAGTATCTTCTTCTTGTGAAGAGTATTATTATTTAAATATGTAATAAATGTTGATTTTCTTCATAAAAACTGTGTTTTTATTTATATCGTTACAACCCAAAGTCCTACAGATAGTGTAAATTTTTGGTACCTACTTATCTAATATTAACCCAAAGGCCTTTATAAAGAACCAAAGATATGAGGTCTATACTTTACAAATGGGTCCTTTGGTAAGTTATAAAGACACTAACAAACTATATTTAAAATAAAAACTGCAACAAAAGAAAACATTGCATCTTTTTATTTGGGTCTGAACATCAATAAAATTTGATCCTTTGAAAAAGGACCTTCGGGTCGTAATCTAAACTAAGCAAAAACTTTCTTGGGCCTTACGAAGTTAAATCTACGCATGGCAAAATAGGGGTCAATTTTTAATATAATTTAGACGACAGTATAACCGCGTAGTCGTGGAGTTAGCAAATTTATTACTATATAATCTCGCGGGTGTCGTAATAGAGGGAGAAACTTAAATAGTAGATGTACAGCTGCATCTTCATGAAAACAGCCGAAGACAATAAACAAACTGCGGTAATCCCCACCTGTGAGAACTGTGGCGATTTCCCTACGAGGCGATCTATTGGACAGTCCTAAGTTCAACAATGAACTGTTGGTAAGCTGTATGAAAGAATGAAAACATGTGTTGATGTAGTTAAGGTGCACTTTTGTTTGTATGACGTGTAAATGATAACCACAGTGTCTTTACTCTTCGATTCTTTAATTGCGACTGACTATAAATTACAAGTTTGCGTACATATATTGTAAGAGAACGAACATGCCGCCCACCAAAGAACATTTAGTTCTTTCTAAATAATTCAAATTAACTAAGTGACACAAGCTAAACAATATTATAATTAACAACCAACAATCTACATAATTAAAATATTGTAACAAATAGAATCAAAATTAACAAACTGTTATGCTCACAAGAATGCTTTAAAATTTAGTTTAGTATTAAGATTCTTTATATATTATAGATTTAGTCTATTGGCAAAACACATAATTTTGTAACACTACGTTTCACAATATTACAACCACTTTTAACACTATACACTCTGGTGTGACCATCACTTCCCGGATGTTTAACCACGATACGTCCCAGACACCATTTACCAGGTGGCAGACCTTCACTTTTAACTAAAACTATATCTCCCAGTTCAAACTCGCGCTGTTGTCTCTGCCACTTCGGGCGTTGTTGTAGTCTTGTCAGGTATTCCGTCTGCCAACGTCTCCAGAAATCTCCCAGAAGTTTTTGAAGGTGCTGCCATCGTGTTAATTTTGAAATTCGTGTGTCTTTAAGATCGACTGAAGGGACTATAATCGGAGCTTGACCAATTAAAAAGTGCCCGGGTTTTAATGGTTCAATAACTTCAGGATCATCTGTGTCTATTGGAACCAACGGTCGGGAATTCAGGCAAGCCTCGATTTGGCACAAAACGGTGGTCATTTCCTCAAAGGCAAGGTTTGCAGATAGGACACGCTTCAAATGGTATTTTACGGATCTAACGCCAGCTTCCAATAGCCCTCCGAAATTTGGGCTGTAAGGCGGGATAAAATGCCACTGCGTGCCGTCTAACGCCAAGGACTCAGCTATGTTCCCTTCAAAGGCCAAATCAGCTTCTCTCCAAGCTGCTTGTAGCTCTCTATCAGCACCGATGAAATTACGACCTTGGTCGCTCCACATATGAGCACATTTGCCATTAGGCTGCACTAAAAGTATCGGAAATGGAATATGTCCACTGTTCCTGTCATATTAAATTTTTTTTAATTGAAAACTCCTTGGTTTTAAAAATCGAATACCATTTATTTATTTAAAAAAAGATTCTCGGTCTTGTCGCAAGGTTTTGTCAAACTTGTTTAGTCGTTGAGAAAATGGAATTGACTTGAGAAAATTCAAGAGCGATGATTTATTACGACTTTCGAAGTGGTTCAACACAAAAATAGTGTATTGACCGGATGATTTCTGCATTTGGTGATGAAGCCCCATCCAAAACCACAATTTATCGCTGGTTTGCTGAATTTCAACGTGGACGTGTCAAGCTCAGTGATGATCCCCGTCAAGGACGTCCAAAAACTGCAGTCACCCATGAAAACGTTGATGCTGTGCGTAAGCTGATTGAGGAAGATCGACATGTGACATACTGCGAAATTGAGGCAACTTTAGATATTGGCATGAGTCAAATACAAATAATCTTGCATGCACAATTAGGTATAAAAAAGTTGTTTTCCCGATGGATACCGCATTCGCTCTGTGAAGAGCAAAAAGCGGCTCGCGTTACTTGGTGCGTCGGAACTCTCGAAAAATTCCACGCAGGATCCTCAAATGATGTATACAACATCGTATCAGGTGACGAATCCTGGATATATGCGTTCAAACCCGAAATAAAAAACGAGTCACAAGTTTGGGTGTTCGAAAATGTGTTAAAGCCAACAAAAATTGTTCGTTCACGGAGTGTTGAAAAAAAATGGTGGCCACGTTTGTCTCCAAAACCGGCCATGTTACGACTATTCCTCTTGAGGGACAAATAACGATTAATGCAGAATGGTATGCTAGCATTTGTTTGCCACAGGTCGTTTCTGAACTCCGTAAAGAGAACTGCAACCGCCGCATCATCCTCCATCACGACAATGCGAGTTCTCACACCGCACTCAGAACAAAAGAGTTTTTAGAGCAAGAAAACATAGAATTATTAAACCATCTGCCGTACAGTCCCGACCTAAGCCTTAATAATTTCTATACTTTCCCTAAAATAAAGAATAAATTGCGTGGACAGAGATTTTTATCACCTGAAGAAGCTGTGGACGCCTACAAAACGGCCATTTGGGAGACCCCAACTTCCGAATGGAATAGTTGCTTCACTGTTTGGTTCCATCGTATGGAAAAATGTGTCAAATTTCGCGGAGAATACTTCGAAAAGCAATAAATACATTTTTAAATAGTAATGTTGTGTCACTTCCTTGATTCCCGAAATTTTCAGTGCCGCCCACGTACAAGCGAAGACCTCGGAGTGAAAACAAGTGAACTAAAGTGTTAAGTGGGATTAATTATTAGTGTGTTTTAAGTTTTAATTGGTGTTCGGTAATTAAAGTGTCAATTTTCGTAATTCAATCAGCAGTTTTTACTGTCAAGAACCCTAATCTCGTAACAATATTCTAGTGGTCGCCTAATGTTCGAAATACTGACGTATTTAATTAAATCTTAATCAAGTTGTATTTCACTTTCAACCGCACATTAATCGCGGTAATTATATATTCTTTGATATGTCCAAGTGGCAATTGTGTGTCTGATGTTGGCAGTATGAACATAAGCATTCATCACTATCATCATTGCAGCCCTTCACAAATCCACTGCTGAAAATAGGCCTCCCCCAAGAAATGCCACAAAGCACGGTCGTGAGCCACCTGCATCCATCGACTTCCTGCATGTCTCACCAGATCGTCACTCCATCTAGTGAGGGGTCGCCCTACATTACGCATACCGGTAAAAGACTACAACCCGAGAACCTTTTTTACCAATCGGTTGTCGGTTTAAGAACCGACATGTAACTCTAAGGAGTTACATGGCCGGCCCAATGCAACTTCAGCTTACTAATCCGTTGGACTATGTCGGTCACGCAGAGAAACCGCGAGCATAGACCTCTCCATAGCTCGCCGAGCAACCTTGAGCGTCATCATACGGCCAACAGTACACACACTGGTTGTACAATCTGGTTTTCAGGTTTTGAGGTATACCTGACGTGAAGATTTGTCGTAATTTCCCGAACTGAGAAAGCCTTTGATTGCCTCGAAATTTGGGCGGTGCTACAGTCCCTTCAGCGGTACCAAGTGGACTGTCTGTATATCAAAGAGCTGAAGTATTTATACACTAGGGCTACAATGGCTATCCGAGTACAGAACCAGAGTACGAAACCTATTCAACTGCAGGGAGGTGTAAGACAAGGTGACGTTTTATCCCCAAAACTCTTCACCTTTGCTGCATTTGAAGACGTTTTCAAGCTACTGGACTGGAAAGGATACGGTATCAACATCAATGGTGAGTACATCACTCACATTCGATTTGCTGACGATATAGTCCTTATGGCAGAATTGGTGGAGAACCTAAGTACTATGTTCAACGGCCTGAATTTCTATACGTGGTAGGGCAATGCTGCAGTTATATTAGTAGTATAGTTGTAGCACGAATGGGTTGGTGCGACTGGGGAAGGACCACGCTCTCAGAGAATACCAGCGTAAAATAGTAACTTAATGTTGCTGTGTTTCGTATGGTGAGTGTAGAGAACCGGAGACCCTTTGTATCGAAACGAGGCATTCCATCTCAGTCCTCACGGGTCACAACTCAGCTACATTTTGATTCGTAATCGAGGATAGAAGTAGATGTCTATAGGCCACAGCAACCACTTACTATCAGGTGGACTGTGTGCTCATTTGTCACCGTATCCTATAAAACAAAACCTCAAAAGTGTCTCCCAACGTATAGGTCTTAAGATAAACATGGACAAAGCAAAGATCATAAACATTGTATGTTGTAGTTTATTATGACTCATATTATCTAACGTATGAAAATTAATATTTGTTTGTTAGTACTTTATGCGCTGCCATACCGTTTATGAGATTGCGTTAAAACTTTGTCAACGTATTGCTTGCACTTCGGCGAAAGTTATAGGCATAGTTGAACCTGGTAGTTGGCGCTGTTTTAGAAGCCAGATATCACCCGCGCGAAGCCGGGGCAAATCGCTTGTAATATATACATTTTAGCATTTTGCCCTTCTTCTCTATATAAACTTTAACTACGCCTAATCTCACACTCCTCCATGCCAATCCAGCGCAATGTGCTAAAAAAGGGGTTCATACGAGTAGTTTACTCTTCACGTATTAATATATAGATTACAATCTTGTGTTACACGTGATTACAGTCACTTGTCAAGAAAATGTCCTAATTAAACTTTCTTTAATCAAACCTTATTAATGTTATGAAGCTTTAATTAAAGCTCAGCGGAAACCTTTTACTGTAAACAACTGAGTATTAATAAGGACGAGTTGATATCCATTGAATTGACATTTGTATCTCAGCGGTTTTAATATTTTAGAGGAAAATATTTTAAAGTTAGAAAATATGTAATTTTTGTTAGAAAACAAATATAACTTTAAAAAGGGCAGAGATACCTTTGGCTGATTTTTAAGTTTTTTTCTTCTTAAAATATTATTAGACCCTATTCCCACCCGTATTGTTTGATGATACATAATAAAAGCACAAGACAACCATAATTACTGTGAACTTTAAAAGCCTGAGTGAAATTCGACACATTGGCTTATCTCCTGAACAATATTTAGATGATAGAGAATTCATTGTCATTTAAGATATTGAACAAGCAAACATTTATGTTTTTATTTTTATAGATATTTTTTCATTTTGTAGGTTGGTGGATGACTCAGAACGAATCGCGGGTCGGGCAAATACCTTATTATTGGCCGATCACAAGATTCGAACGCAGGACCTTAAGATCAGCAGTCGCGTGTACCAAAAAATAACATTCAAAAGCTAAAGGTAACTCGGGTTAATTATAATATCAGAACATCAAACTCCTTAGTGTGACCATGGATGCCGTAAAGTACCAGAAACGTCGAGAAATGTCCGGGGAAGGAATACGATTTCACAGAATACCAGCGTGCAATAGCAGCTTAATACTGCAGTTTCGTATGGTGAATGTAGAGATCCGGAGACCCTTTTTTACTGGAAACGAGGCCATCCATTCCATCTTAGTTCTTAGGGGTGACAACGCATCTGCGTTTTGATTCTTAATCGAGGATAAATATAGGTGTCTATGGGCCACAGCATCCACTTACCATCAGGTGGACGGTGTACTCGTTTGTCACCCTTATTCTATAAAAAATTTATGTGCTATAAAAATGGATCATTTGCTGAGATATGAATTTTCTTTGATAATCACATTTTTTCCAAATCACAGACATCAATGTGACAGTACACATTTCTTTCCGCGAGAACATAAGGAATCCATATGTCGAGCTTTGAGATTAAATGTAGGCGTTTCAAATGATAATTAATTGTTAAATTAAACAAATTCGAATTTAACAATTAATTATATTAAATTAATATGCTAATATATTAAATTTAAATCTATTAGCGATCTCATGAGCTGTTGTGTTCGTCGGTTTGTATTATTAATGCATCTATTGTGTCTTCATTAGCTTAAAATGAGTAAAAATAAGTCAAAGAAAAGTAAAATTATTTTTATTGAAATTCGTGTAAATGAAAGAAAATAAGAATGAATTACGATCTCCGATATGACACGATTAATTGATATTCGTGTAAAAGAAAGAAAATAAGAATGAATTACGATCTCCGATATGATGCGATTAATTGATATTCGTGTAAAAGAAAGAAAATAAGAATGAATTACGATATCCGATATGATACGATTAATTGATATCCGTGTAAAAGAAAGAAAATAAGAATGAATTACGATCTCCGATATGATACGATTAATTGATATTCGTGTAAAAGAAAGAAAATAAGAATGAATTACGATCTCCGATATGATACGATTAATTGATATTCGTGTAAAAGAAAGAAAATAATATTACGAGCTTGAGGTTCGTGACAATAAAAATTGCCGATAGAATTACCTAAATTAACACTTTAATTTACTTTACACAAATTAAAGTTAAAAACACTAATAATTAAACACACTAATTCACTTAATTCCGCTCCGAAGCTTCGCTTGTGTCGCCAATTCAATACTACTTCGATCGCATCT
Source organism: Parnassius smintheus behrii (assembly GCA_036936625.1). NCBI lineage: Eukaryota > Metazoa > Arthropoda > Insecta > Lepidoptera > Papilionidae > Parnassius > Parnassius smintheus. The sequence goes on from JAUPFT010000010.1 coordinate 48,855,956, forward strand.
TGCAGCGCCTATTTATATAAATTAGCAAAATATCCAGAATGTTCAAGTAAACACGCGCAAGGTACCGAGAGTTCGAGTTTTAAACTTCAAGAAGTTTAGTTCTTCGGTTCGAGACTAGATGGCGCTAGTGCCGCCGATTTGAGCGCGTAACAATAAGAATGAGTTACGATATCCGATATGATACGATTAATTGATATTCGTGTAAAAGAAAGAAAATAAGAATGAATTACGATCTCCGATATGATACGATTAATTGATATTCGTGTAAAAGAAAGAAAATAAGAATGAATTACGATCTACGCTAAAACTACTACTTAGATGGTATTACTCATTTCCTGCCTAAGTGTCCATCTGGATATAGACATCCTCAGAATAGACAACGCATCAATAGCACAAAGTAAAGATTTCTTTACTCATGTGTCTATATAGCCTTCTTTGGTGAAGTTGGCTGCTAGTTTCCATAGACTGCAGTAACCACACACCATCCGGTGTGAACTGTTAGGTCACGTTTGTCTTTTCAGTTGTATTTATCAAAGAAAGAAAAAAACGATAATTCTAAACCAATAAAACTACCAGTGTTTTTCAAGTAAATAAAAGTAACCTTTCTAATTTGATTACATACTGAGCATAACTGGGGAAGTAGAACTAATAGTTACTCTGATTTGAATAGAAAATATTCCGCAAATCCGAAGTGGGGTCTACACGGTTCGGTCAATATGGGCTGAAAGCAATATTTGAAGAAGCTTACCGAGCTTAAATTTTACCTATTTCTTAAAAGCATTACTAAAAAGTTGTTATTATTTATAATGACGATAATGAGAATAGACGAATTTCATGTAAAATAATTCAATTAGATTTTTTCTTGCCAAGTCCACATTTTTCTATACATAATACGTGGCAGAACCATGCTGCAGCTATCTTAAGGTCTGGAAACGAGACGTTCCATCTTAGTCCCCAGGAGAGATAACACATCTGTATTTTGATTCTTAATTGAATATTTTTTATATAAAATAAGGGTGACAATCGAACACACAATCTACCTGGAGGTAAATGGATTCTGTGGCCCATAGACATCTGCATTTATCCTCAACTAAGAATCAAAATTCAGATGCGTTGTCGCCCCTGAGAACTAAGATGGTTGGAATTCCTCGTTTTCAGTAAAAAGTGTCTCCGGTTCTCTACGCTCACCGTACGAAACACAGCAGAATTAAACTTATATTTTACGCTGGTATTCTGTGAGAGCGTCCTACCCCGGTCGAGCCGACCAATTCGTGCTGCACCATGAAGATGTCTATCCACAGCATCCGCTTACCATCAGGTGGACTATGTGCTCCTTTGTCACCTTACTCTTTAAGAAAGGTAATAATCAGAATCTCATTAAAGCAATACAATTTCTGACGTGTGATGAAAAATTATATTATTATTTTTCTTTAATTTTTATTGTCAATTATTACAATGATAAATAACGCCTGATAAGCAAGAAGCGCCGTACGAGTGCATTAAAACACCATCTCGGTCCAGTTGTTGTATATGTATTTAAAAATGGAAACTTTTAATTGGCCTTAATATAAATGGCATAATATGTTGAATATCTTGTATAACAATATTTAATGCTGTATGTGTTTATAAAAAATGTATACTTTAGCAGCAGCTATTTAATGCATATGATAGTAAGTTTTGACGGGACTTTCACTGGTTGATACCGTTATAAAGAGTAACTGAGGCTACTTTTATTTTAAAACTACAACCGACTTCAATACGACCGAATGAATAGTCATATCTTGATTAATAATTTCTATGGGACCACAAGAGAAGCACCAGCTTTCCGATTAAAAAAATTATCAAAATCGGTTCACCCAGAGCTAGGTTATGAGGTAACACACATTAAAAAAGAACATACAATCGAATTTAATACCTCCTCCTTTTCAAGGTGGTAAAAAGGAATTAGGATACCCGCCCTTAAATTATTATTTTTTTCCATTTTAAGCCAAAACTTGTCTAATCAACCTGATGTAGTGATTCAACCGAAGATGGTTAAGCGCACTGATTGCTTAACAAAAACCTGTTCACTCTTGCCATGAAAACACCAATATAATGGAGGGGAAGATAAATTCTAATTTCATTTCAAATATTTCCTCTACCAATATAGCACCCATAACCTGAATACATATCGAGATAAAAACGTCATAAGAACACCCCGAATGGCTTCTAGATAAGTCCCGTAGCACTCGACTCGAAGGGGATATCCGCACACCCAGCTATTAACTTGAACGATAAAGCAAATAGCGAATGTTGACTTAGCCATTACTATCGCGTAGTGACGGTTACCGTGTCTTGACGAAATAGAAGAAATACTCGCCACCGCCAGTGATGTCTCGATTTCATTACGTGGTTGACAGAATTCAACAAAACCCTTAGCCTCAAAGAGGTAAAGTAACAACTTAAACCGTATTATCCTACTGCTCAACTTTTGCAACAGTTTTGTAAAAAAAACCTTTTTTTCTATTGCTCCTATACCCTCATGTTAAAGTTACAGTCTATATACGTCCCACTGCTGGGCATATACCTCCTCCCATTTCTGAGACGGTTTTAGGGCAAAGAAGTGTCTGCCGCGCTGCTCCAATACGTGTTGGCAAACTTCAAATGTCTGCGAAATCTTTTTTTATATCTCAGACATGCCGGTTTTTTACGATGTTTTCCCTCGCAGCCGAGCACATGGTAAATTAGCACTTAAAATTTATATTAACAATATTTATAGGGTTATAAATAAGACCTGACGAAGTTTCACCTTAATCAAATTATTGTAAAGTGAAACATGTTTAAAAAAATCCCGCTGGGTTTCTTGCTGGTTTTTCAGAGGACAGAGCTATTTTCCGAGCCAGTGGTAAAGTAAAAACTAACTTTCAGTAAGTATTATGTAATAACCTATATTGAATAAAAATCATTCTATTGAATAAAATTTCAATAGAGAAGATGGATGGGTACTGCCATCCGCTTGGGATCTTATTAATAGATAAATAATTAACAAAATTAAATCCAAATCACCGCAGGGCTTCGAGATACTGTAAGCTCGTTCTGCGTAGATCGAACCAAAAATTAGTATTCTAAAACTGAACCCGAAACTTCGGGAATTAAAAATAATTTAATTAAACGCGATAAAATCCGTACAAATAGTTTTAATATGTTTCAATATGTAGTGTTCGCGTAAATTTAAGAAACCAAAAATCATTTTATTCTATTCTGTTATATAGTGAAGTATCATGTTCAACAGTCCACTTTTGATGGGTTGTAATGATAGTGAACATTATTCATCATCACTACAGCCTTATTCTTGGAGTAGAAATTATTTAGTTTGCTATGTAGTGGTGGCACATAAGGAAAAATTGTCTCAAGATTGAAAAATCAAAAGAAAAATTGAAGATATACTTCGCATTATCTTAAAGGATTCTCGACGATGAGATACTTACCTCAATATTACATCGGAGATCGGACACAGCTATACTACCATATATACGTACGAGTATGAATTCCTGGTACTTCAATATCTCGTGCACTGTTTTATGAAGGGTTTTTCTACATTAAAAACGCTCCGTTTGCTTTTTTATGTACCTTTTTGGAGTAAATGAAGTAGCATGAAAACGACTTTTGTAATACACAATACCAGTTCAACTATTAATGAGTGGTTTAAATATACTTTTTTTTTCATTTTATGTCATCCAAATTTACTGAATGAATAGTTTGTAACTATTCATTCTTACCGATACAACTTTGGTGATTTAGCGCACATAGGTATTATCCATTTTACGTCCAGATTTAATTTTTTGGAGTGTTTCTTTATGATGTCACTAGTTGTTTTTGGTGTGCTATTTGTTGGGTCGTTTTTAACCTTTTTTTAAGTGCTTACATCCGACAAAAGTTCTTGTAATTTAGAATTATAATCAGACGTATCCATGACTACCGTAGCGTTTCCCTTATCTGCGTGGAGAATCGTTCTGGTTTATTGCGTAGGTTCTTTAACGCTATAAATTCGTCTTTGGGAAGATTCGGTTTAGGCACTTAACATCGACGTAACATAGACGAAATGTCTTGTCGTATCGCCTCCAAATCTTCTTTCCGCATATTGTTTTTAAATAAACAGTCCTCGACACTACAGATAATTTCTTCGTACGGTAATCTGCGTGGTGTTACCGCAAAGTTGTTGCCTTGTTGAGGCCTTTGGATAAATCCAATGTTTGTTTTGACAGATTATAGTAGTATAGTAGTACTGTAGACTTTTTTATATGTACCTCGTTTGTAATAAAACGGATCGTTCATCATCATCAACCCTTCACAAGTCCACTGCTGAACATAGGCCTCCTCCAAGGAATGCCACAAAGCACGTTCCTGAACCATCTGCATCTCATGCTCAAGAGATCGCTGAGAGATTAAATTCATCGAAATTAACCATTCATTATCATTTAAAACGACTAGATTTAATCTGAAAGCTCGACAGATGGATTCCTCATGTTCTTACGGAAAGAAATTTGTGGCGTTAATTTTTTGAATAAGGGTTACAAACGAGCACACAGTATTGGATCAAAATGAGTAATATATAACTCAATAAAATGTATTCACTGTAAGATAATTGTAAAATATTTAGGGCTATAATAATGATGATCATGGATAGTTCCGTATATATATTTGCTTGTCAGGATCGGTTGCACGTTGTTCTTTTTTTAAAATTGGTATCCTTTGTAACCGATTTGTTTGTATTTCAAGCGAGAGGGGCAACATTCATTTTCAAAGAAAGACCTATCGCTTCTCAAAGCGATCCGTTCACGTTGGAGTGCCACTTGAATCTGTCACACTGGCCGAAAGAGCGCCCATTTGTCTACCAAATTACATGTCATGTTCAGATCAATTTTCTGGCTGTGGATACAATGTCTCAGAATGAAATTATAACGTTAAAGTTTCGTAAATAACTATCTACGAATCGTGTTTACAATAAACTTGTTAAAGAGCACCATTGCTCCCACAATTGCGCGCATTATTTTTACTATTCAGTCGTATTTTTTTAAGGTCCCGCGAGGTTTCTTGCTGTTTTTCTTAGGAGAAAAAAGTGATTTTCAAACTAGTGGTAAATTAAACTTAAAATTATTTATTTATACAAACATATTGAGTTTAAAATTCTATAAGTTTTAAGAAAAATTAAATATATAAATAAACATGAACAACAATTACGATTCCAAATTCATGTGATTCATATTTTAGTGACAAGACAACGAAACACTTCTAGGAAGGAGCCTTTTTTATATAGAATACGTTGTAATTCAAGTAAGTGTATGCTGTGGTCCATTGACAACTAACTACCTCTAACCTCGAATAAGAATAAAAATGCAGATGTGTTGTCACCCCTGAGGACCAAGATTGCCTCGATTCCAGTAAAACGCTTCTCCGGTTCTCTACACTCACCATACGAAACAAAGCAGCAATAAAGCTACTGTTATACGCTGGTATTCTGTGAGAGCGTGGTCCTTCCTCGTTCGAGCCGACCCATTGCTACAACGATAATATAGCTGCAGCGTGGTCTACTACGTTTAAACTATAATATTCTCTACTTTTCGTACATTTTAATTTTTACATTTTATGAAAGTCCGCTGCTGAACATAGGCCTCGCTATAAATTGCCTCACAATGAGAATATATACCATGGTTGCCACGCTTGACAATCTGAGTTCCATAACCCAGTTCTATTTCCAATAGTTGGTATTTGAAAGATGCTGATGCCCGTCACCTGGTTTGTTTCCCACTGTCGCCTCTTACGACACCCACGGGACGATATGGGTTAGTGGATATTTTTACATTTCCATGACACGGTTGTACTCATACTAAAATCATATTCTACAAAACGATCTATTCAATATGTAACTAGAACCCCGTGGTTTTCGTTAAGTGCGTTATCAGAATAAGTATTCAAAAGTATAGAATTAATTTTACTTCAGAAAACTCCATTATAAAGAAATTAAATTAAATTAAAATAAACTTTTGTTTGCTTATATAATCTATTGTTTGTGTATTTAATAATATAGAGCATTAATTTTTAAGTAACATTTACCTATATTTGAGTTTAAAGTAAACAAATCTATTTTATTTTGTTCACTTTGTGTTTTTTATTTAATATTATTTCAGTTGCCATCGTCATCGCGTGAGTGTCATGATTGCTGGCGAAGGACTGATAAAGCAGCATCACGTTAAACTTTAGAATGGGAACCATCTGAATCATCTAGTCCGTCTTCGTTGCAATCTAAAGTGAGTAATGTATTGCACCCAGAACAACAAAGCTTAGATCATACATCGTACAATATACTGCTGCCTAATTTTGTAAGAGCCACTCACACAAAATCAATGTTTTTTCCTAGTTGTAACAATTCCAATCAACTCACTGTTCCATCATTATTGCGGGTATGTCCTGTTGCGAATACAACGAATACCTCCAAAATGTAGAATCAGTAACTACCATTTAAATAGTAACTCTTGGTATTTACTTTTAGAATCAATATATAACCATATTAAAACATTTAGTGTAGCACAAATTATAGATTTTTCTACATTATTGTAAGATAATATATACCATCATATAGACTTTGAAAATATTCACAGTATGCCTGAACATACTGTACATTATTATCTAGGCTTATCAAAGGCACAATACCAACAAATTCTGTCTGAAGTTCCCAAAATGTCAAGTAAACATAGTGGATGTTTTGCACTTGCTGTATATTTGATGAAAGTAAGAACAGGAGATATGGCATTATTGCAAGTGCCAAGAAACAAATTAGAGTGGCTCATGAATATGGCCCGCGAAATATTAAATCAGGATGTGTTTCCTATGAATTTTATCCATCTTTACCACTCTCTGTGTGAAATTCCATTCAGTCATTATGATATTATATTAGAGACAAATAATTGCTTAGCTTTCCTAGATGTTTTTGTTATCCAAAATCTAACAACATCATAGGTCACACTGCGTATAGAAAAAAAAACCATACAAACTGATATTTAAGCGGTGAATCTCACAATCATCCTTCACAGTTAGTTACCATGAGCAAATCTTTGTTGCAGAGAGCATATGGGATCTGTGAGAGCAAGCACCTGGCCGCGACGCTTCAGCACGTCAAGCAGGTTCTGCGCAGAATCAAGCTTCGGGTCCCGCGTCTACGTCACAGTGACCGAGTGAAGCCGACCGCAGTTGAGCGTGTGCCTGTTGTACTACCCTATGTCAAGGACGTCACCCAACCAGATAGACATACATCAGATTTGATAGACTACAAATCCTCGCGAAAGAACCTTAATTCCTACCAAGGATGATATGTGAGGCTATTAAAAAACACACTAATTTCAATAGAGAAGGCGTTTGCTACTACCACCTGCTTGGGACACTATAATTAATAAAATTAAAACTAAACCCAAGCATACCACTGCAAGACTTAAAGATAGAGTAAGTTCAATCTGCGTAGATTGGACTATAAAAATAATAATAAAAAGCTTAAGCTACTCCATGTTAATACAGACTGGGATGGCAGTCACCTCAGTCTCCCGTGACCATGCTATAAAGCACCTGAAACGTCGGGAATTAAAAGTTAAAGAAATTAAAAGCCATAAAATTGGTAAAAGTAGTCGTTAAAAAACTGTATTTGTGAAAATTAAAACCTTTATATCATAAAAATCCCGACTTTTTTTAAACCAATTCCTTAACCATTTCATTATTTTAATTGCATATTGTCATTTCCATATGCTTTTATATGCAGGCACCCATGGCCGAAGTGTCTATGAACAGTGGGCATTCCCCTTTGCAGTTATAATTGTACGTGATTTTATTACCTCTTACTGACACGCGCATCATTAAAGCGGAGTCTTTGAAAATATTCTTACCCCCCGGTCAATGCAGAGGTAATAAAAGTACATAACTTAAATTATAACTTTTAATTATATTATAATAAATAATGTTCTTTTTTTTCTTTCCCGATTGTCGAGTTTTCTAAAGTAAAGCTAAATGTTTGAAAACTGATTCTGATAACGCACTTAACCGGAACCACTGTGTTTTCGTTATATGTTGTATACACTGCTCAACTTAAACAAACAAAGGTAAATTCATTTATCTTTCCGTCTTCCACAGCTCCCCATTCAAGGCTAATTTGTCACATATACAGCACTCAAAGCAATTCGTAACAATAAATATAAGCTACGATTTGACAAAAGACCCCCGTCTAGGTGGAGGCGACTGGATTTATCGCAGCCATAAGCGGCCCTCCTTTCTAAGGGAATGTGAGTGATGAATTGATATTGTATGTTTGCTTCTACTGCAAAACTTTCTGCTGTTCTTGATGTGACAGAGTCATCTCCAGTCAAATCAATTTCTAAGGAGGGGTGCAATGTTTTAGAAGATTTTCATACTACGGACTCATTAAACGGACTCTGAGTTTACGATGCTTTTTATTGTTAAATGGCATAATTAGATATTAGCTTAACTTAGAGATAAGTAAGATAACTACAATGCAGCAATTAATTTGAGCGATTCCCCATACTCCTTGCTGCGTCGGTCAAATTCATCGATTGTTCACTGAAGATGATCCCTTTCTTTTGAAATTTTGAGGGATTCCTCATATTCCTTGCTTCGTCGGTCAAACTCATCGATTTTTCACTGAAGCTGATCACTCTCTTTTGAAAATTTGAGAGATTCCTCATATTCCTTGCTGTGTCCCCTTTCTTGTGCGATCCCTTTCTTTTGAAAAGTTCATATATTCTTCATGCAATTTAATCATATCACTTTTAACTGTATATTTTGAAACTTATGTGTACTATTTCCTTTTTATTGTAATCCCTTTCATTAAGCAACAGTTCACACTGCTCCTTGAATGCCTTGATTTTCTGGAGCGCAATTAATGGAGGCAATGTGTGTATTCATTTTACTGTTAACAGTAAATAACAAATGAAAACAAAGAAAGAAAATTAAAAAAGTAGAGTTAGCAAATTTCTAGTTATGTGGCTTTATTTACAGACCAAAAACTAAGTAATTCAAAATGAAATCTGAAACAACAACACTTACTTAATAATTAAATCTCAAAATATTAAAGGGGTAACAAGAATTAAACTAACAATATGTTTAATGGTATGGACAGACGTGCTCAAAAAAGCATGCTCATAAGCTTGCTTAAATCTAGCACGCTCTGCAACTATTCATATTTGCAGCAACAAGCACGTTTACTCATAAAGAATACTCATAAATAAGCATGCTCAAAGTGAACTATGGACAGACGTGCTATTTGATACCAGGCTCTCGGCCAATATGGATGTACAAAGATATAGTGACAGTGCTGTCCGTACAGAACTCAATAAAATAATCATATTGCTTGCAACGGAATTGTGTAAAAACATGTTGGTAATAAAGAAAAAAGAAAAAAAAGGAAAATTTGGGTTCAAGTAATTAATTTTTAGTAGAGATGCAAAGCGAAGATCTGGACGGTTATAAAAATCATTTGAGTACTCCTGCACAAATTTGATGAGCTACTTTCTATAATGGAGAGCGTCATACAAAAACGAAACCCTTGTATACGAGATGCTATTCCAGCTAAAATAAAACTGGAAATTACATTGAGATATTTAGCTGTCTTATACACATTATCAGCACTTCACAGGGTTGGAAGATCTAGAATATCTGAACTTATACCTGAATTTTGTGCTGCAATATCCATGGCTTTAAAGGATTAGGACACAAAAAGCAAAGTTTTTTCTTCTCCACAACGCGATAAATTGAGTGTTTTATTATTTTAAACTGATACAGCAACCGTCGCAGATCGAGATCGATTTGATGCTCATAAGCAAACCTGTTCACACGCACTCAGAGCACGCCCCCTTCAACTCGCGCCTCAGGTAGCATGCTCGAAAATCAAATGTCATTTGAATTTTAAGCACGCTCAAAATAAGCATGCTCATTACTAGCAATGTTATGACACACGTGCTTCGTGCTAGTAATGAGCACGTCTTTCCGTACCTTAAACGATGTTCGTTATTACTGTCATTTTTATCGAGATACTAAACATTAATTAACTTCAGTATTATGACTTTTAATTTAAAATTGAAGCCACAAACAAATTTAGAGTCCACTTGACGGTAAATCGATACTATAACACTTAAACACTTGCAACCAACTTTAAGTAAAGAATACTACAGATGAGTTATCACCCCTGGGAACAAAACTAGAAAGCCTTACAGTCTATAATAATACCGGTTCAGTTTACCTTTCTGTCCGAAACACAGCGTTGGATACATTGATGCTTTGCGGTGGAAATAGTACCAAGTGTTATAAACAAAGCTCGCACAGAATATCACCGTGTTAAGCAGTGCTGATGTGTTTTTTTTTTTCATAGAATAAGGGTTACAAACGGGCACACGGTCCACCTGATGGCAAGTGGATGCTGTGGCTCATAGACGTCTACGTTTATCATCGATTAAGAATCAAAACGCAGATGCGTTGTCACCCCTGAGGACTAAGATGGAATGCCTCGTTTCCAGTTAAAAGGGTCTCCGGTTCTCTACACTTACCATACGAAACACAGTAGCATTAAGCTGCTTTTTGACACTGGTATTCTGTGAGAGCGTGGTGTTTCCCTGGTCAAGCTGACCCATTCGTGCTGCAATCATAATATAGCTGCAGCATGGCTCTACCACGCACATATAACCTAAACTTGTTAATTAATATTAACTTATACAATAATTAGTACTATTGTTTATTCTGTGATATTAGTATATATGTTAATAAAATGTATATACCTAAGTTATTTATATTTACCGAGTTTAATTTAATTTTTTTTTTTTAATTCCGTCAACTATGACATCAGGACGCTCGGTCTCCCAAGTGAAGATGGGTGTCGTAAAGTGTCCGAAACATAAAGAATTAAAAAAAAATACAAATAAACACGATAAATTCCGTAAAATTAGTTTTATTTAATTAGTAAATAACGCGTTAATAATAAAAATCTATATATTTATAGCGAAATTTCTTTAATTCCATAAATTTTTTTAAGCTTTAAAAAAACTTGCTTTTAGTTTAAAATTAAAATTTCGCCAACCTAAGTAAGAACTATTTAATTTAACAATTTCAACTACAAACTTCATATTCACACATGTTTCAGTAACTGCCAGCAATAGATATCTCTCTGGGAAAACAGTTAGCTGTTTTGAGGTTCAATGAACTGAAATTTTAGATAACTGACCCATCACTCGACAGAGCTCCAATATCGACTATATTTTGAGGTAATAATCAAAATTTGCATAGGAATATAGGAAAAAAAATTTTTTTAGTCGACATTGACATTTATGTTTTTACCATTGGATTGGAAAAAACTTCTTTCCTGGGAAAAACCAGCAAGAAACCTATATATATATATATATATATATATATATATATATATATATATATATATATATATATATATATATATATATATACATATAAGTGTTAATTTCTATATATTCTTTTCAAAGAAACTTTTAAGGTTTTAAATAATACATTGCTTTGGTGACGTTCATCCGCAAAACAAATATAATGTCAGTATCCACAGTAGACTTTTATTGACTGTAATGATGTCGTAAATTTCTAAGGGCCGTAACATCTATCCGTCATCCATCGTAGACGCATTGCTCGTGTGTCACCTATATTCATATAAAAGAGTTTTTATGCATTTACATATGACAATAAATGCATAGTTTAAATAACAATGTTTACTTTTACATACATACATAAACAGTTACGCTTGGCACCCGGAGGGGTAGGCAGAGACTGCAGACTTCCATTTCCTTTCTTAATCCTGGTCACAATGTCATCTTGCAAACCACACTATTCTCTTATCACACAACTTCTCACCCTGCCACTCAGATTCAGCCCTAACATACTGCTTCTTCCGCCAAACCTAACTATCACTACCACGCCTTAAAGTGGACTAACACAGCAATGTGAATTGCCATATGTTCCTTTTTTATAGATTCTGACTTTCCATAATTGAGTGTAGAGCCCCACTTACTTTATTTCCTGGGTTCACTCGTCGTTCTACATCCTCATCATTTCTCCCATCCCTGCTGAATACACATCCCAAATACACAAATTTTAGTTGCACAACCAAATCCCCTTCTATTCTTATTTCACATATCATTTTACTTTCTTCTCTTTCAAAAACCATAACTTTCGATTTACTTGTGTTCACTTTCATTCCCCTTTCTTTTAATTACATTAACATGTCTATAATAATGTGTCCCAGATCGAATTTCGGTCACGATGGCCAGCCTCAACAGAGACTAGCAGAAAAACTTTATAACTGATTTTGGTCCGAACCCGGGATTCGAACCTGACACCTTATGGTTATTAGTCGCATTTACAACCCTAGTGGTTTACAACCAAGGAGACAGTCGATCTATATAATATAATATACACAGTACGTTGTAATCTAACCTGACGATGAAAAATATCAGTGGGGCGTTTGCGAAGGCTCTGTTTCATAACAGTCAAATTAATTAGCTTAATTTACAACAGCTTGGCGGGCGAGCTTTCCTGATGAGGTATAATTTACTAAAACTGCTATAGGTACTTGCGTTTTTATATTTACGCGAAGATATGAAAAATAAAAATAAACTTAAAAAATTAAAAAATATATTTTATATTTAACCTTATTTTGACAAGAACGCAAGTTCAAATAAAACTAGTTTTTACGGATTTTATCGCTTAACTTATTTATTATTCCTCATGTTTTGAGCTATTTACAGCACCCGTGGTCACGACGCTAGTTAAGATACACCATAAAATCCGTAAAAACTACTTTTATTTAAACTTGCGTTCTTGTCAAAATAAGGTGAAATATATCATTTATTTCATCTCGCATTCGAAAGTGTTTTTTTACGTAATCATACTCCACAAATAACCAAAATGTGACCACCTCGTTAGTCTAGTTGTTGTGAACGATTTCTCATCACGAGATCACGGATTCGAATACCGCGTCGGGTCAAAATCAGTTGTTGGGTTTTCCTATCAAAAAATTCTCAGTAGCAGCCCAGAGTTAAGAAGTTGGCAGTGTTTCAAACCTGTGCTTCTGAAAGTACGTAAAGCCATTGGTTCTGCACCTGATCCATCTCCGGTTGGGTCAAATTACCGTCTTTTCGGGCTATGAGAGTGAGAGAACAGATAGTGCACCCGTGTTGTCACTCTCGGGCACATTAATCCTGTCCTGCGCAGATGGCTGGTCTCCGTCATAGTAAAAACTGAATAGTAGGATCACTCTCTACAGGACTTTAGATTTTAGACTTTAGATTCCTATTGTTGCAGGGTTGTCACTGTATTTTTGTTTAACAGCTATGTCTCATTTAGTTTTATAAGTAGTTATAATATTTACAAACATAATACGTACGGATACGTACTTAAACAAATGCATATAATAATTTATTTTACAAAAAGAGGAAATAAAACGAAAAAAGAATGCTAGAAATATTTGATTAAAAGTCAACAAAGTCTCAAACAAAGGTGATTGCGGAGCGCGGCGGTGGTCGTCCCCGACTCACCCCGATCTTCCCGACTTAACATGTGTCATGGTATGCGTGCTATGGCTCATACATACAAGTCGAGACAGGCACGCACTCATATTTGCGGCATTTGATACATTTCTTAGAAGATAGCCTACTATTCTGTTTTTACTATGTCTCCTTTGAGACGGGTCACCGTAACCGAAATTCAGTCCGGAGGACATTATGATGACAACTAAAAAGATATCGACTTTTATATAATGCAATAACGAGAGATTTTTTATATTTTTTATTAAAAAAACGTTACTCCCATACAAGGATTTTCTCCCGTATCGTGTAGGCAGTTTACAAACATAAATTGCACTAGGACAAAGAACAAGACCCGGAACAATTATTTGTAGGCCACACAAATACTTTTTCCGTGCGGGATTCGAACCCACGGCCACCAGCGCGGCAACTCATTGCTAAACCACTGCGCCAGGAAATCTTCGCCGTAGTAATAGCAATCCGCCCCGGCTTTGCACATGTGATTTCTGTATCTTGTCAACAGCGCCACTGGGTGGCGCTGGCTCTTACCGTCCGGGTGAGAGGTCAGCAGAAGGTCCAACAGGGAAGGTGCATGATCCTCCACATCTGGAATCCGCGTAGGCGAAGTAACCAGTTGTGTCAGACCATATGCCAAGGCAAAATCATGAACAGATCTCCCCGCATGATCGGTTAAACGTGAACCAAGCCATTCGGCGTGATGGGCGTTAAAGTCGCCGAGGATCACGATCTCTGCGGAGGGGATCTGCTGTAGCAACGAATCTGCAGCCATTTGGACGTGGTCGAAGAGTCGGTCTGTTTCGGCATTACCGCTATGGGACCTGTAGAGGCACCCGTAGACGCGCGGATGGTCGTCGCTGTCTACGCGTAGCCAAAGGATGGACGGGTCCGAACCTTCAAGTCTGCCGAGGCCAATTGTTTATTTTAAACCTTTCAGGGACCCACTTAAATATAGATACATAAAAAATTTCATCAAAATTGGGTGACAAGCGAGCACGCAGTCCACGTGATGGTAAGTGGTTGCTGTAGCCCATAGACATCTACATCTATCCTCGTTTGCGAATCAAACTGCAGATCATATCATATCAGCCTTGAAGACTAAGATAGAATGCCTCTTTTCCAGTAAAAAGGGTCTCCGGTTCTCTGCACTCACCATGCGAAACACAGTAGCATTAAGCTGCTATTTGACGCTGGTATTCTGTGAGAGCGTGATCCTTCATCGGCGAGCCGACCCATTCGCGCTACAACTATACAATTAATAGGTAAAGCAACAGCATGGCTCTACCTCGTAGAAATTATGCTACAGAATAATGTTGCCTCAGTGTAACAGTCCGCGACTTAAGTTCCAATATACTAAACATCCATGATTATAAATACGGACTTTTCATACATACATACATAAACACTCACGCCTGTCACCCAGAGGGGTAGGCAGAGACTACAGACTTCCATTTGGCACGATCCTGACACACCTCTCTCGCCTCCTTCACATCCATACACCTACGCATACATGCTCGTCGGTTAAGGGTACTCCTAATTTGACCCGTTTTTACTAAATCGCCAATTTGGTCGATAAATTTTCTCCTAGGACGTCCCTTTCCGACTCTGCCATTCACTTCTGCAACATAAATTTTCTTTGTCAGTCTTTCTTCATCCATTCTTTCCACATGACCAAACCACCGAAGCATTCCTTTCTTAATCCTGGTCACAACATCATCTTGCAAACCACACTCTTCTCTTATTACACAATTTCTTACACTGTCATTCAGATTCAGTCCTAACATACTCCTTAACGACCGCATTTCTACTGCGTTCATTCTACTCTCGTGCTTCTTCTGCCACACCCAACTTTCACTACCATACGTTAAAGTAGGGACCAACACAGCATTGTGAACTGCCATACGTGCCTTTTTCGACACATTTTGACTCTTCACAATAGAGTGTAGGGCCCCATTTACTCTATTTCCCGCATTCACTCGTCGTTCTATATCCTTATCATATCTCCCATCCCTGTTAAATACGCAGCCCAAGTATACAAACTCGTCTACTTGCTCGATCAACTCCCCTTCTATTCTTATTTCACAAATCGTTTTACTTTCTTCTCTTTCAAAAACCATAACCTTCGTCTTACTTGAGTTCACTTTCATACCCCTTTCTTTTAATGATCTGTTCATTAATGTGACCATCATTTGCAACTCGGCCGCCGACGACGCAAGGATAACTTGATCATCGGCGTACAAAAGGCATTTCGTTCACGTCAGTCGTGTGCGCGCGCGCTTGGCGTACGGCTGTTGTATCGTAGATCCACTTAAGTCAAATACGTAATTGTGCATAAATATCTAAAAGACGGTTTCCAATATCGCATAAGCATTAATAATGGTGAAGTGTAAGAAATGCAATAAGACTGTGTCGATCGCAAAAGAGGAGACTAGTAAGTGTAAAGGCGCATGTGAAGCAGTCTTCCATAAAAAATGCGTTACGAGAACTACCTTCAAAAATGAAAAATGTGAAGATTGTGTTTCCGTGCCCGGATCGTGTACTAGTTCGCCTGCTGTTGATGAACCGGATATTGCAGTGACCCTGGCTGATATGAATAGGAAAATGGAGGTGGTGTACAAAATGGAGAAGAAGCTGAGTGAGCTGGCCGATTTGGTTGATTTTGTATCAGAAAAGTATGATAACCTAGTGGAGTACCAGAAGTCGACCGAAACAAAAATAAAATCCTTAGAAAACATGAATGCTCACTTGATGAAGTGTAACAAAGCACTGGAAGAACGTTTGAATGAGCTGGAAGAGAAAGACAAGGAAAAAAGGTGGAATTAGTTGGACTGGAAAAGAAGGAAAATGAAGATGTAGCGAAAATAATAATCCAGGTAGCCAACAAACTCCATATGGATGTTAGCCAGATTGAGCACGCAGAGAGGGTAGGCCGTATAAAACCAGATGCCGACAAGCCACTGCCAGTAGTTGTAACGCTGAGAACGAAAGAGGCTCGTGATAAGTGGATTAGAAGTCGCAAAAAACTTCTGACCAATGGCGAAATTTATGGTACAAATAACGACAACCGTATTTATATAAATGAGAATCTCACTAGATATAAAAGGAACCTTTTATGGGTTACTAAAAATCAGCTTAGGAAAACCTACAAGTACATTTGGGTACAGGATGGAAAAATACTCATAAGAAAGAGTGATGAACAGAAGAAAATAATGTCAATTAAGAGTGAACGTGATATTGAAAAATATATAGAAAACAATTTAAATACGGCAACTAGCTAGATGTTGTTGTTGGTCTCACTAGCCTCACGCACACTTAGTGCGAAGTAAACACTGCGAGCTCAATAACATCAAGTAAAAGGTGATCGTTTCGATGCAATTATCACACTGGAATGTCAATATACAAGATTTAAAACAGCGAATTCCTGGGTTCGGAGTATATCTTGCAACAATAAATATTTACACATATTACACATAAATATTCGGTCGATAAGAAAAAACTTTAATGAATTGCAAGTGTTTGTAAAAAAATGCTCTGAGGAGTTAGCATTACTAGTGGTGACAGAGGCAAACATTAACAACAATGAGCTATCACTATACCACATGGAGGGGTACAATCTATTTGCAAACACGAGGGAGACTAAAAGAGGAGGGGGTGTGATTATTTACGCTAAGGAGTATCTTAGTTTCAATGCACACAAAACCCTAACGAGTTCACTGGAAGGACTTTATGGTAAACTCACTGTTGACCACTCTATTCTTAATATAATTGCAGTCTACAGACCACCAAAAACGAATAGGTCGTTATTCGTTGATGAAATGGAGCAGATAATTATGAAGATCCCAGCGAGCGAGGATATTATCATATTAGGTGACGTCAACATAAACCTGTTAGGAGTGAGTGAAAATCAACTGGTGTCAAAATATAAGGACTGCCTATGTGGACTAGGCCTACAGTGCGTAATACTGGTTACGGAGGTGACGCGAGAGGCTATCGTAGCGGGTGTAAGAGAAGCGTCGTGTATCGATCATGTTTGGGTGCGAGCAAGACAGCTGCGGGACTGCTACTCGTTCATCATTGAGTGCTCCATGTCGGATCATCATGTGGTGGGAATCTCGGTGCCGTGTAAACATGTGACACAACACTGCACCGACAGCGCGGACTCGGACACTCGGTTTGTAATTAATAATAGCCTAGTAGCTAAGCAGATCACTGAGTATGATTGGTCTCAACTGTTGTTCATTGATTGTCCGTTAAAGTTGTATTGTAAGCTGCAAAATGCTTTCAATGATATTTATGAAAATAGTAAGACTGTAATGCCAAATATTAAAAAACGGGACACACAACCGTGGATAAGCAGAGATTTAAATAAAATGATAGTGCGTAGGGATAAGTTATTTAGGGATTGGAAAGAAACACCAAACAATAATACGAAAAGACTCGAATATACACGTTTTAGAAATAAGGTAAATAAATTAATATTTAAAGCAAAAAATAGGTTTCGGCAGGAAGAAATCAAGAAATGTAATGGAGACCCAAAAAAAATCTGGGACAAAATTAATAGCTGGACAGGTAGGAAGAAAGCAAATATAGATGATATAGTTAAAAGATATTTTGGAGATAAAAACACAATGTACAATATATGTAGTCAATTTGCAGATACATTTACGAACGAAATTATTGCTATTAAACATAATTGTAGTATTAAATTATTAGATAGAAGTAAATATGTTAAAGAAAGTGATGTAACGTTTCGCTTTAAACCAGCTACCAGTGACACAGTGAGTAAAATTATCGATCAGCTGAGCTGTAGTAAGGCGCCAGGCACTGACTGCATTCGAGTTATGGACCTAAAAATAATCAAGGATAGAATCTCGCCGGTCTTATCACACTTTGTCAACCTGTGTTTATCGAAAGGGGAATATCCTAGCACACTCAAAAAAGCTTTAATCAGGCCCATCTACAAGCAGGGAGCGCACTCAGAGTATGCTAACTATAGACCGATTGCTATCTTATCGGTCATTAATAAAATAGTTGAGAAAATGGTAATCGGCCAGGTCAGCGAATTCCTGGAGCAAAATAGCATATTAGCGGATGCACAGCACGGTTTTAGGCATGGTCGTAGCACCACAACAGCACTATCACAGTTTTCCGAAGATATAAACAGTAGTCTGCACCAGGGCCATCAGGTTCTGGCGCTGTTCATAGACTTTAAAAAAGCCTTCGATACCTTGGATCATGAGATGCTGTTACAGGCCATGGATGAGTGTGGAATCAGGGGTCCAACAAATAGGTGGTTTCGGAGTTATCTGAGTGACAGAACATTACAAACCTGCATTTCTGGTGTTGCTGGTAAAGAAGCAGCGGTACAGCTTGGTGTTCCAACTGGTTCAGTCTATGGTCCCGTTGGCTACGTTATGCATGTCAACAGCGTCAGTAATGTGGTTAAAAAATCTCGAGTATATATGTACGCGGATGACATATGCCTTATATATTCCTCTAAGAATATACAAGAGGTCAGGGCTGTGCTGCAGGGTGACTTCGATAATGTTACTCGTTGGGCTCATGACAATGGTATCATACTTAACCTTAATAAGACGAAAGTGATGCATCTGTACTCACCGTACAACTTAGTGGCAAAAAATGTCAAGAGCGTGGATATAGGTATTGTGGGCCACACATATGAATGTATGCACGATAAAAATTTAAATTGTATTTATCAAAAGCTGGAGTATGTAAGTAGATTTAAGTATCTAGGTCTGTGGGTGGACTATAATATGAATTGGAAAACACAGGTTGACGCAGTGTGTACAAAGCTCAGGGCAGTGTTAAGTAAGTTTCATATCCTGAATGCAGCGTTGAATAAGAAATCGTTGCGTGTCATTTATTTTGCTCTCGCCGAGTCATTACTAACTTATGGATTAAATACGTATGGCCGTACATTTAAAACCTATCTTAACAGTATAAAATCGTTGCAAATCCGTTTTTTAAAATACCTTGTCAAACCACAAACAAAAATTGCATGTAAAGACAATTATGAAAAACTTTTTGTTGCATGTAAAATGCTTCCTGTACATGAGAAGGTCAAGTACCTGCTGGTTCTTGAACAGTTCTATAACGACCAATTTAAAGAACAAGTGCAAAATAGGTATAATACTAGAAGCGTTAGAGAGCGTAAACTCGTGCGACCACCAGTAAAAAACTACTATGGGAAAAGAACCAACAAATATTTGACCCCCACACTTTTTAATGACCTCGATTGGCTGAGAGAGGATAATACTAGAATAAGTAAACAAACATTAAAAAATAAATTGAAATCTGTTTTCCTTAACGAAGTTGTTGAGAGATGTGAAAAAGTTAGTAAATCCTAATATTAGTAGTAGTTTCTATAGGCCAAATATTAGTAATTAGTAGTTCTTAATAAAAGCAGTTGTTTTTTTTTTATATAATAGGCTAAATTTTAGTAAATTTTTCTTAATAATAGTTTAATACCGGTTAAAAAAAAAATTAAAACTTGCTTTATTTACACTTTTATTTTCATTAGTTTATAGTTACGTATTTGAACCAAATGTATTAAGACAAGCGCTAATCCCGCCGACAAACTGTTACGCAGTTTGGTGGGTGTGAACAATGTATAAAAGTTTTGGTCCACAATAAATGATTTATTATTATTATTATTATGGGGTATCTATATAGCTTTCTCATCTGGTTGGGTTCTATAAATATATAATTATAAATGAAAGTGAAAAGATAAATATACATAAATATCAATAACATAAAATAAATATAAAAATACATAAATAAATAAAAGCCCAACCAGATGGAGGCCCTCGGCAGGGGAGACCAAACGGCCGAGGGTTAGGGGGAAAGGGAAAGAAACCGGCGGACGATGCGGGCGGTATCGATGAGCACCGCCTTCTGCATTTGAGCCCGGAGCGGTCCGCCACGTAGTCCCAGTCGCCTCAGATGACCCGAGAGGCTGACTGGGATTAGCCCGTTTGCAGAGACGACTACAGGAATAATTTCAGTCGGCAGACCACCCCACATGTCGGTCACCTCGTGAGCCAGGTCCAGATATTTTGTTTGCTTGTCTGTTTCGGCTTTCACGAGGTTCTCGTCATACGGAATGGTAATGTCGACCAAAAATATCCTTGACTGTGCCCGGTCCATCAGCACAATATCAGGCTTATTCGCAAGAATAGTCCTGTCTGTGATGATGGCTCGGTCCCAATAGAGCCTGGCGCGATCATTTTCGAGCACGGCTTCCGGCAAGTACTTGTAATACGGCAATTTCCGATCAACGAGACCGTATTTCAGAGCGAGCTCCTGGTGAAGAATTCTGGCTACTAGGTTGTGCCTGTGCAAGTACTCAGAGTTAGAAAGCGCCGAACAACCGGAGATAACATGCCTAAGTGACTCACCGGGATGGCGACAAGCTCGACAGATGTCCACGGTGCCATCCTTTAGGATGTATCTCCGATAGTTGTTGGTCTTAATAACCTGATCCTGTATTGCACAGACAAAACCCTCGGTTTCCCCGAAGAGATCACCAAAGCGTAGCCAGTGGAGGGAGGCTACTGTGTCTACGAAAGGCTCATGTAGAGCCTTGTAGAACCTCCCGTGGAGCTCCTTCTCCTTCCACACGGTCTCCCGGTCGGAAATTGTCTGCACTGCCGGGTCTTGCCATTGCTCGTTGGCTAAGGATAGAGGGGTAAGTCCTTTATCACAAGAAATGACGTCCTTATAGAATGGATCATCCGATCTCGCCAGGAAGTAATTACGGAGGCTGCACACTTCGCGATTATGCATGGTGAGCGCGCTCAAGAAGCCACGCCCACCATGCTTTCGCGGCAAGTACAGCCTCATTACCGACGATCTCGGATGATGCATCCTGTGGGACGTCATGGTAGTGCGGACTTTTCTATCCAGGGCGTTAAGTTCAGTCTGAGTCCACCTGAGTATGCCAAAGGTATACATGAGGACAGGCATGACCCAGCCGTTATATGCGTGTGTCTTATTCACACCGGACAAAAGGCTGTTAAGCACTTTGGTCAAGCGTGCATAAAACACGTCGCAAACTGACTGTTTCATACCAGCCTCATCGATACCGATGTTCTGTGACATACCCAGGTATCGGTATGTTTCAGCCTCGGAAAGGGTCCTTAAGTTGAAGGGCATAGATAAGTCTATGCCCTCAGAGTTAGCAACCCTTCCCCTTTCAACATGGAGGATCGCACACTTATCCGTTCCCAGCTCCATTCCAATAGAATTGCTAAATTCACAAGTGATGTTTAGCAATTCCATAAGATGGGAGCGACTGGAGGCGAATAACTTGAGGTCGTCCATATAAAAAAGGTGGGTCACTTTTGTACCTCCTTTCCGAAGCTGAAATCCCCTCCCGGAGCCCTCCAGTAAAGTACTGAGAGGGTTCAGGGAGAGGCAGAACCAGATTGGACTCAGACAATCGCCCTGGAAGATACCCCTTCTTATCCTTATGTGGTTCTCCGCAGCCATCATCCGCTCACCCAGATGACAAAGGATCGTACTCCACTGCCCCATACACTGCTCGAGGAAGTCTCTCACTGTACAGTCTATCTTGTACAGCTCGAGGACTCTCTTTAGCCATGTATGGGGCACCGAGTCGAATGCCTTTCTGTAGTCTATCCAGGCGGCGGAGAAATTCCGACGGTTGCGTTTCACCACTTTGCCAATGACCGCGTCAATGAGGAGTGGTTCCTTAGTTCCACGACCACCGCCCCGACATCCATTTTGAGCGCGTGACATCACCTGATTTAGCTCCAGGTGACGAGTGATTCTCGCGCTCAAAATGGATGTCAGTGTCTTATATATGGTGGGTAGACACGTAATGGGGCGGTATTTGCTCGGGTCTGTGGTAACCTGGTCTTTAGGAACCAAATGAGTGATCCCAGTAGTGAAGAGGCTAGGGAGCGACTTCTGGTTGAGAGCCTCTTGAAACTGACGGGCGAGCACAGCGTGACACACCATGAACCCCTTCAGCCAGTAGTGATGCAGTCCGTCGAGTCCCGGGCTTTTCCAGTTCGGGGCTCTACGGACCGCCTCAGCTACGTCATCCGGCGTTATGATGACGGGGTCCATGGGCGTAATACTCGCACACTGACTCGCCACAACTTCCGTCCAAGGGCCCTCGCTGTGGTTTACGGGCTCTGACCACAGGCCACGCCAAAATGCGACAGTGTTAGCCTGATCCGGTCCTGGGCCCGCTCCACATACCTCTGGTCGCTCCAATGATTTGTAGAGCCTCTTCTGATCACTCTGGAAGAGACGATTTTGGTTGAACCGCCTTGACCTCTCGGTAAATCGGCGAATCCGCTTCCCCCAAGCAGCAATCTTTTGCTTCAGGTCGTCTATGCGCTCCGTTAGTTTCTGTGTGATGTCCGGCTGGGACAAACTGATATTTGTCCCAGCAAACGCCATTCTAACGGTGCGCACAACCCTCGGTCTATTATTACCCGACCTGAAGCTTATCAGTCTGCCGATAAGGGCCCTTGCCTTTGCGATACGGTCCTCAATTCTTTTTCTCCAGGCTGGGATGGCGCTACTTTGTTTAGTAGCGCGTCCAGCCATGGGAAGTTTGGCGCCAATAATACGGCAAGCTGCCACTGCGGCGCCAAAAAGAACTGAGTCCGTCTCGCAAAGGTCCCGGCTGGCTTCCAAATAGGTTACCAGCATTGGGTTAAGAGCCCTCACGACAGCCCGATTTCGCTTGCTTAGGGGTATGCGGGGAAGTCGCGGTCGATTTTCGAGAGGCATGCTGCGCGTTTCCAAAATCGCCTCTTCCAATATACTCCTCATTTGCTCTAGTTCGTGGGAGACCATTTCATCATCGTCTGAATCAACCACAACTGGAAGATCCATGGCGGCTTCTACGCGTGGCAGCTGGTCTGTCGCCTGAGGAGCCGCATCCCCAGCCGTAGCCAATTCATTCGATGAGGGAATAGCCTCACGTCGTAGTCGTTCGAGCTCGGCATCATCAAATATTTTCGAGCGCATGATGTACCGAACTCGGTCTGCCAGGTTTTGTTCCGTGACGGGAATAGACGGCTCCAGCTCAGCAAAGCAAAAAAAAATTATTATTATTATTATTATTATTATTATTATTATTATTATTATTATTATTTGACGGTTAACTCACTCATTCTTAATCCGCATTCTTCCACTTTCAAATTTTGCAAACAACTGTCCATAAATAGGTTTAACAGCCACGGGGAAGCCACGCAGCCCTGTCTGACACCTTTATGGATGTCAAACCAGTCCGGGTAGACCCCGTTGATCATAACACAAGCACTAGAGTCCCTATAAAGAGACTCCAATGCCTGTATCAAGCCTGCGCTCAACCCAAATGATTTCAGTGTTTGCCATAGCACATCCCTATCAACTCTGTCATAGGCCTTTTCCAAGTCCATGAACGCACAAAAAACCTTTTGGTTTTTGGCCAAAAACTTCTCCGCGATCATGCGTATGGAAAAAACTTGATCTGTACATCCCATTCCCTTTCTAAATCCCGCTTGTACATCCCAAACTTTTCATATTTAAAGAAGATAGTTATATAAGCCCTCCTACAAATGGTAAAGTTTAGTAATGGTCTTTACACATAAAAAATAATTCCATTTATAGTAAACAGACCAAATAATATACGAAAGTCTAACGGGAATCATGAAATCTTAATAAAATTGGAAAAAATACGTGTAACGAAACGTTATTGCGGATGAATTCACATTTCTTTTTAAATATATGTGATACTTTATGTATTCTTGCGTGTGAAATATATCCTTTGGGACATTTTCGCACGTTTTTTACAAACACAGACCACATAAGTCTTTTGATAAACTCTAAATAACGTCTGAGGACAAAAGCCTTTTCATGCAACGAGGTACCTTTGCTGTAATGAATTTACGCGCGGTCGACTAACGTTGACGGACGGAACAAGACCGAACCGCCCTTTGGCGCTTATTACTAAAGAAAACGTGCTGTCAGCAAAGCTAATTTATGAGTATACTAGCTGTGGCCCGCGGTTTCACCCGCGTATGTCACGTGTCAGAACCGCGCAACCTGATATGCCTACTAGTTCAAACATTTTAGATAACAATTTGTGGGAAAATTGACAAAATTAATGGAGCACGTTTTTATCTATCGGCTTATCTATGTTATAGAGCGAAGTCAAATTTTATTCACTGTCCCTTCTCCTTCCGGGTTTAAGTGTCCATTTATTGACTTTATCAAATGAACCAAGCACGAGCAAAATATATCCCCAAGTTTTGTAATTTTGCCTGGATATCTGCTACCAGTGGTAGAGCAATGCAGCAGCTTTGCTGTTGCACGTATGGGCCGGGGTGGTACCACGACCTCACAGAATACCGGCGTGAAGTGGAAACTCAGCTTCCGCGTTTCGTGAGTGAGTTCTGTGAGTGCAGGTGGCCGGAGTCCCCCCCCCCTCATAAAGATGGTAGTAGAATTAAATGTTAGCATACCCCAGAAGAGTACCAGCACCCCTAGAGAACCCATCGCTGAGCATCCATGGCCAAGTTACTCCACTCCTGAGCGTGCCACTCAGGCTGCCCCGCGTATTCTGGGGGAGGGGGGGGGGGCAAAATTCCGCTCAAGAATACAACTGCTCGGGTTCACTCTATCCTAAACGCCGTCCACTACCATCTCGAGACGGCGAGGCCGACTCTGCTCTCACGTTTAACCGATCGTGCGGGGAGACTTGTTCATGATTTTGCCTTGGCATATGGTCTGACACAACTGGTTACTTCGCCTACGAGGATTCCGGTCATGCAGAATCATGCACCTTCCCTGTTGGACCTTCTGCAACCTCTCATCCGGACGGATATCAGATTTCCGTCGACGCCCCTTTTAGTTCCTCGGAACACTGTCTTGGAGTACGGAGTGTCACTCACTCACTCAGACTCACGCTGAAATCGCGGTTGCATTCTGTAGGCTGCCGCCCTGTTGGACACTATAAGTAAGCCGATTGTTGTTGCTGATTCTGTCGCTGATTGGTACTTCAGGGTATAGAACTTTTTATTCCTTCCTTTGTGGTGCCCATCGGAGGTAAATCTCAGCCATGATTTGGTCGCTACTGTAAAATAGCATCATGCTATAAGCAGGAGTGCTATCAAGCCTGGGCTGACGCATCATCGTCCTAGGTTGTAAACACCAGCGCTCTAAAAAAGAAGTATAATTCCGCCTCCAGGTCTTGAAAAAGAGTCGTTGCCAAGACAAAGTCAGAGCACATAGGCAAAATTGGCGAAAAACTAGTTCGCCTTCCTTCTTGAACACGTGCATTCTGGTTTCATGCCAAGGATGTCCAGAGGAATTTCTGTCAGCCATCTCTTCCATCTCTACACAGGGAGGACGACTCACTGGCCCATGCCGCAAAGGAGAAAGCCGATCTGCTTGGCTCTTTATTTGCGTCCAACTCTACTCTCGATGACGGGGGGAGTACGCCGCCGAACATCCCACGGTGTGAGTGCTCCATGCCGGAGCTGCGGTTTACACAGCGCTCGGTTCGCAAAGCACTCCTCTCCCTGGACATTTCCAAGTCCAGTGAGCCTGACGGAATACCTCCAATTGTGCTGAAGACGTGTGCTCCAGAGTTGGCACCGCACTAAAAAAGGCGACCGCTTAGACCCGTCCAACTACAGGCCTATCGCCATCACCTCCTTGTTCTCCACAACAATGGAGTCCATTGTGAACTGTCAGCTCATGAGGTACCTTGAGGATCACCAGCTGATTAGTTATCGCCAATACGGTTTTCGTCGTGGTCGATCAGCTGGTTATCTTCTGGTCGTTACCACTGTACGTTTCACAAGGAGTGTTCCTCCGCGTACGATCTCTCTGTGGAATAGTTTACCACCGGTGATTTTTCCGGACTGATATGACCTACCGACCTTCAAGAAAAGAGCTTACTTCTTTCTAAAGGGTCGGCAACGCACCTGCGATTCCTGGTGTTACGGTTGTTCGTTGGCGGCGTTAGTCACTTAACATCAGGTGAACCATATTCTCGTTTGCTCCCTCTTCTATAAAAAAAATACCATAACCTTTTTAACGTCGAATAATAAAGACGGATTAAATTTAAAATGCCCGTATTTTCACTCGTGAACAGAATTTTAAGACTTAAGTCGCATTTACACTGTTGCAAAATTGTGCTACTGTTAATAATGCTTTATAATATAATTGAAATGCTATATAATGCAGTATTTTTTAAAGAAAATAGAAATTACAAACATATAGTCCACCTGATGGTTAGTGGGTATTACAGCCAAAGGACACCTGCAGCCAAATGAAGAAGTATGCTGATGCGTTGTCTGCTTGGAGGCCTAAATTGGAAGCCCTCTCGGTCTGTAAATATACTGACTCTCTATAATACCCTTTAGGTATTACTAGTAATGTGCAGAGTAGTGTTAGTTAATATTCTTACATCGCCATTACACTATTTAGCATGTGGTTAAAAACGATTTCTTATATTTATGCGAACACTACGCATTTAAATTAAACTATTTTTTACAAGGATGATTCGCGAGGCTATTGAAATTAAAAAACATCTTAATTTCAATAGAGAAGATGGCTGGGTGCTCCCATCTGCTTGGGATCCTATAATTGATAAAATTAGTTTGGGTTTTAGGGCAAGGAAATGTTCACCGCGCTGCCCCAATACGTGTTGGCGAACTTTACATGTATTCAAAATATATTTTTTTTCTTATTTCTCAGACACGCAGGTTTCTACACGATGTTTTCTTCACCCCCAATCACGTGGTATATCAGCACTTAAAATTGCAATTAACAACTTCATTGGTGCCGGTGGGAATCGAACCCGGGTAACTCGCGTACTGTGAAATTTACAGTGGGCGCTTAGCCCCTAAGCTACCACCGGCTCTAGAATATCCGCAGGTGTCCACTTACAATCAAATGGACAAGTGAGTTCGCTTAATACTTCATTTTCTTCATAGTGGTTCGTGTCTTAATTATGTTCTGCTAAAAACGAATAATCCTTCACTTACTATGGTTCCTCAAACTTCAATCACTGATCACAAACCTGTAATTTTATGTATGAAAAATAAACAATGTCAACAGTTTTATACAACTACTATCATAAAAATAGATCACGATAAACTTAATTCGGATATGCAAAACATTGACTTTTTACCTATATATAATATTAAAGATCCAAATACTTCTCTTGAATACTTAGTTAATAAAATAAAAACAGTAATTGAAGTTAATACTAAATTAGTGAAGTTGCGAAGACAGAAAAAGGTCATTAACCCTTGGATTACGACTGGTCTTCTTAGATGTATTTGTCACCGTAATAAACTACATAAGAGGGCTAGACGATTTCCAGATAGTGAAAGTGATCAAATTATATACCGACGATATCGTAATCACTGTAACGCATTGTTAAAAAAGGTAAAGATAAATTATGAAAAAGAGCGAGTGAATATGGCTAAAAATAATAATAAGAAGCTATGGGAAGTACTTACTGATATTACAGGTAACACGAAAAAGAAAGGGTATAACAGAGAACTGTTAAATATATCTAGCACACCGCAAGTATCTGTTAACATTATTAATAATTATTTTGTAAATGTAGGTAAAAGTTTGGCAGAGAGTTTTAAGGTAGGAAATAAAAACAGTGAAAGTTTTGATATTAACATTGGTGAAAAATCAAATTATTACTTAAATTCATTTGCTTTATTGGACACGGATGAAAGTGAAGTAGAACAATTAATTGACAATTTGAAAACCGACTGTTCAGTTGGTTGGGATGGAATTTCGAATAAATTTATCAAGAATTTTAAATATTTGTTAATACCTCCTTTAACTTGTATATTTAATCAATGTTTAAATGATGGTGTATTTCCTAGATATCTTAAGAAGTCCGTAATTCGACCTATTTTTAAAGATGGTGAAAAAACCTGTTTAAGTAATTATAGACCCATCTCTATATTAATGATTTCTTATATTTACGCGAACACTACACATGATTAAAACTACTTTTACGGATTTTATCGCGTTTATTTTAGTAAAAATAAATGCGATAAAATCCGTAAAAGTAGTTTTAACCATCTCTATATTACCTGCTTTATCCAAAATTTTAGAGAAAATTATAAATAATAGGCTTACAAAATATCTGGAGAAAAATAATTTATTGTCAAATACGCAGTTTGGTTTTAGACATGGCAAATCAACGGAGCATGCCGTTCATACTCTTACAAATTTTTTGTCATCGTATTTAGACAGTGGAAAAAAGTGTATTTCTGTTTTCTTAGATTTGGCGAAAGCATTCGATACCGTGTCAATAAAAATGCTATTAAAAAGACTGGAAAATGTCGGTATCAGAGGCACTCAACTCAAACTATTCAAAAGTTAGCTTTCTGAGAGATATCAATGCGTTAGTGTAAATAATATTACCAGCAATGATTTACTAGTAGCACACGGCATACCACAAGGAAGTATACTCGGCTCAACCTTATTTCTTATTTATATTGATAATTTTACAAAATTTAATCTCTTTCGGTAAACACAAAATTTAGTCGGAAAGGGACGTCCTAGGCGGAAGTTTGTCGACCAAATTGGCGATATACTAAAAATGGGCCAAATTAAGAGTACCCTTAACCGACGAGCATGTATGCGTAGGTATATGAATGTGGAAGAGGCGAGAAAGGTATGTCAGGATCGTGCTAAATGGAAGTCTGTAGTCTCTGCCTACCCCTCTGGGTGACAGGCGTGAGTGTTTATTATGTATTTATGTTAATCTCTTTCAGGGACATATAATTTCATATGCAGATGACACTGTTTTGATATTTGCTGCGGATACGTGGAAAGATGTATTCTCGTCTGCACAATTAGGTATAAATGTAGTTACCAATTGGCTTTACAGTAATAAATTTTCAATCAATATTATGAAAACAAAATATATAGTTTATGCATTAAGAAAACCTATTCGCAACCTTGAAAATTTTAACTTAGTGATTCATTCATATGATTGTTTAACAAGGGATAACAGCTGTTCCTGCCTTTCACTTGAGTCTGTTGAATATATTAAATATCTAGGGGTTATAATAGATAGTAATTTAAATTTTAAACAACATATTAACACTCTTAGCAAAAGAATTCATAAATTAATATATATTTATATTTTAATATATATTTTTAAAACTATTAGACACGTTTTGGATCCAGATATATTAAAACGAGTTTACTTAGCTTTATGTCAGTCTATTATAACATACTGCATATCAACGTGGGGTGGTGCCTCTAAAACGGTGTTACAAAAGATAGAAATCTCTCAACGTGCTATACTCAAAGTTGCAACATTTAAACCTTTTCTTTATCCTACATCACAGCTTTATGATAACTGTCAGGTCCTTACAGTAAGACAACTGTTTATATTAACGATCATTCAGAAACAACCTAACTTATTAGTATACAACGGATCGAACTTAAATAAACGCAGGAAATTTTCCGTAGACACAACTAATTTTAAAACAACTTTTATAAGAAAATTCTTTGCATTTTTGGGACCACACTTATATAATAAACTAAATAAAACATTGGACATTTACCACCTAAATAAAATATATTGTAAAAAAACTGTACATAATTACCTACAAAAATTAACTTATAATGAAACTGAAAACCTGCTTAGTATTCAGACTTAAAAATAAATTCTTATATAACTGTCACCTGTAATACTACCCGTATAAAATCATAATAACCAGACACACACACACGCACGTGTGCAAACACACACACACACACACACACACACACACACACACACACACACACGACACATATTTTACACGCTCCTCTCCCATAACTGCTCACATTACACTCATAACACAATTACTTCTTACAGTCATACATTACACATCCTGTGAGAGAGGAACGGCATTAGTAGTATAATTTATTATTTTGTTTGTACCTTGGTATTAGTAATAAGTGGTAACATAGTATATAAACATAATATGTGATACAATTAATTTCATTGTACTTAGGCTATATTAGCGGAATGTACAAATTTTTAGATAGAATTTGATTATTTAACTTTTGCTTGCATCCTAATATTTCTATAAATTAACGGTGGGGATATGGCGCTGACAGCTGATGCACAGGTCTCCTAGTTCGGCTGCAGATGTTATGTTTTCAAGTATATGTACTAATGTAGCTTTATTAAATAATGTTATGCAAATATCGTGATGTACAACCTCTTGGAAATAAAGAACTTATTATTACTTATTATTATTTTATATAAAAATCTAAAATATATGGAGTAAAACCTACTACAGGATAAATATCGAGGAAGTACCTCGTAATACCACCAGAATAAATGTCTAAAGAAGGCTGCCCGTGTTCTTTTGTTTCACGAAGCACAATGTTCCGTTCGCTCAGGTAAGGCTTAGCGACAAACTCCGCAAACAATAAACAACTCCCGTTTCTGAAATATACTTAGGTTTGCATACAAACATGAATAACAAGACAAAACATATTTTATATTGTACTTTTACTTCCATTTTGTATTTTTCGAACGATAAATAATAAAACATTTTGTTTCAAATAACGTTAGAATAACGATTATACCTGTTATAATGGAAGCAGTTTTTGTGCATAAATTTCACAAGGGCGAAACATCCAAATCCGGAACAATTATTTGTATTCCATACAAACACTTGTTCCGTCGGGCTTTGAACCCACGATGCTCAGCTCTGCAACTTATTTCTAAGCTACTGCGCCAAGGAGCCGTCAAAACACATTTGTAAATTAAATACTAATTGCACGCGTTTTGACATTTATTAGAACAGTGCATACACTTGATCACGACTTGACAAGAGGTGGGGTTGTAGCTAATTGCTGGCTCAGAATACTAAACAAGGGGTAAAATTGAAAAAATTGTACAAACGACTTCAATAAAAATAAAATGAGGACATCATCAATGTAGTCGAAGTCAATTAAATACGCACTATTAAGGATAACTCAAAAACTACTGGTCAGATCTTGATCAAATTTATATGAGACCACATTAGAAACACCAGCTTTCAAATGAAAGAGAATCATCAAAATCAGTTCAGCTAGAAAAATATTCTAAGGTAACGCACATTAAAAGATATACAGTCCTCCTCCTTTTTTTAAGAAAAGCAAAAAAAGGAGGTTCATTAAAGTAAGTTACGGCCTCCCGTTAGGTGAGATATCAGAATCAGTATTCAAACGTATAGAAATTACTTTACTGCAGAAAACTTTACTAAAGAAAACATCTTTTAAATAAATTGAAAAGAATTTTTAATTGTAAAGTGTATGTGGTTTTATTACCTCTGCTTTGGCCGGGGTGTATAAGTATTGTTTTTTTTTTCTTTAAAAAAAAGAATATTAATAATGCTATAAACATTACTAACATTCTCCTTAACTCGTGGTAAGCTTAAATTGCTTGTGTTACGAGTGGTTCACGCCAGTAGTCGAACGGCGGATTTGAACCCACGACCTTAGTGAGTTCGCGGACCGCGCACTGCCATTTGGCTACTGTCGCTTCATTGTGAAACATTATTTAATCTGTTGTATTATCAAAAACCAAGCGTCAATTCTCGAGTGGCAGCCTCGTACTCCTCGTAAGATATGCAGGAAATAGATGGATGCAGGTGACTCAGAACCGTTGTTCGTGGCATTCCGTGGTGGAGACCTATGTTCAGTAGTGTACTTGTATCAGGGCAGTAGTGATTATGAAGAGCCCATAGGAGGCAATTTAGTCTAGTCACTTTTAAACCAATAGAAGAACTTCCGGTCAAAAAGCAACATAAAGATCGTACAACCACATATCATTTGCAAATATAAAATATTTAAATTAATTTTATTTTTTATGGTCAAGATTTCTGAAGTAAAATTATTTCTATATGTTTGAATACTGATTCTGATAACTTGATAACTTAACGAGAACCATGGGGTTTTGTTCCATTTTTATAGATACATCATACTCATACGTGGTAGAGCCATGCTGCAATTATAATAGTAGTATAGTTGTAGCACGAATGGGTCGGCTCGACCGGGGAACGACCACGCTCTCACAGAATACCAGCGTAAAATAGTAACTTAATGCTGCTGTGTTTCGCAATGTGAGTGTAGAGAACCGGAGTCCCTTTTTACTGGAAAAGATTTCATTCCATCTTAGTCCTCACGGGTGACAACGCATCTGCAATTTGATTTGCAATCGAGGATAGATATAGATGTCTATGGAACGCAGCAACCACTTACCATCAGGTGGACTGTGTATTTGTTTTTCACCCTATCCTATAAAATAATATACTCTTTTATACAGACCCTTTTTGCTGGAAACGAGGCATTCCATTATAGTCCTGACGGGTGACAACGCAGTTGCATTTTAATTCGTAGTTGAGGATAGATGTAGATGTCTATGGGCCGCAGCAATCACTTACCATCAGGTGGACTGTGTGCTCGTTTGTCACCCTATCCTACAAAAATATACCTCTGCTGGGCACACGCTTCCTCTCATCGCTAAAAGATTTTAGGACAAAAAACATTAACATGTCTTAGATTTTTTCAGACATACAGGTTTCCTGACGATATTTTCCTTACGTCCACCATCAAGTACGCGGTAAATCAGCAGTTATAGTTGCGAATAATTTACAAAGAGCGCTTAGTCCCCGAGCTACCACGTCTCTTTGCATTTCTTTGCACTTCTCGGCCTTTAAGCTAAGACCAAAGTCCATTTTCAATGCACATAACTACGTTGATTATCAACTCTAACGTGGTAGACTTATGTATAATGAAACAGACAACTCTAACGTGGTAGCGCCGTGCTGCAGCTATATTATAGATGCAGCAGGAATAGGTGGATTTAACCAGGGATAGACGTTCACAGAATTCCAGCGTAAAGTAGACGCATAATACTGCTGTGTTTCGTATGGTGAATAAGGAAAATCAAATACACTCTACTAGTTGCATTCCATCTTAGCTCTCAGGGGTGAGATATCATCTGCATTTTAGTTGTTGATCGAGAAGGCGTTTACAGGCGACAGCATCCACTTACTTTTAATTAAACTGTGCGCTCATTTGTTACCCTTACTTCTTAAAAAACTAAAGTTGCTACTTTTCATACAGTGAAAAACGAAAATCTTCCATATTTGTCCTCAAAGGTGACAACGTATCTGAATTTTGAATCTTAATGGCGGGTATATGTGAGTTTATGGGTCCCAGTATCTACGAGTGGAATTTGTACTCGTTTTATATTATGTCTCACCCTCACTTGTTATTGTTATAGGTTAAACAATTAACGCACATTGTTGAGTTTGTGCATCCCGGTCAAATTATCTGGGTCAAGGGTCAACTCTAATTTAATGTTGCCACTTAAAATTATAAGGCTTTAAGTCTATCTGATTTAATAAGTAATACATACTTAATCAAAAGCAAGAAGACATAGAAAGATCAAAGTAACTGTCTAAACTATCTTCTTTGTTCTATTACAATAATCGTTGGATCTTTGAACATATTGAATTTGAACATATTGGAACCAATATGGTTTCTCGGAAAGTGTGTCGGTAATTGGTTTCTCCGAAATGGATATAACGATAACACTGGATGAAATTTTGTATTTAGATATTGTACAAGCTATCATATATCGTATATATATATATATATATATATATATATATATATATATATATATATATATGTACTATACTGCTATATATATATATAAATATATATATATATATATATATATATATATATATATATATATATATATATATATATATATATATATATATATATATATAGAGCATTATTCTTAATGTGTAATTAGCTAAAGTTTCTGCTCCTTTTTTGTCTTACGCGTGCAAATTCTATCACGCGATCAAGTAATAAGTCTGTCAACACTCAGCGCGGTTTTATTTAGCATCAAGGTCATCCAGACATATAGATAGGTGTGTAAGATAAGTTTTCCCTAAAATTGTTTTTTCTGGAGTCGAGAGGTGCTTATTTTCTCAACCATGGATATGGTAAAACGACGGAAACTATATAATATGTATATTACGCAACATTCTTGTTAATCATGTCCTTCCGTAACTTTCTTTACCTCTATCTATTTCATATCTGTACCTCTATCTATACCATAGCTATGCCTCGCGATTTCATCCGCGTATATGAGCTGAGCCGCGCGACATGACATCACACCTCGCTCATAGAAGCGTTTACTACTGATTTCTCTCGGTTCTCATCATATGGCTAAGGATTATGCGTCGTTTATGCACCGAGCCGAGTGTTATTTTAATTTTCTATTATCTCTTAAACTATGCGTCTAAATAACATGTTATTAAAAGCAAAGTTTGTTCTCATAGAATTATCATGATGATGAGGTAACTTTAGTTCGTACTCATTAATATGCCATGCATAATTATAAAGTTCGTAAGTAGGTTAATTTTCAATAACTTTTCGTCACCAAATACCTTCTTGTGGCTTTTGTACAAGAAATAGGCACATAACATCGCGGCCTTTTATTAGATGGAGTAAAAATCTATATTTTTGTAGAACATTGTATTTACGAATCACTAACCATTATTACGTCAGTGAAGGCGGATAAATCATTTTGGGAGCGCTTTTTTTCTAACTTGCTTTACAAAAATCAATAGGCTATCTAAGAGACGTAGCCTAATGCTGTATAACCTATACCATATAATGTTAAGAGCTTAGGATTCGTGACAGTAAAAACTGCCGATTAAATTACCAAAATTTACACTTTTATTACTGAACACCAATTAAAACTTAAAAGACACTTTAATTATTCACACTGATTCACTTTATTTCGCTCCGAAGCTTCGCTTGAATCGCCAAATTCAATACTGCCCCGATCGCGCCTTTAAACGGCTTTAAATAGGGCTCTTCCACCGAAACATTCAGAATATTCCAGCAAATACGGGCCCCGACCGACCAGGCGCAGAAAGTTCGAGTGTGGGGTTTTTTAGAAAGATTAGTTCCTCTGTTCGATAATATATGGCGCTAGTGCCATCAACTGTGGCGCGCAACAATAATTTGGCTATAAGATTTTTTTAATGGGACTGGTAGTTCCAGAGAATATCGTAGATATATAATAATGTCCTTCAGTTCGAATTTCGGTCACGGCGGCCAGCCTCAACGGAGGCTAGCCATCGGCGCAGGACAGGATTATAGTGCCCAAATGTATGCGCAAGCACATATGCACTCTCTATTCCTTCACTCTCGTAATCCGATGGGACAGTAAACCGACACGACCGGAGAGAGATCAGGCGCAGGACCAACGGCTTTACGTGCTTTCCCAGGCACGGGGGTGACACACCGCCAACTTCCTGACTTCGGGCAGCTACAGAGAATTTCTTGACAGAAAAACTCAATAATTGATTTTTTGGCCCGACCCGGGATTCGAACCTAGGACCTCATGATAAGCAGTCGCACTACTACAACCACTAGACCAACGAGGCAGTCAATCGTCGTAGATATATAATAATTAAAGTGTCGTTTTGTAGTATCAAAGTAACTGGTTTTTTATCATGCATGTGTCAATCATGAATGATTCGCTCATTTGATCCGGGTAGCATAATATAGTTTTGATATTGCAATCATATTTTTGGACGACCCGGATCAAACGATTGACAGGACCTATGAGTACCTATGAGGACCTATGTACATCTTTTGACCTATGATTGACTGTTTGCACGATTTGTAAATGTATTTCATTTTTAAATGTATATAATCCATTTGAATGATCGAATGACCCGGTTAATTAGACGAATCACTCACTAGAAATAAACGATTGACACATGTCTACTCAGGGTGTTATTTGCATGCCATTAAAATACAAGAAACCACTTTTATTTATTTTTGTCTCTGTCTGTCTGTCTGAACTAATCTTCGTAATGGGTGAACCGATTGTAATGAAACTTTACGATTCATATTTTATCCGAAAAACATGAAAATTTGAAAAAAATACAACGAAAGATTAATATTATAAGTAAGTCTTTGACTAACCTAAAACCTAATGATATTAAGAGATCCTATCCATGCGAAGTCGCTCGCTCATCGGGTCGCTAGTAACACTTTCTATGGATTCCCGTATGAGATGCAGACTACTGGTATCAAGCTTCGCGTTTTATTTGGATGGAACTACACTCATTTGCAATAAAAAATGGGCGTTTATTTTTCTGCCTGAAAAAAAAAATACAATACGAAAAAGATTGTAATAATTTTAACATGTTACTGGCGGGCTATAAATGTGGTGTTCAAAAAAGTGCGTTCCAGGTTTAAATTTTATCTAAGGCTGGTTTATAACAAATTACTACATTTTGTGGCGCGAAATCCCGAAGGTTAAGATTTATTTATTTATTAGGATTAACAACAGAAATTACAACAGTAATACAAAGATCATTTTCATAACAAGTTAAGCACATTATAACTGTATTTCTTTTTATAGGTAATCACAACATGAATTGATTATTTAGTAAGTGAAAGGATTATGAGAAAAAAAAACTTGAATTACATCATTGAATAAATAAATTATTAAAAAGAAAAAGAATTATTTAACGATATTATAGATAACTTCATTATCATATTAAATTACATTAATCACATTATAGAAACAAAAACAATTTCAATATTATTCTTATTAATTAATTGATTCATTACCTTTAAAGAAATTGATTAATTTTGATTTGAGGGTAGATAAACTATCGCAAGTAATATCGAGGCCAGAAATCTTCGAGGACAGTTCGTTACAAGTGCGAGCCAGTCTGGCTAGAGGGGAATACTTTCCCAAGTTAGATCTATAAAGAGATACATTGAAAAAGGCTTGAGGTTTCCTAGGCAGTCTTGATGGTACTTTAAAGTTAAATAATTGAACTATCGCTGGACAATCAACACTATTGTTGAGCGTTTTGTATAGGAATATCATGTCTGAGATACTTATACGCGATTGTAACGATGTGATGCTAAAATGCGCCAACTGTCTTTCGTAGGAACCATTAGTTTGATAGCTATTCGAACGGTACGCAAGATGACGTAGCAATCGTTTTTGAATTCTTTTAATTCTAATGCTATGGATTTTGTAGTGCGGATTCCAAATTTGACTGCAGTATTCTAGTTTACTTCTACTAAAAAGTTTGATTGTAGTAGAGGGCTGTATGAACTCTCGGGAATTCCTCAATACAAAACCCAGTGACTTCTAGCTGAGGTGATTATGCTATCGATATGGTTGGTAAATTTTAATTCGCTGTCTAGTATAACGCCTAAATCACGTATCGCTCGAACAGTTTTTCAGTATCAATATAGTATTGACTTTGTATGTAATTTTGTTTTCTGGTAAACCTAATAAGTCGACATTTTTTGCCATTGAGAAACATTTGGTTGTCATTACACCATTCTATAAGGCGGTTGAGGTTATCTTGCAACAGTTCGACGTCAGAGTTGTTTCTAATGGTTTTAACTATCTTGAGATCATCAGCAAATAGATAGACATTTGAGTGTTGAAATATCGAAACAATGTCGTTTATAAAGATGTTAAAATATATTGGACCTAAGTTCGAGCCTTGCGGTACACCGGAGTAGGCAATATAAGTCTGCGAGGAGTACCATCAATCACCACGGTCGATGGTCTACTTTGAAGGTATGATGCACACCAGTTCAATAATGTCCCATTTGTACCAAAGTCTCTCAATTTATTGACAAGTAGTGCGTGATTTACTTTGACAAAGGCCTTAGAGAAGTCTGTGTATATAGCATTCACTTGTAGTTTTTCATCAATGTTCTCAATTAAATCGGTGACGTATAAGAATAGATTTGTGACAGTAGATCTACCAGACAAAAAAACCATTGCTGCCAACTAATACGTCGTCCTAGATTTTTGAAAACAGATTCATAGACCAAGCTCTCAAAGACCTTTGACATAGTAGATAATATGGAAATAGGCCTATAATTAGTAACACTTGTAGGATTTTCGCTTTTAAAAATTGGTACAATCCGCGCTTCCTTCCACCTTTCGGGGAAAATGCCAGAGCTCAAGGAGGTGTAGAATATAATAGTCAATGGAGCAGCCAAAAAATTTGCACATCTGTATATATAGGCGGAATACCATCTGGACCTGCACTTTTTGTTGAATTTAATCTTTTCAGCCTTTTCCCAATTTATCGTTTAGATACATAAATATTGCCTAAATATTTGTTTGGTTTGGAGACTGGTTGTGTATCAAAATTGTTACTAATATAATCCTTAATAAAAACCGATGAGAAATGACTCGCAAACAAATCACATTTTGGTAGGATAAGTTGAGCCTTTACGACGCATGTTTTTCATATGTGTCCAAAAATACCTCGGATTATTACTAATAGCTTCCTCGATGTGTAGAATATAATTATAATAACATTTTTTTATTAGTTTATCGCAATCCTTCCTTAGGTAAGAAAATTAAACATCGACTCTAAATAACTTTTAGTCCATATTTATTAAATTATCTCGTTTTCTTGACATTTTAAAGTATTGTTATTGCTGTTTAGCGGTCTATAAAATGGCATATAAAGTAAGTAATAAAAGCCAGCAAAATTACTGCACTGCTTGAGGAGGTTTGCAGCCAATGCTTTGTGACTCAGAGGCTAAATGTGAGTCGTTCGACTGTCCAAAGGAACGGACAGCGCTGTCAGAGACCGGTTCCGTCAAAAAGGCCCGGTTCTGGAGGAAAGCTATGTTCCGAATCACGAGATGATCATTTCCTTGTGAGTTGAGCATTGATATAAGATCGACGACTTCCAGCCTCCCGAACAAGCCGGTTTACGAAAAGGCTTCAGTAGCATAGACCACATACACTTGTGAACTAGTGGACTTGTGAAGGGCTGTAATGATGATAGTGAATGATGATGATCATTGATAAATATAGGTAGAATAGGGCATTATTTTCCGATATTGACCGCTACAAAGACTTTGCAAAGGCATGTATTGAAAAAATTACGCCTTATAGTGGAAGGTCTGTTATGTTTTAGACAGGTATAAATTTGTTGGATCGTACGGAGTTAGCCTTCATCACACGGCACACTAGCTGTACACCGATACGTAGCAGAAGTTCTAATTTCTGCTGTACGACCCGCTTTGGTCGCTTTTGGTAAAAATTTAATGTTTGTGGACGACAACCCTCGCGCTTATCGGTTTGGCGATGTGGAAGCGTATATATTAGAAGTCAGAATTCATCGTTACGATTAGCCAGCTCGAAGTCCCGGCCTAAATCTCTTAGAGCATATCTGGGACGTTATGAAACGATCTATGAGATCAGTGTAGCCGGTTCCGCAGACCATCAGAGAGCTAAAGAATATGAATACCGCGGAGTGGGTGCGTATTTCGCAAGAAAACATAATAGATATACTCGCCAGCAAGCTTAGACGAATGCAAGCTGTGATTTCAGGAAGAGAGAACCACACTCCATACTTAACGTGTATCTGATTTCACTTTATTAAAGAAAAATCAAACAAAAAAAAACTTCATCATTTTTATTTAGCGACAAGGTACACTACCTACTAGCGCTTCTGATTCCCATTAATTTAATCCAAATGTTATGATAAAATTGACAAGAACCATTCCTTGTTAAATAAATTACAAGGTTCTGAGTATAATGCCACTAAAATTATCCAACAATCTAACAGTAACAATAAAATTGGTTCTTTGCTTATGTGCCCGGTTTTTGCAAAAGAGTTTATATTATCCAGCGTAGATGACAAGAGCAGCCAGGAGATCTACGACTAATGCAAGACTCCTATATTCGAAAAGCTTGCTCGAAGTTTAACGTTTTTTACAAAATAAGGGTGACAAACGAGCACACAGTCCACCTGATGGTAGGTGGATGCTGTTGCTCCTAGAAATCTACATTTATCCTCGATTAAGAATCAAAATACAGATGCGTTGTGACCACTGAGGACTAAGATGGATTCCAGTAAATCGGATCTCCGGTTCTCTACACTCGCCATACGAAACACAGCAGCATTAAACTACTACTATTTTACGCTGGTATTCTGCGAGAGTGTGGTCCTTCCCCGGTCGACTCGAACCATTCATGCTACAACCATAATAGCTGAAACGTGGCTCTACCACGAATAAACATAAACACAACATAAACACTCAAGCCCGTCACCCAGAGGGGAAGGCAGAGACTACAGACTTCCATTTTTTGACCATTGACACACCTCTCTCGCCTCCTCCACATACATATACCTACGCATACATGCTACTCGGTTAAGGGTACTCCTAATTTGGCCCATTTTCAATATATTGTCAATTTGATCAATAAACTTTCGCCTAGGACGACCTTTTCCGACTCTGCCATTCACTTCTGCAACCTAAATTTGCTTTGTCACTCTTTTCTCATTCATTCTTTCCACATGACGTATAAACCTGTGTGGTAAACTACCTTACTCTCGTACCTACTACTCGTCGTTACTACCTTACTCACGTATAAACTACGTACTTCGTATCCTTAAACATTAGGTTGTTGTCGCTATGATGTGGATGAGATAATTAAAAACAGTGAACACACCACACTGATTTTTATTATTTCATCCACATCATTACAGCACTTCAAAAATCCACTGTTGAACATAAGCCTCCCCCAAGGAATGTCACAAAGCACGGTCCTTATCCACCTGCATCCATATACTTCCTTCCATCTAGTGCGGGGTTGCATTACATTTTGCCTACCAGTACGAGGCTGTCACTCGAGAACATTTTTTCCCCATCGGTTGTTGGTTCTTCGAGCTACATGGCTGGCCCATTGCCACTTCAGCTTACTAATCCGTTGGGCTATGCTGGTCACTCTGATTTTCACGCAGAGAAACCACGAGCATGGCTCTCTTCATAGCTCGCTTAGAGACCTAGAGCTTCCTCATACGGCCAACACTGAAGGACCACGTCTCAGATCCATAAGTAATCCCCCTCGTTTACAAGTATATATCAAGGAATACCTTTAAACATTTAGATAATGTTAAGTATATGAAGTATATAGTATACGAAATATTATATTTTTCATTGTAATATACATTGAATTCGCCTTTTTGATTTTTTATCATCGGAATTAAACCCGGGAATAGATTACTAATTCACTGAGTCCAGGTCATACTGACTCAGTAAATTAGTAACCTACTTTTTAATTACCAAAATATTTTTAATTACCGTTTCATACAGCAACACTTCGGGCTTGTCTGAAACTTACATATATTACGGTACAAAACTTGTTTACTATGGTGGAGAACAAAGGAATTCGCTACATATATTTTAAACAATATAATATTCTAGAGTAACGTTTTTTATTTTGGACTTTTTGTATTAAAATTTATGCCATACATTTTTATACAATTTTTTTTAATATATCAGTTCTTAATTTTAAAGTATACAAATAAAAATACCTATTAATTTCTCTAAATGTTTGCTTAATATTTTTGTTTTAATATTTAAAACTAAAAAATATAATCATTATATTAAAAAAAAACAAATATCAAGTTCATTTAATTAAATAAATATTGTCAGCAGTCAATTAAAAGAGTTAAATAAATGATAAAATGTTTAATTGCTTTTTCCTTACTAAGAATGCACTTAGCACTATGTTATACTATTAACTTGAATATAAATAGGAACTAATTTATAATTCATTGTTGTTGTTGTCTTTCTTTACATAAATAAATAAATAAACTTACCCGATATTATTGTAGTGTTATCCTTTTTATTCAATAAAAGTGAAATCACTAACAGATATCATCATTCAACTTTTTAAGAAATATTCACGAATAATTTAAGACACAACAATTGCACTCAAGTCACTTATATGTTCCCGCTTAAAATCGATTTGTGAAGAGTGCATTTTGGCAACAAAGTTCCTCATTTAAAGCACTGTCAAGGTCATATTGCAATCATTTCATTTTTTCCCGAAATTCAAAAACATATAACAGAGTACGGTGCCGCGGCCCGGGAGATATCACGAGCTACAGAGGCTGACTCCGGTCCGTCACCCGGTCGAAGCTTCGTAGACTGCTCCTCCCCTCTTGCGTAACATATTGTTACAAATTGGATAATACCTTAACACATATACGTGCGATCAATTTAGTATTTTTCCATTGGTTGTTATTAATAAGCTTCATTTTATTATTCTTTACTTGAAAACAATGCCTCCGATCGCTAACAAGTATTTTTCTGATAATTAATTTTTTAAATAGCATTACACGTTAATTATATTCTATTTTAAAGAATTTCATTATTAGATAAATAAATAAAGTTAGTGAAATTCTCTCAGTGCAATTTGGCACAAGATATTATTTTCTATTTTAGCAACATACGTAGCTTCGACCACCCCACATCTTTCGGAAAACCCTTCAGAGCGCAGGCGCGAAATAGAAAATTGGAATGAGATAGAAACAAAATGTCCCTTTGGAGAACAAGGAGAGATATATGGTCGCAAGTAAGTGCAAAATTATCTACTCCATCTGTTGTCTGGACACATTTGAATTTTAAAAAGATGACTGAACAATTATTTACCCTACTCTCACATAAAAATACACATACATATGACATTTAACACGGTCCTGACACACATACTCGTAATATGTTTATTATAAAAGTTTTCTTTTTTTCTTTAGTTTATATATATTTTAAGAGTTTTAAGATTAATAAAGATTAAGTGATGGTGTCGTTTATTCTACTACCCCATATCATCCCGCGTCGTAAAAGGCGATAGTAGGAAACTAAAACAGGGAAGAGGCAGCAGCAACTTCCTAATATAAATTCAAAATCATAAAAAAACTACTATCATTAGCCCGCCTGGCAAGCAAAAGGTCTTAAGGGCCATTTTTCTTTCTGTTACATAAATGACCTCCTATATCTAGTGAATAACCTATGTTTTTTTTTATAGGAGGGGTGACAAACAAGCATACGGCTCGCCTGATGTGAAGTGACTACCGCTGCCCATGAACAACAGCAATACCAGGAGAATTGCAGGTGCTTTACCTGCCTTTTAGAAAGGAGTAAGCTCTTTTCTTAAAGGTCCCCAATTCGTATCGGTACGGAGAAACCCTGGTGGTAAGCTATTCTACGGAGAGGTACGCGAAAGAAAACTCCTAGTGAAATGTACAAAGTGACATTGTATTGTATGCTGGCGACACATCTCCAGTTTTTAAGGCTGACAGAAAAAAACACAATTTTAACGACGTGAACAATAATTCTCTTGAGCGTAACATTATTGTTTAAGGAAATTAACATATTGACTGTGGCTTCGCGATATATCTATTCGAACATTATTTATGTATATAAAAATATTTTATCTTCTATAATAGAAAGTGGTATTCATTAAATCAACACTCGAAATGAGCATAAATTTGTAGTTCCTTCCTTAAGACTGAAAAGAGTAAGTAGCTCCTTTGCAGGACAATGTGTACTTTTCTTCAATAAGTTACCCAAAGAGAAGGTATTTTTGTTAAAATACGTTAATTAGTCACTAATAAAGAAAGCATATCGCACAGTCAAAAGCTACCTTGTAGCGTGTACGATATAATATGCTTATGACATGATATAGTATGATATAATATCACGTATTATGCTTCGCGTAGTTTATATATTCTTTGGCTGTAGTATGTATATATAATATGCTTGGTCTTAATGTCTCAGTTTAACACATAATCTCATTTTCAAATTTCAAACGTGCTTCGTCGTAGCTATTTTCTCTATAATATGAATATAGTGTGAACTACATGAGTAAAAAAAACCGTACAGAGGCAAAGCTTCTAAGGAGCTGTCAAAATGTTTACCTATTTACGTGGGGTTGGCACAGGAGGATAAATTAAATAAACAAAACATTTATAAGCTTTTTATTTTATACTTAGGATATAATGTTTTTTTTACATACTAAATATTTTACTTTTATAATATTTGCTTTTCAACAATGTGGCTTCTAATTAAATGGTAAATTCTACATCGTATGTAAAGCTTTTTTTTTAATTAGAAAGCTAAAACTCTTGTAGTGGCTGAGAATTTTTTTTTTCCATATTTATAAGTATGAGTCATGGTAGCTCAGAGTGAGCCGTGGTAGCTCAGATGGTTAGTGCTTGCTGTAAATTTCACAATACGCGAGCAAACCGGGTTCGATCCCCGCCGGCACCAATGAAATTGTTAATTGCAATTTTAAGTGCTGATTTACCACGTGCTCGGCGGTTAAGGAAAACATCGTGAAGAAATCTGCATGTATGAGAAATAAGAAAAAAATATTCCGAAGACGTGAAGTTCGCCAACCCGCATTGGGGCAGCGCGGCGGACTATTCCTTGCCCTAAAACCCTGTTGTAGCTCGAATGGATCGACTCGACC
This sequence comes from Parnassius smintheus behrii, assembly GCA_036936625.1. NCBI lineage: Eukaryota > Metazoa > Arthropoda > Insecta > Lepidoptera > Papilionidae > Parnassius > Parnassius smintheus. The sequence goes on from JAUPFT010000010.1 coordinate 48,900,938, forward strand.
GGGGAAGGACCACGCTCACACAGAATACCAGCGTCAAATAGTAGCTTAGTGCTGCTGTGTTTCATATGGTGAGTGAAGAGAACCGAAGACCCTTTTTACTGGAAACGAGGCATTCCGTTTTAGCCCTCACGGGTGTCAACGCATCTGCATTTTGATTCGTAATCGAAGATAGATGTGGATGTCTATGAACCACAGCAACCACTTATCATCAGGTGGGCTGTGTGCTCGTTTGCCACCTTATCCTATAAAAAAATGCAAATTTTTGATTTAATATTGAACATTGTTCTCAATAACAAGGTTTCGTTATGGGCTGTTTACACTAGTAGCACGGATTTCAATTTGCAAGAATATTACACATTGTTTAGACAGTGCATATTAATTATTGCTTTCACTCTAACTACCTACTTTATTATCCATTAGCGATCCGCTCCGACTTCGCACTTTTTTCTGGATCTCGACACCAATCGGGTCCAATTGAATTTTTAAGCCATCCAACTCAAATACACACAAAAATTTCATCAAAATCGGTTCAGCCATTTTCGAGTTTTTGCGAGACTAAGACTGCCGTGTAGTGGCGGTTGAGAATATCCACTACCCCATATCTTCCCGTGGGTGTCGTAAGAGGCGACAGAGGGAAACAGGCAGGAGGTGGGCAGCAGCATCTTCCTGAAAACAACAGTGATATAATAAAAAACTGCGGTTGCTAAGCCGCTCGCCAAGCGTGGTACCTATGGCAAATATCCCCCCATGAATAACGACGCAAACAAACGGCCCCCAGTCCCCGGAAGCAACATACAACGCACGCACCCTGAGGATTGACGAGAAGATACTGGAGCTGGAAGAGGAGGTAGACAAGTTGCGCTGGCATATTATTGGATTATCCGAGGTCCGAAGAGAGGGGGAGGACACGGTAATCCTCGAATCCGGCAACTTGTTCTATCACCGGGAGGGCGACCCAAGGAGGAGTCGGATTTATCGTCAACAAGTCTCTCGTCAATAACGTTGTAAAGATTGGAAGTGTGTCGACGAGAGTCGCGTACATGATACTCAAAATCACCAAACGGTATTCGCTGAAGGTCATACAGGTTTACGCACCAACCTCGGCACATCCCGATGAGGAGGTGGAGGAAATGTATGAGAATATTTTCAGAGCCATGCATTCCTCCAAACCCACGGTGTCTATACGGTGTTGATGGGATACTTCAAGGCAAAACTAGGCACAAGAGAAAACGGTGAGCTGAAGTTAGGGACATTTGGAGTGGGGCAACGGAACCGAAGGGGCCAGCAGGTGGCCGACTTTATGGAAAAAGAGGGACTTTATTTTGAACTTTTTCTTCCAGAAGCGGCCCCACAGGAAGTGGATAAGGTCGAGCCCCGACGGTTCGACTAAAAATGAGATTGACTTCATTATGACGACCAGACGCCAACTGTTCAGTGATATCTCAGTGATCGCAAGGGTGAAAACTGGCAGCGATCACCGAGTGGTTAGAGGCACACTGAACCTGAACGTTAAGTTGGAGAGGTCTCGTCTAATGAAGTCAACGCTCCGTCCCCCTCGTGCTCTAATCCAGAATCCCGAAACTTTTCAGCTCGAGTTAAGTAACCGCTTTCAGTGCCTAGAAGATTGCAATGCAGTGGGCGATATGAATGACAAGCTCGTGGAAACTGTCCATGCGGTCGTAGCTAAGTTCTGCAAGACCCGCCGCAGAAGAACACAAAAACTCTCCGATCACACTCTTAATCTCATGGCTGTTAGACGGGAGATGAGGCTGCAATCGTCAACATATTTGACAGCATACAGGCAACTGAACAGACAGATCTCCAAATGCATGCGGCGAGACTACGCAACTTTAATACTGCTCGTATTAAGGAAGCGATCGAGCGGAACCAGGGCTCCAAAGTCTTTGCCAGAGATATGTCTGCTAGAAAGAGCCAACTGTCAAAGCTGAAGACTGAATGTGGCAGCATCGATTTCGAGACACCCGATATTTTGAGTGAGATTGGGAGGTTATATGGTCAGCTGTACACATCATTGTTGGAGCCACACGCAAATGTGAGTAACGATCCAAGAGCAAGTATTATCCGACACTATTCCGATGATATCCCGGACGTCAGTCTGAGCGAGATCAGAATGGCTCTCCAGCACCTTAAAAACAACAGGGCCCCAGGTGAGGATGGAATTACAGCGGAGCTTCTGAAAGCAGGTGGAACACCGGTACTTGAAGTCCTTCAGAAGCTCTTCAATTCCGTCATCCATGGTGGCACTACTCCGGAGGCGTGGAGCAGAAGTGCGGTGGTCTTGTTCTATAAGAAAGGCGACAACGCTCTCTTGAAGAACTACAGACCGATTTCCCTTCTGAGCCGCGTCTATGTGCTGTTTTCGAGAGTCATTACGAATCGTCTCGCACGCAGACTCGACGACTTCCAGCCTCCCGAACAAGCCGGTTTTCGAAAAGGCTTCAGTACCATAGACCACATACATACCCTGCGGCAGATTGTACAGAAGACCGAAGAGTACAATCTGCCACTTTGCCTGGCGTATGTGGACTATGAGAAAGCCTTTGATTCCGTCGAAATTTGGGCTGTGCTACAGTCCCTTCAGCGGTGCCAAGTTGACTGTCGGTATATCGAAGTGCTGAAGTGTTTGTACAGTAGGGCTACGATCCGAATACAGAACCAAAGTACGAAACCTATCCAACTGCAGAGAGGTGTAAGGCAGGGTGACGTTATATCCCCGAAACTCTTCGCCGCTGCGTTGGAAGACGTTTTCAAGCTACAGGACGGGAAAGAATACGGTATTAACATCAATGGTGAGTACATCACTCACACTCGATTTGCCGACGATATAGTCCTTAAGGCAGAATCACTGCAGGACCTTAGCACTATGCTCAATTACCTCAATGGTGTCTCCCAACGGATAGGTCTTAAGATGAACATGGACAAAACAAAGATCATGTTCAATGTCCATGTCACACCTATGCCGGTAGTTGTAGGGAGCACTATGCTCGAAGTTGTTGACGAGTACGTTTACCTGGGACAAATAGTCTGACTAGGTAAGACAGTTGGTCGATTGAGAGGTCAATCGACGGATTCAGCTCGGCTGGGCAGCGTTCGGGAAATTACGACACATCTTCTTGTCAGGTATACCTCAATCTCTGAAAACTAAAGTGTATAACCAGTGCGTATTTCCAGTGATGACATACGGATCTGAGACGTGGTCCTTCACTGCTGGCCGTAGGCCGAGAACGCTCAAGGTCGCTCAGCGAGCTATGTAGAGGGCTATTCTCGGAGTTTCTCTGCGTGATAGACTCAGAAATGAGGATATCCGCAGTAAAACCAGAGTGACTGACATAGCCCAACGGATTAGTAAGCTGAAGTTGCAATGGGCCGGCCATATAGCTCGAAGAACTGATAACCGATGGGGAAGAAAGGTTCTCCAGTGGCAGCCTCATACCGGTAGGCGCAGTGTAGGGCGACCCCCCACTATATGGAGTGACGACCTGGTAAGACATGGAGGAAGTCGATGGATGCAGGTGGCTCAGGACCGTGCTTTGTGGCATTACTTGGGGGAGGCCTATGTTCAGCAGTGGACTTGTGAAGGGCTGTAATGATGATGATGATGATGCGAGACTAACGGAAAGCAATTAATTTTTATGCATAAGATAAACAAAAAAATAAACTTGTGTAGTGTAAATGGGTCTTTATATAAATTAAAGCGTTTTAATTATGTACTTTCGAATACAGAACTAAGTGATAAGTCTCTTTCTGCCTTGGAGCCCGTCTGTGTAAACACCCCACTCCTACCTAAGAGATATCTTCCGAGAAGCAAAATTTATTCCTTAATTATGTAGGTTTTGCGATGTATTCCTATTTCCACGAGGCACGTGCTAAATAAGCACTTTAAACTGCAATTAGTAATTTTAATGTGAAAAATCTCGTATTGCTCGCGTGTAGTGAAATTTACGGAAAACAGAAATAGAAACATTTTTTATTCAACATAGATTATAAATAATACTTCACTTTTTTCACTTACCACTGGTTCGCAAAAAAAACCTCTGTCTGGGAAGAACCAGCAAGAAACCGAACGGGACTATTTGTTTTTTTTTTTTTTCAAATATTAGCTTAAAATCATGTACGTTACAATGATTAACAACACAAGACAAATTAGAAATAGCTTGGTAGCGTTGAAAGGGATAACCCTAAGCTATTACTGATGATTAATAATTATCGTGTAATGGCGTTGTAAGAATATCCACTGCCCCATGTTATCCCGTGGGTGTCGCAAGAGGCGACAGAGGGAAACAAGTCAGGAGATGGGCAGCAGCGTTTTCCTAATAACAACTAAAAATAACAATTGTGGTTGCCAACCCGCTTGCCAAGCGTGGCAACTGTGGCAAATATCCCATAATATAAACATGAAGCAATCTATGGGGGAGCCCTATGTTCAGCAGTAGACTTTAATAGGCTTGAACAATAATTATGTGAGCTTTTTTTATAGAAGAGGGTGCAAACGAGCATCCGGCTCACCTGATGTTAAGTGACTACCGTCGCCCATGATCAACCGCAATACCAGAGGAATTCCAGGTGAGTTGCCGGCCCTTTAGAAAGGAGTAAGCTCTTGTCTTGAAGGTCCCCAGGTCGTATCGGTCCGAAAAAATCGCCGGTGGTAAACTATTCCACAGGGAGGTCGTACGCGGAAGAAAACTCCTTGTGAAACGTACAGTGGTGGACCGCCAAGCATCCAGATGGTGTGGATGGTATCGGTACGTTTGCCGCGTAGTGCGTTTACGAAATTTGGCGGCTGGGATTAATCCGAACAATTCCTCAGAGCACTCCCTATGGTATATGCGAAAGAAAATGCAAAGAGATGCAACATCTCTTCGCAGCGCCAGTGAATCGGAAAGCACTCGGTCGTCGACGATTCGAGCCGCTCTGCGCTGGATGCGGTCAAGTGGAAGGAGCTGGTACTGGGGGGCTCCAGCCCAGAGATGGGAACAGTATTCCACGTGCGGCAGAACCTGCGCCTTTTAAAGTTGCAGCGGTATGCCGGCATGAAATACTGTCCGGCTCTGCTGAGCACGCCAAGCTTTGTAGAGGCCAATTTGGCCACGTTGGCATACGTCGACGCCGAGGATTCCGATACTGGCTGAGGCAACAAGGGGAATGCCTTGAAACTGAGGAGATACGACAAAGGGGTTCTTTATAGCGGTTAACGCGCAAACTTGTGTCTTCTGAGGGTTAAACTGGACAAGATTTAGTCGCCCCCAATCCGAGACTCTGTTCAGCAAAGACTCGACTTCAGACACAAGTTTGTCCCGGTACTCAGAGACGTTGTCCCGAGAAATATTGGCACTGCCGGTGTACAGAGCATCACCAGTGCTGTCATCTGCATAGCTATTAATGTTACAGGTTTGCAACATATCATTGATATGCACAAGAAACAGCGTTGGCGATAGCACGCAGCCTTGTGGAACACCAGCATTAATAAGCTTGTAATCGGAGCTTGCAGCGTCTAAAACGACCTTGATGTTCCGATCTGCAAGAAAATTGGTGATCCATTTGCACAATTTCTCGGGAAGCCCATACTGCCGTCGTACGAGAGAAGGGCACATCTATCATTTTGGTCAAACTGAGATAATTGGGATTAAAGTTTTTACCATATTCTGCTTCATAGTGCGGAAACCCATCGCTTAAAAGAAAAAAAAATACTGATGATATATGCGTGAAGTACTATTATATTTTTTACTTTTTCATTTTTATATATAATTAATTATTAAATAAATCCAAAAAAATCCTTTCAACTTAAAAAAAATTAAAAATACCACTTACTACAAAGAAAAGGCATAGTTAACCAAATATGACCTTTCTTTTTAATATTTCAAGCAAATTGGTCATTGAGTCTAAAAGAAAGGGCACATTTGTCTAATTGCACCTTTTTTAGTGTAAATTGACTTAATGTTTTCTACAAAAAAAGTAATCATGTAAAGAAAGTTTAATAAACTATAAAACATATTTATAATATTATCATTCCATTTCTGGTTAGCTTATGCAAATAACTGAAACAAAACATAACAAATCTTCTTCTAGGACACCAACATTTAAACAAAAAAAACGTTCTTAATATTCAATAGTTATTTATAAATTATTAGGGATAAGTATCTACATACAATTTTGGTTAACAAATAGAACTTATGAATTAGAAACAATAAGTGCTAATACTTAAACTCTATAAATTATACATATTATATATACTTTATGTATTACTTTTATTCTTTTTACTAATAGGTTGGACCGTAACTTAAAAATCAAAAAAAATAGTTACTCTAAATCACAATATGAAAAATAAATTAAAATATTCTTAATTCTTAATAGAGGTAGTAATTAGGAGCATAAATTTTGGTTTTGAACTTTTATATAATTATTTATTGTTCATATACAGGAAACAGCTTACACCCGTAATTATTAAAGGCACTCGTAGTTTATTATTTTTAAAAATACTATTATTATTATTATAAAAATTAAATGTAACTATAACAAACATAACATAGCACTTGGTTGAATAATCATAATGCAATATATTGGTGATAACTATAAAAAAGTATATAGAAAATTAAATAATCAGTTTTGCTTAAAATATTAATTTAAAAAATAGTATTTTATTTCAGTCTTCATAAATTTCTGTGAGATCAGCTGAACTGTCGTTAACGGGTAGGGTTTCCCGAAAACCTCTTCTGTTGTCAGGCATAAGTGGCCCAAGCTTGGAAAGTATAGCTGATTTCCTCTCAGATGTTATCCCTCGTGGAGAAAGCTTCTGCTTAGGCAATGGAATGCCAATTTTAAGATTTTTAATTCTCAAGAAATCCAATTCTATTTGCTCTTCAGTGTCATGGCTGTTCTTGTAGAACATCGAATTGCTTCCACGCCGAAAAGTGATTTCAGACATGTTTCTTAACACGCTGAGCGCCCTGTGTATTGTTAATGATACACACTGTCAAAACATTGTGTATCGCTCACGATACACAGCCTATATTTTGGTTTTTGCCTTATGTATCCCTAATGCACAGGCTTTCTATACATTTTTTACTGCTAAAAAATTCTCTGGCTCAGGAGAGTTTTTTAGTTGTTTTGGGTTGGGGATAGGACATATGGTTCTTGAGATATTGAAGATTTAATTTGGAATTAAAAAAATTGTTTTGCACTAGTTTTATTTACAAAAACATCAAAATTATAAACACATTTCTTACAACTAATAATCATCTTTAAAAAGGAAAAACCTCCGGTAATCCTCTTATAACCATGTTTGAAAAAAAACTGAAAAATGAAAACTGAAAAGTGGATGTATTTCAAAATCAGCTCAAATTTATTTCTCGGCATAACAGATCTTGCTAGTAGTAATCCATATAGCCTATGGACTCTCCAATAATCCTTTCTGCTTGGGAGTTTTACAAGGCCCATCCAACCAATAAGGGCAAGAAACTTTGTCATATCATCCACCGTTACTGGGACCCTTGCATGGGTACGGCTGCTTGGAGTTGCATCCGTTGTAAGCAACTGTTGAGCAGCATATAAATTGGTTTGGTCAACTACTTCCTCTAAAATATCTCTAGTCAGAAACAGTTCCAAATAGTCCAATGGCTTTACATGAGCTAGAATGCCAGAGTACATTCTTCATCCCAGAGAATGGAACAGTGTACTTCAATACTCTCTGGATCTTCATGTGATGGCATCTCCCATTTTATGTTTAAGAACTTTCCTTTTAGCCAAGTCATCTCTGTTATTTCAGGAGATGTTGTACCAGAGGAACTTGGAATATTAGCTTCTGAGCTTCGAGTCTCTGCCTACTGTGTCCTTAGTTTTCTACGTCTCTGTATATATATATATATATATATATATATATAATCGGGATCTCGGAAACGGCTCCAACGATTTTCATAAAATTTAGTGTCCAGGGAGTTTCAGGGATAATAAATCGATCTAGCTAGGATTTATTTCTAGAAAATGTCTTTTTGTCCGTGTTTTAGGCAATGAAAAACTGCTACAATATCGTTAGAATAAGAAGGTAAATTTTGACGGATTGTTAATGATTATAAATAGCTTAATTAATTGTTATAATGGGCGGTCACAGAATCGTAAAACCCCGGTTCGAGCCCAGACTGACCGACCGACTTTTTTAATTTTTTTTTCCAAGTTCCTTTCTTTTTTGAGTAAATCTAGTTTTTCGAGCCCTTTTTTTAGTATTTTTTACAAAAAAGGAAAATTAAAATTAAAATAATTGCACTCATGATTTTTTATTCAAATAACCAGTTCCGTTTTTTCTGTTATGTCGCTAAGATCAAAAAATATTATTTATATTTCATCAGTATGTAATTTGTATCGGTCAACCAGGTACTATTAGAAAAAGAGGGCAACATATCATCTGAAAATGTGGATTGTCTCCTTTGTGGAGCAAGTAGATTCCAGGTTTCTGATGCTGAATCTGATTCGCTACTTTCCTCTCCGGAGCCGTCATCACAGGGATTAAAGTTAGGATCATAAGTCGATATCAAATTCAATTTTTTATTTTGTTCTAAGTGCACTTTACACGGATATTTCACAATTATTCTGAAACAAATGAAAAAAAGTTAGGAAAACTGTTATAAAACAAATAATTGAAGTTTTCTTCATTTTTTTTTCAATTTGTTGATATTTTCTTCATTTGTCTTTCATATTTCTCAAATCTAAAAAGAAAGAAAAATTAAATTAGTGTGTATCTATAACGATACACGTGGCCTGGGAAAATGGTTTTGAGTCAAAACTTTTTCGTAAGCCACGTGTATCATTACCGATACACAGCGAAAAATAAGGGGGAGTGGTGGGGAGGGGAAAAATAAACCGTTATAAACTCTAGGACACTAAAAAGCTCAAATAGAATACTTTAAAATTTTTGTCTCAAATCGTCTGAACATCGAGTCTTAGCTTGGCGCTGAGCGTGTTAAATAATCTCGCGGCACAGAATGTTGTAATTTATACGACGAAGAGCAGTCTTCAAAATCGTGAAAATCCTGGACTGTCATTTTTTTCACCACAGTATTTGAACCAGTATCAGCGACAGCTTTGCGAAAATCTTCAAAGTCATACACTCGCTTGTTCTTCTTAAGTGATTGCTCCACTCAATGGTGAAATTCATCAGCAGCCATAAAAGTATGACCAATTTTCAGATAACGCAGCACAACACATTCGATATTTGCACCCTTGGAATTGACTAAATATACTAAGTAGGAAAAAAGGCACCAATTTTTGTTTTGTTCGCACAGTTATCCAGCCACTAAATCACATTTTTGCAGTCCTGATTTTCAAAGAAAAATGCTTGAAAGCAACTAATTATATCTTCCTTTTTTCTCCCTGCAATAGCTTCTTGCCATAACTATGACTATGACGACTCCCAGTGTTTTGCCAACTCCATGTAACCTTTTGTCACCTAAAGGAACAAAACTCTGAAAACGATAAGCCTTGGACAAAACATTACCGTTTTAAATTCTTCCATGCGAGGTAACATAATTACCTTTTCCAAATCAACTGCAAATATTATGGTGTCAGTACTTTTTTGCTTCGTTTGGCTTTCAATATCTTCTTCATATTTTTTCTCGCTGAATTGTACCTAGTGTAATGATCTTCATATTCTTGGCATTCTTCGCAATTCCTGTACCTTATTGCTGCGTTAGGGTTGTGAATAGAAATTTTTAGAAGATTTTCAGACAATTCACATTCCTCGTGTCCAAGCTTTGTGAAAGATATTTTAAGCTCATTTACGACATTCCTATAAAATCCATAGGACACGTTTATTTCAGGCAGATATTGATATCCGAGAGCAAATATTTCCGGTTTGGTGCATGAACTCTCCTATAATGCGACACAACTGGACGAAAAGACATAATATGTTCTTTTACCTTTGTACTGTCTATTTGTGATGGATTCGGGTTATGACCTCGGCCGTCAGCACTAGGCTCTGGGTATTGTGTTTTATAGTATGTGTCAATAATGTTCCTCACAGCCTTACAGTTACTTTTCTTGTAACCCAAAATTGTTAGAAAATACATTTTACATACCGTAACTTTCTCACCGTTTTCATCACATAAGAAATACGAAACAGTCTTAGTTCGATCATAGTGTTTACCATGCTCATCATCATGACTTTTTTCTTTGGTCTTGCAGGCTTTTGCTGGAGGCATTTTCCAGAAATTACGATTAATAATTTTGCGGTAATCCTCTGAGAATTTCGTTGAACATTTTTTTTACAAATGTTCTCTTGGCATCCGGGTTTCACAAAATATTTGGTATATATTTTTTTCTCTTTTAATTTTCTTTCGTTCTTTGAGACTAACATCATATCTTTTGCGCTTTCTTACTGTCCCTTTTTTTTGTAAGTTCATCTTTTGTAGATTCATCTGAAGATTCTGGAATCGTTTTTTCAAAACACGGTTGAGAACATGGAATGATGTCTGATTCGGAGCCAGAATCATCCAATAAAATATTGGCTTCACGTGGTTCACAGTTTTCATTATGACCCCTCATATTTAAGTTTTTAACTACAATTTGTTTTGAGCATTGAGCGGCAATAATGTACGTTTTGTGGTTTTTTGGTGGCTCATAATCTTTATCGGCTACTGAATCGTCTGAATCAAAATCTGATTCTGATACTAGAATTTGTGGCGACTAGTTTTGTAGACCACTAGTGGACGGAATCTGTCCGTCAATATCAGATCTAAGCTTTAGATTTTGTAAAACGGCGCTTACTTATCTTTTACCACGTGACCGCATTTTTAAAATTATCTGAAATAAGGGGAAAACAAGTGAAATGAATGATAATATATGTTTATCATATTCCGACTTAATTCATTAAATATTATGACATGTCACGTAGGTGTTAAGCTAAGGCACGATAACATTATCTAATACAATTCCAACTTCATACAAACGGACGAAGCGCGGGCTATGCCTACGCACCTCGGCCTCCGGGTGTAGACATAGTTAGATAATAATAATATTACCGTGGCTTTGTTTGACACATCTGTCTAGAAACCGAACGGTAACTGTTGAGATTACCTAGGTGTCGTACACCTAACCTACAAAGTTATGTACCTACCTACTTGAATTAGAAACAACATGTAAACATGGATAAAACGTAAATAAACTTACCTAGCGTGGGCAGGCTGCTGACAAGCGTGGAGTCTTCGACGTCGCTGGCGCGTTTCAATCAAACCCTGTCCTCCTTTCCTCACCCCCAATCGTAAATAATTTAAAGAAAAGGCACAAGTGGTTATTTGTGCCTATTATACGTAAATTAATTGAGACATACATGGATCATTAATTAAGTAGACAAGGCACATCTGGCATTTGAGCCTTTTCTTTATGTTATGTTGTAGGTGTGCCTTTTCAAAGTAGTTTTTAGTAAAAATCTGTATGAAGTAATAGTCTCATCTACTTAGTTGAGCCTTTTCAATACAATGGTAAATAAATGTGCCTTTTCATTCTATTAAATATGAATATTAGTCTCATTTGTGCCTCTTGGGCTTACTGTATCTCAGAATTCCTTGAAGATAAAATTCTACAAAAAATTGAGCAGATGTGCCTTTTTTCTGATTCTAAATATGTATATAACTCAATTTTTAAAAAAAATGTTAGTTGTGTTCTTTTTTCTTACGACGGCAGCATAGGAAGGGAGCTTCGAATGAAGAGCTTTGTGCCAAACCCGATCGAAGGCCTTCGCAATGTCCAAACTAACGGCCAATGGCTTCCCCTTGGACTCTACTGCCTCCGCCCATCTATGAGTTAGGTAGACCACAAGATCACCAGCTGATCGACCACGGCGAAAACCGTATTGGCGATCACTAATCAGCTGGTGATCCTCAACGTACCTCATGAGCCGGCAGTTTACAATGGACTCCATTGTTTTGGAGAACAAGGTGATGGCGACAGGCCGGTAGTTGGACGGGTCTATGCGGTCGCCGTTTTTAGAGATCGGGTTGAGCTACTGAACAATCAATTTAAAAAAAAACATTTTACTATATCTATTAATTACTATTGAACCACCCGGTTTCGCCTGTATAGGACCTTTTAATGTTATTTAATGCAGATTTAAGATAGCCGTAGACCATTTAATTTATCAATTTTTAGTTTTTTTTTTAAATATCCAAATTTTTTGGATAGAATTTACCACTACGTCACTTTATGTGGCATCACTGTAAATACAATGATGGTAAGTTGTATTGGTAACTTCGGTGTAAAATTCTTCCAATCAACACAGAAAGAACATAAACATACATAAACATTAACTAACTTTGAGGGGTAGGCAAAGATTACGGATAACAATTTAGTACGTTCCCTATATGACGTGGTAGAGCGAGACCGAAATATAACCAGTAGGGCAAAACGACCAGTCAACTAGTAATTATAAAAATGTATTATAATATTTTAGTTCTTTCTACATGGTAGAGCCAAGCTACAGACCTAATATTGCTGTAGCCCGTGTGTGTCGGTTCGACCACGGAAGGACCACACTCTCAGAATACCAGCATAAAATAGCAGCTTAGTGCCGCTGTGTTTCGTATAGTGAGTCTAGAGAACCGGAGACCATTTTAACTACGAACGAGGCATTCCATCTTAGTTCTCAGGGGTGACAACGCTTTTTGCATTTTGATTCTTAATTGCGGATAAATTTTAGTCTATGGGCCACAGCATCCACTTACTATAAGGTGGACTGTGTGCTCGTTTGTCAAATATATTCTATAAAAACCTCTCTTTCTTCTTTCGTCCATATCATCTATACAAAATGATCGTTGTTTAAGTGTACTCTTAATTTGGTCCATCATCAATATATCATCGCCAATTTGATCGATAAACTTACGTCTAGGTTGTGCCGTAACATCTCTACTACTCATTTCTGCAATAATAAATAATTTCCTCATTCATTTTTTCTAATGAATGAGGAAAGAGTGATAAGATCCATATCAGATCCTAATCAAGCCACAGACAAGATCAAGATCCAACTACCGTAGCATTTCTTTCTATAGATTAGACAGAAATCAACATGAATAATTTTTATATTACATACGTATTATATTTTATGACACACGTTTATTTAACTAGGATTAATATCTTCCGGTTTACGTTGTATTGTAAGAATTCATTGACATAAACGATTTAGCTATTGATCATCTCGAGTCAGTCATGCTACCCCTACGACTTGCTTACGTTTAGTTAACTCAACATTATTATACAATGCAATGTCTACTATACATTTATTTATACTAGGAATAAGCACAACTTAGTTATACCAGTTACTCGACTCCAAAGAGTCAGTAAGTCCTTCATATGTATACGTATCATAATTTATGTAAACAGAAAATATATCACTTATTAAATAAACAAACGACTTTTTAATGAGATTAATATCATAGTTTATCATTAAATTTTGTAAAGATTAAAGTAATGCAGTTTTACCTATATCAGAGATCAGAAGTCCCACTCGTTATATCTTACCAAGGTATAAATATTGGGAAAGTTCGCACATTTTCGCTCCTCGGGATAACAACAGACTCAACTTATTCAATGAAAAATCATGAAGAAAGAGAAGTGAATAAGTTGAGCAGCTTTTGCTACGCCCTGCGTGAGCTACGTAAGGATTCAAATGAGCAGTGCGGCATTTATTCGGCATCATATTCTGGGAATACGCTACCGAGGTACATGCGGTATCCATGCTCCAAAAACGTAGCCTTAGAGTCATCACATTTGCAGCTCCAAGAGATTCATGTCGAAGGTGGTTCCCCAGATATAACTTATTAACTGTAACGTGTATGTACATTTTTGCATTATGCCGCTTTGTTAGGAAAAAGCCTCATTATTTCCAACGAATTGGGGATAGACCCAGTCGATACGGCGCACACCGAGGTTATAATCTGGTTGCTCCTGCCACACTTCTTACATTATTTAAAAATGGTGCCTACTATACGGGTTCACAATCATTTACCATATATCCCTCCAATGTCGTAAATTAAAAAAGTACTAAAGAAAATGCTTATTGTAAAACATATTATAATTTGAATGAGTATTTTAATGATAAATTATAAACCAATATTAATTATTTCACGTTTTTCTTTATTTCTATTTACTTATTTGGCATTGTTAATATTTTTATCAAAATGTTTAAGACGGATTTACATAATATAAATGACGAATGATCAACAGTTTACATATATTATTGAATTTTAAATTTTTTAAATAAATGTGTGTGTATTATTTATTTTGACAATTGATAATAATTGTGTATCATAAATATTGTAATTTAATTGAATTCTATATTAATTAACATTTAAACTCAGTCTTGAAAGGCTACGCCCGTACAGGTTGTCACATGTTCTGTAAATATATTGTATCAACTTTATCATTTGTGACATACAATAAAGAATTATGAATTATACGCTTTACGCGCAATAAGGTCCCATAAAATAGGCAGAATTTGTATATCTCAAAAAGTTTTGAATTTTTATGCACCAAAAATTGTTTAATAAGTTATTATACCTACTACTAAAGGGTACACGATTGATAATAAGACTGAGAATAAGGTAAGGTAAGGTACCTTACCGTTTCTAAATGTTTCGATGTTGTAAATTATTGTATAAAAAATAGTAACGCTAGATTTCTTACTGGTTCTTCTTTTTTTTTATAGAATAGGGTGACAAACGAGCACACAGTCCACCTGATGGTAAGTGGTTGCTGCGGCCCATAGACATCTACATCTATCTTCCATTACAAATCAAAATGCAGATGCGTTGTCACCCGTGAGGACTGAGATGGAATGCCTCATTTCCAGTAAAAAGGGTCTCCGGTTCTCTACACTCACCATACGAAATACAGCAGCATTAAGCTACTATTTCACGCTGGTATTCTGTGAGAGCGTGGTCCTTCCCCGGTCGAGCCGACCCATTCGTGCTACAACTATACTACTAATATAATTGCAGCATGGCTCTACCACGTATAAAATAAAATAATCTTCCCAGGACAGTGGTTTTTTTTCCGAACCAGCGGTAAAAGCGCAATGACTTTTAATAAATATTCTTTAAATGTACATTGAAAAGGAATAATTTAGTTCTATTACCTTCTATACAACCTAATTTACATACATACTTACATAAACACTCACGTTTGTCACCCAGAAACGTAAACCGAGATATGGCGCGATCCTAACACACATCTCTCACCTCTTTCACGTCCATATACTACGCATACATGCTCGTCGGTAAAAGGTACTCTTAATTTTGCTCATCCTCAATATATCGCCAATTCAGTCCATAAATTTTCGCCTAAGGCGACCCTTTCTGAATATGCCATTCACTTCTGCAAAATAAATTTGCTTTGTTACTCTTTCCTTAAATTAATGTAAAATGAAGTGGCTTGGTAGATCTTACCCTGCCACCGTCGCAGTATTGCTGTCATAAGGGATGACTATAAGAAATTCCCGATAAATCTTGTAACTTCTATAGATTTTTTTTATAGAATAATGTTGACACGGGAACTCACAGTCCATCTGATGGTAAGTGGACGGTGTAACCGGGCAAAGTCAAAGTTAATTAAATACGCATTATTACGGATAATTCAAAAACTAATGATCAGATCTTAATCAAATTTATATGGGACCTCATAAGAAGCATTAGCTTTAAAAAAATTATCTTCAAACCACCAGAAAAGAGTTCGGAAATAACACACTTAAAAAAATACAGTCGTATTGAGTGTCTCCTCCTTTTTTTGAAGTCGGTTACAAAAGGCTTTAATTCTTCTGTATGTGTGTTTTTTAAGTAAACTTTTCAGTACATTTCTTACGTATTCGGCTTTTTTATTACTAATTTAATCATTCGGCATGGTGTACGATGTATTTTACCGTTGTGATGCCGCGAATGTATCGCAGACACGTAATAATTTTCTAAGACTTTTTTAAGAGTTAACACCGTTATCCTTGAAACCAGTGGTTTGGTTTCTCTTATAGAACGTAAATACAATGAAAAATAACAACATTTTTTGTAAAATCTCAATATTTTCTTAATTCCTCAATTTTTGTCTGTCCTAAGCCAGGATGGAAGTATGAAGGAAAGGGTACATCACAGGTTATGTGTACTTATTGTGTTTTTATTGGAATGTGGTGTAGGTAGATAGCGCGGGTGGTCATCTTTACAATGATTACGTCACTCGGGCGCATAGGGTATCCATGAATTTACGGACGGTGCCGGACAGAAACTTTTTATATTTTATGAATGAAAATAGCGTTTTTTTTTTTAAAATTTGTATAAATATTTTAATATTAATGCCAACTACCTATGGTTTTAGTAACAACTGTGTTTACACTTACACCTTGTATATTGAAGCATTGTATGTTATCTACATAACTTAATATATATATATATATATATATATATATATATATATATATATATATATATATATATATATATATATATATTGTACGTTTGTCATATTGTATACTAAATCGATTTGAGTGTATTTTTCCATATACTATTTGTTTCTTAGATCAATATCGCACCAACACGTGACGCAACGGGACGCGGCGCGTTCTTTTTAAGGTAGTGATACAAAATATAACTTTATTTACTACACAAAAATACACACATTTTTTTGAGATAAATCGAAAATCCCCGCGCTGTCGCGCTGCGCCTCGCGGTGTAGCGCGGTGCATCGCGATTCACGACGCAGCGGTGTTTCGTCGGTGGGCGCAGTGGCGCACCGCACTTGTGCGGTGCGCTGCCAACGACTTCACCTGCTGCTTCCGCGCAACGTTGCAATGCGTCCCGGGGCGGCGCGCTGCGGGGTGCGAAACCACTGGCCTCTTCAAGCATCGTTAAGTCCCTTAGCGTCGCGTCGCGGTGTAAACTGACCCTTACTGTGTAAATTATTTATACTTAAGTTTGTTTGTAAATGTACCAATGTCTAATGTTACAATGGTAGTTCAAGGTCTGGAACCCTGTAAGACAGGTTTACTTAGTACACGGTTCACAGAGCATAAATTATGTTATGTTATACCTACTCCTTATAGATAATTACATGCTTACCTGTTGAAGACTGCATCTCAATTGTAACTAGAAGGCTGGAAGAAAACAACATGCCCGTAGAATATGCAGTATTACTCAGACACTGCCTTACAGCTGGCTACTTATTGTGGAAGGAGGAGTTCTACAAGCAAGTAGATGGTGTGGCGATGGGCTCACCTGTATCTCCTATTGTCGCCGACATATTCATGGAAGACTTTGAGGAGAAAGCCCTGTTTACTTCTCCCATAAATCCAAGATTCTACAAGCGGTACGTAGACGACACTTTCACAATTCTACCTTTAGATAAAGTAACTGCATTTTTAGACCATCTTAACTCTATAAATTCTAAAATTCAGTTCACAATGGAGTTAGAGGCAAACAATTCCTTAGCTTTTCTAGATGTGTTAGTAATTCGGAATCCTGATAACACCTTGAGCCATACCGTGTATAGAAAAAAGACCCATACAGATAGATATTTAAACGGTGATTCTCACCACCATGCTTCACAGTTAGCTACCGTGGGTAAATCTTTGTTTCAGAGAGCACGAGGGATCTGTGACAGTAAACACCTGGCTGCCGAGCTCCAACATGTCAAGCAAGTTTTGCATGACAACAAGCTTCGGGTCCCGCGCCTACATCACAGAGAACGAGTGAAGCCGGCCACAGTCGAGGGTGTACCTGCGGTACTGCCATATGTTAGAGAAGTCACTGACAAGATTGGCTACATCTTGAAGCGCGCTTCCATCAAAACATACTTCAAGCCGCCGAAGAAGATTGGTCAGTTTTTACCATCAGTCAAGTGTAACGTCCCTCTGCAAGATGCAGGAGTGTACAAGCTTGATTGTGAATGTGGTCTCTCCTACATAGGACAAACTAAAAGATCAATTAAAACCCGCGTGAAAGAACATATAGCTGATGTGAAGAATAGACGCTCCGGGAAGTCTGCAGTCTGTGAACATGTACAGGATCGCCCCCGTCAATACATCAGATTTGATAGACCACAAATCCTCGCTAAAGAACACCGATTCCTTCCAAGGATGATTCGCGAGGCTAATGAAATCAAAAAACATCCTAATTTCAATAGAGAAGATGGCTGGGTGCTACCATCTGCTTGGGATCCTATAATAAATAAAATTAAATCCCAACCCAAGCATACAACTGCAAGACTTCATGATACCATAAGTTCATACTGTGTAGATCGGAATAAATGTTAAATTTTAATCTATGGTAACCGCGGTTAACTATGACATCTGGACGTTAAACATCTCAGTCCTTCCCGTGACCATGGGTGCTGTAAAGCTCTCGAAACGTCGGGTATTAAAAAGTTAAATATACGCGATAAATTCCGTAAAAACTAGTATTATTTCAATGTGTAGTGTTCGCGTAAATATAAGAAATCATTATGTAAACCAGTACGGACTGGTAATTGCAAATAAAATACGCCGATTAGAAGATCTAAAGACTAAGCGCGCAAGATATCTAACAGCCTTAAATTTCTTGAAGAGATGCCGAGACCATAATCTCATTCCTACGTGTGTCAAAATATCCACCAAAAAGGACATTCGAGGAAGCGCTAAGATCTTAAATCAGGCGAGTAAAAAGTTGTTACGGGCGGTAATCCAACAAAAACGCTCCGATCTATATGACATCAATAAATCCATAGACACATCATCCAGTGAATTAAAGAAAGTTTTAACGACGTTTAATTATAATTTTTGCATGGAAACATTAAATAAACGCGAAATTAGTAAATATAACGAATGCAAAAACAAACATATAGAAAAATATCAAAAATTAACGGCCAAATCAAATTTCAAACATCCGAATCAATGCCAGAACCAAAAGCAACCATTGAAAAACACAGATCATAGATTAATCGCGTTCTATAATCTGTCAAAACAAACACTGGATGATGCAACAATTAAGGTTTTATCCAAAGGACTCAATTATGCTGTAAGTCCGCGCAGATTACCGTACGAAGAAATTATCTGTAGCGTCGAGGACTGTTTATTTAAAAACAATATGCGAAAAGAAGATTTGGAGGCGATACGTCAAGACATTTCGTCTATGTTACGTCGATGTTCAGTGCCTAAACCGAATCTTCCCAGAGACGAATTTATAGCGTTAAATAACCTACGAAATAAACCAGAACTTACGATTCTCCGCGCAGATAAGGGAAACCCCACGGTAGTCATGGATACGTCAGATTATAATTCTAAAATACAAGAACTTTTGTCGGATGTAAGTACTTATAAAAAGGTTAAAAACGACCCAACAAATAGCACACTCAAAACAACTAGTGACCTCATAAAGAAACACTCCGAAAAATTAAATCTGGACGTAAAATGGATAATACCTACATGCGCCAAATCACCAAAGTTGTATGGGTTACCAAAAATACACAAGCCCAATGCTCCATTACGTCCCATAGTGAGCCAAATCAATTCACCAACTTACAGATTGGCTCAACACTTAGCGAAAATACTCTCACCGCTCAGGGGACACACAAGAGCACACATAAAGGATACCTACCATTTTGTCAGCGAGATTAAAGACCTGCGTCTGGCAGACAATGAAACTATGGTCAGTTTTGATGTGCAGTCATTGTTTACATGCTTACCTGTTGAAGACTGCATCTCAATTGTAACTAGAAGGCTGGAAGAAAACAACATGCCCTTAGAATATGCAGTATTACTCAGACACTGCCTTACATCTGGCTACTTATTGTGGAAGGAGGAGTTCTACAAGCAAGTAGATGGTGTGGCGATGGGCTCACCTGTATCTCCCATTGTCGCCGACATATTCATGGAAGACTTTGAGGAGAAAGCCCTGCTTACTTCTCCCATAAATCCAAGATTCTACAAGCGGTACGTAGACGACACTTTCACAATTCTACCTTTAGATAAAGTAACTGCATTTTTAGACCATCTTAACTCTATAAATTCTAAAATTCAGTTCACAATGGAGTTAGAGGCAAACAATTCCTTAGCTTTTCTAGATGTGTTAGTAATTCGGAATCCTGATAACACCTTGAGCCATACTGTGTATAGAAAAAAGACCCATACAGATAGATATTTAAATGGTGATTCTCACCACCATCCTTCACAGTTAGGTACCGTGGGTAAATCTTTATTTCAGAGAGCACGAGGGATCTGTGACAGTAAACACCTGGCTGCCGAGCTCCAACATGTCAAGCAAGTTTTGCATGACAACAAGCTTCGGGTCCCGCGCCTACGTCACAGAGAACGAGTGAAGCCGGCCACAGTCGAGCGTGTACCTGCGGTACTGCCATACGTTAGAGGAGTCACTGACAAGATTGGCTACATCTTGAAGCGCGCTTCCATCAAAACATACTTCAAGCCGCCGAAGAAGATTGGTCAGTTTTTACCATCAGTCAAGTGTAACGTCCCTCTGCAAGATGCAGGAGTGTACAAGCATGATTGTGAATGTGGTCTCTCCTACATAGGACAAACTAAAAGATCAATTAAAACCCGCGTGAAAGAACATATAGCTGATGTGAAGAATAGACGCTCCGGGAAGTCTGCAGTCTGTGAACATGTACAGGATCGCCCCCGTCAATACATCTGATTTGATAGACCACAAATCCTCGCTAAAGAACACCGATTCCTTCCAAGGATGATTCGCGAGGCTATTGAAATCAAAAAACATCCTAATTTCAATAGAGAAGATGGCTGGGTGCTATCATCTGCTTGGGATCCTATAATAAATAAAATTAAATCCCAACCCAAGCACACAACTGCAAGACTTCATGATACCATAAGTTCATACTGTGTAGATCGGAACAAAAGTTAAATTCTAATCTATGGTAACCGCGGTTAACTACGACATCTGGACGTTAAACATCTCAGTCCTTCCCGTGACCATGGGTGCTGTAAAGCTCTCGAAACGTCGGGTATTAAAAAGTTAAATATACGCGATAAATTCCGTAAAAACTAGTATTATTTCAATATGGTAATGTATACACTTTTACAACAAAATTCCAGAAAATGTACAAAATTTATCAATAAACAAGGTTAAATGTTTTATAAAAGAAAAATTTGTACAAAGAAGGTTATTATAATATCAAAGAATCATCATCATTACAGCCCTTCACAACTCCACTGCTGTACATAGGCCTCCCCCAAGTTATTCAACAGAGCACGGTCCTGAGCCACCTGCATTCATCTTTGTTTTATCCATGTTCATCTTAAGACCTATCCATTGGGAGACACTATTGAGGTCTTTTAGCATAGTGTTTAGGTCCTTCAGCAATTCTGCTATAAGGACTATATCGTCGGCAAATCGAAGGTGAGGGATGTACTCGCCATTGATATTAATACAGTATCCTTTCCCGACCAGTAGTTTGAAAACGTCTTCCAATGCAGCGATGAAGAGTTTCAAGGATATAACGACACTCTGTCTTACACCTCTCTGCAGTTGGATAGGTTTAGAATTCTGGTTCTATACTCGGATATCCATCGTAGCCCTACTGTACAAACACTTCAACAACTGAATTGGGGGCTGTTTCTTCGTAACTCTCTACGGTTGGCAACCGTAGTTTTTTTTGTTGTACTGTTGCTGCTATCAGGAAGATGCTGCTGCCCATCTCCTGCCTGTCTCCCTCTGTCGCCTCTTACGACACCCACGGGAAGATATGGGGTAGTGGATATTCTCAACCGCCACTACACGGCACAATATTAAAGAATACATAAATAAAAATAACCCCTGAATGAAGTGATCACTGCTATGCTGGTTCTATTAAAATTTATTTAAAAATCGTAAACAAAATTATTGTAAAGTGAAGTATTTTAAAAAATAAATCCCGCTGGGTTTCTTCTTGGTTTTTTTCCAGGACGGAGGTATTTTCCGGACCAGTGGTATATAAAAAATGACTGACTAAGTATTATGTAATAGTCCATCTTTATTTATAAAAATCAATTGCTCTGCGTTAGTCTCACAAACACTCGAAAATAACTGCCTCGATTTTGGTGAAATTATTTTGTGCGTGTTCGACTGGGTGGTCCCTGGATGCATAATTGAATCTGATAGGTGTCGGTGTTGGCGAGATCTAGAAATCACCCGTGTGAAGCTAGTATTGAAATAAAATCATTCTATTCTATTCTATGGAATCCGACACATGATACCGAGTGTCTCGATACAATAGTAGGGGTTAATGTACAATACCGTCAATTTGCAATCCAATCTGTCCCGGAGCTGGATTAGATGACTGACAATTCAATCAAAAAATTTGCTTCAAACGTGTTCACTGCTGCTTACGTGAGTTTGACTGATGTTGTTTACGTAAGTTATCAGCATGACGAATCTGTGCAGTGTCATGCTTGGCAAGGGTTTTATACGTGGTAGAGCCATGCTGCAGTTATATTAGTAGTATAGTTGTAGCAAGAATATGTCGGCTCGATCGGGGAAGGACCACGCTCTCACAGAATACCAGCGTCAAATAGTAGCTTAATGCTGCTGCGTTTCGTTTGGTGAGTGATTGTAGAGCACCAGAGACCATTTTTACCGACAACGAGGCATTCCATCTTAGTCCTCACGGGTGACAACGCATCTGCATTTTGGCCACAGCAACCACTTACCATCAGGTGGAGTGTGTGCTCGTTTGTCACCTTATCCTATAAAAAAAGAAAAAAAAGCGAACTGGCACCTATAGTTTTTTATTATGTTATTATGGGTGTTGCTCATTTCCTGTTATAATTGCCCTATATAACGCTTACGACGCCACAAACCCTGTGGGACCTGTTGAGTGCGTTATCAGAATGAGTATTCAAACTAGGGCTCATCGATCACTAATAAAGAACTATTAGTAATCGATGCTAGGGCTGCTCGATC
Organism: Parnassius smintheus behrii; assembly: GCA_036936625.1. Classification (NCBI taxonomy): domain Eukaryota; kingdom Metazoa; phylum Arthropoda; class Insecta; order Lepidoptera; family Papilionidae; genus Parnassius; species Parnassius smintheus. Next base: position 48,923,863 of record JAUPFT010000010.1, read on the forward strand.
TGAATAGATTTCCTGGAAGATCGATTCACTGCCATACGATCTACCGATTTTTGAATCGATTCAAGAGAATGCGATCTTCACCCAGAGCGAATCATATGTCTATAAGATCGTATGGAAAAATCGTATCAACTAAAGCCGAACACATCAACTAACACATCAATCGAACCGTAACGTAATAACGTACGAACCGATTTTTGCATAACTGTCGTATTGACGGGTAGGGGGCAGAATAACTAAAACAAAGTAAGATTACCTATCTACACATTGAATGAGAGTATTTTCGAGTTACATCAAAAGCGGTAATGTACGAAATATGAAGTTAGGTATGATAATATTATTTTGTTCATTTTACTATCGGTTACCTGTGATAGTGTTCTATGATCTTTCATTCATATGTATTATTGCAATATGAAAAGTTGAGCTGTTCTATGAGCGTAAAATGGCTTCGTCAACTAAATCAAACGTTTGGGATTTTTCATTAAATGTGTAGACAATGTAAAATGTGTAAACAGACGTTTAAAACTAGTAGAAATACTACAGATTTAAAAATCATCTCGATGACTTCATCACAATGGCACTTATTCTGAGTTAAGCAAAAGTGAAAAAAGTTACTAATACAGCAATTCGAGTTCGAGAGAGTCGAAACCGTAGATATCTATCTTCTATACAAATAAATAAAATTGTCTGTTTGTGGGCATTGAAGTATCTGACAATTGTTGCAACATCGGTCCTTTCAGAACGGCTGTTTTCCTTAGCTGGAAATACATTAACAGATAGCACACAGTGCGGCTGTCAACATCATTTTTGAAGAGCTTAAATGTTGACAGCTGGAATTTATAAAGTAAAACCTGATTTATACTTTTTTAAATAATAATTTGGAAAAACTCACCGGGTACAGTAATAGGCATTGTTAAAATAAATAATTTTGAATGCATACTGTGCTTTTCTTTATTTTTATAAAATTATACGATTTTCCGAGATTGAATAAGATCGATTCAATGTAATATGATAGAATCATGAATCGATTCACGAGGTTGCGATCCATTACGATCCAGAAGAAAGATTCAAAACAAAAATCGGGCATCCCTAATTCAAACGTATAGAAATAACTTAACTTCAGAAAACTCTACAATATAATAAATCTGTGGATTACATTACAGCAGGCAATAAATGTTTGTACGGCCTTAAACCTAATGTGCAATTTATAGTGTACTTAAGATCCGCCTCCGGCTTCGCACGGGTGATTTCTGGATATCGACAACAGTGCCACCTAGTAAATCAGCTGCAGGTATTTTATGGTTGTAATGCGTCGGCTCGACTAGGGTAGAATGACGCTCTAACAGAATACCAGCGTAAAATAGCAGCCTAATACAGCTGTGTTTCGTATGGTGATTGTAGAGAACTAAAAACCCTTTAACTGGTAAGAAAGCACATTCATCTCAGTCTTCAGAATTTACAAATAATATGCAATTTGATTCTTAATTAAGGATAGATATTAATTTCTATGGGACAAATCGTCCACTTACCATCAGGTGGATTGTCACCCTTTTTTTCTATAAAACATGTCGATTGATGCAGGCGGATCAAGATTGTGTTTTGTGGTATTTCTTGTGGGAGGTTGGACTTGTGAAGGTCTGTTATATTGATGATATTGACAGTTGGGCATAGGCTTAGGAGATAGAACTTCTTTACACTGCTGTGTTTCGGTCTTAAAGGCATTGCAGACCAATATAATACAGTACAGGCTGTGAGGCATTCCTCCTGAGTCCTTAAATTTAACAATGCATCTGTAGCTTTCTTCGTTTGAAGGTACTATGAGTAGAACTATAGACTATTAGACTACTAGACTACTAGAATTTTATACGAGAGGTGAAATGTAAGATAGTTTGTCATTTCAATATAAATCAGACATTGCAAAAAAAAATTAAAAAAAAAACAGACCATATCTCGTTTCTGAAAGTGTATTAAGACTATTATGCCTCGAATGTTTCCCAACTTTTTTCGCAAATAATAATGAAAATCAGAGACAAACAAGAGTGATCAACCTGATCCACTCCTTTGGCAAGTCAATGAAAATGGCTTTGAAACTGAAGTCATTACTCGTAACACCTATTGAAAGTCATTTTTTTTTTGTTACTACTGGTTCGGAGAACACCTCTCTCCAGGAAGAACCAGCAAGAAACCTAGCAGGATTATATTTATTTTAGACGTTAAATATTTTTTATATGAATTGTAATAGAACCAGCATGATAGCAATCACCTCATTCCCAGGGGTATTTTACATTCATGGATTCCTAAATATTTATGTTACCCTTTTTGCACAGTTTTTCTTTAATAAAAACTGTTAATTGAGTCTAAACATTTTCTGAGATTTTGTTGTTAAAGCATTTACATTACGCCATAAATGAATGACTAATGTAATGATTTCTTATATTTACGCGAACACTACACATTGAAATAATACTACTTTTTACGGAATTTATCGCGTATATTTAACTTTTTAATACCCGACGTTTCGAGAGCTTTACAGCACCCATGGTCACGGGAAGGACTGAGATGTTCAACGTCCAGATGTCATAGTTAACCGCGGTTACCATAGATTAAAATTTAACTTTTGTTCCGATCTACACAGTATGAACTTATGGTATCATGGAGTCTTGCAGTTGTATGCTTGGGTTGGGATTTAATTTTATTTATTATAGGATCCCAAGCAGATGGTAGCACCCAGCCATCTTCTCTATTGAAATTAGGATGTTTTTTGATTTCAATAGACTCGCGAATCATCCTTGGAAGGAATCGGTGTTCTTTAGCGAGGATTTGTGGTCTATCAAATCTGATGTAGTGACGGGGGCGATCCTGTACATGTTCACAGACTGCAGACTTCCCGGAGCGTCGATTCTTCACATCAGCTATATGTTCTTTGATGCGGGTTTTAATTGATCTTTTAGTTTGTCCTATGTAGGAGAGACCACATTCACAATCAAGCTTGTACACTCCTGCATCTTGCAGAGGGACGTTACACTTGACTGATGGTAAAAACTGACCAATCTTCTTCGGCGGCTTGAAGTATGTTTTGATGGAAGCGCGCTTCAAGATGTAGCCAATCTTGTCAGTGACTCCTCTAACATATGGCAGTACAGCAGGTACACGCTCGACTGTGGCCGGCTTCACTCGTTCTCTGTGACGTAGGCGCGGGACCCGAAGCTTGTTGTCATGCAAAACTTGCTTGACATGTTGGAGCTCGGCAACCAGGTGTTTACTGTCACAGATCCCTCGTGCTCTCTGAAACAAAGATTTACCCACGGTAGCTAACTGTGAAGGATGGTGGTGAGAATCACCGTTTAAATATCTATCTGTATGGGTCTTTTTTCTATACACAGTATGGCTCAAGGTGTTATCAGGATTCCGAATTACTAACACATCTAGAAAAGCTAAGGAATTGTTTGCCTCTAACTCCATTGTGAACTGAATTTTAGAATTTATAGAGTTAAGATGGTCTAAAAATGCAGTTACTTTATCTAAAGGTAGAATTGTGAAAGTGTCGTCTACGTACCGCTTGTAGAATCTTGGATTTATGGGAGAAGTAAGCAGGGCTTTCTCCTCAAAGTCTTCCATGAATATGTCGGCGACAATGGGAGATACAGGTGAGCCCATCGCCACACCATCTACTTGCTTGTAGAACTCCTCCTTCCACAATAGGTAGCCAGATGTAAGGCAGTGTCTGAGTAATACTGCATATTCTACGGGCATGTTGTTTTCTTCCAGCCTTCTAGTTACAATTGAGATGCAGTCTTCAACAGGTAAGCATGTAAACAATGACTGCACATCAAAACTGACCATAGTTTCATTGTCTGCCAGACGTAGGTCTTTAATCTCGCTGACAAAATGGTAGGAATCCTTTATGTGTGCTCTTGTATGTCCCCTGAGCGGTGAGAGTATTTTCGCTAAGTGTTGAGCCAATCTGTAAGTTGGTGAATCGATTTGGCTCACTATGGGGCGTAATGGAGCATTGGGCTTGTGTATTTTTGGTAACCCATACAACTTTGGTGATTTGGCGCACGTAGGTATTATCCATTTTACGTCCAGATTTAATTTTTCGGAGTGTTTCTTTATGAGGTCACTAGTTGTTTTTAGTGTGCTATTTGTTGGGTCGTTTTTAACCTTTTTATAAGTACTTACATCCGACAAAAGTTCTTGTATTTTAGAATTATAATCTGACGTATCCATGACTACCGTGGCGTTTCCCTTATCTGCGCGGAGAATCGTAAGTCCTGGTTTATTGCGTAGGTTCTTTAACGCTATAAATTCGTCTCTGGGAAGATTCGGTTTAGGCACTGAACATCGACGTAACATAGACGAAATGTCTTGACGTATCGCCTCCAAATCTTCTTTCCGCATATTGTTTTTAAATAAACAGTCCTCGACGCTACAGATAATTTCTTCGTACGGTTATCTACGCGGACTTATAGCGTAATTGAGTCCTTTGGATAAAACCTTAATTGTTGCATCATCCAGTGTTTGTTTTGACAGATTATAGAACGCGATTAATCTATGATCTGTGTTTGTCAATGGTTGCTTTTGGTTCTGGCATTGATTCGGATGTTTGACATTTGATTTGGCCGTTAATTTTTGATATTTTTCTATATGTTTGTTTTTGCATTCGTTATATTTACTAATTTCGCGTTTATTTAATGTTTCCATGCAAAAATTATAATCAAACGTCGTTAAAACTTTCTTTAATTCACTGGATGATGTGTCTATGGATATATTGATGTCATATAGATCGGAGCGTTTTTGTTGGATTACCGCCCGTAACAACTTTTTACTCGCCTGATTTAAGATTTTAGCGCTTCCTCGAATGTCCTTTTTGGTGGATATTTTGACACACGTAGGAACGAGATTATGGTCTCGGCATCTCTTCAAGAAATTTAAGGCTGTTAGATATCTTGCGCGCTTAGTCTTTAGATCTTCTAATCGGCGTATTTTATTTGCAATTACCAGTCCGTACTGGTTTACATAATGATTTCTTATATTTACGCGAACACTACACATTGAAATAATACTACTTTTTACGGAATTTATCGCGTATATTTAACTTTTTAATACCCGACGTTTCGAGAGCTTTACAGCACCCATGGTCACGGGAAGGACTGAGATGTTGAAGACTGCATCTCAATTGTAACTAGAAGGCTGGAAGAAAACAACATGCCCGTAGAATATGCAGTATTACTCAGACACTGCCTTACATCTGGCTACCTATTGTGGAAGGAGGAGTTCTACAAGCAAGTAGATGGTGTGGCGATGGGCTCACCTGTATCTCCCATTGTCGCCGACATATTCATGGAAGACTTTGAGGAGAAAGCCCTGCTTACTTCTCCCATAAATCCAAGATTCTACAAGCGGTACGTAGACGACACTTTCACAATTCTACCTTTAGATAAAGTAACTGCATTTTTAGACCATCTTAACTCTATAAATTCTAAAATTCAGTTCACAATGGAGTTAGAGGCAAACAATTCCTTAGCTTTTCTAGATGTGTTAGTAATTCGGAATCCTGATAACACCTTGAGCCATACTGTGTATAGAAAAAAGACCCATACAGATAGATATTTAAACGGTGATTCTCACCACCATCCTTCACAGTTAGCTACCGTGGGTAAATCTTTGTTTCAGAGAGCACGAGGGATCTGTGACAGTAAACACCTGGCTGCCGAGCTCCAACATGTCAAGCAAGTTTTGCATGACAACAAGCTTCGGGTCCCGCGCCTACGTCACAGAGAACGAGTGAAGCCGGCCACAGTCGAGCGTGTACCTGCTGTACTGCCATATGTTAGAGGAGTCACTGACAAGTTTGGCTACATCTTGAAGCGCGCTTCCATCAAAACATACTTCAAGCCGCTGAAGAAGATTGGTCAGTTTTTACCATCAGTCAAGTGTAACGTCCCTCTGCAAGATGCAGGAGTGTACAAGCTTGATTGTGAATGTGGTCTCTCCTACATAGGACAAACTAAAAGATCAATTAAAACCCGCATCAAAGAACATATAGCTGATGTGAAGAATCGACGCTCCGGGAAGTCTGCAGTCTGTGAACATGTACAGGATCGCCCCCGTCACTACATCAGATTTGAAAGACCACAAAACCTCGCTAAAGAACACCGATTCCTTCCAAGGATGATTTGCGAGGCTATTGAAATCAAAAAACATCCTAATTTCAATAGAGAAGATGGCTGGGTGCTACCATCTGCTTGGGATCCTATAAAAAATAAAATTAAATCCCAACCCAAGCATACAACTGCAAGACTCCATGATACCGTAAGTTCATACTGTGTAGATCGGAACAAAAGTTAAATTTTAATCTATGGTAACCGCGGTTAACTATGACATCTGGACGTTGAACATCTCAGTCCTTCCCGTGACCATGGGTGCTGTAAAGCTCTCGAAACGTCGGGTATTAAAAAGTTAAATATACGCGATAAATTCCGTAAAAAGTAGTATTATTTCAATGAATGACTAATGCTCTGGAGTCCAGTAAATGGAATTAAAGCTTGTTTTTTTTACTCTTATTTTATTTAGGGATTTTTGTTCGTTAACATGTCAATCCCATTAAAGCTACTCGTAACTTAAAATCTATACATATGTTATTAATCTGCACATACTGAATGCAATATCGGAGGTGGGGGCATGTAGGATGCCCTGCGCAGTACCTATATTGTACACATTTATATTATATGTCCTTACATATTATATATATAATATATAATTCCCTTTGTAAGGACATATAATATAAATGTGTACAATATGTAAAAAGTACGATTTGTAAAAATATGTAAAAGCTTGTTTGTTAGTAGTATTTAATGTATGAACATCTTTACTCTTGCTAAATCTATTCGTATTTTCATGAACACGCAATACATTTCCATAAATAAGTTGCGATCCTAACGTTAATATGTTTATTTCTTTAATTTTCTCGAAGGGACTCTTTACGGCTTAAGTTATAAATTGCCGTACGGCACTCTTTTGCAAAACACATTTGGTTTTAATGTCAGTCGCCTTACCCCATAGCGAAATTCCATAAAACATTACGCTATGTAGCTAAAATAAACTAATCTGTTTCAAATTGGTGAGACGTTTAATCTTTTTAGTATACGCTGCAGAACTAATTCTGCTAGTTAATTTGAATATATAGAGGACTATAGGAGCTTCACGTCAATAGCAATTAATTTCAAGAAAACAATACTCAACTCATCCCCATTTTGTTTTGTTGCCGTTTAAAAACAAATTGTCTGCGTTAAAACAATGTATTTCAATAGAGTAATTTCAATAGAGCATTATTTACACCGTCGTAATAAATTTACTGCCGTTTGAGTTTAATCAAGTTTGAGCACTCGTCGTGTTTACAGTTGAAGGTTGAAGATTTCTGCTCTATGTATTTATAATACGTAAACAGACTACAACACTTCGAATGTATATGGACACGAGCGATAGCAAGACCATCTTGTTACATATTTGACTTTTTTAAACTAAAAAAACATGATAAAGTGTAGACGGCCATATTATTTCTTCTTTTCAACGATTCGGTAGCGCAGTGGCTAAACGTACGGCTACGACGCTGCGGAGCCGGGATTTTGAATCCCGCACGGAACAAGTTTCAATTTAACTAAACTGACTTTAACAAAACTAAAATAAATGTCAACATAATCAATCGTTTCCAATTTTCGTATCAAGCGTCGCTGCATGCAAATTATTTAAAAAATGACAAATTGTGCAATAATTACGTGTTAAAAGAACAGCGGTAAATGGAACTTAAAAAAGGGAGACATATCCTACAACCAGTAAGTCGAAACTATTTATATTTCATGAATATTAGAAACAAAAATAAAGAAATATTGATGTGTCAAAAATATTAATCAAAACTAATCAGTCTGTCAACACAACGAATCGGGCTCGTAGTAGTGATAACTGATAATACGACGTAAGTGCTTGTATGTGTGCTCCCGGCGACGCTGATCCTCATACAAAATAAGGTTGACAGCCATTCTATCCCTCAGAGCGAAGTTCGATTAAGAAAATTTAAGTTTGCTGGTCAGCCTCAACAAAGATGAAGGATAAACTGTGGATACTGTGGACCATAGACATCTATATTGAACCTCTATTAAGAATCAAAATGCAGATGCGTTTTCACCCCTGAGAACTAAGATGCATCGTTTCAGGTAAAAAGGGGATGGATGGACACCATCCAGTGTTAGTACTAGGAGAGACCTGTATGATGACTAATCACCAAACGTTTGTAAACTGTTCTCTTTTTTTAAATTCCCACTGGGTTTCCTGCTGATTCTTACCAGTATTCTCCAAACAAAAATTAAAGTGACTTTTCATGAGTATTATTTATATTCTATATTGAATTAAAAAAATAATTTCCATTGCCACCACAGCTCTAAACATGAGTAAGTCACGGGCGCATTGAGGGGCTTTAATACATAGTATTTATTTTATACGCACCCCTCGCTTTCATATTTTCGAAAGATATTTTTGAATAACTTTACTATTCTCAACTGAGCTTTTCAGTGCCTTCATTATATGTAATACGTGGTAATGTAATAACTGCTACAGTGCTACGATGCTACGCGGTAGACTCACGTAGCGCTACACTTCCCCCAAGTATTTTTATTTTCTCACGTCTCGCTCGCGTCTTCATCGACTCGTCGTAATTCAATGTAAGAAGTGATAAAATAGGAGATTGTTAACAAAATGTGTATGCAAAATCCTACCTTTATCCAAAAAATGCGAACGATAATTTCCCGTACTTTATCCACTCTTTAAAGGGAAATATTAAAAATACTACCACAAATGGCTTAGCAAGATCCTCCGTTATGCCGAAAATATTGCAGCATTAATTTTGAAATAAATATATGGTGAAGTTGAGGATTAATGTTAAGTACTATGTTAGACAAAAACACGATTCCGTAAAATTTTCTCGATAGAAAAAATCTAAAGCTACCTCCAAACTTAACAATAAACCGCTGTTATTCATAAAATACTTTAAATTAGATCATGAAACTTTGCATACTAACCAAACAAACTATAAAGCAGGGCTTATATTTTTTATTTTTTTTAATTACCATTATTTTCGCTGTAAAAAAATTACCTAAACTATCGGCAACTTGAAGCTTGTTTCCTGCCGCCCGGTCTCGCTTCGGCCTTTGAAGGGGGAAGCTGTAACATTTACGATCAGAATACACATTACCCAACAAGACGACGTAAAATTAAAATGGGAAATAACCATAATAAAAATAAAAACCGGCCAAGAGCGTGTCGGGCCACGCTCAGTGTAGGGTTCCGTAGTTTCCCGTCCGTCACAATAAGTGTTCCCACTTATGAGTTTAAAGGTGGGTATCCATTATGTTCGCGCTCCTGCAGCGCTCCGCGCTCCTGCAACTGCTCGCGGTAGTGGGTACTGTTGTTTCCATCCAAGTTCAAAATGATTTTCCTAGAAAGTCCTTATAAAGTTCTACTTTTCAGAGTTTTTTCATATTTTATAAACTTATGGTTCAAAAGTTAGAGGGGGGACACATTGTTTTTTACTTTTGGAGCGATTATTTCCGAAATTATTGACATTATCAAAAAATGATTTTAGTAAACCCCTATTCATTTTAAATACCTTTGCACCAATATATCACACGTTAGGGTTGTACCCTAATAAAACATTTTTTTCCAATTTTTATTTTACCACTTTGTCGGCGTGATTGATATACATATTGGTACCAAATTTCAGCTTTCTAGTGCTAACGGTCACAGAGATTAAGCGAGGACTTTGACTACGGAACCCTAAAAAGCGACTGGGTTGGCATAAAGAAACAGGCATAAATATGATAAACCTAACGAAATAAATATCTAACGACCTATCTACTTACAGTGTTAGTGATTACAAACATGTCGGTACTATATTCCCTTAACTCCAGCGTAACGAATATTTAATTATACTTTATTGTGTCATCCTATATAAAAAGTAACTCTTATTAACTGTTAATGTTACATGGGTCGAGCGTAATGAATTTAGACTTTTCCTCTGCGTGTACTCAAAAATGTAAAAGTGTTAAACGTGTATTTAATTAAAAAATTATACTTTTAATAAAAGAAAAAGCCAACTTTAAAGAACTGAAAAGAATAAAATGATTTCTGCATAATAGCTTCAAAAGTCAGTGCTAAGGCACAGTTTATACAAATGTACTAAAGCTCGAACTTCTGAAGCAGTTATGCGGAAAGTATTCTATTCATTTCGGTACTTTAAATTTGACTTTTTTGATCACAAATCTAATTTTAGACCCTTTGAAGTCGAATAAAAAATATAAAAAGTTCAAATGTCGTCTAAAAATTTACACTTAAAAGTTCATCCCGTATTGCTTTACCTTACTCATCTTGAGCAATAAAAATCGTCTATTTATCTATTTATCCGTTATGTCGATTGGAATAGAGCTATTTGCTTACGTACACAAAAAGCACAGCTCAATTCCAATCGAATTTTAAGTTGATAATTGTAAGCTTTGTTTTGCTTTTGTTGTTATCGTGTGTACTTAATCTTAAGGATCCAATAAATATTACACTACGACTCGGTGGAGTCGATTAACTGGCACTACTAGCTTGTGTCTGTTCCTAGTATTTACAGAACGAATATCACTTATTTTTGTAAAAGTACTTTTATTTTAGTGTACACACATTACATTTTCATAATTGTATTGAGAGACTAAGTTAATTTCCTTATTTTTTTCTCTGAGCGGCTCTTTAGATTTTAAATAACAATGCATATAATAAGAGTGCTATTATGGCGCTCTTCTGTAAAACAAATATGATTTCAGTGTCAGTAGCGTATCCCCAATAAAATACCATACGACATTATGCTATGAAAATAACTATATTAAACTAGACTAGCTGTTTCAACATTGGTAAGACTTCTAATATTTTTACAACATAATCTGCAAAAAAGATTACATGTCAAAAGTTTAAGTTAGTTTTGATATATGGGACCTCGTTGAAGCTTCGTGTCTAGTATGATTTCAAGAAAAATGGTAGTATCGATAATACTCAGCTCCTCCCTATTTAAAGTTACATTAGTATTAACATGTTTGACAAATTTCAAGTTATTCATGAGAGTTATTCATAAATTTAGTTTAAGTGCCATTTAATGCAAATTATTATTATTAAACCAAATTAGGAATTTAGATATAAAGTTAAGTGAGTTAAAATTACAGCATATATACGTTCCACTGTTGTTCACAGGCATCCTCTCATTTCTGAAAGGGTTTTAGGGTTGTTATTGTCGAACTTCACATGTCTTCGAAATATATTTTTCTTATTTCTCAAACATGCGGGTTTCCTCACGATGTTTACCTTCGCCACCAAGCACGTGGTAAATCAGCACTTAAAATTGAAATTAACAATTTCATTAAATTTACAGCGAGCGTTAACCATTTGAGCTACACGGCTCTAATTTAGATATAGAATTATTCATTTCGTCATATTTTAGTAACTGTCGTTTTAATTTCAAAATTATTGAAGTGTATATATTATGTACAAGAAACTGAAAGTGAATAGAGCCCCGAAGTACGCCCAATTGTACTATCGAGAAGAAAGAGTTCATACTAATAATGTCAACTTTCTGTGTTCTGTTACTTAAATATGAAATAAATAATTTAAGAACATCACTTCTTACATCATTTTGATGTTTCCTGATTGATGTTTCATGATGAACATAATCGAAACGGGCATAAATATGTTAAACCTAACGAAATAAATATCTAACGACCTATCTACTTACAGTATTGGTGATTACAAACATGTCGGTATTATATCCCCTTAACTAGGTCACAGGTCACAGAATATACCCAAAGCATTCTGTGAAATCTCCCATGCATTGAAGATATATTTAATCAGCTCAACACCATCATTATTTGTCGAGCGACCCCTTGTAGAACCAAATTGATTTCGATGAAGTAAGTTATTTACATTTAAATTTTTTTTACATTTAATTAAGAATAATTGTTTCGAATACTTTATTAAGCGTTGGAAGTACAAAAATAGGTCTAGAGATCGTGCGGTCCAATGTACAACCAGATTTAACTTTTAAGATTTTGTTTTCTTGCTGATCGGATCATCAAGGCCGTAGTAGACGGTGCATGCTTCGATTACAGGCTTATTAACGCTTTCGTTTCGCAAGGCTGCATTCCATTAGCAACTTTCTCTCTTCTGCATATCAATGAAATGTTGCAAAGTGGTAAAATGCTTTGCTATGTTGACGACAGCACTGGTGATACTTTATACAATGGCCGTGCCAATATTACTCGGGAAATCGTCGCCGAGTACCGGAACAAACTGGTGTCTGAAATCGAGTTTTCGCTAAATTAAGTCTCGGATTGGGCACGACTAAATCTAGTTCAGTTCAATCCACCGAAGGCACAAGTTTGTACTTTACCGCAAAAAAGAACCCTTTTGTCGTATCTTCTCAGTTTCAAGACACTCCCCTTGCTGCCTCAGCTAGCATCAAAATCCTCGGCGTCGACATACATATCGAATAGTGTGCGGAACAGTATGTCATGTCCGCACATCGCTTGCAACTATACAAAGCACAAGTTCGGCCTCACATGGAATACTGTTCGCCTCTCTGAGCCGGGTCACCACAGTGTCAGCACCTTCCACTTGATCGCATCTAGCGCAGAGCGGTTTTAATCATTGACGAGCGAGTTTTTTCTGATAGTCTCGATTCCCTGGAGCTGCGTAGGGATGTTGCATCCCTTTGCACTTTCTATCGCACCAACCACGGAGTGCTCTGAGGAATTGTTTCGATTAATTCCAGACGCCAAATTTTACGAACGCACATCGCGTAAAAATTGACGATATCATCTACACCATCTGGATGCTTGGCGGTCCACCATTGTGTGTACAAAGAGTTTCATTCCTAGAACAACTTCTCTGTGGAATCGTTTAGTACCGGCGACTTTTTTCCGACCGATATGACTTAAGGACCTTCAAAAAAAGAGCTCACTCCTTTCCAAAGGCCAGCATCGCACCAGCAATTCCCCTGGTGTTGCGGTTGTTCATGGCTGGCGGTAGTCACTTATCAACAGGCGAGCCGCATGCTCGTTTGCCCCCTCTCCTATAAAAAAATAAAAGATAAAGATTACACCTGAGTCGATACTAGTATTAAAAATTATAGCAAGTTGAGGTGCCATTGTATTTATTATACACGCAATAACTTTAACGGAAATTTTAAAATAATTTACAAAATCTTTTGATGATACTTTATGAAATGTAAAATTCTTTGTACGCGCATTTACATTTCGTTTAAGTTATGATTCGGCGACGGCAGAAGAAGAATTCGTCATAGTGGTTAAGATCGGAATATGAGTAAAATATTTATATATATAGTCCAGATCTGATTTAATTATTTTTTGTTAAAAATTAACTGGTAGTTTGAATTACGAGAATGACCTTACCTATTTCACTCCATGTCATTTTAATTTTATTAGAAGCCGTCTTAATTTAGTTGCTTAAATGCAAGCTCAAATGCTCTGACCGGCGACACGCAACAGCAGCGTCATGAATGTGAAACGTCTTCTACTGGTACGCCTGCTAAACGCCGCGATTTAGTAAAACCCTCCGAAACAGAGGCCTATATCCACTAGTAGTCTTTCCCCAGCTGTTGAAGTAGAAGATACATATTTGAAGGAGGACAAAATTAGTTTTTATGACTGATTGGTGAAAAAACCACTGAGATAATCATAGCCAGAAATTTAGAATCAAATGGTTAAACGAGTGTGATTATACAATGAACACCTAACCCATACAGTCGTAACCATAACTAAGGCTACCAACTTTACTAGTTTACCAGGATTTTCCCAGAATGTATTATTTTCTGAGTTATCACTGCATGCACCTCGCAATACGAAAAATAAATTAAAAATTTAGGCAGGAAAAAATTCAATCGAAAAATAGCATGTGGTGGATTATACTATACAGCCACGACGCAACTACGAGTATATTATGGTTATAGCATGAATGAGTCGGCTTGAGCGGAGAAGGACCACAAGCTTAATGCTGCTGTACTTTGCATGGTAAGTTTAAAGACACAAAGACCCTTTCAACTGAAAACGAAGCATTCCATCATAGTCACGCAGCAGAGTAATAGTGCATCTGCGTTTTAAGGGATAGATGTAGATGTCTATTTGCCAAAGCATCCATTTACAATCAATTGGACGGCGTGATCGTTTGTCAGCCTTATTTTATACAAAAATACAAAAAAATTTAATCTTGTATAATTTATGTATGTGAATATGTGTGTTTGTTTGTTATACCTTGAATGAATTGTTGTTTCGTTGACTTTTAAACGCACCGATAATGACGCAAGCGTAATACCAATACCATTATTCATCAGGGCTCCACAGAAAACCCTGTTATTTGTTTATTTAATTGTATCTTTCCTGTCCATTTTTTTAATGAATAGAGAAATGTGTAGTAATATAAGAATGTATTGTTGCCAATAAATCGTATGTTTCTTATGAAAAATAGGACTTACATTGGCAAAACGAACATTATGGCATTTTTATTCAAACAATATTTATCATTTAAGCAAAAATGTACATTGTCGGCTCCATGGAGCAGTGGCTTATTAATGAGTTGCAGCGCTGAGGGTTTGAATCCTGTAGGGAACAAGTAATTAATTAGCCTACAGATTATTGATCCGGGGATGTTTGTGCTTGATCAATTGATGTATGTAAATAGTCCCAACGGTAAAGGGGAAAAGTTCCAGTATGGAGGTAACGTTTAAAAAAAACAACAAATATTTTTCCCTCTTCCCGCATTTTTGATTCACTGAGTTGTCTACCCTAGTAACAATAAATAAGCACTTAATACTCGTGGTATTGTGCGACGATGAGTGCAGAGCAATTTGCCAATATCACTGACAGTTGGTGCCAAGGTTGCCAGACGGACAGGCGGCCATTAATCAACGCAATGTTTAGGTCATACTATACGTTCATCTATAGACTGGATGATCCTTTTTACCATCTGGAAAAAAATAGGGTATAACATGTGAACAGAGAGTAGAAGCTTATGACACTAATATTTGACAAAAATAAAAAACTTTTGAACTTAAACGTTTGAAAAATATTTCTTTGAACAATTACTTTGCCCTTTGCCCTTGAGCCTGTGACCCTGCGAAGTGACAAGGTCAAAGATGCCTACTAAATTTACTGTTTTATTGCCGTTCTTAAAGTATAAGATTTGAATTTCGATGGATTTTAATTAATTTATTTATTTAATTCAAAACTTTTGTTTTTATTTTTCGCAAAATACAGTGCCACAGGTTTCTACTCCGTTCACATGTAACACCTTATTTTTTCCAGACGGTAAAAATGTCACCAGTATATGATGGAAGGATGATTTTGCGTAATCTTTGTAAAAAGAGTTTGCTGATATAAGGTGATAGAAGATAAGTTGGTACAATTTAGTTAATTCGATTCGATTGCCTCTTTGGTCTAGTGGTCGTTAATTGCTGATCAAGAGGTCCCGGGTTCTAATCCTGAGTCGGGCCAAAGCAGGTATTGGATTTTCTGTCAAGAAATTTTCAGTAACAGCCTAGAGTCAAGGTGCTGGTGGTATTTCACCCGCCTGCCTCGGAAAGCACGTAAAGCCGTATGTCTTGCACCTGATCTCCTTCCGGTCATGTCGAATTATTGTCCAATCAGAGTATGAGAGTGAGGAAGTAGAAAGTGGCCCTGTGCTGGAGCATAAACATGGGAACTTTAAGCGCAGATGGCTATTTTTCGTTGAAGCAGGCCGCCGTGACCAAAATTATTCGGTCAGTACAATTCAGTCGCTTATTGTTATTTTTTATCTGGTAAAGTATAGGAAAGTCACAGGATTTATGCACCCCACTACTGGGCAGAGGCCTCCTCCATAGCAATCAGTCGGCTTCACTAATTCGTAATGGCGATTGGCGAATTAATTGGCAACTTATTATGAAGGACATATCTTCGATATATTTTTTTCTTAAATCATACCGGTTTCCTCACGATGTTTTCCTTCAACGAAGAGCACGTGATAAATCGATCGCGAAACTCAAGCCCGGTATAGGTTTTTTTATAGAAAAAGATGACATACGACCACACAGTCCACCTAATGGTAAGTGGATGCTGTGGCCCATAGACATCTACATCTTTCCTCGGTTAAGGATCAAAATTCAGATGTGTTGTCACTCCTGCGCACTAAGAACGAATGCCTCGTTTCCAGTACAAGAGAGCAGCATGGCTCTATCACGTATCATTTTTAAGTTTTGAGCCTCGCATACTATAAAATTTATAACAAAACGTCGGGAATTAAAATAAGTCAAATTAAACACGATCAAATTCGTAAAAATAGTTTTATTCAATTTATAGTGATCGTTTAACTCCTTTTTTGCTTGTAGAAATGCTTACACGTACAAATGTCTAACAAGGTCACGGACAGGTTATGTCAGTCTTGCACCGACTAAAACAACATGGTGTTCCACCATCTTCTTTCACTAGTGCCGGCCGCCCCACGGTGGCACCTCCTTGGGAGAGGACAAATCCTCCCCCTTCTCAGGTAAGAACCAGAACATGAGGCACGCTTTCTTCCGCGGCCATTAACTTTACCTACGTAACAGAACCCCATATTTCCATATGCGGAAGCCATAGACACCTGGATTTTAGTTCTCGATCGTTAAGCCACTGAAGAATCACGGCTTTTTTATCTGTTATAATAAGATTGCTACAGAATAATAATGTCCTCCAAAACAAACTTTGGTTACGGCAGCCAGTCTCAACCAGAACCAGCCATCTGTGACAGGACTATAGCGCTCAAGTGCACTCTCTATTACCTCACTCTCATAGTCCTATGGAACGGTAATACGAGAAAACTAAAGAGAAATCAGGCGCGGTACCAACGGCTTTATGTGCATTCCGAGGCACGAGGGTGAAACACCCCCAACTTGCTGACGTTATCGCTCCTGAGAATTTTTTGACAGAAAAACCCAATAATCGATTTTGGCCTGACCCGCGGTTCGAACGCGAGACCAAGGAGGCAGCCAGAATAGCATAATACCACTGTGTATGGAATATAATTAGATCTAAAGACCGCACCGAAACTTTTTATTTTAGTGTCCTATACACTAAAATAAAAAGCAAAACAACACATGACAAATTATATGCATTTTTTATTAATATTCGAGGATAGACGTTAGTTTTCACAGTATCAGGTAGACTGTGCGTTCGTTTCTCACTATTACTTTGATAAACAAGGTTATTTTCGAAAATGTATATCTAAATATACACTACTGTACAAAAATTTATTAAAAATGGATTATTTTATAGAATAAGGGTAACAAACGAGCCCAAAAGTTCACCTGGTGGTAAATGGATGTCTTAGCACAACTACAATACAATTAAAGCAAAGATGTTTTATAGGTACAGATACCGTGTACGCGCACCTAAAACGCTTCCATTTAAAAGGCGCCAATATTGGCGTATTCGTTCGATCGTTCCGCCATTACGCCAGCGATGTTCACTGCGAACGTACATCACGCACCAGTGTTTTTAATTTCACAAAATGACTGTTTGTGCTGTGAAATCATGTAAAAATTACTCTTGGAAAAAAGATAAGGATAAGAACATCACTTTTCATAAGTAAATATACAATTTTCTGGTGTATTTCTTGATAAAATAGTACGAAAGCTGAATGTCAATGCAAGTAATAATACTGCGCAATAATATTCGAGTGTTGCCTACCGTATGAAAAGTTTTTCCCTATTTTAATGTCATTAATAGATGTAAAGCAACTGTTGACAACGGATATTCATCCAAAGCAGCCGATACGCAACCGTTGTGAACCGATTGTTTAACCGGTTACTTGATCTAGTCATGAAACTGGATCGAAATATGAATTTAAAAAAAACATTTGCTATCTCTTGGCCGAAGTTAACTTTTACGGTTACACATAACCAAACTTACTTTTGTACGTCATTTTACTTAAAATTAAAAAAATAATTAATGTCTTCGTAAAAAGCGACAATATTTTGGATTCTTAGGTACGAAAGTGTAGTACTCTATATATAGTTACAGCCTATATACGTCCCACTGCTGGGCTCAGGCCTCCCCTCATTTCTGAGAGGGTTTAGGGCAAGGAAGTGCCTCGCACACATATTTTACACTCAGGTATGTCAATATGAATGAAATATAAAATCTCCCAAATTTTTGGGCAATCGATTCGCACTATTATTACCGAAGTCACGCACACTAATGCAGGCATGGTACGTAAGATATGCGCTTCACGTGGTACTCACGCACACATGAATCAAAGGCTGGCGTCACTGTGAACGGTGCGATGTGTTAGCAACACGGTATCTGTACCTTTATAACATCTTTGAATTACAGTTACTACAAAACAACTACAATTTCCTCGACTAAGAATCAAAGTGCAAATGCTTCGGATCCAGTAAAAAATGTCTCCAGTTCTTTACACTCACCATACACACTATTTTTACGCTTGTATTCTGTGAGAGCGTGGTCCTTCCCCGGTTGAGCCGATCCATTCATGCTACAACCTAATCTATCTGCAGCTTTACCACGTAAGAATAAAATAAAACAAGTATTATGTTCACTGTATTATTAATTTAAAAACCTTAGATACATAAAAATGTAACAAACATTTATAATAACCAATAATAATAAATACATTTTCGTATATAAACTTATATACGTTAAAATAATTCTTAAATTTAATAACCCTATTTTAAAATTAATTCTTAAGCTCAGACACGGATTTTTCTCAGTTGTACTTATTATTTGTTGTAATTACTATTTTTAATTATTATATTATTTAAATGGTATACCAATTAAAATATTTTAAGTAAATAAACTGAGACTGAGAAGTGATTGGGCCATTGCTATGGCACAGTTCGAATTAGCTGAGGTAGTATTATCACCATCATCATCATCATCATCATTATAGCCCTGCAAAAGTCCATAGTTAAACATTAGTCTTTCCCAACGAATGCCGCAAAGCATGATCGCGCATTAAAAAAAATTGAGTACATGTGGTTTAGTTGCTTGCCCAATGTGAAATCTAGACTGAACGAACGTCGCGGAATATTTTAATGCTTACTACAAAATAGGTATGTAGGTACATACTACGACAAATTGCGACTACGAAAAATTAGTAATATTTACAAATTACAATAACCTACCACAAAGAATCAAACTGAATAAAATTATTTACACATGTAACAGACAGGTGCCGTTCATTGTTTTACTCGTAATTCAATTTTATTCACGCGTCATACCAACTCCTCGGTTAATCTATCTAAAAGTAGTGATTATAACGGGTGGCAATGAGATAATCACATTAAATAGCACAACGGTAAATATAAGTTTATATATGTCTGTTAAAATATTAAAATAAACAGTAATACAAAAAATAAAAAAATGCGTCTTTCAAACAAAATAATTAGCGTAAAAATTTACATGAAATAAAGATTATTTTTATAATATTAGTTTTGTGACCTAAAGTGACCTGAAAAGCGGCAACGATGCTGCGCGCAGAGCTCAAGCGGTATCGACATAGGTAATTATTTACCTACACTTGCCGATACATAGGTAATTATTTACCTACACTTGCCGATACATAGGTAATTATTTACCTACACTTGCCGATACATAGGTAATTATTTACCTACACTTGCTGATACATAGGTAATTATTTACCTACACTTGCCGATACATAGGTAATTATTTACCTACACTTGCCGATACATAGGTAATTATTTACCTACAATTGCAGATACATAGGTAATTATTTACCTACACCTGCCCATACATTGGTAATTATTTACCTATACATGCCCATACATAGGTAATTATTTACCTACACTTGCCCATACATAGATAATTAGGCGAAACACGAAAAATAGCTACCACGACTAGAATTCTTATTATTATATATTTTAGTAATGTTTATCAAATGACGTTATGTAGGACAATTCTCTTCATTTAATGTGAAAAGTGATAATTTCGTCGCCACTCCGTATACTCTTTGAACGTTATTCATCAACAATATTTTCGCCATTAGAAGTAAATTTTTTTCTTCAAAATATGGACTGCGAAAAGACTGTTATAGATATAAAATTTACTACTTTTAATAAAAAATAATCATTATAATCTGTTTACAATTGGTAAAGATATCAATAAATAATATGTAACAAAAACTGACACGCGCATCGGTACAGCAAGATCTTTGACAATACTCCTCGGCCAAAGCAGACGTAATAGAACCACATGGGTAACAATTACAAAAGGCAATTTACATATATTTTATTTTTAATTGAAGTAATTTTTTTATGGGCAAGTATTCTGAAGTAAGCTTTATTTACTTTTTTTAACCGACGATAACTGTAG
Source organism: Parnassius smintheus behrii (assembly GCA_036936625.1). NCBI lineage: Eukaryota > Metazoa > Arthropoda > Insecta > Lepidoptera > Papilionidae > Parnassius > Parnassius smintheus. The sequence continues at coordinate 48,944,322 of JAUPFT010000010.1, forward strand.
CATGGTTCTACCACATATAAACCACCATCTATCTTAATCAACCACGTATCTCAATCAACAGTAACCCGACTGATTTTATACGAATCTCCAACTACATTATCAGTGGTATATCTATGGAAGAAATTGCTTTTGAAATCCAATCCAGTTTCCCCACTTGTACCGTCCATAGCTGTGACCACATCGTTAGTCTTCTTCCCGCCTTTAGGACCTAACGTTAGGTTATACCTTGTTATCTCTAAGCCTAAATTTCTAGAACTGTACGTTCTGCCCAATGATTTCGTTCTTTTAACTGCGAACTTATCCTTAGGCATTTTGACGTCGTATATTGGATTGATGATTCCGGTGTAATTTAATGGATAGTTTAAGTTTTGGTCCAAAGTTAAACGCGTTTTCGCATGTTCTAAGTAATTTAAGGGGTGTTCGAGTTCTTGCAAGCGTTTTGATGGCACATAATCGGGATACAGCTTTGTTATCTGGAACATAATATAATAATCATAATAATATAATGTCCTCCAAACCAAACATCGGTCTCTGCGGCGATTGTCAATAGAGACTATCCATCTGGGCTGGACAGGATTATAGTGAACATACACTCATGCGCAAGTTGCACTCTCTATTCATCAGGCGCAGGTCCAACATCTTTACGTGCTTTACAAGACTTGAGAATTTCTTGTCAGAAAAACCCAATAACTGGTTTCGACCCAACCCGAGATTCAAACCCAGAACCCTAGGATCATTAGTCGCGTTTACAACCGGCAGCCATAATACATATATAAGTACGTGAGGGTAACGTGGTCAGCTTAAGCTTTGTCGCGCTATAAAACCAAAACTAGGAGAAGGACTAAAACACAAAGTCGTATACTGTATATATTAAGAAAAAAAAAACAAACAAGCTTTGGCAATAAGAACGACTACTACTAAAGACTTCGAAAAATCTTTTAAAAAATGAACTACTCTACAAATACTGAAATCGACCAAGATATTTACTATAATGTTAACTGTCAAAATGGCGTCGATAAAGCAGCGCCTTTTTGACTTTTTATTAATTGATTAAACGATGAAGAGCTATCTCTAAACCATCTATGCAAACAAGGCTGTAGTTTTTCAATTACAAGAAAGTGACCATATTAACCGGATGACCATATTACCCCTACGTACTATATATATATATATATATAAAAGCCGTTAACCATGTAGTGACGGTGTAAGAATATCCACTACGAGTACCCCATATTGTCTCGTGAGTGTCGCAAGAGGCGACAGAGGGAAACAAAAAAAAACGACTAAATATAAACAATGGCAGTCTTCGGGGACTGTTAAAAGCTTAAACTGTGAAATAACTGCGGATACACTGCCATTACAGCATGTTGGTGACGCGAAATTAAATGAGTTTAGAATTTACTCATACAAAAAGCGTCCAACGCATACATCATACGCGCAACGCGTCATACTTATAGCTACAGATATAATACTAACATGAGCATATCGGTTACCTGGACTCAAAACATTTAACCCATTCAAAATAGCTAAAAGCGCAAGAAGTTTTCTATCAAAAAAAACTGCGGTTGCCAACTTACCATGTGTGGCAACTTTTTTTTATAGAACAAGGAAGACAAACGAGCACACAGTCTACCTGATGTAAGTGGGACTGTGGCCCATAGACATCCACATTTATCCTTATCTAAAAATCAAAACACCCCTGAGGATTAAGATGGAATGTCTAGTAAAAGAATCTCCGGTTCTCTACAGTCACCATACGAAATACAGTATTAAGCTGTTTTCACTCTCGTATTCTTTGAGAGCGTGGTCCTACCCCAGCCGAGCCGAGCTTTTCGTGTTGAAACCATAATATGGCCGCAACGTGGCCCTACCACATAAAAAACCTTCCTAGAAATATAACATAGATACGAACTTCGCTACCAAAGGAAATCTGATTTTGGGTCAGATTATAATGAATAATTAGCCTGTTAGTTATTTCTTCTTTACTTATTTACATTGCGGGTTGGTGATGACGTAAGAGAATGCTTTACCCTGTTTTGTCCCGTGGGTGTCGTAATAGATGTTCCTGTGATGGCTTCGATATAATTCACTATGTAATAGGACTCTTTTGCTAGGAAGACATAAGAGTGCGTATAGATCCAAACTCTTTCATATATAAAATGACTTCACATTTCATGACATCTTAAGATTCTAGCTGGTGGCAGAAAATATACTGACCTGCTTACTTTTGCTTGCATTCCTGGGCAAGGGTGGCGGCTGTGGCGCCTCATCGCCAGACACGTAATCGAGGGGTCGTGATTTGTACCTTTGGGGTGCTTCTTTCTCTATCACAGAAGCTTCCGGCAGCTTCCAAGAACTGCATTTAAGAAAATTTCAAAGCAAATTATTTTATACTCACATTCGTCTATACAGCTCTTATAAATTCGTGGTAAAGCCAAGCTGCAGATATATTATGGCCTATATGGTAAGAATACGAATGAGGTCCCATATTCAGCAATGGAGTAACACGGACTTATAAAGAGGCTTATACAATATACTAATACTTTTATTTGTAATGTATGATCTCATTTTTAAGATAGTGTAAAAAAATGTATAGCCCACCTGATATTAAGTGGCTTCTATAATTCATACTCACCTGCATTCATCGTGAAACAAAAAAGGCTACATGTACGTTATCACCGTTAAGGATTAAGATGGAATACCTTACAGCCTGTAAGCCTGTAACTATACTCAATCTCTATACCCTTCGGAACACAGAAATGGAAACACTACTATTTGGCGATAGAAATAGTAAATGTAGAGTGGTGACCTTTCTACCAAAATATACTCCTAGAAAAAGATATGTGTGTTAAAATTTTACGTGAGTCAATTTGAGCTAGATGTGACAATATTGAGATTTAACCTAGAGTACGATTTCTCTTTTTTTTTTTGGAATAAGGATGAGAAGCGAGCGCACAGTACAACTGATGGTAAGGAAGTGTGGCCGTGAGTGGATGCTAAGGCCCTTAGATATCTTTTTTAAATTACCTTTATTCATATAAAACACACATTTGCAGTAATAATAATCATCACCAAACTGTGCAACTGTTGGCGATCATGTCACTTTTTTTCTTTTACATTTATATATATTATGATACTTAGATACTTATCTTAGGTATTATATAACAATAAATGTTTCTTTCTTTGATTAATGCTTATTGTAGGTAGTACATTATATTTTTCTTTTGCACATCATCCTCATTTTTTTTGCATAATCTACATTTAACCTTGATTTAGTGTCAAAATGCAGATGCGTTGTCACCCCTGAGGACAAAAGTGGAATGCGTCATTTCCAGTAAAAATTGCACTCACCATACGAAACACAGCAGCCTTAAGACGGTTCCCCTAGCGAGAGACCTTGAGCGTTTGGTCTTATACAATCCACGCGCTCTCGCTACAACATATCACGGAAAAATACGCCCGAATATTTGGAATTATTTCAATTAAAAGAGATAAGCGAACTTAAGAAATTAAATAAAACGTGTAGAATATAGATTTTTAAATTATCTATGCATTAGTGTAATTCTCAAATGATTAGAGCATAATAATCAATAATTTTAGTCATTTTTAAAAGTAGATTTTAAATGTATTCATAACACATAAAAACAAATTAGAACGTGGAATGTGTTGATAGGATATCGAACATTAATAATGTGCTTTTAGATGTAGCTTATTTCTCATAACTAATGAGATAATAGTCTCTGAAAAACGCACTTTTGCCAGGCTTTGGTCAGGGTACCGCCTTAAACCGACCCATTCCTACAAACATTCTATGGCTCCACCACGTATAAAATGTGTTTTCATGTAAACATATGTACATTTTTTGTCAACATGGAGATCCTTAAAATAAATGTAATAAATACAAATTCCTCGACATTTCTGCTTGTTAGTACAAAAAAGATAAATGATCGTGAACACGTGTTTTCGCTCTCGGGTGCCCTGTTTGTGCGGGGGCCGGAATAAACAGTGTTACCTGTCCGGCGATGCGTCAGTCAGTCTACCTCGTTTATTATTTACATTATCGCTGTAATCTTGGTTCGCGTCGACCCTTTTGTAAATTATTAATAAGGGCAACTCTGAAATCTTATAAATGTTTACATTATTAATAATTATTGCTTATATAATGTTTTTTATATGTTTACGCGAATACTTCTCGTGGAATGTGTTTAACTGGAAAAAATGGTTTTATTTCCAATTATAGTTTATTTTTTTTTTAATTTAAATAATATTGGGAAACAGTTTCTTCGTAATGTAATTTAATACGTGATTTAAATACGTAATTTTATTAATGGTAGAGCCACGCTACAGCTATAATATGGTTGTACGAATGGAGCGGCTGGACCGGGGAAGAACCACGCTCTTACAGAATACCAGCGTAAAATATCAGGTAAATGCCGCTTTATTTCATATGGTGAGAATAAAAAACTGGAGACCCTTTTTTACTGGAAACAAGGGATTCCATCTTAGTCCTCAGTGGTGACAACGCATCTGCATTATGATTCTTAATCGAATATAAACGTAGATGTCTATGGGCTATTCACATACCATCAGATGGTCTGTGAGCTTGTTGGCCGTCATTATCCTATTAAAAAAATATAAATGTTGTAGCACGTCTACTTCTTGCAGCTGGGCACAGGTCTTTCATTTTTTAAGGGTTATAGAGTATTTAGACTGCCGCAGCCTAAAAACTAAGACAATAGATTTTAAACATATAAACAAACTGCAAATTATTTCATCTTAGTTCAGGTGACTATAGTAGCATAAAAGTCGGTATACCATCATCAATATATATTCTTAGTATAGATACTAAGTATAGATACTTACTTTGTGCTAACCTACGTGGCATGCGAGCATTCTATCATTGAACTGGAGGGGAGATAACCGTGCAGTGGCGGTGTAGGTATATCCACTACCCTACTTCATCTCGTGGGTGTCATAAGAGGCAAACCAGGGAGACAAACCTGGAAACTGCGTGTGCAACGGGCAACAGTGTCTTCCTCATAACATCTAAAAATTGAAAACTTCTGTAATGATGGAGGTGGTAAAATGAGAAGGAAACATGTTGTTCTGCCTATGCATTTAATTAGACTACTTTTATTCTAAGCTGAACACTAATAGCTTGGGGACCACTCTACACTTCGGTCCCCACCCAGCTTGCCAAGCGTTGCAACTATGGCAAAAATCCCTTCTAGATGGTAATCTATGGGAGAGGCCTTCGTTTAGCAGTGGAGTTATTTGTTTTGTCGCTCCAACAAATTTTTCTATAACTCACTAAGAAAAATCTCTACGTAATACATCAATTGTTATAGCTTAAAACTACCAAAAGAAAACGTTGACAAGACAAATGGGGAGGAACTGTTTCGGTACTTACTTGGTAGCCCTCTCGCTACTTCTAGAACGAGCCGCTCGTGCCAGTCGGTGGAGAGCGAACAGTGCACCTTCGCTGGACTCTCCGAGAAACGAGCAAAGTTCTTGTAGTATCTAAAACCAAAGCAATATTTTTAGCCGACATTAATAAAGAAGGAAGTTTGCAATTCGACCGAATGTTTTTTCTACCTTTTTGATGTATGTTACGCGATATCTTGTCAATTGTAAACCGATTTTAATGATATTTTTTATCAAATAGGCTAGGGATGGTTTATACCTAAAGGTGGAAAAATAATGGATAAAGACTTCACTGTGACTATTTAAACGACATTCAAATGTGTACCTTAAATGGTAAAAATTTATAATCGTTTGGTAGGAGGTGGAGTGAGAGGGAGTGGGGAGAAGGGGGAGGGGAATGTTCCCTACACCTCGTTACCACACCCATGAAAAGGTAATGTACCGTTCTTAAGAAAAATTAAAAAGGAAATTCCATAGACCTAACCTCAACAGTTATCTCCCTCCGGCAGGATGGGAGAGGGGAAGCATCACAACTATAAGAAATTCTTGGTGCGTAAGTATTTCTGGGCGGTAAAAAAAATTATCACGAAGGCTGTGGTGAGAGCTGCATTGCGCTTCGCTCGTGCTACAAACTTCTTACCTAACTCAACTGAAAAGATTTCTGGACGTAAAGTATGTAATTTGACGTTGTTTTGACGGCTCCGTGGCACTGTGGCTTAGCAATGAGTGCCTGCGCCGGGGGCCGCGGGTTGGAATCCCACACGGAAAAAGTATTTGTATTTTCTACAAATAATTGTTCCGGGTCTGGATGTGTGTCCTTGTTTAATTTATGTTTGTAAACTGCCTCTGCGATATCCTAGTATGGGTAACGTTTAAAAAAAATATCATTCCTTTATTGCTTGTAAACATAATTTATTATGAGAGTAGAAGAATAATCATTCCATAAAAGTATAAAAATGTGACACTAATCTTTGACATAGTCTTACATCTTTGTCGAACTTAGGTAAAGTTATGTAAGCTATCCACAGTAATATTGCATTTGTTTGTCCATGTTTTACCTATTTTTAGGTTATAACATTTTCATACAAATGGTATTCAGAGATATTCGAATATCAAACCTCTACCAAATTCAACACCTTACTTCTCCGAATTCCTGCCAAACGATTCTAAATCTATCTCCCTTCTATTTTTTTTTTTGTTATTTATTTATTTGTTTACCACTTACAACTATCATCACAGGTGTATTACACATACAATATTGTAGTTACAAACTTAGAAACTAGAACAAACATAATATAGGTATATTATGCACCACTTAAGGATATTTTACAATAAGATTTGTAATATTTTTTTGTTCAAACAGAGAGGTAGAATACTTAAACATTAAAAGAGACTTCATTAAGGAATAAATTAATTCCCACAAAAACTTCTGAGATCTGGGCTTTCATTGTTCTAAACATAAGGCAGTTTTATTTTCGAAGTAGGTTTTGACTTTTCTTTTTTCAGTTATTTTTATAATGAAAACTTATGTGTTCAATTATACGTCAAATGAAATTGGTCCAAACCAATGCTTCCAAAAGCACAGACCTCGTATACTATGTGCTAGTAAGCGATATTATAATTTCTTTCAAGATTTCTTCAGTTGCTTGTTGTGACCAGGACGTAAGCACGATTATAATATGCAAAAGTTAGAAGTTGGGAGATAAGAAATGAGAGAGTTGTCTATGGATAATGTGTTCGAGGACTTTTGATAGGTATGGGGTGAAAGAGGGATAGAAAAAAATTTTTAGGAACCTTAGGTTGTCAAAGACATATCTACATAGTATGAGGGCCTGCGCTCACAAACGACATGGGATGGCATAGTGTGTCAAAGGATTTTTTTCGTGGAAGAAAGATTTTCGACGTTATTTTAATGATTTTAGCACTGATATTTCTTTATTTCAACACGAATAGACTTAAACATCCCGTGTGATGTGACCGCGCGCCATGCTGCTGCACGTCCCGGTATTCAACGGAATGCCGCTGTACCACGTGAAACGCAGATATACTTACTTTTTATGTTGTCAAAGGAATGTGGTTGATAAATAATTGAAAAAAGATTGAATCTAGCCCGTTGCGGCGGCAATTTCAGCAACTCGCTCATGCGCTCGCTACAGAAGCGCGTCTTGACTTGGTCGACATGCCGCTGTATATACAAGATCCTCTTTTATAGGATAAGGGTGACAAACGAGCACACTGTCCGCCTGATGGTAAGTGGTTACTACGGCCAAAAGACATGTATCCTCGATGTGTCCTCGACTACGAATCAAAATGCAGATGCGTTTTCACTCGTGACGACTATGATGGAATGCCTCGTTTCCAGTAAAAAGGGTCTCCGGTTCTCTACAGCCACCATACGAAACACAGCAGCGTTAAGCTGCTATTTTACGCTGGTTTTCTGTGAGAGCGTGGTCCTTCCCCGGTCGTGCCGACCCATTCGTGCTACTAGTATACTAGTAATATAGCTACAGCATGGCTCTAACACGTATAAGTAGTTACGTTGTACCAGTTCTGGCGCACTGAGTCAGAAGTGGTACAAGTACGACGTTCGTGTGTGTGGGTGCTATTGTATTATACTCCTTTGTTCCTATCTATACTAATCTGACTCATTAATAAAACACATTACCCAATTTTGTTAAAATTTTTATTTATAAAATACAAAATCTTATTACTTATTATCTATAAAATAGGAGCGAAACATCTCATCCACTAAAATATCGTTGTACAATGTGTTTCCTGTAAATATACTCGTATAACTATGCATTGAACATCCCTGAAACTTATATAGCAAATACATTAAGCAATATTCGCCACAAACTGAAGTCCACTCATTCTGAATCCTATCAACATTCCAGTTCCATCTTTTACAATTTCTTTTAAAAAACTCTAGATGATATCGTACAGATGCCCATCCGAATGAATCAAAATATTGACCGACGTCATTCGTATCGATATATAAAGCTACCCAATGTGACCCTGGTTTATCATCTGTATCCAAATTGCATATTATATACGTTGGTACGTGGGTGTACATGGGCAGTTTATTGGCAGCATAAACATTATTTTATAGAGTGGGGTGAATCTTTTTCAGATGTTGTTGTACATCTAGTGTATCCATTACATCCATACATTACTGCTATTAGTAGATTATTACAGTACCAATCTACTCAATGACTAATATAGGAATGATCAATTATAGTGATTTCTAAATATTAAATTGCATTCTTTGTGTTATACAAAACGTATTTGAGTCATCAATACACTGAACAAGACACGACAGGAAGGACGTAGGAATGTAGAGATAAGCAACAGAATGTATGATAAGCTTGTTGACGCATAAAGTTACTATCAATTCTACTGCAGAAATTCTTTAGATTAGAATTATTACTCACTGGTACTATACAAGACCAAGCAACTGCAGTCATGGAGTTAGTGTATGGTCGTTTGACCGCAATGGATCTATCAATACTACGTTTGTGTTACTTCAACGTGTCAAAGGCCATGGATGTAAGTGTTTATTCTATTGACAAACCTACTTTTCTTTCTGTTATTTTCTTACGTGTGTATGATTTAGTGTTAACAAATTATATTTAAATATTGTGTGTGTGTGTGTGTGTGTGTGTGTGTGTGTGTGTGTGTGTGTGTGTGTGTGTGTGTGTGTGTGTGTATATATATATATATATATATATATGATTAAGCCTTGGTAGCTCAGATGGTTAGCGCAAAATGTAAAATTCACAGTACGCGACCCGGGTTCGATGAAAATACCTATAAACAGTATTACTACTCGCCACTCTCCCCTCAAGAAGAGAGTGATGACATCGTCATTAATAATAACACATGCGATGGTGGAAAAAGAAAATCGCAATCGATTGATCATTTTTTTGAAGCGGAATCAAAAATAAAAAAGAGGAAGCTGTTATCATCAACCGTAGCACGAGCCGCTAGAGATGGTGTATCATACATTTCTACTAATTCTGACGACGGAGACCAAGCGACGCATCTCATCAAAATTGAAATGTACGATATGAAGAAGCTATACAAGATTCCAACTACTGATCATTGGAAACATGCTTCCACGAGGATTAAATATTACGTAAAGACTAATAAGGATAGCATCTACGACAACACAAACGCCCTCGTATACAATATTACAAAGACAATAGCAGAAAGTGAAAAAGTTAAAAAATACTTTTTTAACAATGACAGTCATTAGCTGATCATTAGTGAATGTGATTCTGTTTACTTAAATTACAGGAAGACAAGAGCAGAAGAAAGAGATGAGTGTGGCATACGTGTACAGAACACATCATTGAAGAACAAAACAAAACTTTCCGAAGACTGAATTATTCATTAATTTATAAAAATCTTTTTCGAAATCTGATTTTGATAACGTTCTTAATTTTGTGTTTAGATTTATGTACATCTTCAACCAGCGAGACTGTTTAAATTTTAAAACTCTATGAATTTTAGTTAATTTAACCCCCATTTCTATGCACTGCTTTAAATTTCTGTAATGAATTACATATTTATCTTTATTATTTAAATTTGGGACTAGTTTATTTTCATTAATATTGCCTGCACAAATGTTTTCGGGGCATAAAGGAAAGTCCGAATGTAAATCATGAAGTTCATCTGGATATTCCAAATCAACTTCTAAAATAAAACCGAAGTTCGATGTCTCAGACACATTAAATTCTGTATTCGGATTTACCCATTCGAATCCACCAGTAGGAAGACATTGAGACATAGCCCAACCATATAAATTGTTGGCATCAAAATATGTGATATATGAATTTGGTTTCCCTGCATCATAATCCCCCATATATTTGTTATTAGCTCTAGCATAACGATTACTACATTGAGATACACCACCCCTGATACCTGATCTAATAAATGCAATTTTCTCATAATCTGTTAAAAGTTCTAATTCTATTTTTGTATATTTTAACATTGCATCCCAACTTAAACCGGGTGCTGTGTAATAATGGGCAGGGTCTAAATCATAAGTGTTAATACATAACTTTCTAAAGTTTTCAAATACATCGGTTAAAAGTAAAACGTCTGTTTTTAAATACAGGTTTGAATAATCTAGCATATTACAACACCCAAAGTGTTCCCAAACATCTTTAGCATGATTGTAATCATCATTCGAAATATGGGAATCTGTGAGCGAGCTATAAAAAAATTTTTGTTCGGGGAGCGATGTTAGGCTTAAACTATCATAATTAGTCATAAGTTCATATGGATAAACACCTTTCCGTTTTAAACGAAAGAAATCTTCATCATTAGGATAATTTCTACGTAATTCTTGAAATTGATCATTACTGAGATTTTTGGCCAATTCTTCTAATTTACATGATAAAAACTTAAATGAATCTATGAATCTTAATATAATTTCGTGGTTATTCATTTTTAATTTTTTGGAAAAGGATATATATTTTTCTTTATTTTGAGGGATAACTTCGACTTCACCATCACAAAAGTTTAACGCGTGAACAATAAAATGAGCATCATAGTGACCAAGGTTCCGTTTTAAACGAAAGAAATCTTCATCATTAGGATAATTTCTACGTAATTCTTGAAATTGATCATTACTGAGATTTTTGGCCAATTCTTCTAATTTACATGATAAAAACTTAAATGAATCTATGAATCTTAATATAATTTCGTGGTTATTCATTTTTAATTTTTTGGAAAAGGATATATAGTTTTCTTTATTTTGAGGGATAACTTCGACTTCACCATCACAAAAGTTTAACGCGTGAACAATAAAATGAGCATCATAGTGACCAAGGTTGTGTAAAAATATTGGTATATAACGAGGTTTTCTGAAAGTTCGAGCTACATGATTCGTGGGCAACACCTATAAAACTACCGGTGTACCAATCAAAATCATAAAAATGTTCTGCTAACTCTGTTTCACAAATATGACAAATGGTTGCATTTGAAATTTGGTTTTTGTCTTCATTTGTTAGCGGAAGTGGAGGATATTTTTGAAGTCTATTTATTTCTTTGAGATTGTTAGATAAACTTTCCATACTTTTACATATTTTGATAATTTATCATCATATGAACATTTTATATAATAACCAAAACTATGTACTTCATGTTTCTGAATATTGTGTGTGAAAGGTTTGGAAGGATCTTTAGAACATGATTCTATTGGTTTTATAAATGCTTCAAAATCAGCATAAACTACGAATAGTATCTTTAACTTTTTTTCATAACTATCAAATTTAATTTTATCATTTGAAATAGGTTGACCAAACCAATTCTTTTTTTTAAAGTTTCACTGTTTGGTAAATCTGTACAAATGTGGGCACAATCGTGTTGTTCATGGTTATTTAAACTTTCCTGAGATGGAAAGTGAAGTAGACATGCTTCGCAAATGTACATGATCTGACCGTCTTTTGAAATTTGTTTACTAACTAACCGCGATAAATTTTTTATGTGAAAAATAATGATTTTTTGTATCCTTAGAAAAAAATAATAAATTGATATGTCTATCTTTACGACACTTTGTTAAAAATAATGGACCTACTATAGAATTACATCGTTTTTTTTATCATATTCTAACCCAAAAACATTAATACTAATATCATTTAATTTCTCTACTTTTGCTATGTCAGAAATTTTTACTGGAAAGGAAATACCATCAAATTTAAGTTTATTTGCATGTTTAACGTACGATGATACACGATCCGCGTCTTTGTTTACGGGATATAACGCCGAGAGTAACGCCCATATAAAACAAAAATAATCCTTGCTTTTTACATTTATAACAGCCTTTTTTAATTTTATGTCACGAGGAAGATCTATGTATGAAGTACCGCGTAGTGGGTTAAATTTATTAACATTCATGTCTATAGATTTTATGTTTTTTAGACTCCATCCACTATCTTTTTTTTCAAATGCACTAATTTTAGTAGTAATTGTATTATTTAAAGATGAAAAAAAATATTTAAGTCATCTCCTTGACAAATAATATAGTTAAGCGTTTAAAAATCGAACGTATCATGAATATCTTTAGTTTGTTGAACAAAATCAGCATGCAATATGAAGTTTACTTTAAAAATTATGTGTTGATGAATACACTCTTGTATTAAAAATAAAATATCATCTTTAATAGAATTTAAAAATAGTTCAGGAGTTTCAAAATTTACCAATGTCGAACTATCTACTCTACTCTTGATTTTATAAGTTAAAATCCTATTTCCAAAAGCAGATTCAATAACACTAATGTTTGATAAAGAATTATGTGAATTTAAAAGATTATTTTTGTGAACATTACTTTTAAAATGATTAGCTAAATACCGTTTCTTGATAAATATATGACACGTTAGACATTGTACTTGATCATCGTTACTGATACTGTTCCCTGCAGAGGTAGGCGCTTCTGCTTCCGTTGTTGGTTTTTTGATGATCTTGGGTTCATTGCTGCTCGTTCGCTTCGTTCCTCTTCCAAGTTGTAGTGGTTGACTACTAAAATGTTTAAATTTATTAAAAACTATACAAGACATTGTGTAAATTATGATCGAAATGAATGTTTATTTTACTTACTTAAACTGTGTTTCAACCATCGCACAATGATTATACAACTCATCATCATACGATGAATCGAACAGTTGATCCTTCTCCATTTCATCACAAACTTTAGACAACTCCTGATTTAATTCGCTGTTGAATAGTTCCGTATTCTCTTCCATAGTCGTGGAGAAGAAAGCACTGGTGCACACTTCACTGAAGTTTACCATCCTTATAGTAAAGAAGAAAATAGGTAGCAGAGTAAGTAACAGTTCAGTGTTGGTAGACCAACTGATACCCAAATTTCAAATAATGTCCGATATTTAAGTCTAACAAATGATTAGAAATAGAATATAATGAGTACACGGAAGTAATTTAAGTAAACAGAATCACATTCACTAATGATCAGCTAATGACTGTCATTGTTAAAAAAGTATTTTTTAACTTTTTCACTTTCTGCTATTGTCTTTGTAATATTGTATACGAGGGCGTTTGTGTTGTCGTAGATGCTATCCTTATTAGTCTTTACGTAATATTTAATCCTCGTGGAAGCATGTTTCCAATGATCAGTAGTTGGAATCTTGTATAGCTTCCTCATATCGTACATTTCAATTTTGATGAGATGCGTCGCTTGGTCTCCGTCGTCAGAATTAGTAGAAATGTATGATACACCATCTCTAGCGGCTCGTGCTACGGTTGATGATAACAGCTTCCTCTTTTTTATTTTTGATTCAGCTTCAAAAAAATGATCAATCGATTGCGATTTTCTTTTTCCACCATCGCATGTGTTATTATTAATGACGATGTCATCACTCTCTTCTTGAGGGGAGAGTGGCGAGTAGTAATACTGTTTATAGGTATTTTCATCGAAGCTCAATGATTTCTGCAACAACACAGTTATCATGTTAATATCAATTTGTTAACACTTAATCATAAATGTTAAAAAAGTTAAAGTTACAACCTATTAAAGTCCACTGCTGAACATAGGCCTCCTCTCATTTCTGAGAGGGTTTTAGGGCTAGGAAATGTTCGCTGCGCTACCTCAATGCGTGTTGGCAAACTTCACATGCCTTCGAAATTTTCTCAAACATGCATTCCTCACGATGTTTTCCTTCACCACTGAGCACGTGGTAAATCAGCACTTAAAATTGCAATTAACAATTTAATTGGTGCTGGCGGGGATCGAACCCGGGTCGCGTACTGTGAATTCTACATTTTGCGCTAACCATCTGAGCTACCACGGCTTAATCATATATACACACACACACACACACATAATATTTAAATATAATTTGTTAACACTAAATCATACACACGTAAGAAAATAACAGAAAGAAAAGTAAGTTTGTCAATAGAATAAACACTTACATCCATGGCCTTTGATGCGTTGAAGTAACACAAACGTAGTATTGATAGATCCACTGCGGTCAAACGACCATACACTAACTCCATGACTGCAGTTGCTTGGTCTTATATAGTACCAGTGAGTAATAATTCTAATCTAAAGAATTTCTGCAGTAGAATTGATAGTAACTTTATGCGTCAACAAGCTTATCATACATTCTGTTGCTTATCTCCACATTCCTACGTCCTTCCTGTCGTGTCTTGTTCAGTGTATTGATGACTCAAATACGTTTTTTATAACACAAAGAATGCAATTTAATATTTAGAAATCACTATAATTGATCATTCCTATATTAGTCATTGAGTAGATTGGTACTGTAATAATCTACTAATAGCAGTAATGTATGGATGTAATGGATACACTAGATGTACAACAACATCTGAAAACGATTCACCCCACTCTATAAAATAATGTTTATGCTGCCAATAAACTACCCATGTACACCCACGTACCAACGTATATAATATGCAATTTGGATACAGATGATAAACCAGGGTCACATTGGGTAGCTTTATATATCGATACGAATGACGTCGGTCAATATTTTGATTCATTCGGATGGGCATCTGTACGATATCATCTAGAGTTTTTTAAAAGAAATTGTAAAAGATGGAACTGGAATGTTGATAGGATTCAGAATGAGTGGACTTCAGTTTGTGGCGAATATTGCTTAATGTATTTGCTATATAAGTTTCAGGGATGTTCAATGCATAGTTATACGAGTATATTTACAGGAAACACATTGTACAACGATATTTTAGTGGATGAGATGTTTCGCTCCTATTTTATAGATAATAAGTAATAAGATTTTGTATTTTATAAATAAAAATTTTAACAAAATTGGGTAATGTGTTTTATTAATGAGTCAGATTAGTATAGATAGGAACAAAGGAGTATAATACAATAGCACCACGCTGAGGAAGAATAGATAGTGACGGTATTGAACGAACAATAGATAAGTAGATAAGAACAATGGAGCGCTAATGACGGTGGAGGCCCGCAGCGGATATCAATTAGATAAGAGTTAATTGATCTGCACATCTCCGGAACCGTGCATCCTACGCAAAAATGGACCGCAGATTCGTGATCAGAGCATGCCAAAACCTTTTTTTTTAGGATCGTGGGTCGACGAACGTCGTACTTGTACCACTTCTGACTCAGTGCGCCAGAACTGGTACAACGTAACTACTCGTATAAAAGTAGTTTAAAAGATCACTTTATTTACAATTTTCAAGACCGCTAAACAGCAATTACAATACAATAAAATGTCAAGGAGGACTAAAAGTTATTTAAAATCGATATAAATTTTCGGGAGTTCGTGCTACAAAATGTAGTAAAAAGTTAATTTCTTTAAAAACCAGTCTGAGGCAAAATTTTGAATTTGGAACCTACTTTTTTAAACATTGAGCACTTTAAGAACCGGCCAGTAACATTGATTAAAACTACTTTTACGGATTTCTTTCGCGTTTTATTTATTTTATTTTTAACCCGACGTTTCGGGTGCTTTCCAGCACCCATGGTCACGGGGGACTGAGGTGACTGACGTCCCGATGTCAAAGTTAACCCGGAGTACCTTCAGCTTTTTTTAATTATTGTCTTTGGTCCGATCTACGCAGAATGAACTAACTGTGGTTTGAAGTCACCTCACGTATCATCCTTGAGGCTATTGAAATTAAAAAACATCCTAATTTCAATAGAGAAGGAGGCTTGGTATTACCTGGTATTACCACCTGCTTGGGATCCTATAATTAATAAAATTAAAACTAAACCCAAGCATACCACTGCAAGACTTCAAACCACAGTTAGTTCATTCTGCGTAGATCGGACCAAAGACAATAATTAAAAAAAGCTGAAGGTACTCCGGGTTAACTTTGACATCGGGACGTCAGTCACCTCAGTCCCCCGTGACCATGGGTGCTGGAAAGCACCCGAAACGTCGGGTTAAAAATAAAATAAATAAAACGCGAAAGAAATCCGTAAAAGTAGTTTTAATCAATGTACAGTGTTCGCGTAAATATAAGAAATCGGCCAGTAACATATTCAAATGATTAAAAGCTTTTTCGTATTATATTTTTTCAGACAGAATAAAATAAAAACCGCTCGTTTTGAAAACAAAACTTCTTTAGCGGCGTTGCACACTTTTTGCAATGGGTAAAAAATGTTAAACTCCCGTCAGGACACGTGACCCTGATCGAAAATTTGTAAGACGGATGGAGAAAGAGAGACAGCCGGTGCGGCGTGGGAGAGGAAGTATCCCCCTCTCTTTCTACGGTGCGGTGAAAATGTATGCCTGCGCCTGCTGTTTCGTTTAGGCGGCGCAGGGCGCTTGCGCGAATGTTCGTGTGTGATAATTAAAACAATTCGTGAAAAATTATTCCCTAGTCATTCCAAAATATCAAAATTGCACAACGTTGATATTCAAGATTTCTCTTCCGCTGACACTCCCGTCATTTTTTTACAAATAAGTGTATATAAAACAGACATATAATATACAAAATATAAAATAAACGCTTTTTTGCCTTTATGCTGTAACGGTATGTGGCAGCTGTCAGGTAGCAGGTACAAGCAGGATAACTTACCGTGAAGCGCGCGCGCTGCAGCAGCGCCGGCACCAGGTCGGCTAGCGCCAGGTGCAGGGCGCCGCCGCCGCGCGCCGCTAGCAGGCTCAACGGCGCGCAGTGAGCCAGCACCCTCTCGTCACACCACGACCACGCTACATCCTCGGCGTCAGATGTACCCGATTCTTCCACTATCAACAGATTTTATACAACTAAAGTAACGGACGTAGTTACAGTCCAGTAGTGGCTACTGCAGTCCTTAGCACCTACAGCCAACTTCAAACAAAAAAAACATTCGTAGTGGAAGAGCAACGCATCTGTAGCGTTGCTCTTCCACTAGTTTTTTTAATACTAAAGTGATACACGGACTCACAGTCCAGTTTCATGCTAAGTGGATATATAATCTATCGACATCTGCAGCAAACTTCAAACAGAAAGAGACAGAAAGCTACAAACACGTTGTCACCTCTGAATACTCTCTATACTCCACGACAGTGCAAGCACTGCTCCTTTAAGAGAAAGAAGAAAGAGTTAAAGAGTGTGGTACCCAGACAGATCCCAAATTAGGAATAGAGATCCTACTACTAAGTGAAAAGAATTTAAACGCCTATAAAACACTGCACATTTCAAATTGATTAATCTCATCGTTTTCACGCTTAATCATTAGTAACACTACTAGAGAATTCTCTATCCCATATTATAACACCATCATTCCCTTCACAAGTCCACTGCTGAACATAAGCCTCCCCCAATGAATGCCACAAAGTACGGTCCCGAGCCACCTGCATCCATCGACTTCCTGCACGTCTTGCCAGGCCGTCCCTGCATCTAGTGGGGGATCATGAGCAATGACACAAATATCGTACCATGTACACCGTAAAAGGTGACATAAAATGAAACAAATGAACAGTAAGTTCCTGATAATTAACACAAAATGGTAAAAACTGCAATTACCAACTCGCTCTAGTATAGTCACTACAGCAAATATCCTTTGAGGTAATGTGAAGAGACCTATGTTCGGCAGTGGACTTTCAAAAAGCTGAAATAAAGGAATAAATGAATAAATTCATTAATGCATGCGAGCGGTGACAGCGAAATAGAATCTATCATCATAGAAGACTAAAAAAAATACGTTTTTGTACGTCCCATGGCTGAACTCTGCACGCATTTCCTTACTTAAATGGATTAAGGCCATAGAAGTGTCCACCGCCCTGCCCCAATGCGTGTTGGTGGTCTTCACATGTCTTCAAAATATTTTTCAATGTCTACAAATTGACTCGCAATGTTTTACTTCACCACAAAACACGTTGTTTATCAGCACTTTAAGTTGCAATTAACAATTTCATTGTGGTGCCAGCACGTTTCGAACTTGGGTTTCTCGAATTTTACGGTGAGCGCTCAAACCCTAAACTCCCAAGACTCCTGATGTTTGAATAACACTATTTTGATTTTATTATATAGAATAAATACAGATATTATATCTTATTTTCATTTTCTTTCAAAATTTATCAAGTGCAAGGATACAAGCCGCCAAGACAGTATGGCTATATTTGCAATGACATATCTTTGAAATGGCTGTATGAAAACCAAAAAAATCTTTGTATTGATGTAATGTGTATATTACTTACCATATAACGCATCCTTTACACTGTTTATAAAATCCAGTGTTTCCAAAATACTGGGTCTACTTATAGCCTCCTTATTCTTCACAGTAGACCCAGCGGACCTCGGCCGTCGCTTCAACTCCTTAATATTTTCAACTGGTTCTGTATACACTAAATTCCTTAAAGTATGGTATTTTCTTCTTAATGTCTTCGTATCCGATTGGTCTGTAATAGTAATTTCGGGAAATCCATAGGACGTTGGAGGTCTATTCCTTCTTGATCTTCTGACAACCCTAGGGATATTGTCAAGAGATGACGCGTCCTGGTGGGAGTTGACCGGGATGATGTCCGGCTTAGTATTGTTTCTCCAGAAATTTCCAGATTTTACACTCTTAAGGATTTCTTCAGAACTCTCATGGCGTCCGATGTGTCTACCATTTAGATTATAAACAAAAGAAATTAAGTTATAGTTTTTTTTTATTTTATAGAACAAGGATGAAAGGCGATTGTAAGTGGATGATGTGGATCTATCCTCAACTAAGAATCCAAATGCAGATCCTTTTTGCCCCCTCAGAAGTAAGATGAAATGCCTCGATTTCAGTAAAAATGGTTTTCGGATTCCCTACAATCACCATAAGGAACACAGCAGCATTAAGCTGCTATTTTACGCTGGTATTCTGTGAGAGCGTGGTCCCTTCCCGGTCGAGCCGACCTTTCGTGCTATATGTGCTATGGGCCACAACAACCACTTACCATCAGGTGCTCGTTTGTCACCCCATCCTATAAAAATACCTAACTAAAAATATTTGACATCATTCCTTATCTTAAATATTTAAACCCTTAATAAAATATGCTATAAATACTTAATGGCGCAACATAGAAAAGATTTATCTTGCAACGTTGCTACCGTTATTCCAGTTTTTATCATAAAAAGTAATTTATTTAAAGTAATCTACAGACTCCCCGGAATAGATTTATGTGCTCGGAATTATTTATAAGGTGTGCGGCCGTCGACAGCGACATGATGAAAATCTTTCTATATTATTAAGGTGTCAATAAAATAGATTAGTTGACCTTTAAAGTGGATATTCTTACACCGCTACTACACAACCGTGTTTTTTAAAGAATAAGGGGATAAAAGAACACACAACCCACCCGGTCGTAAGTGGATATTGTTTTTACGTGGTAGAAACTACCACTACTACCACTGCAAGACTTCAAGACACAGTCAGTTCATTTTGCATAGTAAAGTAAAGTAAAAGTAAAGTTACAGCTTATATACGTCCCACTGCTGGGCTCAGGCCTCCCCTCATTTCTGAGAGGGTTTAGGGCAAGGAAGTGTCCGCCACGCTGCCCAAATGCGTGTTGACGAACTTCACATGTCTTCGAAATATTTTTTTTCTTATTCCTCAAACATGCAGGTTTCCTCACGATCTTTTCCTTCACCGCCGAGCACGTGGTAAATCAGCACTTAAAATTGCAATTAACAATTTCATTGGTGCCGGCGGGGATCGAACCCGGGTTACTCGCGTTCTGTTATATTTACAGCGAGCGTTAACCACTGAGCTACCACGGCATAGATCGGACCCTAAACAATAATTTAAAAAGTTGAAAGTACTCCGGTTTTAACAATGACATCGGGACGTCAGTCATCTCAGTCCCCATGGGTGCTGGAAAGCATCCGAAACGTCGGAAATTAAAAATAATTAAAATTAAACGCGATAAAATCCGTAAAAGTAGTTTTAATCAAAGAAACTCGTGGTAAAAATACAGCCATCAGCTGGTAAGTAAAGGTTCGAACCCAATATCTACAAATCCACCAATCAACCAAGATTCATACATCAAGTTACCTTCTGTCTCCAACGAGCGCCGAATTGAAGGCCCCAAGCACACATCTCGTGGCCAGCCTGATCTTGGCCTCAGCCTTGTCCCTCCTGCTTAACGTGAGGATGCGAGCTGAACTGTGTTCCCGACGGGAAGGCAGCTTCGCAGCGTACGAGACCGCGAGTCCTTCGCCAGTGGGGAACACCAGACGAAACTCTAAAAGGTTTTTTAACGATCATCATCACAGCCATAAATCTCTTCTGAACATAGGCCTCTCCCATAGATAACCTTATAGTTGGGGGTAAAATATACTTTTTTATTAAAGAAAAGGTTAAACTCACTAGGATTTTCTCTTGTACTATGGAGACAGTTAATATACATAAATTTCACACGGACCGAGATCCAGACCCGAAACAATTACTCGTAAACCATAAAATATTTTTTCTGCGTGAGATTCGAACCCGCGGCCCTCAACGACGTATCAAATTGCTAAGCAAATGTGCCACGTAAGCGTGCAAGACATGATTTGTCAGAGAGTATGTGCAAGCGCAGGTGCGCTCTCCACTACCTCACTTTCATAATTCGATGGGACGACAATCCAACACGACTGGAGAGAGATCAGGCGCAGAACCAACTGCTTAACATGTTTTCCGAGGCCTGAGGCTTCCTGACTCAAGCCTAATAAGAATTTTTAAACAGAAAACTCGTGTATAATTATAGTATAAGTGATTTTAGCCCCACTGCGTTTATGAACATAAAATCAACGGGGCAGTCACCGACTGTCTGTCGACAGCGACGTTGGCACGTAAACACACTTTTTTTTGACACTTTTTTTCAAAGACATGTTAAGTTCGTCAACTGGAGCAACGCGGCGAGGAGGTACGGTCGTAGGTTCGTATGATCGTAGGTAAGGTCGTAGGTTACATAATCAAATACCTATATAGAAGGGTTTTTTATTCAATACAGATAACAAAAATACTTATTGAAATTCGTTTAAGCTTTACCACTGTTTTGGAAAAGCTTCGGTCCTGGGAAGAAACCCAGCGGGATTTTTTTAAATATGCAATATAATAATATATACAGTTATGTATGAAAACGTTTAAAAACAGCATGGTAGCGATCACCTCATATCCTTGCTAAACAATTGATGCTTAATAAAAAGTTCAACTTTTTACAGATAAGTCCTGCATATATAATGCTATACTAGCGACCGGCTTCGCACGAGTAATTTCTAGATTTGGACAACAGACACCTACCGGGTCCAATAGTTAATCTAAACCATCCGGGGACCCACGCAAAACTACACAAAAAATTTCA
The DNA here is from genome assembly GCA_036936625.1 of Parnassius smintheus behrii. Taxonomy (NCBI): domain Eukaryota; kingdom Metazoa; phylum Arthropoda; class Insecta; order Lepidoptera; family Papilionidae; genus Parnassius; species Parnassius smintheus. The sequence continues at coordinate 48,966,020 of JAUPFT010000010.1, forward strand.
TTAAAATCATAACACGAACAGAAATATTATATTTATATAAATATATCCTAAGCTCTTTAATCTAAGCTGTAGCGTGTATATAGACGTATATAGATTATTTAGTCTGCTATCACTAATTCTCAGCTAAAACCGGTAGGAAACCTCTCTCCTGTCGTGTCGGGTTACCTTCACATCGGACTCTGAGAGTGCGGGAATAAAGAGTGCAGCTGTGATTGCGTATACACTTGGGCACTATGATCGTATCCTGTGCAGATGGCTAATCACCGTAAAGACGGGTTGCTGTAATCAAAATACGGTGTGAAAGCTATCAGTTTTAAGATCATAAATTTGTGAAACGCCTTGATGTCAGCCGATGCCAATTCAAATTGTTGCAAAAGCAGTCTGTTTTTTTAAGGTAACCAAACAATACTCACCAATATGACGATATCTTTCCAAGAAATCGACCATGGCCTTTGCCCAGGTAAACTTCTTAGCAGCATCCAGCAGGCCCATGCATGGCTCAATCTCTCCATTATGGACTCCCATACAATATTCACCCAGACCCTCATACTCCATTTCACATCTGCTCGCATCGAAGTCCTCCAAAAACCAAGAATTCTCCAAAGAAACGTTGAAAAGACCATCTAAATATGGTCGGAGAACTGGGCCCAGGTACTTTTTGTCCTCTTTGGCTCCCTTGTGAAGCCACAGAAGAACGTTTTTCATCAAATTGGCCTCGTCTTTTAGGTCTTCCCTCCTAAGTTCTGGGTCTCTTCGAACAGCGTCTATTAGGCACGCTGATGACGCGTCATAGTAGTCCTTTAGTTTGTTCCACTTTTTTGATCTTAAAGGAAAATCGTACATTCTTACAGTTTTATTTTAAATACGATTGAAGGACTATATAATCCATTTTTATAATCAACTAACGACGTATCCTGGCTTCTCCTTGAAATGATCTATTAAAGTGGCGTTATTAGTATCTAAAGTAATCAAAGACCATTTAAATTATCGTTTTTTTTTAATCTTCAAGTTTTTCGAATAAATATTGATTATCATCCACATTGCTTCCTCGTAAAGTTTCATCACAATCGGTTTAACCATTCCAAAGATTAGCCCGGAAAGACAAGACAAGACAGACAGACATAATCATTATCATCATTACAGCCCTTCACAAGTCCACAGTTGAACGCAGGCCTCCCCCAATGAATGCTACAAAGCACGGTCCTGAGCCACCTACATCCATCGACTTCCTGCATGTCTTACCAGGTCATCACTCCATCTAGTGGGGTTCACCCTACACTTCCGAGAACCCCCAATCGGTTGTCGGTTCTTTGAGCTATATGGCCGGCCCATTGCCACTTCAGCTTACTAATCCGTTGGGCTATGTCGGTTACTCTAGTTCTACTGCGGATATCCTCATTTCTAAGTTCATCACGCAGAGAAACCCCGAGCATAGCCCCTCCCCATAGCTCGCTGAGCGACCTTGAGCATCCTCATACGGCCAGCAGTGAAGGACAACACTTAATAACGTGCAAATAACCCCCCGAGCTTAACTGATGTACGTCTTTCAATATTACAGCCAGTCACTATAAGTAACCCAATTTCAGAATTATGTGATGATAGAACAGTGTGGATTACAGAGAGATGTTGTACTGTAGTCCAAGGATGAGGTCGACGGGGAAGGTTTTGATAGATTCAGGTGCTCGAGGCCGTGCTCTGTGGTAACATATGGCGTGAAACGTAAGACTAATAAAGGACAGTAATGATGAAATGTTGGTGATAACGATGATCTATGTAACGGAATGTTTTAAAGTAATTTTCACTAACTTGTAGACGGCCAATTGACTTTAAAATTTGCACTCGTATCAAACACCAATAACAATACAATAAATTAGTAACTATATCCTAGTACCCTGATCAGAATCATTAGGATAAAATAAGATAATAATTAAGATCATCGCAGCTCATTATCAACGTGTATTGTTTCAGTTTTTATAAATTGTTACTTTATTAGCCGTGTTAAATTCTCAAGTTAAGACACTTGTCTACGACTGGATTACTAACCCAGACTCCTGAGGCAAAAACGGGCCCTTCAACCTAGAACCATTTGTCATTAATAAAAATAAAACATAAAACATTGTAAGGATACTCGATGATTGCTGACGTTAAAAAATATTTACCTGTAAACCGTCAGTTCTCTATCGAACTCCCCGACAGTTTTGGCTTGAAAATTATTTATGTATGCATCTCGAGCTTGGTCCAGCGCTATAGCGAGGATGTGGATGAGATCTTCAATAGGCTCCAACTGTTCAGAGATGGCTTGTATGAGATTTGCCCGAAAGGTGCTTTGGTCCTCCTGAAATAAAACATAAACACTCACGCCTGTCATCCAGGGTAGGCAGAGACTACAGACTTCTATTTGATACGATCCTGACAAACCTCTCTCGCCTCCTCCACATCCATATACCTACGCACACATGCTCGTCGGTTAAGGGTACTCTTAATTTGCCCCATTTTACATATATCACCAATTTGGTCGATAAATTTTCACCTAGGACGTCCCTCTCAGACTCCGCCGTTCACTTCTGCAACATAAATTTGCTTTGTCACACTTTTCTCCTTCATTCTTTCTACGTGACCAAACAACCCAAGCATTCCTTTCTTAATCCTGGTCACAATCTTTTAATTATCTTGCAAACCACACTCTTCTCTTATCACACAACTTCTCACCCTGTCACTCAGATTCAGCCCGAACATATTCCTTAACGACCGCATTTCTACTGCGTTTATTCTACTCTCGTGCTCCTTCTGCTATACCCAACTTTCACTACCATAAGTTAAGGTGATACCTCCAAAATTTGGTGTCAAATGTCATCAAACAAAACTTTAAAAAATATGTTAAATAGAAAGATCTATTTAACATATTTTTTAAAGTTTTGTAGATTACAAATCAAAATTTGGTATATGATTTTTGACTATGTGATCTTGGATTGCATAAAAGGGAAACACGATATCATGTAATTTTCTCGATAGAAAAAAATTGCAAAGTAGGATTCTCGATGACACTACAATATTCTTACGAATAATTGCATGGAATTATTTTTAAGGCATAGTAAATAATCATATCTAAGTTCTCATAAGCCAGTTTTTTAATCCATAACGAAGTTTTGTTAAAATAAATAAAAATGTTGTTTGGCGCTTACTTAGTTTTCTTTTTCGGGCGCTTGCTCGGTATGGCTATCTCATACTTTGCGTACTATGAAGTCATTGCATCACTTTCATTTTGACACTCCCGCAGTTGTCCGTTAGCTTCACCGACAAAGGAATAAGCCACGGCCCCAAAACTTCGATTCATTTTCAAGGTATCCTCTTAAATTAAGGACTAACACAGCATTGTGAATTGTCACACGTACCTTTTTTGACACATTCTGACTTCCCACGACAGAGTATAGAGCCCCATTTACTTTATTTCCAGCGTTCACTTGTCGTTCTACATCCTTATCATGTCTTCCATCCCTGCTGAATACACGTCCCTAATATACAAATTTATCTACTTTCACGACCAACTCCCCTTCGAATCTTATTTCACATATCGTTTCCCTTTCTTCTCTTGGTCACAACATCATCTTGAAAACCACACTCTTCTCTTATCACACAATTTCTCACCCTGTCACTCATACTATGTCTAACATACTCCTTAACGACCTTACCTTAACCTCCGTAACAAGTTCAAACTATTTGTTTACAACAGTAACAATTTAAATTTGTAAAATATATATTTTAAATTAATAGCTTCACTATAAATACATATTTTCATCACCACGACGCAGCAGACACCTAAGCACATCTTTCTCTATATCTCACTGAATTTCAAAACTAAATGTAAGCTAGCCTAAAAACGAAGTGTAGAAATTCATAATTCATTCGAGGAAATGTGGCCAGCGTTTGCCACTATAACGCGGGAAGACAGACTCTTTTGTGATTTTATATTTTCTATCTTCAGATAAAAATTATTTATAGCTTAAAAATTATAAATTAAAGTTTTTTTAAATTTATGCGAACACTACACATTGAATAAAACCACTCATGCGGATTTTTTCGCGTTTAATTATCATATTTTCAATTCTTTTTGTGGCGGTTTGGTAAAATTCGCCAACGACGTAATAAGTGGAAAATGAAAGGTTATGAGTTTAATTAAAATAAGAGTCTGTGATAATACAAGGATTCAGTTTTCCTCTTAGAATTTTGACAAATCTATCTGTTGAATTACCTAGAACAAATATGACAAACACAGGTGTTAGAATCTTGTTAGTAGGTTAAAAGTGACAAGGGTTTAAAGTTTCATGTTATTAGTATTAATAAAATAAAATATACACAAAAGGAGTACTTGTATATGTTAAAAGAGAATTAAAATCTATAGGTCGAGCAATATAGGGAGGAAGGTAAAAAAGGAGGAGGATAATTTGGGACAGTTGAAAAAAATATGGTTTGTGGAGCCTTCTTTTAACCACATTCACACAATGAGCTATCCCTATCTCTGATTTTTGCCAGATGTGCATGTGTACAAGCGTGTCCAATTCTCAATCTACAGATGATTGAAGTTGCATGTTTATTTGCTTCGTTAAATTTAAAAAACTCTTGGATCTTAGATGGCAGCATAGCTTACCCTTAACATTTTTGGACACTTCCCACAATTTATTCCAATGTTTATTCAGTTTCCTTTTAGCTAGCAAAATTAGGACATGTAAGTAAATTGAATTTTGTAGAATGCCGTTAGCAATTGCATTTTTAGCGAGTACTCCCGACGTTTCGGGTGCTTTACAGCAGCCATGGTTATGGGGGGGGGGGCCGAGATTTTTGACGTTCCAATGCATTGATTTATATAACCCTAGATCAGTAATAACCGCGCCAAAGCTTTGCTACTGCACATATGGCCACAGCCTAGCCAACGTGAGTTCACTGTTCAATGTGACGCCGACAGAGTTGAGCCGCGACGAAAATGGGTAAATGTGTAGTGAAAGAATGCTATTCAAGGTCACAAAAACGTAATAAATCAAGCGGCATCACTTTCAACACATAATTTTTAGTTCTTGTTTTCATATAAACGTAAAAAACCTCAAACAATTAAATAAAATAATCGAATATTGCCATTTAGGCTCAAAGTTGCCACTTTCCCGCATTTGTGATTATCCTACATTAATGGGAGACTATATAATTAATGGAGTAAGTTAATTTGTTACCTGTGATTTTAAATATTTTGGAAATTATAATAAAAACTACGTTTGAACTTTCATACAAAATAATTAATTATTCTTATTTTAGTTTATTCATGAATTATCTATTAAATATATTTTATTACTTATTTCATATTAATAATTTTATATTATTTATAATTTAATATAAATTTTATATTAATTATATTTTATTAGATACCTATTTTATATTGTTTGATTTATTAGATAAAGAAAATAAAGATTTTATAATAAAATATACTTTTTTAATATAAAAACAATCAACTGCAGCTTAAAAAAACTCATTTTTAAGTAAAATTTCATATAGTAAGCCACACCAACCCGCCATTGCATGTTTGTGTGTCTATCTTTATCTAATCTTACGACGACGATATTGTTTTCGCAACTTGTGTAAGTGAGATAGATATATGTTTACTTAAAATTGTTATTAGTTTCAAAGCTACGTCGTTGCGTTTGGATAGTGGTTACACTTTTTTCGACGCGCGGTAATGTGGTTTGCTCCTCTAGTGTTGTATAACTCAATGTTCCAATGTCATAGTTAGCCCGGCTACCTTCAGTTTTTGAATATTATTATTTATATTTAGTTACATTATTCATGTCGTAATGGCATGCGCCCCGTAATAATCAGCTCATAAATCAGTTATTTCGATATAACAGACAAAAACTATAATTTTATAAATATCATATCTTATACGATACGGTTATTTTGTTAGTAATTATATAAATCCAAAGAAAATATAAAAATGTGTACATTTCTATTAATTTTGTTACAGGTTTAGGTACACACACACACACACACATACACGCGCGCGCGCATGCACACACGTGCACACTCACACTCACAAACACGCACACACACACACACACACTCACACACTCACACACATGCACGCGCGCGTGCGCCTACTCATATATGCACACTCACACTCCCAAACACTCACACACACACACACACACACACACACACACACACACACACACACACACACACACAGCGAGAAGCTAAAAATATTTGCATATGTGACTCTATGTGTTTTGCCATGAGGAACTTACATAAACCAGTAATTTCTTATAGTTGAGGAGTTCTCTCGCCACTCGGCACAAGTAGCGCAGTTGTCGCTTGCTGTAGCTGTGCGATGTGAGCGAACCCTTCGACTCTTTGTTCAGCCTCTCCCAACGGTAGAATAAAGCTGTTTCCAGTGACTCTGAAGGTGTTGGAGGGATGGATTCGTTACCTTATAAAAAAACATAGAGTTAAACGTAGAGTCGTTTTATGTATATGAATTTTACGTGGTAGAGCTACGCTGCAGCTATATTATGGTGGTAGCACGAATGAGACTGCTAGACCGGGGTAGGACCACGCCCTCACAGAATATAAGCGTGTGATTCGAAGATATAGTGAGCGTAGAGAACCGAAGACCCTTTTTACTGGATACGAGCACTGAATAAATAATATTACTTCGTACAAAAATTGCTCTCCTTTTATGTTGACTGTTTGCCGACGTTTTAATAGTCTACATAATTATTATTAACTAATAATAATATTTATTGAATCCAAACATACTTTACATAGAAACAAAAAACTTATATTTTACATTGACAAAACGTAATCTAACTCAATACTATATTATCTTTAGCAACTGTGCTAGGTCACAGACCTGTGTTACAGCTGCTAAGCCTTCCCCATTAAATATATACTAAATAGAAAAACAAAAACATTAAACCATTTTACCGCAATCAAGAAATGAATAAAAGTAAGAAAGGAAGAAGTAAAATAATTAGCTTTGTGCTATGTTCTAATCCGACAAATGGCTCAATACTATTATAGCTAAATGTTTAGTTGTATGGTACAAGAGTAAGGCAAGAGAGATATTCTATAAATGTGACACACACTTATATTAATATTCAAATGTTATAGTAAACGTTTAAAAGAACTTATTCTATATTCCACATAAAAAAATATTGAAACGTAGTGAGTAGTGACTAAGTTAATATTACATTTTCTAAAAACATTAAAATATAATACGTAAAATGTTCATTTATTATTGGAGATTTGTCAATCATAACCAATATTACAAGTTTAGAACTAAGTGTAAAATTAATACGTAGATGCTAGTGTGTACAATATGAGTGTGTGTTTATATGTAATTACGTGTGTGTGTTGCATTTTGTTAAACAGTTTGCATTTTTACCTATATATATTTAATAATTTCTCAGTTTCCTCATAAGATAAAGACGTTAAAAACTTAGTTAGAGCTTGCTTACGTTTAAAACCTGTTAGTGGATATATCGTTATAATATTGCTGACTTTTTTATATAGATAAGGTCCCAAGAAGTTTATTTGTCTTTGAGCATAGAATGTGTAAAATTTATCTGGTAGTATAATTTGATCTTTCCTTCTTAATTTTTGAAATAAATTTAAGTCACAGTTATTGTACTTATGTGTTTTAATTACAGATTTTAAAATAAATAGCTGTCGGACTGTCAGCACATTTACTTCAGAGAACAAATTACTTGTGGGAAACTTAAAAGGTTTAGAAAGCATAACTTTTAGCACAGCTCTTTGAGATCTTTCAATGCGCAAAATATAAGTTTTGTAAGTGCCTCCCCAAGCAGTAATACAGTATGACAATAGAAAATGGCAGAGAGCATTATATATGATTTTGAGTAGTTCAATAAGTCTTAAACGTTTAAAAACTGGTATTAGTTTTCTAATGGTACTTTTTAATTTGTTAATATGCTCTTGCCAATTTAGAAGGTAATCAACAGATACACCTAAGTATTTAAAAGATTCAACTCTCTCTCTATGGTCTGACAGTTACATAAAAGTGAAGAAGAGTTATCACACGTATGTGCTTTTAAAGAATAAGAGTCAATTTCATGTTGACCTATCGAATTTCACAAAAGTAAGGTACTTCGTCTTATCGATGTTCAAGGTTAGAAAATTCATTCTGAGCCAAGACATAACCTCATCGAGATCTATTTTTGCTAAACCAATGCATTCATGCCAGGAGGGTGCATGAAACAGTAAAACAGTGTCATCAGCATAAGCAACGATTTTACAGCTGCATATTTTAAGCCCAGGTAGATCATTCACATATATGAGGAACAAGGTAGGGCCAAGTACTACCTTGAGGTACGCCATAGTTAATATTGGTATTTCACTGCTTAAGCTTCCAATTCTTACAAGTTGAGATTTATTTGATAGATAACTTGTGAACAACTTCAGAGATATACCCCTGATACCTAGTTTTTCCATCTTTGCTAATAGTATCGGGAAAGAGATGGTATCGAATGCCTTTGCGAGGTCCAGGAAAATTCCTATACATTTATTATTACTGTCAACATGTCTTACAATGAACTCTGTTAGAGATAAAACTGCGTCTTCATTAGATTTTCCACTTACAAAACTAAATTGATTTTCAGAAATTAAGTTATATTTAGAAAAATATGATTTTAAACGATTATTTAATAAACGTTCTAAAACTTAAACTTAGTGCTGGCAGAATAGAAATAGGATGATAATTACTGATACTATCTCTGTCTCCACCTTTGTGTATGGGTGTTATCAAAGCAACCTTGAACTGATCAGGAAACACACCTGATTCAAGACTCAGGTTACAAATGTGCACAATATCAGGTGCTTAGTAGATTTAAGTACTAGGTTAGAAACGCCATCGTAGCCTGGTGCAGAATTATATTTAAGATTATTCAATAAACACTCAACTTCCAGTGGATCGGTGGGTCTCATGCCCAAAGATTGAGAATTATTTATTAAATTTGAGTCCGCTATTGATTACTTATTCGTTACATAATTTATTGAAATTTTGTCTGCTAGTTTCTTTCCAATGTTGGCAAAATAACTAGACAAATTGCGCACGTAAACTAAATTAAACTTTATCGCTGCACGCGAGTGTCCATCTTTTTCCCTTCCTAAGTTGCGGCGGTCTTTCTGGGGTGACTAAGGGCTGTTAATAAAGTAAAAAATACATCGCGAAATTTTAAGTAAGTTACTTACCATTTCGCGATTATTAGGTAAGGTACCTATCCTGACTACGATCGACTAACCATATTTTCTCTACTATGTGAGTTCTGTGATGCCAAACGCATGCAACTTGCAAAGCCATTTGCCGCAAAATGCGATGCTTGGCTCGGAAGAAATATGTAGGTAGTGTAAACAACAAATAAACCTGAAACATGATTCTAAGCAGATATGTGATCATATTCTACTTAGTTACAGGTGGTAAAATTAAAAAAAAATTGTAGCACCGACTTCAATATAAATAATATAAGTATTTAATAAGAAATATAAAACAATTTCACCTATTATCATCCTTCGGTTACGTAAAAATAATAAATCGGAATCCTTTTGTTTATTCATTAAGCACCCATCAATGCAATAATAGAAACTTTTTGATAATTATTATTCATTAATACTACTTACTACTTTTTTAAATACATTTTCAACTATTTTGTCCTAAAATTAAATATATATTTCAACAAGTATTTACAAACACCATATGCGTAAAAAGTTTTAAAAAAACTTTAAAATTCACTTGTCCAGAACGCGTTATCCCCAACTGCGTGCACGCATGTAGCAAGGTTGATAGAGGTCTAATACGAGGCATCCCATCATCACGCATACGCATTTTGATTCTTCATCAAGATCAGATGTGGATGTGTAAAGGCCACATCATCCATTTACCATCAAGTGTGCTGTGTGCTCGCTTGTCACCCTTGTTTTATAAAAAAATGAGCACCTGCGAGTGTATGCAGGTGGGACAGACAGGCCCGCAGGCACGCGGCGTCGCGCGCCCAGTCCGCGCTGCGGGCGCCGCGCCGCGCCAACCCGCCGCGCTCCAGCGGGAACACTAGCCCCGTCCGTCCGCCCCGCTCGCACACAACTACCAACCTGCGGGATTTGCATCGCAAATATCAACCATTATTCAATACTATTAAGGAATTAGAAATATTATTCAGAAATTTTAATTATTATAATATTTAAAAAGATATGAATGATCTATACCTATATATAATAGGCTACCATTTTCTTTTGGGGTCAAAAATTAAAAACCATTTAAAAACCAACTTTATATTAATGTTATAATATTCAGACATATATTTTAAAATAGCAAAATTACATCACCGTCTTCAATATTTTATGTTTTATTACTAAGCTATACTATCAAAATTGAGTGTTAAACAAAATTGCAAAATTGGCACTAAATATGGAACAGGTCTTCAAATTTTCTTCTTCAGGTCTTCAAAGGTCTTCGTCTTAAAATGTGAAGACATGTGAAGTTCGCCAACACGTATTGGGGCAGCGCAGCGGACACTTCCTTGCCCTAAAACCCTCTCAGAAATGAGGGGAGGCCTGTGCCCAGCAGTGGGACGTATATAGGCTGTAACTTTACTTTACTTTTATGGAACAGGCTCTCAAATACGGGCTTTATTATCTTTTAAGAAAATTGTAAGCATAAATGCTTATCTAGATCAATAATTAACTTTGGTAAGAGTAAGAAATGAATTATTTTACATCCAAATGTCTCATATCCAACTATCAAATTCTGAACCCAACACATTCATTATGTGCCCAGAGCCCACACATCAAGAATTTAATCCAGAGTCTCCTGAATTTTATGAAAAAAGTTGCTGGCAGTACATACATTATGTATCTGCAGAATCAGGAGCTTCTTTTCCGATTATGATATCTGGTTCAGAGTCTGAACCAAACTGGAAAACCTCTTACCCTTCACTGTCATTCACTTCACCGCCAGGTAGGTGTCTTCTTGTCTTGTTTTTTTTTTATTTCTACGGTTTTGTTTTTTTGTTTGTTACTTTGACTTATCTTTAGTTTTCTTTCTTTTTTCAATATTCTTCTATTTTTTTAAACAAAGTCCCCTTCATGAGGTGACGAAGTTATAACAGAAGCCACAGCAGCTTTTCTACCCCTATTAGACATCCTTCCGACTTTTTAGGTACAGGACTTGTGTAATAAGGAGATACTAGGCCTAGGCTACTGCGATCAATTCTGGAAGATACAGGACTTATGTAATAAGGAGATACTAGACCTAGGCTACTGCGATCAATTCTGGAAGATGATGTTTCGCCATTATTTATAGATTCATGTGAGTTCTAGAAGTAGATGCTTCTGTTTGAGTGTCACATCCGGATGTTAAGGTTGAAGGTCCAAATTGAGATTTATTTTCTGTTTCAGATCTAGAACACTGAGAATGATGCTTCGGTGAACATCAAACGGTCTTCATTAAGAATTGCAGTCAAAGACTTAGATGAAAGGGGCAATCTAGGACAGTTATTCGGTGGTTTTTCATTATTGCATGATGATTTTGTTGTCTTCTCGCGAACCAGTTTTATTACTTTAACCATTTGATCTTCATCCCAATTTCTACTTATTTGTTTTGATTGCGTCGGTGTCATTTAGAAAAAAAAATAACCTTTAGAGGCTAATTTCTAAGCACCCAAGTACTAGTACCTAAATATGGGCCTATAATATTTAGGACCATAGTCATAGCCCATATTCAAAATTGTTGAATGAAATAATGTTGAACTTCTATTTCACAAGTCATATATTACTAACAATTAATCTACCGATAGACATAAAATTAAACTTATATTCTACAAGTAAAAGATGTAGTTACACTATTTAGTCCTAATTATCATTGATAAAATAACATGTTTTTACTCATCTTACGAATTTTTTTAGAGCGGTGAAGCAACAACGTCTTACCTTATCATCACCTCTCGCAGAACTCACGAGATAGAGTGACTGCGGTGTTGGGTCTAATGAATGCAGTAGGAGATATTCGTTTGCATCGCCTTTTAATTATTTGTTTTCGAAAATTTTCACTAGCCCATGTTAAAGCACTAGCCCACATTTAGTTACTTTCCTCTTATAGCCCCTGGGAATAAGGTGATCGCTACCAAGCTATTTCTAATTTGTTTTGTGTTGTTACTTATTATGCAACTTTAACAATTAGAAATTTGTTTTTGTCTATTTTTTAAGTCTCTTTGGGTTCTTGCTGGTTCTATCCAGGCCAGACTTATTTTCCAAACCAATTGTATGTGTGTAAGGATCTCCTAGATGTGCGTTGTTTGTAGTTAGCAGTGGCTGCATACAACCGCCGGTACGATACACTCCGCCGATCGTTGAGTCCGTTTAATCCGTGAGGCGTTGAGGTCACCAGCCCCTAGGTAGATTCTTAGCCGCTCTAAAATGTTCGCGATTTTACAGTGCCTAGTCGCGGTTTTTAGTGCCACCATTTGCACTTCCCCCAACCCTTTCATTAGGAAAGGGGTAGGCGGTGCCCCAGTGCCTAAGCTAACATCTTGTATCACCCCTACTATCGCGTCGCGCATCACAGCCTGCAGTCGTTGGTAACACAGATAGGGCCCATAGATTACGTTCGAACACTTCACAGTAGGTAGACTAATAGCGTTATGTCGGACAAGGGGGAACGCCCCCTCCGCGTACTAGAAAACCACCGGACCGGAAAGGGATTTTGGACCGACCATTATTAGTTAGGGATCTAGCGAACCCAGAACGCTCTAGAGTAGTGCCGTCCTTTTCACAGATCCCGACTAGGAAGCCCGTCTCGCCGTGGAAGGAGCCCGCACCGGGAGTCGCGCTCACGCCGGCCGTGTCTGAGCACACGATTAGGCAGGAACCGTCGCCCCAACTGCAGCGGGCGAAGAAAACGGCCAGACGCCATACACCATCCGAGACCGAGGTCTCTTTATTTGAAAAGAGGCAACGCATAGGCTTTAATTTACCATCTTCCAATGTAACAACATCGTCATCGGAAGATGAAGATCACCATCAAGCGGCGACGAAGAGGGTGCACAAGTCACCGCCAAAGTTGCCATCACCACCACAACCTCCCCGTTCCATGTCACCGGACCGGCGTAGCCACGACTCAGCACGGCCACATGAGGCCACACGGCCTAGTACGAGCAGGGAGGTGAGGAGTCGTACAGCTGGGGTCCACTACGTATGCGACACTTGAAGTATCTGCTGGCCGATCAACGCCGGTGCAGACCAACAATCCGTCCGGGCTTCCACAGGATGATGGACAACGGCCCTCTACCAGTTATGCCCATATGGCAGAAGCACCAGCAGTGCCACGACCGCAAGCGGCGGTAGAGCCTGCAGACAAGCCTGCAGACAAGGAGAAGGCTAGATACCCGCCCATAGTGGCTGAATGCCTCCCGTATTGGACGAGGCATTTTAAGGAGCTCAACAGAAAGTTGGGCCACCCTCCAAATGCCCGTCCGTTTGGCAAAGGAGTTCGATTTACCCCGCAGAGTGCCGACGAGTTCCGTACCATCCAGCGGTACATGGTCGAGTTCTCGAATGAAATACCAACATTGTCGTGATACTACTATACCCCATCCGGGGACTACCAATGGGCACGGATACCAAAGCGATAGAGGAGGCTATTAGGGCAAAAAGCATCCCAATTAAATACGTCAAGGCAATACCACCACGTAGGGGCAGACCTGGATGTGTCTACTTTGCTCAACTGGATCACCTGAACCTGGAGCAGCTCCGGGATCTATACAAAAGGGTTCGTCATCGAGACCTGGCAGAGGAAAGCAGGACCAGCACAATGCCACCGCTGCCAGGCTTTTGGGCACGCCTCCGCCAACTGCTTCAGGCTAGTGAAGTGTCCACGCTGTGCCGGGGAACACATTGCTAGCCTTTGCCGTCGGGGTGGGGAGGAGGAACCAAAGTGTACCAACTGTGACAAAAACCACACGGCAAACGATCGCCGCTGCCCAGTCCTGAGGTGGACTGCTAGGAGGCAGGGGATCCCCTTGCCGGGACTACTCCCGGAGGACCCGAAAAGGGTCCCCAGAGTCGCCCAAGAGCGGTAACTATCAGGAAGGGTAGGCAACCAGCCATCCCCACCCCACCCGCAACACCTATGGAAACGGTGGAACCCGCAGAAGCAAGGGCAACCACCGGGGCAACTCTACAGCCCCCCGCTGATGCCGCCACAGAGCGGCAGACCTCAAGAAGGAGAAAGCGGACGAGGAGTAAAAAGAAGTCGCAGTCTCATCAGGCTGTTACCTCTACCCCGACACCAGCAGGACCGGTAGCCTCACAGGCGCTGGTTACGCGAAGCACCAGAGAAGAGCGTGGGAAGAGTGCCAGAAAGGGCTCTATATAGAAAATAGAGCCCGCTCTACACATAGAGCGCGCTCTACATAGAAGCAAAGATTGCAAAATCAAGACCAACGCTCGAAACCAGTGCCTTCAGATAGGAGAACACCTATAGCCGGCTTCGAGACAGCAGACGCCATCCAACGTTTGGTTGGCATTGCCATTGAGGTCGGCAGTCAAGTCCTGGCCGATATAAAAGCTGGAACAAATCCCATCACAGCGGTTATGAAGGCGCTGGCAAACCTCCTGGCCCGGCATTATAGAGGAGAGTAACCTGCGCCTCCTCTATTGGAACTCGGACGGAATACAGCAGAAGCTGCATGAACTCCGCACAGTCGCCCAACAACAAGACATCCAAGTCATCTTGCTGGGAGAGAAGAAATTAAATCCTAAGACGCACATAAAGCTGCCGAATTACCATGTATACAGGAGGGACGAGGTCACTTCTCAAGGGGCCGCCTATAGAGGGACGGTGGTTCTAGTAAGGAGGGACATCATCCATCAAGAGCTGGAATTACCTGTATACCAAACAATGCGCTCTATCGGTATAAAAATGGAGGCGGTGGGCGAGGAACTAAGGATCTACGCAGCATACCGCCCGCCAGGGACTCCATTCTGCTCCTCAGACGTCCGGACGCTAATGGAGGGCGAAACACCTACCATCATCGCCCGGGACCTAAACACCTGGCGTGGGGATTCAGAGTGATCAACCCGCCGGGTCATGAACTTTATGAAGATGCGGAGAGGTACAGCTACGACGTTTTAGGTCCCGAAGAACCTACACACGTTCCGACAGACCCACGGAAACGTCCGGATGTATTTGACATCGTCCTCTCTAGGAACGTCAACTACTCGATAGTGGTAGAGGTGCTGTACGACCTGAACTCACAGCACCTCCCGATTCTGATCACCCTTGGCCTAAAGGCGGTGACTGCGCCCCCCAGAGCATTCAAGACATGTGTCGACTGGAGGCTCTACTATCAACACCTGCAGGAGAGACCTCCAGCATCCTATAAGCACAGTGGACGACATAGAGGCCGCTGCAACCAGACTAACCAAGAACATCCAGGAGGCCTCCATGCGGCCTCTACGATCGTCCCGATCACAGCAAGGCGAGACGATCTGCCGCGAGAGATATGCGTGCAGATCAGGCGCAAGAGAGCGTTGATCTGGGCGCGCACTCGCTGCCTGAGATTAAAGGCACAGCTGAACACCTTGTCGGAGGAACTGTCGGTTGCAGTCCAGGCCTACAGAGGAGAGGCCTGAGAGCGGCACATATGAAAAGCAGAAGAGCACGACGCATCGCTCTACAAACTGAACCGACAGTTGATTAAAGCCAGACCTCCCGTTTGCCCGCTGACCAACAGCGCGGGTGAACGTTGCTATGATGCCAAAGGCAGATGGAGCTTCATGTCCGGAAGAAGAGTCGCGTACGGGAGTTCCTGTCGTCGCCCGCGCCACCGCTTGCAGGAGAGTGGTTCATCTCCCCCGCTGAACTGCGGAGGACAGTAACCGCCTGCAACCGAGGAAGGCGCCGGGGCACGATTGGATTACCAACGCTGCACTCCGACAGCTGCCCAATATAGTTCTGGTAGAGCTTGGTCGACACTACAATGGGATACTGCGGATCCCACTTCCCGGAGGACTGGAATAAAGGCAGTGTCATCGTCTTGCCGAAACCCGGGAAGGACAGGCGTAGAGCTGCCAGCTACAGGCCGATCACGCTATTACCGCACATAGCTAAACTGTTAGAAAGATTGCTGCTGAGACGTCTCCGTCCGTGCATCCAACTTCGGGCGGAGTAGCACGGATTCAGGAGGGGTCATTCTACAGTCACACAGTTGACTCTGCTGCATCTGCTTGCGGCAGAATACAACCGTGGCCGCATATCGTTGGGCGTCTTTCTTGACATTGAGAAGGCGTTCGACAGGGTGTAGCACTCAAGATTGCTTTATAAACTACACGAACAGACCAGTGTCCCTCTTGCTATGTTGCGGCTAGTGGCGTCTTTCCTGGAAGACAGGAAGTTCTTCGTCTATGTAGAAGACGCCGAATCCGCAACACGTACCATCAGAGCCGGCGTTCCTCAGGGCAGCTGTTTGTCTCCAGTACTGTACGCGGCCTACACAAACGACATCCCAACACTGGCAGGAAGGCTGCAAGAGTGGGAAGACGACGTGGAATTGGCGTTATAAGCGGACGACAGCGCCTACTTTACCTTATCTAGAAGAGCCCACATTGTCACTGCCAGAATGCAGCGTCTGCTGGATCTGTCGCCACCATGGCAGGACGAGTGGAGTCGTCAATGTTGGTAAGACGACCACTCGCCGTCTCAGAAAACTACCACCTCCGCTGATCCTCAATGGCCAGAAGATCGCGTACGAGAAGGCCGTGACCTACCTTGGGTGCCGGATTGACAGGACGCTGCGCATGACTGCACGTCGACTTCGTCATCCGCAGAGCCAGATGTGCGCGGGCGACGCTCTTGCCAGTCCTGGCATCCAAGTTGCCAACCAAGACCAAGCTCAAATTGTACAAAATGTACATACGTACCATAATCACCTACGCTGCTCCGGCCTGGTACGCGCTTCTGAGCGACCCTCTGAGGCCACGACTGCAGGCCCAGCAGAACCTGACATTAAGGACGATCATCGGAATAGGTCACAACGTCCGGAATGACATCACAGACTTCGTGGCCCGACTGGCGCGCGGCATGTTCGACCGCGCTGACAACGGGCCACACGAACACCTCCACGGCTTCGCGCCGTTGCACACACGGCCCCCGGACGGGTGACCTTATCCAAGAGAACTATAGATTGGAGAGTCGAGTAAAACCCACAATGCCGCTGATAGGCCAACTCCGACTTTACTTGACAACCTCCCTTTCTCCGTAGTTTAACCGACTGCGGAAAAAAATTTCTGACTGAGGACTAATCCACCGAGACCAACCATGCCTAGAAAGGCTCCCAGGACTGGCCCATAGCTGTGGGCCATGAGGAAGATCCGGGCAATGGGGGCATACGCCGAGGCCCGAGACCTGCATGGCATATACATGCCCTGTAGACGACAACTCACGTATGTGTGTATTTAATGTGTATTTTCTAAAACATAAGAGTAGCTTTCAGTATATATTTTTTATAATCTGCATTCAATAAAAAGGTTTCTATTATTTTCTATAGAACACGATTCAAACATTTAAGTTTGTAAGAGTACCCTCGTTTTAGGTAACTTGGTTGCCGCCGAATCGCTTGTCCTGTATTATTCTTTAAACAATGGTCTGATATTTGACACGTAAAACGTCTGCGCATGTGAACTATTAGTGGAAACGTGAAACAAGTGCTCCAAAGTGATGGAAACCTCTGCTCTTACAATATTTCGTCATGTTCGCAACAAAAGTACTACCTCTTGTATATCCTACATTAATTTTCGTAGTTACTTGTACACATTGTAGAAATCACTTTTATATCAAAGTGACAAAAGAACAAGTGGATGTAGCTCAAAGAACCGACAACCGATGGGGAAGAAAGTTATTTTAGTAGTTAGAGTGATAACCTCGTAACGGTTTAGAGCGTCCTCTCACAAGTTGGACTAGTGACCTGATAAGACATGCAGAAAGTCAATAGAGGCAAGTGACTCAGGACCGGGCTTTTTTTAGCATTCCCTGGGGGAGGCCTATGTTCAGCAGTGGACTTGTGAAGGACTGTAATGATGATGATGTTGATGATGACAAACTAAGTAAAAGTCCACCATGATCGATTTGGTTAAAATGATCATCACTTTGGTTTAATAAAAGACACTCTAACTGTAGCTGAAGCATGCTTAATGCAAGACATTTAATGTGCTTAAGAGGATTTATCTAAAGCATTTGATATAATAAATCAGGCAACGTTACTTTATAAATTAAAATTTCACGTTTTAAAATTTTACAACATATATGAACAATAGAAATGCTCTTCGTTGACTGTTTTTACTGTTTCTATCTCAATAATAGGATTCAAAATTTTCAAAATAATCGTGACAACGTAACAAGAGTTTGTTTCTCTTGAGCGATTTTTGTTTCGTATATACTTATATAAAGAACCTGCAATTTCGTTCAAAATCTACCTAATAGTATATTGTATGCAGATGATACTTCACTTCACTTTCTATATGACGAGGTCAACTGAAAAACTGAGACCCTAAGTGAAGTAAACGGTACTAAATATTTTTAAACTGGTTCCACGTGAATAATTTGACGCTAAATATTTAAAAAAAATTAAAGGAATGTTGGGAGGTAATGTTGTCATTTTGTTAAACTGGTGTTTTTGTGGAAGAAACTATATTCCTGTGGATCATGTTAGATGGTAAATTACTATGGAGACCACATATTACTACCCTATTGGATAGATCGCCAACTTACAAAGGTCAGTTTATTTTAGTTACTTGCATAACGTAATGGGCGATTTACCATATACCGACACGGTGCCGGCGCTTCATTTTTCTACTGCGCCGGTGCCGATGCCGGTCTATGCTTGGTTTTTGGGCAGTAATAACACAGACTTCATTTCCACAATACGTAAAAATGGTCTCGTCATGTCGTCGTATTTATTTGATATATCTCTTACACTTGAGATAAAAATATGACCAACGCAGAGAAGTAAAATTTTGAATTCATCCAATTTTAAAAATAAAATACGTAGAAGGAACATATTCCCCTATTTTAAAAGTTGAAAATGAATTTCGGTACTTCCGCATGAATGAGGTGATATTTAGTCATTTGAGTTTCAACCTCATACGTCCCTTCTACGTCGGTTGCACATGGTTACAATACGTGTACACAATACACATGCAGGTTTATCAACCGGCAAATGGCAGGAAGCTTGCTGTCCCGGCGCCAGCGACGGCACCGGTATTCTTCCCGAGGGCATTAGTATTCTGTGCCGGTGGGTGAGGGTATTATGTTCTGTGCCGGTGTGAGTCATCGCCGGGCCTACGCCGGTGCCAGTAAGTGGAAACACATGCCATATTATATTTTACACATTTTTTCTACCCCGGCACCCGGGCCGTTGCCAGCACCGGCGCCGTGCTGATGCCGCGCCGGTGAATGGAAAACCGCCTATTGTCTTACAGTATTATATTGTGAAGACCTGCAGCTCATGTTAATACTATTTTTATTTTGCAAAAAATGTGGTGCCCGTAGTTTTTAATTTGCGTACCCATTTTAAAAGAAATTATTTCAATAAATTAATAACTTCATTTTTAATAGGCAATATATATATATATATATATATATATATATATATATATATATATATATATATATATATATATATATATATATATATACGAAAACGTGAATCTTATTTATGAAGGATTAATAAAAGACATCGTAAGTTGAAAGATAGTAATAAAATAGATGATCCTAAAGGAGCCAATCGTTTTGAGCCTCCTAGAAATTTTAACGTAACGTAAGGGCATAATCACATTAGCAAAATCACAATTTACTATAGTAAGCGGCCTAAAGGTTTTATGAAAATCTAACCGGAATCATGAAATATAAAAAATAAGAATTGTTTTTAATATCCGTGTTCTGGCTAATGTAATTTGAAAAACAAACATGCGTGTAACGAAGCATTTTGCACTTTGTATAATAAAAAACATATATATATTTTTGAATACAATGACTTATAATAATACGAGGGCTGCACTAGAAGTATCGGGAATGGAAATTGAAAACTCCTTGGTTTTAAAAATTGAATACCATTTATTTATTTAAAAAAAGATACTCGGTCTTGTCACAAGGTTTTGTCAAACTTGTTTAGTCGTTGAGAAAGTGGAATTGATTCGAGAAAATTCAAGAGCGATGATTTATTATGACTTTCGAAGTGGTTTAACACAAAAATAGTGTGTTGACCGGATGATTTCTGCATTTGGTGATGAAGCCCCATCTAAAACCACAATTTATCGCTGGTTTGCTGAATTTCAACGTGGACGTGTCAAGCTCAGTGATGATCCCCGTCAAGGTCGTCCAAAAACTGCAGTCACCCAAGAAAACGTTGATGCTGCGCGTAAGCTGATTGAGGAAGATCGACATGTGACATACCGCGAAATTCAGGCAACTTTTAGACATTGGCATGAGTCAAATACAAATAATCTTGCATGAACAATTAGGTGTAAATAAGTTGTTTTCCCGATGGATACCGCATTCGCTCTGTGAAGAGCAAAAAGCTTGGTGCGTCAGAACTCTCGAAAGATTCCACGCAGGATCTGTTGGGATTTTAGATATTTATAAATAATAAAACTGCAGATCGGGTGAAAAATGCGTGTGCTCCGTGTAATAATTCTCTTGTCCAGTAATGACATTAGTGACATTGACAGATAAAATTAGACAATTAATATTTTTGGAATAGCTTATGGGCTTTTGTCCCATACAGATAAAAACTTAACGTTGTGTTGCCAACATATTGGCGGGGCAACTGGAAGATTAAAATGATAAGTACTTATTATTAAAGTATACAAACGTTGAAACACCCTATTAATTCACATAGACAATATAGGTAATAAAGATATTAGTATTAACAAAAGACAAGAAACAAAAATTGTTATCTTATTGACATTAACTAAATTAACAAACTAATTGAAGTAACTAAGTACTAAACAATGTAACGGATAGGTACAACATTTGTTTTGTTTATAAGACAAAAACGTTATCATTATTATTATTAAACTAAATGAACTTAAACTAATTATATTAATTACATAATAAACAATTTAGTGTAAAGGTACAACTTTTTTTTGTTTATAAGACAATCATTATTAACCAGCACCACTACATTCCAGCGGTAGAACACAAACTTTCATTACAGCTCTTTTATGTGTGTGACCATTAGCAGTTTTGACTTCAACTACTCTCACTTTTTCATCTTTACCAGGGTAAGTATTTATGACTCTGGACCCTTTACATTAGGTTGAATGTCTTGCCACTTAGGGCGAGATTGTAACAAATTTAAATAATGGTTTAGAGTAAAAACCTTCCAGAACAACATTTTTTATTTCATTACAAGTTTTCCAAAATTGAGATTGTTTTATTATGTTTACATTAGGCTCAGGATAAGTATTTAAAGCAGTTCCTATTAAGAAATGACCTGGAGTAATACAAGTATAATCATTTGGATCATTGGATAATGGCTTGAGAGGTCCGCTGTTTAAACTAGACTCAATTTGGCATATGACTGTATACAGTTCTTCATAAGTAAGAATGGACTTTAGTAACACTCTCTTTAAGTGGTACTTTACACTTTTGACGCCAGCTTCTGCCAATCCAGCGAAGACTGGTGAATAGCAAGGTAAAAAATGAAAATTAATCCTCTTTTGAGCTGAATATTGACACGCCTGTCTTTGGTGAACTGGCGAGTTGTGAAAGTTATGTAATTTTGTATTTGTTGTCATATCTATCAACTAGAATTTTCCTGGCCTCATGGTAACTCTCAGTAGACAATATGAGATTTTTGACCAGATCGTGAGGTTCCTCTCGCAGAAAATTACGTAAATAGAAAAACTTTTGCACATCATCTAAATTTTGATTGTTATGTATGAGTGAATCGAAGAGTTGTATGAATGGCTTGAACTCGGAGTACGTACCAGAGTACGTTGGTACATTTATGGTAGGTAACTTTGTATTGAATCCTTTTGTAACACACTCGTTTTTACAATCTTTTTCACAATTTATTGTTTCCAATAATTCTCTGATGACGGTGAGCGTTTTGCTGTACTGCTCTTCAACATCATCGTCATCATCGAGGTCGGGATCTATGGCGCAAATCTCCAATGTATAGTCTTCGTACTTTTTGAATGTGTCGCGAAGACGCTCTTTCTTTAGGAGTAACGCCTGTTTAGAAAACTCCTTGTAACCCTCATCGTTTTTGAACATGTTTTCAATTTTCGTTAGAGTACCTTTGATGTACGCTCGTTTCCTGACGAGCGTTCTGATTTGTTCGTCATCCATTGTTGAAAACTTGTTTCGCACACTGTAAAATTGCTGTTACAACAATATAATTCGGTTGTAACTGAAATTATCTGACTGCACAAGCACGAAACAACACGTTTTTTCTGTAAAACTGAATCTGTCTGCAGCAAAATGAAAAAATAAGACGGTTACGACGCGTTTCGATTCGAAAAAATTGCTTCGTTCGGAGGCGGCGCGCCGGCAAGGCCACGTGGTGACACGTGCTCCTCGAACTCAATAGACTCGCCGCATTATCCTCCATACCGACAATGCGAGTTCTCATACCGCACACAGAACAAAAGAGTTTTTAGAGCAAGAAAACGTAGAATTGTTAGACCATCCACCGTACAGCCCCGACCTAAGCCCTAATGATTTCTATACTTTCCCTAAAATAAAGAATAAATTGCGTGGACAGAGATTTTCATCACCTGAAGAAGCTGTGGACGCCTACAAAACGGCCATTTTGGAGACCCCAACTTCCGAATGGAATGGTTGCTTCAATGATTGGTTCCATCGTATGGAAAAATGTGTGTGGAAAAATTTCGCGGAGAATACTTAGAAAAGCAATAAATACATATTTAAATAGTAATGTTGTGTCACTTCCTTGATTCCCGAAATTTTCAGTGCCGCCCTCGTACTATATACATATATTATGTATTTGTATGTTATATTTTTAATAATAGAAAGAGATACCCCTAAAACTTGTTTTTAATCCTATTTCTAAAAGCTAATATTATATTATATGGATCAAAGTGACCATGGAACGAAACGTATTAATACCCCTATTTTTCTTTGACTTCCGGGTACGGGTATTATACGGCATTGACATTCGTCACGTTGCTGCTTTTTCGTATTTATTTCCTCATCATCTTCATCATCTAGCGTATATAGGTAATATTTTAAATGGACATATTATTCCTTAGTCATCTTGGCTTTAATCACATTTCTTTAATTACTGTAATGATATTTGGGATTAATACTCCCCAATCAATCAATATATATAAAAATTGTTTCCACATCACGTTTGTCTGTGCACTATACTTTCCGGAACTACTAAAAGGATTTTTCATCAATCTTAAAGTAACTATAAATGCTGAATTACCTACAACTTTGTTTTATACTATTAATTATTGAACATTGCACTATTTTAACTTATAATACCGGTGAAAACTACTAGACAATCGCTTTTAGTTTGTTTTTAGGTTATTGTGATATTCATATTTTATTTGTTAATTTCGTATTAACGTTAGATGCGGTAAAACTAATATCACTATTGTAATCTATAGACTAAGGAATAAGTTCACATGCATTTAATTAAGTTACGCCATAATTCGTGGTGAGTACATTCTCCATACAAAAAGAAATTGTCTCTACTCGACTAAGAAAATTAAATAGTTCTTTTTTGCGCAGATGTACATGAATTTATAACATGTCTAACCAAATTTATTCTTTTCAGATATAAAATTTGAAAATTATTGAAAAAAAAGTGTTTGCACTCCAAGGTACTTTCCTACACTACTTCTAATTCCAAGGACTTTAGGTGAATCAAACTTTAATAGCTTGACTGCAGAGGTTCATGAAATGTCTTTTAATGTCTAATATAATAATACAAAAACACGAGTAGACTCACGAGTCGAGAGTGAGCAGCAGATGATGGGATCTGTGTGCGTGTGCGCAGAATCGAGCGAGGCACTTGTCGTACGAGCCGCAGTCCAGCAGCCTCGCTCGAAACGCACACGACGCCATGTAACGACTTAAGAGCCGAATAGAGCCCTGCGGTACACACAATACAGTAATAACGACAGATTTTCCCGGACAGAGACAAACAAGCACACAGTGTCCCTGGTGGTATATGTATGTAGATATGTGGTAGAGTCACGCTGCAGATATAGTTGTAGCACGGATAGGTTGACTTTTAATAATGCAATTCCAACCAATAGGAGGGGAACACAAATCTAGTACTGGACATCTTACAATCGAATGAAAAGTATTTTATTAAAGTATAAGCGTAAAGATCAAGCATCTGGATCCGCCTGGTGATTAGTGGATACCAAAGCCCGTACACATCTACATCTGTCATCGATTAAGAATCAAAATTGAGATTCGTTGTCACCCCTGCAGACTACAATAGAATGCCTCGTTTACAGAGAAAAGGGTCTCCGGTTCTCTACACTCACCATATAAAACACAGCAACATTAAGCTGCTATCACACGCTTGTATTCTGTGAAAGCGTGGTCCTACTTAAGTCGATGCTGCAAGTAATTAGCATGGCTCTACTATGTTAAACACGAAAAGAGTACCAAGTAAGAACATAAAAACAAAAAGAGTGTTATTTTCTGATTTACAATATGCTGATTACTACCAAAATTATTCACAAGCAATTTAATTAATTGGCATAATAATCGAGTGGCAACCTCGTACCGGCAAGCGAAGTGCACGAAGTGCACCTCATGCAGGTAGCTCAGGGCCATGCTTTGAGGCGTTCCTTGGGGGAGGCCTATCTTCAGCAGTGAACTTGTGAATGGCTAAAATAATGATGATAATTAATTTACTTAATATCTAGTCTACCATATAAACGATGCTACTGACCTGATAGGATCCCTCTCGCATGTGGTCTATAGTAGCGTTAAGCGCACCGGCCACTCTAGCCACAGTTGACAGATCAGAGCAATGCGAGTCCAGAGTCGCCTCCAGTGAAGGGTGCCAAAACTGCCACAAGACCCCACGCTCGTTACACGCCGTGTACGTTGGTGGGCCTACAGCCACGGCATAGTAACCCTGACAAAGTAAAGCATAATATCCATTACGCCTCAATTAACTGAAAACTCAGATAACATTCGCCATGTAGTGACACCGCAATAATAATAATAATGTCCTCAAATTCGAATTTCGGTCACGGCCGCCAGCCGCAACGAAGACCAGCTGCGCAGGACAGGGTTATAGTGCACGAGTGTATGTACAAGCACAGGTGCACTCTCTGCTCCCTCGCTGTCATAGTCTAATGGGATGGTAATCCGACACGACAGGAGCGAGATCGGGCGCATTAACGGTTTTACCTACGTACTTTCCGAGACACGGGGACGAAACACCTTCAATTTCCTGACACTGGACAGGTTCTTGACAGGAAAACTCAATAAATGGGTGCGTTCGGCAGAAAAAAGCGCTAGCAAGCGCTTGTAAGCAAAATGGCGATCATAAGCGGTAAGCGCTGTCAAATCGTAAGTAGCTATTTTCCTCTAGGACACGAAGTTAGCTTTAACCTAACTTAATTTAAATATATGTTTGTGAAGTATTCATATTAAAAACTTACCAATCATGATTTTTTAATAACATGTATATCTCTATTCATATCATTATATTACTTAAAACTAATATTGCAAAAAAACAACTTATAAACTCTACTTCAAAACAAACAAATTAAATAAGCAAAATGGCGGATTGTGTCAGCGCTACTGAAGTAGCAATCGTGTCCTGGCCAAAAACTATTTTAGCGCTAGTAAGCGCTTGCTAGCGCTTTTTTCTGCCAAACGCACCCATTGATTTACTACTTTAATAATTGATTTTTTTTTGCGTGGTAGAGCCACGCTGCAGCTATACCATAGTTGTAGCACGTATGGTTCGGCTCGAACGGGGCAGGACCAAGGCAATGCACCTGCAATTCCTCTGGTATTGCAATTGTTCATGGGCAGCGGTATCAGGTGAGCCGCATGCTTGTTAGCTCTTCTTGTATAAAAAACGAGAGACCCAACAGTAATGCTGGAACAATTTTAGGCCATAAGAAAAATATAAGGTAAATGAAACCTTTAATATTTTGCCATTGAGTCCAGTAATAAGGAGCTATATTTATTTTGTAACAAAACCATAACTGTTCTCAAAAATAAAACATGAGATGACACTATGAATCGAAACATCTTCAAAATTACTCTAAATATACAGGAAGTTTGCGGACGGAAAAATTTGAAACTTTGACGACGTAACTGTGTCACCATGTTTGTTTGAAGTTGCATGTGTACATGAACAGAAGTAGCCACTTATCAGGTGGACTGTAAATTTGCTTTTATAAACGGCGTTGAGTCCCTGCGATTTATCAGTGAGTTTACTCACCCCCTGAGCAGCGGTGTAATGCAGCAGCGCCAGCGGGTGCGTGAGGGGCACGGCGCCCGTGTAAGCGGCGCGCGCGGCGCCCCCCACCCTGGCTGCCAGCATCAACTTCGCCTCCACCTCCCCTGTACCCCCTGCACCCCCTACACCCCCAACACCCACGCGGACCATCACCCACGCCGCACCCTCCACTAACGCTAAGCGGTGCTCCGTTCTTGTTTGAGGGGATACTACCAATTAAAATTTAATTAGGGCTTGATCTTATACTATTTATCTACCGTTTAATGGGTAACATATCAACTACCCCATATCGTCCCGTGGGTGTCGCAAGAGGCGACAAAGCGAAACAAATCTGGAGACGAGCAAAACAACTGCGGTTGCCGACCCGCTTGCCAAGCGTGGCAACTATGGCAAATATCCCCCTATAAGGCAATCCATAGAATACTATAATATACAATAGAATGGCTGTCAACCTTATTTTATACGACGATAGGCGTCGCCGAGAGCACACATACAAGCAAAAACGTTGTATTATCACTACTACAAACCCGATTCGCTGTATTGACAGATAGATCTTAACACATATTTATTTGTAAATAGCGTGCAATTTGGCATTTTCTAAATAATTTGTAACTTGTTGTAAATTGTAACGTCAAAACAAATCTCGTGTTGACGTTTATACGTGTGAATTGACGTGTTAGTGACATTTTAGTGCCCTGACCTGACCACTCCCCCGTTCTATTATGTATGTATTAAAATATTCTATGAGGCAATCTATAAGGGAGGGCTGTTTTCATCAAGGCTTTAAAAGGCCGTACCGGTTAACGGTTAATGTCATCACTTTAGTCGTTGCAACCCTGACCGCCAGGACCACGTGCCAGTATCCTTTTTGGTATGTAGTTCGCTTCAGTCTGTGTTCTTCCGGGTTATTATTAGACAGTTTTTATTATAAAATATATTTTTTATATTTTTCTTTAAATGTCTTAATAGCTTTCAGGCTACAAAATTGTAGCGTTAGGTCGTTACAATACAGCGTACCTCAAGCTCCGACGAAAAGCGGCGGTGCAATGGCACGGTGCGGCGAGAGAATAACTTGACGCACGAGTTGTCTTTAAACCGCACGTCTACACTTACTTTTGTGGATGGAATCTTGAAGTAGATGTTAGTTCTTTTATTGTGACAATAGAAGTAAAGAAAAACCACTTTAAAAGATGATCGAATAGAGAATATATAAAAGAGAAGATATAATAAAATTAATGGCATATTATATTTAATTATAAGGAAAGGTAGCGTTGCTAAATGAACTTATTGTGGATATTTCAATTTTAAAATATTTAATAAATTTATATTATATGTAATAAAGTACATAGACCGTGTAGTGACGATGTAAGAATATCTTCCCGTAGGAGTCGCAGGACATGACAGAGGAAAACAAACTAGGAGGTGGGCAGTAGCATCTTTCTTATATCAACTAAATTAAAATCTGCTCTGAAAACTCGCCTAATAAGTGTGACAACTTCCCCTTCTACAAGTGTGATAATACCCCCCTTATAAAGCAGTCCGTAGGGGAGGCCTATGTTCAGCAATGGACATTTGATATGCTGTAACGTAACAAGTACGTGTCAATCCAAATCACATGATGTCGACAACAGCGCCACCTACGGTGTCCAATTGCGAATCTAATTTATTCTCGAATCAACATAATCACAAGCAAAATTTCATCAAAATCGGCACAGCTTTTAGGAGGCATTCAGTCATATATACACTGACAGAAGAGACGTTAGTCATAGTAAACTTTTTTTAATTTTCGTACAATATCTAAACCGGTTTCTAATTCCCGATGAAACCCAACTTAGTGCTTTATCAAAGTTTCATTATATTAGTTCTGAACTAGATCGCATACTGTATGATTTATTGGCTCTTGATTTGTTAGCAACGGCAGGTAAACTCAAGCCTGCTGTCAATTAGATGTTTCTCTTTGATGCTAACGAATTTGAACAAAAAGTTTTGTATTTATAATGCTTCAAACAAAAAGTTTTTACTTTTTGTTTAAAGCATTTGACAAACGAGCACACAGTCCACCTGATGGTAAGTAGATGCTGTGCCCCATAGACATCCACATTTATCTTTAATTAAGCATCAAAATTCAAAACGCAAATGCGCTGTCAACCCTGAGGACTAAGATGGAATGCCTCATTTCCAGTAATGGTATTACCGGAGACCCTACACTCACCATATGAAACACAGCAGCTTTGCGCTGCTATTTTACGCTGGTATTCTGTGAGAGCGTGGTCCTTCCCCGGTCGAACCGACCCATTCCTGCTACAACTATAATATAGCTGCAGGGTGGCTCTACCACGTACATTAGTTGCTAAGAGAAAGATTATGCTGGCCATTTCCTGGTTTGCTTCCCTCGGTCGCCTCTACACTCACAAAACGATATGGGGAAGTGGATATTATTATAACACCACTGCATGGTCTGCTGCTGCACTGCTTATTGGTGTATATCGCTGAATATTTGGTTCAAATATCTTTTATTTCTCGTCTTCATCAAAATGTACTCTCAAAGTCCGTATTAGGTAGGATTTTCTTTAATCATCTTTGGCAGACGGATCGATGATCACAGTCCCAGATGTCTCGTATCTTTAACTCATCTGTCGAGAACTCTTACCACGAAATCCTGGGATCAACGATCAAAACAATCCTTGGTTGTACATTGCCTCTAGCGGTGACGATAGCTACGCCCATGTGTTTAAGAGAGCGCGCAATACATTTTTCTAGCGGTACATGCATGCAAGCGATTGAAACATCAGCTTCGGTGTTTTTTAACTTCCCGCTATGAAAATCAATGATTTTCAAAACATTGGAAAGTTATCGTATTTTATAGTATAAGGGAGTACACAGCCCCTTACCCCCCTACCTGATCATAATTGGATATTGTGACCCATAGACATATACATATATTCTCGATTAAGTGACAAGATGTAGATTGTCACCCCTGAGGACTAAGATCGAACATCTCATACCCAGTAAAAAGAGTCTCCGGTTCCTGCATTCTCCATACGAATACACAGCAGCATTTAGCTGTTATTTCAAGCTGGTATTCTACGAGAGCGTGGTCCTTCTCCGGTCGAGCCGACCCATTCGTGCTATAATAATCAGTCTTTAATAGCTGCAATATGGCTTTATGAAATATACGTATATTTCATCAATGTACATTACAAAATATATGGCCGGAACCTAGAAATTGTGACTCGAGAACCTTTACCGTTATCAAATACCGTTATCAACGATTGAAACTATACCTTTAAATGACTCATTATCTTCATTTACATTACTATGACAGTTGCCGTGTAGTGGCGGTTAAGAATATCCACTACCCCATATCTTCCCGTGGGTGTCGTAAAAGGCGACAGAGGGACACAGGTAGGAGATGGGCAGCAGCATCTTCCTGATAACAGCAACTGTACGACAAAAAAAACTGCGGTTGCCAATCCGCTCGCCAAGCGTGGCAACTATAGCAATATACCCCCCATGAACAATTACACAAATAGACGGCCCCCAGTCCCCGGTGGCCCGCTATTCCTGGCTACGGTGGCGACCATGGTAACGGCGGGGCAGGGGGTGCTAAGAATCTCCGGTGGAGGTTCGGTTGCCACCTACGACGACTCGACCTGGCAACATTTAACGCACGCACTCTGAGGACTGACGAGAAGATCCTGGAGCTGGAAGAAGAGATAGATAAGTTGCGCTTGAATATTATAGGATTATCCGAGGTCCGAAGAGAGGGGGAGGACACGGTGATTCTCGAATCCGGCAACTTGTTCTATCACCGGGAGGGCGACCATCTGTCCCAAGAAGGTGTCGGATTTATCGTCCACAAGTCTCTCGTCAACAACATTGTAAAGACACTCCCAGTGTGTCGACGAGGGTCGCGTACCTGATATTCAGAATCACCAAACGGTATTCGCTGAAGGTCATACAGGTTTACGCACCAACCTCGGCACATCCCGATGAGGAGGTGGAGGAAATGTATGAGGATATTTCCAAAGCCATGCATTCCTACACGGTGTTGATGGGAGACTTCAACGCGAAACTAGGCACAAGAGAAAACGGTGAGCTGAAGTTAGGGAAATTTGGAGTAGGGCATCGGAACTGAAGGGGCCAGCAGCTGGCCGGCTTTATGGAGAAAGAGGGACTCTTTATGATGAACTCTTTCTTCCAGAAGCGGCCCCACAGGAAGTGGACCTGGTCGAGCCCCGACGGTTCGACAAAAAATGAGATTGACTTCACTATGACGACCAGACGCCAACTGTTCAGTGATGTCTCAGTGATCGCAAGGGTGAAAACTGGCAGTGATCACCGAATGGTTAGAGGCACACTGAACCTAAATGTTAAGTTGGAGTGGTCTCGTCTAATGAAGTCAACGCTCCGTCCCCTTCGTGCTCTAATCCAGAATCCCGAAAACTTTCAGCTCGAGTTACGTAACCGCTTTCAGTGCCTACAAGATTGCAATTCAGTGGATGATATGAATGACAAGCTCGTGGAAACTGTCCATGCGGTCGGAGCTAAGTTCTACAAGACCCGTCGCAGAAGAACACAAAAACTCTCCGATCACACTCTTAATCTCATGGCTGTTAGACGGGAGATGCAATCGTCAACAGATTTGACAGCATACAGGCAACTGAACAGACAGATCTCCAAATGCATGCGGCGAGACTTACGCAACTTTAATACTGCTCGTATTAAAGAAGCGATCGAGCGGAACCAGGGCTCCAAAGTCTTTGCCAGAGATTTGTCTGCCAGTAAGAGCCAACTGTCAAAGCTGAAGACTGAGTGTGGCAGCATCGTTTCCGGGACACCTGAGATTTTGAGTGAGATTGAGAGGTTCTATGGGCAGCTGTACACATCATCGTTGGAGCCACACGCAAGTGTGAGTAACGATCCAAGAGCAAGTCTTATCCGACACTATTCCGACGATATCCCGGACGTCAGTCTAAGCGAGATTAGAATGGCTCTCCAGCACCTTAAAAACGGCAGGGCCCCAGGCGACGATGGAATTACAGCGGAGCTTCTGAAAGCGGGTGGAACACCGGTACTTGAAGTCCTTCAGAAGCTTTTCAATTCCGTCTTCCATGGTGGCACTACTCCAGAGGCGTGGAGCAGAAGTGCGGTGGTCTTGTTCTTTAAGAAAGGCGACAACGCTCTCTTAAAAAACTACAGACCGATATCCCTTCTGAGCCGCGTCTACGTGCTGTTTTCGAGAGTCATTACGAATCGTCTCGCACGCAGACTTGACGACTTCCAGCCTCCCGAACAAGCCGGTTTCCGAAAAGGCTTCAGTACCATAGACCACATACATACCCTGCGGCAGATTGTACAGAAGACTGAAGAGTATAATCTGCCACTTTGCCTGGCGTATGTGGACTATGAGAAAGCCTTTGATTCCGTCGAAATTTGGGCGGTGCTACAGTCCCTTCAGCGGTGCCAAGTTGACTGTCGGTATATCGAAGTGCTGAAGTGTTTGTACAGTAGGGCTACGATGGCTATCCGAGTACAGAACCAGAGCTCGAAACCTATCCAACTGCAGAGAGGTGTAAGACAGGGTGACGTTACATCCCCGAA
This sequence comes from Parnassius smintheus behrii, assembly GCA_036936625.1. Lineage (NCBI taxonomy): Eukaryota > Metazoa > Arthropoda > Insecta > Lepidoptera > Papilionidae > Parnassius > Parnassius smintheus. The sequence continues at coordinate 48,998,146 of JAUPFT010000010.1, forward strand.
ACTCTTCACCGCTGCGTTGGAAGACGTTTTCAAGCTACTGGACTGGAAATGATACGGTATTGACATCAATGGCGAGTACATCACTCACCTTCGATTTGCCGACGATGTAGTCCTTATGGCAGAATCGCTGGAGGACTTAAGCACTATGCTCAATGACCTCAATAGTGCCTCCCAACGGATAGGTCTTAAGATGAACTTGGACAAAACAAAGATCATGTTCAATGTCCATGTCACACCTATGCCGGTAGTTGTTGGGAGCACTATGCTCGAAGTTGTTGACGAGTACGTTTACCTGGGACAAATAGTCCGACTAGGTAGGTCCAACTTCGACCGAGAGGTCAATCGATGGATTCAACTCGGCTGGGCAGCGTTCGGGAAATTACGACATATATTCTCGTCAGGTATACATCAATCTCTAAAAACTAGATTGTACTGTAGATGACTTACGGATCTGAGACGTGGTCCTTCACTGCTGGCCGTGTGAGGACGCTCAAGGTCGCTCAGCGAGCTATGGAGAGGGCTATGCTCGGAGTTTCTCTGCGTGATAGACTCAGAAATGAGGATATCCGCAGTAAAACCAGAGTGACTGACATAGCCCAACGGATTAGTAAGCTGAAGTGGCAATGGGCCGGCCATATAGCTCGAAGAACCGATAACCGATGGGGAAGAAAGGTTCTTGAGTGGCAGCCTCGTACCGGTAGGCGTAGTGTAGGGCGACCCCCCACTAGATGGAGTGACGACCTGGTAAGATATGCAGGAAGTCGATGGATGCAGGTGGCTCAGGACCGTGCTTTGTGGCATTACTTGGGGGAGGCCTATGTTCAGCAGTGGACTTGTGAAGGGCTGTAATGATGATGATGATGATGATGACAGTACCATGGCAAAAAAAACGTAAAAGTATGTAATTCAACCAATCAAAATAATAATTAGTCCGGGCAATCTAGACATTCGGTGATACATAAAGTTACAACAAACTGATAATCGGTAAAATTGTTCAAAATACAATTATGAATAAAATTTGAAGTTCAACATTCCCGTGTATGGAAAAACGTTTACAACTTTTACGTCTTTTTGAATCGTAATATCTCAAAAACGGTGGCTCGTACGAAAAAAATAATGGTAAATTTTTATAGATAATTTCATGATGTATAACTTTTGTTTGGGGTATTTTTATGATAAAACTTACCGTTTTGCTGAAAATCGTGAAGAACTCATTTTTTTTACTTTGACCTTTAGTAAAATTTTTTTCATACGCAGGAATGGTGGGGAACTTCAATAATTTTACCTATTATCAGCTTGTTGTAACTTTATGTATCTCATTTTCTCGTTTAATTTGACCGGACTAAATGTTATTATGAATTGTGATGAAATGAGGAAAAATTTGGGCACAGCGTTAAATAACTGTTTAAAAGGACAGCTGATTAGTAATTATTGCATGCCTAGGGCATCCTTTATAGTCGTATAATGAATAAAGATTTTGCTAGTAAACTTTGTTCTAATAGAAAATTTATAATTCGGTGTACATTACCTCTCTGCAAGTAGCAGTAGCGGTAGGGGCGCGCATGTATCGAAGCTCGCGCGCAATGTACGCGCTCGATTCCCCCTCCCCGTGCACGCGCACTGCGTGCCGCTACCTGCACCCAGCGCTCCACCACCTTGTCCCTGCATATGCCAAACACCTTTATTTTTATCATTCCCTCGGATAATTTCTTGAAGTGAATAATAGAATTACCGTGTGGTGTCGGTGCAAGAATATCCACTGCCCCATGTTATCCCGTGGGTGTCGCAAGAGGCGACAGAGGGAAACAAATCCAGAGATGGGCAGCTGCGTCTTCCTAATAACGACTAAAATAAAAAAAGTGCCACTGCCGTCCTTTTTCTAAACCTGGCAACTATGGCAAATATCCCCCCTATAATGGCAATTTATGGGGGAATCCTATGTTCAGCTTTAATTGGCTGTAACGGTAACTGTAAAGATAATAATAGACTCAGGCGTTACTTTGCAGAAATTCTCTGAAGAGGAAAAGCAGCTAATGCTAATCGAACTCGGTGAGACAAATTTTTCTCTTTTAACGCGGATTTTAGCTTAAAAAATTTCAACATCTTTACTTTTAAATTTTAAGTGAATAAATCAAATCGGATGCAATTCGGATAAACAGAACTCGAGAAATTGAGACACTTTTGTCACGAATTCCTTAACACTTTCAAGCAACCAATGCGTGTGGACAGTTCATGACGTTCCATGGAACTGAGACCTAGTCTTTCACTACTGACAAAACTAAAAACTAAAAAAAATAAGTATTCCCAGAGTAACGAATTTAAAAGATAATACCTAAAATTATCCATAAAAAGAAGAGAATCTACGGATACGTATATCCTGAACATCACTAGGCGGTTATTCGTGGTGATATTCCGAACTCTGTCTCATTTTTATTTATTTCTTTCGCAAACCAGAGTATGAACAAGACACACCTTAGACAGCCTTAGATATTCCTACCTAGGAATTCAATTACAATAAACTAATTTTTGAAAAAATACACCATCATCTGGACTAAGAACTTACGTATCACATAAGAATAATTTTGGACCTTTGGCTGGTGATCTTCAAAACATGTTATGAAAGTTACAGCCTATAGACATCCCACTCATGGGCACAGGCCTCCGCTCACTTCTGAGAGGGTTTTAGGGCTAGGAATTGCCCGCCGCACTGCCCTAATGCGTGTTGGCGAACTTCACATGTCTTCGAAATATATTTTATCTTATTTCTTACACATGTAGGTTTTCTCACTATAATTTCCTTCACCACCGAGCACGTGGTAAATCAGCACTTAAAATTGCATTTAACAATTTCATTGGTGCCGGCGGGGATCGAACTTAGTTTTCTCGCGTACTGTGAAATTTACAGCGAGCGCTAACCATCTGAGCTACCTCGGTTCTAAGCATCTTATATCTGTTGGCAAATAACAGTCCATGCACTGCTTTTAATCTGAAGAGTATAAAGAGCCACCATATCTATATTAAAGTCCGTGAGACAATTCCATTATAGATCTCTGAGGTGAAAACGCATTCGTAACCTTCTTCACTTTAAATTCGCTGCTGATGTTCGCGGACTACGGTAGCCACTTACCATAAGTTTTATAAAAAATACAACCTAGTCTGTGACAATGGCAAATGATCTAACACATCTCGACACTAACAGACAGTATACTAGGCTGCACTAAAAGTATCGGGAATGGAATATTTCCACTGTTCCTGTCATATTAAAATCTTTTTTAATTGAAAACTCCTTGGTTTTAAAAATCGAATACCATTTATTTATTTAAAAAAGATTCTCGGTCTTGTCACAAGGTTTTGTCAAACTTGTTTAGTCGTTGAGAAAATGGAATTGACTCGAGAAAATTCAAGAGCGATGATTTATTATGACTTTCGAAGTGGTTTAACACAAAAACAGTGTGTTGACCGGATGATTTCTGCATTTGGTGATGAAGCCCCATTCAAAACCACAATTTATCGCTGATTTGTTGAATTTCAACGTGGACGTGTCAAGCTCAGAGATGATCCCCGTCAAGGTCATCCAAAAACTGCAGTCGCCCAAGAAAACGTTAATGCTGTGCGTAGGCTGATTGAGGAAGATCGGCATGTGACATACCGCGAAATTCAGTCAACTTTAGACATTGGCATGAGTCAAATACAAATAACCTTGCATGAAAATTAGGTGTAAAAAAGTTGTTTTCCCGATGGATACCGCATTCGCTCTGTGAAGAGCAAAAAGCGGCTCGCGTTCCTTGGTGCGTCGGAACTCTCGAAAGATTCCACGCAGGATCCTCAAATGCTCTGCGAGGATGGACCGAAGGACATGGTGGAAAACACCGTGGAGGTGTGCCCTGCTTGGGCGGAGCACCGACGTGTCCTCGTAGCGGCGATAGGCGGCGGCGACCTCTCGCGTCCGGCCCTGGTCGAAGCTATGGTCCGGAGCGAGACGGAATGAGATGCCGTCACCACCTTCTGCGAAGCAGTGATGTTAGCGAAGGAGGTGGCGGAGCGGGAGAAGAAGAGAGCAGCAGCTTTCCTCCCCGGCCGTCGCGGGAGACGCCCCGGGCGTCGGGGGCTACGTCGTGGCCCCTAAGCCTTAATAATTTCTATACTTTTCCTAAAATAAAGAATAAGTTGGGTGGACAGAGATTTTTATCACCTGAAGAAGCTGTGGACGCCTACAAAACGGCCATTTTGGAGACCCCAACTTCCGAATGGAATGGTTGCTTCAATGATTGGTTCCATCGTATGGAAAAATGTGTCAATTTTCGCGGAGAATACTTCGAAAAGCAATAAATACATTTTTGAATGGTAATGTTATGTCACTTCCTTGATTCCCGAAATTTTTAGTGCCGCCCTCGTAAGAGTCTCTCACTTTTACCAGATGTGAGATATACCCAGACGGGCCGCGGGGTAAAAGAGAGAGAGAGCGAAAAGGTAGAATTTCCACTAACCTTAGTCGCTCCGTGGGTGTCGTAAAAGGGGTGATATGTGTCGTAGTTTGCTACGCCCGGACAATGGGTTGGCAACAGCTGTTTTTTTTATTTTTAATCGTTATTAGGAAGATGCTGCTGCCCATCTCCTGCCTGTCTCCCTCCGTCGCCTCTTGCGACACCCACGGGATGTGATATGGGGTGGTGGATACTCTTACACTGCCACTAAACGGCCATTTACCATCAGGTGAACTGTAAATTTGTTTGTCACTTCAGTTTCAAAATAATGATTAAAAAAATGGATATTTTAAAGAGAAACCATCAAAACACCTCACCTGCATAAATATCCCGACGGTGTTAAAAACTCCGACCACTTGTCAGCTTCCCGGCCAGTCAGTCTGATCTTCCCGTAGCCGACAGGACCGTCCTGGAGGCGACAGTCCTCACTGTCAGCGTTCAGGACTGGCAACGAATCCAACGTGACTATGTACTCTAGTGAACGTGATCGCATCTGAGGATAATTGAATTTGTAATATAAACATCATATATATTTTTAATAAAAGAAACGTGCACAAGTCCAATGGGGAAAAATTAAAAAAAAATTCGCAACTAACGCACAACCAAATAGTGGCTCAAATTGGAATCATCAGAACCGAAATCTAGTCCGTCGCTACATATCGCAGTCGTAGTCGCAAGCGAAGAAATTGCTTTTTCTTAATATGATTATCCTATATTAGTAATAAAAATATTTAAGAAGTGAATTTTAAACCTTACCATGTAGTGGCGGTGTAAGAATATCCACTACTGTAGTGGATATTCGGCAAGAGGCGAAAGATGGAAACGGACTTGGAGATGGGCTGTCGCATCTTCCTAAGAGCAACTAATATTGCGGTTTCTCACCCTTATAAGGCAATCAAAGGGGAGGCCTTTGTTCAGTAGTGAACTTTTAATAGGCTGTAGCGATCGCTGGAGGCGGAATTCAAATCCTTAAAAATAATCTCCGGATTAAAAAATATCTAAATGTGCCGATGTGTAGATCGATGGTGTTTCTCGATGCGAATTGGTTAAGGAGTTAGTTTTTAAACCATTTCTATCTAGAAGAATAATATGTTTACCTGTTACAGAAACACTTTACACGATAGGAAAAATTACTTGCCTTTTTTTCTCTATGCAGCGCAATCAAATGACTGCATCGGAAGCGAGGATCTTTCTGCCCAGCTCCGTCCACAATTCGTTGAACTATTCCCTCAACTAAGCATTCCATTTCAATTGACATTCGATCTGTAAATATAAAAGTAAAGTAGTAACAACCTTTATTAGTTCCACAGATGGACACAGGTATCCCCTCATTCCCGAAAGTGTTTTGAAGCAGGATAGAACCTGCCATAATGCTTACAGAGATAATCGGTAGACTTCGAAAGCTGAATTTTTCGTTTATTTCCTTTTATTTGACACCATGCTTTTCTGTACGGTGTAGCACGTAGTAAATCGGCAATGAAAACTACAGTTTGAGTGATATAGGCAGAAATATTACAAAATTGATTTTCGATTCAGGCATAATTGTCGCCCAAGAATCCATTAAAGTAGAAGATACGCGGGTGAGTCAATAAGTTGGCGGTTATGTCTATTTTTATTTAGTAAAAAAAAGTAAAGTTACAGCCTATATACGTCCCTCTGCTGTCCCCTCATTTCTGAGAGGGTTTTAGGGCAAGGAAGTGTCCGCCGCGCTGCCCCAGTGCGTGTTGGCGAACTTCGCATGTCATAATAATTAAAGAAATTTTTTTTCTTATTCTTAAGGCATGCAGGGTTCCTCACGATGTTTTCCTTCACCGCTGAGCACGTGGTAAATTAGCACTTAAAATTGCAATTAACAATTTCATTGGTGCCGGCGGGGATCGAACCCGGGTTACTCGCGTCCTGTTATATTTACAGCGAGCGTTAACCATCTGAGCTACCACAGCTCTATTCATTGCATTAATGAAAACAACCATTTAATAAAACAAAACAACCGCATCATTACTTATTGAGCTATAGTTGACTGAGTAACAAAATCAGAAAGACAATTTGAAAGCAGTAGTAGCTCACGGGATCATTTAAACTTGCATTTTTTTAAAGAATATTAATAATGCTATAAACATTACTAATATTCCCCTTAACCACTCGTGGTAAACTTAAATTGCTTATGTTATGAATGGTTCACGCCAGTAGTTGAATGGCGGATTCGAACCCACGACCTTTTTTACTTCGCGGTCCGCGCCCTGCCATTAGGCTACTGTCGCTTAATGTACGCGAAATACCGAAGACTTCCCACATGGACCACTAAAATTGTAACATGAATAAAAATCTACAATTTTGTGAAGTTAAAAAAACGGAAACTAAAAGTTCCGAGGACAAATTAAAATACTTCAAGGTTGTTTGAAACCCACCAATACCCACTGCTCCAGAGTGGTTAATTACTGTCTACTTTAAAATACTCTAAACCAGGAGATGAATGTAGCAGTGAAACGTATAGAGACAATTAATTTGCACATTTGTTTTTCATTTTTATGGGTCATTCTGTTACATTAACCTTGCCCTCTTTTTCTTTGAAAAGTAAATTTCAAGTCACGACGTCTAATACAGATATGAAGGCATCGTTTTGACGTTTCATCTTGCATTGTGATGCGTCATCGAATCACAATGCAATCGTTGTCATCGCACATTGGATCATTTTCCAGGATCTATTATATAAATTGCAATTTCTTAACATCATCATAATAGCACTCACTTGATAGTTTATTAACGTGATACTACAATAATAAACTTTCGAAGTGATACGTTATTTTAAACACCCGTGGAACGAGATGAGAGAATAAAAAGTAATTATTGATCACTAAAATATTTCACTTCAAACATTGACTTTAACGTCAATGTTTGAAGTGAAATATTTTAGTGATCCGGGACGTCTGCTGTGGACACGACGACTGGGGTATTGGAGGGGCGACCCTATGGGGGGGTCGCGCTGCTGTGGAGAAAAAGAGTGTTCCCCTGTGTATCCGTAATACCGTGTTCAAGTGCTCGTATTTGTGCCATTAAAGTTGATCTCGGTAACCAAAAGCTAATAGTGTGTAGTGTGTATATGCCAGTTGATTGCACTGAAAACTTAACAGATTTTACAGACTGCTTAAGCTATTTAAATGCTATAGTAGAAGAGAGTGAATGTGAGACAGTGTTTCTATTGGGGGACTATAATGCTCACCCAGGGCGGCCGTTTTATGAAGAACTGAAAAACTTTTGCGCGGAACAGGACTGGTTTTGTGCCGACGTGAGTACCCTAGACTGTAATTCATTTACATACGTCAGTGACGCGCATGGGACTGGGAGGTGGTTAGATCACTGTATAGTCACTGAGTCAGCGTATAAGTTAATAAATAATACGAAGATTTTATATGATGTGTACTGGTCTGACCACTTCCCACTCTTGATTGAATGTAGGTTGAACTATGTTATACCTAAGGCTCTTCCGAAAATAATCGCGTGCAATAAAATAAAATGGGGCAGCAGAAATGATGAACAAATAACTCATTATACGGAATTATGTAACAACAACCTTAAGTCAATACATTTTCCATCAGAATTTATAAAATGTAGCTATTTTTTAAAATATAATTTATAAAATGTAGGTTTTTGTGACGATATGAGTCATAGGAGTGTCATAGACAATTTATATAAAAACATAGTGTCTGTTTTATCATGTGCAGCAATCAAAACTCACCAAGGAAATATGTGTAAAAAGAAAAAACGTGTGCTAATAGGGTGGAATAAGCACGTCGCTGAGGCACACAGGGAGGCTAGGTCCAAATTTATGATGTGGGTATGGTATGGTCGACCGAGGCAGGGTTTTGTCTATGATGAGATGGTTAACAGCCGCCGTGTTTTCAAGAGTAGATTGAAGTGTTGCCAAAACCACCAAAATCAACTAAAAATGGATAAATTGGCTACTTATCATTCAAAACAAGATTTTAAGAAGTTTTGGAAATCCACGAATAAGCTCAACGTTGGACCTAGTCTTCCTGAAGCAGTAAATGGGGTCAGTGACATGAAGCAAATTGCAGATCTCTTCAGGGATCATTTTATGGTCACGTCACCCTTAGGGCCGTCGTCACACCCCGTGTCCAATGCTGAAACCAAGCGTGAACTCAAAATGGTAGCAAGTGACAAAATGATAGCACGAGTTATTAGAACTATGGTTGCAGGTAAGTCACCCGGTCACGATGGTCTCAGTATTGAGCACTTTAAATATGCAGGTGTGCACTTACCTAGAGTTTTGGCATTATTATTTAATGTTTGTGTTTCGCATACCTACTTGCCTGCCGACTTAATGAGGACTTCAGTTGTCCCCATTGTAAAAAACCGTACTGGTGACGTATCAGAGAGATCGAACTATAGACCAATATCCTTGGCAACGACAATAGCCAAGATATTTGACAGTATGCTTAACTCTATTCTAGAAAACCACTGTATGCTACATGATGGCCAGCACGGCTTCTCGCGTGGTCTATCAACAGAAACAGCAATAATGAGTTTAAAGCATACTGTCAAATACTACACGGACAGGCGCACCCCAGTGTATGCCTGTTTTCTAGATCTGAGTAAAGCTTTCGATCTTGTCTCGTACGACACCTTATGGCGTAAGTTAGAAGGCGTAGGTTTACCTTGTGGCTACACCAATTTACTCAAGTATTGGTGTTTACCCAAGTGAACTATGTGAGATGGGCGAATGAGTATTCTGAGCCGTATAGGATGGAGTGCGGGGTTAGACAAGGGGGCCTGACATCACCGAGGCTCTTCAACCTGTATATGGACGCACTGATTCGAGAGCTCAGCAGCATGCGTGTCGGCTGCCATATCGGCAATGTGTGTGTGAACAATATCAGCTACGCGGACGATATGGTTCTGCTGGCACCCTCAGTTAGTGCGATGAGAGCTCTACTCGGTGTTTGTGAAAAATTCGCTGTCTCACATGGTTTACTATACAATACCGAAAAGTCGCATTTCATGGTATTTAAGGCTGGCAGTAAATGTCCTAGTGTGGTACCACCTATAAAGCTTTATAACGAACCGCTAGAAAGGGTCTATAGTTTTAAATATCTTGGACATATTGTGACTGACAGCCTTAAAGACGATGAAGACATTGAAAGAGAACGTAGGGCACTGTCGGTCAGGGCGAATATGTTGGTGCATAGATTTGGTCGTTGCACTGACGCTGTCAAGATCACGCTTTTCAAGACATATTGTGCGTCATTTTATTCTTGCAGTCTATGGACCAACTACACCAAAAAGACTTATAGTGCCCTACGTACTCAATACAACAAGGCATTCAGGGCGCTGTTGCGGCTGCCGCGCTACTGTAGCGCGTCTGCGATGTTTGCACTGGCGGATGTGGATAGTGTTGATGCAATAATACGAAAAAAGACCGCATCTTTGCTAAACAGAGTGCGCGGCAGCGGCCACAGTGTACTGAGTGAGATTGCCAACAGTGGGGACTGTCCACTGATCAAAAAAATGATTTCCAGGACCATGTCCTGCTTAATAATTAAATATTAAAATAAAAATAAAAATTTATAAATTATATTACTAACATAGATGTAAGTTTTTCTCTACTAACAATTCCTATGGATTTCAAGTTGTCCGAAATAAACAATTTTTATTTTTATTTATTTTTTATTTATTTTAATTGAAAGTAATTTTTGATATCTAAAAAAAATTACTTCTAATAAAAAATAACTACGAGCGATGTCTATGCCTATAAAAAATTTGACTTTAATAAAAAGTAATTTTTGATCTCTAAAAAAATTTACTTTAAAAAGTAATTCTTGATCCTCAAAATATACTATTTTAATAAACAGTCTTGATCTCTAATAAATTTGACTTTATAAGTAATTATTCATCTGTTAAAGTGCTAAGACATAGTGTATCGAAGAATTAGATCGCTTACGTAAAAAGCTATAATGTAGAAACTATTTTATTTCTTTAGATTTTTGAAATCTAAAGAACTTTACTTTTTATTAAAAATCAAATTTTTTGACAACACAGCAAACCCATGATGAAAGGCTGGTCTGAGGAAGCGACTTCGAGTAAGCTTAGAAAAATCCACTGCAGTTGTGTGTTGTTGGATTGTGGTAGGAGGGCTGTTCTCTCATCCTGCCCTCTGAAGCTGAGGCGGAGTCGAGTCTCTATGAAAAAAAAAAGGAAATATGCAATCAGTTATTACTTTTTTGATCTTCTTCATAAAGCGTGTCAACGTAAGAATTAAGGCTACGTAGCTGGTTAACGGTGAAACGAAGTCCGGTTGTTGGAAGCCGCAAGTCCGTGCCCGGGTTCTCAGCAGCGAAGCCCGATGCTCCTGACCCCATAGCTGATAACAAACGTTGATTTAATAAATATTCAATCGATATTATATATTATATAGTATATTTATTTAAAAATTAGACTTTACAAACACTTTTTGAAAGTCAAATAAGCTGTAGGGTCTAAACGTTTGCTGTTAATTTCAAAGTAAACTTGTTAATTGCACTACAACGCTCCTTTACTACGTACTCAACGTTAAAAGAAAACATTGTGAGGAACCCTGCACGACTGAGGAATAAAAATATTTCGAGTACACGTAAAATCCGATAAGCGCTGGAGCAGCGCGGATGAGTAATTGCTCTGTAACTCTCTCAGAAATGAGAGGAGGCCTGTACTCAGCAGTAGGACGTATACAGGCTACTAATTTACTAAAGTCTGTTTGGCAAGATTTGATAAATACTATGAAAACGTATTGCAATAGCGCCTGTCGCTTAAGTATCGCAATCTGTGCTTATAGCTGCAAACACAGAGTTTTGTGGTACGAGGCAACTTGTCAAGCGCTGGGTCGGCCGGACGAGCCGACGCGGCGGTCAACTATCAGCAAAAATAATTAGCGGGCCGCAATTTGTAATGAGTTTAAAAACCCTGCTATTTTTACTAACTCTCACCGGATAAACGCCCCGTTTCGATGAAATTTAATTATAAACTTGCTCCTTTTTGGAAGGTATTTACAAAACATATATGTCGAATATAGAACCTCCATCTTTGATATCAGTCAAAATACGAAAGCTTCTTTCTCGTAAAACTTTTGGCCATCCTATACTTTTACAGCTTTGTTCCACTTTTTTAACAACGTCCCGCATTGTGATTGCAATTATCCTGCAAATCCATGCACTTAGGTTGGCAAGCCTAGTCTGACCATGCCTCCACCAATGAGGTGCACTTCATGTCCCTACTGGCCGATGGTAGAGGATCTGAGAACCAAAATACAGCATAGACTAATTCTCTTATTACATTACTGATCATGAACATCAAAAATCGATTATTCATAATGATTTAGATCGCACAATGTTGTTAGGGTGCAGCTAAATCGGTGTTTATTGTTCAACTTCCGGCGGAAGTGTTTTATCTACCGCCGGTCATGCGCACAGGTGACCGTGAGTAGGGGAATTATCTACATTTACTTGTACAGTTACAAACAGTATAATGAGATGTACTCCAGTAATTGTTTTTGTCCGAAGTCATAACCGAAAGATTTTATTTTATACCAACAATTCATTTTAACGTGGTTGAGCCATGCTGGAGCTATATAAGGTTGTAGCACGAATGGATCGGCTCTACCGAGGTAGGGCAACGCTCTCGCAGAATACCAGCGTAAAATAGCAACCTAATACTGCTGTGTTTCGTATGGTGAGTGTAGAGAAACCGAGACTCTTTTTTATGGAAACGAGGCATTCCATCTCAGTCCTCAAGGGTGACAGCGCATTTACATTTTGATTCTTAATCGAGGATAAATGTAGATGTCTATGGCCCACAGCATCCACATACCATCAGGTGGAGTGTGTGCTCATTTGTCCCTTTTTTCTAAAATAAAAACATGGTGTAGGTTATATGAATATTAACTCTTAAATAAAATTAATGTAACGTATTTACTTATTTCATTGTTTACTTGTGACAACATGAGATAATGCTTGCAATAATTATCGAAAAAATGTCCCTACATCCCGTCCATTACAGTTTTTAATAAAAATGAAATGATAAGCGATCTTACAGTTCATCTCATGGCTAAGTGGCTGCTACAGCCCCGGGACAATAGCTAAAATCTTCAAACTAAGAACTCTTTAGTCTACAGATAGGTTTTTAACTCTGAGGACTGAGATGCCTCACAGAATGTAATTATACTGTGTCTCCATACCTTTCTGACCTAAACACAGCAGCGAACGCAGTGCTGTTTAGCTGCAAAAAGAGGATAGGGCAGAAAAGGTGTCTTATCGCCTAATTTATGTAGTAAAGAAAGAAGAAAGAAATAAATAAACATTTATTGCAAACATGCCACACTCTTAAATCAGACACTTTTTAAATATTTGTACACATGTCAATACAAGAAAAAACAAAACAATAAAAAAAAACAACAACTTGACGAATACATTCAACAAAAGTATGTATATGTCGCAGCCAACTATAAAATTAGCCGTTCAATCAACAGGCTATCATCTTTACTAAACAGCGCCATTCAACTGGCAGCCTGAAAGATATTCAGCCCATGCGTTTCAGCCGATGCGTCTAATATAAGATTTATATTAGACAAATATAAGCGGCTTTATGGTGGCCTAAGAGTTACCCCAACCGCACCCTGACCCACTGTCGCTGATATTACACCATCAAATTTGTTGTTTGCCGACGCCATATTGACAGTTTGGAGAGTTTCAGCGCTCGGTGGCAGAAAGTGGAACTAAATTGAAATGAACAGGCTAGGCAAGTAATCAAACAACGCAACAAAGCAACGGACTATAAAACTCTGCCAAACACATTAACCAGAAATAAATATACCCAGAGTGGCGACGGGAAGTGGCGTGTTACAAGAAGTCCGATACTGCTACCTTCACAACACCCACATGAAGAACGGTTATTACATACATATACATAAACACTTACGCCTGTCACCCAGAGGGGTAGGCAGAGACTACTGACTTCCATTTGGCACGATCCTGACATACCTCTTTCGCCTCCTTTACATCCATATATCTACGCATACATGCTCGTCGGTTAAGGGTACTTCTAACGTGGCCCCTTTTCAAAATATCGCCAATTTGGTCGATAACCTTTTTTCTAGGGCGTCCCTTCCCGACTCGGCCGTTCACATCTGCCATATAAATTTGCTTTGTCACTCTTTCCTTATTCATTCTTTCTACATAACCAAACCACCAAAGCATTCCTTTCTTAATCCTAGTCACAACATCATCTTGCATACCACATTTATCTCTTATCACGCAATTTTTCACCCTGCCATTCAGATTGAATCTTGAAAACGGTTATTATGATATTGTAACAGATACAGAGATGACGCTTATGTCATCTCTGTATCTGTTACAATAATCTACCAGGATTGCCTGCATATATAATGATTGCCTTGTAGATCTAGCAATTATAAGCGCTACTGCTAGCCATACGGTTGCGGGTTCGAATCGAGGGTCGGTTAAAAAACCGTTATTGGGTTTTTCTGTGGAGAAATTCTTAGTAGCCATCTTGATCTTAGAAGCGAAGTTAACCTTTCAATCGTTGGTCCAATGACGGATCTCGCCACGGTCGTGCCTTCCAGTAGAACTATGAGAGTAAAAGATTAAATAGTGCAGCTGTACTCCGTTAAGACTGGACGCCGTGAACGAAGCTCAGTCTGAAGGTACTCCGTTAAGACTGGCCGCCTTGAACGGAATTCGATCTGAAGAGCATTATAACTACGTAAATTATAAAAATAATTCATTTCTCGCAAGCTCTATTTCATGAACGCTTCCAATGCAGGATTCCCCCTCCTCTATAAATAAAATAAATAAATTTTAAAAGTATTTTCTATTCATATTACTTGAAACCTCTTTTTATTTCATTAAAGTAGTGCTTGTTTTACGTATTAGGCTCGTTACACATGAGCGAATTGTGACCTTCCTCCTCTCGCGAATAGTACAAGAAAAATGACGCGTCATTGAGCCGTTGACGATAATGGTGGTGATTTACAACCGCTCTACGGACGATACAATGGCATTACGACTTTTTTGTTACGTGCAATTACGCAAGTAATGAAATATTTACCTTTTCATATTTTTATATTTGAACATAATGATTGCCAGTACGTAATCATAGTTTTCTCCAGTGAGATCATGAGTTCCCGGGTTTGAATCACTGGTCGCGTCAAAGGCGTTTAAGGTCCTGATGCCATAGTTAACGAAGACTACCTAAACTTAAATTATTAGTTTTCTTTTGTAAAATTTATTTTATTCCATGTGTATGTAGTATTTGTGTAAATATAAGAAATCATTATTTGAACCACGTCCACCTATTTTATAGAATACGGGCGACATACGAGCACACATTCCACCTGACGATAAGGAGATGATGTGATCTACAGACGTCTGCATCTACACTCAATTAAAAATCTAAATGCAGTTTCGTTTTCATCCCTATGGACTAAGACGGAATGCTTCATTTCCAGTAAAAAGGGTCTCCGGTTCTCTACACTCATCATACGAAACAGCATTAAGTTGCGATTTTACGCTGGTATTCTGATATCGTGGTACTTCCCTACTACCCATTCGTGCTACAACCATAATATAGCTGCAGCGTGGCCCTACCACGTATAAAACCTGATCTGAATGGCCTAACCCTTTCCTGACTTCGATCTTAAACGGCTACTCTAACCTATACACACACACTATGTAACTAACTTCAAACAAAGAAGACGACAGATAACCCGCTCGTCAAGCGTGCTAACTATGACAACTATGACAAATATCCCTCTTATATCTCTAGAGCCTCTAATCCTAACAATCAGCATTACAAACTAATCCTACGTTCAACATTGGATTTTTGTAGGATGTGATGGATATAGTCTTGGTCTTAAGATATGACATCGAATCTGTGGCTTCCTTCGTTTGTTGCAGCAGCTGCATAAGACCATATGCTACTCTAATAAAAACTTGCACGGTCTTTAGCCACCTGCATCCATCGACGTTTTTCAATACAATACTAAAATTTCTCTATTACGTCGGTAAAAAAGTTTTACTTCATGAATAATATGATCTCGCATGAATAAATAGTTCAATGTTTCATTTGTATATTCAGTCAGGTTTTATCTGAACATTGAAAAATCAACCATTAATCATATTAAACATATATTAAAAATTCCGAAAATGAATATATGGATATTCTTAAGTGTTTGGAAGTAGGTTGTATAAGGTTTTAGTTTGAGCTAATATCTCTACAAGTGTGCTCCAGGAGCACGTACTAAAAGAACTACAAGCGATATGCGCAGTTAAAGAGCCTCGTTAACCTACTTTTTAAACATCATAGTATAGTACGTGTATCGTTCGTAATTTAACATATATATATATATAATACTTGAGGGTAATATAGTCATCCGGTTTATATGCTTACTTTCTTGCAACTCAAAAACTACAGCCTTGTTTGCATAGATGTTTCTGTGAAACATTAGCTCTTCATCGTTCAATAAATTAATATAGGGTAAAAAAGGCGATACTTTATCGACGCCATTTTGACATTTGAGATTATAATTAATATTATAGTCAATTATATTATGGTGTAGTTAGATATTTTCAAGTATATTTTCGAAGTGTTTATTTGTTTAAGCTCGTTTCTTTTTATTAATGTGTTATAGTATACATCTTCGTGTTTTTTTATCTAGTTATGTTATTATAAGGCGGCAAAGCTTAAGTTGACCATATTACCTACGCGTACTTTAATATATTTTATTTTATATAAAACTGTTATTTGTTTTCAGTAATTTCTTTCACCGCGATGAAGTTTATTATAACGATTGATGAGTAAGTTATAAAAGAAACTGTTGTTTCATCCAATATCACTAGGGTTGTAGGTATTTATAAATGGAGTCCATTGTAAACTGCCAGCTCATGAGGTACCTTGAAGATCACCAGCTGATTAGTGACCGCCAATACGGTTTTCGCCGTGGTCGGTCAGCTGGTGATCTTCTGGTCTACCTCACTCACAGATGGGCGGAGGCAGTAGAGTTCAAGGGGGAGGCATTGGCCGTTAGTTTGGACATTGCGAAGGCCTTCGATCGGGTTTGGCACAAAGCGCTTCTTTCGAAGCTCCCTTCCTATGGGCTTCCCGAGAAATTGCGCGATTGGATCACCAGCTTTCTTGCAGATCGGAGCATCAAGGTTGTTGTAGACGGTGCAAGCTCCGATTGCAAGCCTATTAATGCTGGTGTTCCACAGAGCTGCGTGCTATCGCCAACGCTGTTTCTTCTGCATATCAATGATATGTTGCAAGCCCGTAACATTCATTGTTATGCAGATGACAGCACTGGTGATGCTCTTTACACCGGCCGAGCCAATATTTCTCGGGAAAACGTCTCCGAGTGCCGGGACAAACTTGTGTCTGAAGTCGAGTCTTTGCTGAACAGAGTCTCGGATTGGGGACGACTAAATCTAGTCCAGTTTAACCCCCAGAAGACACAAGTTTGCCCGTTAACCGCTAAAAAGAACCCCTTTATCGTATCCCCTCAGTTTCAAGGCACTCTCCTTGTTGCCTCAGCCAGTACCGGAATCCTCGGCGTCGACATATCGAGTGACGTGCAGTTTCGTGGTCACTTGGAAGGGAAGGCCAAATTGGCCTCTAAAAAGCTTGGTGTGCTCAACAGAGCGGGACAGTGTTTCATGTCGGCACACCGCCTGCAACTTTACAAGGCGCAGGTTCGGCCGCACATGGAATACTGTTCCCATCTCTGGACTGGGGCTCCCCAGTACCAGCTCCTTCCACTTGACCGCATCCAGCGCAGAGCGGCTCGAATCGTCGACGACCGAGTGCTTTCCGATCGGCTCGATTCACTGGCACTGTGAAGAGATGTTGCATCTCCTTGCATTTTCTTTCGCTTATACTATGGAGAGTGCTCTGAGGAATTGTTCGGATTAATCCCAGCCGCCAAATTTCGTGAACGAACTACGCGGCAAACGTCCCGATACCATCCACACCATCTGGATGCTTGGCGGTTCACCACTGTACGTTTCAAAAGGAGTATTCTTCCGCGTACAACCTCTCTGTGGAATAGTTTACCACCGGCGAGTTTTCCGGACCGATACGACCTGGGGACCTTCAAGAAAAGAGCTTACTCCTTTCTAAAGGGCCGGCAACGCACCTGCTATTCCCCTGGTGTTGCGGTTGATCATGGGCGGCGGTAGTCACTTAACATCAGGTGAGCCGCATGCTCGTTTGCCCCTTCTTCTATAAAAAAAAAAAAGATTTAAAACATTGAAGCTTGTTGCTTGTACCGTGTAACCATGTACCGTGTTACTTTGTAGTTGCGGTGCAAGAATATCCACTACCCCATATCTTCCCGTGGGTGTCGTAAGAGGCGATAGAGGGAGACAGGCAGGAGATGGGCAGCAGCATCTTCTTAATAACGACTAAAAATATAAAACTGCGGTTTCTAACCCTATTTTCCAGCGTTACGTAACTAACGGTAACGATAACATCCATCTGATGGTAAGTGCACCAGATGCGTTGTCACCCGTGAGGACTAAAAAGGGGTCTCCGGGTAAAAAGGGGTCTATACTAACCATACGAAACACTCACACACACAAACACATTTTATGCTGGTATCTTCTGGTCCTTCCCCGGTCGAGCCGACCAATTCGTGCTACAGCTATACAACTAATATAGCTACAGCATGGCTCTACCACGGTAAACAACACTTAAAATTGCAATTATCAATTGCATTGAACCCGGATAGCTCGTATATTGAAACTGTATAAGTATACTTCTCATCAAAAAAAATCGAAACACCTTCGTTTTAATTTGTTAAAAAATTGAAACGCCTAATTTAATATAAAAGAGTTTTCATTCCATGAAAAAAATACGTTATTCTATAGCTGGCAATCTGGCCATTACAATGGTAAGCGAAAATTCAAAATTCAAAATTCGAAATTAGAATTTCATTTGTTTATCCTCTAAATTAAATGAATCACTATTTTGAGACAAATGTGCGTCTACAGTTGGAGTCCATTTCAAGTTTGAAAACTAAAAATTTGCGTTTATCCTTAATGTTTTTGTTTTTAATTCGTTTACTGTGACTTTAAGAAGTTTTATTTCCTAAAAGATATGGATACTTCGCCCACAGAAGCCGCCCAAGTGGTGGCATTGCTGGATTCTGGGCTTAGTCAGCGTGTTGTGGTTTGAACATTGCATCTAAGCCTGTCATCTGTTCATAGAGTCTACAACCGCTATCGGGAGACTGGTATATTTACGCGCCGTTCTGGATCTGGCAGGAATCGGGTCACTTCTGAGAGAGATGATCGATTTATTGTATCAACTTCTTTACGAAACCTGCGCCTTAATTCATTTCAACTGCAGCAGCAGCTTCAAGTTGTACGAAAGGCCACTGTAAGTGACTCTACAATTAGAAGAAGGTTGAAGGAACGTTGACTGGTACCACACAAGCCAGCAAATGGACCGAAATTAACTGCAAACCATCGAAGAGCGCGCCTTGACTTTGCACGCGAGCACCTAAGTTGTTCATACCTCCAATGGAGCAAAGTTCTCTTCTCTGATTAATGTAAAATCATGCTCTATGGTAACGACGGAAGGAACAAGGTCCACAGAAGAGATGGAGAATGCTTTGCACAATGCTGCATTGAAGAAAGGGTCAGTTATGGTGGTGGTTCGTGGACGGTTTGGGGAGGAATCAGCGCCGACGGTAAGAAAGAGCTTGCCTTCGTAACTGGGCCACGTCTACCTGCTTTGAACTGTCATCGTTACGTGGAACAGTGCCTAGAGCCTCACGTGATGCCCTATGCACACTTTATCGGCAACGGGTTTACATTTATGCACGATAACGCCAGAGCTCACACCGCGAGCGTCGTACGTGATTATCTTACCGAAGTCGGTATCTTCATAATGGAATGGCCAGCAAGGAGCCCGGATATGTATTCAACTGAACATCTCTGGGATCAACTAAAGAGACATATCCGAGCGAGAGATCCTGCCCCAGACTCACTTGACCAGCTGAAAAGTGCCATTCAGGAAGAGTGGGACAACATCTCACAGCATGTCATCGTAACTCTAGTCCGAAGCGGTAATAAGAGCTCGAGGAGGGAACACTAGTTATTAAACGTTATTTAATAAAAGTTTTTCAGTTCTTTTTTTCACCTACGTGTGTTGTTTCATTAATTGCCTTCGTTCTCCATACAAAATAAAAATGACTCATTAAAGAAAACATGAAACCTATGAAAGTTTAATTTGAATTTAGAACAATAACATTAGAATTTGAAAACCTCATAAAACTCACTATTAAGCGACATTTGATATTTATTCGTAAATAATAATAAAAAACTGATAATCCTTACAAAACATAAACTTGCAAGGTGTTTCGATTTTTTTGATGAGAAGTATATTTCGAATAATTGACATGTCCGCTAACACGCATTGGAGCAGCGCGGTGGACATATTCTTACCCTGTAACCCTCTCACAAATGAGAAGAGGTCTGTGCCTAGCAGTGGGACGTATATAGGCTGCTATTTAAATATACTATGGTAGTATATAGGTTACCGTGTGTCATAACCCTAAGCCACTATAATACACATACACGCGAAAAGCACGTTCATAATTTGCGCATCACTATATGATGTATTTAATTTAAACTTTTTAGTACTGTCTTTAGAGATTTGCTAGCACAGACTGTCTGTACATATAAATACCACCTACAAAAAAATTTATCTACCTACATGAAATCTATTTCGACTAGTTTTTTACATTTCCACAGCTCGAAAGCTAGCACAGTTGAAGTTACTTAATACATTTCGACTGATAAAATTCATTAAGTTTGCGTTAACTTCGAGGACGATTTAAATTTTACACTTATTTTGAATTATTTATGCATGAATTGTTATATTTTTTAAATATAACAGTGGGCAAACGGGCATACGGCTCACCTGGTGGTAAATGACTACCGCCACCCATGAACAACTGCAACACTAGGGGAATCGCAGGTGCATTGCTGGCCTTTAAAAAGGAGTAGGCTCTTTTCTTTAAGGTCCCTAAGTGGCAAATGCTGATAAAAACCGCTGGTGATAGTTGAATTAATTTGTTATTTTTTAAATAGCGTACATAAACGTTACACACAACGGTCAACGAAATTAATTTTTTTAATATTTAAGTTTCATTACTATGTCTCCATACAATTGTCAATCACGACAATGTCAGAATCAGGTGGATTCAGGGATTCGCTTGGATTCTTTGGAACTTTTTAATGATCTCCATACTCCCGACAAAAGTCAAAATCTCCAGACAAACAGCTTCTCCTCACATCACAGGAGCCTTTTATTTAATAAAAGCAGAGTTAGTAATCATACGACATCGCGACCGCTCGATATCCACTTGAGCTATTACGATCATTAACACAGTGTCAAAATTTACCTTCTTATATTGTAGCAGTTTTTCATTGCCTGAAAACGCGGACAAAAAGACATTTTCTAAAAATAAGTCCTAGCTATATCGATTTATTGCCCCTGAAACTCCCTGGACACTAAATTTTATGAAAATTGTTGGAGCCGTTTCCGAGATTCCGATTATATAATACAAGAATTGCTCGTTTAAAGGTATAGTATATGTCAACAATGTTAAGTATTTTTGTAGCCTGTCTCTGTTAATTTAAATATAAAGTTTTTGTTTTACAGTTTTATTTTTATATTTATTTCTCCCGATCTGGCATTCCTAGGTGAACTATACGTTTGTCGGTTCAGTTTTTTTTAATATAAAAAATCCATGCTAATAATAATTTTCAATAAATAATATCTGAAGTATACTCGAAATATACTAAAATAATATATTGAATAAAAACAGCCTACCTGTTCAATCAATCCTTTAAATACCAAACGTAAAAACACTTCCTACATTTTAGTTTTAAACGTCAAGTCAAAAATTGCCGCGTAAAATACTTTTTTAAAGCACCGACAATCAACTATACAGCCGGCTCGAAGCAAAGCGCGGGAACCAAGTGTTTGCTTTGCGTTTCATGGCGGGCATGAGAGAACGGAAACGACGTTTAGTCGAATGGCTATTGTATGATACACCGGCAATGAGAATTGTATTCACGGTTAGTTTTAGATAATTATTATACAGCCTCATATTTTAAAGTAGCGTAGATAATGAAATGACGTTTCTTTTAAATAATATTCAAGACCTAAATCTCTTAAAGCCGACTTTTATTGTATATGCCTAATACTAAATTAATGTGTTCTAAAAGAGAGGATGATTGAGAAACAGCTGGCTCTGATAATAACGTGAGTTACCTATGTTAGCAAAAACTCCAGTCTTACGTGATGTCTCAAATAAAACTAACAGCAAAATATAATCATAAATACTATTTATTTCTTACAAATAATGTATGTATATATATATATATACATATATATATATATATATATATATATATATATATATATATATATATATATATATATATATATATATATATATATATCTTGTAATTACATCGGTATTTATAATCTATACATATAATAAAACAGTAACGAAAAAAAAACTGTACATTGAGTATTTTCGAGAAAAAATAAGTGGCTTTTGTTAGAAAAACGTAACTGATGACAAAAAGTGACTTTTTAGAATTTTTGTCTGTTTGTCTGTTTGTCTGTGTGTATGGTACGGCTTCACGCCAAAACTACTGAATAGATTGATTTGAAATTCAGCAAAAATGTTCTTTGTAAACCAAGGAAGGCTTTAGGCTACATATTATCACGCCGTATGTTATAGGGGGTAAGCAGTATTGCTTTGAAAAGGTTTTTCTCTGTAATTGAATGCACAAAATAATTGAATGCACAAAATGATATGTTATTAGTTAAAATTAAAATAAAAATTTAACTCTGGGAACATAATAATCACGCTATTTTTATAAAGGAGCGGGGCAGTAATATTATAAATTGCAAGGGAACAGCTGTTTAACAATATGTCGATCGTCAAAAATGTTTACCGCATTAAATGGTGCAAGTTTAAATCCCATAATATTGTTTTGAAAAATCGTAATTTTTGTTTAATTTTTGCACTTTTTATGTGCATTAGGAAATCCGGGAACTTTACATGTCCTATCTGAGTGTATGGAGAGTTTCACACCAATATTACTAAATAGATTGATTGGTGGTACAACAAGTTACATTATCATGAAGTCAAGTCAAACTTTTGGTTCTAAGTTATCATCCTATAGAAACGGGGGTTACCTTTGTTGTCTGTGTTGGTTGATGTGTTTAATTTTCTTACGAATAATTATTATTTTTCTACTATTACGTACTTATTCGATAACTTTTCATTATTTTGAATATCGTTAGTATCGGATTAAGAAGGAATCTAGCTATGCCTTTTATAAAAAGATCAAATCTGTCTCGAAACTCAAGGGTTTTTAGATGCGCAGGTTAGTTAGTAGTAGCAGTAGTTTCTCTCGAACCCACGCAGAGCGTGAACAACGGCTAGGTGCTAACCGTGAGCGTAATGCACTAAGTTTGTCCGCAGAAACTTCCACGCAGCGCCAATTACGACTAGAATTTAAACGAGTTCGCACTACTGCTTCTCGATCTCAGGAAAGTGTGGAACAACGAGAAATGCTTTTAGCTATCAATCGGGATCATCACTCTTTGTTTCGCGCATCCGAAACGGTTACACAGAGGAATCAGAGGTTGAGTTTTCAGAATATCCGCTCTGAGACTGCTCGATCACTTGAGAGCAGTCAGGAGCGTGAGATACGACTTGCGCGTGACCGAGAACGTGGGCAAAGCCAAGGGTACAGCTATAGTTATTTGAAGATCTGGAACACCTGTTGTGGAACTCCAAAGCCCAGCGACATTATAACATATATAGGAATGACGCCTTAGCAAAAGTTGTTTAATCTGATGGGCATTTCGTGTTGACTTACAAAAATGAAAGATCTGGAACGTCTCGAATCGTCTCGCACATCACGTTGTTTTCCCGTCCCCGGGCTCTTAGAATTCGAAAACAGACGTTTTAGAACTTCGATTTTACGACCCCGTTGTCGCTGGCGTAAGCAACATCATCCGCGTACAAAGTCGCGGGCAGCAGCTAGTTATAAATATAACCTAGATCACTCCTAGCGTTGCTCTCTATCTGTTCGTGAAGTTTCATTACAATCGATTCATTTCATATCCCGGATAAACATACAGACAGACAAAAAAATTTGAAAATAATTATTCATGTGTTAATAAATGGTCTCTGCTTAATAAATGGTGGTTATTTTGATATAACAGACAGAATTCTCATTTCAATTTTATGTATATATGTATTCATTCAGACAATCTATCCGCAATTAATAGGTGGGCAACATTTTAAAATTCTTAGATGACAATCTTTACTCTGTGCGACAGTTTGACCACAGATTATTATGTGTTTGACAATTGATTTTAACAGAATGAACGTAAACAATGAATTCTTTATTTTATTTTATGTATTTGTAACATATATTATATATATATATATATATATATATATATATATATATATAATATATATATAGATATATATGTATATATATATATATATATATATATATATATATATATATATATATATATATATATACTTTAGCTTTCTGAACTCCACCTTATATAAAGTTAATGCCAAATATCAAACTCGTCCCAATGCGCAATGTGTATTACGTTTTCTCTGCACCTATAACTAAAATTATCATACATTCCAACTCCTCACGGTATAGAGCTATGAACACTATGTTTTCTCGTGGAATGGCTACTTAACATTTGAGCGAGAAAAATCAAGGGCGTTGGTACTAGTAGCGACGACATATCGCGGAAATTTTTTGTTTAGGAATTTCACAGCACGAACCAATAGTCTTGACAGAAATTCTCACAAATAAGTAGTCTCTCAGAGATTAATATCTGCACTATTGGCTCTAGCGAGGTACCCCTGACGTGAGAAGTCGCCAAAGTGTCTACACACGTAACATCCGGCACTAGGGCTAAAATAGGACATAAATTTAAAACGTACATGAGGCTTATAATCTATACTGCTACTTCACATAAAACAACAAAATAAAATCTTAAATGTCAAAATTTAACCAACACCGGTATCCAAAAATCTCTCTGCAGGTGTTTGTCCTCGTGCAATTTAAATACACGCTTCCATGATAAAGGATTAAATCCCGTTGGGTTTATGTTTTACAAATACATTAGAAAACAAAAACAGATGTATAATTTATAAAACACATGACTAATATTTCAACTTCGACATAACTTTGGGTAACGTGTTCATTATCAAATAGATCTACGAAACGAAGTCGGCCATTGTTCTGCTCTACACTGCAGAGGCGTGTCAGGAATGGTTCCCTTATCGTTTCGCGCCGAAACGTGTTATCTTAAAACTTTCGTACCATCGCACAAGGCTTGCGAGCTCAAATTAAAAACCTATTGAGGACACCCTACTTCCAAACACTTAAGAATATCCATATATACATTTTCCGAATTGTTAATACATTTTTAATGTCGGATTAAAGTTATCCATCCAAGCAAATTATAACCTGACTGAATATAACAATGAAACATTGAACTATTTATTCATGCAATCGTATTTATGAAGTGAAACTTTTTTACCGACGTAATAGAGAAATTTTGGTATGGTATTAAAAACGTCGGTAGATGTAGGTGGCTAAAGAGGGGAGGCCTATGTTCAGCAGTGGACTTATGAAGGGCTGTAATAATGATGATGATGTGGATAATTAAAAAACAAAAGCGTTAAGTTTTTCTTGTAACGTTTCACCCCCGGGGCTGCATCAGTATACTAATAGTATTAAGCCTACTTATGTAAAATATAAAATAAAAGAAGAACGATATTTCGGAAAGAAGTTTCACTTCGTACGTGTGACAAACGAGCACGCAGTCCATCTGATTTTAATAAATAAATGCTGTGGCCCATAGACATCTACATTTATCTTCAATTAAGAATCAAAATGCAGATGCGTTGCCAGCCCTGAGGACTGAATGACTCGTTCCCAGTAAAATGGGTCTCCGGTTCTCTACACTCACCATACCAAACACAGCAGCATTAAGCTGCTATTTTATGCTGATACTTTGTAAGGGCTTGGCCCTACCCCGGTCGAGCCGGCACATTTGTACTGCAACCACAATATAGCTGCAGCATGGCTCTACCACGTAAAAAATGTGGCTATATGGCAATATATCATGAAATGAGATTAACTGTCCAGAAAAAAAGGGATAAGAAGTGAATTAACACCAGAGTGCCAGAATGTAATTACTACGTATGAGGCTAATGATCTTAATGATCACAGGTTACAACGCACGTGTAACCTTCTTGCCTCCCCTAGAACGGATTCCCGCCTTTGTAGTGGCGGCGTGGCTTAGTAGCCATGGTTTGGTCACCCACTGTGGATAAAGAGGTCACCGACTTGGTGGCGAAAGGTCTAGGGGCGGCCCGATGTCGCAGCTCCAGTGGGCTTGCCTATTGAGACGCCGCTCTCCAAACCCTACGCAACCGAAACTTAGTTGATAGCGGAGCGAAAAACCTGATCCGTCACTGGGGTAACGATGGCTACTGCTTCTAAATTCTCTATTTTCCTAGCTCCATGACCTCCGCGTGTCGGGTTTGAAAGTGTTCCGGTACGCCTTACCTGAGAAGGAAAGGGGAGACAAGTTTCCTCTCCTGAGGAAGGACAGCAGTAGGGCGGCCGACCGTGGTAGGGCCACGGTTATGTTCGAAAACGTTCCCGTGGCCTTGTCAATATGCGGCGAAGGTAGAACACTATATGGTGTTTTAATCGGCGCTATTCTGATATTTTTCGATGCACCAGTGAAGAGTTTCGAGGATAGAACGTCACCCCGTTTTACTCCGCAGTTGAATAGGTTTCGTACTCTGGGCCTACTATACAAGCAATTCAGCACCTCAATATAGTCATTTTCAACTTGACACCGTTGAAGGGACTGTAGCACCGCCCAATTTTGACTGAATTAAGGCCTTCCAACAAAAAGGTAGAGACGTTGTCTGATGGTGGAAGGGAGAGGAAGG
Source organism: Parnassius smintheus behrii (assembly GCA_036936625.1). Lineage (NCBI taxonomy): Eukaryota > Metazoa > Arthropoda > Insecta > Lepidoptera > Papilionidae > Parnassius > Parnassius smintheus. Next base: position 49,024,741 of record JAUPFT010000010.1, read on the forward strand.
AACTATATCATGCAATCACTGTGCAGCCTTTTTAAGGAAAAGATTTATGACACAGCTACGAAAATATGATGTCAACAATGACACAGCTTTGGCTTATGGTATGTGTCATTAAGCCGCAGCTAAATCTTAAGAACGCTTGTATCTTTGAAAACCCTAATTTTAAATCTATGGTGATGTCATTTTTATCTTAATTTCTTATCATGATAGAATCTCGTTGCTTGAATAACGCTCTTTTAATCCGCCGAAAATATTGCGTCCATATTATTACTTGTAACTGGTTATGTCATTTTTAAGATTTTAAACAACATTTAATATCAACTATCCAGTACCAAGCCTGGTGGAAGAAATTTTAATATGAAATATGCAGCGGTTTTATACAAAAATTCACATTTTTATTTAATTAATAAATAAAGGAGAATGATTTGTAAATTAAACTGTATCGATCTGACTAACTAAAGGAAGATCACAACTGCCTAGTGCCTACAAAAACCTACTAGAGAGAACAGTAATTTATCTTCAAAACCATCCGGAACTCAAATTGTCTATGAAGTAACTAATGAAACGACAAACAAAAATGCCAAATGCGTGTCGAGACGCGTATGGTTGAATTTTGCTGCAATTTTTTTAGTAAATCACTTGACCACAAAGTTCCTAGTGTACTTTTTAAAGTTGGTTACAAATGTCCGCGCACTGCAATACCACTAATCATTAATGTAAGATGTAATTTCTTTTGTCACTTCAATGTTAAGAAAAAAAAATGTTAAACTAAAATTGTTATAAAAACCCATTTAAGTCTGCAAGACTTCTAGATGTAGTAATTCAAAATAAAGTTAATAATTAAACTTTAAATATAGCCCGGCTTGAAGACATCTACATGACAAACAGTTTTACAAACCATTGGTGCTACAAAGCTCAATCCGTACAAAAAATATTCAATGTGTATCTACTATTGGCTATAAAGGTAAATATATCAAATTAGTATCGGTGCATAATTCCAAAATATAAAAGACCTTAAAAAGATTTAAAAAACATAATTTCCATAAAAGTAGTTCCATAAAAGGGCAGAAAAGTAAATCATGCAGGCATGCTGCTTAATATAAAAGAGATCGATACCTATACCTAGGTCGACTAGGCAAAGAAAGCTGTACCACACCATTCGCTTACAAAAATTAGGATTTCTAATAAATAAAGTTACAGCCTATACTCCCACTGCTGTGCCTAGGCCTCTTACTTCTACTTAAAAATTATGGAGCAATAAGCATGAAAACAATAAACAAAAGAAAGGCTGCACAAAATCTTGGAACCTAATCAACGGCTGTTTCCGCATTTTCAAGTAAATGAGAATTAGATAATTTGGAACACATTACGCATTTGTTCAAAAGGTTCAGTAACGCACTCTCTGATGTTTGATTGCAACAAAACGAACCGAAGGTTCAACTCCCACAACAAATATTGTATGGACTAATCAATCCAGGTTTGTATGTAAAAAGACGATAAACATAAAAACAATAAACAAGAGAAAGGCTGCACAAAACCTTGGAACTTAATCAATGTCTGTTTCCGCATTTTTAAGTAAATGAGAATTAGATAATTTGCAACACGTTACGCATTTGTTCAAACGGTCAATTATAAACGGTTCGGTAACGCATTAGCTGATGTTTGATTGTAATGAAAAGGACCAAGGGTTCAATTCCCACAACAAATATGATATAGACTAATCAATCCAGGTTGGTACATATGTAAAAAAGCGCGTTACTTTTTAAACTTTTAAAAGGATTTATGCTGGCAATAGTATATCTTCTTTATCCCTAAACAATAAAAAAAGTGATGCTAGCAACCCTTGTTACAGTTGAGGGCGGGGATGGGCTTTAATAGTGCTCCCATATATCTTTATATCTTTCTTAGTAATCTTTATTAGTAAGCAAACTTAGTTCTGCAGCATCTTGTAAGAAAAATGTATTCCTTCCAGGGACAGAGGTATTTGTAGAACGACTGATAAAGAAATAAATTAATGTTTAGAAATATTATGTATTAATCTATATTGATGAAAAGTTATATTATTCTACTCTATTCGAATCCTGTATAACTAGTAACTAAACTACCTAATAAGAAGCAGGAATAATTAGTCTGCTTCGCCTTATATCATGTATTATGAGGAAACCCCTGCGAATACCAGTGAAGTAGTGAGTAAGTTATTCACTAAATACTTCAATACGACTTTCATTGAACCAGAGTTGGACACGTCTGATTCAAAAAAAAAGTTAAACAGTATTACCTCAATTACTCAATACGTGGTTTAGACGAAGATATTTTGAAGCTATTACAAAGACTCAGCATGTCCAAATCAGGTGGTCCCGACCATATACGTCCAATATGATCATCAATGGAAGGAATAGTTCCACAAGTTTGGAAGTCCGCCTTTATAACACCAAAGAAAGTGAGAAGTCAAATATCTAAAATGATCTTTCCATCCCGAAGCTATGTTCGTGTTTGAAGGTTCTTGAAGGCATCGTTTATAATTAAGTCTATTTAGTGGTACAAAACTCTGGGTGATTAACAACGTGGGTTTCATTGCAAGTGTTCAACTACTTCCAAAGAGCGTGCACAGATAGACGTAATTTACACAGATTTTTCAGCAAGCTTTTTGATTGTATTAACCATCGCGTTGTTTTACAAAAGCTGTTAGCTACTGTACATGTATAGTGACTTTTATTGATGGTTTTGTTCGTATATTGAAAATCGGAAACAGGCTTTGATTTCGCGTGGTTACATTTTTTTTTATAGAATAGGCTGACAAACGAGCACACAGTCCACCTGATGGTAAGTGGTTGCTGCGGCCCATAGACATCTACATCTATCTTCCATTACAAATCAAAATGCAGATGCGTTGTCACCCGTGAGGACTGAGATGGAATGCCTCATTTCCAGTAAAAAGGGTCTCCGGTTCTCTACACTCACCATACGAAATACAGCAGCATTAAGCTACTATTTCACGCTGGTATTCTGTGAGAGCGTGGTCCTTCCCCGGTCGAGCCGACCCATTCGTGCTACAACTATACTACTAATATAACTGCAGCATGGCTCTACCACGTAAAAAAGGTTACATGTCTTTTTGGTGTTCAATCCCGTCTGGATCCTCAGGGTTCATTGCTTGACCCCTTATTATTCGCCATTTTTATATTCGATATCAAGTCGTATTTTAAAAGTTCTTTCATATTACTTTACACCAATAACATGATTTTTTTAATTATTCGTGACCCATGCGATATTTAGCTACTCCAAGAAGATCTAAACAGGTTTGCTGATTACTGTAAACTTAATGCCATCAAAAACATCAAAACTTAAAAAAAAACAAGTCTCGCAACTCAGTTTTTCTACCGTAAAAAGTTGTGATAGGTCTCACCAATGTAATACCAAGTCGGTTAATTTTTCCAGTCACTACTTAAGGGTCCTTCTGTTTTAAATTGTAACGTAATTAGCTAACTTAACAACATTTTATAGTGACCATATCAATGTTAAAAATCTTTTATGTTTCAAATAAATAAATTGACTTGGCCGTCGCATGAAAACACAATTTATCTCACAAGTAATACATATTATATTAAATAAGATTTCTTAGTGCTATTGCCAAGTCGATCTATATATTTAAAACATAAAAGATTTTTAACATTGATATAGTCACTATAAAATGTTGTTAGGTTAGTTAATTACGTAATAACTTAAAACAGAAGGATCCTTAAGTAGGGACTGAATAAATTAACCGACTTGGTATTACATGGATCTCACAACTTTTTACGGTAGAAGAACTGAATTGCGAGACTTGGTTCTTTTTTACAAGTTATGTTTTTGATGGCATCTCATTTCTTTTTGTAGATAAGATAGTTCAACTTTTTTTCCTTTCCGGTACCTTCTACTTCTTGAATACCAACAACATACCTATCTACACCTATTATACATAGTACCCGGTTGACCGAGCTTTGCTCGGTATTTTTCGCTCGGTTTTATTTTTTAATTCGTGTGTTTTGGTAATTATATTTAGATACACATTACATACTGATGAAATACGAATAATATTTTTGATCTTAGCGACATATAATAGAAAAAACTGAACTGGTTATTTGAATAAAAAATCATGAGTGCAATTAGTTTAATTTAAATTTTCGTGTTTTTAAAAAATACTAAAAAAAGGGCTTGAAAAAATAGATTTTCTCAAAAAGGAAGGAACTTGAAAAAGAAAAATTAAAAAAGTCGGTCGGTCGGTCTGGGCTCGTTCGATGGTATTACGATTTTGTGACCGCCCAATATACCAATAAGCTATTTGTAATCGATAATAAACTGTCAAAATTTACCTTCCTATTCTAACGATATTGTAGCAGTTTTTGATTGCCTAAAAACACGGACAAAAAGAAATTTCTAAAAATAAATCCTAGCTAGATCGATTTATTGCCCCCGAAACTCCCTGCACACAAAATTTTATGAAAAATTTATATGGGATTACAAAGTTATTTATGCGGTTAATGTATCTAGAAAACTGGACAGAAATTATAAAATATTTTAGTTTTTCCTTAATTTATATACTAAACACTAATTGTATTCTAAATTTGAAGCTTCTATGTCTGCGAGAAGTGCCTTAGAGTTTTGATGATCGGTCAGTCAGTGAGTGACAAAATTAAGAAACTCTGACTAGTTATAATTCTTAAACTACTAGTTCAAATTGAATCAAATCTGAATAATCAAAATTGAAATATACCATATTTATACAACTCTTACTAGATAACTGAAAATGCAGGCTTCTAGTTTTATCCACTACGAAGTTATAGGGGGTTGAAAATGGCCTGAATTGCTTCGAGAAAAGTATGGAACGGTCGTGCCGGTTTTTTGCTCGACTTGGCGGGGGCACTGCCGTGCCCCCAGATACGTTTCAATTCAGTATCTCCAAAACCAAATGTGCCGTCATATAACTTTTACTCGTCAGATCCAGTATAGGGTTCGGTTACTCTCTTTATAATCATATTATCAGCAAGGTAAATCATGTTCATGATCCCGGCTTAATACATGATAAAAATTGGTATTCAGCAAACACGTTAAATATACCTACATTATATATATATATATATATATATATACGTAGGCGGTCCCGTAATGAATTGGCCTTACTATGAACCAATGAAGGAAATGAAACGAAACCAATTTTATTTTTCAATATAATCACCATGAATACTAACACACTTCTGACATCTGTGAATCAACATCTCTAAACCTTTATAAAAATAATCACATTTTTTATCCTCAAAATGACTGAAGACGGCCGCCTGCAACTCTTCACCGTTTGAAAATTTTCTTCCTCTTAAGTCCCGCTTTAAATTTGGAAATAAATAATAGTCGGACGGGGCCATGTCTGGACTGTAAGGTGGATGTTGAACTTCTGTGAACCCGCATTGACGAACTGCATCCTTCGAAACACCAGCGGTATGAACAGGGGCGTTGTCATGGAGCAACAGGACACCTTTAGACAGCTTGCCTCTATTTTTTTCCTTTATCTTGTCTCGTAATTTATATACTAAAGAAGCATAATATTCGCCGTTCACGACTGTATTACGTTCTTTAAAATCCACCATCAAAATGCCTTGAAAATCCCAAAATATTGTGCACACTGTAAATAATCCCCTGAGCTTATTAGAAGGTAGTTCATTTATCTACACTAATATTATAAAGAGGAAAGATTTGTTTGTTTGTTTGAATTGAATAGGCTCTGAAACTACTGAACCGATTTGAAAAATTCTTTCACCATTAGAATCCTACATTATTCCTGATGAACATAGGCGATAAAACGTTTTCAAAAAATTTAGGGATCCGTATGAAAACTTCGTTAATGTATCCCAAGGTGTGAAAAAAATACCAAAAAAAAACCTTATATCGCATACGCTGCGGAAACTATTGACAATAGAGCAAAGTGATGTGCTACAGTTTTATGGAGGACATCAATATCTACATAAAAGTCTGCAATACCATATGTCTAACTATTATAGTTATCTCACAATAACTTCTTTTCCATGTTAAAATATTCAATACTAACGTCGAAAAATCCTTATATCGCGTACACTGCCAGCTCCATGCGATGCGGGTGTCACTAGGGTGTGATATTAGAAATAAAAATAAAATAATGAAATATTAAAAAAGAACAAAAAAAATGAAAAAGATACGTAAAAAATAATAAAAAAATCATTATCTATACTTATATATATATAATATTATAAAGAGGAAAGATGTTTTTGTTAGTTTGTTTGTACCAAATAAGTCCGAAACTACTCGACCGATTTTAATCAATTTTTACCAATAGAAAGCTAAATTATAGGCTTGAGTGGATAAAATTTAAATTTTCTGTATAACGTGTATATGCCGATAGATAAAAGTACTCCATTAATTTTGCTAATTTTTTAGCTAAAATGATTGAACTAAATGAGCGGGGTGTCATATCATGTCGCGCGGCAGAGACGCGTGATATACGCGGGTGAAACCGCGGGCAAGAAATTAAACAAGACTTTACGTCTATACTCCAACAGTAAAAATGATATTTCTTACATATTTCAAAATAATTTACAGAAATAAAATTGAGGTAACTCCGAAATTTTCTCTGTATACTATCGATACGAGTTAAATAAACTTTATATTGTGGGTTCCGTACTTAGGACGCATTACGCATATTCTAAATGGCTACGCACATATTATGCGAAATATAAAATCTTAAGCTAAATGTTTATCTTAATCTTAAGTTCTTGAGGTCAAACCAAGAGCCTTTGATGCTATGTCTGTATATACCAGGCGGTCCCATAATGAACTGGCCTGATATAGTTCAACGCGACATGTCGCTACATGATGTGTTGCATTAAATAGTACGTTTATCGTGCACAATATAAGATACATGCATCGACATGAAATGCTTAGTCTTAGTTTAACAGGCATTTGAATAACGAGAGTCGCGTATTTTTTCAAATTTTCGAAAACTGAGTACCGAAGTGTCATAAAGTTTCTGTTTAAAGAAGGTTTATCCCCTGCCCAAATAAAATAACGATTGGATGGCGTGTATAAGGAGTCTGCCCCCTCCTATAGCACAGTGAAAAATTGGGTGAAAGAGTTTCGCCTCGGGAGAGAAACCGTCGAAGACTTTGGCCACGACGGTCGACCTGTGGAAGTGCTCACTCCCGAAACGATTGCTCTTATCGAAGAGGAGGTTCTTATTGACCGCCGTTTGAAGATTAGAGAAATTGCAGCAAGGCTTGGGCTCTCTAAGAGTACCATTCATCGCGCCAGGATTCTAATGGTGAAAGAATTTTTCAAATCGGTTCAGTAGTTTCAGAGTCTATTCAATTCAAACAAACAAACAAATCTTTCCTCTTTATAATATTAGTGTAGATAAATTACTTGTCTTCTTCTAATAACATTTTCACATCATACATTTTAGACTACAGTTTAAATAAGAGAATAATATTTTAAAAATAAAGTTTTTGCATGCAATTGTTACTCTTGTGGGATTGAATGGGAAAATTTGAGTGTGTAAGTGTATGTATGCGAAGGATGTGTGTGTAAACTTTGTAAGCAGTTCGGCTTTAATTAAATTTGGCTGCATATATTACTTAATTTCATTATTATTTTGTGTGTGTGTGTGTGTGTGTGTGTGAGAGAGTGACAATTATGGTAAATGAGACGAGGTAATTTTATTTTGTAAAGGTAACGGCAAAAATTTAGATGTGTTTTTTTTTTTAAATTGAGAGTAGAAGTGTATATTGCGAGTGGTCTACGTGTGTATACGTCTGTAAGTTTAAGAGCAGCAACAGAAGCGCACAGAAGTTGCGATGCAGGTCTGTGTGTGTGTGTGTGTGTGTGTGTGTGTGTGTGTGTGTGCGTGTGTGTGTGTGTGTGTGCGTGCGTGCGTGCGTGCGTGCGTGCGTGCGTGCGTGCGTGCGTGTAGGTTTCAAACACAGATTTACATCCGCACATATTATAGTATAGGACACACACACACAATAACACTGAAATCAGTAACATATGCAGCCAAATTTAATGAAAGCCGAACTGCTTAATGACGATTTTAATTGTGACTATTTGCATGTATAATCACAATAACTGCGTGAAGTTAAGTCGGTAATAAAAGTATAGTTCTAAATCTAAATAAAACGAATTTCACTTACAAGTCGGAAAAAAGTAAGCAGCTCTACTTCACTATTAACCGCGTAGTGGTGAACGTAGTAAATATTAGTTAATCTGTACTGGCGGTGTAAATATTCCACTTGCCCATATCGCCTCGTGGATCTCATAAGAGGTGACAGAGGAACAAATCATGATCAGGAGATGGGCAGCAGCATCCTCCTAATAACGACTAAAAATAAATAACTGCGGTCGTTCTTGAGTCAATTAAGATCCCGACTGAAAACCAGTGCTTTGGTATCCTATTTTTTACTTTGTAACTTTTTTTATATAGGGTGCCAAACGAGCATACATTCCATCTGATGGTAAATGGTTGCTGTGGTCCACAGACATCTACAACTGTTCTCAAATACGAATCAAAATGCAGATGCGTTGTCACCAGTAAGGACTAAGATGAAATTACTCGTTTCAAGCAAAAAAAGTCTCCGGTTCTCTACATTCACCATACGAGACACAGCAGCATTAATGCTCCTATTACACCACCCTGAATCAGGGTCCTGAATGAAGGGTGGGCGTGGCCCCTAGTTAGGGACGTCAGTTATTACACTACCGTGATTTTACGCCCTTACTCAGTCATAGGGATGAACAAGTGATAAAAGTATATATATATTTATTGAATCGATATTTTTAAAATAATTTAACAAATCATTTACTGTGTTTCATCCTGCTAACTAGTTGCATAACTCAAGTTTAGTTCGAGTTGTGTGAATTTGAACTTGAGTTAACTCGAGCCGTAATTTTTTCAAGTAAGCACATCTATAGGATGCAACATCGCTAATTAAAACATCGAAGCTTATGTACGATATATCGATTTTTTAGATGTTTTTATCATCATTTAAATATATATATACACAAGGAATAAATAATCATTTTGAACACAAATTAAACAAAGAAGTATAATAATCAAACATTATATTTATGTTATTTTAGGAAGTTTTACACTATTTATTTTACACATTTAATTTTATTGAATAATTATCAGAAAACAAGAATTAATTGAATATATTTTACGTTTATTTCTTTCGAATTGAATTTTAAAATAACAATTTTGACAACCTGGTGCCTAGCAAGTGGTTTTTCTCCTGGGTGATTGTAGATCCAGCCTCTGAAAATAACCGATCACGGGATACCAAAGTTGCCACGATAGGCAAATAGATCTTATCTTGGCTATGAAGACCGCGGAATAACCCTTTCATGATATCCATGTATTATATGAAACTCGTCTTCTGCTTTAATTTTATTTCTTATGATGTGGTGCGTTATATTTTTGTGGTAGTTCCATATATTACGTTCAGTATTATCGCATTTTCTGAATACATCTACGAAACTATACCGAAATACAAACAGGTGAATAACCGTTCATCCACAAAAATCAATATTGCAGAAAAATGATTGTAACGAAATACGAAGTAACTTAAGCCGATAAAATAATATCCATTACAAAATAACTACTAACTTATAAGACAGCTCTAGTCATTAAGTTAAAGCTCAAATAATATAATTATTAATAAGAAAATGAATAAAACAATTTCAATCCAATTGCTATATCTGTAGACTTATCTTAATTAATTACTACAATAAAAATAATTACAAGTTTACATCGAAAGTGGAATCACCGATAGAAGACAATTGTACTTCTGAAGTACAAGTATAAATTAATAACATTACCAGCCAAAAACAAATATGGTGAGCGCATCAGCGCATACATAATACCTCGCCTAATAAATGGTCTGGATAACATATTTAGAAATGAACTTACCAAAGATAACATAAAATATAAATTAAAATATTTTTACCTTAACAAATATTAGCTGTTATCCCCATTTTTGTAATAAATTGTATTATATATATATATATATATATATATATATATATATATATATATATATATATATATATATATATATATATATATATATATATATATATATATATATAATACAATTTATTACAAAAATTCTCCTGAATTGCGGGTGCGTTGCCGGCCTTTTAGAAAGGAGTAAGCTCTTTTCTTGAAGGTCCCCAGGTCGTATCGGTCCGGAAAAATCGCCGGTGGTAAACTAATCCACAGAGAGGTTGTACGTGGAAGAAAAATTTGATTTGAAAAAGTTGATTCGTAATTAAAATTTTCGGGTTTGAGTTATTTCTGCTAAATACTCGTAAACCTTCTAACTTTAAAAATTTAGACGTTACGAGGGCGGCACTGAAAATTTCTGGAATCAAGGAAGTGACACAACATTACTATTTAAAAATGTATTCATTGCTTTTCGAAGTATTCTCCGCGAAATTTGACACATTTTTCCATAGTACGAGTATCTTGACAAATAACTATGACATATTTTGTTTCGAATATTTATTTTTTAGCAACATAAAATTCGTAATCATTATCGTTCGCAACTTTTAACATATGGAATTTTATACCTTCGAATAGTCGGTTATTTCGTAACCTTTGACGGCAAAACATCGTCCATAAAACATAGCTCATCCCGAGTCGCGCATCGAATAAGTTCCCTAACTCCCTTAGTGTTATTACACTGCTCGGCGGAAGGGCACTGCAGACCGGGTCTACTTTGACGCCCTAATTAGGGACCCTTACTCCCTTTCTCTTATTACACCACCCTGAATCAGGGCGTAGGGAGCCTGATTCAGGGTAGTGTAATAGGGGTATAAGCTGCTATTTTACGCTGGTGTTCTGTGAGAACGTAGTCCTTCCCCGGTCGAGCCGACTTGTACTAAGATTTTCTATGTTTTTTTTTTAATATTGTGAGTTAGGCAAAAAAATGTTTCTTTCTTTCTTACTTTTAACTGCCTTTCTTCCCAATACAAGAAACGAGCCTACTCCTTTCTAAAAGGCCGGCAACGCAAGTACCATTCCTCTGGTATTGCAGATGCTCATGGGCGCCTTATATAATTTTCCATCATATGAGCCGTATATTTTTTATTGCCTTCTATTCTAATAAGCCAATAAACACAGATTAGGATAATTTGTTGTCATAACTGTGTATAAATAACAGACGCCAACAAGACATATTACATAGATAGTGTGAAATTATTCCACATCTTGACGTCATACAGACTTTAGGAGCCTGCACGACGTCAGAACAAAATTAATGATGCATTATATATACAGCCTAGAAGTAACAGGTCGCGTCAGTTTCACGTGTGGATACTTGCACGTGTGGAACAGTCAATTAAACTTTTGTGTTCCAAGTTTCAACTTCCATTGAACTATGCTGTCTGTACTACATATATTTTCAGTATAAAATATATAAGCCGGTCTGGTTGCAATTTATGTGGGTACTATAAAATATGTCCCATCTATTATAATAAAAATAAAAGGGCAAGTGCGAGTAGACAGTACCGTAAAAACTATGTATGTAGATATTGCATAAAATTATTTTTACGGATTTTTTCACGTTTAATTTTACTTATTTTTAACTCCCGACGCTTAGGTAGCTTTGCAGCACCCATGGTCACGGGAGGACATATATTTTTTAATAGAAGATCTGTATACTTAGTTGTTACAGTTCAAATTATTTTAGTTATACTAACAAAGGGTTTTTTTTAATCAAAACTTAAATTAATTCACAAAAGGTATGTTTTTATGGCAAGTTGTTCAGTTTCACGGATAGTTATAACAACCGCAACAGTATAACAAAAAATTACGGGAAATTATGAAACACGTTGTATAGTCAGTTACAGATATTCGCGTGTCACAGTTTGCTTTACATACAAGCGAGCAAAGTGCATACAATTTCAGAATGCTCTGAGCTCGTATGTACTTTGCTCCAATTTGTTTATGATTTCAATGAGCACGACGTAGTTCAGTACAGACTATGGGTGTCTGGGTCAGCATACAGTTTGGCAAGACGCAACTGGGGACCCTTTTACTAGAAACGAGGCATTTTGTCTTTGTCCTCAGGGACGATAACCTACCTGCATTTTGATCCTAATCGGGGATAGATGCAGATGTCAATGAGCCACACCACAGCTTAGAACTTACAATTGTAAAACACTTTTGATGTCCAGCGATGCCGCCGCCCGCGTAGATATTTGCACGGCCAGCTTGTAGGCTAGGAATTGTCACGAAAACGAAAATGAAATAAATAATTTTAAATATCATAGTATCCATTATAATTTTTTAACATTATGTACATACTTATAAGTTAAAAACGTGTATTGAACAAGATAATTTTTTTATTATTACAAGAAAAAACACATTTACAAGCGTAGCACTGCCAAATATTTTCGTGACACTTTCTCTTTATAGACGTTTTCAGTGTTCGATTGTTAAATTAATTATGTAGTGTATACGCTTTCGGATAAATATTTTTTATCACAAGAAAATGAGGGAAACATTAGCATGACCATTATTTGAATTAAACTATGGCTACACTATTAAGTGTACTGTGTGTTCGTTTGTCACCTTATTCTACAAAAAAAATATCGGTCCACATCACGGTCTATATCTGCTGTGTAATCGCAATTTTTTTTAATTCAACTATTTAAGTATTTTCGGATTTTTTCTTTAGATGCACTATGAGATCTTGTTTCTTACCAAATTTTATGATTCTAAATCAGCGGGCAGTGTATTATAGCCTATAAATTCAATAGGTGAGTTATGGAGTATCAAAATATGAGGTATAAATAAATGGAGTATCTTTTGATTGTATTCATTTAGAAGATTGAACTTTTTTACACATCCAAGGACCGTAAATTGTAATATTTTAAATTAATTTCAACTTAATACCTCTACCCGTTTCTGAGAAAATGGGCGACAGACGGACAACGAAGTGATTCTAAAAGATTTCGGTTTGTTTAGAGGTATGGAACCATCAAACAGCTTGATAGCCATAAAACAGCTTAAACCTTCTAATAACAGACCTCGGAGATATTAGAAAGTGGAAAAAAATTTCATGATATTTTCAGACTAACTTCTTTTTGTAAATATATTTTGTTATCCCTTTCTTCCTTTAGGAAGTATATATAACGAACAGGAAAACGGATTAAAAATGTATCCGATGACCCAAAACCCCGTCGCTCCTTGCGAGGTCAACGGTAACAAGGGATTTAACAAACAAGGTCACAGTTGCGTTATCTTCTCCGAAGTGAAGTGAGTGCTCTGAGCAATTGCTTGAACTAATTCCAGCCGCACAATTTTACCATCTAACATCGCGACAAAACTCGCGATACCATCCGTACCATCTGGATGACTGGCGGTCCACCACTTTGCGATTTAAAAGAACCTGGATTAAGAATCAAAATGCGGTTGCGTTGTCACCCTTGAAGACTAAGATGGCATGCCTCTATTCCAGTATAACGGGTCTCCGGTTCTCTTCACTCACCATATGAAACACAGCAGCATTAAGCTGCTATTTTACGCTGCTATTTTACGCTGGTATTCTGTGAGAGCGTGGTTCTTCCCCGGTCGAGCCGAGAACTGTTCCGAACGAGGTTAAACGACTGAGGCTTTTTCTGGATTTGATTTGATTGCGTTACTTTGGACTTTGGCTTGCTTCCTGGACCTGAGAATGAGTGATTATTATAGATAAGATAAATAAAGTACTAAAACCGAATCAGAATGCCCTGACTTCACGAAGTCTTGTTTGTCCTACCCTAGAGCGTTTTTATCGTTTAGCAGCGATCAGCCCCGGATACGCAAGTGTGATTTCTGGATCTCGACAACAGGACCACCTACCGGGAATCACTCAAACACACAAATCAAACACGCGTACAGAAGAATTATATGTGTTACAATTAAAATCCGTTTTTAGATAGAACGCGTTTTCTCAAGCCTTTGTGAAAACTAGAAATACTTAGTCAAAACTATAATTTACCACCTATATATTTGATTTTCGGATAAAACTAGTTGTTACTCCAAGCTTTAGTTAAAACTAGCATTAGAGAAACTAATTTGGGATTGAAAACTTTAATAAAACGTACGCAGGAGTATTGACACAGTTACTTCTGCAACGGCTTCGGCGCTGCGGGAAGTGCAGTCACTTCGCCCCTGCGTCCCAAATCACAGGCACCCATGCTCAGTGAGCGTCTTCAGCGACCAGCCAAAACCGCTACGGCTCGCACAGATGCCTGCGATTTGCTACAGTGAGCGGAGGCTGCTCTTGCTTTGCGCCTACGGCTTTACAAAAACTCTCTAGGGTAGGACAAACAAGACTTCGTGAAATCAGGGTATTCTGATTCGATTTTAGTACAGATTTGACCTATCTTATCTATAATAATCACTCATTCTCAGGTCCAGGAAGCAAGCCAAAGTCCAAAGTAACGCAATCAAATCAAATCCAGAAAAAGCCTTAGTCGTTTAACCTCGTTCGGAACAGTTCTCGGCTTGACCGGGGAAGAACCACACTCTCACAGAATACCAGTGTAAAATAGCAGCTTAATGCTGCTGTGTTTCGTATGGTGAGTGTAGAGAACCCGAGACCCGTTATACTGGAATAGAGGCATGCCATCTTAGTCCTCAAGAGTGACAACGCAACCACATTTTGATTTTTAATCCAGGTTAAATGTAGATGTCTATGAGCCACAGCATCTACTTACCAACAGGTGGACTATGTGCTCGTTTGTGTCACCCTTATCCTATAAAAAAATAAAATTCTATACGACATATCTTCATATTTATCGTGTTACGAGAACGGGACAAACAAAATGTATTCTATTACAGGAAATATTTCCAATACTCCAAGTTACTCCTTTGTTAGAATCCAATCAAATCGATGAGATATGTAGTAAACTCGCCCAAATAAATATTTCCTGCTTGTTGGTTTATCCGACTTTATTAAAGGTCTTTGTCATAATATTACGACTTATAACAATAACATCTCTTACATTGTTATAATTTATCCTATTTCATTTTAAGTAGCGAATGTCCTCGACTTTTCTCGGTGTAGAAAAAACTATTTGTATTTTAGGTATTTACCTATGATATAGCCGTTTTTTCTGAAGTAAGTTAATGTTCTTTTTTTCTATATTTTTTATTTCTATTAATCAAATTAATCACCGATACAATCGATGCATCTTTGCCAACGCAGTGGCAGTTTATTGATACTTGAAGAAATCAGGTGGACGGGAGCCAACAAATTCTTCAAGGGCATTTTGTACTGCCTCCCGGGTATTGAATTTTTTGCCCGCAATAAAGTTATTGAAATTCTGGAAAAAGTAGAAATCTGTAGGCACAAGGTCTGGTAAGTACGGCGGATGACGGAGAGCTTCCAACCCCAGTTCTTGTATATTGGATACCGTCGATTGTGCAATATATGGTCGCGCATTGTCGTGCAAGATCAGCTGGGACGAGCGATTAACCAAAGCTGTTTGGTAAGAAGTTGTGACACCGGCGCTAGACCGCCAAACAGAGACCATAACTTTTTTAGAAAAATTTTTCGTTTATGGCTTTGTTTAATTGCTGAACGAGGGTAAACCAATTTGCTGAGTACTTGTGAGCGTAACAATGTGGTTCATAATTCCTTCGTATGTGTGCCTGTTGAGCATTGCAAGACACGTCTCGACGCGTACTTCACGTTGGCAATCATTGAGTTCTTGGGGTAAGCATTTGTCAAGCTTTTTTAATTCCTTGCCAATTTGACGCAAATGGACCAATATTGTTTTGATACTAACGAAGATAGCTGCTGCTAATTCAGCCGTAGATTGAGTGTCGTCAACTACCACAATCGTCTTCAATTCGTCGTTGTCAACCAATGTTTCAAGACGACCACACGAGGGTTTACTTTTTCAGAACGGAAGCGGGCAAACCAATAACAGTGCTGGTGCGTTCGTTTGTAGTATTTGCTCCGTAAACGTCGTAGATTTTGCGTGCATAGGAATCAATGTTCTTTCGCAAGAATTTGTGGTCTACCAAATCTGATGTAATGATTGGGGCCAACTAGGATATGATCACAAACTGCAGACTTCCCAGAACGTTGATGCTTCACGTCAAGCATCAACGTTCCGGGAAGTCTGCAGTTTGCAACCATTACATCAAATTTGATAGACCACAAATCCTCGCGAAAGAACATCGATTCCTACCAAGAAAGATACGTGAGGCTATTGAAATAAAAAAAACATCCTAATTTCAATAGAGAAGGAGGCTGGATACTACTATCTGCTTGGGACCCTGTAATTAATAAGATTAAAACTAAACCCAAGCATACCACTGCAAGACTTCAAGACAGAGTAAGTTTATTCTTCATAGATCGGACCATAAACAATAATTAAAAAGCTGAAGGTACTCCGGGTTAACATTGACATCGGGACGTCAGTCACCTCAGTCCCCCGTGACAATGGGTGCTGGAAAGCACCCGAATTATCGGGAATTAAAAATCATTTAAAATTAATCGCGATAAAATCCGTAAAAGTAAAGTAAAGTAAATTTATAGCCTATATACGTCCCACTGCTGGGCACAGGCCTCCGCTCATTTCTGAGAGGGTTCCACAGCCGTGGTATCTCAGATGGTTAGCGCTCGCTGTAAATTTCACAGTACGCGAGCAAACCGGGTTCGATCCCCGCCGGCACCAATGAAATTGTTAATTGCAATTTTAAGTGCTGATTTACCACGTGCTCTGCGGTGAAGGAAAACATCGTGAGGAAACCTGCATGTCAGAGGAATAAATAAAAAAATATATTTCGAAGACATGTGAAGTTTGCCAACACGCATTGGGGCAGCGCGGCGGACAATCCCTTGCCCTAAAACCCTCTCAGAAAATCCGTAAAAGTAGTTTTAATCAATGTGTAGTGT
The DNA here is from genome assembly GCA_036936625.1 of Parnassius smintheus behrii. Classification (NCBI taxonomy): domain Eukaryota; kingdom Metazoa; phylum Arthropoda; class Insecta; order Lepidoptera; family Papilionidae; genus Parnassius; species Parnassius smintheus. The sequence continues at coordinate 49,041,696 of JAUPFT010000010.1, forward strand.
TCGCGTAAATATAAGAAAATTAAGAAATCATTATAACGCTAATAAATTAACAAGTAACTAATTTTGAAAAAAGAAATCTATCTTTTTAAAATTAATGTAATTTTAAATTATAATTAATAATTCTTAGCAAAACAAAAATTATTTCGATTTTAAATGGCCAGTACTGCAGAACGGCAATTTCACAGGTACTTATATATACAATGTCATTTTATCCTGTAAATAATTTTTATCTAATAATTTAAAAAGTCAGCCCTAAGGGCGTGACTTAAATTGCTGTACCAAAGCACAGGCTTCAGAATAAATCTACCTGCTCATTCATCGCTTGAAGCAAGCAGTGCTCTAATTTTAATAGATTTCTGTAATACAACTAATTTGCATTGGCAAAAATTCAAGGCGTGTGTATAAAGAATTTTTATAAAGAAAAGATAATATAACTTAGACGATTAATAAAAAATAAGAACAAAATAAAAATAGAATAAGTGGAGATAATGAGCTTGCTTAAACTTTTTGATTTGTGTACTCGTATAGGCATCAGAAGTAAAATAGTCTACTTGAAAGTTTCTTGTCGTATCTTATCACAAAGATTCTCGAATTAGGGATTCGTGGAAACGATGATATAGCTTCCTTGACTATTAAAATGTGCTTCGTAAAGGACAATTTTGAATAAAAATATTTTGACTTTGACTATAGCATCCCAAGTAGGTGATCAGATATTCTTAATCGAGGATGTACGTGTATATTGATCACAGCGTGCATTCTCGGGTGAACTGTGCGCACGTTTGTCACGCTTACTCTCTATTATAAGAAATGTGCAACTAAGAACGAACGAGACTAGTAGACTATAACATTATATGAAGAAAAGAGACAGACGACGATATTTTTGTTTCAGATTGAGTAATTATATGCGAAAAGCGTATTTATTGATCTGCACTTCGAATCGAAGCCATCGCCCTAATTCGTCCCGTAAGCATCGTGGGAGACGACTATCAGAAATTCCAGAAAAATATTATAGCTTATTATAGTAAGACAGTAGATCGAACATTTCGGACCAGACGTGAAATATCCAGACCGATGACGGGCAGCAACGTCGAAGGTACTCACGTCTAGTACTACGACCATCAATCCATCTGCCAAATTTTTATAAGGTACGTGCGGGTAATATGGTCATCTTTAGCTTTGCCGCCCTGTAAAACCAAAACTAGGAGGACAGAGACAAAAACACAAATTCGTATAGTATAGCTAATGTATTTAAGTACAAGGTACGTGAGGGTAATATGGTCATCTTAAGCTGTGCCGCGCTATAAAACCAAAACTAGGAGGAGGACAGAGACAAAAACACAAATTCGTATAGTATAGCTAATGTATTTAAGTACAAGGTACGTGCGGGTAATATGGTCATCTTTAGCTTTGCCGCGCTATAAAACCAAAACTAGGAGGAGGACAGAACAGGACAGACGCGATGAAGAGCTATCGTATCACAAAGCCGTCTATGCAAACAAGGCCGTAGTTTTTAAGTGATCAGAAAGTGACCATATTAACCAGATAACCATATTACTTTCACGTACCATATAAGGGGCAAACGAGAATGCTAATGTAAATTGTAGACTGATGCGGGCTTTTTTATAGAATAAGGGTAACAAACGAAGCAGCATTGGCCTGCTATTCTTTGAGAGCGTGGACCTACTTCTATCGAGCCGACCCGTTCATGCTACAACCTTATATAGATGCAGCGTGACTATCACCTGAGAGGAAGAGAGCTGATCAACAAGTAAATTAGATGTATTCTTTTTTTTGTAGAAGAGGGGGCAAACGAGCATACGGTTCACCTGATGTTAAATGACTTCCGCCGCAAATGAACATCCACAACACCAGAGGAATTGCAGGTGCGTTGCCGGCCCTTTAGAAAGAAGTAAGCTCTTTTCTTGAAGGTCCCCAGGTCGTATCGGTCCGGAAAAATCGCCGATGGCAAAATATTCCACAGAGAGGTTGTACTCGGAAGAAAACTCCTTGTAAAACGTACAGTGGTGGACCGCCAAGCATCCAGATGGTGTGGATAGTATCGGGAGGTTTGCCGCGTAGTGCGTTCATGAAATTTGGCGGCTGGGATTAATTCGAACCATTCCTCAGAGCACTCCCCGTGATAAATACGGTGGAAAAAGCAAAGGGATGACACGACCCTACGCCGCACCAGTAAATCGAGCCGATGGGAAAACACTCGGTCGTCGACGATTCGAGCCGCTCTGCACTGGATGCGGTCAAGTGGAAGAAGCTGGCACTGGGGACCCCAACCCAGAGATAGGAACAGTATTCCATGTGCGGCCGAACCTGTGCCTTGTAAAGTTGCAGGCGGTGTGCCAGCATGAAATACTGTCCCGCTCTGCTGAGCACGCCAAGCGTTTTAGAGGCCAATTTGGCCTTCTCTTCCAAGTAACCACAAAATTGTACGTCACTCGATATGTCGACGACGAAGATTCCGATACTGGCTAAGGCAACAAGGGGAGTGCTTTAAAACTGAGGAGACACGACAAAGAGCTTCTTTTCAGCGGTTAACGCGCAAACTTGTGCCTACTGAGGGTTAAACTAGAATAGATTTAGTCGCCCCTAATCCGAGACTTTGTTCAGGAAAGACTCGACTTCAGACACAAGTTTGTCACGGTACTCGGAGACGTTTTCCCGAGAAATATTGGCACGGCCGGTGTATAGAACATCACCAGTGCTGTCATCCCCACAGCAATAAATGTTGCCGGTTTGCAACATATCATTGATATATTCTTTACAAAAATTCAACATCCTTACACCTTCGTTAACACTCTTTACGCTCACTTCACATAAACACGTGTCGGAACGTTTTCCTTAACACAAGCAGGCACGTAATCAAAATACAACGTTCGTAATCGGTGGGGATCTCGTGCCTGGCGGCAGTTAGTCGAATAAATTAAAACTTGGCCGATTCCATACTAACCAACGCCGCTGAAAATTAATACAATTAGGTATACCAGTTATGTGTTATTTCCATATAAGTTAAAAACAGCAGTAATGTGAATTGAAAATTATGTTTTACAATACTTCTTTCGAATAAAAAGTTTTAATAAATAATAAATTATCTACCTAATACAGCAAAATAATTTTCGGAAGTACTCGATGGCTGTGTAGTGGCGGTTGAGAATATCCACTACCCCATATCTTCCCGTGGGTGTCATAAGAGGCGACAGAGGGAAACAGGCAGGAGATGGGCAGCAGCATCTTCCTGCAATAAAAAACTGCGGTTTCCAACCTGCTCGCCAAGCGTGGCAACTATGACAAACATACCCCATGATGAAACTAACGAAGAGACGGCCACTAGTCCCCGGCGACCCCGCTATTCCTGGCTACGGTGGCAACCATAGTAACGGCGGGGCAGGGAGAGCTAAGAATCTTCGGTAGAGGTTCGGTTGCCACCTAAGACGACTCCGCCTGGTAGCATATAACGCACGCACCCTGAGGACTGATGAGAAGATCCTGGAGCTGTATGAAGAGATAGACAACTTTTGCTGGGATATTACAGGATTATAGGAACACGGTAATCCTGAAATCCGGAAACTTGATCTATCACCGGGAGGGCGACCATCTGTCCCAAGGAGGGGTCGGATTTATCGTCCACAAGTCTCTCGTTAACAACGTTGTAAAGATTGTGAGTGTGTCGACGAGGGTTGCGTACCATATATTCAGAATCGCCAAACGCTATTTGTTGAAGGTCGTACAGGTTTACACACCAACGTAGGAACATCCCGATGAGGAAGTGGAGGAAACGCATGAGGGTATCTCTAAAGCCATGCATTCCTCCTAAACCCACTATACTGTGTTAATGGGAGACTTCAATGCAAAACTAGGCACAAAATAGAATGGTGAGCCTTCAGCTCACCTTCAGTAAGGAAATTCAAAATAGGTCAATGGAACTCAAGGGGCGAGCAACTGGCCAACTACATGGAAAAAGGTAGACTCTTTGTGATGAACTCTTCAGAAGCGGCCCCGTAGGAAGTGGACCTGGTCGAGCTCCGACGGTTTGACAAAAAATGAGATTAACTTCATTATGACAACCAGACGACAACTGTTCAGTGATGTCTCAGTGATCACAAGGGTGAAAACTAGCAGCGATCACCAAATGGTTAGAGGAACACTTTTATGGTGTTTTAAAAAGGATCTATTTTTATATTATTCATTTTGCGTATCGCTAAACGTTAAGTTGGAGAGGTCTCGTTTAATGAAGTCAACGCTCCGTCAACCTCGTGCTACAAAGTGCCGAAAACTTTCAGCTCGAGTAACAAACCCGTTTTCAGTGCCTCGTGGAAACAGTCCATGCGGTCGGAGCTAAGTTCTGTAAGATCCACCGCAGTAGAACATAAAAACTCTCCAACCACACTCTTAATCTCATGGCTGTAAGAAGAATAATGAAACTGCAGTCTTCAGCAGATATGACAGCATACAGGCAACTGAACAGACAGATCTCCAAATACAACTTACGCAACTTCAGTACATCTCGTATCGAAGTAGCCATCGAGCGGAACCAACTGTCAAAGCCGAAGACCGAGTGTAGCAGCATCGTTTCCGGGACAACTGAGATTTCGAGTGAGATTGAGAGGTTCAATGGGCAGCTGTACATGACATCGTTGGATCCACATGCAAGTGTGATTAACAATCCAAGAGCAAGTCTTATCCAACACTATTATGATGATATCCCGGACGTCTTTCTGAGCGAGATCGGAATGGCTCTCCAGCACCTTAAATACAGCCAGGCCCCAGGCGAGGATGGAATTACAGCGGAGCTTCTGAAAGGGAGTGGAGAACCGGTACTTGAAGTCCTTGAGAAGCTTTTTAATTCCGTCCTCCATGGTGGGATTACCCCGGAGGTGTGGATCAGATGTGCGGTGGTCTTGCTTTTCAAGAAAGGCGACAATGTCCTCTTGAAGAGCTATAGACCGATTTTTCAGAAGGCTCAGAAGAGCCGCCTGCTGTTTTCGAAAGTCATTACGAATCGTCTCGTAAGCTTAGAGCTCTCTTCGTAATGAACTTAGAAATGAGGATATCCGCAATAGGACTAGAGTTACCGTCATAGCCCAACAGATAAGTAAGCAGAAGTAGCAATGGGCCGGCGATATAGCTCGAAAAACCGAAAACCGATTGGGAAACAGGGTTCTCGAGTGGCAGCCTAAGTAGCAGTAAGTGAAGTGTAGGGTGACCCCTCACTAGATGGAGGGACATTATTTTTTATAGCATAAGTTGACAAACGAGCACACATTCCACCTGATGGTAAGTAGATGCTGTGGCCCATAGACATCCACATTTATCTTCCATTAAGAATCAAAATGCAAATGCGTTGTCACCCATGAGGAATAAGATGGAATGCCTTGATTCCAGTATAAAGGGTCTCCGGTTGTCTACACTTACCATACGAAACACAGCAGCATTACATTGCTATTTTACGCTGGTATTCTGTGAGAGCGTTGTCCGTGGAGTTTTTATATGTTTTGTTTTTATTTTAATTTTTTAAATAATTGTCAAGAATAAAAAAGACAGATGTCACAAATATTGGAGAAACAAGAGAATGTTTTTCTGAAAATGTAGGTATATAGCGTTTTTCCCTTAAATTGTATCACTTCATTTAATTTGATTATCCAAGTACGATATTATAATTTATATTATGAAGACATTGAGCTATTATGTACTACGTACTAGAGGAGACACCGCATTCAGCTACTCTGTTCCACTCAACTGCGGTTCATGCACTGCACTTTAATCAGTCACTCGCTAGGCGCTTGTAGAGTTGTCACGTGTTGTGTTGATTTAAAAAAAAATCTCTTGATAAAAATATGCCGTCTTGTGTACTTAGATATTGCACAAATAATTCAAGAAATGTCAGTAAAAACCAAGGAATTACTTTTCATCGGTTAATAAGATACTTATTCAATAAAAAAGTATTATAAATTAATAATAAAACAAATTATTCCTAAGACGCCATCTCGTGTCACTGAATATAGATTATGAAATTAATATGTTCAGATGCGACATTTCCGTGGGTACTTAAGTATAGGACGAATATATTATTATACACATTTTTTTATAGAAACATATATAAGTTATTATGATTTGGCAAAAATTTCCATGTTTAAATCCGCTTATTATTCTTTTATTTTATTTTTAAGTTTCCACATCAAAGTCAAAGTGGAATAAATTCGTCCATTTTTAACTCTCGCGTGCCCAGCATTTATGAACGATTATTTACAACATTTATGATTCTAATTTAAATAAATATATTTGTAATTTAAATTTTATGTTAATAAGTTTTGTTAAACATACATTTAGTACGTTTTTTTATATTTGACATAGATACCTTTTAAAATATTCAGATAAAAATATCATTAAAATGTAATTCTGACATAATATTATGTAATATTATATTAAATTAGCACATATACAAAATAAAAAACAATTTAAAAAATTGTACTCGATGTAATTAACAATACAATATAAATAAACAATTATTACATACTGACCATTCTACTTACGTATAATCTATAATAACAAAAACTGACCGCGCAAGCGCAATGCGCGTTTACACCAACTGCGCATGCGCGACTCTACTATTACCGCGCATGCGCGAAGACGTACGAGTAGTGTACAATTTTTGTTTGGAATAGCTTCTCTAGTACGTAGTACATTATAACTCAATGTATGAAGACAAAGATTTTTATTTAAAAACTGCATCCTAACTACCACGCGTTCTGCGCGTGAACAGCGTCGTCCTGCCCCGGTCGAGTCGATCCATTCATGCTACAACTATAATATAACTGCAGTGTGGCTCTACCACGTCAAAACTACACACGCAGGAAGTCGATGGATGAAGGTGGTTCAGGAGTGTGCTTTGTGGCATTCCTTGGGGGAGGCCTATGTTCAGCAGTGAACTTATGAAGGGCTTTAATGTAGATGATGAAATGATGAGAAGTACACGAAATATTATACCTATTATAATATATCGTGTACTTCTCATCATATATACTAAGAAATTGCCGTTCTGCAGAAATGGCCTGATTAACCGACACGCTCACTAGACATGTAACAAAAACCCTGTGGTTCCCGTTAGGTGTGTTATCAGAATCAGTATCCAAGCGTATAGAAATATTTCTTTTTCAAAAAAACACATTTAAAAAAATTATTTTAACTGAAAAAAAATTAATTTGCAAATTGTATGTGGTTTTATTTCCTCTAACTCGCACGAGTATCGGTAATGCGGGGTCTTTGACAATCCTCTAACTCCTCGACCAATGCAGAGATAATAAAACCACATACAATTTGCAAAAAATAAAAATTTTAATTCAAATTAATTATTTTAATGTTTTTTTTTTGAAAAAAATTGTTTCTACATGCTTGGATGCCGACTCTGATAACGCAGTTAACGGGAACCACAGGGTTTTTGTTACATGTTGTATATTCAATGAATGATTCAAATCAAAATAATTTTTGTTCGACTAAGAACTCTAATTTCAATCAATTTTATTTTTTAAATATGGAATTCTTTTTTCATAATTAGTCACTTGTTTATTGATTAGCGATGTGTTTTTTCGCATTTGAATCTTTTTCGTCATCATATGGGTACGTTAAAAATTCGAGTAATTATGGAATATGAATACCGTCGTGGCAGCAACAGCAACGCGGCACAAGCGGCACGCAACATTAACGATGTTTACGGGACGAATACTACAAACGAACGCACCACCACCTTTTTATGTTCGCCCGATTCCGTTCTAGAAATTGAGACCTGAAAAATGAACCCCGTGGTCTTCCGAAAACTTTGGTCGACAATGCCGAATAAAGGCTAATGTGGAAGCTGATGATACTCAATCTACAGCTGAATTAGCTGCAGCTTTCGACGTTGGCATCAAATCAGTATTGGTCCATTTGCGTCAAATTGGCAAGGAATAAAGCTTTACAAATGCGTGCCCTACGAACTCAATGATCGTTAGCACGAAGTACGCGTCGAGACTTGCCTTGCACTGCTCAACAGGCACACAAACGAAGGAATATTGAAACCGCATTGTTACCTGTGACGAAAAATGGATTCTGTTTGACAATCGCAAGCGCTCAGCAAGTTGGTTGTTGGTTCAGCACCTAAACAGTGCCCTAAACGAAAACTTACCCTTAGAAAAGTAATGGTCACTGTATGGTGGTGTAGCGCCGGTGTGATTTACCACAGCTTCTTACCAAACGTGATGAGCATTATCGCAGTTGTGTTTTGTGAATTACAGAATATAGGTGGAGAAGCTCACACGTCTCCAACCATCTTTGGGCAATCGTACGACCCCGCTACTCCTGCACGAGAACGCGCGACCTCATAGATACTGCACACTACATTTTCGTATACATAATATTTCGTCTAACTTACATTCGTTTGAGCATTTGTCTTTTCCTACGCCTACACACTTTATTAATTTAACAGGGATCATTGATCCTTATCGTCGAAAACGTTCTCGCGCATAGTTACTCAACATGCAACATTTACTGGCTGTCGTAACACTACTCTTAGATATGATCGCCCCCATCATATCGGGTCGATCACTGAGTACTAAATTCGGTTTTAATATTTGCCTCTCATTCATCATTTGTTTCATCATCAATCCCTTTTTCTACCTTCTAAGGTCCTTTCAGTCGGGCTAGCAACTAAGGACTCTTTCCCTTTTTTGAGGAGATATTATGCAGCTATACGACTTCCCTTATCAAATCAATTTGTGTTTGCTCTATTATCATAACGAGTCTCCATCTTCTCACTATTCTTAACACCCTCCCTTACCAAAATCCTGGATCCGATTCTGCACGTAGGCTCGCGGCTCAAGCACTCCGTCGATTATGATTATGTTTCTTGTTCGCATCGTAAGGAAATATTCGGCGCTGGTGTCGCAAAAGAAAGCACGGTACGTTTTTGGTTTCAACGTTTTCCTTCTGGAAATTTCGACCTTCAGAACCAACCCCGTGGACGGCCGTAGACCAAAGTGGGAAATGCAGAATTAAAAGCTATTGTGACAGCGGATCCATCACAAAGCACTTCAGAGATAGCTGCAGGCTTCGGGGTAAGTGGCAAAACTGTATTAATTCACTTTAAGCAAATCAGGAAATGATTTCTTAAATTTACGCGAACACTACACATTGAATAAAACTATTATTTACGGATTTTATCGCGTTTAATTACTTTAATTTATTTTATTATTATCCCGACGTTTCGGGTGCTTTACAGCACCCATGGTCACGAGGGGGACCGAGATGTTTGACGTCCCAATGTCATAGTTAGTCCGGCTACCTTCAGTTTTTTTTTTAATATTAATTTTTGTTCCGATTTACGCAAAACTAGCTTATAGTAAGTATCATGAAGTCTTGCAGTGGTATGCTTGGGTCAAACAAAGAGATCTATAAAAACCCGCGTGAAGGAACATATAGCTGATGTGAAGCACCGAGCTCCGGGAAGTCTGCAGTCTGCGAACATGTTCAAGATCGTCCCCACCATTACATTAGATTTGATAAATCACAAATTCTCGCAAAAGAACACCGATTCCTACCAAGGATGATACGCGAGGCTATTGAAATTAAAAAGCATCCAAATTTCAATAGAGAAGATGGTTGGGTGCTACCATCTGCTTGGGATCCTATAATTAACAAAATTAAACCCAAACCCAAGCATACCACTGCAAGACTTCATGATACTTACTATAAGCTAGTTTTGCGTAAATCGGACCAAAAATTAATATAAAAAAATGAAGGTAGCCGGACTAACTATGACATTGGGACGTCAAACATCTCGGTCCCCCCCCCGTGACCATGGGTGCTGTAAAGCACCCGAAACGTCGGGATAATAATAAAAATAAATTAAAGTAATTAAACGCGATAAAATCCGTAAATAATAGTTTTATTCAATGTGTAGTGTTCGCGTAAATTTAAGAAATCATTTCCTGATTTGCTTAAAGTGGATTAATACAGTTTTGTCACTTACCCCGAATCCTGCAGCTATCTCTGAAGTGCTTTGTGATGGATCCGCTGTCACAATAGCTTTTAATTCTGCATTTCCCACTTTGGTCTACGGCCGTCCACGGGGTTGGTTCTGAAGGTCGAAATTTCCAGAAGGAAAACGTTGAAACCAAAAACGTACCGTGCTTTCTTTTGCGACGCCAGCGCCGAATATTTCCTTACGATGCGAACAAGAAACATAATCATAATCGACGGAGTGCTTGAGCCGCGAGCCTACGTGCAGAATCGGATCCAGGATTTTGGTTAGGGAGGGTGTTAAGAATAGTGAGAAGATGGAGACTCGTTATGATAATAGAGCAAACACAAATTGATTTGATAAGGGAAGTCGTATAGCTGCATAATATCTCCTCAAAAAAGGGAAAGAGTCCTTAGTTGCTAGCCCGATTGAAAGGACCTTAGAAGGTAGAAAAAGGGATTGATGATGAAACAAATGATGAATGAGAGGCAAATATTAAAACCGAATTTAGTACTCAGTGATCGACCCGATATGATGGGGGCGATCATATCTAAGAGTACTGTTACGACAGCCAGTAAATGTTGCATGTTGAGTAACGATGCGCGAGAACGTTTTCGAAGATAAGGATCAATGATCCCTGTTAAATTAATAAAGTGTGTAGGCGTAGGAAAAGACAAATGCTCAAACGAATGTAAGTTAGACGAAATATTATGTATACGAAAATGTAGTGTGCAGTATCTATGAGGTCGCGCGTTCTCGTGCAGGAGTAGCGGGGTCGTACGATTGCCCAAAGATGGTCGGAGGCGTGTGAGCTTCTCCACCTATATTTTGTAATTCACAAAACACAACTGCGATAACGCTCATCCCGTTTGGTAAGAAGCTGTGGTAAATCACACCGGCGCTACACCACCATACAGTGTCCATTACTTCTCTAAGGGTAAGTTTTCGTTTAGGGCATTGTTTAGGTGCTCAACCAACAACCAACTTGCTGAGCGCTTGCGGTTGTCAAACAGAATCCATTTTTCGTCGCAGGTAACAATGCGGTTTCAATATTCCTTCGTTTGTGTACCTGTTGAGCAGTGCAAGGCAAGTCTCGACGCGTACTTCGTGCTAACGATCATTGAGTTCGTACGGCACGCATTTGTAAAGCTTTATTCCTTGCCAATTTGACGCAAATGGACCAATACTGATTTGATGCCAACGTCGAAAGCTGCAGCTAATTCAGCTGTAGATTGAGTATCATCAGCTTCCACATTAGCCTTTATTCGGCATTGTCGACCAAAGTTTTCGGAAGACCACGGGTTCATTTTTCTGGTCTCAATTTCTAGAACGGAAGCGGGCGAACATAAAAAGGTGGTGCTTCGTTTGTAGTGTTCGTCCCGTAAACATCGTTAATGTGGCGTGCCGCTTGTGTCGCGTTGCTGCCACGACGGTACTCATAATCCATAACTACTCGAATTTTTAACGTACCCATATGATGACGAAAAAGATTTAAATGCGAAAAAACACATCACTAATCAATAAACAAGTGACTAATTATGAAAAAAGAATTCCATATTTAAAAAATAAAATTGATTGAAATTAGAGTTCTTAGTCGAACAAAAATTATTTTGATTTGAATCATTCATTGAATATACAACATGTAACAAAAACCCTGTGGTTCCTGTTAACTGCGTTATCAGAGTCGGTATCCAAGCATGTAGAAACAATTTTTTTTTTCAAAAAAAACATTAAAATAATTAATTTGAATTAAAATTTTTATTTTTTGCAAATTGTATGTGGTTTTATTATCTCTGCATTGGTCGAGGAGTTAGAGGATTGTCAAAGACCCCGCATTACCGATACTCGTGCGAGTTAGAGGAAATAAAACCACATACAATTTGCAAATTAATTTTTTTTCGTTAAAAATAATTTTTTTAAATGTGTTTTTTTTAAAAAAGAAGTATTTCTATACGCTTCTGATAACACACCTAACGGGAACCACAGGGTTTTTGTTACATATTGTATAACTATTATACCTGTTTTGTACATAAGTGGAGCTTACGAAGGCAAGCTCAGCGCCCCTTCAAACCATGCGCCCGAGGCCATGACTGCAGAACGGCAATTTCTTGGTATAAATGATGAGAAGTACACGATATATTATAATAGGTATAATATATCGTGCACTTCTCATCATTTCATCATCTACATTAAAGCCCTTCACAACTCCACTGCTGAACATAGGCCTCCCCCAAGGAATGCCACAAAGCACAGTCCTGAACCACCTGCATCCATCGACTTCCTGCATGTGTAGTTTTGACGTGGTAGAGCCACGCTGCAGTTATATTATATTTGTAGCATAAATGAGTCGAGTCGACCGGGGCAGGACCACGCTCTCACAGAATACCAGCGTAAAATAGCAATGTAATGCTGCTGTGTTTCGTATGGTAAGTGTAGACAACCGGAGACCCTTTATACTGGAATCGAGGCATTCCATCTTATTCCTCATGGGTGACAACGCATTTGCATTTTGATTCTTAATGGAGGATAAATGTGCATAGACATCCTATGGGCCACAGCATCTACTTACCATCAGGTGGAATGTGTGCTCGTTTGTCAACTTATGCTATAAAAAATAATGTCTCTCCATCTAGTGAGGGGTCACCCTACACTTCACTTACTGCTACTTAGGCTGCCACTCGAGAAACCTGTTTCCCAATCGGTTTTTGGTTTTTCGAGCTATATCGCCGGTCCATTGCCACTTCAGCTTACTTATCTGTTGGGCTATGACGGTAACTCTAGTCCTATTGCGGATATCCTCATTTCTAAGTTCATTACGAAGAGAGCTCTAAGCTTACGAGACGATTCGTAATGACTTTCGAAAACAGCAGGCGGCTCTTCTGAGCCTTCTGAAAAATCGGTCTATAGCTCTTCAAGAGGACATTGTCGCCTTTCTTGAAAAGCAAGACCGCCGCACATCTGATCCACACCTCCGGGGTAATCCCACCATGGAGGACGGAATTAAAGAGCTTCTCAAGGACTTCAAGTACCGGTTCTCCACTCCCTTTCAGAAGCTCCGCTGTAATTCCATCCTCGCCTGGGGCCTTGCCGTATTTAAGGTGCCATTCCAATCTCGCTCAGAAAGACGTCCGGGATATCATCATAATAGTGTTGGATAAGACTTGCTCTTGGATTGTTAATCACACTTGCATTTGGCTCCAACGATGTCATGTACAGCTGCCCATAGAACCTCTCAATCTCACTCGAAATCTCAGTTGTCCCGGAAACGATGCTGCTACACTCGGTCTTCAGCTTTGACAGTTGGTTCCGCTCGATGGCTTCTTCAATACGAGATGTATTGAAGTTGCGTAAGTTGCATTTGGAGATCTGTCTGTTCAGTTGCCTGTATGCTGTCATATCTGCTGAAGACTGCAGTTTCATTATCTATTCTTACAGCCATTAGATTAAGAGTGTAGTTGGAGAGTTTTTATGTTCTACTGCGGTGGATCTTACAGAACTTAGCTCCGACCGCATGGACTGTTTCCACGAGGCACTGAAAACGGGTTTGTTACTCGAGCTGAAAGTTTTCGGAACTTTGTAGCACGAGGTTGACGGAGCGTTGACTTCATTAAACGAAACCTCTCCAACTTAACGTTTAGCGATACGCAAAATGAATAATATAAAAATAGATCCTTTTTAAAACAACATAAAAGTGTTTCTCTAACCATTTGGTGATCGCTGCTAGTTTTCACCCTTGTGATCACTGAGACATCACTGAACAGTTGTCGTCTGGTTGTCATAATGAAGTTAATCTCATTTTTTGTCAAACCGTCGGAGCTCGACCAGGTCCACTTCCTACGGGGCCGCTTCTGAAGAGTTCATCACAAAGAGTCTACCTTTTTCCATGTAGTTGGCCAGTTGCTCGCCCCCTGAGTTCCATTGACCTATTTTGAATTTCCTTACCTTCAGCTCACCATTCTATTTTGTGCCTAGTTTTGCGTTGAAGTCTCCCATTAACACAGTATAGTGGGTTTAGGAGGAATGCATGGCTTTAGAGATACCCTCATGCATTTCCTCCACTTCCTCATCGGGATGTTCCTATGTTAGTGTGTAAACCTGTACGACCTTCAACAAATAGCGGTTGGTGATTCTGAGTATAAGGTACGCAACCCTCGTTGTCGCGAACATGTTCAAGATCGTCCCCACCATTACATTAGATTTGATAAATCACAAATTCTCGCAAAAGAACACCGATTCCTACCAAGGATGATACGCGAGGCTATTGAAATTAAAAAGCATCCAAATTTCAATAGTGAAGATGGTTGGGTGCTACCATCTGCTTGGGATCCTATAATTAACAAAATTAAACCCAAACCCAAGCATACCACTGCAAGACTTCATGATACTATAAGCTCGTTTTGCGTAAATCGGACAAAAATGAATATTAAAGAAAAACTGAAGGTAGCCGGACTAACTATGACATTGGGACGTCAAACATCTCAGTCCCCCCCCCCCGTGACCATGGGTGCTGTAAAGCACCCGAAACGTCGGGATAATAATAAAAATAAATTAAAGTAATTAAACGCGATAAAATCCGTAAATAATAGTTTTATTCAACAAATCAGGAAAGTAAAAAAACTTGAACCATGGGTACCTCATGAATTGAGTGAATCGAACTTGCAAACACGCGTCGACTGCTTTTTTACTTTGCTCAACCGACACAAAAATGAAGGGATTTTAAATCGGATCATTACTTGTCATGAAAAGTGGATACTGTACGATAATCGGAAATGCTCGTCGCTATGGCTGAACCCTGGAGACCCAGCAAAATTCTGCCCTATGCAAGACTCAGAAAATGTTACTTGTCAGTGTTCGGTGGACTAGCGCCGGTGTCGTTCACTACAGTTTTCAAAAAAATGGCCGAACGATTACCGCAAATATCTATTGTCAGCAACTGCAAACCATGAAGGAAAAACTAGCTGCTAAACAACCGAGATTGGTCAGTCGCTCTAGGCCACTGCTGCTTCACGACAACGCAAGACCACACACTGCACAACAAACAACCACTGCAGTGCCCGTCGATAAATATTGTACATCGACCTTTGGAAAGAGACAATCAGCTAATTTCGGCTTCGTAGAGCGTTATCTCTGTCGCACGAAATACAAACAGTCCATTATCTATTAGGTCGAACGTCAAAACGTCACATACGATGTGCGACAGAGATAACGCTCTACGAAGCTGAAATTAGCTGATTGTCTCTTTCAAAAGGTCGATGTGCAATATTTATCGCCGGGTACTGTAAGTTAGATGAGCCACCATTGGAATGTCTGCGACATCCACTGTGCTCCCCGGACCTTGCTCCAACAGATTTCCATTTTTTTCCGGAATGTGGACAACTTCTTAGAAGGAAAAAAATTCAGTCCTAACCGCCTTCAAAGAGTTTGTCGATTCTCACCCCCATGGTTTTTTTAGTAAAGGGATCAATGATCTACCTATGAGATTGCAAAAGTGATAGATAACAACGGTGCATACTTTGATTAATTAAATATATTTTACCAAAAAAAATTGACTTTATAACATTCCTCCCGTACAAAACGCCAATTTCATATTATGTAAGAACCTATTACAATGTATGAATATAATGTTATTCACTCAGCGCTGTACGAGCGGAGTTGGGGTTTATTGCGTTGTAGCAAGTCACTGCTTATTTATTTAAATGGTTTTTGCGGAGTGATCGTTCTGTATAATACACTACATAGGCTGCACTAAAAATATCGGGAATGGAGTATTTCCACAGTTCCTGTCATATTAAAATCTTTTTTAATTGAAAACTCCTTGGTTTTAAAAATCGAATACCATTTATTTATTTAAAAAAGATTCTCGGTCTTGTCTCAAGGTTTTGTCAAACTTGTTTAGTCGTTGAGAAAATGGAATTGACTCGAGAAAGTTCAAGAGCGATGATTTATTATGACTTTCGAATTGGTTTAACACAAAAACAATGTATTGACCGGATGATTTCTGCATTTGGTGATGAAGCCTCATCCAAAGCCACAATTTATCGCTGGTTTGCTGAATTTCAACGTGGACGTGACAAGCTCAGTGGTGATCCCCGTCAAGATCGTCCAAAAACTGCAGTCACCCAAGAAAACTTTGATGCTGTGCGTAAGCTGATTGAGGAAGATCGACATGTGACATACCGTAAAATTCAGGCAACTTTAGACATTAGCATGAGTCAAATACAAACAATCTTGCATGAAAAATTTGGTGTAAAAAAGTTATTTTCCCGATGGATACCGCATTCGCTCTGTGAAGAGCAAAAAGCGGCTCGCGTTACTTGGTGCGTCAGAACTCTCGAAAGATTCCACGCAGGATCCTCAAATGCTGTATACAACATCATATCAGGTGACGAATCCTGAATATATGTGTACGAACCCGAAACAAAAAAACCAGTCACGAGTTTGGGTGTTCGAAAATGAGATAAAGCCAACAAAAAATGTTCGTTCACGGAGTGTTGCAAAAAAAATGGTGGCCACGTTTGTCTCCAAAACCGGCCATGTTACGACTATTCCTCTTGAGGGACAAAGAACGGTTAATGCAGAATGGTATGCTAGCATTTGTTTGCCACAGGTCGTTTCTGAACTCCGTAAAGAGAACTGCAACCGCCGCATCATTCTCCATCACGACAATGCGAGTTCTCACACCGCACACAGAACAAAAGAGTTTTTAGAGCAAGAAAACATAGAATTATTAGAGCATCCGCCGTACAGCCCCGACTTAAGCCCTAATGATTTCTATACTTTCCCTAAAATAAAGAATAAATTGCGTGGACAGTGATTTTCATCACTTCAACAAGCTGTGGATGCCTACAAAACGGCCATTTTGGAGACTCCAACTTCCGAATGAAATGGTTGCTTCAATGATTGGTTCCATCGTATGGAAACATGTGTCAAATTTCGCGGAGAATACTTCGAAAAGCAATAAATACATATTAAATAGTAATGTGTCACTTCCTTGATTCCCGAAATTTTCAGTGCCGCCCTCGTATTAAGTATTATATTGTTACGAGCTTAGGGTTCGTGACAATAAAAACTGCCGATTGAATTACCAAAATTAACACTTTAATTCACTTTACACCAATTAAAACTTAAAAGACTGACACAAATCATTAAAAGACTGACGTCAACTTAGGCGCGCAACACTGCCTCCTCCTAGGACATGCTCGTCCCGAGCATTATCGGTCCCATAATAACGATCTTAGGAGTCCCTTTTGAGCCTTTCTGAAACAGCTCCGCAATGTCAAGTGCTGTCCTATCCCATGGTGTACCAACATTGTACAATTTTGATGCTCCTCTACTACGTGTCTGAGGTCCCTTCACAGCCGCACAACTTGTTAATGTGCGACACCAATCCTCGACATCGTCACGATAATGGACCCAGTAAAACTGTTCTCGGATCTTCATTAGAGTTCGTTTAACTCCCAGATGGACTCCTGAACAACCACTATGGTACAGCTGTAGAACATTCGGCACTTTAGCTTTAGGGACAACCATTTGCAAACGACAGCTGTCTCCTCGACCATTGTCCCATTTACGGTACCCATTGTCCCATTTACGGCACAGGACTCCATCCTGAATCAGCAAGCCGTCCCATTGGGCCCAATAGCTTTTAGTGGTCGAACTCATCGCTGAGACGTCGCTCCACTTGGGCTTGGTAGCACGGGCCTTCATCCATTCCAGAATCGGCTTGATGTCTGGATCTTCCCGCTGTGCATATTGTAAGCTGTCCTTCCACTCGTTGCTGAGGTGGTCTGTCCTGAGCATCCTCACAGATACCACTTACTTACTCTCCTGCCTGGTACAATGCTTGCAATCTTCAGGACAAGGTCTCCTTGACAATGCATCTGCGTTGCCATATGATTTCCCGCTGCGGTAATCAATCACAAAGTCGTATTCCTGCTGCTGGGTGGTGCTGTTAGCCGCACAAACCTCTCGAGATCGATCACCTTCCCCTTCTACAGTTCGCTTAGAGCAGCTGGATCGAAGATGGCCCCTTTCCCCACAGCCATAGCACCTAGGGCTGTATCCATTACTGCGGTCGCGAACTGTAGCTGCTGCAACCTCCCTGACGCAATGGGAACGATGATCCTGCCGGCGCCAGGCGGTGCCGTTAGCTGCACTACCCTCTTGAGATCGATCAACTTCCCTTTCTACAGTTCGCTTAGGGCAGCTGGATCGCCCGTGTGGAGTTGCCAGTCCTCCTATCGGGCATGTCCCCAGGTGGCGGATAGGGGAACGCCACTCAGATATGAGTGGTAGCGCGAAACCGTCGCGGACAAAAACTGGCTGGGTTTGGGCGTACCTTTGGTTCCGAATGGAATCAAGTACCTGCTAGTTGCTTCCCGTATCCTCTCCATTGAGAGGAACAGAGGATGTGACATGCGCGGTGAGATGCCAGGTGCACTCGGCTTTTGCCGACGCTGGGCAATCCGTCATCGCGGGAATTGAATGGGCTCAGAGTTCCCTCACCCGGGCAGGCATGGGAAGAACTCGTATCGACTCTACCACCGTTCGAACCTCGGAATCCCTTTGGCGTGTCGTGGATCATGTCTCGCGGCACTTGAGGGGTCGATGGCTCTTGACTTAACCGCCTGGAGTCACGAGGATGATAACCTCTATAAAAAATCACCCGAAGCTCAAGCGTGGCACGCCGTGAGGAGCTGCATGGCTGATGGTTAAGTGTTCAGTGGTTAGCGATGCCCTCGTCAGGGTACCGGCCGACACCCTAGACGGGTTACGCATAGGCTTACCCGGGCAAAGGAGGCCCTGTTCGGATGGACCGTTACTTCCTCCACACTCGTGGGAAAAAAATGGATAAATCTTTTTAAAAAGTAGAAATAAACAAACAGGATGGATCAGATACCGCTAGGAAACGTCTATTTTGCCGGACTTCGGACGAGGAAGGCCTGCCAGCCCCCAAGTTGCCGACTTCGAGGAGGGGTCGGCAGGCATCGAGAGTGCTTTGCAGCCGCGGAGGGATAAGCACGGACGGTTCGCGTGCTCCAATACCTCGGCAGCTAGTGAAGCAGAGAGTGACATGGGGGTCACTACGGAAGACCCTGGCGATGGCGGTGAAAGCTGTGCCTCGCTGGGGAGTTCAAAGGCGGAGCTCAACGCCGCCAAGAGGGAACAGCGCAAAGCCTTCGCAGCCGACGAAGTGTCTGAAATGGCCCGACGCGTTCACGAACGACGAGCTGCTCTGGCGGCGGGAGACGGAGAGCCATCTGCGGTGGCCTTGAGCCAGCTGGCTCTGGATGGGGTGGACTTAGTCCTGAAAGTTGCCACCAAGTCCGGCAGCCTGAAGGGCATGTTCACCCGTGGCTTAAAGGAGGCTGCCGTGGATATCAGGGAGGCGGTTGACATCCTCCTCAACAGGACGGCCTCTGACGAGGTCGCAAAGCTACAGGAGGAAAACAGCCGCCTCAGAAATGACCTAGAGTACCTCCGGCGGCAAGTCGCTGCGCTGAGCGAGCAGCAGCAGAGATGCACGTCCACCGATGCCGCACCTGTAGTGGCCCCGACTCCCGCACCGCGACCGGCAAGCCCCCGTACTGACGAAGAGGTCGAGCGCATTGTCCAGCTCTGCATGCTCCAGTGCGGGAGCATGGTTAACGCTCGGCTAGAGGCGATTTCTCGGCGTCTCCCGGTAATACTCCATCTGCCTTTGGCGGTTGACATGCGGAGGACTGATGAGCCGCCGAGACTTCTGCCTCAAAAGGAGAAGCCCGCGGAGGGTAACAAAAAGTCCACGTAGGGAGCTCCTCCGAGCGACCAGCCCACGACAGCCAGGTCTAAGGGTGAGACATGGGCGAAAGTCGTGGGCCGCAAAAAGGCCTGCAAAGCCGCCAAGAAGGCCGCAGCGGCTGCACGCGCCCCAGGTGGAACCGCAAAGACGGCTCCTCAACCAGCGCGGCGGACTGCCAAAGGCGGTCGCAAGAAACCGGCTGCGCATGATTATCAGATCTTGGCCTTCAGTCCGTCACCCTTAGGCAGGCTGCCACGGGTGCGCGGCTGTTCGAGGTGGCTGGCACTGTGAGCGACAGTGCCGAAAAGGCGGACGCATTGGCCGCCAAGATGAGGGGGGTCCTCAACCCTGAAGACGTCCGGGTCTCCAGACCAATGAAAACCGCAGAAGTGTGGATTGCTGGCCTGGACTACTCCGTGACCTCTGAGGAGGTGGTGGCGGCCGTTGCCAGAAGCGGAGAGTGTCCGCCGGACAAGGTGCGGGCCGGCAATATACGCACCGATGTCACCGGATTTGGCGCGGTCTGGGTTCGGTGCCTTGTAGCGTCGGCAAAGAAGATCGCCGATAGCGGCAGATTGCTGTTAGGCTGGGTGGCGGCAAGGACCAAGCTACTACAGCCCCCCGGGCTTTGCAGTGCTTCCGGTGCCTGGAAAAAGGGTACGTCCGGGCGAAGTGCACCACCGAGGTTGACCGTAGTGACCTCTGTTACCGCTGCGGCCAGCCTGGCCACAAGGCGGCCCTGTGCACCGCGGCGTTCAACTGCAGCCTTTGCTCTGCTGCGGGAAGGCCGACGGAGCACAGAGTAGGCGGAGGGGCCTGTGGGGCGCCTGCCAGCAAGGCCAAGGCCGAAAACAAAAAGGAAAAGAAGAGAAGCACCAAGCCTGCCGGGTTAACCTCGCTGCCCACACATGCCAGCAGCTCCAGCGGCCGACTCCCAGCCCAGGACTGTTGCCGAGGGAATGGAATGTCAATAATGGCAAAGATCCATTTTCTCCAGGGCAACATCAACCGCTGTGCCAGAGCTCAGGATCTCCTACTCCAGAGCATGGCAGAGTGGTCGATTCACGTGGCTGTGGTCGCCGAACCGTACTTCATTCCCGCCCCTGACAACTGGCTGGGACGCGCTGACGGTTTGGTGGCCATTATTGGTGAGATTCGACAAGGAAAACCTCAAAGTCGGCAAGACTTTTGTTGAGGGAGAAATACGTCCCCACAATAACGATGCCGCCCGAGACCGCAGCAACCCAGCCGCGGCCCCGAGCCGGGTCGATAGTAGACGTCTCGCTCGTTACCCCCGTCGCCAGCCGAGTCCGCGACTGGCGTGTCGCCGTAGAGGTGGAGACGTTGTTGACCTTCGGTATATCCGGTTCGACGTCTCTGTCCAGACTGCGAGCGGCCGCCATCCAACAACCCCGATTAACGACGGCCCGCGTTGGGCGCTTAAGCGCATCGACAGGGAACTACTCGAGGAAGCTGCCATAGTCCAGTCCTGGATCTGGGAGTCGGCGACGGACGGCCCCGTCGACGTCGAAGCAGTAGCGCTATGGTTTTGCGAGGCGATGACGCAGATCTGCAACGCGTCCATGCAACGCGTCCATGCCCCGTGTCCGCTAACGGTCCGCAAGGTACCAGGTGTACTGGTGGGCCCACCACCTCCCACCGACCCTCAGGTCGTACGGGCCGAATCTCGGGAGATGCGCGCGGTACTTGCACCCTGCTCTTTCCCGCGTGCACTTTCTTGACTCCCTACAAATATTTGTTCTATTCCTTGTCTCAGTTTAACGTCATTCTCCCCCTTCTGGGGCCGACGGCACAATAACGCCTACGTCGTCGGGCCTTACTACCAGCATTCTATCTTGCCTTATCCTTCGATCGTGCCATCTATGCGCAAACTCGCGCAGCAGTCCGTAGTTCACCCCATCGCTGACGAGATCCAAGTAGTAAATCGGTCCCTGAATCGTACGAACTAGTCCATCCATCATTTTCGTTCTCAGGTCGTCATACAGAGGACATTCCCATAGAACATGGTGAACATCCTCTTCTGACACACCACACTCACACATACTCGATCACACAGTCGCATATCGCATAATCTCTTCCGAAAACATCCATGTCCGGTGAGAATCTGGGATGTTTGATAGTCCGGTGAGACCCAGGTGTACCTGATCCTCAACGCCACCTCCGGGAAAAATCGATATAGTTCGCGTCCTTTCGTATCATTCATCCATCGTTCCTGCCAGGCACCTATCACCTCAGTCCAGATTTCGCGCTTTCGTCTGCTCAATTCCTCTTTGGGCGCGGTCAAACGTGCCACACCCATCCTACCAGCACGGATGACCTCCAGGTCAGCTGGGAGGACTCCAGCCAGCAACGGTAAGGCCGCCGTGCTAGTGGATCGGTTCGCCTTGGTCAGCAATACAAGTACTGGTGGACCTCCACCTCCCATGGCCCCACCAACCTTGCGGTTATATGGGCCGAATCACGAGAGGTGCACGCGGTACTTGCTCAGGGCTCTTTCCCGCGCGCACTTTCTTGACTCTCTACAAGTTATTTAATCTGCTCCTTGTCCCATGTTTCCACTCTCCCTTTCTAGGCTGGACGAGCACACCACGCCTTCGGTTCCGGGCTGCTCTTCACCTGAATAGTTCTCCACCAGGGCAGTCCTCCTTGCGTACCATTCGTGCGCAAACTCGCGCAGCCGGCCAAAGTTCTCCCGCCCGTCAACAAGTTCCGGGTAGTAGACCGTGCCAATCCTTCCGCGTACTATTCCATCCATCATCTTACACCGCAGGTCGTCATAAAGCATGCACTCCCACAGAACGTTGTGCCTATCCTCGTAGGCTGCTCCACACTCACACATACTCGATTCAACCAGTTTCATATCATACAGTCTCTTCCTAAAGCATCCATGCCCACTGAGAATCTGTGAGACTTGGTAGTCCGGTACGATCCAATTTGCATTGAGTAGCGCCGCCACGTCCGGGAAAAAGCAGAATAATTTCTTGCCATTCGTCTCGTTCTTCCGTCGTTCCTGCCATACATTCACAACTTCAGCCCAAATTTCGCGCTTACGCCTGCTCAACTCCCCATTCTCAGCGTTTCTACGCATCCGGTCAATCCTACCAAAACGAGTTACCTCCAGATCGGCCGGAAGGACGCCGGCCAATACCGGAAGCGCCGCAGTACTTATCGTCCTATAGCCCTTCGTCAGCAACACGAGCGAGGATCTCTGCGATCTCAGCAGTGCCATGCGCACTGAATAATTCCCCACACGATCAACCCAAACAGCTGCTGCATAAGTCACTATCGGAACATATGTTCCCTTATATAGAACACGGAGGGCCGGATAGAGCATGCGCCAAGAAGATGCCGAAACGCGCGACATCTTCCCGAAACATCTCCCAGCCCTATCTCCCATGTCCTTGGCGTGCTGGATGAAAAATAGACTTGAGTCTAGCGTGACACCTAATACCTTAGTCGACATTACGCTTCTTATAGACTCCGTCCCCATCTTTATGACAGGTGGTCGCTGGAACTTCCCTTTAATGGTCATAGTGCATGACTTCGCGGAGGAGAAGGATAACCGGTTCCGCTCTCCCCACGACGATACCAGCTCCAGTGCAGATTTGGCCGCCCTTTCTATTTCAGCTCTAGAATTTGCCTCAATCAGAAGTGTCACGTCGTCTGCATACGCCAACATTTTCGTCCCTAAGGGGAATGGCAGCCTCAACAAATCGTCCAGCAGTAGATTCCACAGGGTCGGTCCAAGAACTGATCCCTGCGGGCAGCCCATGGTCGAGCGTTTCCATTCGACACACTCGCCTACGAATATACCCACCCGTCGGTTGGTGAAATAATCCACCAAATCCCCCCTTGTTTGGCTTTCAACAGTATCATTGGCCACCATGCATTATCGAATGCTCCCGATATGTCCAGGAAGACGGCCTGCACATACTTGCGCTGCGACTCGCGAGCAGTGCAAAGTACATCTTGCAGCGCCGTTACTGTTGACCGACCCGGCGAGAACCCGTGCTGGTAGTTCGATATTCCCCTTACCAAACTCGGGGCACACCGCAACAAGACTCGCTCCAGCAATTTCCCAAAGATGGGGAGGAGCGTTATCGGGCGGTACGCCTTGGGATCCGTTAGTGGCCTGTCATTCCCTTTCGGAATCACTATTAGGCGTCCTTTCTTCCACACTTCGGGGAAAACCCCCTCTTCCACACATTTGGAATACACCCAGTGGAATTCCCTAGGTGCAACTTTCCACACATTCTTAACAATTCTTGCACTGATTCCATCCAATCCCGGAGCAGTGTTGGGCAGAGCCCTAACTATGCCCTCCAGACCCCCAATGGTGGGGGGAACGGCAGTCGGCCCCGATGGAGTGAGAGCAGCCATGAGGCGCACTCGCCCGTGGTATCCCGTGTCCGGGGCTATTTTTCGAAACTGAGCGTTTCCCCCATCATCTGTCGGTATCTCGCTCGCATACTATGGAATCGTTACATAGCTAGTTCCTCTAACCTGCCACCTTTCTTTCTGGTCTTCTGCCACACCCTCCTCGCGCTACATACCTTCTTTCTCATCCTATCGAGTTCAGGCGTCCACCATTCATAGCCGCCTTCCCGCCTCGGTCGTGCATTCCCCAGCACGTCCTCCGCAGATCGGATGACGATATCCGTGAACTGCGCGCAGAGTCGGTCAGCCGGCTGTTTAACTTCCAAATTGCCCATTCTTAAATGAATTGTACCGCGGAAATACCGCCAGTCAACCCCCCGATCACGAAAACGGGCTCCCTTAGCTCTTTCCCGAAGGTGAATGTCCTTCATGAGGAGCATCTGCATCATAAGGAAGACCTTATCGCGTTTGAGCTGCTCTTCCAAACGACGGGCCTGTTCCTCCTGTCGGCGGGCATGTTCCTCCTGTCGACGGGTCTGTTCCTCCTGTCCGTGCTGCAACTGCTTTTCCAACCGACGGGCCTGCTCCTCCTGTTACTCTTTCAACAGACGGGCCTGTTCCTTTCGTCCGCGCTGCAGCTGCTGTTCCAATAGGCGTGCCTGTTCCGCTTGCTGGCGAGCCCGTTCTTCCTGCTGCTCCTTCAACCAACGGGCCTGTTCCTGCAGCATCATCATGAGAGCATCACAGGTGACCAAGCCATGGCTACCAAGCCCCCCGCTACGACAAGGCGGAAACCCGTTCGTGGGGGGCACGACAAGTCTACACAATTGTAACTGTAAGCTAAGTGACGCTCTAGATGTATAGTAAACATACCAGGTGAAACACTAACTTTTTATCACTTTGTTTTACTCACACACCACTACACTGTATTATAGGAACACACCAAGAGGTTAAGAATGTTTAACTATACATCATAATGAAAACCCAAATGATACCACGTTTAACTCGGCGATAGTGCCATCTAGTGAGAACAGGAGAACTACATTTACTTACAAAGTTTGTTAGCTAAACATTCCGCCGCCCAAGGACGATTACAGTCCTTAAAAAAAATGAACATAAAACAAAACAAATGAATAAAACAATCCAAATTCTTATAACTAGTCGGAATCATTCAGGGGCAGAGGGCACAATTTTGCGATAGGCCTCTTAAAAATATTATCCTTATATTGTAAAGACACAACTCTTGTGACGCCGTCTGCACCTGGGTGCTTCCGAATGATTCGTCCCAAAAGCCACTTTCCAGGGGGAAGTCTATCATCTTTTACCAACACGATTGTACCAATAGCAAGTTCTGGCTGACTCTTGTTCCATTTATAACGATGTTGCAACGTTGTCAGATACTCATTTTGCCATCTTTGCCACAAACACTGCACCATACGTTGAATAATATGCCACCGATGTAAAGGGCTGACTTTAACATCAATTAAAGGTGGTTCTGGTACACCAATTAACGGTTCCCCAACTAGAAAGTGCCCAGGCGTTAAGGGAGGTTCATCAAGTGTAGAATTTACTACGGTAAGTGGACGAGAGTTGACACAAGCTTCGACTTGAGTTAAAAGAGTAGAGAACTCTTCGTAGGTCAGTAAAGTTTGTCCAATTACGCGTTTCAAGTGTCCTTTAACGCTCTTCACTCCAGATTCCCAAAGTCCCCCGAAGTGAGGTGCGCTAGGGGGTATAAAATTCCAGTGAGTTTGGTCATTAGCTAGTTGTTCAGCAATTTCAGAAATAATTGCAGATTTTGCATCTCTAAAGGCAAGATCTAGTTCACGGGCTGCGCCCACAAAATTTGTACCATGATCACTCCAAATTTCCTTGCAGTGACCACGGCGAGCAGTGAAGCGTCGAAAAGCAGCTATGAACGCAGCTGAAGTGAGATCAGTTACCAATTCTAGATGAATGGCTTTTGTTACGGTGCACACAAATAAGCAAACATAAACTTTACAGGTTTTTCTACATCTACCAGGGTACAGTTTCATTGTAAAAGGTCCAGCAAAATCGACTCCACTTGTCAAAAATGGACGACTTGGTTTAACACGAAATTTAGGGAGATTTGCCATAAATGGTACAGAGGGATTAGCCCTTTGTTTAAAACATGGTATACATTTAGTGAGGACAGTTTTAACAATACTTTTGACTCTAATAATCCAAAATTTTTGTCTTATAAAGTACAAAGTAAGTTGATGCCCTCCATGCAGAGTTTTCAAATGAGCGTTCGAAACAATAAGTTTAGAAAGACCACAATCGTTACTCAAAATAATAGGTTTTTTCATAGTATCTGAAATCTCTGCATTGGCAAGTCGACCACCCACATGAATAATGCCTTTATCATCTAGATATGGGTTAAGAACATGTAGTTTGCTCGATTGGTGAACTCGTTTACCATGTGCCAATCGAGAAATTTCATCACTGAACGAAACCGATTGAGACATCTTAATACATCTATTTAGAGCATCGTCAAGCTCATCTGGGCTCAGATAAACGGGTTCATCAACTGCTATCCCATATATTTTAAGTTTACACAGTTTAATAAAACGTAAACAATGAGCAGTGACACGTATCAGTTTCGAAAGTGTCGAATATCGTTTTAAGTAGGAAATAACAGCATCATTTTCAAAAACATTAATATTTGTCTGTACTTTAGCTTTAACCTTCATTTCTAAATCTGTTGCAGGTACAACGTTATCTAAATTAACAACAACATCGAGGTTTTGTAAAAATTGTGGGCCATTCCACCATAGTTCAGATTGCTGCAAATCGGATGGGTATACTCCACGGGAAGCTAAATCGGCTGGATTATTCGCGGAACTAACATGATGCCATTGGTTACTATTCGTAAATGTCAAAATCTCTGAAGTGCGATTAGCAACAAATGTGGTCCATGTATTAGGTGACTTACGCAGCCAAGCCAAAACTATGGTCGAATCCGTCCATGCATATACATTTTCATCAGGGATATTTAATATAGTCTTAACATGTTGTATCATTTTCGCCAAAAGAACTGCACCACAGAGCTCGAGACGGGGAAGTGAAATTTGTTTAACGGGAGCAACTTTAGATTTAGCCATAACCAGATATACTTTAACAACATCATTTTCCCAAACTCTGAGATACACTACTCCAGCATAAGCGGCACAGGAAGCATCACTGAATCCATGCAGTTCTTGTCTAATTGTGCTGTTAGAAACTCCAAGCCATCGTGGGAACTGAATGGGTTCAGAGTGCGCAAAACGTTCAAGATAAGTAATCCACTCATTTTTCAGATCTTGAGGTAGTTCCTCGTCCCAAGCTAAGCCAGCTAACCACAACTTTTGCATAAACATTTTAATTAAGATTATTTCAGGTGTTAGCCAACCTAGAGGGTCAAAGGTTTTAGCAATTGTGGACAGAACATTTCGTTTTGTGACATTATCATCAGTAAAATTCATGTTTATGTTTAATTCAAAGTTATCTGTTTGTGAGTTCCAGGTGATACCCAAAGTTTTCAGAGTATCTTCAACCTTTATATTTATTGCGTTTTGTGATTCTTTATCATGATCAGGAATTTGTGATAACACTAATTGACTGTTAGATGACCATTTGTGCAAAGGGAAACCACCGCGAGACAACAATTCAGTAAGCCTTTTTTGCAAGAGAACAGCATCTTCTTCATTAGACGCACCAGTCATTAAATCGTCCATGTACAAATCATTTTTCAATATTTCAGATTCCACAGGAAAATCATGTTTTTCATCTTCAGCAAGTTGGTGAAGAGTACGAATAGCTAAGAAGGGAGCACAAGATGTTCCGTAAGTCACGGTGAGTAGTCTATATTCCTGTATGGATTGTGTTGGAGATTCTCGCCATAGTATTCTCTGGTAGTCCACATCATCTGTAGATACTAAGATCTGTCTATACATTTTTTGAATGTCAGCGACTAAACAAAATTTGTGTTGTCTCCACCGAGTAATTAAATCTCTGACATCTTGTTGCAACGGATATCCAATCAAAAGTTCTTCATTTAACGATTTTCCCTTTTCAGGTTTAGCACTTCCGTCAAAGACAACTCGTAGCTTCGTGCTCAAGCTCGTCGGCCGAAGAACAGCGTGGTGAGGTAAGTAGTGAATTTTATGTGTTTTCTTTTCATTTTCAGGTACGGTTATCATATGAGATTCTGACCCATATTGCTTCATAAATTTGTGATAGTCTTCCTTGAAGTCAGCGTTACGTGTGAAACGTTTCTCCATATGCTGTAAGCGACTAACAGCAAGAGGTCTAACATCACCAAGATTTGTGGGAGGATCATCCTTGAACGGTAAACACACAATGTAACGTCCGTCATCATTGCGCGTGTGTGTGGATTTAAAATGTTCCTCACATTGTGCTTTTAATTCAGTCATCGGCTTTTTGTGAGGTAAGTTCTCTTCGATTTCCCAGAATTGTCTGAGTAACTGATCTGCTTCGAATTTAGTGTGAGCAACTATCATATTGTGTTTCTGTGTAGCAGTATCAGTTTGTAAAGCCTTGCCAGAGATCAACCAACCCAGACGAGAGTTAAGTGCGATCAGAGAATTGTGCTTGTGTAGTCCTTGTAGTAGTATGTGAGCATGCACATCGGCACCAAGTAGAACGTCAATAGATCCTGGCTTGTGAAAGTTTGGATCAGCTAGATCCAACTGCATATATGAAGGCCAAGTATCTTGTGGAAATTCACGTGACGGCAACAATGAAGTGAGTTTCTTGAGTACATATGCATTTACTTCGAATGTGGAGGATTCACATTTTGTGGCATGTATTGTAAGTTTAACCATAGATTTTGTAGTTACCACTGATGAGTTTGATATACCAGAGATCCTGCCAATAACGGGAGTGCGATCAAGATTCAATAACTGTGCTGCTGCTTCAGAGATGAAAGAGCCCTGTGAGCCCTGATCAACAAGAGCTCTTAGTGTATAGATACCACTGTCCCTGGACTCAACCTTTATTTCGGCTGTAGCTAAGATAACCAGTTCATCATTTGTTTCAGCCTTCAAGTTTACACTGAGGTTGCAAGAAGTACTAGGAGTAGATGTATTTTCCTTTGGTGTAGCGGTATCCTTTTGAGCTTTATCGGAAGTGTTATTCTTGGGAGAGGTTGTGAAATGTAGTAACGTATGATGTCGACGTCCACATTTTTTGCAGTTTGTACTCTGTCTACAATTAAACACGGAGTGACTTTTTACCAGGCAATTGAAACATATATTGTTTTTCTTTATAAAATCTTGGCGTTCAGAAACCGTTAATGCAGAAAACTCTTTACAGTGGCAAATGTAATGATTCTGTGAGCAGTAAGTACAAGTGCTTTCAACTTCGGTAGTAAAGCTTTTAACCGTAGTTGTCTTAGGAGTATGTTGAACAGATTTCGGTGCGTCTTTTCTAAATGTTTCTCGAGATTGTGAAAGATTGACCATTTCCATTGTTCGGAATCGTTTTTCTAGGAAGCTGTTTAGGTCGTCATATGTGGGAATATTTGTTGAGCTTTCTAACGACTGTTCCCAAAGCTTGTGAGATTCAATGTCTAGCTTTGAGACTAGAATATGAACGACTATTGCATTCCATGAATCAATCTTCAAATTTTTTAGAGATGTGAGACATTGGCTAGTAGTGTCTAGTAAATCTTTGATACCTTTTGCTGATTCAGTTGTTAGTTTTTTCTGAGTTAAAAATCGATTTAGAATATTATTTACAATCACTCGTTTATTCTCATATCTTTCATTTAGTTTTTTCCATGCATCATCATAGTTCGCTTCAGTTAAAGAATAATTTTTGAGTAACTGTTCGGCTTCTCCGGTTAAACTAGATTTTAAATAATGATGTTTTTCGATTTTAGACAAGCGGTCATCACAATGTATCAAGGAAAGAAATAGATCTCTGAAGCTCATCCACTGATTATAATCACCAGAAAATTGTGGTATAGCTATCGGTGGTAGCTTTGGTCTAAGTTTAGGAAGTTCTGAAGTTGTGTCAGATTTTGAAGATTCACTCATTGGTGCAATATCATAAAACCTATCCTTTAGCCAAGTCTTTAAGTCCAAATAATGTTCCTCTGTTTGTTCAAAATTATCATCAATATCGAAATCATATTTGGTTTTCAATGTCTCACTGTCGAACGATGCAGTAAGCAAATCATAACTTTTTGTGTAACAAGCCCAATATTCTTATAATGTCTCCATGCGCGTATCTAAATAACCTCTTGTTCGTTTATCCTTTGAAAATTTTTTCGTATTTGTAAGTAATTTCTCGATTTTAGTTGAATTTTGAATCATAATAGCTACATGTTGTTTTGCAAGTTGATCCGCCATATTTAATGATATTCGGAAATGTAAATTGATGAAAAAGTTTAATTTACACAAATATCACTATTACAACGCAGATACTAAATTTTCATCACTCAATGTTATGTTTGATTGCTAAGTCCAAATCTACTAAGTCTATATAAAAAACGTCTTTTTTGTCAAGAAATTTTTCTAAGTCTTTTTTGTCGAAAAATTTTTTCTAAGTCTTTATCACACAAATTCAACAAAGTCTTTTTTTCAATCAAATTTTTCTAAGTGTTTTTATTACGCGAAATCGGCTAAGTCTTTATTTTTACACTTTGAAATAACACAAGTCTTAGACGCACTGCTATTGCACTATGTTCGACACTTGCACTTTACTTACAGTTTATTCGGCAGCAGAAGGATCATTTTGTTTAATGAAACACTCACTTTTTATCACTTTGTTTTCCTCACACACCACTACACTGTATTATAGGAACACACCAAGAGGTTAAGAATGTTTAACTATACATCATAATGAAAACCCAAATGATACCACGTTTAACTCGGCGATAGTGCCATCTAGTGAGAACAGGAGAACTACATTTACTTACAAAGTTTGTTAGCTAAACACCAGGGAACAGTAGAAATTGTTTGGTTGGGCGCGCAGCGCAGCGATGCATAAATTAGCACACATATGCATGACAACAATCACTCCAGTACATCATATAAGTAAGTCTACTGCCCTATAAAAGTCTTCACCAACGACAGGCCCAAGTAACCTACATCCATTGACTTCTACGTGACTCATTGAGTTGTCACTTTATACAAAGGCTCCAGCTTAACTTGCACTTGCCTGTATAAAACTATATTATTCACTATTTATAAACCTTTTTCACATCAGTTATAGATCACGAGAGGAATCACGTGCAGAAGACCTTTCTGACGTGCCATATGGGAGGTGCGGATATGGCGGATATGTTAATAGCATTATATCGCACTGGTATAAAATCGTTGGACATTTGCATAAACAATGCATCGCTGTTACGTCGTAGACACGACAACCAAATAAATAAAAAGAGGAAGCAAGATCGCCTAAAAGACTTTCGTTACGAAATTTATGCCAGACTTCTGAAATATAATAGAAATGTGTCCGTAAAAGACATTGTATCTGTACCCAAAAAAGTAAGATTAAGAAACTGATGGCCGAGAGGCCCCAGTTGGTCAAGCGAGTACAATGTGCACAAAATGCAATGTAGTATTATGTATTTATGTAAGTATGCTATGTTAGGGAAGGAATTGTTTCTTTGCGTACCACACGAAGCAGTAATAAAGTGTAATGAATAGTATGCTATACAATAATATATACTGAAATATGATGAAAATAATCGCAGATTATTTCCATCTAGTGTATAGTATATTATTTTTAGGTTTTTCCAAAAAATAACACCTCTAAATTTTTTTGGTATTTTTTTAACTTCTTTTAAACATCTAATAAACCATTAAAACTATTTTTAGTTGTTTTAATTTGCTAAAACTATCGTGTATAAGTTGCAAGCGGTGTGCCAGCATGAAATACTATCCCGCTCTGCTGAGCACGCCTAGCTTTTTAAGGCCAATTTGGCTTTCCTTCCCAAAACTGAAGGTCATTCGACACTATGTCAAGGCAGTGGATTCTTATGCTCGCTGAGCCAACGAGGAAAGTGCCTTTAAATTGAGGAGATACGAAAAAGAATTTCGTTTTCGGCAAGCGCGCAAACTGGTGTCTTCTAGGAATTCAAGTGGACTAGATTTAGTCACCTCCACTCCCAGATTTTGTTCAACGAAGACTCGACTTCAGACGTCAGTTTGTTCTGGAACTCGACGACTTATTTCCGAGAAATATAACCACAGCCGGTGTATAAGGCATTGCCAGTGCTATCTATGCATAACAATAGTTACTTGTCTGAAACATATCATTGATATGCAGAAGGAACAGGTAGACGATAGCGCGCAACCTTGTGGAACACCAGCATTCACATGCTTAGAGTCGGAGCATGCACGACCTTAATACTAAGATCTGTGAGGAAACTGGTTACCCAAAATTACATTTAATAAACCCATAGGAGGGAAGCTTCAAAAGAAGCGCTTTGTGCCAAACTCAATCGAAGGCCTTCGTTATATCCAAATCAACTGTCAAGACCTCCCCCTTGGACTAAAAAGCCTGCGCCCATCGATGTGTTAAGTAAACAAAATCACTAGCTAAGTGACCCCGACTGAAACCGTATTGGCCGTCACTAATCAGCTGATGCTTTCCAAGTTAGCTGGTGGTTTATAATCGAGACCATTACTTTCGAGAAGTACGATGTGATGGCGATAGACCTGTACTTAGTTTAGTTTGTTCTCAATATCACGCCGGATTCAAGAAGTTGGCAGTGTTTCACTCGCATGCCCTGGCAAACACATAGCCGTTGGTGATGCATCTGATCTCTCTCCATTGGTGTTGGATTGCCATCTAATCGGACTGTGAGAGGAGGGAATACAGTGCCCCTGTGCCTGTGCACACACACTATAGTTTTGTCCTGCGTAGATGACTAGTCTCTACTGAGACTGGCCGCCGAGACCGAAATTCGCTCTGAAGGACATTCATCACGTATAAAACGACAATTAGATAAAAAATAAAACAATTGCCTTAAAATAGTACTTTATTTACATTTACATAACTCATTTAACCTAATCACTTGAAGAAAATGGTAGGTACATCAATCCACTCATTGTCAAGATTGGCCTTCGTGTGTTTGTAATTATGTGTGCAATTAATTATTCACAATACTATAATAAAACAAATGCAACAATCCTTAAGGTATCTTTAGATGACAGTTTTAAATACAATAATGTGAGAAAGTCAATACACCAGGTAAATTCGGTTGACACTTCGCAACACTGACTGACACAAACATTGATGTCAGTTTTTAGTAGTAACACCATAACAATTTTTAAAAAAAAAGGAAAATAACGATGAAGCTAGATCTATATATTCCTTCCAGTCCACGCCATAGCTCAGTGTCAAAAATACTTTTTTTTAATAATAAGCATATAATTCAAGGTCCGTTTCTTATTTATTACTCTCTAGAATACCTATATACAAAAAGTAATTGCAAACTTATCAAATAATTGGATTATTTAAAATATATATAAACCACCTATGGATCTGAATTTATGTGGTCCACTGAGGAAGATATACTCTACTGCTAAATGAAAATGAACTATATTGATTCACGAACAGAATTCAGTTCAAAAAAGATATTGTATAATATATATTTAAAAAAGAAAATTAGTTGAATTAATAACCATTGATATCCTTTTTTATAAGTCGGTTAAAACAAAAAGAATTAGTGAAATTGAGCCTAGTATTAAAAATTTACGTGTAAATATAAACTTTTTATTATATTACCGTTACAATTAGAGCCTATTAAAGTCCAATGCTGAACATAGTCCTCCCATAGAATACTATAATACACAATAGAATGGCTGTCAACTTTATTTTGTACGAGGTTTAGTTTCACCAAACCCGATTCGCTACGTTGACATACTGAATAAATTTACCCATTTTAGACTTTTGATTAATGTTCAAGAACATCATTAAAAAAATCATTTAAATTTTAATACATATTTATTTGTAAATAGCGTGCAATTTGGCATTTTCTAAATAATTTGCATGCGAAATTTGGAAAGGATTGTAACGTCAAAACACATCTCGTGTTGACATTTATACGTGTGAATTGACGTGTTAGCGATATTTTAGTGGCTACGCGGGCCCCACCCACTCCCCCGTTTTATTATGTATGTATTATGGTATTCTATGGTCCTCCCCATAGATTGCCTGATAGGGGGATGTTTAGCAAGCAGGTTGGCGACGCAGTTTTTATTTTAGTCGTTATTGAGAAGACGCTGCTGCCCATGTCTTGATTTGTTTCCCTCCGTCGCCTCTTCCGACACCTACGGGGTGATATTGTTAGGGATTTAAGAATACCACCACTACACGGTTTTAGAATATTGCCAGATATAACTTAAGAGGCATCAGATTCAAGCGACTCGACGGAATACAGATCAAATCAATGACAAAGGTTAAGCCAAAATCCTTCCATCCATATATCTACGCTCGTCTTTTTTTATGCTGGTCATAATATCTCGCAAACCACACTTTTCTCCCATCACGCAATTCCAGAGTCAGATCATTCAGAGTCAGTCCTAACAGACTTTATTTCTACAGTATAATATACATACATAATATATTTAAAAGCAATTGGTTTCTCGGAAACGGTTTACAAAATTTGTATTTAAATAATGTTTTACTTTCCAAGTTTATACCTACTTACCTACCTACCCACCTGCCTACTTCATATTTTTATCTCTGCATCACCCAAAGGTTAACTGCTTAACCCTAGAACCCTACCCAGGGTGCTGTGTCACCTTGTGGTAACTTTGATAGATAATATGTTTTTAACT
Organism: Parnassius smintheus behrii; assembly: GCA_036936625.1. NCBI lineage: Eukaryota > Metazoa > Arthropoda > Insecta > Lepidoptera > Papilionidae > Parnassius > Parnassius smintheus. The sequence continues at coordinate 49,076,698 of JAUPFT010000010.1, forward strand.
AATAGCACAGCTTCGTTATTTTTTTAATCTCCTGTCCGTAGACAGAGAAACCTATAGACTAATGATTAGCGTGGCCTCGAGTGAGAAAGGACGATAAAGAGGTTTTCAATTTGGTTTTAGGTTATACAATAATCTTTATGACTTTTAAACATATTTAGATAAAATTTAAACATATATTTATATAGTTCTGTAACGAAATTTAAAATAACAATTGAATTTTATACCTAATACCAGATAATGTACTATACTTAAGAGTGAAATGATATACCGGCGAGTTTACGTTCACTATCAGTTTTACATCCTAAGACATTACATTTAACCATTTTTAAAGTTTTTAATTGTTCTAAGAACTGAACTGAACAAGATTTATCAATCTTAAGCTCACAAAACACTTTAAACCAACTTGTAAACTCCTTAAATCGTTACGAACTGTCTAAGTAAGTACTAGTAAGTAAGTACTAGTAAAGTGTAGTTTGCTAAACAAAAAAACCGGCACGGAGAAAGGGACAAACAATCACACTTCTCTGTCTCATTTCTATGCAAGACGTATGCATAAATCTATCTTTTTCGTGTGCGAATGCGAAAGAAAGCGTCAATTTGTCAATAGGTTTCTCTGTCTACGCTCCTGTCAATTCAAGTTTACCATTTTGTACTAGTTGAAAATTGACTGTCATGCCGGTAATTATTGTAAATAATTATTGCAGGGTGCTGTAGCACCCATGGGTAGTAAAATACACAAATATTTCAGATAAATCAGTCTCTTATTTTTTGCTATAAATATTGTAATATCTATGTTCTTGTGTTTAGAAGTGCATTTCTTTTGTAGGTTGTAAGTACTGTGAAAAAAGATGGCGAGTTCTAGAAGAGAGTTGACGAATGCTCTCAGCATTGAGCGATTTCTCGAGTATGATTTCGATGACGATGAGATTATTGGAGGCGCGGAGTCAGACGGCGAACCTGATGAAATCATTGAAGACTTTCACCATGATGAATCTTCGTCAGATTCAGAAGATAATCAGACTTTAGCCAGCTTATAAGCGAGGACGAGTAATCTTCTAGAAGTGTTCGAAGTACCCACAAGATTATATGGTGCAAACAGATACAAATGGAGTGGCAAAACCCTGCAATTCTCGGGACGTACTCCAAGACGAAATATAATATTGCACCCACCTGGTAATAAAGGACCTGCTAAACAAATTTGTACATGTTTAGAGGCTTGATCTTTATTTTTTGATGAAGATGTAATGTCGAGAGGGGCAGAGGAGAAGGCGGTGTCGTGTCTTTCACTAATCATGAAATCACATTACAACGTCATAAATATAACAGCGACAGAATTACGATTTAGACGAAGGTCCTGGAAATGTTAGACCATCTTGCAAGCGAGATACTTCAATTTCTGAAATAAAAGCCCTGATAGGTTTATATTATTAGTCTGGAGTTTTGAAGATGAATGCTGTCACAGTAAGACACAATAGAATACCATATTTCAGAGCTAATACGTCGGAGTCTCGATTTGAGTTCCTTACAAACTGTTTACGTTTCGATGACAAAAATTCACGAGAAAATCACCGGAGTGCAGATCGATAAATAGCTGCAGAAATGATAGACCAACATTCCTTTGTGAAAAATGCGGCCAAGTATACAGTTGCTTACAGTAGACCTCTTACATTAACTAGCTTACTGTCCACCTAAAGGTAGCCAGAAGAAGGTTGTAAATTTACTGTCAACAATGCACATTCTTCTCGATAAAGATGAAGAAGAAACTGTTTATTTGCCCGAAATGATCGATTTTTATAACAAAACAAAAGAAGAAGTTGATACAATTGACTAACTGTGCCATTTCTATTCAGTGTCAAGTACGACTCGTCGCTGGCCTTTATGCATGTTTTACGGGTTATTGAATATAGTCGGTATCAACTCTAAGATAATTGTTGAACTCAATAAATAAGGAAAATATACCCAATAGACGGACATATCTGAAAACTTTATCCCTACAGCGTATAATACCTTATTTAAAATTAACAAGAATTCTGTAGATTCCGCCCCTATTCAAAATACAGAAACAATAAGAGCTTTTGCAACAAGTGTAAAGCGCCTATCTGTGGAGAGCACCAGATAAACGTTTGTTTTAAATGTCTTTAAACCGTTAACTTTTACTATTTGCTTTTTAAGTTGATTTCTAAAAAAAAAACAATAAATAAGTTTATATACAAAAAAATACATAGGGTGCTCGGTCACCCTGGGTAGAAAAAGTCGCTGTAAAATATGGGTAGGGTTCTAGGGTTACGGTGCGTTTCAACAAGTGATTCCTACGCTGTTGTGTTGGCTCCCCTGTCCGTCAACGACTTCGACACGCGGAGTCGCTACTGGAGATTTTATTAACTTTCATTTGATTTCTGGCTGAAAATCAAAAAAAACTTTATAAAGAGGTTAAAAAATTACGGTGTTAAAGGTGAAAAACCTTTGTAAACGTGAAAAACGTAATTATGCTCCATTAATTTCTTTACGATATTTTCAGGCTCGTGTCGCCGCTATTGCAGGTTAGGAAAATAGGTTTACCAGTTGCAGATAATAATTTCCCCATTCAACCAATCAAAATATATTATATTTTCATAATTATAATGTCATAATTTGTATACCCCGCGCATTTTAACTTGGTCTGGACGGAACTTAGTCAGATATAGTTTTTAGGAACAAAATGGTAACAAGAGTGGGAGGGTGGGCGTTAGGTAAAACTAGAGATGCGAACACGCATATTGCGCGGTTACAATTACCACAGATTAAAAAATGTTAGGAGGGTGATTCTTTGAAATGCAGTTTTGACATTATTTTCGTTGAAGAACATATCAAAATAATATCCTAGTTAATCATCCATTTCAGGTTTAATGTTAAAGTTAAATGTCAATCGAGACCTTATGTAGTCAAATGCGTTTAATTAAAATAAATCTAATTTTGTTTAACAGAAAACATTAAAATGTAATTAATCTTGACGTTTTTTGTGCAAATATACTATTTTCTGAAATTACCTTTTGCAATAGACTAAAATTAGTAAGTTGTGTCGATATTTGAATATCTGTTTCTTGATAATTTCATATTTAAATCCAAAATAATTAAAGGTTCTCGGAATATACATAACATTAAAAATTGTCCGCGACTAAAGTAATCATTTATCTCGCTCAATACGTCGAAGAAAGAATTAAATTTTTGTCTCAAAATATTCTATTGAATTATACCGACTAGTGATTGTTCGCGTGTCAGTCGGTTCCGACCCGTAATACGCTACGTTCGTGCCTGTGTGTATTTTACCGAAAAACTGCGTTACAATTTCGTGATTGTCACGTAAGTAGGATAATTACTCTGTCTTCGTTTATATATATTGTGCACATTTTTACGTTTTTTAACGAAAACACAATCTCTTATAACATTATTTATCACTAATAAATACCTCTTCTATTTCGTACGATTATACATAGAGGAACAGTATTTGATTTTCTTCAAATTCCTCATTTTTCTGGCCCTCATTAGTCTAATTTCATCTGGCTTATACGATCAGATGAATTTGAGCAGGTCAGATGAATTAGATTCAACCCACACCTTGAATTGAAATTCACCATCAATTGAATCGGTACAGAATTGAGATTTTGTTTTCCAGATTTTTTTAATAACTTAAAACTGCTGCATCTACTGCCTTAAAAAAGTACGCATTTGCACCCCACTTTCTTTTTCCAGATCTGTATTTTTGAAATGGCAAAATCAAAGAAACAGACAAAAGAAGAAAGGCTTAGAAAAAAAGAGGTTAGCAGAGAAAAAGAGATATGAAACGATAAAAAATAATGATGCCTTATGGAAAGAAAAACAAGAGAAGAATAGGCAAAACTACATACGTAGAAAGGAGGAAAAGAAACAACTAACAATAAATGAAATTGATCCTAGACAACAAAGGTTACAAAGAAATAGATGGAGAAAGAATTACAAGTCAATAGGTAATATCCTAAGAAAAAAGCAAGAAAAAGGAACAGCGGCCCTACTTGAACAAAATACCCCACCACAAAGTCCCAACATTAAGACGGATACTGAACTGATAGCTTTAGAAGATAACATTCGCGATCCGTGTGAACCTTTGGAAAATCCGTTCTTGTGCGGAGAACCGGAGTCGCCTATACCAGGACCATCTAGGATTTTGCGTAGTATTTCTCAACAGAGCAACAACTTATCATAAAAATCATAAATCTCCTTTATGTTCTTCACCTATAACTTCCGCCGTAAGACGCATACGAGATACGCATAAAAGATGAAGAGATAAATAATCTTAAAAAAATAATAATATAAAGCGACAGAATGAACGTTGTCGGAAACAACTGCATAGGCTGTTAAAGCCAAAGCTGTAGATTTGCCCAATCAATATAAAATAGTTCCTAAAATAAAACGCATAGTAAATAAGTCCAATGAAACACTGAATCGTAATTTAAAATCTTTGCCTGAACTACTGATAAAAGAAGTCGAAAGGTTTTATGAAGATGATGAAAATACGCGCCTATGCTCTGGGAAGAAAGAATTTGTAGTAAGAAAAAAGATACGTAAACAAAAGCGGTACCTCAGCGATAGTCTTCTTAATTTGCATAGAAAGTTTCTCAATAACTCAAATTTTACTATAAGTTATTCAGCATTCTGCAAACTTAGACTATTTTTGGGTGCTGCTTCCTGATTCCCGATCACGAGAAACTAGTTTATGCAAATTGCATACCAATATGAATTTAATAGTCCAAGGATTGTACCGGAGGAAGATCAGTTAAGACCTCCCAAGATCATCAAGCTTTACTATGTTGCGACGTGTATGATGTGGATTGTTTACATCGAACATGTTTAGCGTGCAAGAAAAAGGAAATCTGTTATCAGGAATTTGATAATTCTATTGATATTACGTACTGGCAGTGGGAGACTAAACAAGATATGATTCAGGATACGGAAAGAAAACTAAGAACTACTGAAAAAATTAAAAAACGAGAAGAACCTAAGAAGTGTATTGAAAAATTTGAATCAACACTGAATGAGTATTTCGTGCACTGTGGTAATATAGCTGCTCAACAAAGAGCTTTCAGAAACTTAAAAGAACATCTTCAAGAGGGTGAGTATTATTCACATTGATTATAGCGAAAATTATGCAGTTAAGTGTAATCAAGAAATACAGTCCTACCATTTCGGTGGTAGTCGTAAACAATTAACTTTACATACTTCGGTAATATATTTTTTGAATGATGAGAAGATACCGCAAATACAATCTTTTTGCACGGTAAGTGAATGCGCGCCATGACATTTCTGCCGTATGGGCTCACATCGTACAAATCCTCGAATATATAGGCGAAACAAAGACAGGCATTCACACTATACATTTTATTTCTGATTCCCCATCCAATCAGTATCGTAACAAAAAGATATTTTATTTAAATTCATGCTTGCACATATACCTGAGCTCCATCAAAACCATTACGTGGAACTACAGTGAATCTGGTCTTGGAAAGGGAGCCCCAGACGGAATAGGTGCTGTTATGAAGAGAACTGCGGATCGAGCTGTCTCCCAATGGCAAGACATAAAGGGTCTAGATGATTTTTTAAATATTATGGACCAAAACTTGAAGAAAATGAAAGCGAGAACTGTTTCTGAATATGACATAAGTGAAAAGGACTTGCTTTTCCCAACAAATGTGAAAGGTTTTCCAGGATGCATGAAAATGCATCAAATAGTCTGGAACTTGGATTCTCCTGTGGTAGCAGTTCGAAAACTAAGTTGTAAGTGTTAATTCATCGGGATAATTTAATTCATAAACTACTGGAAGAAAATCAGTGCGTTCGATATATAGTTATTACATTTTAAGACTAGGATAAACTAATAAAACTAAATTTTTACGTGGTAGAGCCATGCTGCAGTTATATTAGTAGTATAGTTGTAGCACGAATGGGTCGGCTCGACCGGGGAAGGACCACGCTCTCACAGAATACCAGCGTGAAATAGCAGCTTGATGCTGCTGTGTTTCGTATGGTGAGTGTAGAGAACCGGAGACCCTTTTTACTGGAAGAGAGGCATTCCATCTTAGTCCTCACGGGTGACAACGCATCTGCATTTTGATTTGTAATCGAGGATAAATGTAGATGCCTATGGGCCACAGCAACCACTTACCATCAGGTGGACTGTGCGCTCGTTTGTCACCCTATCCTATAAAAAAAAAAAAAAAAAAAATAATATTATTATTTCTATCAAATAACAAAAAAAATTGAAGCCAGACGAATTAGTCGAAAAACCTCGTTTTCAAGGAATCACCCACGAACAATCGACTATAGGTATTATCGATTATGATTCAATTTTATTTTATATTTTTTTAAAGTGAAAACTTTTTAAAATCGAAGTGATTTGAAATTTGATGAAACGAGAAAGCGACACTAATAAGAAACAAATATATAAATATATCTATAGGACTTGAGCCCGTGAGAGAATGAGATAGAATACATTATATAGTTTCCCTTTATTTCGGTCTCCGCTTTGTGTGGTAAAGCACCACATGGATGGGTAATTAATATAACTTTTAACTGTTAAAATAAACAGTTAAAAATTAACAAAGTTATTAAATAAATAAGATTAACGATATTGAATAAAATTATCTTAATTCATTCATAACAATCCATGATTATATAACTTACCGATTTATATTAAATTAATAGTATTTTACGTTATACCACCTTGACAGTCAATCAATTTTTGTACGACAAATGACTTGACTTTAGCTATTAAATAAAGTTTATGCTATTACAAAGCAATTATTTTTCTCGCAATTTCCTAAAGGTTTTATTTCTATCGCGTTTGAACTGCACACATGTTTTTTTATTGTTCATTGGTGTGTAAATTTAACATGTCATTTTAAATACAGTCATTAATTTATAATATTTTTTATTTAAAAAAAATATTACTTCCCATTAGAAAAAAAGATACAAAGTATGGACTTAATGCCTAAAGGCAGTCTCTACCAGACAATCAATACACAATATATTTAACAAAATATATTATGATATTATATTGTTAGCAAATACCTAAATGCCCGCATATTTGAATATATTAACATATAATCATATATATTAACACATACTTATATTCAAAATGTTTATTGTAATTTTAATTAGATTTGGATATACTAATGTTTCGTTGAAATTGATAAAGAAAATTTCATTATAATAATAATTTTCAATTATCGATATAAACAAAACAAACTGCTTCCGATGTTAAGAGTAAATACGAAGTAGCACATCTCTATCGACTAGCGTTTCTACATGCACAAAATGGGTTCAGGCGTTTGAAGATCATTAGCTTTTTTTTATGTCAGGGGTTTCAAAAATATATATAGATAACTCAATGGCCAAGATTGTGGTCATAGATAATGCTTCTCACTACACAGTAGAGGTTGACACGGAACCTTAAAAAGCAAGCAAAAAAGCTGAAATGGATTACGGGTAAAATAAGAAATTATTAAAGAGCACAAACAGCCACCTGTATATGAAGCAGATAAAATGTGTGCAGAGAGCCTGTGCATTAAGTGGTGAGGCTTCCACCTTAACCCTGTGATTTAAACCCCATAGAGCTCATATGGAGTCTCTTAAAAAAACGAATTGTTGAAAAAAAAATGTGGGTCAAGAAGCAAACAAAATTGCAACTATTATCGAAGAAGAATAGCGGAAAGAATATGAGCACCTCCAGCTATTTATAGCGAAATCGACCGGTTTACAATTGAAGTAGGAGACGATAGCGATACTTCTGATAACGAGGATGATATGGAAGACGAAGAAGATGAAAGTGTCTCTTGTGGAAGCATAAGAATCTCCAGTCGACAACTAGTATCCTAATGCAATGGCAAGTCTGATATGAGGGCAACAGCGTTCCGTAGTATTATATCTGGTTTGGCTATGGAAGGTCCGATCGTGTGTAATAAAGTTTCAAAATTAGATGTTGACATTCGAGTGAAATTCACAAAAGATCCATCAGACATTCGGAGATCACTTAAAATATTAATTTTTCTTTCTTCTAGTTATATTAAGAAATTCCGTATCCACCACCTTCTCTTTCCTTTACGTTTCACTCCCGAAGTAAATTTTAATCGCCACAACCTCCTCGGGCAACATTTCTATAAACACTTACAAGTGTCGCCTGCAACATGTTCCGCGACATATGTCTCGGGACATTCCACGTAGTTGTTGAGCGACATTTTGCGCAACATGCCGCTCCTTTGTCCCCAAGTATATCCAAGGCTTGAAGGTAATGTGGCAACACTGGTCAACATTACTGCCAACATAACGGCAAAGGAACTATTTAATGAAACGCACTCTAGAGAATGCCTCGGGCATTAAGTTTAATTTAAAAAAATCTGTAATTTCTTTTTCTAACATTTCCATACTATACAATTAGTAATGAAATAATTCCGAAGAATCAAATCCATCCATATTACAATTTCCTTTAGAACCATATAAAGAACAACAACCTCTCGTCAAAGTATATTTATTATTCCAGTGAAGTCAAAAGTAAACTAGTGATTATAATATCAAACGTAACGACAAGTGGTAAAATTTTAAATTTTGTACAACCGGCATCAATATAAATAAATTAAATTGAAAATTTTGAAACCCCAGTCATAAAAAAGCTAATAATCTTCAAACGCCTGAACCAATTTTGACAAATGTCTTAGAACCACCACAAGAAAACCTAGTTTTAAATAAAAGAAACTGCAGCCAAATTGGTTTACCAGTTTAAGAGCTATGGTGCTACATACATACCGACACACACATAGCGGTCAAACTTATAACAGCCCTCTTTTTCGTCAGGTGTTAATAAGTTGAGAACATCATCAATGAAGTTGAAGTCAATTAGACATTATTAAAGATAACTCAAAAACTCACATCTTGATCAAATATATATGGGAACACATGAGAAGCACCAGCTTACCAGCATTGAAGTGTGTCTCGTTGCCACTCTAAGTCTAAATATCTTATACCTGGGCCATACTGGGGGAGCTCTAAGTTCAGCATTGGACTTTTATTTTTATTTATTTATTTATTTTATTAGGCTCACACAATGAGTACACTGTTACATATGGAATGACATCATAATTATTATAATTACGTGCCCTATCACTGACAAACAGGCACAACATGCATAATTTAAAATAAACGTTAAGTTGATTTAACAACAATAAAAAGGTACAATTTAACTGTAATAAAATTTTAATTTTAATTAATAATGAAGAAACTTCCATTAGTACATACTTATAATCGCCGATAACTCTTTCTCGATGACGGTCATGGATAGTGAAATATCACTGACTAACCGACTCATCACGAGATATCAAATTATACACGCAATCTACTTGAAAAGTATAGTTACTCATTTCGCAATGTAGACGCTCACTAAGAACGAATTTTACGATATTCCCGTTAAAAAAAATTGATGATACACATAAGTTGATCGTTGATAAGTTAATTTACATCCAGGTTCTTCAATAAAATATTATCATGCGCCCAGCGAAGCGAGCGGGTTAGTTTAGCTAGTTCTTTCTACAATGCAAATATTCTTGTTATTATGTTATATTACAATAAAATCTTAAATTGCGTCGACCTTGGGGTGCAATAAACAATTTGTTATTAGATATTAGGATCTAGGTGACCGATGCTGCAATGCGATGATTTTAAAGACTGTAATTGATTAAAGGAGATGATATACCCGCTATCTATGAAATCTTTCCGGCATTCTTCATAATCGTATCTTACGTCAACTACGGGACGAAACACAAAATACAGGGATGACTTAAACGAAAAAATAACAAAAATACTTATCATTGGGGACATTAAACAAATACTGATTACATATAAATTGCTATCTTCATATACCTAAATTTTAATGACTCAAATTGACTTCGTTCCATAAAAATATGGATTTTATTTATGGTTCGTCAACATCTATTGTGAATAATTTACTATGTTGGTCAAAGGAAGCTTTCACCTGCCGTTAGGCCATTTTTAATAAATCGTCTAGATTAAACTAATTTTTTGCTTATAATTTTTGTTTCCTGTGATCAAATTCTATTTAAACTATTTTAATTATAATATATGATACATGTTATCTTCAGAACACTATGACCAGCACCTTCTTGTCTAGTTCTTGGTAGAGGTCCTTGCTGCCTAAATCAAATGGGATCCAAATCAATATTCACAGTTCAGATGATAGCCTCCCGTTTCAGACGGAAGAAACTCATTCAACAGATGAAATTTCATGGAACAATACACGCTCTTCTTACTCCCACCGGCTCCTCTTGCCACTCTTCCGGACTCTTTCGGGTTTCTCTTCGTTCACCTGGGCGGCGGGGGCGTTGACCCCAGGCAGGATTTGGGGCCGCGTTTGCTCCCACGAGTGATCAGTGGAGGCCGTGAACTAAAATTTAAAAGTATGAAGGTTAATCACAGCATTTTGATGTGTAACGTCTTTCCTCTCGCTTACTCACAATCTGTGGGAGTGATTTTGTTAAAAGGGACGGAAATGTGTAACAGAAAGCCGGGGAAGCGCGCGTAATTTTATTTGATCAATGAGTGCGCGCGTTGATAGTAAAGTGTGCTTATATAAATGAATTTACTGTTGATAATAAGTTTGAATTGTTTGAATTTTTTTCATAAAAGATGCAAGGGAGTAATAATGAATAATCATTCGTATAAATATTTCAATATTTATCTTTTTTAAATTTTAAGGTTAATTTCTGTCGCTGTTCAATTGATATTATTAATTTCATTTAAAAAAGAACAAAGTTTTAAAAAGGATATAATGCTAAGTTGCTTATTATTAAGGTGAGACTTAGATGCAGGTGCGACTACTCTACTGTAAGGCCCGCTCGTTTTTTATTATATCAACGTACATTCACTTACTAATGCCTATCAATATCCACTTCTGAACATAGGCCTCCCCCATAGATTGCCTCATAGGGGGATTTTTCTCCAAGTTACCACCAGGTTCTGATCAGGATTAAGAAAGGAATGCTTCGGTGGTTTGGTCATGTAGAAAGAATGAATGAGGAAAGACTGACAAAGCATTTATGTTGCAGAGGTGAACGGCATACTCGGAAAGAGACGTTCAAGGCGAAATTTTATCAACCAAATTGGCGATATATTGAAAATGGGCCAAATTATAGTCAACCAAATCTAAGAAATACATTTTGACAGCTGTCAGACACATTGCACCAAGCATGCCAACCAAAAATTGGGAACGTAAAATATTCGATTCTAAAAAAATCGATATCGATTATTTAGAGTTGGTAATCATTTACTGTTTTGTTTTAATAATACCAGAATAAATTAAAAATAATACCAGAATAAATTAATAAATAATTTAAAATCCAAGGTTTATCAGTTTCTTCGTATTTGTTGTTACTACTTATTTCTAGAGGATTGGAACTAGATTAAAAATAAATTTATTCAATCACTTTCAGTACAACTAGTTGAGCTGTCGTTGTTTAGGGTAATTATTATTTGATTTTCAATAATGCAGTCAAAATTAATGTCTTTTTTAAAGTCATCCATTATCAATATTTTTGTTTTTTTACCACTCTTGCCCAATCATTCTTTGTGCCATGGGTACATGCTTCAACGAATATAGAAGAAACAGTTCAAAAAGTTAAAACTGAGTCGCAAAATAAGAAGACAAACACAAAATCACAAAATTACGCACAGTAAGCTCCCGAAATGGCGGGTGATTGAAATTTTGTAGTGGTTTTTTCAGCGCGGCCATGTATATAAGTTTTTTTGCCTACACAAATTTACATTGACAAAGTAAAAAAAAACTTGTGTTATTCATGATTTATTTAATTTAAAGAACTTTTAAAATAAAAAATGACTAAACAAATAATACACCCAAAAATTAATGATTCGATTATTTGAATAGTTTTACCGATTATTTTAATATTTTTGCCGATTATTCGCATAACAATGAATTTTAATCATCCAAACACTACGGTAACGTACATAGCGACATATCATTGAAACAACGTCATGTAAAAAAGTTGATACTGGTTATTTTTTTACTAGTTTTGCTTTCTTTGAAAGATTAGAATTTAAATTAATGATAAAATAACTATACACATTGTAATGAAATATAGATAACTTCGTAATTCTTCGGATTTACGTAAAAGGTTATTTTAAATCGTGTGAGTACGCTTGTGCAAAGTTATTGCGGTATGATTAATGTGAAACGTCAAAAGGTATTTCTTAGATTTGGTTGACTATAGGAATAACTTTAACCGACCAGCATGTATGCGTAGGTATATGAATGTGGAGGAGGCGAGAGGTGTGTCAGGATCGTACTAAATGGAAGTCTGTAGTCGCAACTTACCCCTCTGGGTGGCAGGCGTGAGTGTGACATGCGGGTCGGCAACCGCAGTTTTTTTTATTTTAAGTTTTAATATCAAACTTAAGTGACGAACAAACTTACAATCAAAAGAAGCCAGAGGCATTGTCACTTCCAAAGACTAGGATGGAATTCCTCACAGCCTGTATATATATCACTATAGACCGGCTCCTTCAGACCGGAACGCAGCAGTGCAAATTAGACATGTGTCAATCATTCATTTTTCGTGACCGAATCATTCCAGTACATTTCGTGACGTGATTGATTGTACCGGAACATGCAAAAACAAATGAATGAACCATCAATACTTTTAAGTGAACCAGCTCAAACGAACGAATTCATGATTGACACATGTCTACTTCTAGCAGCATCTTCCAGATAAGTAGGACTCCTATCATTGAGTTATTATCTGAAAGATGCTGGTGCCTATCTTGCTTTGTGAGATGAGTACCTGATTATACTGTGAGCGGAAGGCCTGCTTCAAGGACGCCAGTCTGTCTGTGGCTGGTCCATGGCTTTTGTCCATTGGCACGGTGGGTGTTATTTCATCACTCACCGCTGGTAGACCAGGACGCTCTTTATATCTGCGAACAAACTATATAACTATAATAAGTGTGACAAACGAGCACAGAATTTACCTAATGGTAATTGGATTACAACATCTGAGGACTAAGATGGAATGCCTCGTTTTCAGCACAAATTTTCTCTGTTTCTCTACACTATACACACACTACGAAACACAGCAACATAACGCTGCTCTTTTGCGCTTGTATTATATATATATATATATATATATATATATATATATATATATATATATATATATATATATATATATATATATATATATATATTGTCGTGAAGCGACAATAAAAAAACTAAAGAACCTAACTTAACTACAACGAAAACAACCAAAACAAAATAAATTATTTAAAAATTTGAAAAGTTTTACAGTTTCTTTTATAAAAAAAGGTATGAAGGTGATGATGGGTTGTAATGAAGATAGTGATTTACAATATTATTAAAAAAAATAACAAAGATAAAGATACTGCAACGAAGTGTGCACAGGCTATGTCTATGATAGGTGCACAGCTCCTGCTCTAGGTACACGCAGAATCTGGAGAAAGCACACGCAGCGTCTGGAGAAGGTACACGCAGCGCTTGGAGTAGGCACACGCAACGCCCGGAGTAAGTACACGCAGCACTCGGAGTAGGTACACGCAACGTCTGGAGTAGGCACGCAGCGTTTGAAGTAGGTACACGCGACGCTTGAAGTAGGCAAACACAACTTCCGGAGTAGACACACACAGCGTCCGGAATAGACACGCAGAGTCTGGAGTAGGTCCACGCAACGTCTGGAGTAGGCACGCAGCGTTTGAAGTAGGTACACGCGGCGCTTGAAGTAGGCAAACACAGCGCACTAGTAGGCGGAGGCGTAGGTGTGGCTAGGCGACGACTTAAGGAGCGGGCAGAGGCTTGCAGGATCCCGAGGCAGTGCGGATAAGGCCTTTAGGAGATGCTTCAAGTATCAAAGCTCAAGTCAGACTCCCCCATTCGCCGATTGTTCGGCTTATTTTCCCTTTTTGACGGATCTGGCATCAGAACGGAAAATTATTCTCATTAAATTTGAAATTATTTAAATTAAAAGCAAATTCTTGTAAATGGCCAAGAAGAAAGGAGTAATTTGAAGTAAAAACATCAGGCCGGTAACGATATTTGAATAAAAATTGCCATGACAACCTGATAAACAACGATGTCAAAACATGTCAAATTTTGGTTTTAGGCTCGTAATACAGAAACGGCAAGATTTAAGTGAAAAATGAGATATTATTTATATAGGAAAAAAAAGTAGCGCAACAGCGCGCACGAAACCCGAAATTGCAGAGTTATGGAGAACTAAATAAAAGACCGAAAAAGGTAGACTCCATTGACACCGATTTAAAAAGTGCTGATAGCATGAAAAATACGAAGTGAAAATGATTTGTTATTGTGTTCTTATGAATTAAAATATTACAGGATCCTATGGAAATAAAGGTGATGCAAAATATCAAGTTTTGAGGCGAATGCAGAACATCAAAAACAGAATGGAAAAATAAGTTTAAAATAGTGTAAAATGATATGTAAGTATGTATAAGCATAACACTACATTTTCCCCCCGACCCTGGAAAATTTTTGACTCGGCAAAAATTTTGACATGTACATTCTAAAATAAACCATAAAAACACAGCTTTGCAGAAACAGACATCACCAGGCAAAATCAGATATACTACCTCTTACATTCATCATCTGCATTCAGGTAAGGGTGGAGTTCACATTCAATGACTACCACTCTAAAAGTGTGTTTTCGAAAGGACATTCAGGCTTATTTAAGAAGTTGTCATCCGCTCCTGCGTGGAAAAAAAAACATTTTGAAAGGACATCCAGGCTTATTTAAGGAGTTGTCATCCGCTCCTGAGTGAAGATAAAGATAAAGAAATTAATCTTAAGCAAGCTTTAGTCGCTATGACTTAAGTAAAGATTAAGAACGGCCAGAGCGGTAGGGCTCAAAGCCAGAGATCAGCAACATCACTAACGAGATGTGTCTGAAATTGATATTTATACATATATACAGTTAATAAAAGTTAAAACAAAAATTATGATTTTACATCTTTGATGTGCCACTTGCCTCTAATTCCATTAGGGTCTTCAAGCACACAGACTAGTGGTGACAGTTTAGCTATCACTTTGCACTTGATGAACTTAGGGGCAAGTTTAGCATTAAAGTAAGCGCCGGCATTGCTTAAAACATGGTTTTTACGCCAAACAGTGTCTCCCACATTAAATTCTTTAAAAGACCGGCGAAGATCATAGCGAGCGCTATTTTTAGCGTGAGCTATGTGAAGTTTAGTTTGAACTTTGTGAAAAATAGATGAGAGGAGACCAGCATTAGACGCGTAAATATCACGAGGCATAAATATCAATTCCTCAAGGTTCTGAGTAGGAGTATAGAAGGAACCACAAGGTATTGTTTCCCTACCAAAGACTAAAAAGTTTGGAGTAAAGCCAGTAGCTACATTTGTAGCGCTGTTCATTGCGTACTGAATCTTAGCAAGATGGTTGTCCCAGGATCTATGATCGTCTCCTACTAGAGATGCTAGAGCTGTAATAATTGTACTATTAAACTTCTCCGTAGGATTAACCTGAGGACAATATAAAGCTGTGTGAAAAATACAAGGAACGTTATAAGAATTTAAGAATGATTGGAATTCTCGCGACTGAAATTGAACCGCGTTGTCCATTATAATAGTTTGGGGAATACCATGAACTAGGAAAACTGAATTTTCCAAAAGATTAATAATATTAGCTGAAGTAGCACGTTTAAGGGGAAAAATCATAGTATATTTAGTAAAATTGCAGTTAATTACTAGAATATACTGATTTCGTCTACGAGTCATAGGTAATGGACCCATACGATCTAAGGATATAGTTTGAAAAGGTCTGGAGCAAAGTTTGGGTTTACCCATAAGACCATAGGGAGAATGATTAGGGTGTTTGTAGGTTAAGCAGGTTTCACAAGACGAGATTAATTTGGCAATGTCCTTAAACATACCAGGCCAATAGTATTTTAAAGATATTTTCTTGAATGTCTTGAAGATACCAAGATGGAGTTCTGAAGGGGAACCATGGTTAACTTCAATAAGTGTATGCCTATCTCGAGGTAGTGGAACTTCTTTCCAAATAAAGTCATCGTTTAGACGATCGGGAGAATGGATGCAGCGGTAAAGTTTGTTATCCCTGATAGTGTAGTTGGGATATGCGTCTGGGTTGTTGGAGCATCCGAGAAAAATCTTGTTGTAGTGCTCAAGTTCACGATCAGGTGGTTCTTCAATCATAATAGGATGTACGCCTTGAGGTGAAATTTCTCGTGTATCAGGACGTTCTTGATTCTTATGTCTTGATAATAAATCTGGAACAACGTTATCCTTTCCTTTTTTATGTTTCAGGACAAAGTTAAAGCATGATAAGCGTAAAGTCCAGCGAGCAAGTCTTCCTGATGGATTCGATAAGTTCTGAAACTATTTAAGTGCAGCATGGTCAGTATATATTGTAAATTCTTTACCATTGTCTAGATAACATCGCCAATGTTCTAACGCAGTTATTACAGCCAATGTTTCTCTTTCAGTAGTTGAGTAGTACTGTTGATTTTTGTTTAGTGCTTTACTCATGTAAGCAATCACGACTTCTTTGTCATCTTGATGTTGAGTAAGCATTGCTCCTATGCCATAATTTGATGCATCACAATGTACAGAGAAGGGTAGTTCGAAGTTAGGGCAAGCAAGGACAGGAGCAGTTACCAAAGCTTCTTTAAGTTTCTGGAAAGCAGCTGCAGCTTGTGAATTCCATAAAAATTTAGGAGCGTTCTTCCCGGAACAGGTTAGTTGGTTGAGTGGAGAGGCAATGGTGCTAAAGTTTGGAATGAATCTTCTGAACCAGCTGCAGGTGCCTATGAATCTACGTACATCTTTTCTGCAAGTAGGTACAGGATATTCTAAAATAGCTTTTATTTTATCTGGATCAGCACGTAGACCATACTCGTCCACTAGAAAACCAAGGTATTTCAGTTCTTTCTTGAAGAATTGACTCTTCTCAAAGTTAATAGTCAGATTAGCATATGAAAGTTTTTCATGAACTTTCATGAGAAGCGATATGTGTTCATCAAAGGTCTCGCTAATAATAACGATGTCATCCAGATAGCAAAATACCTTGTTCTCAAATTCAGGAGTAAAAATCATATCCATTAATCTTTGTAGAGTTGCAGGTGAGTTAGAGAGACCAAAAGGCATTACCTTGAATCTAAACATACCTCTTCCAGGTACATAAAATGCAGTTTTATCTTTATCAGCAGGATTCAAGGGAATCTCCCAAAATGCTTTCGCAATGTCGATGCTTGATAAGTATTTGGCATTCTTCAGGTTGTCCAAAATTTCGCTTATTAATGGCAGACTATAAGCATCACGACGTGTAACTGAGTTAAGCTTCCTGCTGTCTACGCATAAACGCCATTCACCATTCTTTTTCGGAGTGATGAGAACTGGAGATAACCAAGGACTTTCGCATTGTTCAATTCCATCCCAGCATCTTGTCAACTTCATTAATTAACGCCTTTTGTTTTTCAGGAGACAGTCTGTAACATCTTTGTTTGATTGGAAGAGAATCACCAGTATCAATCTTGTGGGTGATTAAGTGTGTGCTTCCCAGGATACCTTTTTCTTCAAAAGAAATTGACTTGAAGCGTTGGATGATGTCGTTAGCGATGTCCTTTTGGTTAGGAGTTAAAATGCTCATAAGGTAAAACTTTAATATCTTTAGTTTCGATAGCAGAGCATTTAGATTCTGTAAAGTTAAGAGAAGATAAAACACTAGGTAACAGATTAAATTTTCTCCAAAAGTCAATACCTAGTATTAGTGAAGGAAATATTTCCGGGAAAACATAAGCTTTAATCAAATGAGTTTGATTATTTAAATGAACAGGTAAGTCAAAATAACCCAAGGAATTAACTTTTTGATTATTAGCAGTAGAGACAGTAATAAGATCTGACTTGGAAAGTTTACAGCCCAGTTTAAGAATTTCTAAATGAGAATTATTACCCAGAATAGTTACTGAGCTGCCAGAATCTAGTAAACCAGATAAAGTTAAGTCATAAATTTTGACATTAACGAATGGACGATTAAGATCTTGTTCTTTGGAGTAGAGTGTAGAAGAGATTTTGTAACAAGAAAAGAAGTTTTGAATTGTTTAAATCCAACTAGTCCAATCGTCATTATCAAAATTTAAGTTACTTTTCAAGTCAGCAGTTAATTTTTTGAACTAGTATGTGGTTTGGGAGAACAAGTAGGACAATCTGCAGTTTTAAAACCTTTAAAACCACATTTGAAACAAATCACGAATCGTGGTTGAGTACAAGTGTTCAAAGTATGACCTTGTTTACGACAGCGAACACAAAAAGAGCTTTCTTGAGGAGCTTTAGTTTGAGAGAGACTATTAACTTGTCTGGAAGGGTATTTGTAGGATGAAGCGAATTTATTCATGAAGGGAGGAGAAGGTCGTGAGTTATTAGAATTTGAAGAGCCAACTGAACTTGAAGTGGAATGCTTGTAGTTGAATTCAGAAATAAGAGGACTTTGTTGTACATTTGGTTCTTTAAATTGTTTGTCTCTGTCTAGGAACTTTTCATAGTTTTGGCAAGTAGCCAGAAGAGAGTCGATAGAGTCAATATCTTTTAGAGCTACGAAGACTGAATAACATGGGCGAATATTCCTCAAAATAATCTCCAATTGTTCTGTTTCAGAAAGTTTCTTCGAAAGACGAGATAACATTCCAGACATGATGGAAATATAGATGACGATAGGTTCATCACGGCCTTGAGCTCGATTCCTAATCGCTTCTAGAAGTTTATAATCATAATCAAAACCACCAAAGTCTTTGATTAATAAAGAGGAAAGTTCGTTCCAAGTTAAGTTTGGATTCTGATTATATTTAAATCTGAACCAATGAAGAGCATTGTCGGTGAAAATTTCAAACGCTTGAGAAATCAACAAGTCTTTGGGTAAGCCACGAGCTAAGCAGTATTCTTCAAGTTTTTGAAGAAAGGATCTTGGACAGCTTTTACCATTGAAGGTGTGTCTTTTCAGATCTTTGAAGACGTTAGTTGGAGAAAAAGATTGAGGTAGTGGTGAAGGATACGGGGTATGGATCTTAACAGATGTTTGAGAAACAAGAGGAGGTTCCATGACAGTCGGGTCAACAGGAGGGTCAAGTGATGGAGAGTCATTTTCAGTTGGAGGTGGAGTCAAGGATTCGAATTGTTTAGTAATAGCGTCAAATTTCATCTTCAAAGTATCGAAAATAGCTTTAAAGTCCGGATATAAGTCAGTATCTATTCGCTCCAATCTGTAAAAAACATGATTAATAAAAGTTTCTATTAATCGTAAGTATTTGGTTTCACCTTGTAAAAATTTTTCAATTTTACAGTCCAGGTAAGTCAAAGTAGAACCAATTTGAGACAAGTCATCCTCGATCGGAATTGGAGAAGTCAGAATATCTTCAGGGTGAGAATTCTCAACTAAACGCAAAACCTATTTTTTTAGAAGCAAAACAGTATTAGCTGGTTCCTCACATCTAATCTTCACTTCGTATTCGAGTTCGGCCTTGTTAAGGAATTCGTACTTAATAACCCGTTTCATTGTTATAATTAAGTGTTAAGTTTAAGAAATAAAAATTTAATAAAAAATTGTACCTCTAGAATAAAAATATTAAAGTGATAAATGTAAGTGAAGTGTTATATGTAGGTCTAAATATAATCCAGATAAGTTGAAAAACTAGATGAAGTTTTGTTTTAGAATTTGGAAGATATGATAAGGATGAGTAAATAGAGTTAAGAACGAAAGAGAAAGCAATTCAATCAAAAGGAAATGGATAAGGCGTAGCTAAGGTGAAGAAAAGAAGAACTTTTACGTCGGGCGCCAAATTGTCGTGAAGCGACAATAAAAAAAACTAAAGAACCTAACTTAACTACAACGAAAACAACCAAAATAAAATAAATTATTTAAAAATTTGAAAAGTTTTACAGTTTCTTTTATAAAAAAAAGGTATGAAGGTGATGATGGGTTGTAATGAAGATAGTGATTTACAATATTATTAAAAAAAATAACAAAGATAAAGATACTGCAACGAAGTGTGCACAGGCTATGTCTATGATAGGTGCACAGCTCCTGCTCTAGGTACACGCAGAATCTGGAGAAAGCACACGCAGCGTCTGGAGAAGGTACACGCAGCGCTTGGAGTAGGCACACGCAACGCCCGGAGTAAGTACACGCAGCACTCGGAGTAGGTACACGCAACGTCTCGAGTAGGCACGCAGCGTTTGAAGTAGGTACACGCGGCGCTTGAAGTAGGCAAACACAACTTCCGGAGTAGACACACACAGCGTCCGGAATAGACACGCAGAGTCTGGAGTAGGTCTACGCAACGTCTGGAGTAGGCACGCAGCGTTTGAAGTAGGTACACGCGGCGCTTGAAGTAGGCAAACACAGCGCACTAGTAGGCGGAGGCGTAGGTGTGGCTAGGCGACGACTTAAGGAGCGGGCAGAGGCTTGCAGGATCCCGAGGCAGTGCGGATAAGGCCTTTAGGAGATGCTTCAAGTATCAAAGCTCAAGTCAGACTCCCCCATTCGCCGATTGTTCGGCTTATTTTCCCTTTTTGACGGATCTGGCATCAGAACGGAAAATTATTCTCATTAAATTTGAAATTATTTAAATTAAAAGCAAATTCTTGTAAATGGCCAAGAAGAAAGGAGTAATTTGAAGTAAAAACATCAGGCCGGTAACGATATTTGAATAAAAATATCCATGACAACCTGATAAACAACGATGTCAAAACATGTCAAATTTTGGTTTTAGGCTCGTAATACAGAAACGGCAAGATTTAAGTGAAAAATGAGATATTATTTATATAGGAAAAAAAAGTAGCGCAACAGCGCGCACGAAACCCGAAATTGCAGAGTTATGGAGAACTAAATAAAAGACCGAAAAAGGTAGACTCCATTGACACCGATTTAAAAAGTGCTGATAGCATGAAAAATACGAAGTGAAAATGATTTGTTATTGTGTTCTTATGAATTAAAATATTACAGGATCCTATGGAAATAAAGGTGATGCAAAATATCAAGTTTTGAGGCGAATGCAGAACATCAAAAACAGAATGGAAAAATAAGTTTAAAATAGGGTAAAATGATATGTAAGTATGTATAAGCATAACACTACAATATATATATATATATATATATATATATATATATATATATATATATATATATATATATATATATATATATATATATAGCTGCAGCGTGGCTCTGCTACATTTAAACTTGCTCTACTATAATAATAATAATAATAATATTCCACAACTATCACACACAACGCCGTCTAGTCCCAAGCTAAGCAGAGCTTGTGTTATGGGTACTAGACAACTGATAAACATACTTATATATTTCTAAATACATAAATACTATAGATAAATTACACCCAGACACAGAACAAATGATCGTGCTCATCACACAAACATTTGTCCTGGGTGGGAATCGAACCCACGACCTCCGGCATAGCAGTCAGGGTCACTTAACCACTAGACCAACAGGCCTGTCGGCCACTGTTTAATAAATTAAACAATAACAGAAAGAAAACATTGCATCACGCCAACATTAGGCGTACTTAGTAATATTTTTATAAACGAAACTGCCTACATTTATGACAAGCAATTCGTATACGGTTTTGTTTCAATATTTAAAGTATTTTATATATCAAAAAGCTGTTAGATTGTCCTTGATTTTTTAAAATGCCTTACCCTAAACCGCAGCCGCCTATGTTCAAATTTTTGCCTTTGCCTTTCTTGAAGCGCGACTTGCGGAACCACGCCGACTGCATAGCCAGCTGCATCAACTCTTCGGGCACTTCCTACAATCAAAAGGCTTCTTTTAAGGTCTATTTTATGGTTTATTATCCTTATTTTTTATATTACAGCCTATAAAAAATAGTCCAGTCTGAACATAAGCCTTCACCATAGAAGACGCTTGGCAGGCATCTCCTGTTTCAGTTTCCCACGGTCTGCTCTGGCGTCCCCCACGAACGGTTTATTATAACAAAGAAACTTACTTGAGTAAGAAAAACACGTCGTTTTATACATCGATGTCAGCAGCGAGTGCGCACGTAATATATCCGTTTGTACCTGTTGCGCTGCCGCAGTAACGTGTGTACCTGCTGGACCTGCTCCAGGCTGCGCAGCAGGTGCGCTGCGAAGTCTCTGTCGGAGGGCGCCAGCAGCGTGTGCGCGTGGCCGCGAACACCGGCGCGCCCGGTGCGTCCCACGCGGTGCGTGTGCGTGTCGATGTCGCGCGCCGCCGTATAGTTCACCACCGTGCGCACGTGCGGGATGTCCAGACCACGTGCTGCAATACAACACTATGTACTACAGCACGTACGAGATGTACAGCCCGCGCGCTACCACACGACACTATGTACAAGTAAGCGTGCAGTGTGCAGGCCTCGTGCTGGGATACAACACTATATACCACGGCACGTGCGGGATGTACAGCCCGAGCGCTTGGACACGAATTTATACACACAACAAGTGCAGGATGTGCAGCCCTCATGCTGGGAAACAACACTATGTACTACGGCACGTGCGGGATGTGCAGCCCGCGCGCTTGGATACGAGTTTATGTACAACAACACGTGCAAGATGTGCAGCCCTCGTGCTGACATACAACACTATGTACTACGACACGTGCAGGATGTGCAGCCCGCACACTTAGACACGAGTTTATCTACAAGAACACGTGCAGGATATGCAGCCCTCGTGCTGGGATACAACACCATATACTACGACACGTGCAGGATGTGCAGCCCTCGTGCTGGGATACAACACTATGTACTACGACACGTGCAGGATGTGCAGCTCGCACACTTGGACACGAGTTTATCTACAAGAACACGTGCAGGATATGCAGCCCTAGTGCTGGGATACAACACCATATACTACGACACGTGCAGGATGTACAGCCATCGTGCTGGGATACAACACTATGGACTACAACACGTGCGGGATGTGCTGCCCGAGCGCTAGGACACGAGTTTATGTACAACACGTACAGGATGTGCTGCCCTCGTACTGGGATTCAACTATATAGCTGTATGTACAGCCCGAGCGCTTGGACACGAATTTATACACACAACACGTGCAGGATATGCAGCCCTCGTGCTGGAATACAACACTATATAATACGGCACGTGCGGTATGTGCAGCCCGTGCGCTTGGACACGAATTTATGTACAACAACACGTACAGGATATGCAGCCTATGTGCTGAGATACAACGCTATGTACTACACGTGCAGGATGTGCAGCCCGCGTGCTACCATACGACTGTATGTACTACAGCTATGATGCGGGATGTCCAGTTCGCGCACTAAGACACACATTTATGTACTCAAATACTTCCATGTAAAAGACGAGCTCTGTAGTTTAGTTGTAGTTGTAGTTGTAGACGTAGTTTGTAGAAACGGAGTAGTTCATAATGATTGCTTTGATTTAACATATAATAATTAAATATGAATAGACTTTAACATTAATGTAAACTCAATAATTAAATAAGGAAACTTGTAGGAATCAGTCAAATAAGATTGCTCTGTTTAAAGGCCAATATGTTTATGAGGCTACTCTCTCATTCACCTGTCCTTGAAAAATATAAAGTCCTAATAAACTTATTATCATTTTAGCTGCATTAATTTTAAAAACGTAACAATCTAAACAGAGACTAGGCAAATACGCAGGAGATATTAAAGTGCACCAAGTATCTGAGGGTACAGATACACTGTATTCTCTGTCTCCGTATGTTAAGAAAAGAATACCAGCGTGAAATAGTAGCTTAATGCTGCTGTATTTCGTATGGTGAGTGTAGAGAACCGGAGACCCTTTTTACTGGAAGCGAGGCATTCCATCTTGGTCCTCACGGGTGACAACGCATCTGCATTTTGATTCGTAGTCGAGGATAGATGTAGATGTCTATGGGCCACAGCAACCACTTACCATCAGGTGGACTGTGTGCTCGTTTGTCACCCTATCCTATTAAAAAAAAAAAAAAAAAAAGAATAAGGTCACCCATCCATGGACTGACCGCGGCAAGTGCAACTTAATCTCAGAGATCTATTTACTCAGGCAGCTGTTACATAACCACGAGATCCTCTTCTCTCCTACTAACATTGTAAGCTCGCTCTCAAGCCCTATGCACACTGTCACCGGGCATCGAGTGTCAAATACTACGGAATTTATACTATCCAGTCACACTGGATCTCATGCGCGGGCGTGTAATGTCGCTTCAGGAGCATTACTAAATATCTATACCTCACTACGCTTAAAGTTTTATTATTGTGACTTGGGAATATAACCCGAAACTCCGCTCTACCCCTTGGGGAAAATAGCGTGATGCTATGAACACTTGTACTAGTGTGACCGTGAGGTGCGGGTGGTTAAGTATACATTTTTTGGTTGATAAATAGATACTCAGTTGGGTTTATAATGGATTAAATAGGATATTTTCTGATCTCGAAAATTTGACTTGCAATAAAGAAAGAAAGAAAAAGTTTATTTCGTACATACGTTATAACAAAAAGAATTATAATAAAACATTTTTATCTTATCAAAAATATTTAAAAACGTGTTCCACATAAATGGTTCCAAAAAAATTGTTTCCACTCAGCTTTAAGTCACGTATTGAAGATATAAATACATCAATTCGTAACGCTGATTTTCAGTGGAGCCAGTAGTGTGAGGCAGATGACAAGTAACAGCAAGAGAAAAAAAGAACTAAACAAAAATATAAAATCAAATGAAAAAATCCAATGAAAAAAAAACTGTCAAAATTCCATGTGTAAGTGCAACATTGATAGTGTAGAGATGAACAAACGGTGGTATGCATACAGAAAAAATTAAATAAATTGTGTCTATGGATGTGTGCATGCGTGGTTGAGTATGTGAGTGCGTTCGTATATGTATGTATGGTGCTAGCATCGAGATTGAATACCATTTATGCCTATTTGCTGGATTTTCGTACGGAAATTAGAAACTTTTTTAATAAAGCTTTAAATTTTTTTAGTACCAATCACCTCATGATGAAAATGTGTTACATAAACGACAGTAAAACATAATTCGTACTTACATCAAAATGATTTTTACAGAAGTATAGTCTCGTTCCTCTAAACAATGTATTCGGGTATCATCTTGCCAGTTTAAACCATGTATTTCTTATGTTTAAATCAGTTGGCATAAAAGTATTTGTATATGCTGGTCTAGTAGTATACATAGAAGTATTTGTATGTGACGGTCTAGTAGTATACATAAAAGTATTTGTATGTGACGGTCTAGTAGTATACATAGAAGTATTTGCATGTGACGGTCTAGTAGTATACATAGAAGTATTTGCATGTGACGGTCTAGTAGTATACACAAAAGAATTTGTATGTGACGGTCTAGTAATATACATAGAAGTATTTGTATGTGACGGTCTAGTAGTATACATAAAAGTATTTACATGTGACGGTCTAGTAGTATACATAGAAGTGTTTGTATGTGACGGTCTAGTAGTATACATAGAAGTATTTGTATGTGACGGTCTAGTAGTATACATAAAAGTATTTATATGTGAAGGCCTACTAGTATACATAAAAGTATTTGTATGTGACGGTCTAGTAGTATACATAGAAGTACTTGTATGTGACGGTCTAGTAGTATACATAAAAGTATTTATATGTGAAGGCCTACTAGTATACATAAAAGTATTTGTATGTGACGGTCTAGTAGTATACATAGAAGTACTTGTATGTGACGGTCTAGTACAGGGTGGCGCAATAGAACGTGCATATTGCGTCATCTTTTTTCGCGGGGTAAACAGTGCGCGGGCGGGGGGAGCCTAGCGTAGTTGGATAGTGGCACTCGTGGAGTTTTAGTAACCATGAGTCACTTCGACGGGGAGCGTCGTGCTTTTTGTGTTCACACGTTTTACGAGAACGGTCGTTCATACATCTCTACAAGGCGAATGTATTGTTCTGAATATGGATTAACACATATTAATGAAGCTCCAAGTGCAAATTTAATTAAAATATGGATAAAGCGTTTTGAAGAGACCGGTTCCACGTTTAAACCACCCGCAAAAGGTCGTCCAAGAACGTCTAGGACCACAGACAATATTGAGAGGGTGAAGGAGTCAGCAGGAAAAAATCCGCAAGTGTCTACTCGGAAGTGATCGGCGGCTTTAAACTTGTCGCAACGAAGTTTACAGCGAATTTTGAAGTTGGATCTTAAACTGCATCCTTATAAGCTCCAGTTAACACAGGAATTAAAAGAGGCCGACATCGGAGCAAGGCTGGCATTTGCTGAAGAAATGCTTAGTCGATTTTCCTCTTTTGACAACATCCTTTTTTCTGACGAGGCTCATTTTCATTTAAATGGGTTCGTAAACCGACAAAATTTTCGCTATTGGAACGACGAGAATCCCAAAATGAAACATCAAAAACCACTGCATAGTCCGAAAGTAACGGTATGGGCAGCAATCTCAAGCAAAGGAATTATTGGCCCTTTCTTCTTTGAAGATTCACGAGGACGAAACATCACCGTTAACACCGACCGCTATGTTGCGATGTTAGAGGGATATTTGACTCCAGAACTTGCGAGATCGAGAATAGCGAATACGATGACTTGGTTCCAACAAGACGGAGCGACCTGTCACACATCAAATGACTCTATGGCGGTTGTGAGACAGATGTTTCCTGCAAGACTAATTTCCAAAAGAGGTGATACCCCTTGGCCCCCACGTAGCCCTGACTTGACGCCTCCTGACTTTTTTTTGTGGGGATACCCAAACATAAAGTCTACATGAACAATCCGAGGAACATCAGTCAACTAAAGGAAAATATCCGTGGGGAAATGACAGCTATCACCCCAGATTTATTGACATGAGTTTTTACAAATCTGCGTTCGCGTTTAGAGGATTGCCGTCTTCGAGAGGGCCGTCATTTAGATAATGTTATTTTTTAAAAATAAACTACATTTAATTACCTAATCATCCTATATTTTATTTCAACTATACCTTTTGTATTTATTTGTTTAGCCTCATTGAGTTATAATGTACTACGTACTAGAGAAGCTATTCCAAACAAAAATTGTGCACTACTCGTATGTCTTCGCGCATGCGCGGTAATAGTAGAGTCGCGCATGCGCAATTGGTATAAACGCGCATTGCGCTTGCGCGGTCAGTTTTTGTTATTATAGATTATACGTAAGTAGATTGGTCAGTATGTAATAATTGTTTATTTATATTGTATTGTTAATTATATCGAGTACAATTTTTTAAATTGTTTTTTATTTTGTATATGTGCTAATTTAATATAATATTATGTCAGAATTACATTTTAATGATATTTTTATCTGAATATTTTAAAAGGTATCTATGTCAAATATAAAAAAACGTACTAAATGTATGTTTAACAAAACTTATTAACATAAAATTTAAATTACAAATATATTTATTTAAATTAGAATCATAAATGTTGTAAATAATCGTTCATAAATGCTGGGCACGCGAGAGTTAAAAATGGACGAATTTATTCCACTTTGACTTTGATATGGAAACTTAAAAATAAAATAAAAGAATAATAAGCGGATTTAAACATGGAAATTTTTGCCAAATCATAATAACTTATATATGTTTCTATAAAAAAAATGTGTATAATAATATATTCGTCCTATACTTAAGTACCCACGGAAATGTCGCATCTGAACATATTAATTTCATAATCTATATTCAGTGACACGAGATGGCGTCTTAGGAATAATTTGTTTTATTATTAATTTATAATACTTTTTTATTGAATAAGTATCTTATTAACCGATGAAAAGTAATTCCTTGGTTTTTACTGACATTTCTTGAATTATTTGTGCAATATCTAAGTACACAAGACGGCATATTTTTATCAAGAGATTTTTATTAAATCAACACAACACGTGACAACTCTACAAGCGCCTAGCGAGTGACTGATTAAAGTGCAGTGCATGAACCGCAGTTGAGTGGAACAGAGTAGCTGAATACGGTGTCTCCTCTAGTACGTAGTACATAATAGCTCAATGTTTAGCCTATACTTAATAAATGCACGTTCTGTAGTATACATAGAAATATTTGTAAGTGACCGTCTAGTAGTATACATAGAAGTATTTGTATGTGACGGCCTACTAGTATACATAAAAGTATTTGTATGTGACGGTCTAGTAGTATACATAGAAGTATTTGTTTGAATTTTATTCATCCAAACACTACGGTAATATACATAGCGACATATCATTGAAACGTCGTCAAGTAAAAAAGTTAATACTGTTTATTTTTTAATATTTTGCTTTGTTTGTGAAAAATTCAAATTTAAACCAGTGATAAAAAACTATACACGTTGTAATGAAATATAGATAACTTTATAATTCTTCAGATTTACATAAAAGGTTATTTTAAATCGTGTGAGTATGCTGGAGTGGCGGCAAAGTTATTGCGGAATGATTAATGTGAAACGTCAAAAGGTATTTCTTAGATTTGGTTGACTATAATACCAAATAATGTTACTTGTAAATAAATTTTATGAATTTGATAAATGTAGTCATAAAACTCACCAGCCACATCTGTAGCAACCAATATACTGCTCTCCTGCCGCTTAAAGGCTGTGATGACTTTGTTCCTGTCCGCCTGGTCCATATCTCCATGTAACAGCAACGCGTCGTACTCTTGGACGCCTAGGTTGGCAGCGGTTTGCTCTGCTTCCAACTAAAAATTGCAAAATTTACAAATTGGCAAATGAGCGCACAGTCCGTCTGATGTGTAAAAATACTGTGACCCCGTAGACAATACGTTTCTTAATTTTCTAATTGACTCTTTTAAACTTAAAGTTTAATATTTAATAAAAGTTTTGAAAAAAATCTTCTGCCTTTAATGTTTGGGGGAGTTTTCTTATTTGTGTTTATACTGTGGTGGGTAGAGGTCTAAAATCATAGAAAGTTTGCTTACGTAATACTCGAACGCCCCCTAACAATGCATGCCATCATAGTTCTCGGCAACAATGCGTGCATTTTGATTTTGATTGAGGATAAATGTTGATGTCTGTAGGCCAGAGTATCCACTTACCATCTCCTGGACTGTGTGCTCGTTTGTTACCCTTAATCTATAAAAATATAAATCTATTTGAACCACCACCACTACCTTTACACTACTGTATTATACACCATATATCAAAACTCCACATATACTATTTGGTAACGCCAGTTAACAATCTACTTTATCAACATTACATTCCATATCACATTGAGTTCGTCCTAAGTTATATCTACTTTATCAACATGACTAGTGCATATTTTTTGTTTCCTTCCTTCCTTCTCTTTCCTACCGCACGCGCTGCCGCCGAGGTGAAGAAAAGGATCTCGGCGCGCGTCATTATACTAAGTGACATTACGCCATCCGCAACGCACGGCCAGCCGTCGCGTCTTATATATATTAACCGCAAACCGCGCAGGACGAACATTGAGTTCTCCTGTTTATGTTTAATATTCATCGCATCAGACATTGTGTCTTTGTAACTCATAAAAGTGTGAGACACCCCCGTAAGGGCAAAGGTCGAGAGTGTGGGACTTCACGAAACTGTGCCTAGAGTGCGTGTGCGCCGAACCACGTGGCGGGCCCGCTGTATAGCAGACACTCCAGGAGGAAAGCGAGGCAGCCCTCATCAGGTCAGTGCGTGCTATCCCACCTACTTATTTACCCCTTTGTCGTATGCACCCAAAAATTACAGTCCACTAAATCTTTAACGAAGATACCTTAAGTTACTGGCGACTCCACTATTCAGTATGAACGTAAGCGTTCCCCATAGATTGCTCGACATTGGTCATAGCAGCCACACTTGTTCCAGTGTGTGTTGGCAACCGCATATTTTTTATGGTTTTGCATATTATCAAGATAATGCTGGTGTCTTATGTTTCCTTTCCCCTTAATTTTTGATTTTAGGCATTTTACTCGGTCATTTAAACGAAATTAAAACAAACCTCTTACCTTTTTGGTAACAAATATTATCACACTCCCAGCTGACAAAAATTCCACTAAATTGTTCAAGAGCCAGGACCACTTCTCCTCAGGTTTGTTGAAAATTCTGAAACAAAGTG
Organism: Parnassius smintheus behrii; assembly: GCA_036936625.1. Lineage (NCBI taxonomy): Eukaryota > Metazoa > Arthropoda > Insecta > Lepidoptera > Papilionidae > Parnassius > Parnassius smintheus. Next base: position 49,106,901 of record JAUPFT010000010.1, read on the forward strand.
AAATAATTTGAGTTCATAATAAATACAATTAAATACGCGTGATACGATTTATCAATAACATTAGAAGTGTTACATCAAACTAAAGTTGCAATGAGTGGCACAGGAATTGAGCGCTCACTGTTCACTGCTCACAAATTATTTAAACTAGTACTCGTCGCCAATGTCTACTTCCCTTTTTTAGGAATGACATCATATCTATACCTAGTGGGCAGTGAGTAGTAAACAGTGAGTAGTGAACAGTAAACAGTGCACAGTGAGTACCGCACTTGCTTCGTAATGAGGTAGCAGGCCTCGCAGTGTCATCATTACAGCCCTTCACAAGTCCACTGCTGAACATAGGCCTCCCCCAAGTAATGCCACAAAGCACGGTCCTGAGCCACCTGCATCCATCGACTTCCTGCATGTCTTACCAGGTCGTCACTCCATCTAGTGGGGGGTCGCCCTACACTACGCCTACCGGTACGAGGCTGCCACTCGAGAACCTTTCTTCCCCATCGGTTATCGGTTCTTCGAGCTATATGGCCGGCCCATTGCCACTTCAGCTTACTAATCCGTTGGGTTATGTCCGTCACTCTGGTTTTACTGCGGATATCCTCATTTCTGAGTCTATCACTCAGTGAAACTCCGAGCATAGCCCTCTCCATAGCTCGCTGAGCGACCTTGAGTGCCCTCATACGGCTAGCAGTGAAGGACCAGTTAGAGAAGGAGCTAAGTTCTGCAAGACCCGCCGCAGAAGAACACAAAAACTCTCCGATTACACTCGTAATCTCATGGCTGTTAGACGGGAGATGAGGCTGCAATCGTCAACAGATTTGACAGCATACAGGCAACTGAACAGACAGATCTCAAAATGCATGCGGCGAGACTTACGCAACTTTAATACTGCTCGTATTAAAGAAGCGATCGAGCGGAACCAGGCCTCCAAAGTCTTTGCCAGAGATCTGCCTGCCAGAAAGAGCCAACTGTCACTGGACACTGGAGTGTGGCAACATCGTTTCCGGGACACCTGAGATTCTGAGTGAGATTGAGAGGTTCTATGGGCAGCTGTACACATCATCGTTGGAGCCACACGCAAGTGTGAGTAACAATCCAAGAGCAAGTCTTATCCGACACTATTCCGATGATATCCCGGACGTCAGTCTGAGCGAGATTAGAATGGCTCTCCACCACCTTAAAAACGGCAAGGCTCCGGGCGAGGATGGAATTACAGCGGAGCTTCCGAAAGCGGGTGGAACAGCGGTACTTGAAGTCCTTCAGAAGCTCTTCAATTCCGTCCTCCATGGTGGCACTACTCCGGAGGCGTGGAGCAGAAGCGCGGTGGTCTTGTTCTTAAAGAAAGGCGACAACGCTCTCTTAAAGAACTACAGACCGATATCCCTTCTGAGCCGCGTCTACGTGCTGTTTTCGAGAGTCATTACGAATCGTCTCGCACGCAGACTCGACGACTTCCAGCCTCCCGAACAAGCCAGTTTCCGAAAAGGCTTCAGTACCATAGACCACATACATACCCTGCGGCAGATTGTACAGAAGACCGAAGAGTACAATCTGCCACTTTGCCTGGCATATGTGGACTATGAGAAAGCCTTTGATTCCGTCGAAATTTGGGCGGTGCTTGCCAAGTTGACTGTCTATATATCGAAGTGCTGAAGTGTTTGTACAGTAGGGCTACGATGGCTATCCGAGTACAGAACCGGAGTTCGAAACCTATCCAACTGCAGAGAGGTGTTAGACTGGGTGATGTTATATCCCCGAAACTCTTCACCGCTGCGTTGGAAGACGTTTTCAAGCTACTGGACTGGAAAGGATACGGTATTAACATCAATGGCGAGTACATAACTCACCTTCGATTTGCCGACGATATAGTTCTTATGGCAGAATCGCTGGAGGACCTTAGTACTATGCTCAATGACCTCAATGGTGTCTCCCAACGAATAGGTCTTAAGATGAACATGGACAAAACAAAGATCATGTTTATTGTCCATGTCACACCTATGCCGGTAGTAGTTGGAAGCACTATGCTCGAAGTTGTTGACGGGTACGTTTACCTGGGACAAATAGTCCGACTAGGTAAGTCCAACGTCGACCGAGAGGTCAATCGACGGATTCAACTCGGCTGGGCAGCGTTCGGGAAATTACGACACATCTTCTCGTCAGATATACCTCAATCTCTGAAAACTAAAGTGTATAACCAGTGCGTGTTGCCAGTGATGACTTACGGATCTGAGACGTGGTCCTCGTAGTGTACAGTGAGCAAAAAGCTGTGAGCATTGTGTAGTGAGTAATGTGTACTGTAAAGTAAATAGTAAGTAGCGTGCAGTGAGCAGTGTGCATTGAGCGTTATGCAGTTAACAGTGAGCAGTGAGAGATATAAAAAGTAAATAGTAAGTAGCATGTAAAAGTAAATAGTAAATAGTAAGTAGTGAGCATTGTGCTGCGAACTGTGAGCAGAATCCAGTGAGTGGCGTGCACTGAGTAGTGAACAGCGAGCAGTATGCAAAGAGTAGTGAAATTTGAGCACTGCGCAGCGATAGTAGTAAGCATTAGGCTATGAACAGTGTGCAGTGAGAGTAGTACAGTGATCCAAGAGCAGTGTGCTGTGAGTAGTAGACAGCGATTAGTGAGCAGTGTGGAGTGTGCCGTGAGCAGTGAGTAGTGAGTAGTGGGCAGTGGGCAGTGGGCAGTGTAGGCGGGGCAGGGCGGTGCGTACCGCAGGCCTCGACGGCGCCGTGCTACATGCGCACCGGGTCGTTCAGTGAGCCGTGTGCAGTGAGTAGTGAGCAGTGTGCAGTGGGCACTGTGAACGGGGCGGGACGGCACGTACCGCACGTGCTGCGTGACGAGGTCGCAGGCCTCGCCGGCGGCGCCGTGCTGCACGCGCACCGGATCGTGCAGCGCGTCGCGCGCCAGCCGCTCCACGCGCCGCGGAAACGTCGCCGAGAACAGCAGCGCCTGCCGCTCCGGCCGCACGTGGTTGCAGATCGACCGCACCTGCGGCTCTGCAACACCACACAAACATGCACCACTCGACACATCACTCACTTGGAGACTCATCATTGTCATTGCACTCCACAGTACATCCACTGAAAACATGGATCATCTGCATACCTACAGCTTACTTGGAACCTCATTATCGTCATTCCAGCCTACAGTAAATCCGCTGATGAACAGGGACCTGCCAGTCTTACAAAATCATAACTCCATCTAACAAGAGCCCGCACTCCACTTCGCTTACAATTACGAAGCCACCACTCAAGGAACATCTTCCCATCGTTTCTTTCAGCTATATGGCCAACCCATTGCCACCTCAGCTTACTGATCCACCATATAATCAAAAACTATTGGTTTTCAATTCCCATATGTTTAAGTGGATTAAAAGTATCCATCACCATTTCCTAAAACTATCATAAGATTAAGAGAAATGTATAAATTCTGGCGTTTCTTCAAAAGATATCCAAACTTATTACAAGACGCAATGCCTTTAATCAAACATCTTGTTTCAAATAGTTGCACTAATCAGACTACTTTACAACTAAAACGGACACAATGGCGTCGCCAAGGGGAAGCAGGAAGAGGCATTTTAACTTATCTAAATTAAGTAATCTAAATGGTTATTACAATAAACTAAAGTTTTCAACTTACCAAAACCCATGTCAAACATCCGATCTGCCTCATCTATCACCAAATATGTGACCCTCTTCAAATTTGTTGCTTTGCATTTGATTAGATCTATCATACGACCCGGTGTCCCAACTACTATTTCGGCCCCACCTGCAGCAAATTGCACTGCATTATATCTAATTAAGACTGTGGGTTGCAACTCCCACACTTGTTGATAGATAATATAAGATGTAAGTATGAAGTATGAAAGGTCACTATGAAATGATAATTGAATAATAAGAAAACAACTGCTAGATAGGCCTGTAATGCACTGGTAGATGAGTACCTCATAAATTTCTTCACAATATTTGACTCCTTCTTACCAGCTGAAGAAGCCCACAGCTGAACATGGACATTCGCTTTAATCAACTCGCATTACACCTTCATTTATTCTTACATTTTTGCTTTGCATCTTTGTGCTGCACCCCGCCACGTCACGCCACGGCGTCGTGGTATCTTATATCCCTTTCTGGGATTTTCCATAATCGCCTCTTACGACACCCACGGGTGGAAAGAGGGTGACGGATTCTCCTAGGCTGCCACCACATTGTTATTAGTATTTGACTATACATTCCAATTTAGGCGCATCCACGTCTTTTTCTGCCACCATGGCGGCGCTACTTAGGTATGTAGTGATATATTTGACAGATTTCATTGTTGAATAAAACTAAATTTACGGATTTTATCGCGTTTATTTCACTACTTTTACTTATTTTTTTTTTTAATTCCCGACGTTTCGGGTGCTTTACAGCAACCATGGTCACGGGAGGGACTGAGATGTTTGACGTCCCAATGTCATAGTTAGTCCGGCTACCTTCAGTTTTTGAATATTAATTTTTGGTCCGATTTACGCAAAACGAGCTTATAGTATCATGAAGTCTTGCAGTGGTATGCTTAGGTTTGGGTTTAATTTTGTTAATTATAGGATCCCAAGCAGGTGGCAGCACCCATCCATCTTCTCTATTGAAATTTGGATGTTTTTTAATTTCAATAGCCTCGCGTATCATCCTTGGTAGGAATCGGTGTTCTTTTGCGAGAATTTGTGGTTTATCAAATCGAATGTAATGGTGGGGACGATCTTGAACATGTTCGCAGACTGCAGACTTCCCGGAGCGTCGGTGCTTCACGTCAGCTATATGTTCTTTCACGCGGGTTTTTATGGATCGTTTTGTTTGACCTATGTAAGAGAGACCACATTCACAATCTAACTTGTACACTCCTGCATCTTGTAGAGGGATATTACACTTGACGGATGGTAAAAATTGACTAATCTTCTTCGGCGGCTTGTAGTATGTTTTAATGGAAGCTCGCTTCAAGATGTAGCCAACCTTGTCTGTGACTCCTCTGACATATGGTAGTACAGCAGGTACACGCTCGACTGTGGCCGGCTTCACTCGGTCACTGTGACGTAGGCGCGGGACCCGAAGCTTGTTGTCTTGCAATACTTGCTTGACGTGCTGAAGTTCGGCGGCCAGATGCTTTCTGTCACAGATCCCTCGTGCTCTCTGAAACCGAAGCCGAACTTCAGCACGTCAAGCAAGTATTGCAAGACAACAAGCTTCGGGTCCCGCGCCTACGTCACAGTGACCGAGTGAAGCCGGCCACAGTCGAGCGTGTACCTGCTGTACTACCATATGTCAGAGGAGTCACAGACAAGGTTGGCTACATCTTGAAGCGAGCTTCCATTAAAACATACTACAAGCCGCCGAAGAAGATTAGTCAATTTTTACCATCCGTCAAGTGTAATATCCCTCTACAAGATGCAGGAGTGTACAAGTTAGATTGTGAATGTGGTCTCTCTTACATAGGTCAAACAAAACGATCCATAAAAACCCGCGTGAAAGAACATATAGCTGACGTGAAGCACCGACGCTCCGGGAAGTCTGCAGTCTGCGAACATGTTCAAGATCGTCCCCACCATTACATTCGATTTGATAAACCACAAATTCTCGCAAAAGAACACCGATTCCTACCAAGGATGATACGCGAGGCTATTGAAATTAAAAAACATCCAAATTTCAATAGAGAAGATGGATGGGTGCTGCCACCTGCTTGGGATCCTATAATTAACAAAATTAAACCCAAACCTAAGTATACCACTGCAAGACTTCATGATACTATAAGCTCGTTTTGCGTAAATCGGACCAAAAATTAATATTCAAAAACTGAAGGTAGCCGGACTAACTATGACATTGGGACGTCAAACATCTCAGTCCCTCCCGTGACCATGGTTGCTGTAAAGCACCCGAAACGTCGGGAATTAAAAATAAGTAAAAGTAGTGAAATAAACGCGATAAAATCCGTAAATTTAGTTTTATTCAATGTGTAGTGTTCGCGTAAATTTAAGAAATCATTATGTGAACCAGTACGGACTGGTAATAGCAAATAAAATTCGCCGATTAGAAGATCTTAAAACCAAGCGCGCAAGATATATAACATCTTTAAATTTCTTGAAGAGATGCAGAGACCATAATCTCATTCCTACGTGTGTCAAAATATCAACAAAAAAGGACATTCGAGGAAGCGCAAAGATCTTAAATCAGGCAAGTAAAAAGTTGTTACGAACGGTGATTCAGCAGAAACGGTTCGATTTACATTTCATAAACAACACCATAGACAATTTGTTCAGTGAACTAAAGACAGATTTAACGACATTTGATTTTAATAATTGCATCGAAACTTTAAACAAACGAGAAACAGCAAAATACAATGAATGCAAAAATAAACAAATAGAAAAATACCAAAAATTAACAATCAAATCAAATGCCAACCATCTAAGTCAACGTCAGAACGAAACACAACCGTTGACCACAGACGCAAACAATAAACAGCGCACGGTCTATAATCTGTCAAAACATACACTGGACGAACCAACTATAAAGGTGTTAGCGAAGGGAATGAATTTCGCATTAACACCGCGAAAAATCCCGTACGAAGAAATTATCTGCAGCGTTGAGGATTGTCTGTTTAAAAATAATATCGGTAAGGAAGATTTGGAGGCTATACGTCAAGATATTTCGTCCTTGTTACGTCGTAGTTCAGTGCCGAAACCAAACCTTCCTAAAGACGAACTTACAGCGTTGATTAACTTACGGAACAGACCAGAGCTAACGATTCTCCGCGCGGATAAAGGAAATGCTACGGTAATAATGGACACGTCAGAGTATAATTTTAAAATACTACAGCTTTTATCGGACGAAAGTACATGCAAAAAGGTCAAAACAGACCCCACAACTAACACGCTTAAAGCAACTAGCGATTTAATAAAGAAATACTCCGAAAAATTAAATCTCGACGTGAATTCGCTAATACCATCATGTACCAAACCACCGAGGTTGTATGGGTTACCAAAGATACACAAACCAAACGCTCCACTACGTCCTATAGTGAGCCAGATCGATTCACCAACTTATAAGCTGGCACAACACTTGGCAAAAGTACTGTCACCACTGAGAGGACATACCAGAGCGCACACAAAGGATTCATACCATTTTGTTAGTGAGATAAAAGACCTACATCTCGCTGACAATGAAACTATGGTCAGTTTTGATGTTCAGTCACTATTCACATGCCTACCTATTGAAGACTGCATATCAATTGTAACTAGGAAGCTAGAATATAATAACATGCCTGCTGAATATGCAGTATTACTCAAACACTGCCTCACATCTGGCTATCTATTGTGGAAGGAAGAGTTCTACAAGCAAGTAGATGGTGTGGCGATGGGCTCACCTGTATCTCCCATTGTCGCTGACATATTCATGGAGGACTTCGAGGAGAAAGCCCTTCTTACTGCTCCTGTAAATCCAAGATTCTACAAGCGGTACGTAGACGACACTTTCACAATTTTACCATCTGACAAAGTAACTGCATTTTTAAACCACCTTAACTCTATAAACTCTAAAATACAATTCACAATGGAGTTAGAGGCAAATAATTCTTTAGCTCTCTTAGATGTTTTAGTCATTCGAAATCCTAATAACACAATTGGTCACACTGTGTATAGAAAAAAGACCCATACCAACCGATATTTAAATGGTGAATCTCACCATCATCCTTCACAGTTAGCTACCGTGGGTAAATCTTTGTTTCAGAGAGCACGAGGGATCTGTGACAGAAAGCATCTGGCCGCCGAACTTCAGCACGTCAAGCAAGTATTGCAAGACAACAAGCTTCGGGTCCCGCGCCTACGTCACAGTGACCGAGTGAAGCCGGCCACAGTCGAGCGTGTACCTGCTGTACTACCATATGTCAGAGGAGTCACAGACAAGGTTGGCTACATCTTGAAGCGAGCTTCCATTAAAACATACTACAAGCCGCCGAAGAAGATTAGTCAATTTTTACCATCCGTCAAGTGTAATATCCCTCTACAAGATGCAGGAGTGTACAAGTTAGATTGTGAATGTGGTCTCTCTTACATAGGTCAAACAAAACGATCCATAAAAACCCGCGTGAAAGAACATATAGCTGACGTGAAGCACCGACGCTCCGGGAAGTCTGCAGTCTGCGAACATGTTCAAGATCGTCCCCACCATTACATTCGATTTGATAAACCACAAATTCTCGCAAAAGAACACCGATTCCTACCAAGGATGATACGCGAGGCTATTGAAATTAAAAAACATCCAAATTTCAATAGAGAAGATGGATGGGTGCTGCCACCTGCTTGGGATCCTATAATTAACAAAATTAAACCCAAACCTAAGCATACCACTGCAAGACTTCATGATACTATAAGCTCGTTTTGCGTAAATCGGACCAAAAATTAATATTCAAAAACTGAAGGTAGCCGGACTAACTATGACATTGGGACGTCAAACATCTCAGTCCCTCCCGTGACCATGGTTGCTGTAAAGCACCCGAAACGTCGGGAATTAAAAATAAGTAAAAGTAGTGAAATAAACGCGATAAAATCCGTAAATTTAGTTTTATTCAATGTGTAGTGTTCGCGTAAATTTAAGAAATCATTATATAGATTTCATTGTGGAAAAAGTTAACTTGTTTGATTAGAAAATAGAGGGCTTAACATTTCTTTCTGAACTATTAACTGTTTATATTAATTAGATTAGGAAGCAACCAAACCAACGGATATTCCTAAAAGTAAAAAAAAAATTGAAATAATGTTAAAATATGTGCAAAAAAAATTATAAAGCTAACCACTGAGACATTGTTTTGTGTATTTACATACTCTAGAAACCAATAAACTTTTATTTGAAATTAAAATAATTGCGAAGTTGCTCAATTATAGTCTGTGTTCCGAAATAGAACCCAGTATACTGACGAATGCAAATAACGTCATTAAGTGACGCCATATTGTAAGGAACCAGAATGAATTTCAATAGCTACACGGCTCACAACTTAATTGCTGGTATCTCCATTTTTCACAAATTAATTGAAACAGAATATAATTACTTTTGGAGCACAAAACTTTTCCAATATGCTTAACAATCTCATTGGCTTAACATCTCGGCACGTCGGGATCGCTTCCCGAAGTTGCTCGTAACATCAAAGGACTGTTGAACTTCTTCGGGCAGATTTCATGGCTCGAATAATTTATAATATTCCTGCCCACACGCAAAATACGCGCCCAGACGTGGAGTGCGGAAAACAGTCCATCATAAACTAAATTAAACTAAACTAACCAAGGATCCACTACGAAGCAATCTAATACTATAAAGCCACATAATTGTCAAATATATACAAACCTAAATAAGAAGAGTACTAATTAGGGGAGCATTTGTAGGAGGCACCTACAGGTAGGCGCGTTGCCTTAAGAAAAAAACATTTTTGTATGATGTAGGAGGTTGGAAAGAGGAAAAGGGGCTGCACATTTGCACTGCCCAGGGGTCTTTATATGGCTTAATCCAATTCTGCTACAAGTGAATCTTTAACTTACCCTCTAAAGCTTTTGTCTGTTCCCATTTAGAGCCACCTCCGTAGCAACAAACACATCTTATGTTATAGACTTTCCCAAACCGTTTAGCCTCCATATAAATCTGAAACATACATTTACTTTATTAGGTGTTTCTGTCCACATAAAGGTCCTAGCATGTAGTAAAAAGGAACAGCCCACAAATCGCATTTTTAGGAAGCCCTTTTTTTATAGTATAGGGTGACAAACGAGCATGTAGTCCACCTGATGGTAAGTGGTTGCTGTGGCAAAGACATCTACATCTATCCTCGATTATGATTCAAAATGCAGATACTCTGTCACCCATGAGGATTTAGATGGAATGCCTCGTTTCCAGTAAAAAGGGTCGCCAGTTATCTACACTCACCGTAAGAAACACAGCAGCATTAAGTTACTATTTAACGTTGGTATTCTGTGAGAGCGTGGTCCTTTCCCGGTTGAGCCGATCCATTCATGCTGCAACTATACCACTAATATAACTGCAGCATGGCTCTACCACGTAAAAAAAAGTAGCACAGTGTGTAGTTATAAAAAGGATAACAGAGTCCCAGCAATTGTTGAGTAAATTATTACTAAAGCAGGGAAAATAAAAAAAACTCCGTATCCCACCACAATGATGTCTCCGCCGCAAGCGCTCAAACTGTTGTTACATAGTATTTTTTTCATAAGATACAAATAAATACGAATTTGTAAAATGTATTACCAACATTCCAGAAAAACCAACAAGTTTCTTCTTTTGATATAAGACTCACGGTTTCATGAAATCTCTGCAAGTACCTACCTTGCGTACTTGAAATACTAAATTGTAATTTAAAGTATATTTAAATTTCAATTTAGTGTTACCTTTATGATTTAAAAAGAAATTTAAGTAGATTTATAGAGGTTAAAACAATTAAAAAGTATTGCAACATTGTCTTAACTAAAAAAAGTAACTTTGGGAAATCGTAGTATGTAAATTGTGCCACCTTCCTATTCTTTCATCAACATAAGTACGAAGGGTACACTGAAATGATCGGGAATAAGAAGAACCACATGCACGGTATAGCTAGATTGTAATTTATTGTTTTTCAAAGTATTGTCCGTTCAACTTAATGCACTTTTCCATTCATGCAAACCAATCATTAAAACAGTAATTCCAGTCCGAAGTTGATGTTGACAAAATGGCTGATTTCTTTCACATATCTTTCTTCCATCCCATATATACATAGATTTCTTCCACAGCTGCTTCGGGGTATTTAAACCGTTGACCGCGTAATAAATCTTTCATTCTAGCGAATTTTCATTATCGTGATGTAAGATGATGCGACATTTCGGGTTATTTTTTCGGAGTTCGGCTATCATTTCTGGCAAACAAACCGTGATATACCACTCAGCGGTAACCATTCTGCGTTCCTGTAAAGGAATTGTAGCGACATGCCCTTTTTTCGAAACTAACGTAGCGATTATTTTCTTTAACACGATGCGGGAGCGAACCACTTTCGTTGGTTTGACCTCGTCTTCGAAGACCCAAACTACTGACTGATGTTTTTTTTCAGGTTCGTATGAATAAATCCATGATTCGTCACCTGAGACGATACTATAAACGGCATTTGACTTCCCTCTGTTGAAGCGTTGAAGAGTTTTCATGCACCAATCTACACGAGCCGCCTTTTGCTCTTCGGACAAATTGTGGGGAACCCAGCGGGAAACTAGCTTTCTTACACAGAGCTCATTATGTAATATCGACTGAATTGCGGTCATTCCGATACTGATAGCAGTTCGAATCTACTCGTATGTCATATGACGGTCATCTAATATAATAGTTCGCACAGGTGCGATGTTTTCAGGCGTGACCGCTGTTTTTGGTCGACGTGCAGAAGAAACAGTACTGAGCGACACACGACCGCGTCGGAACTCGGTATACCAGCGGTATATTGTCGTTTGACTCGGTGCTTCAACATCATAAATCGAAACAAGTTCGCTGAGACATTTATCTTGAGATAAGCCGCGACGAAAATTGTGATAAATTATGGCACGGAAATGTTCACGCTTAAGCTCCATTTCTGTTAACAACGTGTCAACTTTAAACCAAGATAGTATTTGTTTTTAAACATTTTTTTTAAATTGTTTGAATGTCATTAAGATTCTAAGAGGCCAGTATTCAAATTCTAAAAAAGGTTTTATTGTAACTCAATCCGAAATATTCTATTCCTGATCATTTCAGTGTGCCCCTCGTAAAAATTGTAGTGTTTTTGAGTGAGAATGAATCCGATATTATGAATTTGTCCTATCTGCATGTTGCGAGTTGTTTTAATGCCTAAAGATGGGTAATGTTGCTTCAAATCATGAATCATTTTTTGTTATATGTGTCTTTTTTGTTGGAGATTAGGACAAATAGCACTAAAGAGACCAATTTCCATGTTGTGACTGATGAGAAGAGATAAGTTTCTTACAACTATTAAAAAGATGTACAGCATTCTTCAGAATAGTTTATTAGTATCTCATACCTGCTGCGCAAGTTCTCTCGTTGGAGCAAGTATTAGACCAATGGGGCCATCACCAGGCGCCAACTCTTTCTGATCCATAATGTGTATTAAGAGCGGCCATAAAAATGCCGCAGTTTTGCCCGAACCCGTGCGAGCAATTCCTGAAAAACATGATAATAATCAATAACCATTTACTATAGGTGAATAGAGGCTATATTGTTTACTGAGTTAATGAACCCCTATGACTGGCCGTATGAGGACACACAAGGTCGCTCAGCGAGCTATGGAGAGGGCTATGCTCGGTGTTTTCTGTATGATAAACTCAGAAGCGATCCGCAGTAGAACCAGAGTGACCGACATAGCCCAACGTATTAGTAAGCTGAAGTGGCTATGGGCCAGCCATATAGCTCGAAGAACCGATAACCCATGAGGAAAAAAGATTTCTCGAGTGGCAGCATTGTACCAGTAGGCGTAGTGTAGGGTGAACCCTTCACTAGATGGAGTGACAATCTGGTAATTATGCAGAAAGTTGATGGATGCAGGTGACTCAGTACCATGCTCTAGCATTACTTGGGGGAGGCCTATGTTCAACAGTGGACTTGTGAAGGACTGTAATGATGATAATATCTTTAGGGTCCACTGATGGGCCCTATCTTTGTCTGACATATTCTAGAAATCAGCGATTTTACTAACAAAAGCCATTCAGAGGATAAGAGAATTAAATTCACCATTTATCCGAAAGTACAAGGTAAGCCAATATCCAGCAGTGAACTGCTACAGACTTATGGTGATGATTTTACCACCCAGGTCATGGTATATACAAGAAAATGTCACCATGTGTACTCTAAAATATCATCATCATTACATCTCTGCACAAGTCCACTGCTGAACATTGATCTTCCTCAAGGAATGCCACAAATCAGTCCTGTGCTACCCGCATCTCACTGCTTACCAGTATGAGGCTACCAGTCAACAAGCTTTCTGCCTCATCAGTAGTCAGTTGCTTGAATATGCCAAATATTAATAATATTTCACAATCCTGACCGTAATGATCAATTAAATGTACCAATGAGATCTCTGCCAGATAATGCAGCGGGCACACCAGCAGCTTGGATTGGAGTTGGCTGGGTATACTCAGAGCGGCGTATTGCTTTCATGAGTTGTTCATCAAAACCCAGATGCGCAAAACTGCTCACAGGCTTTGGAGGATCAGGTCCTGTTATCTGAAAATGTTTATTTAATTATGAATTGTAAAATGTAAAATAATATATGGATTATGATTTATTATAATTAATGGAATCAGGCGTTACTTTGCGGAAATCCATTATAATAAAAATATTAATTACTTTGCAACCTACCGCTAACTAAATACAATGATGTGTCTTCAATGCAGGTAAGACACATCATTATATTTAGTTAGCGGAAGGTTAATGATTTCTTAAATTTACGCAAACACTACACATTGAATAAAACTAATTTATTTATATTAAAAGTAGTTGAAATAAACGCGATAAAATCCGTAAATTTAGTTTTATTTAGCGGAAGGTTGCAAAATAATTAATATTTTTTTTATGATTTATTAATTGCTATTGACTTTTTACTGTTACCGTTACAGCATATTAAAGTCCACCGCTTAACATAGGCCTCCCCATAGATTACCTCATGGGAGGGATATTTGCCATTGTTGCCATGCTTGGCAACCAGGTTGGCAAATGCAGATTTTTTTTAGTTATTAGGAAGATGCTGCTGCCCATCTCTTGATTTGTTTCCTCTTACGACATCTAAGGGGTGATGTGGGGTAATGGACATTCTCACACCACCACCACAAGGTTAGATTTTTTAGTTTATAGATGATCACTGTATAGTGGGGCCTTAAGAGAAGCCACTACCCTATGTATATTATCATATATCACCCCATGACTGTTGTAAAAGGTAACAGAGAAGAAACAACTTCCCGATAACATTTCATAATAATAAAATCACACAGTACAGTCAATATTTATATATTATTTTTTTTACGTGGTAGAGCCATGCTGCAGTTATATTAGTAGTATAGTTGTAGCACGAATGGGTCGGCTCGACCGGGGAAGGACCACGCTCTCACAGAATACCAGCGTGAAATAGTAGCTTAATGCTGCTGTATTTCGTATGGTGAGTGTAGAGAACCGGAGACCCTTTTTACTGGAAATGAGGGATTCCATCTCAGTCCTCATGGGTGACAACGCATCTGCATTTTGATTTGCAATGGAAGATAGATGTAGATGTCTATGGGCCGCAGCAACCACTTACCATCAGGTGGACTGTGTGCTCGTTTGTCACCCTATTCTATAAAAAAAAAAATTATCATTGTAATATAACTACAGACTACATTTTTGTTATTTTTCAAATGGGTGAATGAAAGCCACCTTAATATTCTTGGTCCATAACACTACAGATTGATTAAAACAAGATTTTTACAGATTTTATCATGTTTAATGAGATGGACCGACCAAATAAGCTGAAGGTAGCCAAGGTTAACTATGACATTAGGAGGTTGAACAATACTGTAAACCTCCTCATGTGACTATTAGTGTTGTGAAGTACTAGAAAAGGCGTATACATAAAATTAAGTTAATAAAACGCAATAACATCCGCAAAAAACTAGTTTCATTGATACTTGCTTCATTTTTTTCATTCATAAAATTTAAAAAAATTGATATGTTTATCTATATGACATGCTGCATTCATGTGCCATATTTTAGATATACTAGTAATAGTTACGCCTCAAGTTTCATAAAACATACTTAATATATTATTATTACAATATATATTTATTGACAAATATACTGGATGGAGAAATGGTAAATTTTAGGGGTTTTCTCAAGTGTTTATAAATTATATTGTGTGAGGAATAAAACCAACACTTATGAGAAATAAAGTGGTAAAAATAATAAAAGGCAAAAAGACTAAAAACCTTACTGACAACCTACCTGAACTAACCTAACCGAAAGCCTTAGTAACTAAACAACTGCAGAAACTAAATCATGGTAAAGTTATAACTTTTTGAATTGAAACTAACCTTCACACCCAAATTCTTTTTCAAATCCTCAACCTGCTGGTGTGTTAAATTTTCAATTTCTTCATGAGGAACATAAAAGTTCTTCTCAAAAGGCTCATACTCTATTTCAGAGTGGTCAATAGGAGGTAGTGGATCAATAAACTTTTTCTTTGGAGGTGCTATGGGGTTACCATCTTCATCATATTCAATTTCTAAGTCAGAATCATCACCAGCGTTACTTAGCGGATTTTCTTCCATATATCTAAAATGTAAATATTGTTGTTATATAATTAAGTTATATGATTAACAACCTCGTTGGTCTAGTGGTTGTAAAAGCAAGTGATGATCATGAGGTCAAGGGTTCGATTCCTGGCTCGGTCCAAAAAAAAAATAAGTTATTCAGTTTAGCTGTCAAGAAATTCTCAGTAGCTGCCCGGAGTCAGGAAGTTGGCAGTGTCTCAGCCCCGTGCCTCTGAAAGCCCATAAAACCGTTGTTTCTATGCCTGATCTCGCTTTGGTTGTGTCGGTTTTCAACCCCATTACAATCTCAATTCATCATTCAGTCTCAAGTCATTAAAGTCACGAAAAGTGAGGGTATAGAGAGTGCACATGTGCTTGCGCATACACTACACTTGGACAGTGGACACTATAATCCTGTCCTGCGTCAATGGCTAGTCTCCATTGAAGCTGGCCGCCGTGACCAATATTCAGTCTGGAGGACATTATTATTGTTAGAGATGGGCCGAATATTCGTTTCATACTTGGTATTCGGCATATTCGGCAGCTTTACTGAATATTTGTGAAAGTGGTACTCAAAGTGTCCATTGTATTGAAATGTTCGAATTGTGTAATGCCATGTCTTTCATAATTTTACTGTTGAAAATATATATTATTTATTAGTTAAATCTACTTTTATAGTGTTATGTTTTTGAGGCACCGTGAATTTATTTCCAATTATAGCAAATAGAAAGCTTAATAAAAAGTTTTTGGAATCAAACAAAGAAACATTACATTACATTAATATATTTACTTTGGTCATAAGTTTCTCTAAAATAAGTCCAAATATAGTATGTGAGGGTAATATGGTCATCCGGTTAATATGGTCACTTCCTTAAAACTCAAAAACTAAAGCCGTGTTTGCATAGATGGCTTTGTAATACAATAGATTTTCATCAGTCAATCAAATAATAAAATGTAAAAGGGCCCTGCTTCATCGAAGCTATTTCAATAGATGACATTATATTAAATATTTTAGTAGATTTTAGTATGTATATGTAGTGTAATTAGTTTTTTAGTGGATTTTTCGAAGTGCTCCTAATTATTTCCAAAGTATGTTTGTTTGGTTTTTCTTGATATATCAGATACGAATTTGTGTTTTTGTCTTTGTCCTCTCTTAGCTTTGGTTTTAAAGGGTGACAAAGCTTAAGGTGACCATAATACCCACTCATACCTCGTTTTGTATGTGGTAGAGCCATGCTGCAGTTTTATTAGTAGCATAGTTGTAGCACGAATGGGTCGGCTCGACCGGGGAAGGACCACACTCTCACACAATACCAGCGTGAAATGGTAGCTTGATGCTGCTGTGTTTCGTATGGTGAGTGTAGAGAACCGGAGACCCTTTTTACTGGAAATGAGGCATTCCATCTTAGTCCTCACTGGTGACAACGCATCTGCATATTGATTCGTAATCGAGGATAAATGTATATGTCTACGGGCCGCAACAACCACTTACCATCAGGTGGACTGTGAGCTCGTTTGTCACCCTATCCTATAAAAAAAAACCTTAGTAGATCTCGTGCCACTCATTTTTATCATATATTTATAAATTATAACCACGAATAACATAACAAAATACTTTTTTTCTTACAAAAATATTCAGCAGGGATGGGAGATATGATAAGGATATTGAACGACGAGTGAATTCAGGAAATAAAGTAAATGGGGCTCTACACTCTATTGTGAAAAGTCAGAATGCGTCAAAAAAGGCACGTATGGCAATTCACAGTGCTGTATTAGTCCCTACTTTAACATATGGTAGTGAAAGTTGGGTGTGGCAGAAGAAGCACGATAGTAGAATAAATGCAGTAGAAATGCGGTCGATAAGGAGTATGTTATGGTTGAATCTGAGTGACAGGGTGAGAAACTGTGTGATAAAAGAAGAGTGTGGTTTGCAAGATGATGCGGTGACCAGGATGAAGAAAGGAATGCTTCGGTGGTTTGGTCATGTAGAAAGAATGAATGCGGAAAGACTGACAAAGCAAATATATGTTGCAGAAGTGAATGGAAGAGTCGGAAAGGGACGTCCTAGGCGGAAGTTTGTCGACGAAATTGGCGATATACTAAAAATGGGCCAAATTAAGAGTACCCTTAACCGACGAGCATGTATGCGTAGGTATATGGATGTGGAAGAGGCGAGAAAGGTATGTCAGGATCTTGCTAAATGGAAGTCTGTAGTCTCTGCCTATCCCTCTGGGTGACAGGGGTGAGTGTTTACAAAAATAGTCTAAACATAAACATTTGCTAGCAATTTACTCAGTACTAGATGATGCAACATGTCAGGTGTGGCGGGGTAGCGAGGGGCAGTCCGGCGCCAATCCTACGCGCTTTAAGGTAACAAGTTTCGACAGAAATTGGTTATGTACCGAAGTGATCCTGCTGAATAATGTACGGCCGAATATTCGGTTCAGTAAATAAAAATATTACCGAACTTTCGTATTCGGTGAAATCCACATTCGGCCTATCTCTAATTATCATATTAGAACATATATAATTGATGATTGACTTGCATTCCAATTTACTGAATTCTTCATCAAAACTAAAAATTAATTGAGTAAAAACTGTTTTTAATAAACACCATTTTATAATATTTAAGATAGTCATAGTTCTATGAAAACTTTAGAAAATTAAGGGGTAAACACACATTAAGCACCAAAAAGGATTAAGCAATTTTTACAGATAAATTGATTATTATGAAGTAAATCACTAATGAAATAGCTTTAAGTTACATGCAATAGATAATTCCCAGTTGTAGTGCAAATGTTTGCATATGTTCTTTGCTGCTACGCAGGCAGTTATGAAAGTGCTTATACATGCTCTAGCACATGTGCAAAGGTAATGTAAAAGTATAATTACTTATATCATTATCTATACTCACTTATAATAACTTTCTTCGTCATCTAACTCATCTATGTCTCCCCTGGTACCCCTGCCACTGTCACCTTTACCCGCAATTGCATTTTCCTTACTAGTAACCAAGTCTTTTGCAGCTTGTTTCTCCAAGCCAGCCATATATGCATCTAGAGGATCCTCTTCATCATCATCAGCCTAATAGTGTGTACAGAATAATAGAATAAAATATTTTCTAAAAGAAATACTTCTCACCTAGAAAGGATCAGCAAAAACCAAGCAGGATAATGTATCAAAAGTAACATTTAGCAATATTCCATTTGTACTATTTCTTCATTACAGCCAAAGAGGAGGCAATTAGGCATAGCACAGCATAGTTCAATGTTGAGAGTGGTCACTCATAATAACTGGGTTATCAACTTCCCTATTCTGAAAATATATACTCTACACTGTAGTCTTATTTCTCTTATTTTTCTCCTAATAGTAACAGTCAGACAGCAATCTAAGAAAACCCTTAGAGGAAAACTTAAATAATCTAGGTGATAAGCATAAACATAGTTGAACATCTTGATCATCACCCGAACTCAATAACTTTAAACTAGGAGGCCATTATATTATAGTATACAAAACATAAAAGAAGTGATAAACAAAGTTAAACTTAATTACTAAACTAATCATATTCAAATTGTACAAATTCCTAGTTGTTTCAAGTATGTTACTTTACTGCTTTAGAACTTATTTTCTTTAGTAATGTATACCAATGGAAAGTTGTTAGGGTTAAAAATATAATATCTGATGCAAATGTACAAGAGTGGCCACTGTGTCTCATATAAAACTTTGATAATTGTAAATATTTCTTTTAAAAGGCCGGCAACACACCATACGAAACACAGCAGCGCTAAGCTACTATGTTATGCCGGTATTCTGTGAGAGTGGTCCTTACCCGGTCGAGCCGACCCATTTGTGCCATGACTATACAACTAATATAGCTGCAGTATGCCTCTACCACACATAAAAGGTTAGTGGCAAGCTCTATGCATGTCACTCCTGAAACTTAGATGTAATGCCTTGTCATCAGTAACAGAACCTTCTCATCATTAATAACAACACAAAAGAACTCCATTTCATTGGGAATGTAATTACACTGGTTCTTTTCAAGGTTTTTTAAATATTTATTTAATTTTAATGGAAATCCTATTTTTAACTCTACAGTTATCCATTAAAAAATATTAAAAATTTGTAGATAAATATCATATTTCCATCAAATAAACAATTGAATACAAACAATTGAAACTATGACCTAATCTGTGAAACAAAATGTTGCTATTTTATTTTACTTTTGATTAAAAAACCTCATCAGTCAAGCATTTTGATGCTGCAATCAAACTGTCTTATTTAAGCTATATTTTATAGGAAATACCTGAGAGCTTGAGGCAGCCTCATAGGTTGGACTACCTGGTGCTGGAATGTATGCAAGGGCTGGTGTTGGTGGCTCATCATCCTCATCAAAATACCTAAAAATTATTAGTAGGGCCCGGATTAATATGTATATATAATATCAAAATATGTACATTTAATATGGACTTAAAATCCTAAAATATGGAAAAAATATGTGTAATAAAAGATAACGACATTGTACATTAAAACGATTTCCTATTAAGAAAAAACAAAAAAAATACGATTTTACTTAGCTTAGGTTCATTATTATTTAAATTACAGTATATAATTACGTGTTTCCTTAAATTTTCTGTTTGGACGAAATAATGCTTTATTCTAGCTGAATGATTTTTCATCATAGGATGTGATTGGAGCTTATTTAAATTTGCATAATTCTGCAAGTGAGTAGGGCACATCTATGGTGCCTTCTAATGTTCCACACAGCATGCTGTTGATTTTCTTTAGGATCCTTTCCTAAAGAAAATCAACAGCATGCTGTGTGGAAATCCTTTGTTTTTTTTTCAGTACATAGAGTAATTTTTGCCTCGCTACTTCAGCAACGGGACCTTCTGATTCTAAAAATATTTTCGATAGTCATCAAATTATCATTTAGAGAAGTGGAAGAATTTTCGAGTGCCTTTATATGGTATGATAAAAAGCAATAATTAGTGTTTATGTACATAAAGCAAATAGTTACGTAGGGTAATCTTGGAGAAGTTCTTTTGAGATTGAAATATCAGCAGCTTTATTCTCCAATTCAAAGATAA
Source organism: Parnassius smintheus behrii (assembly GCA_036936625.1). Taxonomy (NCBI): domain Eukaryota; kingdom Metazoa; phylum Arthropoda; class Insecta; order Lepidoptera; family Papilionidae; genus Parnassius; species Parnassius smintheus. The sequence goes on from JAUPFT010000010.1 coordinate 49,127,301, forward strand.
TCATTTTGATTTCAGTGTAATACTGGGCATAGTATTCATTTGCTCTCAGCTAAGTTCCCCAGCGGTTCAGCACTGGCTCTAGCGGTAAAGAAATGTCGGGATACCAACTCTTTAAATTTTAAGATCCTGCTTGCTGCTTTCAAAAACTTTTTCTTTACGTTTCATACTAAACTGTCAGCCTTTTTAAACTGAGACCTTATTCATTCAGCAAATCTATTCATACCATGAGCCAAGCACTTCATATGAATAATTTTTGGATACAAAACTTGTAGGGAATCTACAGCTTTTACCATACAAGGAGCAGCATCACTAAGTAGCAAGACAACTTGGTCATGTTTAACTCCATAAGGCCACAAAACTCTCATTGCATCATTAAAAAGCTTTACTGACGTTTGGTGGTTGCATTAAAGAAGTTCTTCACACGCCAATAAAAAGGATTTGCTGGCATTTTCGTCATCTAAAACTAATTTTTAGTCATTTCACATACCTTCTCATCAACCTAACATAAAATAATGAAGATATGGATAAATTTATTTAATTTCTTGTGGAATATGGATTTATACTTGAAATATGGAAAAATATGGAAAATAGAAATTGCATTTTCTTGATCAAAATATCATAATATATGTAGAAAACATATTCAAGAACAAAAACCATTTCAATTAAAAATATGGATTTACATATTAATCCGGGCCCTAATTATTAGATATATGTTATACAAAGCGTCAAATCAGAGAAAAAGTGCAAAAGTAGTATATTAACATCAAAAATCAAAAAATTCAAAGTGGTTGGACTTCTTCTCTGCCTAGAAATCTGTCTGGATAGATACCACCCTCTCACTTCTGCTGCTATAGTTGCCACGCTTGGCGACCAGGTTGGCAAGCAGATTTTAACATTTAGTTATTAGGAATACACTACTGCCCACTCCAGATTTGTTTCCCTCTGTGGCCTCTTACGACACCTACAGGATGATATGGGGTAATGGATATACTTACACCGCCACTATACTTACTTACTAACGTACTTCGACATGGCACATTAATTGAAATTGATTACTCACTCATCCTCTGTTTTTGAACGTTTTTTCCCTAGGGTCCCCCAGTTGCCAGCAACGGCATTTTGAGTGATGGCATTCATTGTCGAATAGCCCTGCTTAGATAGACCAGAAGTTGGCGGCGGAACTGCATGCATTGAAGTCGTCGGTGGAGGAACAGCATGTAGGGAAATATTGGATGGATTCCGCTTCGGCATCGTAAACCCGGCAAACCCAAATCCTTTGCCTCCACTCCCTCCAGAATAACTCATTTTAAATTATTGTAAATCAAACTTCTCACTGAAGAACAATATTGCGAGCTGAGTATCAGTTGGTCATAACAAAGATAAGGTTATTTATGGGATTATAACAGAAGCAAATAATTTTTATTTAATTGAATAATCATTGCCTGTAGTAATTACGTCCCTAAGATTCAACAAATTATTTCAATTATATCAAATATGAAAATTAAATTGGTTCCAAATAATTCCACCAAGTAGCCAAGTACCAATACAAGTCAAGTAGGATAAATTTTGTATCATAGCAAAGAATATAGTACTCTCTAGCCGAGATATCATAGATAGATAGACTAGACAGTAGGGATGGCGATCTAAAATCGATTACTTGTGCCAAAAAGATCAATTTTTTATTACGATATATAGTACTGAATCGATCCAGAGACTCGATATTTTACCCTAGAAAATCGAAATCGAATCTTTTTCCCCTTTTATAAGAACTGTAAAATGATTTACAATTAATCGAATATACCCACACTCGACCATGGTAACGGCGGGGCAGGGTGTGCTAAGAATCTCCGGTGGAGGTTCGGTTGCCACCTACGACGACTCGATCTGGCAACATATAACGCTGCGTGCGTCATATGTTGCCAGATCGAGTCGTCAAAAGTCGTTGCCAATCGAGCCCTGAGGACTGACGAGAAGATACTGGAGCTGGAAGAAGAGTTAGACAAGTTGCACTGGCATATTATTTGATTATCCGAGGTCCGAAGAGAGGGGGAGGACACGGCAATCCTCGAGTCTGGCAACTTGTTCTACCACCGGGAGGGCGACCATCTGTCCCAAGAAGGTGTCGGATTTATAGTCCACAAGTCTCTCGTCAACAACGTTGTAAAGATTGGGAGTGTGTCGACGAGGGTCGCTTACCTGATAGTCAGAATCACCAAACGGTATTCGCTGAAGGTCGTACAGATTTACGCACTAACCTCGGCACAACACGATGAGGAGATGGAGGAAATGTATGAGGATATTTCCAGACCCATGCATTCCTGCAAAACCAGGCACAAGAGAAAGCGGTGAGCTTAAGGTAGGGAAATTTGGAGTAGGGCAACGGAACCGAAGGGGCCAGCAGCTGGCCGACTTTATGGAGAAAGAGGGACTCTCTATGATGAACTCTTTCTTCCAGAAGCGGCCCCACAGGAAGTGGACCTGTTCGAGCACCGACGGTTCGACAAAAAATGAGATTGACTTCATTAAGACGACCAGACGCCAACTGTTCAGTGATGTCTCAGTGATCGCAAGGGTGAAAACTGGCAGCGATCACCGAATGGTTAGAGGCACACTGAACCTAAACGTTAAGTTGGAGAGTTCTCATCTAATGAAGTCAACACTCCGTCCCCCTCGTGCTCTAATCCAGAATCACGAAACCTTTCAGCTCGAGTTACAAAACCGCTTTCAGTGCCTAGAGGATTGCAATGCAGTGGACGATATGAATGACAAACTTGTGGAAACTGTCCATGCGGTCGGAGCTAAGTTCTGCAAGACCCACCGCAGAAGAACACAAACTCTCCGATCACACTCTTAATCTCATGGCTGTTAGACGGGAGATGAGGCTGCAATCGTCAACAGATTTGACAGCATACAGGCAACTGAACAGACAGATCTCTAAATGCATGGGGTGAGACTTACGCAACTTTAATAATGCTCGTATTAAAGAAGCGATCGAGTGGAACCAGGGCTCCAAAGTCTTTGCCAGAGATCTGTCTGCCAGAAAGAGCCAACTGTCAAGGCTGAAAACTGAGTGTGGCAACATCGTTTCCAAGACACCTGAGACTCTGAGTGAGATTGAGAGGTTCTATGGGCAGCTGTACACATCATCGTTGGAGTCACGTTGTGAGTAACGATCCAAGAGCAAGTCTTATCCGACACTATTCCGATGATATCCCGGACGTCAGTCTGAGCGAGATTAGAAAGGCTCTCCACCAATTTAAAAACGGCAAGGCCCCGGACGAGGATGGAATTACAGCGGAGCTTCTGAAAGTGGGTGGAACTCCGGTACTTGAAGTCCTTTTAGAAGCTCTTCAATTCCGTCCTCCATGGTGGCACTACTCCGGAGGCGTGGAGCAGAAGCGCGGTGGTCTTGTTCTGTAAGAAAGGTGACAACGCTCTCTTGAAGAACTACAGACCCATTTCCCTTCTGAGCCGCGTCTACGTGCTATTTTCGAGAGTCATTACGAATCGTCTCGCACGCACACTCGACGACTTCCTGCCTCCGGAACAAGCCGGTTTCCGAAAAGGCTTTAGTACCATAGACCACATACATACCCTGCGGCAGATTGTACAGAAGACCGAAGAGTACAATCTTTTTGGCACAAGTAATCTTTGAGTACTGAACTAACCGGAAAAGCCAAGCGTGTTAATTCTTAAATAAAAAAGTCTGTCAATGTCTGGGAGGCGCTACAAAACACACTGTATACTTCACTACAAACGCAAAATTGAATCGCTTCACTATTCACGTACACTACAAAATTTGTGTTTGTGTTCATAGAATAGAATAATACAAATAAATAATGCTATAGCTAAGTTAGTCAATTGGTTTAATGTTAATAATTTGCATTTAAATGGAACTAAAACTAAATGTATGAAATTCGTAACTCCTAATGTTAAACATGTTAATACTAATGTAATTTTAAATGGGAAGGAACTCAGTCGTGTTGATACCACCATTTTTCTTGGAATCACACTAGACGCAAAGCTTCAACGGCTCCCCGATATATCAAAACTAGCTGGCAGACTTAGTTCTGCAGCATATGCTGTAAAAAAGATTAGAACTATTACCAATGTTGAAACAGCTAGAATAGTTTACTGTAGTTATTTCCATAGCATTATGTCGTATGGTATTTTGCTATGGGGACACGCGACTGACACTAAAATTATATTTATTTTACAGAAGAGGGCCATTAAAACGTTATATAATTTAAATCCGAAAGAGTCACTGAGACAAAAATTTAAGGAAATTAATATATTAACTCTGGCCTCTCAATACATTTATGAAAATGTAATGTACGTACACAAAAATAAAAATAGTTTTGCAAAAATAAGTGATATTCATTCTGTAAATACTAGGAACAGACGCAAGCTGGGAGTACCAGTTACTCGATTCCACCGAGTCAGTAATTCATTCTTGGGGTGATGTATACGCTTTTACAACAAAATCCCAGAAAATATACAAAATTTGTCATACGCAAAGTTCAAAAATGTTATTAAACTAAGTTTGTATAAAAGGGTTATTATAATATTAAGGAATTTATGGATGATAATAACCTCTGGGAAGGGTGATCGCTACCAAGCTATTTCTAATTTGTGTTGTTAATTGTAAAGATGATTGTAAGCTATTATTGGAAAAAAATAGTGCCACTGGGTTTCATGCTGGTTCTTACCAGGACAGAGGTTTTTTTTCGAACCAGTGGTAAATGAAAAAAGTGACTTTCAACAAGTATTATTATAATCTACATTGAATAAAAAAGTTTCTGTTTCTGTTCGGTTTCTGTTTCATACATAATAAAAAGGAGGAGTGGGCGGAGCTCGTGTAGCCAATAAAGCGGTCTCTATACGAGAAGATATCGCTGGCGATCTAAGGTGGAAAGAATTCGGGGCTTTATGGGGGCAGACCCTACACACGTGCCTTTGTAAGTGCCGTTCGTAATTGGAGCAGGATACATGTGGTTAGACGTTAGCCCTCTCGGTTAATTTATTGGAAATTGAAAAAATTGGAGTTTTTAAGTGAAAAAATGGCTCCAAAAGAGACCAAAACCAAGCCACCTAACCTGGAGGCTTAGTCACTTGGTACAATAATTAACGTGTGCGAAAAACAGAGAATGACATTGCGTGCTCACTCTTACTTGGGCATAGTGCAGCGCAACTCATGTTTCGATAACTTTCTATTAAGCGTCGTTGATCATCCAGGAGTCTCCACTAAATATAACGAATTAACTGAAAATGCCTCAGATTACTGAGAAATTTTCAGCTAATTAGTTAGTTCTAGTTAGAGTTAGAGTAGAGAAAATAGAATATTATAATAAAACTTCAATGATAAGTATGTCCATTTATCTTTAATATCCGGATCTTTTGGAAACCTGGAACAATAGCATTATATTAAATAAATTAAATAAACAGATGTATAAATAAAATTAATACAGCATTACACAAACATCATCATCATCATTACAACACTTCACAAGTCCACTGCTGAACATAGGCCTCCCCCAAGGTATGCCACAAAGCACGGTCCTGAGCCACCTGCATCCATAGATTATGCAATCCCTCCTGCTATATTGCGGCTAGTGGCGTCTTTCCTGGAAGGCAGGAAGTTCTACGTCTGCGTAGAGGACGCCGAGTCCGCAATTAAGACCATAACAGCTGGTGTACCACAGGGCAGCTGTCTATCTCCAGCCCTGTACGCGGCATACACTAATGACATACCCACCCTGGCAGGACACTTGCAAGAATGGGAGGACGACGTCGAACTAGCACTATTTGCGGATGACAGTGCATACTTCACGTCGTCCAGAAGAGCCCATATAGCAGCTGCCAGGATGCAACGTCTGCTGGACCTTCTGCCACCATGGTTGGATGAGTGGAGGATGGCCGTCAATGTTAGCAAGACGACCGCTCTACTCACTCGCCGCTATAGAAATCTACCACCACCATTAACACTCAGAGGCCAGGAGATCGCATATGAGAAGGCCGTGACCTACCTTGGATGTCGGATTGACAGGATGTTGCACATGACAGCGCATGTCGACTCTGCTATACGCAAAGCTCGATGTGCGCGGGCAATGCTCCGCCCTGTCCTGACATCCAAGTTACCGACAAAGTCGAAGATAACAATTTATAAAACATACATAAGACCCCTCCTAACATACGCTGCTCCGGCCTGGTATGCACTCCTGAGTGATCGTCAGAAGCGGCGACTTCAGGCCCAGCAGAATTTGTCATTAAGAACTATAGTCGGTGCGGGTCGCTACGTCCGTAATGACGTCATAGCGGCCAACCTAAAGATAGAGAGCCTTCATGAATTCGTGGTCCGGCTGGCGCGCGGTATGTTCGACCGTGCAGACAACGGGCCACACGAACACCTCAACGGCTTCGCGCCGTTGCATGCAAGGCCGCCGGACGGGCGACCTTATCCAAGAGAACTCCTCCCTATATAGATTAGGGAGTCCGAGTAAACCCCTCAATGCCGCAGAAAGGCCAACTCTGACAAATAATTGTGTTACTTAAACACAATTATTAGATAACCATCCTTACTTACAAATTAACCGACTGCGACTATAGTCGTTATATGCAACGCCTTAAACATCAAGGCGCCCAGGACCGGCACATTGTAGTGTGCCGTGAGGAACATCCGGGTAAAGGGGTACACCCCGAGGCCCGAGACCTGCACGGCATTCATGCCCTGCAGAGGACAACAACGACCATAGATTATACAAACAGCAAATGTATATATATATATATATATATATATATATATATATATATATATATATATATATATATATATATATATATATATGTGTGTGTGTGTGTGACACATTTGTCATTTTTTATTAGTTTAAAAGATCTGTATCTTACTTTCTGTTGTTTGGTTTTTTCAGTTAACCGGCTTTTTACAGATCGAATATAATTACTTATCCTTGCAATAATATTAAAATTGCATCAAAGTTTATCAAGTAATTTAAAAGTACCAACAAACAGATAATCGCTGATAAAAGGTTAACTAAATAAAATATTTAGAAAGAAAAAAAATAGAGAAGGTGTAAATAAATATTTAAGGAAAACTCACATTTCTTTCCCATTTCTGTAAAACTAGGTAAGCCAAACGTAATAAATTATCTATACAAAGTAGTAGTGTCACGCGCCACAGTCTCGCGCTCGACTCCTGAGGCCGTATTCTTGGAAATTTACGTACACAACTATGTTGTTTCTTGCCCATGCTATAAAGCCATCGCTGCTTTTAGCTGTCGTACTCGTAGACATGAACTTGCTTAAGAATCAGTGGATACTGAATTGTGAAAATAATTACATTTTCGGAGATAATCATATTACTGGATGTGAATAATTTTATTTAAGTATATTTCATTAAAAACAACATTATTTATTTATTTATTTTATTAGGTTTACCAACAGAAATTACAATAGTAATACAGAGATAATTTTCATAACATATTAAGCATGTAGGAGAGAGGTGGTCCATGCTGAATAAGTAGTCGCAGAGATTTAAGGAACACTATTTATTTAATTTAATTATAAATTGCACTATTACAATTAAAGATAATAATCAATTCTATATTAATTATCTGCGCGCGTCTAGGATAAGCTACAACCTAGTACAACTAGTGCACCGAGTCACGTCAGAGCCGAGACCGCCGATCCGTTTTTTTTTTTTTTTTTTGCGTCCGAAGCAAATATGGGCAACCCTCCGGAAAGCGGGGGAGGGAGGCGGTGAATGCTCATAGCATACCACGCAGCCGGCTGCGTGGTTATGTGGAGACTTTTACCCACTAAACACCGCCTTTTAGGAAATGGCTTAACGATCTGACTAGAGATCTCTAAGCCGTATACGAACGCGACCCTCCTTGGCAGAAAGGAGGGCGCAAGCAGCGAAAAGCCGCTTAGAAGAGTGCCTAACTAAGGCAGATTAATGGATGTGTTATGAAGGCTCGGCCTGAGCCGCCAGGAGGCAGTTCAGGTCAGCCGAAAGCTTGTTGGGGGGGGGTCCGAGAGAGAGTTTCTCGGTCTGCGCACACTATAGCGAGTGTGAATAGGGGCTGCATAGGCAGCTGTCTCACGAATGAGATGATTTGGGTGGGACTCTGAGGCTTTGAAGAATCTCTCAGAGAGTGATTTAAGAAACTGTTGGATTGTTGGGAGCTCTAAGTCTCGATGTAGGTCAGCATTACGGACATAATAGGGCGAGTTAGTGGCCCTACGACAGAATAGATTTTGAACTATTTGAAGTTCATTTATAGCTTTGGGCTTAGCATGTGCGAAAATGGGGGCCGCGTAGGTCATGACAGGTCGTATGCAGACCTTATATAGGGTTCGCTTGTTGCGGAGGGACATTTTACTGTGTCTGCCCAACATGCTGTTGAGCCTACCCATGTAAAAACGTGCGGTGCGAGTAACTTTCTTGATATGGGGCTCGAAAGTGAGCCTTGCATCAAGGGTGACGCCTAGGTATTTGGCTTTAGTTTGCCATGGGACAGGGGTTCCTAACACCCTGATTGGCGGAGTGGTGGTGAGACGGCGTCGTTTATATTCGAAGCAAACGGCGGAGCTTTTCTCCGGGTTTACGTCGATACGCCATTTTTGGAACCAAGCTCCTAAGTCGCTTACTGACTTTTGAATCTTGTTCCGAATCTGTGGTAGTGAGTTGCCTTTGGAGTAAAGGGCTGTGTCATCTGCAAAGAGGGCTAGTTTGACACCATTCGACGGGATAGGGATGTCGTTGGTGAATAGTATGTATAGGAGGGGAGCAAGCACAGAGCCTTGAGGAACACCGGCTTTTATTTGACGGGTAGAGGATAGCGTGCCTTCGTGTCTAAAACGAAAGGTACGATCCTTCAGATAGGAGGCTACAAGGCGAACGAGACGGTCTGGGAGGCCTAAGTCGTACAGTTTGTAGATGAGGCCCTCGTGCCAGACTCTGTCGAATGCCTTGGCAATGTCAAAGAAGACCGCGATGGTTTTTTGACGGCGAGGGTAAAAACCGCTGAGGATGTATTCTACTATGCGGTGAACTTGTTGGGGGCACGAGTGTTTGGCTCGAAACCCGAATTGTTGTGGGACGACAAGAGGGTCGCCGTCTGTGGGAAACAAATGGCGCCTCAAGTGCACGAGAATGACTCGTTCGAAAAGTTTGCCCATGGCCTTGAGGGGGCTGATGGGACGGTGATTGGAGGGGAGGTGGAGAGGTTTGCCTGGCTTGGGAATGCCAATGACAGTTGCCTCTTTCCAAGAGGTGGGAAAGTAACTGAATTCGAAGCAGGCGTTAAAGATAATGGCCAGTAAGGCGATTACCTGCTCCGGGAAGTGTTTGAGGGCTTGGTTGGAGATACCATCCGCACCCGGTGCTTTTTTGGGCTTAAGTCCTTTGATGGTAGATGAAATCTCATCTTTGGACACAGTGATAGGGTCAGAGGCGGTAGGGGGCGAGTTCCTGCGTCGGACCTCGTCCTCCACTAGTTGAATATGTAGGGGGTCAGTGGGTTGTGAGCTAGGAGAGCATTGAGCGGCAACGCTGTCCGCGAAGCACTCAGCCTTTTCTTCGTCTTCGAAGGCAATGGAGCCGTCGGGACGAGACAGAGGGGGAGTATGGGTTATAGCGTCTATCCGGAGGGCTCTCGCTATCCGGTAGTACGCTGTGTGAGAGGGAGAGATTTTCTCCATGAGATTGCCTTTTTCGTGGTCTCTGTAGTCTTGGAGGCGGTAACGCAGTTTGCGTTGAAGGCGGTGGGCTGCGAGTCTATATTCGGGAGTGGGATAGCGTGCAGCTCTACGGAGGGCAGCTTTTTTGGCTTTTAACAGGTTGCTAATATCTAGGGGAAGACTAGTTTTAGCAACCGGGACAACTTTTTCATTCTCTTTAAGAGAGAATGTTATAAGTGAGGTGAGATTTTCGATCGCGGTGTCTATTTTCCCCGCACTGTCGAGGGCGTCGGAAGAAAGGGTTATGGGAGGGTCCGGAGAGTCTATAGCCGAGGCTAGAGACTTCTTGAAGCCCTTCCAGTCGGTTTATGTTTTGGAAGTGGGAGTTGGAGATGGCTGATGGCCAAGAAGGAGGGATACAGGACGGTGGTCGGATCCTAGATCGTCGAGAGGCTCGATTGCTCTAAGGTTAAGGGAAACTCTTAACTAGAGCAAAGTCTAGCACATCAGGAGCGTAGGTAACAATGTCGGGATAGTGGGTGGCAGTGAGGGGGCTATAGACAGTCAGGTCGAGAGACTGAGTGATATTGAGCAGCACCCTGCCACTACTTGTAGTAGTGCGGCAGGCCCATTCAGTATGCTTGGAGTTAAAGTCTCCAAACATAATGACTGAGTCGCCTAATGCAAGGATGGCTTCGAAGTCCACTCTTGACAGGGAGGGTTCCGCTAGGGATATAGCAAGAGGCTATAATGATTGACTGGTGTCCAGTCATGGCTAGTCTAGTGATAGTGGCTTCCATACTGGTAAGCGAAGGAGTAGATATGTGGGAGCAATGAAGGGACTTTTTGTGATAGATGGCAGTGCCGCCGCCTTTGCGGTCGGGTCTATCGTTACGTATGAGTGAATAATTTTTAATAGTAAGGCCTTTAGAGACCTTGGGGCTGAGATGGGTCTCCTGTAGGAGTAGGAGATCGGCTTCGCGATCTCGTAGAAAAAGCCTAAGCTCTGGCAGGTTATTTCGCAGACCGCGGATATTGAATGAAACAAGCGACAAACCCTTTGGTTTGATACGACCGTGAGATATTGCAGAAGCAGAGGGCTCCGGCATAGTTTAAATACAAGGACCTTAGAAGGTTGATGTGCTCAGTAAGAGCAAGGAGACGGCCCTGAGGGGACTGAGCTGTGCTCAGTTTACCCGCAAGAATAAGAATTTCGTCTAAATTGATCCTATTGAGTGTGTTATACACTAGGTTTAGAGACTCTACTACAGAGTCTGTCTGTTTTTTTGGGTCGGCGGAGGGCCGTGGGATATTTGATTCCTTTTGGAACCAGGGGTTTATTGGAAGTGGCGCTGGCTGAGAGAGCGGAAGGCTCTTAAGGGGCCGAGGAGGGCCCTGAGGTGGCCGATAGGGGCCCTGTGGGGGCCGATAGATGCCCTGTGTGGGCTGAGATGAGCCCTGAGGGGGCTGAGGTAGGGGCTGGCCCTGGCTGGGCTTGCGGCTTACAAGAGCCGGGAAGGTTCGGTCATTGACCTGTGGTGGAGCTTTGCGGCTCGGAGGTGGGCGAGGGGCGCGAGGGCAACCTCTATAATTGGCCGGATGGCCTGTTTGTCCGCAGAGGACACATGAGGGTGGGGATTCGGCGTTTTTGGGCCGTGGGCACTCTTTCGAGTGATGGGGTTCTAGGCACTTAATGCACCTGGGTGGAGCTGAGCAGTTGGCTGCCGCGTGTCCATAAAGTTGGCAGCGGTGGCACTGCGCTGGGTAACCGCGCCGGTGAGGGGCTTCGACCTTAACACGCGACAGGCCGCACACAGTGCGTACCTCGCGGAAAATGGCCTTCGCCTCCGGCACATTGGTGAGAACGAGGAGGGCGAGGTTAAACCTTTCGCCCCTGCTGCTGTGCATTTTATGCACACCTTCAATAGGGAAGCCTTGGGATTTAAGGTCTTCCAGAATGTCTTCGTTTGCGAGTTCATAGGGAACTCCGCGGAGGACTGCCTTTACTTTCCTTTCTTCGGCGAGGGCGTACGTGTGGTAGGACACACGCTCGGCCGTGAATAGGCGGGTTATGTTACGGAAGTCTTCTATAGACGCCGGAATAATTTTGATGGCCTCGCCGACATTAGTGGCTTGGTCATATTTGAAACCCTTATCGTAGAGGGTTTTGGACAGTTGAGTAAATTTCGCCTTGTCTCTGAGAAAGACAGGGGGCGGGACTTGGTTTTTGGCCAGTTCGGGAGCGCAGCGGGTTGCTGGCTTGGCGGTATTGTCTTTCGACTGTGAGGTGGCAGCGTTTGGGGCTGCGGAAGTAGGGGCAACGATGGGAACTGCGGAGGTAGAGGCAGCGGCGGAGGGAGTGTGGGCGGCGGCGGCCGCTGAGGCGGGGGGAGTGCGAGAAGTGGCAGCGCGTTTCGGGCCGCGCTTTGATTTCACTAACGTGAATTCGGCTTGGGAGTCGGTTATGGTTCCTTCAGAGTCGGAAGAATCCGAGGAGCCGTTTAATTGTCGTCTACAGTGCCCGGGTAGGACAATGCAGGTGTCGGGCCTCGGGGTATACCCCATTGCCCGGATATTCCTCATGGCCCATCACTATGGGTCAGTCCTTGTTGCCTATTCAGGCGTAATGTAGTAAATCCGGTTTTTCCGTAATTGGTTAATTACGGAAAAAAAAGAGGTTATCTATTATAGTCAAAGTTGGCCTTTCAGCGGCATTGAGGGTTGTTACTCGACTCTCTAATCACATATAGAGAGGAGTTCTCTTGGAAGAGGTCGCCCGTCCGGTGGCCGGGTGTGCAACGGCGCAAAGCCGTTCAGGTGTTCATGTGGCCCGTTATCGGCACGGTCAAACATGCCGCGCGCTAACCGGGCCACGAAGTCGGTGATAGTCTCGACTTTCAGATCGGCCGCTATGACGTCATTCCGGACGTAACGACCTGCTCCGACAATCGTCCTTAATGTCAGATTCTGCTGGGCCTGCAGTCGCCGCCTCAGAGGGTCGCTCAGAAGTGCGTACCAGGCCGGTGCAGCATACGTGATGATGGTCCGGATATACATCTTGTATATCCGGAGCTTAGTTTTTATAGGCAGTTTGGATGCAAGTACCGGCAAGAGCGTCGCCCGCGCACATCGGGCCCGGCGGACGACGAAGTCGACGTGCGCGGTCATGCGCAGCGTCCTGTCGATCTTGCACCCAAGATAAGTTATGGCCTTCTGGTACGCAATCTCCTGGCCATTGAGGGTCAGCGGAGGTGGTAAATTCCTGAGACGGCGAGTGAGCAGAGCGGTCGTCTTACCAACGTTGACGACCATCCTCCACTCATCCAGCCATGGTGGCAGCAGGTCCAGCAGACGCTGCATCTTGGCAGTGGCTATGTGGGCTCTTCAGGACGAGGTGAAATAGGCGCTATCGTCCGCGTATAGCGCCAGCTCAACATCGTCCTCCCACTCTTGAAGCCTGCCTGCCAGTGTAGGTATATCGTTAGTGTAAGCCGCGTACAGGACTGGTGACAGACAGCTGCCCTGTGGAACGCCGGCATTGATGGTTTTTGTTGCGGACTCGGCGTCCTCTACGCAGACGTAGAACTTCCTGTCTTCCAGGAAAGACGCCATTAACCGCAACATAGCAAGAGGGACACTGGTCTGTTCTTTCAGTTTATAAAGTAATCCTATGTGCCACACCCGGTCGAACGCCTTCTCGATATCGAGAAAGACGCCCAACGATATGCGGCCACGATTGTACTCTGCCGCAAGCAGGTGCAGCACTCTAGTCAATTGTGTGACTGTAGAGTGACCCCTCCTGAATCCGTGCTGCTCCGCCCGAAGTTGGATGCACGGACGGAGACGTCTCAGCAGCAATCTTTCAAACAGTTTAGCTATGTGTGGTAATAGCGTGATCGGCCTGTAGCTGGCAGCTCTACGCCTGTCCTTCCCGGGTTTCGGCAAGACGATGATTCTGCCTTTTTTCCAGTCCTCCGGGAAGTGGGATGTCCGCAATATCCCATTGTAGAGTCGACCAAGCTCTACTATGACTCTATTGGGCAGCTGTCGGAGTGCAGCGTTGGTAATCCCGTCGTGCACCGGCGCCTTCCTCGGTTGCAGGCGGGTTACTGTCCTCCGCAATTCAGCGGGGGAGATGAACCACTCTCCTGCAAGAGGCGGCGCGGGCAACGACAGGAACTCCTGTACGCGACTTTCCTTCCTGGCATGAAGCTCCATGAACTCCGCACTTGCTGGGTTCGGCATAAATTGCTCCTCGAAGTGCTCGACTAGGATATCCACTCTGCCCTTGGCATCGTAGCAGCGTTTGCCTGTGCTATCTATCAACGGGCAAACGGGAGGTTTGGTTCTGGTTAACTGCCGGTTCAGTTTATAGAGCGACGCATCTTGCTCTTCAGCCTTGCTGATGCGCCGATCCCAGGCGTCGCCTCTGAAGGCCTGGACTGCAACCGACAGTTCCTCCGAGATGGTATTGAGCTGAGTCTTTAATCTGGGGCAGCGAGTACGCGCCCAGAGCTTTCTTAACGCTCTCTTGCGCCTGATCTGCACGCATATGTTAAGCGGCAGATCGTCTCGCCTGGCGGTGATCGGGACGATCGTAGAGGCCGCGTGGAGGGCCTCCTTGATGTTTTTGGTAATTCTAGTTGCAGCGGCCTCTACGTCGTCCGCTGTGCTTATCGGCTGGTGTGCTGGAGGTCTCTGCTGCAGGTGTTGACAGTAGAGCCTCCAGTCGACACGTGTCTTAAACGCTCTGGGCGGCGTAGACACCGCCTTCAGGCCAAGGGTTATCAGTAACGGGAGGTGCTGTGAAGAGAGGTCGTACAGCACTTCTACCACTATCGGATAGTTGACGTTCCTAGTGAGCACGATGTCTAATACATCCGGTTTCCTCCTTGGATCAGTAGGAACGTGAGTTGGTTCCTCGGGACCCAAAACGTCATACGAGTTCTTCTCCGCATCTTCATATAGTTCATGACCCGGCGGGGTGATCACTCTGGACCCCCACGCCGGGTGTTTAGCGTTTAGGTCCCCGGCGACAATTGTGGATGTGTCGCCTTCCATCACCGTCCGGATGTCTGAGGAGCAAAATGGAGTCCCTGGCGGGCGGTATGCCGCGTAGATTCTAAGTTCCTCGCCCGCCGCCTCCATTTTTATGCCGATAGAGCGCATAGTCTGGTACGGTGGTAATCCCAGCTCTTGATGGACGATGTCCCTCCTCACTAGAACCGCCGTTCCTCTATAGGCGGCCCCTTGAGCAGTGACCTCGTCCCTCCTGTAAATGTGATAATTCGGCAGCTTAATATGCGTCTTTGGGTTCAACTTTGTCTCTCCCAGCAAGATGATGTGTAAATCCTGTTGCTGGGCGACTGTGCGGAGTTCATGCAGCTTCTGCTGTATTCCGTCCGGGTTCCAATAGAGGAGGCGCAGATTACTCTCCTCCATAATGCCGGGCAAGAAGGTTTGCCAGCGCCTTCATTATCGCTGTCACTGGATCTGTCCCGGCTCTTATGTCAGCCAGGACTTGCGTGCCGACCTCGATGGCAATACCAACCAGACGTTGGATTGCATCTGCTGTTTCGAGGCCGGAGGAAGGTGTTCTCCTGTAAGAAGGCGTTGGCAATTGTCTCGGGTGTGGTTGTTCCTGGTCCTGCCCTCTTGGCTTGTGGGTTGAGCGCGCTCTAGATTTAGAGCGGGCCCTACGTTCTGGTAGGGCCCTTTCTGGCGCTGTACCCACATTGGTTATCACCCTAGTAATCTGCGCCTTTTGCGAGGCTACTGGTATTGTTGGTGTCGGGGTAGAGGTGACAGCCTGAGGAGGCTGCGACTTCTTCCTACTTCTCTCCCGCCTCCTCTTCTTAGAGGGTTGCCGTTCAGTGGCAGGATTGGCGGGAGGCTGTAGAGTCGCCCCGGTGGTTGCCCTGATCGTTGTGGGTTCCACCGTTTCCTGGGATGTTACGGGTGGGGGGGGGGCTGGTTGCCTGCCCTTCCCGGTGATGGTGGTCCACCCGTCCTGCTGGATTGTAACAGCTTTCGGACGACTCTGAGGGGCCTTTTTGGGTGCTTCCGGGAGTAGTCCCGGCAAGGTTATCCCCTGCCTCCTAGCAGTCCTCCTCAGGACTGGGCAGCGGCGGTCATTTGCCGTGTGGTTTTTGCCACAATTGGCACATTTCGGCTCTTCTTCCCTACCCCGAGGGCATTGGCTGGCAATGTGCTCCCCGGCACAGCGCACGCATCTCACTGGCCTGAAGCAGTTGGCAGAGGCGTGCCCGAAGGCCTGGCATCGATGGCATTGGGCTGGTCCTGCTTTTCTTTGCCAGGCCTCGATGACGACTCCTCTCATATAGAGGAGCTCGTCGATGTTGTATAATTCCTGGAGCTGCTCCAGGCTCAGGTGGTCCAGTTGGGCAAAGTAGACGCAGCCAGGTCTGCTTCTACGAGGTGGTATAGCCTTTACGTATTTAATAGGGAAGCCCTTTGCCCTTATAGCCTCCTCTATTGCTTTGGTATCCGTGCCCATTGGTAGACCCCGGATGCCCACTTTAGTGGGCTTGTCCTCCTCCGGGGTATAACAATACCACGACAGTGTTGGTGTTTTCTTCGTCAATTCCACCATGTACCGCTGTACTGTGCGGAACTCATTGGCACTCTGCGGTGTGAATCTGACGCCTTTCCCAAACGGACGGGCACTTATGGGGTGGCCCAACATTTTGTTGAGCTCCTTAAAATGCCTCGTCCAGTCTGGTAGGCATTCGGCCACTATGGGTGGGTAACGGTCCTTCTCCTGGTCGGCAGGTTTTTCTGTAGACGCTGCCGCCGGTGGTGGTCGTGGTACTGCTGGTGCAGCTACCACCATATGGGCATAACTGGTAGATGGCCGTTGGCCATCGTCCTGTGAGAGCCCGGACGGATTTATTGTTGCCACCGGCGATGATCGGCCGGCGGATGCAGCGAGGGTGGCATAAGTAGTTGACCCCCAACTGAAGGATTCTTCACCCCCCTGCTCGTACTGGGCCGAATCATGGCTTCGCCGATCCGGTGATATGGAGCGGGGGGGGAGTTGCGGTGGTGATGGTGATTTAGGTGGTGACCTCAACACCTTTTTCTGCGTCACCCGATGGTGGTACTCATCGTCCTCCTCCGATGTAGACGGTGCCTCGTCGGAGGACAGTTGGGAGCCAATCCTTTGCCTCTTTTCGTATAAGGAGGCTTCGGTCTCCGGTGGAGTATGGCGTCTAGCCGTTTTTACAGCTCGCTGCTGTTGGGGTGGTGGTTCTTGCCTGGCCGTATGCTCAGATACGGCCGGCGTGAGCGCAGCACCCTGTGCGGGCTCCTTCCGTGGAGAGACGGGTTTTCGTTGGGGGATCTGTGAGAAGGAGGACACGACCCTCGTGCGTTCCGGGTTCGACAGATCCCTCACAACCAGTGGTCGATCCAACACACCTTTTCGGTCCGGTGGTTTTCTAGATGGGGGGGGAGGCTCCCCCTTTTTCTTATCAGACATAGGTAATTAACTAACGGCCTTGTCTAACTATAGTAATAAAAGTCTATGGCTTTCAACACATGGGGCACTGCCTACCCCTTTTGTACACCAAAAGGGTTGGGGGAAGTGCAACGGTGGCACTTTACACGCGACTAGGCACAGGATGCACGAAACGCATAAAGTGCCAAGAATCAACTAGGGGCCGGTGACCTCAACGCCTCACGGAATCGCGGGACTCAACGTGGGCGGAGTTTGTCGTACCGGCGGTTATTTGCAGCCACTGTAATACTGCAAGTAACACACACCTAGGAGATCCTTCCCGAGGAGCCGGTGGAGCTGAGGGCGGTCCTCTTCCGGGAGGATGAGGTAACGGACGTGGTGTCCGAGTGCTCCATTTCGGAGTCGGGGGACGCGGGCGAGTCGGACTGCGGGGCAGCCGCTTGGGTCGCGAGGAAAGCAGCGACGGCGGGCCGGGGTACACATGCCTTAGGGGCACGGGGGGTGAGATTGATCGAAAAGCTATCAAGGTCTACGCCTTGGGTTTTTAAAAATTGGTGGAAAAGAGCCAAAATTTGGCTAGCATCCATGGACGACATGTTGATCGGGACGGGGGGTGACGTTTTATTCTAAGAAAACTGGAGGTCCCTGTTCTGAGAAGAACAGGGCCTTGGGGGCAGATGGGGAGGACTGACGATCTATTCCAGAAACTGGGGTCCCTATGTTCTGAAAAGAACAAGGGCTTGCTCTGAGAAGAGCAAGAGACGATCTTCTAAGGATAGTATACACAACAAATAACAGTATAACAAAAACAATAACAGAAAAATTAACAAATAAAACAAAACAAGCAAAGCGCGCTCAAGCCTCCCCGCCGGAGCAAGGGGGCAGGAACGATGAGAAAACAAAGTGACTCACCAACGGCGTCTGCTCGGCCGGTGTTAGCCGGGGAGAGCGGGGCGCGCGGGCAAGCGGTTGCGCTACCGAAAGGTCGGAGGCGCGAAAGAACTGTGTGCACGACCGCTCGGGGGCGGCGCGCAAACGGGGCCGATCCGTCGCTGCGCGTTCGTTTTATACCCGTTGCAAAGCAAGTCGAGTAGTGGGGCGGTGGGGGAAAGCGTGCGGCGCGCCGGTGGCGTGATCGGTGCACGTGCTGTTTACAGTTAACAGCTGTGCCGGCGTACGACGACGCTGTCGTTATGCCGTCAAGCACATTATAATTGTATTTCTTTTTATAGGTAATCACAACATGCATTGATTATTTAGTAAATGATAGGATTATAAGAAAAAATAACTTGGACTACATCATTGAATAAATAAGTTATTAAAAAGAAATAGAATTATTTAACAATATGATAGATAACTTTATTAAATTACTTTAACCACATTATAGATAACAAAAACAATTCCAATATTATACTTCCAATATTATACTTCTTAATTAATTGATTCATTATTTTTAAAGAAATTTATTAATTTTGATTTGAAGGTGGATAAACTGTCGCAAGTAATATCGAGGCCAGAAATCTTTGAGGATAGTTCGTTATAAGTGCGAGCCAGTCTGGCTAGAGGGGAATACTTTCCCAGGTTAGATCTATAAAGAGATACATCGAAAAAGGCTTGCGGTTTCCTAGGCAGTCCTGATGGCACTTTAAAGTTAAATAATTGAACTATCGCTGGACAATCGACACTATTATTGAACGTTTTGTATAGGAATATCATATCTGAGATACTTCTACGTGATTGTAATGATGTGATGTTAAATTGCGCCAAACGTCTTTCGTAGGAATCATTAGTTTGATAGCTATTCGAACGGTACGCAAGATGACGTAGCAGTCGTTTTTGTATTCTTTCAATTGTAATGCTATGAATTTTGTAGTGCGGATTCCAAATTTGACTGCAGTATTCTAGTTTACTTCTAACCAGACTACTAAAAAGTTTGATTGTAGTGGAGGGCTGCATGAACTCTCTGGAATTCCTCAATACAAAACCCAGTGTCTTCGTAGCTGAGGTGATTATGCTATCGATATGGTTGGTAAATCTTAATTCGCTGTCTAGTATAACGCCTAAATCACGTATCACTCGAACCGCAGTCAGTTTTTCAGTATCAATATAGTATTGACTTTGTATGTAATTATGTTTTCTGGTAAACCTAATAAGTCGACATTTTTGCCATTGAGAAACATTTGGTTGTTATTACACCATTGTATAAGGCGATTGAGGTCATCTTGCAATAGTTCGACGTCAGAGTTGTTTCTAATGGTTTTAATTATCTTGAGATCATCAGCAAATAGATAGACATTTGAGTGTTGAAATATCGAAACAATGTCGTTTATAAAGATGTTAAAAAATACAGGACCTAAGTTAGAGCCTTGCGGTACACCGGAGTAGGCAATATAAGGTTACGAGGAGTACACACCACACCAGTTCAATAATGTCCCATTTATACCAAAGGCTATTAGTTTATTGACAAGTAGGGCGTGATTTACTTTGTCAAAGGCCTTAGAGAAATCTGTGTATATGGCATCCACTTGTAGTTTGTCATCAACGTTCTCGATTAAATCGGTGACATATGAAAAAAGATTTGTGACAGTAGATCTACCAGACAAAAAACCATGTTGCTGCCAACTAATACGTCGTCCTAGATTTTTGAAAACAGATTCATAGACCAAGCTCTCAAAGACCTTTGACATAGTTGATAATATGGAAATAGGTCTATAATTAGTAACACTTGTGGGATTTTCGCTTCTAAAAATTGGTACAATCAGCGCCTCCTTCCACCTTTCGGGGAAAATGCCAGTCGGTCCCAAATCGGGGAAAATTTAAAACACTAAGTAATAATTTATGAAATGTTATTCTTTGTTTGAAAACTTGCAAGTTGTGGAAGAATTTCCGCAGTCGGATATGCTTCAAAACTCAATTTTTACGTCTCTGCGTCCGAAATAGCACTGGTGACCGAAATAAACGCTACTTGCGCGCTTGTGGCCTACGAGTCACATGTGTCACATTTACGACTTCTATTGCCTTATTATTTAGATTTTGTGGTATTTGACTAGTCTCTGTTAATTATAATAATATCATTTTTTTTAATTCATGCAACTAAAGTGATAATAAGTTTATTATTACTTTATATTTTTCAGGGCAAATGATATATATAGAGAGAGGCTAGCCATATAAACATATTGGTCTTTAAACGGAGCAATCTTATTTAACTGATTCCTACAATTTTCTTTACATAAATTACTAAGTTTACATTCATATTTAAGTCTGTAATAAATTCATGTTTAATGTATTCAACTGTTAATTATTAAATGATTGTAATTATTAAAAGTAATACTTAAAATATGAAAAATAAAGCAACCATTATGTCCTCTGTTTCTTCGTTTTTATTTCACCAGCAAAACATTTTATAAAATATAAACAGGTGTTTACTTAATTAAGAATCTAACTATTTATATTTGATTAAAATTATGTCGAAAGAAAAATTCCGAGGAAACTGTCCATGGCAGTATAATTTTTTTCTAAATGCTCAAAATAGAGTTCTCACAGCTGATTCTTGGGGTGTCTGATTCTCTTCAGAGATTATTGGGATTTTGTACATTTTCAATTAAAATCCAACAAAACATAAGTATAATATAAGTTAGTAAGTATATTATAAGTGCTGCTTATTCTCGGGAACATGTTGTATGAATATTTTTTAATTATTTTAAAATATCATGTTAAAAATTTAGTTAATTTTTGAAGTTATTCAGTTTCGTGTCTACATAACTATCTTTCTTAACAATCATTTTTCGATTGACGGCTCTGTGGCGCACTGGCTTGGCAATGAGTGGCTGCGCTGGGTGCCGCGGGTTCGAATCCTGCACGGAACAAGTATTTGTATGGCCTTCAAATAACTTCCGCGTCTGGATGTTTGTCCTTGTGCAATTTATGTTTGTAAACTACCTCCACGATTCGGTAGAAAATCCTAGTAGAGGGTAACGTTTTTTAAAGAGAGAAAAAAGAGAAAAGAGAACGGAAGAGATAGTCCTTGTAAGTAAAATGTACATCCCTAGCTAACGCACACAATGACAATTCAAAATTGGTTACGCGTTTTCGGGCTGTCAGTTTCAGGTCGTCTATACGCCAGTATATTCAAGTCTATGGGTACACGGGACAACTTAGACAGAGAAACCTATAGACAAATTGACGCCTTTTTTCGCATTCGCACACGAAAAAGATAGATTTATGCATACGTCTTGCATAGAAATGAGATAGAGCGGTGTGATTGTTTGTCCCTTTCTCCGTGCCGGTTTTTTTGTTTAGCAAACTCTACAGTTTGTTAAACAACTTTAACAGCGTAGCGATTTAAGGAGTTTACAAGTTGGTTTAAGTGAGAACAAAAGTGTTTTGTGAGCTTAAGATTGGTGAATCTTGTTCAGTTCAGTTCTTAGAAAAATTCAAATTTTTATCTAAATGTGTTAAAAGTCATCGCTACAAACTGTCAAAGTTGTTTAGCAAAGTGTAGTTTGCCAAACAAAAAAACCGGCACGGAGAAAGGGACAAACAATCACACTGCTCTGTCTCTTTTCTATGCAAGACATATGCATCTATCTTTTTCGTATGCAAATGCGAAAGAAGGCGTCAATTTGTCTATATGTTTCTCTGTCTACGCGGGAAAATGAATGGGCACAGTATATAAATCCATACAGTAGTCCGATAAGGTTGTGCCATCTTTTCTGCCTCTAGGATATGATCGCAAACTGCAGACTTGCGATCATATCCTAGATGGCCCCAACCATTACATCAGATTTGATAGACCACAAATCCTCGCGAAAGAACATCTATTCCTACCAAGGATGATACGTGAGGCTATTGAAATTAAAAACCATCCTAATTTCAATAGAGAGGGAGGCTGGGTACTACCACCTGCTTGGGATCCTATAATTAATAAAATTAAAACTAAACCCAAGCATACCACAGCAAGACTTCAAAAGACAGTTAGTTCATTTTGCGTAGATCGGACCAAAGACAATAATTAAAAAGCTGAAGGTACTCCGGGTTAACTTTGACATCGGGACGTCAGTCACCTCAGTCCCCCGTGACCATGGGTGCTGGAAAGCACCCGAAACGTCGGATATTAAAATTAATATAAATAAAACTCGATAAAATCCGTAAAAGTAGTTTTAATCTATGTATAGTGTTCGCGTAAATATAAGAAATCATCACCCAGCATTAAATTAACAATGTAATAAACTTCTTATAAAACTTTGTATTACAGTTTTCAATCCTTAATTAAAAAATGTTATATTCCTCGTCACTACTTTCTTTACAATTTACAATTTTGGAGACTACTTCATTCATTAATGTCGGAGCAATATTTTCACAATCTGTCGACACACGTGTCCAGAAGCTGTCACTTTCATGTAATCCAATGTCTGAAGGTAAGGTATGGGACAGGCGCTGTTTGGTTTCATAGAACTCATCGGCAAGATCAACAGAATAGCTACAACCAGGTTGAATTAGAATATTCGATAAAATTTGAGGCTTATTAGATTTAGTTGCACTGACTCCACTCCCTTTTTTGGCTTGACTTGACTTTTTAATCAGATTGATCTTGTCACTCTTGTTCTTGTTCGTTCTATCAGTCAACAGTCTATCAGCTTGCTCGCCTATGATGTATAATCCTACATGATACCCATGTTCACATGACACTGAATTATTTTTACATTCACCATCGGCGCAACTCATTTTTCTCATCGATAGTTGGTTGGGCTTATTGGCGTTCTATACTGCCTGATGTACTTTCATAGTCCCTGCAAATTGCTTGAGAATGGATGGAATTAGCAATTCTTTTTCATAAATACCGGAATCGTCAATAGTTTTCGTTATAATACCTTGAACAGATTTCAGATGAGTCATCAATAATGATTAGCTTGTGATATCATTGACTTGAGCAACTATTCGATCAGCTGTTCTTTTGAGTGTTGCACCGACACCATCTGGGGCTCCTTTTCCATGGCCACTTTCTGTACAATTCCATGTACTACTATTCAAACTGGGATAGTACCAACGGAGTTTATTGATGATATAAAACATTTTACGGTTTCGGTACTGAGCCGACGGACTGTCAGAAATGAAATGTAGTACACAAATATTGAGATTTTCATCTTCTATGAATTTTAAAATCGGAAGTAAATGTTCCCAAATGGCTGGTGCATCATGGCGTAAAGACTCTGATAATGTACACATCGACTGAACTTTCAGAAGTCCATTTTTATGATAATAAATGACCACGGTGTGCAGGGTTATTTGTTGTCGGTTACTCCCGAAATGAATGGCTTGAATTTCATTACCATATTTTGTGCTCTAATTTTCACTAAAGTCGCAGTGAATTATACACTCTTCAACAAAACAAGTTTTAATAAACTTGTTTTGTGTGATCATAACTCCACAGTGAGTCATGTATGAAGGTAACATTTTTTCAAATTTTAAAATGGTGTCCCTGGGGAAAGTAGTCACTTTATGTTTCGTTATGTGAATGGTTGTTTTTGTAACTCCATTCTTGTAATAAGTTCTTTAACTTTTTTGCCAAATCCAGTAAAACAATACTTCAGTGTTATTGAATTCATTATAGATTAAGCTTTTATCTTTGCAGTCATCGCATTTTCTAGTTAAACATGACACATTCGAAGAGTCATAGCACAGTGATGACAAAATATCTTTGGTAGATTTTTCTTGAATTAAGTTGCTTTTTTTTAAAGCAGTCACCATCAAGTCCATATTTTCATATTCGATACAAAGACAGGTTTCTCGTTTATTTACATTAGGTTTCAGTATCCAAAAAAGTAGTTTTTTGCAAAAACTGGAGTAACTAATTTTATTTTGGGGATTTGTTTGCTTTAAACTTGGTAGTGTCTTTGTTTTTTTTATTCTTTTAATAATTTTAAAAGGGTAATGAACTCTTTCTTCCCAGAATACATACGACTATTTTCATCCTCTTCAAGAAAAGTTTTGATGTCCTCTTCCACATTATTTTTAATTGTTTTTATAGTGTCTGATTCACTTTGTTTAATATCTTCAGTATTATTTTTACTTATATGTTCATATTCTCTTAATTTAGCACTTTGATATTTTAATCTATATATCTGTTTTCGCTATCGTTCGTTGACAGTCTTCAATTGATCAATCTTCTCTTTCTGTAACTGATATATTTTGTTCATGCGGTATTTAAGTCTACGTATGATAACTTTGGTATTCAGTTTCTTGTTAGCTTTTGGAGTTGAAGAAAACTCCTTTTCAATCACACGAACTGATGATCTTGTACATGGCTTTGAAATTTTACTTACGTCACAAGACGGATTCAATGGTGCTAACGAGCCTCGATAAGCCTTAATACGCTGAGGTAAAGGAAATGAAACGACGGATAAACTTGATGGTAGCAAATCAACATAGGAACTTGCTTCAGTTTGAAGCAATTCTGATCGTATTGTTTGTGATTGTGAAGTCACCAAAGGATCGTCAGTTTTGTCGGTTACTTCTGGTACGATTATTAAATCCTCTTCAAGACACTTCATCTCTTTACGTCTTCTTTTCAAATTGTGTTTGTTGGAAGATATTCTACTTCTCTCTCTAAAAATTCATTGTTGACGAGGATCTAATACACTTACAGACTTTATCTTTCCTTCATTCTTCCTTTTATAATACCTTTGTCTATCTTTCTCTTTGTGCACTGCGTAAAGCTCTGGATCACTCTTAATGCGAGCTTTCCGACGTCGTTCAGACAATCTCTTTTTAGCCAACCGATCTTCTTTTGAATCTGACATAATCTCAATACTGAAACAAGATAAGGGGTGGTAAGAAAGTTAAATTTACGATCATAAAATGTAAATAAATAGCGATTGATTGATTTCGGTGATTTCAAAATTGATTTCGGTGCACCTATTTCCACCGAAAACACCGAAATCAATGCCACTGAAATCAAAATAATTAACAAAATCCTAAATGTTTTCAAAAATAAACTGATTTTTTTATATTAACCTCTTTTTTTGAAATCTAATACATAAAAGACATAATTTTATTATAATTTAAAAATATTAATTCAAATAGTTGATCTTACCACCAATGCGGCACTCGGCACTACTGACAGTTTGTATTACTCGAAGAACTATTCTCAAAGTCACTAGAGTATGGAATATATGAACGGATTGGTGCGCGCCACTGATATCAATCCTAAACGTTGGACGTGAAGACAACCAGATGTAACTTGTCTACTAAGGCCTATTGTGCTTTAGTAATATTATAAATGGAATTAATGACTATCTAGTTGTTTGTGAACAGATGTCAAATAGTGCCGAATATTGGAGAAAAAAAGATAATAAAAATTGCCGCCGCAATACGGGGCTGGACGCGGCACCGAGGTCAATATTTTCGAGGTTTTTAATTTTTTTAACTAACTTATATTTTATTTATTGAAAAAAGAACATATGCCCCTCCTAATATTTTGATCGTACCCGTTATAGAAAAAAATATCAAGTCGTTAGTAATCCATTTCGTACTGGATTTCGACCCGGATACGCCTTTTTGAGCCGTCTGAGAATGACCGAGGAGTACCGGAAAAGACGCGTTAAGACCGGTGCCAACTCCGGAGCACACGTCTTCAGCACAATAGGAAGGACGCCATCCAGCCCACTCGACTTGTTGATGTCCAGAGAGAGGAGTACTCTGCGCACCGAGCGTTGGGTAAACAGCACATCCTGCACTCACTCCGCGGGATGGTCGGCGGTGTGTTCCCCCCGTCATCAAGATTCGCAAAGAGAGAGCCCAGTAGACGTCAGCTTTGTCCTTTGCAGCATGGGCCAGTGAGTCAACCTCCCTGTGCAGAGATGGAAAAGATGGCTGGCAGAAGTTCACTTGGACAGACTTGGTGAGAGACCAGAATGCACGTGTTCCCGAAGGAAGACGAACAATTTTCTCGCCAATTCTGCCGATGTGCTCTGACTTTTCCTTGACAATGACACTTTTAAAGGACCTGGAAGCAGAATTATACTTCTTTTTAAGAACACTGGTTTTTACATCTCGAGACGTCGATACGCGAGCCCAGGTCTGGTAACACTCTTGCTTATGATGTAATGCAATTTTGCAGGAGCGACCAAGCCAAGGTTGGGTTGTGCCTCCGATAGGTACCACAGATGATGGAATAAATAGTTCCATTCCCTGTAGCACCATATCAGCGACAGAACGGCAACAACGGTGGGATCATCCGGCGAGAACCAAACCCGCCTCCAAGGGTAGGATGCAAAAAAATATCGCATTCCGTCCCAATCCGCTGACCTGTAATGCCAAACACGGCGGCAACCTGCAGTACGCAACTGCGATGGGAGCGTGAGTGGCACCGTACTCCGGATCAGACACTGGTCCAGCCAGGTCAGCCAAGAGGGGCATCAAGGGAGACCCGATATCCGTCCAGATGAGAGGTCAGCAGAAAGTTCAACAGGGAAGGTACATGATCTTCCACATCTGGGATCCGCGTAGGCGAGGTAGCCAGTTGTGTCAGACCAGATGCCAAAGCAAAGTCATAAACAGATCTACCCGCATGATCGGTTAAACGAGAACCAAGCCATTCAGCATGGGGGGCGTTAAAATCACCAAATATCACAATCTCTGCGGATGGGACCTGTTGTAGCACGGAGTCTGCAGTCATCTGGACGTGGTCGATCAGTCGGTCTGTGTCAGTATTACCGCTATGGGACCTATATAGGCACCCGTAGAGGCGGGGATAGTGATCTCTGTCTACGCGTAGCTATAAGATGGATAGGTCCGTAGCTTCTAGGCTGCCGATACGTCGAATACAGATGTCCTCTCTGACGTACACGCAAACTCCAGCCTGAGGCACAAAAGAGTGTTCTAATCTGTACCCGGGTAGGAGAGATATGAAGTGTCAGCCGGAGAGGACACCTGTGTCTCGGTTAAAAAGATCAAGGTCAGTTTTGCTGTTTCCAGAAGGTAATGGACGGTATTAACGTTTGAATTAAGTCCCCTGATGTTGCAGTAATCCACGGATAGCGTGGCACGAGGCGCCTTTGAGTTATTGCTCCATTTGCCCCGTGCAGGTTTAGTCTCAAACGGAATTTCACCCCCCCCCCCTCCCCCTCCACCCCCAGAATACGAGGGGCAGCCTGAGCACCCACGATCAAGAAGAATAGGGTAGTTTGGGCGTGGATGCTCAGCGAGGGATTCTCCGTCACCAAGGGTGCTGGGTCCCTCCTGGGGTACCATGTTAAGGGGCGGGGGGGGGAGGCATTGGGCCTTCGGCCACCTGCACTCACCAGGCGAAAAGCAGAAGCAAAGCCTCTTCTTCACGCCGGTCTTCTGTGAGGTCGTGTTACCACCCCGGTTTGAACCGGCTCATATGTGCAACAGCAAAGGCTGCTGCGTGGCTCTACCACAGTTAAATGTTTGTATCACATTCAATAAGCAACTTTAAAAGTGCATTTTTACTTTTTTTAATACAATGGTAAATAAATTTGGCGGTATTTAGGCATTTTTCACTACAGACTTTAGCAGGTTTTTAACCAAGGAAGGCAGGATCTGTATTTGGAAGATGGTCACACTGGTGGTCTATGTCAATTATCAATTGTCAATAATCAAACATCAACAATCGTCAACAATCAAGCTAAGCAATAAATTTTGAAATCTGTGCTTGGAACATTCATAATATCAACAAAAACATTGAAGTCGCTTTTAAAGAAAGACGCAGTAAAATAATTTGGCACTATAATGTATTTACAATTATGTACAATTGTGTTCGCTTTACTAGCAATATGCAATGTTGAAGCATCCACAGGCTACGACTTTGGAGATTTCTTAGCTACCGTTTTGGGTGTCGGTATTGCTGTTATAGGAATCTTAGCATGTTTGGGTAATTATGCGAGACAGAAAGCAAGGAATGAATTTATTTAAAATAAGATTAGGTAAGTAACTGCTAACCTTGAATTTATTTACTATCACTTGATTATTACTGGCTGTTTTAATTCTTTCAACATCATTACAACCTGTTGATCCCAAATTGTTCTGACCTAGTTTTTTATATTAAATTACTCATATGATATTTGCAAGTAGTCATAATTTTACAGTAACATGTTGATCACGAATTGTGCCACTGAAAACATAAAGTGCAGAAGATGCTGACCCCACTGTATAATTATTATTGCTGGTCAAAGCAAGGTATCATGCTTTTAATCAACAGACTAAGTTTGACCATCCTATAAAAACTGTTGTATTCAAAATAAAATTCATTATAGTCCTTATCGTAGTAATGTATCAGTTAAGGAAGTCACTATTGCACTGAATTAGTTTTAACTCATCATTGTAATGAAATGGTTATAAAATGTCATAGAGACATATTTAATAGTTTTTATAAAGCTTCAGCACAGATAGAGAGCTTCAGGGTACGGCTTTCCATTGACGTCCGTCGAATTTGAGGTGGGAAGGGGGTGGGGAAGGGCGGGGGGGAGGTGTACTACTCCCCCTTAAAAGGAAAAGTTGCGGAGCCCCCCCCTTTTTGAGTTTTTTGAATTTTAATTTTGAGGAAATTTTATTTTTTATGGATAAATATTAAGTGTAAAAAACCATGGGGACCTCTTGGGGGGGAAGGGGGTACTCCCTAAGGAAGGGGGAACCCCTTCACCAAAAATAGAGGGACTCATTCTGAGGGATTCTGAGGGATTTCTGTATCTATTTTGAGACCGCAACGTCTCCGGCGCTGCGGGAAGAGCAGCCTCTACGCCTTTGCGTAACAAATCGCAGGCATCCAGCCTCGCCTCCGCAGCTTCGGCTTGTTGGTCGCCTTCGGCGACCAGCCTCAGCCGCTCCGGCTCGTCTGATGCCTACGATTTGTTACAGCAGACGGAGGCTGCTCTCCCTACGCGCCTCCGGCTCTATAAAACCACTCTAGGGGTAGGACAGACTCGTACCACGTGGAGTCGGGGTCTATTAATTCGGTTCCTTGACATAAGTTGAACCTAACCTATTTTATTTGTTATCTGCCCTAATAGGTGGGCACTGTTTTATACACATGTTTTATACAATTTTATACACATATTGCTTTAATTAATTCTTAGAAATCGTCAGTTTTACGTTACGTTCCACAAGCCGGTAAAAAACGGTAAACACTACACATTTTAATTTTAATAGCTCATAATGATAATAATTTTGTAATTTAAATATAAACTGTTAAATATATGTGTATGCATGAAAACTATTTAAATGAGTACAAAATATAATTATTTACGTAAAATGTACAATAAAATGCTACCGAACGTATGACAACTTAACTGTACGGAAAACGAACGTTCAACGGCGAGAATTCGATATAATCTGTGGTAAGGATTGACGTAAATATTGTAAAAATAATTGATTTTCAATAATTTTTTTCTCAAAAAGTACGCGTTTCTGCATGTTGAAATTTTGCGTGTGTGTTTACAATAGTGTAACCTTTCTGTAAAAAAAATATATAATCTGAGATAGGGATTGACATAAATATTGCAAAAATAATTGATTTTCAATAATTTTTTTCTCGTAAAGTACGCTTTTCCGCATGTTGAAACTTTACGTGTGTGCTTATATTAATGTAACCTTTCTGTAAAAAAAATATCAACCCCCAACTCGACGGACGTCAATGGAAAGCTTAGCCGAGCTTCAGCACAGATATTTTACTATTTCATATTTTGAAATTCTTGTTGTTCATGTATTCAATCGTTTTATTTATATGTACCCAAATAATATATTAAAGCTGTCAACTTAATTTTTGCCCAACCTAAATAAAATTTTATCAAAATAAAATCTGAAAATAAAAATGAACATTAATTGGAGCTAATGCCATACGCATGTAAGCTTTATATTTGTCATCTTACTCATTGATATTTCACCTTTTTCAGGTTGGACAAGGATGCCTATTTACATCTAAAAATGATTATCAGCACAATTGATTAACTATGAATAAATTTCTTGTATTCACTCTAATATCAATCATTCCATTTCACTCCAAATTTAAAGGCTTACTGGATAGCAATCGCTTATGAATTGTTAATAGGTAATATTTTGGTAAAGCATTATTAGACTATAATTCTAATAAAGATTCAAATGTGTTAATAATACTTTTTTAGACAGGTCTAAGTAAATTAATGCTATATATTTTAATATCAAATAATTGTACTAAAATCCCAGCCCTTAATTCATAAGTCATAGTGGGAATTTGGCTAATAAGGTTTCACAAAAATTAAAATTTATAAAACAACATTATTCTTTTATTTCCATCATATTTTGTATACCTATAAAAATAATCATTTTATGTGCTCATCCATTAAAATATTCAAATTCCACAACCTACTGTTATGATGAATTTTAATTTTATATGTGGTGGATATATAATAAATTTTATTTTATATTCTCTTAATATTTTTCTAATTATGTCTTATTAGCTAATCAATCATACTAAATGCTACCAACTAGCCAAAACTAGACGGTATATTTGTCTATACAAGTTGTCGTTAGTGAGACTCATCTGTGATTTACAGTAACTGAACCTGAATCCTATATTCAACAAATGTTTCATTCTTCATTACAATCTGTTTTATGATATAAGGGGTGCTAATAAAAACACAACCATTACAATCCATTCATTCACCAACTTAAGATAAGTTAAAACTTAAAGCAATGTAAGTTGATCAACCAGTATTTTGTTTAAAAAATGTAAAAAGGGTTTTTATAACTACTATACAAGTATAACAATATATTATACTACATAAAATTTATGTACTTATAAAACAGCTTGTTAGCCAGGCATTGGTATACATAATCCTTGTTTCAATAAGCATTCTGTTTGTTTAATCAGGTGTACAATGAGGTATAGAAAACCAATTTTAACATCAGCATATCAATTCACATATACTGCTATTATCCAGATGGAATCAAAATAGTATATAGAATTATGTTTATATTAATCATTTTTATTTTACTGAATGGTAATTTACATTTTTAGCTTCAGTTTTTTTCATTATGGTAATAAATATTGTATACATCTAATTTAAAAAATTATTAGATATTTTTTTAATATCATTGTAGCTTTTCAGGTGATCAAATCTTCCTGAAAGTAAAAATTTTCAGCAATATTTAATACATTTGAGTACCTATTATATGCAACAAAAACTGCCTTGTTGGTCTAGTGGTTGTAGTAGTGCGACTACTGATCATGAGGTCCAGGGTTCGAATCCTGGGTCGGGCTAAAAAATCAATTACTGAGTTTTTCTGTCAAGAAATTCTCAGTAGCTGCCCAGAGTCAGGAAGTTGGCGGTGTCTCACCCCCGTGCCTCGGAAAGCACGAAAAGCCGTTGGTCCTGCGCCTGGTCTCTCCCCGGTCGTGTCGCTTTACCGTCCCATTGGATTATGAATGAGGGAATAGAGTGTACCTGTGCTTGTGCACTATATTCCTGTCCTGCGCCGATGGCTAGCCTCCGTTGAGGCAGGCCGCCGTGGCCGAAATTCTGTCTGAAGGACATTATTATTATATGCAACAAAACTAATATGTGGCTAATTGGCCATACTGTGTAGTGGCGGTGTGGATATATCCACTACCCCATATTATCCAGTGGGTGTCGTGAGAGGCGACAGAGGTAAACTAAAACAGAAGAAATGAACAGCGTCTTCCTGTGATAACAAATTAAAATAATATAAAACTGCAGTTGCCAACCCACACGTCAAGTGTGGCAACTATGGCGAAATCCTATATCCCTATGAAGGAATATTATGGGGGAGGCCTATGTCCAGCCATGGAATTTTATAGGCTCTAATGTATGGATGAATTGTACATTAATTATATGGCTCTTGTTTTATATCACAGCTAAAATCAATGAATCAAATGAAATCTATATTTCTTGACATAAGAACTCAAAATTTTGTTTTATAATATACTACTGTTTCAAAAGCTAGTTACTCTGTCTGGAGAAGAAATGGCGACAGAAACTTCGCATGTATCCTCGTTTTCTCTATTTTTTAAAAGCCAATGTTATGTTTCAAAATTGAAAAGAAATAGACCCATAGGTAATGAAAGCATGATAATTAACCTCTCAGCCCCCTAGCGGTCTAATGAGCATGGCCATATTCTGTCAAATCCCTAGCAGTCTCATGAGGTCGCACCCACCCAGAGACTACTTTTCTATGAAGAAGTTTGGCATTATATAATCAATATGAAATACTCTATCCTCTAGTGCAATAAAAAAAACTGTTATCCTATGAATATTTTTTTATAATCTACGTTTATTTCGTACGCCATTTTCGGGTGAATGTTATTGTGTTGATTTTTGGATTTTTCTAGTGTTTAGTTTAGTTTACGACGGGCTGTTTTCCGCAACTCCACGTCTAAGAGCGTATTTTGCGTGTGGGCAGGAATAATATGCTTATTCGAGCCATGATATCTCCCCGAAGAAGCTCAGCAGTTCCTTGATGTTGCAAGCAAATTCGGGGAGCAATCCCGGCGTGCCGAGATGTTTAGCCCTGTATGAAGCGATTTCTGGACATGTCAGCAACACGTGAGCCGCCGTTTCTTCCTCTCCCATGCATGCCCTGCACAGGGACTGTCAGTAACACCTATGGTGAACAAATGTTTGTTAAAGAGCCATGTCCTGTGATAGCACTTGTTACTATCCTGATCTGTGGCTTGTTCAGTCTCATTAGAACCTTGGTTAGGCGACTGTTTAATTCAGGTAGGGCCTCCCTAGCTTATCTACAGTCTACTAAATTTTTCCAACGCTGAGCGTGTAAATTATTGAAGTATCTACGTACCAGTGAATGAACGTAGCCAAAGGGGATTGGTATTATTGGTTCCGGCCCTATAGTTGCTAGGGCCGATCCCCTGCTGGCCAGTTCATCTGCTGCATCGTTGTCTCTAGATCCACTGTGTCCCTTGATCCATTGCAAAATCACATTGTTGTGCTTACATACCTCATTCAATCGTTGATGGCACTCGTATATCAGTCCCGGGTTCGTCACACTGCAACTCAGAGCTTGTAGTACCGCCATACTGTCGGTCAGTATTCTGATGGAGAAGTCTTTCACCTTCCTAGCATCTATTGCTATGGCCGCTTGGATGATACCCATGCATTCAGCCTGGAAGACTGTGTTGTGGGTACCCAGCGGTGTGCATATGTGGATATTAATGTCTTCAGAGAAAGCCCCAGACCCCACACCTTCATTTGTCTTAGAGCCATCCGTGAAAACTTTGAGCTCTCTTGGACCCAGTCCTTCCAGATAGTCAGTTTCCTTCAATTGTATCCTGTACTTCTTATCGAATACAAATTGTTTTGGGATCCTATCATACTTGGCTTGTAAGATAGGAATTTTTGAGTAAATTCTATCGATTATATCTGTATAGGGGACTCTACTCTTACTTAAAAGATTTAGGGTCTTGAGTCTAATGGCAGCTAAAGTTGCTTTTTTTTTTATAGAATAGGCTGACAAACGAGCACACAGTCCACCTGTTGGTAAGTGGTTGCTGCGGCCCATAGACATCTACATCTATCTTCCATTACAAATCAAAATGCAGATGCGTTGTCACCCGTGAGGACTGAGATGGAATGCCTCATTTCCAGTAAAAAGGGTCTCCGGTTCTCTACACTCACCATACGAAATACAGCAGCATTAAGCTACTATTTCACGCTGGTATTCTGTGAGAGCGTGGTCCTTCCCCGGTTGAGCCGACCCATTCGTGCTACAACTATACTACTAATATAACTGCAGCATGGCTCTACCACGTAAAAAAATTGCTTCTTGTATATATAGATGAAGTGGTGTTAGCTCCAGCATAGCCTCCAAAGCTGCTGTTTTTCTAGTGTTTTGGTATAGTGTTTTACTATAAAATTGTAATGTAAGTTTTTGTGTGAATATAATTTATCTTTTTACATAAATAATTTCGAGCAATATATATTGAAATAATTGTGATTTTCACACTGCCGATGTTCGCTTGGTATGTTTTTTGTTTGTTATCAAAATACAATAAAATCTTTTTGTAATGAAGTAAAACCCGACTTTTGGTAAGACCACAAGATAGGAGAATTTTGTATAGATTTTATAATGCTCAATGCGTATTATTTTTCTCCGGATCTTCCCCTCGGCTGTATACAGTCGTTTATAAAAACATAATAGAAACTAGCCCAAGATAACTTAGTAGACATTAGCATACTTATAAATAAATACAAATAGTATGGTACTTAACAAATTTTAAAATGTCTTGTATTGAGAGATGAATTTATACAGGATAGGTATACAATTATGTCTACTCAATAATAAAATTAGTGTTGGTCATTTTCTGGACATATTGCAGAATATATAAATTGCTTATTATTATTTAAAACAATGAAGTTTAATTTGGTTTAAATGCAATATGTAATATAATTTTTGTTCAAGTATATGGTTATTAAAAATTAACCAATAATATATTACAGTATGTATATATTTTCTGTCGAACTGTACTTAGGGTGGAAAGGCGGAACAACAATCAAAAAGTGAATTCCGGTACTATCCACCCCTTCTAGGCTGGATAAAAGAACAAGCGTTCCTGTGGGTTGATAAACGGAACGGTTCTTAGTTCCAAAACTGGAATTTTTTTGGGTTTATTATGATTATATACATTTCTGAATTTTCATGTGTACAATAGTGGACTATTGATGGGCTACAACTTAGAAATTGAAAATTTCTAAGTTTTTTTTTAATCTTTTATTTTTTTTAAAGAGGGTTTTATAAAATTATTATAATGTCACCCCCATTGTATTTACATTTTTTTTTTATCTTCTTTTAAGTCCAACTTGGACCATTTCGTACAGCATTCTGGCTTCCCCAGATAATGGCAAGGCCAGAATACTGTTACAAAATCCGATATCTAATCTATTTATATTATATTTATTGCAAAAATTTGTTCTTTCAGCTTCGATTCGAACACACTCCACCAAATTTTCCCATCAAAAAAGCAAAGCTATTCATTGGTATGTGTCTCGATCGAAGTCTTAGAGCTGTAACAATATCGGCCCTGCCCATATTGGCCCTATCTACCCATGAAGAAGTGGAAATATTTGGTTGAATAGTTTTATACCATATTGTTGTTACACACAGCTTTTGTAAGAGATCTCTCATTAAAGTATTCCTTCCACAGACTGACACATCTTTCTTTCACCGTGTATAGACAGTCTGAAAAATAAGGTAAACAATGCAGTAAAATACCGTCAGAGGAAGCTTCCTTTGCTAGTCTATCCGCCGCTTCATTACCTACTAGGCCAATATGAGCAGGAATCCACTGTAAAACAACAATTATATTTTTTTTTTTGGTTATACTATCAATACATTTCAAATACTGTAGGCTATCGGTGTTCCTCGAAAATTCGAGGTACAACGAGCCAAGTGTTGCAAAGCACTCTTAGAGTCTGTCAAAATAACATACTGATATTTGTGATTGAGTGATGCAATGTACGATACAGCTTCTGAAATTGCTATCAGTTCAGCATACATTATAGAAACGTTTGAATTAATTTTGAATTTCATTGATATGTTTAACTGGGGGTCATAAAAAGCAGCTCCAATATTATTATTATTATCTTTAGATCCATCGGTATACATTTTATAAGATTGCAAATATTTGTCATGAATAAATTTTAAACTTATTTGTCTCAGAACCACATTGCTATAGTCGTGTTTAGGTTTATCAATAGTGTCAATAAGAGAAAGTACAATACCAGAAAGATCCACATTGCTAACCCAGGTATCTAAGGAGAACATTTCAAGTTGCGTGGAGGTATGAATATTAGAGCTTTTAAGAAAATTATGTACGACTGCCAACAGCGGTTTCTTTTTCTTACATGATGGATGAGTCACGAAATATTCGTCTAACTTATCAATATATATACAGTCCCTGGCCAAATTATTAGACGCACTGTATTTTTTTAGTAATTTTATGTTTCTTAAGAGTTTTTATGCAATAATGGTATATTTAAACTACAATATTATTGATTTTTATTTAAAAGAATTGTTGTAGACTACATATTTGTATTTATTTTTAACATATGGCAACACTGTGTTGACAAAGTGATACATGAACGTAAACAAGTACAAATCTGTATCAGTCGCGATCGGAATCGAATCAGGTACGAACGTGTTTTTGTGGCTTTATGGACTGTGATTGTTTGTTTAACAGTTTTATACTACTCAGTTATTAGTTTATTTTGTATGCAGTGTTTTAAAAAAGTAATTGGATTATTTTCATTATGGGTAGAAAATGCGATCTTTCACCACGTAAAAAAGCTGAAGTGAAGGCCCTTGTGATTGCGAAAACATTTACAAACCGAGAAATATCACGAAGATTGAAGGTTTCTGAAAGTAGTGTACGACGCATAAAAAAGAAAATTGAGTCAGGGGAGGAATTAAGCCCGAAAAGAAAGAAAAGATGCGGTAGAAAACCAATTTTCACTCCACGGTCAGAGAGATGTTTGAAGAAAATTTGTCTACAAAACAGATTTGCTACCACAAAGGTAATAAAATCACAACTCCAGGATGCTAGCGTAAATGCTTCTGAGCGCACTGTTCGAAGAAAATTGAAAGAATTAGATTTCAAGGCTTGTCGTCCCGCCAGGAAGCCCAAGTTAACAGCTGCAATGAAAGCAAAGCGCCTGAAGTGGGCCAAACAATGGCAAGACAAAGATGTGGACTTCTGGAGATCGGTAAGATACAGCAATTTAATCAAAAATTGATACATTGTTATCATTTTCAGTTAAATAAAGCAAATAAACATGGAAGTTTATATATTTTTTCCTATTTTTGACAGGTCTGCTTCAGTGACGAAAGCACATTCGAAATTTTACAAAATAAAGCTCAGTATGTGCGTCGTCGTCATGGAGAAAAGTTTCATCCTGATTGTGTCGTCCCGACGGTTAAATATCCCACCAAAGTGATGATTTGGTCAGTCATCAGCGGCAAGGGCACTGGACGTCTGTACGTCGTCAAAGGAATAATGAGGCAAGATCAGTATAAAGAAGTACTGGAAAATCGGTTGATTCCGCAGCTCAGAGAATGGTTTCCAAATGGGGAACCATTCACTTTCATGCAAGATGGAGCTCCCTGCCACACTGCTCGGTCTGTTAAAGCTTTTTTGGCAGAAAAAAATATCCCTCTGTTGGATTGGCCCGGTAATAGCCCTGATATGAACCCCATTGAAAATGTGTGGGAGCTGATGAAAAGAGAAGTGGCTAAAGATGTGATTACCAACAAAACCCAGCTCCTAGAAAAGATTATTTATGTGTGGAATCATCATCCTCAAATGCAGGAGACAGTACAGTCTTGCATTGATAGCATGCCGCGCAGAATTAAAGCTTTGATAGCGGCTAAAGGTGGCTCAACTAAATATTGACTTTTACTAGCATTAATTTCACTTTTCTTTAAAATTTAATAAACTTACTCTTTTCTAAATTAATGCTGTTTTATTTATGTCAAATAAATAGGTAATTGATTGGATAATATAAAAATAAAAAACAAATCAATTTAAAATAATAAAACGGTACAATATCACTCGGTAATCAATATTTTACATGAAATCTTGCAGTGCGTCTAATAATTTGGCCAGGGACTGTATATATATA
Source organism: Parnassius smintheus behrii (assembly GCA_036936625.1). Classification (NCBI taxonomy): domain Eukaryota; kingdom Metazoa; phylum Arthropoda; class Insecta; order Lepidoptera; family Papilionidae; genus Parnassius; species Parnassius smintheus. The sequence continues at coordinate 49,165,128 of JAUPFT010000010.1, forward strand.
TATATATATATATATATATATATATATATATATATATATATATAATTAATTCATTATCTAAAAGTGATTTTGTTTTCAGCCAGAATTTTCCTGCAAGATAATACCTTCGTATATGTAGCGGCTCAATACAAAGCTCATTTTCCATCACATGTATTGGCGTGCTTCTTAAAAAACCACCAATAACTCTCATAGCTTGATTTTGCACTCGTTCTAATTTTTAAGGTGCGTTACACTACTACTATCATAGAGGAAACAAGCATAATCAATTCTGCTTCTTATGATTGTGATATACAAACGACGCAAATGTGATGGATGTAGACCCCACCCTGGCCCAGACAAATATTTAAAAATATTTAGAAACTTAAGCGTTTTTTCGGCAAGTTCATTTATATGTTTTCCCCATTTTAGACCACGATCCAACCATATACCTAAATATTTTATACTATCAACTACCTGTAAGGAGAAGCCATTAACTTTTAAGTCTATCAACTCACGTCTAAATCCACAGGAGAACACACACACTTTACTTTTTATAGGAGAGACATCTAGACCTATGTTGAAAAGCAGTGAGCTTACTAAATCCAATGCCTCTTGGAGATAGTCAACAGCTTCTAATAAATTTTTACGGCCCACGTATATAACAAAGTCATCTGCATATTGTGATATGCGAACCTTTTGTACCCCTTTGCATATTTGTGTCGTAATTATGTTGAATAGCAATGGTGATAATGGGTCCCTCTGAGCCAATCCTCTACCTGTATTTCGGCAAATTATGGCATTGTTAACTTGAATCTTTAATGATCTTTGACTGAGAAAATTCCATAGGTAATTACATATAGCTGAACCTATACCAAAACGATCCATAGCCTGAATTATGGAGTGCAGATGGCGCTGGCACACAAGTAACATCGTCTCGCTTAAATATTTAATTTAATAATAGTATCCGTGAGCTATTTTGTGTAATATTGCTAACATTCAGTGGCTTTAGCTACTATATAACAGTGATAGTGTTATCCATGTGAATTATTGTGTCAGAACGAAAGATTATAAGATTTCTAAATACGTTGTGTTTGAGTGTATTATGACAAAATACTAGTTTTACCTTTAATACGGGCTCCAGACTCCTGTGTGATTCACGGCGTGAATTCACGCCGTAATTTTGCCGCGAACTCGTCGCGAAAAACACATCCCTCCACACTCGCAACTCGTTTAGTTCGCGCGCTCGTCAAGAATGGACGCTGAAATATGCACTGCTAATGTCGTGACGCTATGCGCTTTGGCTCACGACAATTACGTGTAGTAGTATATAAAAGATAAAAAACCCGTATTTGTAGTTTTTTTACAATTATCGCTTTCTTCTAGAAAAGCAGCGATCACGTCAGAGGCAATTCAAATGGGCTTGTAAATTTTGTCGCTGCTTGCTACAGACTTCCTTTCAGAATCCTTCACCTTTTTCTTATAATTTCTATAACTGGACATTAGACTTTCTTTTTTTTTTCAATCAGTCACTTCAACGCTTTTTGTGGTAGAGCCATGCTTCAGTTATATTAGTAGTATAGTTGTAGCACGAATGGGTCGGCTCGACCGGAGAAGGACCACGCTCTCATAGAATACCACACGTAAAATAGTAGCTTAATGCTGCTGTGTTTCGTATGGTGAGTGTAGAGAACCGGAGACCCTTTTTACTGGAAACGAGACATTCCATTCTAGTCCTCATCGGTGAAAACACATCTGCATTTTGATTCGTAATCGAGGATAGATGTAGATGTCTATAGAATACAGCATCCACATACCATCAGGTGGACTTTGTGCTCGTTTGTCACCCTATCCTATAAGATAAAATAAAATAATACTCATTATTTCCTTTATTCGTATTCAATGCACTTTCATTTTATTTTTATGATCTTTGTGTTTAGCATCCCATAAAATGGGTTTGGCATGATAACACTCGATCAACAAGAGTTCCTGCTTGTTCGTCCAACTGACGCTCATTTTGACGCACCGTCCTCCGTAAAAATATACAAATAAGCACAACCTCACAGCAACGAGTCTCGCTCTCGCGCGTTACTGTTTTCACGCGCGAGTGTGGATGCGCTTGCGTTCACGGGAGGTTCACGGAGAACATGGCGTGAAAAGGCGCGAAGCCCGTGAACGGGCGCGAAAGCCATCCACATTCGCGGTTCACGCCTTTCACGGGTGTTCACGGCGTGAATGTGGAGGGCGCTTAATATAAAAGTTCAAAAGACGGTGGACATAGTGAAATTAAGCCAAACTATACTATTAGTAATTATCTTCAGTACTTTAAATACTTAGTAACCTTAATACTTAATCTTGTGACGGTTATATTTATATACCTACTCAGTATAATTTAAAATTTACTCATATCTCATAGGGAATTAAAGATCTGTGTAACGGCGCCATCTAGAAGTAAATCATAGAAACACAATTATCAATATTTTTCACCCGCTTTATTGAATTACCTTACTACTCGAGTTTACCTTCGCAAAGAGAAAGATGGCGCCTCCAACTATGAATAAAATTCTTTGTAATGGATGTTCACAAGAAATTATTTTAAGGGTTTAATGGATTCCAGCTGTACGAATGTCACCTTACGTGGTCGTGGCAATAAACCAAGTCCATCGGCTCCAACTGCACATACCTCAACTACATCGGATTTAGAGTCCACTGAATTGGCGACTGAACTAAGATTATTACGGCAAGAGCTGAAGGAGATGTGCATTAATATGCAGGAATTAAAGGGCACCATCACAAATCTTGTTGTGGCTATTAACGGATGCAACCAGCGACTTGACAGCCTCGAAGCTCGAGTGGAGGCCGTGGAATGTCATCAGAACAGTAGAAAATCAGATGACACCTGTTATTTAGAAACCATAATTGCTGATTTGAAGGCGGAACTCAACGATCGGGACCAAGAGTTGCTGTGTAATGACATTGAGATCTCGGGAATACCAGAGGAAAAAACGAACGATCCGTTCATCTGGTACTGGCAGTAGCTACTAAGTTGGGAGTCACTCTAGAGGAGCGAGACCTCGTGAATGCGAAGCGTGCAGGGCCCATTCGGCACGTAGTGGATCAAAAATTTGTCTTAGATCTCAATTCTGTAGAATGGGAAAGTGTTGTAAATGGCGATGTTGATAAAATGGTGGAAAATTTTAACAATATTTTACTTGACCTATACAATGTGTACGCTCCTGTTAGATCGTTTTATATAAAAAAACACTCTTTTCCGTGGATAACCTATACTTTTAAAGAAATCATAAAATTACGCGATGAATCACATGCTAAAAGTAGATTTACGAAACTTGATATTCATAAACAATATTACAAGGAATTAAAAAACATTGTAAGGACGGCAATTCACAATGAAAAATCTGCATATTTTAATAATTATATTAATACGATAAAAAACCCACGTAATTTATGGAAAAATATCAAACAAAACGTTGCTAACTTTAAGAAAAAAGACATTGAACTACCGTCTCATTTATGTAATCCGAATAATATAAATCATTATTTTCTTGAGCTCCCCGGCAATAATGAAGTCAGTTTATCACGTTTAACTAGCTACGAATTTGATAGATTTGGGCCTAGCACTTTTAAGCTTAATATGGTTAATGAAACAACTGTTCTTAATATAATAAAATATTTTAAAACAAATGCACAAGGTCATGATGGCATTACTCTGAACATGATAATATTAACTTTACCCAGAACATTGACAGTTATTACCGGAATAATTAACAAATCTATTGAAACAGGTGTATTCCCAAGGCAGTGGAAAATAGCTTTAGTAAAACCGATTCCCAAAAAGTCCAATCCAAATGACTACAAGGATCTCCGCCCTATAAGTATCTTGCCCTTTATGTCAAAAATTCTGGAAAGAGTAGTCTGTACACAGATGACGGAGTACCTTGAGGCTAATAATACCCTGCCTAAAAAGCAATCCGGATTCAGAAAGTCTCGTAGCACTGCAACTGCTCTCATGGATGTAGTGGATGATATTCTGACTGCACAAGATGTTGGAGAGGGTACTCTGTTAGTTTTGCTTGACTTTTCCCGAGCTTTTGATACCATTAACACCACTCTACTCTTATCAAAACTCGCTTACTACGGATTTGATAATTTAACAATAAAATGGTACGTTACATGGTAGAGCCATGCTGCAGTTATAGTAGTAGTATAGTTGTAGCACGAATATACCAAAAACTTATTTTCTCGCAGCGTGCGGTTAGGACAGCATCACGACTCACATACCCTAAGCATCACACAGCTGCCTTCCGTGGTAGTTTCCGTTTTGCTGCTACGAAGTGCTGGAATGGTATACCACCAGCGATCAGAAATAGTAAAACAGTTGCCACTTTTAAAACTTTATTAAAAAAGTTTCTGATTTCCGTACAAAAATCCAGCAAATAGGCATAAATGGTATGATTCAATCTCAATGCTAGTACCGTACATGCACATACGAACGCACACAATTTATTTTATTTTTTCTGTATGCATACCACCGTTCGTCCATCTCTACACTATCAAAGTTGCACTGACACATGGAATTTTGACAGTTTTTTTCTGATTTTATTTTATATTTATGTTTAGTTCATTTTTTCTCTTGCTGTTACTTGTCATCTGTACTGGTCCAATTCAAATTCCGATTTATTTAACTCCATATTAGGACTGCTACTCGACGTCCGCAGTACATCAGCGCTAAATTCATTACGCACAGTATACTCGTCCATTATATTAACAGACCTAATGTCCGGCACTTAGATAAAATGCATCGCTGCAGTTAACGGAAAACCAGTTTGGCACGCCGCGACACAGCGCGTAATCGCGCGCCGTATAGATCGTTGATTCACTTAACGTAAACAACTTAACGCACAATATAAACAACTACCTCGTACGCTTACCGACACGAGACTGAATTTCTAAGTTTTATTCTCTTGGAGATGCTTTTGGCCTGCAGATTATTAACACTGTAGAAATACAGTTCGCAATCAAAACTTCAGTCATATTTACTTATGCACTTAATGTGTAATGCATGACATGTAGGAAAGTACTAAAACATAACAGCAAGTTGTAAATAATTTATAATTGAGTCAAAGAACACAATCATTTCGATGAACCTTAATTTTAGAGGATTAAAATCATTAAACATGACTTTTCAAAATATCTTTAAATATTATCCAATTTGGCTTAACTTATTAACTAGATTTTTCTAATAACTCTATCTCTTTCACTATGTCACTTTTCTTTGAGAGTTTTTCTTTTTGATCTTTATCTGGATTCTTGAGTGCCCCTGATTTGATTTTTTCTTCAAGGGTCTCAATTTCTCTTAATTTCTTTCTTAGATTTTTAATTCTTTTAGCAGGGTCTACTTGAATTGGTGCAGTTATATTGGATGGAGTACTTGGTGTATTAAAGTTAGGTTCTGTTATTTCACATTTAGATAGTTTTTCCACTGCTTCTTCTATACCTGAAATATTTTTTAAAATAGCATTAAATTATTAAATTTCTTAAACATGCATGTCTAGACTGCATACTTATTTTTTATGTAATTGTAAATATATTTATTATATAACTTATAACATATTAAATAACTAAAGTTCACTATCTCCTCATCTCATCTCATGGTAGGGTTCTAACAACAAAATCGGTAATCCTGTTTACTTCTGAGTTCCAATGTAACTCTCATCACAGTTAAGCTACATGTCTTTAGAACTCTTTGCAGAAAAGCACTCAATAAATAATAAAAAAAAATTGGTTCGAAATCATCTATTAAAAACAATGCTTCTTACATGATTCATCAATGTTATAAGTATTGCTAAGCAGACTGTTGTATTTGTATGTACTAATATATTTACATATTGTATGTATGTTTATATCATGTATTTAATTATCATTACTGTTTTGTTTTATTCTATATTGCTACACCTATGTCAAATTCTCACCCCTCTATGGGTTGACTGGTAGAGACTGCCTGAAGACATTAAGTCAGCCCTTTATATTCTTTTGTTTTAAGAAATGCAATAAAGGATAAATAAATAGAGCTGTGTATAACAAACCTGTTTTCTTTTTCTTTTTCTTCTTATCCACATTCACTATCATACCAGGTATGGGTTGAATGATTCCACTGTGCCCTTTCTTTTTTTGAGCCTGGGCCACAATTTCTGGGGTTAGTCCCACCGGCAGTCCGGTATTTTGACGTGCCTTGAACTGCTTCCCTTTACTTTCATAGAGAGGAACTTCATCCTGAGGGACATAGCCCTCTTTAATCCGTCGAGGTTTTCTCCAAGTACCGTCTGGACGCTGTGTCGCTGGTATAAACTTACAACCTGATAAGAACGGGCATGACTGTGAAACTCAACTTAAGCATAAAATATCCAAAAAGGATACTCCCGCAAGGACTATGAGCTTAAAGCGAACGTCTAAAACCTAAAACTAGTAATTACACAGGAATTAAGAGGATGGTTTTATTTTATAAAAACGGTTAAATAATTTCCTTAAAAACTTTTAAAATTGCAATTACTAGTTGATAAAAACAGTTAAAAAGGGCGATATTATTATAAACGGAGCAAAATAATTAGTTCTCACCTTCAGCATCATGTTCATAAGCTGTTGTAGTAGCCATTCTAATAGCAAGAATGCGTTATTTTATTTCCATAAATTTTTATCATCTGGGAAATTTATTCCCTACGCTATTTTTGTATCCATGCATACAATTATGAATTCTGATTTTGACATTTGTTGTCTCCCACTCCCACAGATACAGATTAACTTTAACAACATACTACCCGCCTAGGGGTATTAGTGTTCTGTGATACTAGTAATTTTTTTATATAACTGGCTTTACGGCTCTGGAATCTAGCCCTTCTGAGCCTATCATTTCTTTCAGAATCTTTATTTTATCTTTACAATATGCTAGCTAAGTTTTCAGGAGATTTTCACGAAAGCTCAACCCAGCGGACTGTTGATGACGACAGCCACTCAAGTTCATAAGGCACCCAAGCAATCAAATTAACTTGAGGCTTAAATCAACATCAAAGCATTTGTTTCGTTGTTTTCTCCAATAGTTCACACGGGCAGACACTTAATTCACAAAAATCACATCATTTTTACGAATTAAAATCCACTTCAAGCGATTATTCAAGCGACAAAACAGGAGCGACAGTCAGTCAACGGCCAAGTTTCCTCCAAAACTCTATATACTCGTAGACAGAGAAACCTATAGACAAATTGACGCAGTCTTTCGCATTCGCACACGAAAAAGATAGATTTATGCACACGTCTTGCTTAGAAATGAGACAGAGCGGTGTGATTTTTTGTCACTTTCTCCGTGTCGGTTTTTTATTTAGCAAACTACACTTTGCTAAACAACTTTGACAGTTCGCATTGATCTAAGGAGTTTACGAGTTGGTTTAAGTGAGAAAAAAGTGTTTTGTGAGCTTAAGATTGGTGAATCATGTTCAGTTCAGTTCTTAGAACAATCAAAAATGTTATCTAAATATGTTTAAAAGTCATTAATGTTATTGTATAACCTAAAACTACGTTATCGTCCTTTCTCACTCGAGGCAACGCTAATCATTAGTCTATAGGTTTCTCTGTCTACGTATATACCAGACAGTTTTTATTTAACTGGTTTTACAGCTCTGGGTATTAGCCCTTTTGAGCCTAGCATTTCTTTCAGGATCTTCATTTTATATACTTTTTCCTCGCAATATGCTGATGATCATAAAGAATGATATATCTGAAACAAAATGTTTCAGATATATAATTCTTTAAGTTACCGAAGAATTTTAGTAGGAAGTTATGAAAGGTGAATTTATTACATTTTTAGGTACTTATAGCAAAAAATAATTAAGTAATAATTTATCTACGGAAGTAAAACCTACGTACTTTATTACAAAACTTAGTTGAAATTTACTTCACTATCCATGTATCTACTTACATACTGTTGCGCGCCTAAGTTGACGTCTGGTACCTGGCACTAGCGCCATCTAGTGTCGGGGACCAGAGTGAAGAGGGCTTCTTAGAAAATGTCAATCTTGAACTTTCCACTAACAGCGCTATCTAGTATCGAACAGAAGAATTAAGCTTTCTAGAAGCCCCACACTCGAACTTTCTGCGCCTGGTCGGTCGGCGCCCGTATTTACTGGAATATCCTGGATGTTTCGGTAGAAGAGCCCTATATAATGCCGTTGATAGCCGCGATCGGGGTAGTATTGAATTTAGCGAGACAAGCGAAGCTTTGGAGCGAAATAAAGTGAATCAGTGTGATTAATTATTAGTATCTTTTAAGTTTTAATTGGTGTTAGGTAATAAAAATGTAAATTTTGGTAATTCAATCGGCAGTTTTTATTGTCACGAACCTCAAGCTCGTAACAATACATATACTTATCTTTTGTTATTAAAATAACCTAAGCTGTGGGCGTGTTGTTTTTCGTGTAGCGGTTAGTTAATTAGCGCCAACCCCTTCAATCCCCCTTCACACATCTTCCCTATCGTCTTAAGGAGAAAAGATGTGAGGCTAATGGGTCTGTAGGATTTAGGTTCAGTATAGTCGATCTTACCTGGTTTGGGTAATGAACGTGACTTTCATTTCCCTCCATCCCCTAGGAACATATTTAAGAGCCAAACAAGCTCTGATTATGGCAACATGTCTGACTATTAGGACTTTACCCCCCCCCCCACTGTAGGAGGGCCGGCAATAGGCCGTCAAGTTCTGCCATCTTATAGGGAGGAAACTATGAATGGCCCAATGGATTTTATCTATCGTCACCACTCTCTGTGCTAAATTTCAGTCTTCTTCTGTTGGTGTTAGTGTATTTTCAAGCCGGTTTACCCTTTCTTTTACACAGCAACCTAGGAAGTGGGTTTCAATTAGGATGCGTTTGGATTCATCCGGCAATGTTGAGTATCTTCCGTCCGGTTTCTTTATAGAGATGGTTCCCGGCGTGTTCGGCTTAGCTAGGATTTTACTCCGATTCGCTTGTTCACAGGTCGGTTCACAGGGCGTCGATACATGATACATTTTTTGTATACAGACTTTTTTGTATAATAGTCAATCCATTGAGTTATTCATGGCCCTATGTAGGGCTTTTCTTACCTTCTTACGTTTCCTAGCTAGTTCTTTACCCCACCACGGTGGCTTTACTTCAGCATGTCTTGGTGGAGTGATTTGTTTTTTTTTAGTAACAGCTGCTACCTGTTCTTCTAGAAGCGATTGATCTGCTATGGTATTTGTCCCGTCAACACCCACGAGCGATGACGTCAGCCTATTAAAGTATTCTGTTTTAATAGCAGGGATATCGATGATACGCAGCAGATCCATCAGTAGTCTCAGCATGAGGCCTCTCTCGACACATGCCATCCCGTTATTAGTTGAGCTACTTCTTCTGTTGCAAGTGTGAGGTCGATTATTGTGTGACAACTTTTATTTATGAAAGTTGGTCCAGAACCTGTGTTTAAAATGGTTAGGTAGTGCTAAATAAATATTCAACTAACATCTTACCTCGTTCGTTGGGTTTTTCCATTCCGCAAAGGGTTCGCATAGAAGCAGCTCGGTAGTTGTGCTCCCTAAGTAATATTTTGTTTCGAAAGTTTTTAATCACGTTTAAAGTTAGTATGCATAAGATCTCGTAATTATAGTGCGTAAAGGTTGTGTTGTAATATAAAATTCTCAAGAAAACCTAGTCTTAAAGTATATTTAAACAAAGAAAAGTTGAAATCGTTTGTTTTTGTTTACATTGAGCGGTAGAGGAATAATTGTGAGTGCCGGTGTGCTGAGCTCCCTGATACGCAAACTGCGATCTTACTCGGACTGTAGACTGTTAATAATCACATACGCCCGGCTAGTTTGTAATGCATCGCCCGATCGAGTACTGATAAGGTAATACTGGTTGTACAACGATAATTCCGTGCAATAATAAAAAATATGATAATAAATAATTTGCATCCACGAGTACAAGATCGTATGGTTTGTCTTTCGATCGTAACCTAATTATATTTGAGTGGATTTATGATGTCTAATGCAAATTGGGGCTGTTGCTTTTGCGAAAATGATAACTGTGACGAATTTATTGTTTGCGTTAAATGTGAAAAAACATATCATTATGCATGTATGATAATTGATCGTAAAATTATTACCTCTGATTTACTAGCGACATGAGCATGCCCCGAATGTGTCCACCCACAACCAAAAACGGCAAATAAAGATAATACACCTGTGAGAAATGTCAGTACCGTAAGAGGAAACACAAGAATAGCCATTGGATCGCCACAGTCTGATCCCGAAAAAGTGAACATTTCTATGGAAGACATCCGTCAAGTGGTAGAAGGTGTGATGGAAGATAAAATAAGCGATCTATTTAAAAGATTTAATGAAAACTGGGTTGGAATCTTCGCCAAGGAAATTAAACCAATGAGAGACGAATTGTCGAGTATTAAAGAATCTTTAACATTCATTAATGATCAATATGAACACATAAAGAAAGAAAATGAAGCCTCTAAACTAAAAGTAACAACTTTGGAGAAAGAGAATGCAGAACTGAAAGGAACTGTACATGCATTAGCTCAGAGAGTAAATCAAATCGAACAACACTCACGTCAATGTAATTAAGAACTCCAGAACATTCCTGAGTCAAGAAATGAAAATCTTAAAACAATGATAACAAAGTTGAGCGAAGTCATTGGTAGCTCTCTGAATGAAGAGGACATTCTAAATTGTACACGCACTGCCAAAATGAATCACGAATCCAAGCGTCCAAGATCTATAATAGTGCATCTAGCTTCACCTAGGATTCGCGATGATATGCTGGCGATGGCCTCAAAATAAAACAAGGTGAACTCACAAAACAAACTTAATGCAGCACATCTTGGATTAATAGGACACGCGACTCCTGTTTTTGTAACTCAACATCTATCCCCAGTGAATAAGGCTATTCATGCGGTGGCTAGACTCAAAGCAAAGGAGAGCGGATATAAATATGTGTGGGTGCGTAATGGCAGAATATTTATGAGGAAGACCGATGAGAGTGACTATATTCTGGTAAAAAGTTTAGAAACCCTAAAAAAAAACTTATCACAAAAAGAATTACTTAATTCTTTTTGTTCCTTTCTTTCTTATTGTCTGTTATATGGTAAGGTTTTTAATAAAATACGATACGCTAAAATTGTACTATCAAAATTGTAATGGTCTTAAGACCAAAACACATGGTTTCTATAATCAAATACTATGTAACAACTATGAAATAATAATACTCACTGAGACTTGGCTAAATGATTCTGTTTCGAATCGAAAGTAGTGAACTTTTTGACCCTAGATATGTAATATATAGGAGAGATAGATCTTCTGTCAGTAGTACTAAGAAAGAGGGAAGGGGGGTTTTAATAGCAGTATCTAGGAAATTAAAATCAAAGCGTTTAAAAGCTTGGGAGTCGGATCTGGAGGATTTATGGGTTTTAGTCGAAGAGCAAGTTTCTCACTCAATTTATCAAATTGCTTTCTGTGCCATTTATTTAACATGTCCTGTAAAAAGTGTAACTTATGATAAATTTTATGACACATGTACTAGCGTCCTGGAAGAGAAGTGTCTACATTGTATAGTGGGTAATTTTATTCTATTTTCCATAAATTGGAGCTTGTTAGATGAGGATCCTGCGAAATGCGAGCTTTCGACTGTTAGTCAGTCATTTATTGATTTTTTAAACGTCAATGATTTGAAGCAGTACAGTCGTATAAAGAATCAGAGTTTAAATAGAACACTTGATTTGGTTATTGCAAATTTACCAAACTGCACAGTAGAACAGGCACTTTGCCGCCTCAGTAAAGTTGACAGGCACCATCCTCCTCTTGACATAAGTATTAAGCTATTAAATGAAATAAGATTACCTTTTAACACTGAAAACGTACAATTAAATTTTTATAGAGCTGACTATGATAGTATTTGTAAAGAATTAGCGAGTTGTGATTGGGTCAAGCTACTTGATGGGTTGACAGATGTAAATAACATGCTACAAATTTTCTACCAGAAAATTCGGGCTTTTATCAAAAAATTTGTCCCCAATAAATCGTCAAAGAACAACAACTACCCACCTTGGTTTGATCGGAATCTAATTAGAACTCTAAAAGAAAGGTATAAAGTTAGGTGTCGTTACAAGAAATATTGTTACGAGCTTAAGGTTCGTGACAATAAAAACTACCGATAGAATTACCTAAATTAACACTTTAATTCACTTTACACTAATTAAAGTTAAAAACACTAATAATTAATCAAACTGATTCACTTTATTCCGCTCCGAAGCTTCGCTTGTCTCGCCAACTTCAATACTTCCCCGATCGCATCTTGCAGCGCCTATAAATATAAATTAGCACCGAAATATCCAGAATATTCAAGTAAACACGCGCAAGGTACCGAGAGTTCAAGTTTCAACTTCAAGAAGTTTAGTTCTTCGGTTCAAGACTAGATGGTGCTAGTGCCGTCGACTTAAGCGCGTAACAATATTAAAATCCTAGAGATGAGCTTGAACTGCAATTGCTAAGTAAAAGATGTACGCAAATGGCCACAAATTGCTACAACACATATATAAAACTAATAGAGTGTGACATAGCAAAAAACCCAAAACTGTTTTGGTCCTTTGTCAAGGCGAAACGTGGTGGCTTAGGCGCCTATCCCCCAATGACTGACGGTACGACGGTAGCTTCTGATGGAGTGGAAGCTTGCGAACTTTTTTCTTTACACTTTTCATCCGTGTACTCTGAAAATACTAAATGTACAGAGCAGGATTATGTTTATGACCATTCAGAGTCCTTGAAATTAATTGAAAGTAATAGCCTTCACCTAGCACAGCTGAAAATTGATCATGATACCCTATTAAATAAATTAAAAAGCATTAGGAGGTCATTGTAGAAGCGTGCTCGTCGCGACCCCTGTCAGCCCTTTTCAGGGCTGCAATTCTACACAGCTGCGCACCCATGCAAACGAGGGTTAGGGCGTCCCCCCAAGGCGACGCACACCAGCTCGTCCCCGTTGGTGTGGAATGCAGCGCGCAAAGCGGCGATGGGGACCGTCACCCGTCTCGCACAGCCTGACACGGCGGAAGGTAGAGGACGGAGTGCAGAGTTGGCACGTGGAATGTTAGAGGGGGCATGAGAGATAAGACGAATGAGTTGATCGAAATAATGAAAGAAAGAGAATTAGATGTCGTGTGTATGTCGGAGACCAAACGGAAAGGCAGTGGTACTGAAGAGCTCCCTGGCGGGACGTTAGCTATATGGTCCGGAGTCCCGGAAAGCGAGAACGCCTGCCAGGGAGTGGGAGTGCTGTTGTCGTCCCGGTTGGTCGATCTTATGACTGAATACAAGGTTGTGAACTCAAGACTTCTCTGGGTTCGCTTCAAAATGGGACTGACGAAGTTATTCCTTTTGGCTGTTTATGCGCCGGTAGCTTCGTCGTCCAGGGCTGAGCTGGAGGAGTTTTGGGAGAATGTAAGAGAAGTTCTAGATTTGGTTAAGGGAAACGAAAGAACTGTTGTATGTGTTGATTTGAATGGATGGGTAGGTATCGCTCGACCAGTATACGAGTAGGTGCTTGGAAAGTTTGGCGATAAAAGGGTTAATGATGCTGGCAAGCTTATACTGGCTGTATGCAAGGAAAAGGGTCTTCTTGTGACAAACACTATGTTTAATCACAGGAAAATCCATATGTACACCAGAGAGAGAAAGAATGAGAGAAGTATGATTGATTTGTTCCTGGTGGATGACCGACTGCGAAAACAGGTGATGGATACACGAGTGTTCAGGGGTGCTGACCTGGGAACGGATCATTATCCAGTAATTACTAGATTTAGGGGTTTGTTCGCGGGTTGGCGCTACCGGACGGCAGTAACAGAACCACAGTCGGTCTGTCGCATCCGAAGCTGGAAGCTTCAGGAAGCGGATACTAGGGACAAATATCACACGAGGGTAGCCAAAAAGCTTGACACCATCGATGGCAGGAAAGAATGTGTGGAGAGAACATGGCAGAACCTTAGGGATGGAATAGTAAGTGCAGCGGAAGAAGTATGTGGAACGACAAAAAGAGGTAGTAGTAAAAGAAGAGATGCATGGTGGAATGATGAAGTGAGAGAAGCTGTAAAAAAGAAGAAAAAAGCATGGTTAGACTACTTGGTCTCTAGTAACGATGAGCATATGAGAGAGAAGATGAAAGAAAGATATAAGCTGCAGAAAGTTCATGCGAAAACATTGATTGAGGAAGTACGTGAAAGGTGTAGAATAGAAGCGGACGAGAGGTTGTCGCACAACTTTAGGGAAAACTCCAAACTCTTCTGGAAAGAGTTTGGAAGGTCCCGGAGTGGTGCGACAGCCTTAAGAATGAACAAAGTGCATTCGAGAACCAATGACGTCCTCTCAGAAAAATCGGACGTCATGCAGCGATGGAGTGAATTTTATAGATAAATGTATGCATGTCATGATCTTAGTGAAGGATCCGGGGGTGACGCCGTGACTGGCACGCCAGACACGGACCTCGATGACACTAAGGTCATCAGCATGAAAGAGATTGAACGTGCGATTCGAAGTTTGAAATGTGGTAAGGCTGCGGGACTAGACAGAGTTACTGCTGAAATGGTCAAGTACGGTGGGCCTCGCGTCTGGGACAGCTTTCATCTGCTGTGCAATTTGTGCTGGCGGACGGGAGATGTCCCAGATGATTGGCGATCCGCAGTCATTGTGCCTTTATATAAAGGTAAAGGTTCACATTTTGACTGCGGGTGCCATCGGGCGATCAGCTTGACCAGTTTAGCAAGTAAAGCTTACTCGAAGGTTTTGACACGTAGGATGCAAGAGAAATCGGAAAGATTCTTATGGGAGGCACAATGCGGATTTAGACCTGGAAGAGGATGCACGGATCAAATGTTTTCTCTCCGCATGATCATGGAGAAGCTTCTGAGTGTTAACCAGAGGATTTTCTGTGCTTTTGTGGATCTGGAGAAAGCATTTGATAAGGTTATAAGGAAGAAAATGTGGGAACTGTTGCCGGGATATGGTGTGGATGGTCGATTGTTAAGGGCTGTGCAGTCACTTTACTATGACTGTAAAGCCTGTGTGCGGGTAGGGCATGACCTGTCACCCATGTTTAGCGTCCAAGCGGGCGTAAAACAGGGTTGTGTCATGTCTTGCTGGCTGTTCATACTGTATCTCGACAGCTGTTTACAGAAGCTGAAAGATAGCTGTTTGGGTGTGAAATTGGGTGACATAAAAGTTAATTGTCTGCTGTATGCTGATGATGCAGTGCTTATTGCACCATCAGAAACAGAACTGCAGGCATTAGTCATGTGTATGAAAGAGGAATGTGAAATTAAAGGTCTCCGTTTGAATGCTAATAAAACTAAGGTTCTGGTATTTGAAAAGGACGAAGAGAGAACGAAATGTGAAATATGGGTAAATCAGGAATGTCTAGAACAGGTAAATGAAATTGTATACTTGGGGAGTGCTTTCAGCCGGGATGGAAGATGTGATTTAGATGTGGATAGGCGTGTCGCTGCCGGAAACAAAGTCAATGGTGCCCTGAATTCATTAGTAAAAAGGCAAGGCGTGGTGAAGAGTGGACGCCTTGCAATACATAACGCATTGTTGGTACCGACTTTGTTATATGGCAGCGAAACCTGGGTATGCCAGAAGAAGCATAAAAGCAAGTTGAATGCAGTGGAGATGCGATCTCTTCGTAAAATATGTGGCGTTACCATAGCCGACCGAAAGCGAAACGAAGAGATTCGCAATATGGCAGGATTGAAAGATGACCTTATCACAAAAATTGATAGGGGCGTACTCCAATGGTTTGGGCACGTTGAACGAATGAGTGAAGACCGAATGGTGAAGAAAATATATAGAGCGAAAGTAAATATTAAAAGGTGTCGAGGTAGACCGAGACTAACTTTCGAAGACCATGTGAGCAAATTGCTCGAAGAGGGGAGGGTCAAGAGTACTCGGATACCTAGACGTGCATGTATGAAGAAGTTAATGAACCTGAAAGAAGCGAAAGAGGTATGTAAGGATCGTGACACTTGGCGATCTGTTCTCTCTGGCTACCCCGTTAGGGATGGTGCGTGAAGATAAGTTAAGTAAGTAAAAAGCATTAAATGTAATAAAGGAGCAGGTCCTGATGGAATCCCTCCAGTGTTTGTAGTCAGATGTGCTGAACACCTGGTTAATCCACTATTAATTATATTCAATTTTTCTCTTTGTACTGGGCAGTTTCCTACTCTATGGAAAATAGCTAAAATCGTTCCGGTTCATAAAACGGGCAGTGAGGATTGTGTAAGAAATTACAGGCCGATCTCTATACTATCAGTCTTTGCTAAATTATTAGAGTCAGTTATTTGTCCTTATATTCAGAGACATATCAATCTTTACTTAACCACTAGCCAACATGGGTTCGTTAAATCTAGGTCTACGAGCACTAATTTGGTACATAATACGAAAATACTAATTGAAGCACTTGATGCGGGGAAACAAGTCGACGTAATATATACTGATCTTAGCAAAGCATTTGATCGGGTCCCACATGACATATTGGTTTGTAAGTTAGCTGCCTACGACATTACTGGTAGTATGTTAAAAAGGCTAAAATCGTATTTAAAGGACCGAGCGTTTTTTGTAGTGGTGAATGGATATCAGTCAGGTTTAAATAATATTAATTCTGGTGTGTCCCAAGGGTCTCATCTTGGACCGATTCTGTTTGGGGTGTTCGTAAATGAAATTCCAGAATTGATGAAATGGTCTCGTGTGTACTTGTATGTGGATGACTTAAAAATTTGCAAGACGATTGTGGAAGAGAACGATTCAATAAAGCTACAGAACGATTTTGATCAACTGATTAAATGGTGAAAAGTAAATCGTATGGACTTAAACATTAGTAAATGTTTCTATGTGCAATATGCGAGAAAAAGTAACACTATCGACTATAGCTATCACATTGGATGTAATAAAATACAGCAGTTAGACCAATTTAGAGACCTCGGAGTCATATTTGATAAACAATTAACTTTTGTACCCCACATTGAAAACATTGTTGGGTTTTGTCATAAGACATATCAAAGTCTTTCGAAGTGCAGAAGTATATTAGAGTGCTGTGCTGTAGTCTGGAGACCTCATTACTCTGAGTATCGAGTGGATCCAAAAAAGATTTATAAGACATTTGTCATACGCAAGCGGATTTAGAAGTAATAAGTAGCGTGTATCGTATGAAAATAATTTGATATGACGGGACAGCGAGGTTGGCAACTGGAAAAATTGTGTTTAACGGCTAACGGATTTTTAACGGAACGACAAAATTTATGTTTTTTTCGAAATAAAAATAATTTGGAAATGGCAAAAATTAAATTATAATTTTATTATTTTTTTTAGTTTATAAATACGAAAAAATGTGCAATACAATGAATAATTGACACTTGTCTAACGTACTTGGCGGGATTTGACGGGATTATAGTGTTCTGTGTATATACTAGAGAGCAACAAAAAACAATAGCATAGAGTAATATATACAGAAAATAGCAAATAGTAAACATTAGTGTCAAATAGTGTTAATATTTACTAAATTCCTTTCATAATTTATATTTTCTTTGAACACAAAGCACAAACTAATCAAATAATGCGTAGTATCCCCTTAGTAGTCTGTAGAAGTCTGTGAAACTAATGAACAACTGATACTTACCTAGCCTAATTTAAAATTTAAACATTACTTTGGCTTTAATTTTCTACATAATTATATTAATATAATATATTTATATATTATTATAATATTTATTTATATAATAAAAGAAAATTATATTTTATTACACATAATTTCTATTTACATACATATTCATTGAGATTTTACTTGTTTTGGTAGCTATTAAATATTACAGTTAAAATTATTTATTATAATAATTTATTAACTGGTGAATTACATATATTATTTATTGATTGACTGATATTGTTAAAATGTCGAAGAGAATACGATTACTTACGTCGAAAAACAAATCTAAGATAAATAATGAAAAAGAATCCGATGATATGAAAGGTATATTATATTACGTTTTTTATTTTAGCTAAAATTGCCATGATTTGATATGATTTAGCATTAACAAATCTTTCTTTGTTTATAATATTTATAATGTAATTCAGATAAAGAAGTATTCACAGCGCGTGGACGCTTAAAAGGTGCTTTAATGGAAGTTCTAGATGAATCTGATGGTTCATCTGGCCCTAGTCCTGTTAAACGTGAAAGGTATTATTTAAACTACAATAAATTAACTTTATATTTTTGATTGTAATTTATTTTGAATGAAATATAATTATTTCGCAAGCATTATTATATGTTTAGTAACACATCTATATATTTATGCTTAGAAGAACTAGTCAAGAACGAGAAAGAGATTGCACATCTGAGGAAGAGGATAAACCTGACAAAAACTTCTTATCAGCAAGGCAGTCCTATGTATTGAAACTTTTTGATAGAAGTGTTGACCTCTCCCAGTTTAGTGAAGACTCTCCTTTGTACCCAATTTGTAGAGCATGGATTAAAAACCAGCCAAAGGCAAACTATAGCACATTTGGGTAAGTAAGGAAGAATGATTTATTTTTATAATATGACCTATGTGTATGTTAATCGGTATATCTAGGCCAAAGTGTAAAACAAGAACAACTTGAGAGTCCAGAGGAGAATGTGTCAACTGCAGTTCAGTATTCTGCAGACTATTACTGTCCTGCTCGACATGTCAAGGCGGCTCGGGGGCGTGGCATGCAGCAATACATTTGTGACTCGCAGGTGTAGCCATCCAGTATATAGCATTTCCACTTAACTTTTCAACTGAATTCAAAAAAAGCAGGAGGTTCAGTTTGCTTAGTTTGCGACGGGCTGTTTTCCGCAACTCCACGTCTATGCGCGTATTTTGCGTGTGGGTAGGAATAATGTGATTATTCGAGCCATGAGAGCTCAACAGTCCCTTGATGTTGCATGCAACTTCGGGGAGTGATCCTGGCGTGCCGAGATGTTTACCCCTGTACGTAGCGACCTCCGGACATTTCAGTAGCACATGGGCCGCCGTTTCTTCCTCCCTCATACATGCCCTGCACAGGGGACTATCTGTAACACCTATAGTAAATAAATGTTTGTTAAAGGTGCCGTGTCCTGTGATAGCACTTGTTACTATCCTGATCTGCGGCTTCTTCAGTCTCATTAGAACTTTGGTTAAGCGACTGTTTATTACAGGTAGGGCCTCCCTAGCTTGTCTACAGTCTACTAGATTTTTCCAAAGCTGAGCGTGTTGATTAGTGAAGTGTCTACGTACCATTGAATGAACGTTACCAAAGGGGATTGGTATGATTGGCCCTATAGTGGCCAGAGCCGATCCTCTTCTGGCCAGTTCGTCCGCTGCATTGTTGCCTCTGGATCCACTGTGTCCCTTTATCCATTGCAGAGTCACATTGTTGTTTTTACATACCTCATTTAATCGTTGATGGCATTCATATATTAGTCCCGAGTTCATCACATTGCAACTCAGAGCTTGTAGTACCGCCCTACTGTCGGTCAGTATTCTGATGGGGAAGTCATTAACCTTCCTAGCATCTATTGCTATGGCCGCTTGAATGATACCCATACATTCCGCCTGAAAGACCGTGTTATAGGTACCCAGCGGTGTGCATATGTGAATATTGAGGTCTTCAGAGAAAGTTCCAGAACCTACATCTTCATTTGTTTTAGAACCATCGGTGAAAATTCTAAGCTCTTTTGGGCTTAATCCTTCCGGCTGGCTGTTTTCATTTAATTGTATCTTGTATTTCTTATCGAAAACAAATTGTTTAGGAATCCTATCATATTTGGCTTGTAGGATAGGAATTTCTGAGTGAATTCTATCAATTATGCCTGTATGAGGGACACTATTCTTACTCCAAAGATTTAGGGTCTTGAGTCTGATAGCAGCTAAAGTCGCTTCTTGTTATATATGTAGATGAAGCGGAGTTAGCTCCAGCATCGCTTCCAAGGCTGCTGTTGGCGTAGTTCTTATGCAGCCTGTGGCAGCAATACATGCCAGTCTCTGGTAGCGCTGAAGCTTCTTAATTGTGGTGGCTTCATTGGTTTTGGTCCACCATACCAGAGCGCCGTATGTGATCATGGGCCGAATTACAGTTTTGTAAAGCCACAGTATGATTTTTGGCGTCAGTCCCCATCTTTTGCCAATCATGTTTCTGCATTGCCAGAAAGTTATACTAGCTTTGTTGATTTTGTTTTCTATGTGTTTATTCCAGTTAAGTTTGCTGTCCAAGGTAAGACCTAAATATTTTACCTCAGAGGATAGCTGGAGTTTTGTGCTGAAAAGACTTGGAAGATGATAGTTATTCAGCATTCGTTTTTGTGTGAACATTACTAAAACCGTTTTATTTGGGTTGACGGTTAAGTCGTATTCCCTGCACCATCTCTCCACTATACAGAGATCCGCTTGGGTCAGGTCGCACACAATGCTTGCTGTCTTTCCCGAGACCAGTATTGTCAGGTCATCAGCATAACCTACTGTATAGAAGTGATTAGTATTTAATTTGCTGATGAGTTCATTAATGACCATATTCCACAGGAGAGGTGAGAGGACCCCACCCTGCGGGCAGCCTTTCTTAATTAGGATTGGTTGAGATTCACCAGCAATCTTTATTATTTGTGTACTGAGCATGCAAACTATCCAGTCGATCAGTGCCGGTTCAACTTTATGTCTACTGAGTGCACCTTTTATGCTGGAGAAGTTCGTTCTGTCAAAAGCACCTTCTATATCTATGAAGGAACCTAGACATATTTCTTTGTTTTGGATGGCCTCTTCAATCTTTGTAATTACCTGATGAAGTGCCGATTCTGTTGATTTGCCTAGACTGTAGGCGTGTTGCTTGTCGTGTAGTGGTAAGTTCATTAGCGCCGACCCCCTTAATTCCCTTTCACACATCCTCTCCATCGTCTTTAGGAGAAAGGATGTGAGGCTAATGGGCCTGTAGGATTTAGGGTCAGTGTAATCGCTCTTACCTGGTTTGGGTATAAATGTGACTTTCACTTCCCTCCATCCCCTAGGAACATATTTAAGAGCCAGACAGGCTCTCATTATGGCAACAAGTCTGACTATTAGGGCTTTACCCCCCCACTGTAGGATTGCCGGGAATATGCCGTCAGGTCCTGCCGCCTTATGGGGGAGGAAACTGTGAATGGCCCAATGGATTTTGTCCATCGTTACCACTCTGTGCTAAATTCCAGTCTTCTACTGTTGGTGTCAGTATGTCGTCATGCCGGTTTGCCTCCTGGGTTAAGCAGCAACCTGGGAAGTGCGTTTTAATTAGGATGCGTTGGGCTTCATCCGGCGATGTTGAGTAGCTACCGTCGGGTTTCTTTAGAGACATGGATCCCGACGTGTTCTGTTTAGCTAGAATATTCGTTATCCTATTTGCTTGTTCGCAGGTTTCTATGTTGCCACAGAATTTACGCCACCCAGTCGAGCGTCGATACCTGATACATTTTTTGTATTCAGACTTAGCTTTCTTATATAGTAGCCAGTCTTCATCCATTGAGGTATTCATGGCCCTATTTAGGGCTTTTCTTACCTTCTTACGTTTCCTATCGAGTTCTTCACCCCACCACTGTTGCTTTACCTCGGCATGCCTTGGTGGAGTGATTTCTGGACATGATTCATGGTAGCTATCTATCATGGCCTTAGTAACAGCTGCTACCTGTTCTTCTAGGAGCGACTGATCTGCTATAGTATTTATCCCCTCAGAACCCGCGAGCGAAGACGTCAACCTATTTAGGTATTTTGTCTTGCGGGGATTTCTCCATGGTGGTGTAGAGGGGATATCGACCTGTAGTGCGAAGCAGATCCATCTATGGTCTGAGCATGAGGCCTCTTTCGACACATGCCATCCCGTAATTAGTTTGGCTGCTCCTTCTGTTGCAAGTGTGAGGTCGATTATAGTGCGACAGCGTTTGTTTATGAAAGTAGGTTCAGAACCTATGTTTAAAATGGTTAGGTTAGTACTAAATAAATATTCTACTAAAACCTTACCTCGTTCGTTTGGTTTCTCCATTCCCCAAAGGGGATGATGTGCGTTGGAGTCCGTCCCGATCACAACCTCTAGTCCGGTCCTCTCGCAGAAGTTCACCAGCCTGCTGAGGTCATGAGGGGGAGGAGTGTCTTCCTCCGGCATGTAGACCGAGGCAACGACTAATCTTCTCTCCTGTGTGTATTGTATTGCCACTGTATACATGTCTCTAGAACAGAAATCTGTTAATGGTTGTGCACAGATATCTTTAGTAGTGTAGATACACGCTCTAGGCTTTTCGTGTTCAGAGCTGTAGAATAGCTTACCTTTTAGGTTGTTTAGGCCTTTAATTTTACCAGCCCCAACCCACGGCTCCTGGATTAAGGCTATGGCAGTCCTTTGAACCTCCAACCACTTGCGTAATTGAGCCGACGCAGTTTCGCTGTGGTGGAGGTTGGCCTGCACTAGGCTAGTTTTGGACGAAGGGCACGCCATCATTGATCGCGTCCTCCCCGTCCCCGCCCAAAAATAGGCCTGCCAGAAGATCTCGGGGTCTCTTCGTCAGCCACCGAGTCGGAAGTGGTCGGCAAAATGCAGTCCTCTTCGTCACTCAGTGAGCTGCCGCTGAGCCCGATCTCCACTGGGGGCTTCGGCTCAGTTGTGCAGGCCGTTTTTTCACTGGACTTGGCCTCCAGTGATTCCGCTGTACCGGTAACCGTGGCTCCGGTATCCATAACTTCCGGGTTGTTTTCTACCTCTTTGCTCGGTGGAGTGTCAAAGAATTTACCTCCACGACCCTGGAATTTTACGTATATCGCCCCGCATACACATGCGAGACGGCGTCCGGCCTTTATCAGGGTCGGGATGTGATCCTCCGGCACCGAAACAACGAGGAACCACCCGTCCGTCTGCTTATCAGCCTTGAGTAACAGCCAGTCCCTGATGTTAACCCAGCGGTTCTGGTACGCCAGCACGCGACCAATATCACGTGAGTCTTTCCAGGCTCCTTGGGCATCAGGGATTAGGATACCACATTTGACTCTTTGTGGTATCTCCGACTGTTTCTTTATTTTCAGCAAGGTGTTGGATTTGAGATCGAGGGTAGCAATATTCCCCTTCAACCAGTCCAGAGCCTTCTGATCGTCGCACCACAGTTTCAGGACACCCTCCGTATAAACGGGTTTGCCCCATAAACTGGGCCCGACGCATCAGGGTCCTGGCTACTCCACGCCTCGCTGATTATCTTCCTCTGTATTGCTACGAGGATGTCGTCTGCTACTTCCTTCGTAATGTGACCTGAACGCGCACACGTTAAGGCCACACCCAAATCTGCTCTAGCAGCGGAAGCGTAGCTCGTTCTTGCAGCCTTTGGTTGCTGTTCGAGTCGCACTTTTTTGTGTTCCCCTCTAGGCGAGGTGGACTCTTCCAGCATCTTTTTGGCTGCTCTTTCCTTCTTCCCAGGACGCTTGGCCGCTCGCTGCTTCCTGGCGGATATCCTAGATCTGGTTCCCGCGGCCGCGACTTCCACTTGGGTTGGATTTTTATCCTTCCCAGCTTCAGTGCAAGTGTAGTGCAAGCAGGAGGTTTTCAATTCCACTATATTTTTTTTTATGTGTGTGTTACCTCAGAACTTTTTTCTAGTTGAACCAATTTTGATAATTTTTTTTTGTATTTAAAAGCTGGTGCTTCCCATATAATTTGATCAAGATCTAATCAGTAGTTTTTGAGTTATCCTTAGTAATATGTATTTAATTGACTTCGACTACATTGATGATGTTCTCATTTTATTTATTTCAAGTTGGTTGTACAAAATAAACTACTAACTACTAAATAAGTAAATATTTACTTATTTAGTCCTTAGATTTCTAATTGTTGGAAAAAGAAAGTAATTAATAAATGTCCTGATTAGTAATGCATTTTTTGAAATTTCTCTTTAAGGCCTAAATCCTAAGTTATGCTATAGCTATACAGTTTTATTGTGTCCTTAATTACAATTAGGTTAAATAAACTGTATATATCCCACTGCTGGGCACAGGTCTCCTCTCATTTCTAAGTGGTGTATGGAGTAAATATTTTGCCATGCTGCTCCAGTGCAAGACATTACTTTTTTATATAGGATAGGTTGACAAACAACTACACAGTCCACCTGATGTTAAGTGGTTACTGTGACCCATAGACATCTATATCTATCCTCGATTATGAATCAAAATGCAGATGTGTTGACGTGAGGACTAAGATGGAATGCCTCGTTTCCAGTAAAAAGGTTCTCCAGTTCTCTACACTCACCATACGAAACACAGCAGCATTAAGCTACTGTTTCACGCTGGTATTCTGTGAGAGCATGGTCCTTCCCCGGTCAAGCCGACCCATTCGTGCTACAACTATACTTCTGATATAAATGGGCTCTTCCACGTATATTGTATATTTTTTCTCAGGCATGTTGGTTTCTTCACAAGGATTTTCCACCAAGAAACAAAAGTGGTAACCACATGTCATCAACATTAAAAATCTCAATTAGCAATTTTGTTAGTGGCGGCAGTGATCCAACCTATTTTGGAGTACTAGCCTTTGAGTTACTACTCCAGTAAGCAGGTATAAAAATATACACAAATTGTTGTGTAAGTAAACATTTACTGTGCCATATCTGTGCGTGAAGGATATTATATTCCTTTTTCCCGAAAATACAAATTCATTATGGATGTTTATAAATTTATGTGAGATAAATCGGTAATGTAGTATCATTTAAATAAATTAATTATGATAATAACTCATCTTTTTCAATTATTTCGTATGGAAATCCTTTAGGTGACGACCAATGAAATTATATGTATTATTGGTGTCCATATGGTGAATAAACAATATGTTGTATTAACATACTGTTATTTAAAACTACCACTGAAACTGTTAAAAGCTATTTAGATTTTTATTCTTTGCTATCATTTGTGCAAAAAAGAAATCTTTTTTTTTTAATTACTTGAACTTGTGATTCATTTGCATTGCTTGATAGACACTATATTAATTCAAGCATATATTACATCGAATCATCTGTTCTTGCTTTAAGATTAGGATGTTATATATCGATCAACAATCTGTATAAAAAAACATGTGCTTGATATTTAGCTGCAAAAGTATTTCAGCTAATTTTATTGCTATGGGTTAATTCTTGTGACATAATTTCCCTCAATTGTAAAATTTTGCTAAAGTTACAACCTACATACATTCCAACTACTACTGGATGCTGGCCTTTTCTCACTTTAGAGAGAAATATAGAGCAATTCTGTCTGTCTGCCGCACTGTTCCAGTATGTATTGACTAATGTCACATCTTCAAATATTTTTCTCCTTAGTCACACAAGTATAGATCAAGATGTTTTAATAATGCAGGTAAAGCCGTGAAGGATATGTACGTGGTAGAGCCGTACTGTAGCTATATTAAGGTTGTAGCACAAACAGGTCAGCTCGACCGAGAAAAGACCAAAATTTCACAGAATACCAGCGTAAAATATCAGCTTAATGCTGCCATGTTTTGTATGGTGAGTGTAGATAACCGAAGACCCTTTTTACTGGAAAATGAGGATTACGTCTTAGACTACAGGGTTGACAACGCAACTGTATTTTGATTCTTATTTGAGGATAGATGTCTATGGGCCACAGCATCCACTTACCATCAGGTGGGCTATGTGTACACTTTTCACCCTTATTCCATAAAAAAAATTTTCGAAGGCATGTGAATTCCGCCTACCCTTACTACATCAATTGGGCAATTATTTCTCCATAATCCTTTTAGATATATAAGAATGCTAGTGCTCGGCATTGGGACATATATAACTTTACTTCTTTATTTTCAATTACATAAAATTCTTTTAAACTAATAATTACATTTTCATTCCAGAAAGAAATGTACCGAATCAAAATCCACAGAACTCAGTGTGGAATTACCTGGACCAGAAGGGCCACCCGTAACAAGAATACCAGAATTAATCCCAGAGCAGAAGGCGTATAATAAGGATAATATCAATTTAAACTATGTTAGTGTGTGAGATTAATAATAGCATTATTAATTACAGCATTACAAGAGTACTGCTGAACATAGGGTCTCTTTGTAGCCTCATGGCTAAATTAAAAATACCTTTCATATCATTAACCAAAAGGAATTTTATGTGCAGTGCAACTTTACAGCATAATCAATACTCAATACATTTGCCTTATTTAGTTTACTTTTTTCAAAATTTTTCATTTTTTCCCATATATTTTGGCTATATATTGGCAAGTCGCTGCTCTTTGGACTATATTTTAGTACTACTACTAAGTTGATGCATCTTGGTTTCTAGCGTGAGGCACCACCACCGAGTAAGGAACAGCTTCTGCAAGAGCACTCCACTCGCTGGGCGGCTGTACGTATGGCGTGGCTGGACCAGGCTGCCAAAGTGGAGGCGCGATATGATCAAACACAACGTGTACTGAACAGTATCAACGTCTGGTGAGTCTCACCAAGCGATATTTACATTCTACATAACATAAACTCTCACTTTTACATGCATTTTCAGGCAAAGACTATGGACTCTAATTTGGCACAATTCTAGTACACTCATGCCTCCTTCATATCCATATGTAGATTTATACACACATTTTTTATATAGAGTGAGAGTGACAAACATGTATGAAGACGTTAACATCTATTTTCAATAAAAAAAAAACAAAGTCTAGTCTTTAGGGTATATAAACTATAAACAAATGCCTCATTTCAAGTAAAAAAAATCTTCAGTTTTATACACTCACCATACGAAACA
Source organism: Parnassius smintheus behrii (assembly GCA_036936625.1). Lineage (NCBI taxonomy): Eukaryota > Metazoa > Arthropoda > Insecta > Lepidoptera > Papilionidae > Parnassius > Parnassius smintheus. Next base: position 49,191,980 of record JAUPFT010000010.1, read on the forward strand.
GCAGCATATGTTTGTCGGTAACTCTTAATTTTGCCCTTCTTTAATATATTGTCTATTTGGTTGGCATACACTTTCATCTAAAGCGTACCTTGCCGACCTAGTCAGCTTCTATAGGTAAATACTGACAAACTTCGAACAAACTAAAACTAGGTCCACAGGAATCCCTAAGAGAAAAATTTATTAAAATATGCATTAACTTTGGCCTCTCAGTATATTTACGAAAAGTTGTAACAAGTTGTAAAAAGTATGTACACAAAAAGAAAAATGGTTTTATTAAAAATAGTGATGTACATTCTGTTAATACTAGGAACAAGCACATGCTAGTTATACCATTTATTTCAACTTTCATGAGGCAATGTATATATACGCTTTTACAACAAAGTCCTAGAAAATATACAGGACTTATTTATATTATCTAGGGCTTAGTTATTATCCAAAAGTTTAAAGTTTTAATTAATTCAAAATTGTTTAATAATGGTTATTATAGTACTAAAAAGTACATGATTGATAATAACCCTGGGAATGAGATTTAGAAACAGTATGAAGGCGATAACGCCCCCATACTGTTTCTAAATGTTTTCATACTTAATTTTATAAAATATTATAATGTAAATTAATGTTTAAAAAAATCCCGCTGGGTTTCTTGCTAGTTTTTCTCAGGACAGAGGTTATTTCCGATCCCTAAAAAAGGCGACCGCTCTGACCCGTTCAACTACCGGCCAATAGCCATCACCTCCTTGTTCTCCAAAACAATGGAGTCCATTGTAAACTGCCAGCTCATGAGGTACCTTGAAGATCACCAGCTGATTAGTGACCGCCAATACGGTTTTCGCCGTGGTCGGTCAGCTGGTGATCTTCTGGTCTACCTAACTCACAGATGGGCGGAGGCAGTAGAGTTCAAGGGGGAGGCATTGGCCGTTAGTTTGGACATTGCGAAGGCCTTCGATCGGGTTTGGCACAAAGCGCTTCTTTCGAAGCTTCCTTCCTATGGGCTTCCCGAGAAATTGTGCGATTGGATCACCAGCTCTCTTGCAGATCGGAGCATCAAGGTCGTTGTAGAAGGTGCAGGCTCCGATTGCAAGCCTATTAATGCTGGTGTTCCACAGGGCTGCGTGCTATCGCCAACGCTGTTTCTTCTGCATATCAATGACATGTTGCATACCCATAACATTCATTGCTATGCAGATGACAGCACTGGTGATGCTCTTTACACCGGCCGAGCCAATATTTCTCGGGAAAACGTCTCCGAGTGCCGGGACAAACTTGTGTCTGAAGTGGAGTCTCTGCTTGACAGAGTCTCGGATTGGGGGCGACTAAATCTAGTCCAGTTTAACCCCCAGAAGACACAAGTTTGCGCGTTAACCGCTAAAAAGAACCCCTTTGTCGTATCCCCTCAGTTTCAAGGCACTCAAGCTTGGCGTGCTCAGCAGAGCGGGACAGTATTTCATGCCGGCACACCGCCTGCAACTTTACAAAGCGCAGGTTCGGCCGCACTTGGAATACTGTTCCCATCTCTGGGCTGGGGCTCCCCAGTACCAGTTCCTTCCACTTGACCGCATCCAGCGCAGAGCGGCTCGAATCGTCGACGACCGAGTGCTTTCCGATCGGCTCGATTCACTGGCGCTGCGAGGAGATGTTGCATCTCTTTGCGTATTTTATCGCATCTATCACGGGGAGTGCTCTGAGGAATTGTTCGGATTAATCCCAGCCGCCAAATTTCGTGAACGCACTACACGGCAAACGTCCCGATACCATCCACACCATCTGGATGCTTGGCGGTCCACCACTGTACGTTTCACAAGGAGTTTTCTGCCACGTACAACCTCTCTGTGGAATAGTTTACCACCGGCGATTTTTCCGGACCGATACGACCTGAGGACCTTCAAGAAAAGAGCTTACTCTTTTCTAAAGGGCCGGCAACGCACCCGCAATTCTCCTGGTGTTGCGGTTGATCATGGGCGGCGGTAGTCACTTAACATCAGGTGAGCCGCATGCTCGTTTGCCCCTTCTTCTATAAAAAAAAAAAAAAAATTCCTAAGCAGTGGTAAAACTTTAAATGTTTTGAAATAAGTATTCTTTGTAATCTATATTGAATAAAAACGATTCTATTATATTCTATTCTGCAGCATAATATATATGCTTTATTCACTCGTTTATTTGGTTACATTTTAAATGAACCGCAATTACTAACAAAGCTCTTGTGAGAATTGCAGTTACTATTCTATCAGCCTATAAAAAGCCACTTCTGGCCACGGGACTCTCTTCTTCTACTTAACAAGCTGTTTAACTATCACGGATTGTCCTCCTCGAGACCGAATTTCGGTCACGGCGGCCTGCCTCAACGGAGGCTAGCCATCGGCGCAGGACAGGATTATAGTGCCCAAGTGTACGCGCAAGCACAGGTGCACTCTCTATTCCCTCACTCTCATAATCCGATGGAACGGTAAACCGACACGACCGGAGAGAGATCAGTCGCAGGAGCAACGGCTTTACGTGCTTTCCGAGGCACGGGGATGAGACACCGCCAACTTCCTGACTCCGGGCAGCTACCGAGAATTTCTTGACAGAAAAACTCAATAATTAATTTTTTTGGCCCGACCCGGGATTCGAACCCAGGACCTCACGATCAGGAGTCGCACTACCACAACCACTAGACCAACGAGGCAGTCAACTATCACGGTACCAGACGTCTCGTACCTTTTTTGCTGCTGACTGTCACTGGATTGCATAATTTACGTCTGACTTGAATGAGATTGAAGTTATACCGCGATCCATCGGAAACAGTAATTTCAGATTTACTATTATTACAGTAGTTTATTAGGATCACTACACTCTTTAGAAGGTATACTAGGAACCCAAGTTCGAACCCGTTGACACCGAAAAAATAGTTTCAAGTGATGATTTACCACAAGCTCCACGGTGAAGGAAAACATCATGAGCAAACCTACATGTCTCAAGAACACTACGATATTGTTACGAGCCAAAATTGACACTTTAATTACCGAACACCAATTAAAACGAATACACACTAATAATTAATCACACTTAACACTTTAATTCACTTTACTTTACTTTTAAATTACTTTTACTAAGTCTTCTCTTGTATCGCCAATTCAATACTGTCCCGGTCGCGGCCCTAAACGGCTTTATATAGGCCTTTCCCACCGTAATATCTAGAATGTTCCAGGAAATACCGGTCCGGTACCGACTCTGTAAAAAATTCGAGTGTGTAGTTTTCTAGAAAGCTTAGTTCTTCTATTCGATACTAGGTGGCGCTAGTGATATGTACTAGACATCAACTGTGGTGCGCAACAATATTATGTGAAGTCCGCCAACACGCATTGGAGCAGGGTGGTATATGTTTCCTTGCCTTTAAATCCTCTCAGGAACGATAGGAGGCTTGTGCCGTCTGTTGTGGGATATGAGCAATTAGTTTAGTTTACTACGGGCTGTTTTCTGCAACTCCATGTCTAAGCGAATATTTTGCGTGTGGAATAATAATAAGCAATTATGTAATATGTAAACTATGATTAGATATTTAGCTAACACAACAAGAACTTAACTTATTTCCTATATCTTTTTGTTTCAGTACAATGTGATGAGAGTGAGACAAGTGACGAAAGAAACGAGTAACTGAAACCTCTGAAGTTGTTTAGGAGTTATTTGTATTGACTATTGTAATATATTAAGATTTGATTATGTGTATGTATATAGATACAATTTGTGTGATTTTTTTTTTGGGATCAATATTTTTAATGCTATTGTTTAAAATTTTTGATTTCTGTTTCATATTTTTTTATCAATGTTATCTAGGTGATTTTATTGATTTGTACATAATAATCATGATTCAAGTAGTATTAAGCAAAAATATATGTCTGTATGATTAATAATAAATTAAAAATTATAATAAAATTACTTTTGAATGTAATTTGTTATTATTTAAGTAAGTTTCCAAATTTCTTTTTTTTTTCCTGACTCATGGTGCGAACTAGGGGTGGTGGTAGATTTTACGCCGCTACCATACGGCGAGGAGCCGAGTCTATTTTTTTCGGCTTTGTCGCTCATTTAGCACCACCCGGGGGGCACGTGTAGGGTGGGCCTAAGGTTAGGTGGTCGTAGCCTACGGACGCGAGAGACTTGTGAACTGGGCATTAAAAGAAAGGGGGAATGAAAGTGAACGCAAGTAAGACGAAAGTGATAATTTTTGAAACAGAAGAAAGCAAAACGGCATGTGAAATAAGAATCGAAGGAGAGTTAATTGAGCAAGTGGATGAGTTCGTGTATTTGGGATGTGTATTTAGCAGGGATGGTAGATATGATAAGGATATAGAACGACGAGTAAATGCAGGGAATAGAGTGAATGGGGCACTACACTCTATTATGAAGAATCAGAATGTGTCAAAAAAGGCACGTGTGGTAATTCATAATGCTGTGTTAGTCTCTACTTTAATGTATGGTACCTAGTGAAAGCTGGGTGTGGCAGAAGAAGCACGAAAGTAGAATAAATGCTGTAGAAATGCGGTATTTAAGGAGTATGCTAGGATTGAATCTGAATGATAGTGAGAAATTGCGTGAATAGAGATAAATTTGGTATGCAAGATGATGTTGTGACCAGGATTAAGAAAGGAATGCTTTGGTCATGTAAAAAGAATGAATGAGGAAAGAGTGACAAAGCAAATTTATATGGCAGATGTGAACGGCAGAATCGGGAATGGACGTCCTAGAAGAAAGTTTATCGACCAAATTGGCGACATTTTGAAAATGGGCCACGTTAGAAGTACCCTTAACCGACGAGCATGTATGCGTAGATATATGGATGTAAAGGAGGCGAAAGAGGTATGTCAGGGTCGTGCCAAATGGAAGTCCATAGTCTGCCTACCCCTCTGGGTGACAGGCGTGTGTGTTTATGTATGTATGTAAGTTTCCATATGAATCATCATGCAATATTGACATCTGTGCAGGACTAAATTATAACTCCGGCAATACATGCTGGCCAAGCCTCAGCAACGCGAGCGTAGGCTACACGTTGGTCGAGTTTCACAAGTTTTAATGGAGCTATCCACATGATAGCCCTAATTAGTCGTCATTGAGAATTGGTATGAAATGGACGACGTAGAAGTTATTGCAGCTTCTGCTATTTATTTAATGAGTGCATTTAATTATTATGTCAGTGTACTCCGCAGTAAAGTTATTAAAAATAAGAGGAGGAAAATATGGTGGTGGATGCTGAGTATTATTAGGTATTAAAACATTATCTCACCGGGGCGGACGCCAAGCTGTACCTAACTGACATAGCTGACTAACATGTGGACGTGACTTGCCGAGTGCAGGGGAGCGCCTTTGATTTGTGCTGAGAAATGGACTCTGTTCCGAAGTGGAGGAGTCGTAGCGAGCGATCCCGAGTGGCGACAAGGCACGCCAAGCGAACCGTGTACACGTTGGTGCTCGCCTGCATTCGGCCGGCTAGGCGTGTGACGACAAGCAATGCCGAGGCTAGACTAATGGGCTGTCTATACGTTGGTGCTCGCCTTCGTTCGCCAACATGTATAGCCGGCTTAACGCACGAGTAGAGTACACCTGTACAGTCTAGGGTGTTTTACACAATTATAAAATTGCAAACTCTTTCCATTATAGAAAGACCGCTTTTACTTGCCGGTCATCGAAATCGAAAAATATCCAAAATTCTACGAGATGCTTTGCCACCACTGAACCCGTATAGATATCGTACCAGATTAAAAGTAAGAGTATGTTCAAACTACTTGTAGTCCGACAACTATTCCCGTGCAGATATCTTATGTTCTCTTTCCTGGTTCACAAACCTCTCAAAAATTAGGAGGCGTCTCAAACATTAGGAGTGTTGCGTGAATAAGTCAACGTCATACACTAGCGCCATCTAGTGTCAGGAACGAGAGCGAGGGGAGCTTTGCAGAAAATGACATCACAAATCTTTCAACCGACAGCGCCATCCGAAGAACTAAGTTTCTAGAAAATCTACACTCGAACACTCGTCGCTTTGCGCGCATTTACTTGAATATTCCGGATGCTTCATTGCTAATTTGTATACATAGGCGCTGCAAGATGCGATCGGGGCAGTATTGGATTTGGCGAGACAAGCGAAGCTTCGGAGCGGAATAAAGTGAATTAGTGTGTTTAATTATCAGTGTTTTAAGTTTTAATTTGTGTAAAGTAAATTAAAGTGTTAATTTAGGTAATTTTATCGGCAATTTTTATTGTCACGAACCTCAAGCTCGTAACAATTGGTGTCAGAAGTGGGATAAAATCATGCCGATTTTACCTAAGGAGGAAACGGAGGGTATCCGTACCCGAAGTCAACGCCAGCAGGAGACGGACCAGCGAAGATTTGGTGGTGCAACGCCGCAGACGTCGGAGGGCCAGCCACCGGCTGCAGGCCCGTCGGTAGCTCCTACATCTGCAGCACCTGACTTAGGTGCTCTGATGGTGATGCTGCAGGAGCAGACTCGCCGACAGGAGGAGCAGGCTCGCCGACAGGAGGAGCAGGCCCGTCAGTTGAAAGAGCGGCTGCAGAGCGGACAAGAGGAACAGGCCCGCCGGCATGAGGAACAGGCCCGTCGTTTAGAAGAGCAACTCCAATGCGATAAGGAAGAGCAGATGCTCCTCATGAAGGACCTTCACGCTATCTTCGCAAAAGAGATACGGGAGGTGAAGGATAAGGTTGCTCAACATGACAACCGCCTGTCGGAGGCCGAAATCTGAATCGACCAAGTAAAACCCCAAGCCAAGACCAAGACCAGACCAAGCTGACGTGAAGAAAACGCTGGACGACCTCAAACTTGGGGATGGAACAACAGCTCCCGTAGTAGCTACAACACCTTCGCTACGTGGATTCAAAGTGCCGCCGTTTGACGGTACCTCTTCCTGGTCAGCCTACAATCCAGTTCGAGGCTGTTATGAAGGCCAACGGCTGGAATAAAAGTCAGGCCATGACTGCTCTCACACTAGGCCTGCGCGACCAGGCCTTAACAGTTCTGGAAGCTCTCGGTGAGGAAGTGACTTATGAGCAACTCCTTGAGGCATTGGAGGCGAGATATGGCGACGCTCACCTGGAACACGTCTTTCGTGCGCAGCTTAAAGATCGCGTGCAGCGCATCAACGAAAACCTGCAGCAGTGGGCTCTAGAGGTGGAGAAGCTGGTGCGAAAAGCATACCGGTCTGTACCTGCGCTCATTGAAGGGAACCTGGTGCAGACATTCATCGATGGCATCCGCGACCTGGAAGTCAGAGCTGCTGTGAGGCTCGGGCACTACAAGACGCTTAAGGACGCCTTGGCCCATGCACTGGAAGTGGAAGCCGTGCGGCAGGTTCATCGTTCCCATCGCGTCAGGGAGGTTGCAGCAGTACAGTTCGCGACCGCAACAAAGGATACAGCCCCAGGTGCTATGGCTGTGGGGAAAAGGGCCATCTTCGATCCAGCTGCCCTAAGCGAACCCTAGAAAGTGAAGGTGAACGATCTCAGGAGGGTAGTGCGGCCAACAGCACCGCCCAGCAGCAGCAGGGAAACGAGTAAAAGCCAGAACTGCGGGGCGGGTGCTGGCTGATGTTAAAAGAGCCCCAAGGATCTCGATCTCACAAACCCATGATGGGAACAGTCTAATCATCAAGGGCGAGGTCAACGGAATGCCGTGTAAACTGACCATAGACACTGGAGCCTCCCGTACGGTTGTTAGTTCCCAACTTATAAGTCAGTTCCTTGGGGACTCCGCATACAACCGAGAACGCATTAATTTGGTAACAGCCACCGGTCAGCGTATACCCGTCCGTGGAGAGAAGGAGATGGAGTTGAAGCTAGGCAACGTGATCTACCTGCATAATGTCATCGTGGCTGATATAATGGACGACTGCATCCTAGGCCTAGACTTTATGAGGAATAATTGTTGTGAGATCGACGTTAAGCAAGGTGTTTTGAAATGTGGACAGGAGGAACTTTTTATGGAAGGTGCGTTACCAGGGAACGTGTACAGCATTAAGAAGATTGTTCTTCCGCCGAGATCGGAAACGATTGTTTCGGTTAGTCTTCCTCGAAACGCTGGGCAAGCTCACCGGTGTGTACTTGTGGAAAGGGTAAACAATGACCTTCCATGGAAAGTAGCTCGAACCTTGATCAGGACCACTGACATCTCAGGAGTACGTGTGCTGAACCTTTGCGACCGGGAACAGATTATAGAAAAAGGCACACTGATTGGTACTTGTGAGGAAGTGGATTGGTTACGTCGGTGCCAATATATATCGAGTGGGACCCCCAGCAAGGATGCAGAACCGAGAGTGACCACACTTTTGGAAGACTGTCGCAGTGTTCTCTCTTCTAACGAATTGGTCAAGGCGAAGAAGTTGTTACTCAAGTACGCCGATGTATTCTCATCAAACGATGCTGACATAGGAAAGACTGGCTTAGTTCAACACAAAATAAACACAGGAGAAGAATTGCCTATCCGTCAGCGGCCAAGAAGATTGCCGGTAGCACGTGAAAAGAAAGTGGAAACCATGATTGAAGGAATGTTGAAGAATGGTGTTATTGAACCTTCCTCTAGTCCATGGTGTTCACCAGTGGTGCTGGTGAAGAAGAAGGATGGCAGCATGCGGTTTTGTGTTGACTACCGCCGTCTGAACGACGTTACGAAGAAGGACAGCTATCTCTTGCCAAGAATTGATGACACGTTGGACATGCTTACAGGAGTAAAGTGGTTTGGCACGCTGGATCTAAAAAGTGGCTACTGGCAAGTTGAAATTGACCCTAAGGACAAGGAGAAAACTGCGTTCTCGACGGGAAAGGGTCTGTGGCAATTTAAAGTGATGCCATTTGGGTTGTGCAATGCTCCAGCAACGTTTGAAAGGCTGATGGAACTTGTACTTACCGGGCTAATTGGCGATGCCTGTCTGGTCTACTTGGATGACATCATCATTGTAGGCCGTACGTTTGAGGAACACCTTCAAAACCTGGAACGCGTGCTCATGAAAATTCAGAGTGCCAACCTCAAGTTGAGCCCGAAGAAATGTTCACTATTCCAACGGCAAGTTAACTTTTTGGGGTTTGTAGTAACGGAAGAAGGTATCCGCACAGATCCAGAGAAAATCGCCGCTGTCAAGGATTGGCCGGTTCCAAAAGACAAGACGCAGGTTAGAGCATTTTTAGGTTTGTGCTCCTATTACCGGCGATTTGTGAAGAACTTTGCAGATATAGCCAAACCTCTGCACAAGCTAACCGAGGAGAAGCGACATTTCTGCTGGGATGAAAGTTGCAATATCGCATTCCAGGAGCTCAAGGACCGTCTGTGCAAAACACCTATTTTGGGATACCCTGATGCAAGCAAAGAATTTATAGTTGACACAGACGTAAGTGATATAGGACTTGGCGGTGTGTTGTCTCAACGGAATGGTGACCAAGAGGTCGTGATAGCGTACTTCAGCAAGTCGTTGTCAAAACCGGAAAGGAACTATTGTGTCACAAGACGCGAATTGCTCGCTGTGGTAAAGTCGTTGCAGCATTTTAGCAAATATCTTCTGGGACGAAAGTTTCACTTACGAACTGACCATGCTGCACTAAAATGGCTATTGCAGTTTAAAAATCCAGAAGGACAAGTTGCGAGGTGGATTGAACTACTGCAGGAATACGACTTTGAGATCGAACATCGCAGCGGAAAATCTCACGGCAACGCAGATGCATTGTCAAGAAGACCTTGTCCTGAAGATTGCAACCATGTACTAGGCAAGATAGTAAGGAAGAGGTATCCGTGAGGATGCTCAGGACGGACCACCTCAGCAACGAATGGAAGGACAGCTTACAACATGCACAGCAGGAAGATCCGGACATCAAGTCGATTCTGGAATGGATAAAGGTCAGTGCTCCCAAGCGTAAGTGGAGCGACGTCTCAGCAATGAGTTCGACCACTAAAAGCTATTGGGCCCAGTGGGACAGCTTGCTGCTTCAGGATGGAGTTCTGTGCCGTAAATGGGAAAATGTTAGGGGAGACAGCTGTCATTTGCAAATGGTTTTCCCTAAAGCTAAAGTACCGGATGTTCTACAGCTGTACCATAATGATTGTTCCGGAGGCCATCTGGGAGTTAAGCGAACTCTACTGAAGATCCGAGAACGGTTTTACTGGGTCCACTGTCGAAACGATGTCGAGAACTGGTGTCGCAAATGTACAAGTTGTGCGGCTGTAAAGGGACCTCAGACTCGTAGTAGAGGTGCATTGAAGTTGTACAATGTTGGTGCACCATGGGAGAGAATAGCCATTGACGTGGCGGGGCCGTTTCCGGAGAGTGAAAGCGGTAACAAGTATATCATGGTTGTGATGGATTACTTCACTAAGTGGCGAGAAGTTTTCGCCATTCCAAATCAAGAAGCTTCAACAGTTGCAGATAAACTAGTTCATGAAGTCTTCTGTCGTTTTGGAGTACCTTTAGAGATTCACAGCGATCAAGGAAGGAATTTTGAGTCTCAAATATTCCAGGAAACTTGCCGAGTTATGGGTACTCATAAAACAAGAACGACTTCTTATCACCCGCAATCTGATGGAATGGTGGAACGATTTAATCAGACATTGAAAAGGTACCTAGCAAAAGTTGTAGACAATCGGCAACGAGATTGGGACAAGCACATACAACCGTTTTTGTTGTCATATCGAAGTTCTGTTCACGAAAGTACAGCAGTGACACCAGCTTTCGCAAACTTTGGAAGAAAATTACGGCTGCCTGCAGACCTGATCACCGGGATACCACCTGATGCCCCACGCAGTATAACCGATTATGCAAATGACTTGCGGAACAAAATGAATGACATTTATGAGCACGTCAGACAATCGGGCCAGCAAATGTCTGAGAAAATGAAAACCCGGTACGACCGCAAAATGAACAATAAAGGGTTCAACGGAGGTTCATTAATGTGGTTGCATAAACCAGTCCGCAGCAAGGGGAAATCTCCTAAGCTTCAAGCTAAATGGGACGGCCCGTACCGGATTGTAACCAGGATCAACGATGTGACCTACCGGATACAGAAAGGCGCAAGAGGGACTCCTAAGATCGTCCATGTGGATCGCTTGGCGCGTTATTATGGGACCGATAATGCTCGGGACGAGTATGACTTAGGAGGGGGCAGTGTTGCGTGAATAAGTCGTCATACACTAGTGCCATCTAGTGTCAGGAACGAGAGCGAGGGGAGCTTTGCAGAAAATGACATCACAAATCTTTCAACCGACAGCGCCACCCGAAGAACTAAGTTTCTAGAAAATCTACACTCGAACACTCATCGCTTTGCGCGCATTTACTTGAATATTCCGGATGCTTCATTGCTAATTTGTATATATAGGCGTTGCAAGATGCGATCGGGGCAGTATTGGATTTGGCGAGACAAGCGAAGCTTCGGAGCGGAATAAAGTGAATTGGTGTGTTTAACTATTAGTGTTTTAAGTTTTAATTTGTGTAAAGTAAATTAAAGTGTTAATTTAGGTAATTTTATCGGAAATTTTTATTGTCACGAATCTCAAGCTCGTAACAGGAGGCTTCGATGTCATCTACTATAATAAGTCGAGTTTAAATGGATCTAATTTGCGCAGTTTCTTTTTTAACAAATTATACGATTGTGTAATTCGAATACTACTTAAAAAGATTTAGTGTTTCAATCATTGGCTGTTGAACAAGACAACGAGCTTATCGGGCAGCGGGATATGTGTCGACCCGCCCCCGCGCTTTACCTCACATCTCAAAGATCTAAAAGTGTTTGCTACGCAAGTGATGGGCAGGTTTAGCTAAGTTGTCTTTCCAAAAACGTCAACGCTGAGGAATTGGATAATTTATTATGTGATGCAGCCATGCTGCAATTATATTAGTAGTATAGTTGTAGTACGAATGGGTCGGCTCGACCGGGGAAGGATCACGCTCTCATAGAATACCAGCGTAAAATAGTAGCTCAATGCTGCTGTGTTTCGTATGGTGAGTGTAGAGAACCGGAGACTCTTTTTACTGGAAAAGAAGCATTTCATCTTACCACGGGTGATAACGCATCTGCGTTTTAATTCGTAATCGAGGATAGACGTAGTTGTGGTGGACTGTAACAGAACAGAACAGAAACGGAACAGAACTGTTTGCTCGTTTGTCCCCTATCCTATTTAAAAAAAGGAAAGAAAAATACTTATTTGTGATGAGATGTTAAGTCACGTGACTAAGTATCAGGTCTGCAGCGTTTATAAGCTAGTTATAGTTTTCTGCATTTTCGACATTAGTGATAGCGGAAGAGAGGTAGCGGGGAAAAGGGAGATTACATTACACAAGTAGCCTTTGTATTCTACCTAGGTCAGAGGCAGATTAAATGTCGAGTGCGCCCTAGGCTAGCACTACAACGACGCCCCTCTGACGGCTATATATTATGAACTGTTATAGACCACGTATTTTGCAAATGTACTGTATTATATTAGTAGTAATTTGTCTTGTGTTGTTAATTGTAAACATAGTTGTAGTAAGTATTTGAAAAAAAAAATAGTCCCGTAGGATTTCTTGCTGGTTCTTCCCAGGACAGAGGTGTTTTTTTTTGCGAACCAGTGGTAAATGAAAAAAGTGACTTTCAATAAGTATTTTTTATAATCTACATTGAACAAAAAAGTTTCTGTTTCTATAGAAGGTATCGCTTAGTAGTAAAAATATGAAAGCTGTGTTTAATAAAAATATAACCCAAGAGAGTACCAGCATCGATAATCCTAGAGAATCCCTCACTGGACATACACACCCAAACTATTTTCCTCCTGGGCGTGGATGCTTAGGCTTTTTTATATCATAAGGGTGACAAACGAGCACACAGTCCACCTGACGGTAAGTGGGTGCTGTGGCGCATGGACATCTTCATCTATCCTCAAATAAGTATCAAAATGCAAATGCGTTGTCACCCCTGAGGACTGAGATGGAGCGCTTGTTTCCAGTAAAAGGGGGTTCCGGTTCTCTACACTTACCATACGGAGCAAAATCACTACGGCAACTCAACCTACGCTGTGGATTTCTGCATCGTAAGGGGACTTCATTCAAACCTTAACGATGTCAACCACCATCTCGAAACGGCTAAACCGGCCTTGCTCTTTCTCACCGAAACGCAGTTATCTCTGGCTGATACATCTTATTTATCTTACCCAGATTATAAACTGGCACATTCCTTTCTGCCTTGGTCCGGGGTTTGTGTGTACGTCAGAGAGCATAATATCTGTTCTCGAAGCCTTGGTAGTCTTAAAGGCAAGGACCTGTCCATCCTATGGCTAAGCATAGACAGTGACGACCACTCCTGCTTCTATGAATGCTTTTATAGGTCCCACAGCGGTAATGTCGAGACATACCGACTCTTCGAGCATATCCAAATGAATAAAGATACCGTGTTGACAACTGATTCCATCCGCAGAGATCGTGCTCCTTGGTGAGATCTGTTTACGACTTTTCCTTGGCTTATGGTCTGACACAACTGGTTATTTCACCCATGCGGATTCTAGATGTGGAGGATCATGCAACTTCCCTGTTGGACCTTCTGCCGACCTTTCATCCGGACAGATATCAGGTCTCCATCCATTCCCCTCTTGGCTCTTCGGATCACTACCTGATCTGTATGCTGTCGCCGCATGTGGCACTATAGGTCCACAGATTGGGATGGGATGCGGGCTTTTTATGCATCCTATTGTTGCAGTCAACTAGCGCCATCTAGTGTCAGGAACGAGAGCGAGGGGAGCTTCGCAGAAAATGACATCACAAATCTCTCAACTGAGAGCGCTATCCGAAGAACTAAGTTTCTAGAAAATCTATACTCGCACACCCGTCCCTTTGCGCGCATTTACTTGAATATTCGGGACGCTTCTTTGCTAATTTAAATAAATAGGCGCCGCAAGATGCGATCGAGGCAGAGTTGAACTCGGCGACACAAGCGAAGCTTCGGAGCGGAATTAAGTGAATTAGTGTGTTTAATTATTAGTGTTTTTAACTTTAATTTGTATAAAGTAAATTAAAGTGTTAATTTAGGTAATTCTATCGGCAATTTTTATTGTAACGAACCTCAAGCTCGTAACAATTGGTGTCAGAAGTGGGATAAAATAATGCCGATTTTACCTAAGGAGGAAACGGAGGGTGTCCGTACCCGAAGTCAACGCCAGCAGGAGACGGACCATAGGAGATTTGGTGGTGCAACGCCGCAGATGTCTGAGGGCCAGCCGCCGGCCACGGAAGCCGGTCCGTCAGCAGCTTCTACGTCTGTGGCACCTGACTTAGGTGCTCTGATGGTGATGCTGCAGCAGCTGCGGGGCGGACAAGAGGAGCAGGCCCGCCGACAGGAGGAACAGGCCCGTCGGTCGGAAGAGCAGATGCTCCTCATTAAGGACCTTCATGCTACCTTTGGCAAAGAGATAAAGGAGGTGAAGGATAGGGTTGCTCAACATGACAACCGCCTGTCAGAAGCTGAAACCCAAATCAAGGAAGCTAAAACCCAAATCGACCAAGTGAACAATCGGGTTGATTACGTGGTGGCTGACGTGAAGAAAACGCTGGACGACCTCAAACTGGGTGATGGAACAACAGCTCCCGTAGTAGCTACAACACCTTCGCTACGTGGATTCAAAGTGCCGCCGTTCGACGGTACCTCTTCCTGGTCAGCCCACAAGATCCAGTTCGAGGCTGTTATGAAGGCGAATGGCTGGAATAAAAGCCAGGCCATGACTGCTCTCACATTAGGCCTGCGCGACCAGGCCTTAACAGTTCTAGAAGCTCTCGGTGAGGAAGTGACTTATGAGCAACTCCTTGAGGCATTGGAGGCGAGATATGGCGACGCTCACCTGGAACACGTCTTTCGTGCGCAGCTTAAAGATCGCGTGTAGCGCATCAACGAAAACCTGCAGCAGTGGGCTCTAGAGGTGGAGAAGCTGGTGCGAAAAGCATACCGGTCTGTACCTGCGCTCATTGAAGGGAACCTGGTGCAGACATTCATCGACGGCATCCGTGACCTGGAAGTCAGAGCTGTTGTGAGGCTCGGGCACCACGAGACGCTTAAGGACGCCTTGGCCCATGCACTGGAGGTAGAAGCCGTGCAGCAGGATCTTCGTTCCCATCGCGTCAGGGAGGTTGCAGCAGCTACAGTTCGCGACCGCAACAGAGGATACAGCCCTAGGTGCTATGGCTGTGGGGAAAAGGGCCATCTTCGATCCAGCTGCCCTAAGCGAACCATAGAAAGGGACGGTGAACGATCTCAGGAGGGTAGTGCGGCCAACAGCACCGCCCAGCAGCAGCAGGGAAACGAGTAAAAGCCAGAACTGCGGGGCGGGTGCTGGCTGATGTTAAAAGAGCCCCAAGGATCTCGATCTCACAAACCCATGATGGGAACAGTCTAATCATCAAGGGCGAGGTCAACGGAATGCCGTGTAAACTGACCATAGACACTGGAGCCTCTCGTACGGTTGTTAGTTCTAAACTTATAAGTCAGTTCCTTGGGTACTGCGCATACAACCTAGAACGCATTAATTTGGTAACAGCCACCGGTCAGCGTATACCCGTCCGTGGAGAGAAGGAGATGGAGTTGAAGCTAGGCAACGTGATCTACCTGCATAATGTCATCGTGGCTGATAATGGACGACTGCATCCTAGGCCTAGACTTTATGAGGAATAATTGTGTGAGATCGACGTTAAGCAAGGTGTTTTGAAATGTGGACAGGAGGAACTTTTTATGGAAGGTGCGTTACCAGGGAACGTGTACAGCATCAAGAAGATTGTTCTTCCGCCTAGATCGGAAACGATTATTCCGGTTAGTCTTCCTCGAAACACTGGGCAAGCTCACCGTTGTGTACTTGTGGAAAGCGTAAACAATGACCTTCCATGGAAAGTAGCTCGAACCTTGGTCAGGACCACTGACATCTCAGGAGTACGTGTGCTGAACCTTTGCGACCGGGAACAGATTATAGAAAAAGGCACACTGATTGGTACTTGTGAGGAAGTGGATTGGTTACGTCGGTGCCAATATATATCGAGTGGGACCCCCAGCAAGGATGCAGAAACGAGAGTGACCACACTTTTGGAAGACTGTCGCAGTGTTCTCTCCCCGAACGAATTGGTCAAGGCGAAGAAGTTGTTACTCAAGTACGCCGATGTATTCTCATCAAACGATGCTGACATAGGAAAGACTGGCTTAGTTCAACACAAGATAAACCCTGCCTAAAAATTGCCGGTGAAAAGGAAGTGGAAACCATGATTGAAGAAATGGTGAAGGATGGTGTTATTGAACCTTCCTCTAGTTCATGGTGTTCACCAGTGGTGCTGGTGAAGAAGAAGGATGGCAGCATGCGGTTTTGTGTTGACTACCGCCGTCTGAACGACGTTACGAAGAAGGACAGCTATCCCTTGCCAAGAATTGATGACACGCTGGACATGCTTACAGGAGTAAAGTGGTTTGGCACGCTGGATCTAAAAAGTGGCTACTGGCAAGTTGAAATTGACCCTAAGGACAAGGAGAAAACTGCGTTCTCGACGGGAAAGGGTCTGTGGCAATTTAAAGTGATGCCATTTGGGTTGTGCAATGCTCCAGCAACGTTTGAAAGGCTGATGGAACTTGTACTTACCGGGCTAATTGGCGATGCCTGTCTGGTCTACTTGGATGACATCATCATTGTAGGCCGTACGTTTGAGGAACACCTTCAAAACCTGGAACGCGTGCTCATGAAAATTCAGAGTGCCAACCTCAAGTTGAGCCCGAAGAAATGTTCACTATTCCAACGGCAAGTTAACTTTTTGGGGTTTGTAGTAACGGAAGAAGGTATCCGCACAGATCCAGAGAAAATCGCCGCTGTCAAGGATTGGCCGGTTCCAAAAGACAAGACGCAGGTTAGAGCATTTTTAGGTTTGTGCTCCTATTACCGGCGATTTGTGAAGAACTTTGCAGATATAGCCAAACCTCTGCACAAGCTAACCGAGGAGAAGCGACATTTCTGCTGGGATGAAAGTTGCAATATCGCATTCCAGGAGCTCAAGGACCGTCTGTGCAAAACACCTATTTTGGGATACCCTGATGCAAGCAAAGAATTTATAGTTGACACAGACGCAAGTGATATAGGACTTGGCGGTGTGTTGTCTCAACGGAATGGTGACCAAGAGGTCGTGATAGCGTACTTCAGCAAGTTGTTGTCAAAACCCCCAAAATTGCGGGAATCAAGGAAGTGACACAACATATTTAAAAATGTATTTATTGCTTTTCGAAGTATTCTCCGCGAAATTTGACACATTTTTCCATACAATGGAACCAATCATTGAAGCAGCCATTCCATTCGGAAGTTGGGGTTTCCAAAATGGCCGTTTTGTAGGCGTCCACAGCTTCTTCAGGTGATGAAAATCTCTATCCACGCAATGTATTCTTTATTTTAGGGAAAGTATAGAAATCATTAGGGCTTAGGTCGGGGCTGTACGGCGGATGGTTTAATAATTCTTTGTTTTTTTTTGCTCTAAAAACTCTTTTGTTCTGTGTGCGGTGTGACAACTCGCATTGTCGTGATGGAGGATGATGCGGCGGTTGCAGTTCTCTTAACGGAGTTCAGAAACGACCTGTGGCAAACAAATGCTAGCATACCATTCTGCATTAACCGTTCTTTGTCCCTCAAGAGGAATAGTCGTAACATGGCCGGTTTTGGAGACAAACGTGGCCACCATTTTTTTTGCAATACTCCGTGAACGAACAATTTTTGTTTACCGGAAAGGAACTATTGTGTCACAAGACGCGAATTGCTCGCTGTGGTAAAGTCGTTGCAGCATTTTAGCAAATATCTTCTGGGACGAAAATTTCACTTAAGAACTGACCATGCTGCACTAAAATGGCTATTGCAGTTTAAAAATCCAGAAGGACAAGTTGCGAGGTGGATTGAACTACTGCAGGAATACAACTTTGAGATCGAACATCGCAGCGGAAAATCTCACGGCAACGCAGATGCATTGTCAAGAAGACCTTGTCCTGAAGACGCGAAACTTGCCGAGTTATGGGTACTCATAAAACAAGAACGACTTCTTATCACCCGCAATCTGATGGAATGGTGGAACGATTTAATCAGACATTGGAGAGGTACCTAGCAAAAGTTGTAGACAATCGGCAACGAGATTGGGACAAGCACATACAAGCGTTTTTGTTGTCATATCGAAGTTCTGTTCACGAAAGTACAGCAGTGACACCAGCTTTCGCAAACTTTGGAAGAAAATTACGGCTGCCTGCAGACCTGATCACCGGGATACCACCTGATGCCCCACGCAGTATAACCGATTATGCAAATGACTTGCGGAACAAAATGAATGACATTTATGAGCACGTCAGACAATCGGGCCAGCAAATGTCTGAGAAAATGAAAACCCGGTACGACCGCAAAATTAACAATAAAGGGTTCAACGAAGGTTCATTAGTGTGGTTGCACAATCCAGTCCGCAGCAAAGGGAAATCTCCTAAGCTTCAAGCTAAATGGGACGGCCCGTACCGGATTGTAACCAGGATCAACGATGTGACCTACCGGATACAGAAAGGCGCAAGAGGGACTCCTAAGATCGTCCATGTGGATCGCTTGGCGCGTTATTATGGGACCGATAATGCTCGGGACGAGCATGTCTTAGGGGGGGGCAGTGTTGCAGTCAACTAGCGCCATCTAGTGTCAGGAACGAGAGCGAGGGGAGCTTCGCAGAAAATGACATCACAAATCTCTCAACTGACAGCGCCATCCGAAGAACTAAGTTTCTAGAAAATCTATACTCGCACACCCGTCCCTTTGCGCGCATTTACTTGAATATTCGGGACGCTTCTTTGCTAATTTAAATAAATAGGCGCCGCAAGATGCGATCGAGGCAGAGTTGAACTCGGCGACACAAGCGAAACTTCGGAGCGGAATTAAGTGAATTAGTGTGTTTAATTATTAGTGTTTTTAACTTTAATTTGTATAAAGTAAATTAAAGTGTTAATTTAAGTAATTCTATCGGCAATTTTTATTGTCACGAACCTCAAGCTCGTAACACTATCTATGTGGGCGAATTTGCTTCTCGCTGGGTGATACCAACATCGTTGCTGAGTCTCTCGCCGATGTAGTACTTCTGGAGATGGAAATTTTCATCTCATTTGGACCTGTCAAACTCCTTGTTCTCTAAAATAACGTAGTCCATTATTAACTGCCAGATCACGAGGTTTTTTTTTAGTAGGAGAGGGGCAAACGAGCATACAGCTCACCTGATGGTATGTGATTACTGCCGCCCAGGAACAGCTGCAACACCAGGGGGGTTGAAAATGCGTTGCCGGCCTTTTTAAAAGGAATAGGCTCTTTTCTTGAAGGTCCCTAAGAAGCCGTATCGGTCCGGAAAAATCTCTGGCGGTAGTTGACAAGGAAGTTGTGCGAGGAAGAAAACTTCTTTAAAATCGCACGGTGGTGGACCGCCAGTCATCCAGATGGTATGGATGGTATCGCGAGTTTTGTCGCGATGTGCGATGGTGAAATTGTGCGGCTGGAATTAGTCCGAACAATTCCTCAAAGCACTCCCCGTTGTAGTTGCGATAAAATACGCAAAGAGATGCAACATCTCTTCGCAGTGCCAACGAGTCAGGCCGATCGGAAAGAGCTCGGTCGCCGACGATTCGAACTGCTCTGCGCTCGATGCGATCAAATGGAAGGAGCTGGTTCCCATCCCCGGGCTGGTAGCCCCGGCCCGGGGATGGGAACAGTATTCCATGTGCGGCCGAACCTGCGCCTTGTAAAGTTGCAGGCGGTGAGCCGGCATGAAATACTGTCCCGCTCTGCTGAGCATGCCAAGCTTTTTAGAGGCCCCTTTGGCCTTCTCTTCCATGTGACCACGAAACTGCACGTCACTGGATGTGTCGACGCCGAGGATTCAAATACTGGGTGAGGCAACAAGGGGAGTGCCTTGAAACTGAGGAGATACGACGAAGGGGTTCTTTTTAGTAGTAAACGCGCAAACTTGTGTTTTCTAGGGATTAAACTGGACTAGATTTACTCGCCCCCAGGCCGAGATTTTCTTCTACAAGGTCTCGACTTCAGACACAAGTTTGTTCTGGTACTCGGCGACGTTTTCCCGAGAAATATTGGCACGGCCGTGTATAAAGCATCACCAGTGCTGTTGTCTGCATAGCAATGAGTGCTACCGATTTGCATTATGTCATTGATATATTAAACGAGCAATTCTTGTATATATATATATATATATATATATATATATATATATATATATATATATATATATATATATATATATATATAATCGGGATCTCGGAAACGGCTCCAACGATTTTCATAAAATTTTGTGTCCAGGGAGTTTCGGGGATAATAAATCGATCTAGCTAGGATTTATTTTTAGAAAATGTCTTTTTGTCCGTGTTTTTAAGCAATGAAAAACTGCTACAATATCGTTAGAATAAGAAGGTAAATTTTGACGGATTTTTAGTGATTATAAATAGCTTAATTGGTATAATAGTCGGTCACAGAATCTTAAAACCCCGGTTCGAGCCCAGACCGACCTACCGACTTTTTTTAATTTTTTTTTCATGTTCCTTTCTTTTTTGAGAAAATCTATTTTTTCGAGCCCTTTTTTTAGTATTTGTTGTGGCTTCGGAACAGTCCCGATATAACATCCTTTTCCTAAGTGTTTCCTATCCTCCCGCCTCCCCCGTATACGCACTGGTCAGAATGGTGCGCCGTCTAGTCGTCGAGAAAACAAGAAGCAAGATGGCCGCGCACGCATAAGACGTGTTCGTTACCGCTCGTTTAAAAATAACCAATAAATAAGTTGTAAGACTATCGTGCAATTGCTCGTGTCCATATACATTCGAAGTGCAGTGTGGTATCTGTGTATACACGAGAACTTCAGCGTAAATATACAGACTTCACCATAACCACGAGGAGTGCTCCAGTCTTGTGAGTATCCCTTCCTTATCTACCCAGTTCTAAAGCTATTTTCGTTTACTTCCCGGTTGGGATCATCGGGTTAGCCAGCCCTTGGTCTGGTTGTTCTCTGGTTCCCAAAACCACCCACGAAACACATTGCGAAACATTCAAGCCGTAACATAATTTCTGGTCCATACGATCCGGGTACCTATGGATTTCTATTTTTATACAGTCCGCTCCTCATAAAGATAATATCAAGTTCAATTTCTAAGGAAAACTTTGATATTTAATCTATTTTTCTTATAATTGAAAGTAACTAATTCATTTCAATTATAATCCTGCTAGACTTGAATGCTCGGGAAGTGTTTCGTAATGCTCAGACTTTGCAGACTTATCTTATTTGGTTGCGTTATAATTGCTAAGTTTATTCCGATTATATTCGAATGTGCATTGATAGTCTTACGCTTTGAAAATTATTATAATTTGAGGGTATTTTATAATAATTGTTAGAAAAAATTACTAAATCAGTTTATGGAAATGATCAATTTGGTCTTAGAATGATAGCACTTAAGTATGAATGCTTGTATATCTATGAATGTTGGGTCGTTTGTTGATTGTTATCTGATTCAAATGGTTAAAAAACGTTAACATTAAATTCAGTATTTGAATGTTAATTTAGTTTGGAGAAACTTAAATATTGTTTTAAATATCTGTCGTTAATAATTATACTTAGCATTCATATTTAATTTTTCGCTGTTATTTTATAATCATGTCGCAAGAAGAAATGAAACTTAAACTTTATACGTCACAGTGAGAGTATGTTTTTCGTTCTATTCAAACTCTTTTCGATTTATCCACTCAAATACGGGAAGACTCCAGTTCTTCTAAAGTTAGCCAATTTAAATCTAGATTTCTTAAAATTGAGAACATTCGTGATGAATATGTGTTGCTTACGGAAAAAATTAATTCATTAAAACTGGCACTGTTTCCTAAAGAAAAAATAGATATGCAAGCGTTGTCTGCATTTGATGATATGTACTATGAAGTTCTAAGTTTTGCCGCGGAGATGTCCCTACCGGAGCGCAAACGAGGCAGCAGCCCGACGTCCGCTGACGTTAACTACACCTTTACGCCTGACGCGGAAAAGGTACAAGCTAGACTGCCACAAATTGAGCTTCTGAAGTTCGACGGAAAAATTGAGAATTGGCAAACATTTTACGACACTTTCGTAACGTTAATTCATAATAATAAATCAATCGCGAATATTACTAAATTTCACTATCTCATTTCTTGTTTATCGGGATCCGCTTTAGGGATCGCAAAGAAGGTAAAATTAACTTCCGATAATTATGAGCTTGTATTCAATGAACTTATTAAGCGTTATCAAAATAAGCGCATTTTAGCAGTGGCGTATTTAGATCAAATAAATAACTATCCTAATTTAAAAACTCCTAATTTCAATGATTTACAAACATATACTAATATTCTTTGTGAGTCAGTCAATGCCCTTAAGGCCTTAGAGCTAGATGACTTAGGCGATTTTATTTTATTTAACGCAGCGTTTCGCGCACTGGACTCCGATACGCGCCACCGCTTCGAATCTGAAAATAAATCGGAAATTCCTTCTTTTCAAAGTCTTATGCAGTTTCTTCAAAACTATGTAAAAGTTTTAGAAATAAATGCTAGTGTTGACATTAGGGCGCGATCTTCTCAATTTTTAGGCGGTAAACAGATCAAGAATGTTTCACCGCGGGCACCGAACCTGAAACGTTCCGTGCTTACTACTCAGTCTAAGCCTACTAGTTCGAAGCAGCTGGCTTCACTAGAGTGCTATTATTGTGGCGCAGCACACAGTATCTATAAGTGCCCCACTTTTCAATCTTTGGACACCAGTGCTAGAATAAATATTGTCAAACAAAATAATTTATGCATTAACTGTTTACGAAAACATTCTCTTGATAAATGCGTCTCAAAAATGAGATGTTTTATCTGTAGTGGTAATCATCACACTCTGGTACACATCGACAACCAAGTTCGATCACCGACCGCGGTGACCACCGGTTCGAGTAGTGCCCACACTAACACGAGTGCGTTCGTGGGAGAGGCTCGTGGCCCGTGCGTGGTGCTGCTCGGGACGTGCATGGTGCGTGTGCAGGACTCTAGTGGCACGTTCCATCAAGTTAGAGCGCTCATCGATAGCGGCGCTCAGGACTGCTTCATCACCATGAAATGCGCAAAGAGACTTGGTTTTCAATTACGTCGATGCACCACAACTGTGGCTGGACTTGGACAACAGTCTGTGTGTCAAGTCAAGGGAGTGACTCAATGCTCTATACGCCCGTGTGATTCGAATGACCCACAATTTGATATTAATCCTATAGTCCTCGATAGCATTACTTCTAAAATGCCAACCACTGATATTCCTCTAGCGGTTCGAGACGGTTATAAACATTTAGTATTAGCGGACCGTGACTTTGACAAACCGTCTGATTTTGATTTATTGCTAGGTGCTGAAGTATTTCATCACATCTATGACGGCCGTGTCATTCAACCAGTGCCCGGCTATCCTGCTGCTTTACATAGCGTCTTTGGGTGGGTTCTCTCAGGACCCACCAATGTGGAGAGTCCGGTAAAATCGGTTGGCACTTCGTTAATTACTTCAACCAATTCATTGGAGAAGATGATGAAACGATTTTGGGAAGTCGAGGAACCGCCTCATCAACATATACCTGCTCCAGAAGATGAGGAGGTCGAACGCCTGTATTCCACTCAAACTTATAGGGAATCGGACGGTCGATATGTAGTCCCTATCTTATTGACGCAGTCGTCTGTCAATATGGGAGGCTCATATAATAGTTCTTTGTCGCAGTTTATAAATCTTGAGAAAAAACTTTGCCGACAACCAGATCTTAAATCACTTTATAACGATTTTATGCGTGATTATGAGCAGCTTAATCATATGCAATCAGTGGGAAAGGATATTACCCCTGGTAGATATTTCATTCCTCACCATTGTGTGATTCGTCCAGAAAGCACAACGACCAAACTTCGCGTTGTATTCAATGCGAGTCACAAGACGACTAATGGACTATCTTTAAATGATATTGTTTACACTGGACCGAAGTTACAGGCTGATTTGGTTGACATTATTACTGGATTTCGGGTCCATAATATAGTTTTTACATGTGACATATCTAAGATGTACAGGCAAATCTTGATAAGGCCTGAGGATCGAGTGTGGCAACACGTACTATGGCGTGAATCCCCTTCCTTGCCTGTTCAAGAATTTGAACTTCGTACGGTCACATACGGAGTCAAAAGCTCGCCGTACTTAGCGATACGAACATTACATCAGTTAGCTGCAGATCACGGTGATCAGTTTCCTCATGCAGCTGAAGCTCTTCGGCATCATACTTACATGGACGATATTACTACCGGTGCTTCCTCAGTCGAAGCAGCCTCTCAGCTTAAAGAAGATTTAATCAATCTTCTTAATTGTGCTCAGCTAGATTTGCGTAAGTGGAGCAGTAACAGCCCTTTATTTCTTCGATCGTTACCCATGGAACATTGTCAGTGTCCGAAGACATTTTCTGATGATAGTTCAATAACGCTTAAGGTTTTAGGAGTTCAATGGGATCCTGCGGAAGACTATTTCACTTACTCCGTCTCTCCTGTGAACGTGGAGTTTACGAAACGTTCAATCCTGTCCCACGTAGCTCGTATTTATGATCCGTTGGGTTGGCTTTCACCTTTTATTCTTTTAGCCAAACTACTTCTTCAAAACTTATGGCGTATTGGATTGTCTTGGGATGAAATCATGCCCGCCAAACTGTGTGACGATTGGGTTTCATTTGTGTCTGACTTGTCTAATATAAAATCGATAAAAATCCCTCGTAAAACAGCTACACACCAGCTGATTGGGTTTTGCGATGGATCAACCAAAGCATATGGGTGCTGTGTCTATCTCCGATCAAGTATCGATGATCAAAACCAAGTTTCTCTTTTGATTTCTAAATCTAAAGTGGCTCCGATTAAGCCTCTACCTAAATACTTACGAAAGTTGTCTCCGTTTATTGATAACCTAGGACTCATGCGAGTGGGTGGACGACTTACCAATTTCAACTTACCTGAGCACACAAAACATCCATATTTGTTACCGAAACAATCTATTTTATCTCAATTAATTATTAGCTATTATCATAAACGGTATTTGCACTGTGGACCTCGCACGTTACAATCACTAATTGTTCGCAAGTTCTGGATTTTAGGAATTAGAAATCTTATTCGTTCTGTTTTAACAAAGTGTGTGACTTGCTTTCGGGTTAAACCTATACCCTATCAGCCGTCTATGGGCAACCTGCCACCTTGTAGATCTCAACAAGGTTACTGTTTTCAACAGGTAGGGATTGATTTTGGCGGTCCTTTTCTTATAAAAGAAAACAGACGACGTAACGCACGGGTCAGTAAGGCTTACATATGCTTGTTCATTTGTTTATCTGTAAAAGCAGTTCATTTAGAACTCGTATCTGAACTGTCTACAGAAGCGTTTCTAGCCGCCCTAGACAGATTCGTGTCTCGACGTGGAATATGTCAACATATTGTGACAGATTGTGGCACTAACTTTGTAGGCGCTAAACGATATCTTGAGGAAATGGTTAAATTATTGATAGATAAAAAACAGGATATTTCTGATCAATTAACGTCTCGTGGAATCTCGTGGAAATTAAATCCACCTTCAGCACCTCACTTTGGAGGCATTTTTGAAAGTGGTATAAAATCTACTAAATATTATCTCAAGAGGGTTATAGGCTCACAAGTCCTGACGTTTGAAGAACTAACTACAGTTTTAACTAAATTTGAAGCGATGCTGAACTCAAGACCGATTTGCCAGTTATCGTCTGATCCTGGCGAAGCTCACGGCCGGTCATTTTATTATAGGACGTCCTTTAGTAGCTCTACCAGAACCGTCCGTTGAGGATATGAATCCTAGAACACGCTGGCAGTTACTTCAAAAGCTTTCTCAAAGTTTTTGGCGTATTTGGCAAAGTGATTATTTACATACGCTTCAACAAAAGGTTAAGTGGATTAAGGATGATCACAAACATCCTAATATTGGTCAACTCGTTTCAATCATTGAACCTAATCTATCACCTAACGAATGGCGCCTAGGTCGAGTAGTCCAAATCCACCCCGGAAAGGACAATATTATCCGGGTTGTGACCTTAAAGACCAAAAGAGGCCTACTTACAAGACCAGTAGTCAAAGTCTGCCCTCTTCCTCTTGATTGAATCTTATTTTTATTGTTTTATTAAGCTAGATTGTAAGTTCTAATTTTAAAATTAAATTAACTAAGTTTGATTTTCTTTTGTAGTTTAGTTAAGGTTATCAATGCACAACTTAGCTCAGATATCTATTTAGTTTATATTAATTTATATTCTATGAGCAACTGGGGACCTGGAGAGCTGCCGGGTTGATGGTTGTCTTATGAAATCCCTAGGTGATTTCAGGTGGGAGGGAATGTTGTGGCTTCGGAACAGTCCCGATATAACATCCTTTTCCTAAGTGTTTCCTATCCTCCCGCCTCCCCCGTATACGCACTGCTCAGAATGGTGCGCCGTCTAGTCGTCGAGAAAACAAGAAGCAAGATGGCCGCGCACGCATAAGACGTGTTCGTTACCGCTCGTTTAAAAATAACCAATAAATAAGTTGTAAGACTATCGTGCAATTGCTCGTGTCCATATACATTCGAAGTGCAGTGTGGTATCTGTGTATACACGAGAACTTCAGCGTAAATATACAGACTTCACCATAACCACGAGGAGTGCTCCAGTCTTGTGAGTATCCCTTCCTTATCTACCCAGTTCTAAAGCTATTTTCGTTTACTTCCCGGTTGGGATCATCGGGTTAGCCAGCCCTTGGTCTGGTTGTTCTCTGGTTCCCAAAACCACCCACGAAACACATTGCGAAACATTCAAGCCGTAACAGTATTTTTTTAAAACACGAAAATTTAAATTAAAATAATTGCACTCATGATTTTTTATTCAAATAACCAGTTCCGTTTTTTCTGTTATGTCGCTAAGATCAAAAAATATTATTTATATTTCATCATTATGTAATTTGTATCTAAATATTATTTCCAAAACACACGAATTAAAAAAAATCGAGCGAAAAATACCGAGCAAAGCTCGGTCAACCAGGTACTGTCATTGATATGCAGAAGAAACAGTGTTGGTGATAGCACGCAGCCTTGTGGAACACCAGCGTTAATGGGCTTGTAATCGGAGCATGCACCGTCTACTACGACCTTGATGCTCCGATCATCAAGAAAGCTGGTGATCCATTTGCACGATTTCTCGGGAAGTTCGTAAGAAGCGCTATGTGCCAAACCCGATCGAAGGCCTTCGCTATGTCTAACTAACGGCCAACCCCTTCCCCCTTGGACTCTACTGCCTTCGCTCATTTATGAGTTAGGTAACCTAGAAGATCACCAGCCCAACGACCGCGACAGAAACCGTACTGGCGGTCACTAATCAGCTGGTGACCGTCAAGGTACCGCATGAGCTGGCTGTTAATAATTAATTCCATTATTTTATGCTTGCTGCAGATGTGCTCTGACTTTACCTTGACAATGACACTTTTGTACGACCTGGAGGTACCTTGAAGAGCACCAGCTAATTAGTACCAGTCAATACGGCTTCCGTCGAGGTCGCTTAGCTGGTGATCTTATTGTCTACCTGACTCACCAATGGGCGGAGGCAGTCGAGACCAAGTGGAAGGCCCTGGTAATTAATTTGGCCATAGCAAAGGCCTTTGATTGAATTCGGAACAGAGCGCTTCCTCTCATAAAGACAAAGTAATAATATTCATTGTTATGCAGGCGACAGCAATGGCGATGCCTTGTACACCGCCTGTGCTATTTCTATTACTTTGCTATTTATATTTTTCAGGAAAACACCGTGGAGGCCGGAACAAACTAATATCTAAAGTCGAGTATTTCTAAATCTAGTCTAGTTTAACCCCCAAAAAACACAGGTTTTGAGCGGGACAAGCGAAAACACACATAGACACTGATAGGATCAGGGCCTGGTTTACCCAAAGGCTAATTAGGCTGGAATCTAGGGCGCGAGGTCTGAGGGGACGCTGAGTTTGCCTTTGCAAGCTCTACTTATCTACAGAATAAACTTTTGTTATAATAATTTCAATAAAAGAGTACATAATGCATAAGTGCCGCAAGCATTTTACTTCTCACTCTTTCTTTATTTTTGGTAATAAAACAAGTAGATTTTAAACATATAAATTTTAATTATTTGGTGACATTTCGTCTTATGTTGACAGACTGGCTCTAACTCTAAATTAATTATGGTGTTTTCGCAAGGCTGTCCAAGGGAACTTCTGTCAGCCATCTTTTCCATATCTGCATAGGGAAGAGTACTCACTGGTCAGTGAGTACTCAAGCAAAGGAGAAAGTCGATCATTTAGGTTCTTTTTTGCGTCCAGTTCGACTCTTGATAACGGCGGGTACACAGCATTGAACATTCCGCGGTGTGAGTGTTCCATGTTCGATGTGCGGTTTACACAGCGCACACTGTGCAAAGCACTCCTCTCCCTTGACGTCAACAAGTAGAGTGGGCCTGATGAAGTCCCTCTTATTGTGCTGAAGACTGGTGCTCCTTAACTAGTACCGGTTCTAACACGTCTTTTCCGGTACTGCTCCCCAGGCATAATCCTGAACTCACCGAAGGAATGCTTTAGTTCACTCGACCCCTAAAAAGACCGCTCAGACCCATCCAACCACAAAGCTATCGCCATCACCTCCTTATTCTCCGTAGTAATGGAATCCAATAAAAACTGCCAACTCATGAGGTACCTCGCGTACATCCAGCTGATTAGTGACCGCCAATGCGGTTCAATCGCCGTCGCTTAGCTGGAATTTCTTAATGTAATTGGCTTCAATTATCAGTTTTCTTACAGATCAAGGTCGTAGTAGGCTGTGTATACTCCGACTACAAGCCCATTAACGCTGTGGTTCCAAAAGGCTGCTTGCTATATCGCTGTATCTTCTGTATACCAATCATTTATGGTAAATCAATTACATTCATCACTATGCGGACGACAGGACGTAATTGTTTTTACACCAGTTGTGGTAATATTTCTCTGGAACACGTTTTCGACTACGGGAACAAACTTGTGTCTGAAGTCGAGTTTTTAATAAACAGTTTAAATTTTAAACTTCAGACGTTTGATGACGGTTTGCGCGTTTAACTTTAAAAACAACTCCTTTGTCCCCAATTTTAGGGCACTTCCCATGCTGGCTCAGCCAGCATCGAAATTCTCGGCATCGACATATCGAATGACATGTACAGTTTCGCGGACACTGAACGCAAAGCTAAATAAGCTTCAAAAAAGCTTGGCTTACTCAGCATTAGGGATAGTATATCATGCCGGCACAACGCTTGCAACTTTTCAAAGTGCAAGTTTGGCCTCACATGGAGTACTGTTCTCATCTCTGGACCAGGACATCTCAGTGCCAGCTCCTTCCACGTGAGCGCATCCATCGAAGAGCGGCTCGAGATTTCTTTCTGATTGGCTCGATTCACTGGCGCAGTGTAGAGTTTTACATATAAGTTAGACTTTTACTTATTTTCTTAATTCCCGACGTTTCGGGTGCTTTACAGCAACCATGGTCACGGGGGGGACTGAGATGTTTGACGTCCCAATGTCATAGTTAGTCCGGCTACCTTCAGTTTTTGAATATTAATTTTTGGTCCGATTTACGCAAAACGAGCTTATAGTATCATGAAGTCTTGCAGTGGTATGCTTAGGTTTGGGTTTAATTTTGTTAATTATAGGATCCCAAGCAGGTGGCAGCACCCATCCATCTTCTCTATTGAAATTTGGATATTTTTTAATTTCAATAGCCTCGCGTATCATCCTTGATAGGAATCGATGTTCTTTTGCGAGAATTTGTGGTTTATCAAATCGAATGTAATGGTGGGGACGATCTTGAACATGTTCGCAGACTGCAGACTTCCCGGAGCGTCGGTGCTTCACGTCAGCTATATGTTCTTTCACGCGGGTTTTTATGGATCGTTTTGTTTGACCTATGTAAGAGAGACCACATTCACAATCTAACTTGTACACTCCTGCATCTTGTAGAGGGATATTACACTTGACGGATGGTAAAAATTGACTAATCTTCTTCGGCGGCTTGTAGTATGTTTTAATGGAAGCTCGCTTCAAGATGTAGCCAACCTTGTCTGTGACTCCTCTGACATATGGTAGTACAGCAGGTACACGCTCGACTGTGGCCGGCTTCACTCGGTCACTGTGACGTAGGCGCGGGACCCGAAGCTTGTTGTCTTGCAATACTTGCTTGACGTGCTGAAGTTCGGCGGCCAGATGCTTTCTGTCACAGATCCCTCGTGCTCTCTGAAACAAAGATTCACCCACGGTAGCTAACTGTGAAGGATGATGGTGAGATTCACCATTTAAATATCGGTTGGTATGGGTCTTTTTTCTATACACAGTGTGACCAATTGTGTTATTAGGATTTCGAATGACTAAAACATCTAAGAAAGCTAAAGAATTATTTGGCTCTAACTCCATTGTGAATTGTATTTTAGAGTTTATAGAGTTAAGGTGGTTTAAAAATGCAGTTACTTTGTCAGATGGTAAAATTGTGAAAGTGTCGTCTACGTACCGCTTGTAGAATCTTGGATTTACAGGAGCATTAAGAAGGGCTTTCTCCTCGAAGTCCTCCATGAATATGTCAGCGACTATGGGAGATACAGGTGAGCCCATCGCCACACCATCTACTTGCTTGTAGAACTCTTCCTTGCACAATAGATAGCCAGATGTGAGGCAGTGTTTGAGTAATACTGCATATTCAGCAGGCATGTTCTAGCTTCCTAGTTACAATTGATATGCAGTCTTCAATAGGTAGGCATGTGAATAGTGACTGAACATCAAAACTGACCATAGTTTCATTGTCAGCAAGATGTAGGTCTTTTATCTCACTAACAAAATGGTATGAATCCTTTGTGTGCGCTCTGGTATGTCCTCTCAGTGGTGACAGTACTTTTGCCAAGTGTTGTGCCAGCTTATAAGTTGGTGAATCAATCTGGCTCACTATAGGACGTAGTGGAGCGTTTGGTTTGTGTATCTTTGGTAACCCATACAACCTCGGTGGTTTGGTACATGATGGTATTAGCGAATTCACGTCGAGATTTAATTTTTCGGAGTATTTCTTTATTAAATCGCTAGTTGCTTTAAGCGTGTTAGTTGTGGGGTCTGTTTTGACCTTTTTGTATGTACTTTCGTCCGATAAAAGCTGTAGTATTTTAAAATTATACTCTGACGTGTCCATTATTACCGTAGCATTTCCTTTATCCGCGCGGAGAATCGTTAGCTCTGGTCTGTTCCGTAAGTTAATCAACACTGTAAGTTCGTCTTTAGGAAGGTTTGGTTTCGGCACTGAACTACGAAATAAACTGAAATAAACGCGATAAAATCCGTAAATTTAGTTTTATTCAATGTGTAGTGTTCGCGTAAATTTAATAAATCATTACGAGCTTACTCCTTTTAAAAGATGCAATTCCCCTGGGGTTGTAATACTTAGTTCACGTCCGATGGTCGACTCCTATTATCAAGAAAAGGTGGGCGAAACCGTGGGGTGGAAAACTAGTAAAATATAAAAATCTAGTAAATATATTCCTAGGCTGGGCAAGCATAGACAGAACAGGCCGGTGGGGAGGCACATATTCGGTTGGCCTAGGGCTGTCAAAACAGATTTTCGGGTATCTTTCGCCTGACGAAAATAGATGGTTATACCGCCATCTGTCGGAAGCTATAAGAACTTCTGGCATTTCCCAAAACGCCTCTTACGACAAGCAAGTATATAGAATGAAAGTTCAATTAAAAGACTGGAATTAAAAACGTCATGTAACGCCATTTATTAGTAACAAGTAAAACATAAGTTAAGCGTTCTTCCGTTTTTTCTTGTTGCTGCCACCTTCCAGCATTGGGCATTGGGATTGCTTGTGCCCTTTCTCATGGCATTTGTAACAGGACTGTAACAAACAAAATAACATTTCTAAGACACACAATTTTTATATGTCATCTACTTTTTCAGTTTAAGAAAATTTCACATCGGAAAATATTCTGATATATATACATATATGTGAGGCCCCTTTTGATCAGTGTTGCCAACTAAGTGGATTTTCCACTAAAATTGGTGGTTTTGACCTCCATTTCAGTGGAAGAATATTGCTTTTAGTGGCTGGTAGTTTTTCTAGTGGTTCATCAGTATTTCAATTAGTGTAAATATGATCTTCAACCAACTCAACCATTAAGCCACTTACATTTTTCGAAATATATTTCTACTTCATTTGAGGATAATTTAGTGTATGGTAAGATGTTGCTGTGACCTATAGACATCTACATATATCCTCAGATACAAATCAAAACACAGATGCTTTGTCACCCGTGAGGACTAAGATGGAATGCCTCGTTTCCAGCAAAAAGGGTCTCCGGTTTTCTACACTCACCATACGAAACACAGCAGCGTTAAGCTGCTATTTTACGCTGCTGTGAGAGCGTGGTCCATTTTTCGGTCTAGCTGAATCATACGTGCTACAACTATACTACTAATATAGCTGCAGCGTAGCTCTACCACGTATACAATACATACGTCTGACGACGCTGGGATTCCTCAAGAATATTTTAGTAGCTTGATAAACTTAATATCGTATTCTTTCACGAGTTTATGTGTATGATCACTATATTCCTGGCTTTAAGACCCCCATTTAAAGGATTGGTTCCAAGTGATTGAAAGAACTACTGATCAAGTAATGAAATGCAAATTTTGGCCTACAATTGTAAACATGATGATGGAAACGGATAATGATGGTGCCGAGAAAAATTATTCAACTGAAGACGATTTAATTTACAATAGCAGTTAATTAAATTAAATATTCTTGGTGTTGACTTGTTGATTTATTGTTTTACAAAAAAAAATGTTTTGTTTATCTCCACCAAACTATCCCCATACCAAAATTCATGCCATGACGACGCTCTGTTGCGACGTGAAAGAAGGACAAACTTTTGCAACATATTCTATTTTCCCACGGGAATGAGGCTGTAGAGTGACATAGGCTACTTTTTTCCGCGGAAAACAATTCATTCCCGTGGGAAAATAGAATATTTCTCACGGGGACGGGAATGAGATGTTTTTCCGCGGAAAAAAATAACCTATGTCACTCTACAGCCACCGAACTATCCCCATACAAAAAATCATGCCATGCCGACGCTCTGTTGCGACGTGAAAGAAGGACAAATAAACAAACACACTTTCGCATTTATAATATTAGTATGGAGTATGGATAGTACCTATGGATTATAAATTATTCATCATCATCATTACAGCTTCTTTACAAGTTCACTACTGAACATAGCCTTACCCAAATAATCGAATTCCTGCACGTCTTACCAGGTTCAATCCATCTTATAGCTGTTCCACACCGCACTTGCCGAAACTCACTCCAGAAAGTTCTTAAGAATACTTCAATAAGTATGTTGTATTTTCCTCACCTGTGATTCCACCACAACACCACACACATGCTTGACATGGCAACACCGTCCACAAGAATTACAGTGTTCGTAAGTTGGTTTCACACAGCGTTTGCACACATTGCAATGTTTATATGTAGTACCGTTCTTGCTAGTACATTGTTTACATTTTGTGCAGTGTGCATTATTCTGTGACACCCAGTATTTACATTTATCGCAGTGTTTGTAATTGCTGTCATTTGATAGGTCTATAGTTGAGAACGGGAGGTTGGTGAAGAAACGCACGGGCGAGCCCATTTTTCGACCACCCTTTTGGAATTTCTTGTGATTCCGATATTCGACCTGAAAAGGACACAGATATGTAACAAATAATTACAATGATATCTGGCCAGGTTTTTTTCATCACCTCTTTCAAAATCATTTCTGCTCCACTTATTGTAAAGACTGATTTACACTTCAACAAGTACAGTAGCGAGTTAACTTGCGAACCTGGCGAGTGAAGTAGCAAGTTAACAATTAAGTTGAACAGGATAGCTGGCCGGTTTATTTTTCTGCGAGTTAGGTTCGAAAAGTTGCCCTCCCACGCATCTCCCTCCACCCGCAACTTAACTCGCCGCGTTTGAACGAGCGAGTTCAGTTCAGTGCATAAGTTTACAGGATGCAACATGTTCGTGTTCGACCCTCAAAATATAAAATTGTACTTTTTTAATTAAACTCGCCATATAGACATTTGAACGTTACTGTCCAGCTAATCGTTTACTGTCAACTGCCCTGTAACTAAACTCTACTAATACAGAGGATTTGCCTGAATCGTCACACTTGGCAGGTAGTATCGATCAGTACCAGACATCTAGAAATTGACGTTGCTGCAGGACACCGTACCAGGTAGCTTACGTCTAACGTAAACTAGGTACGTTAACCAGATGTTTACACTGCCCTCTACCAAGAGAGGCCAATGCCAAGCTGTGGGCTTTTATGGACTGATAAAGAAAGATAAAGATACTGTCAAGAATGGCAAACTATGGTGGCTCTTTTTCAAACAACAGAGATTTGTTATTGTACATTACAGTATATGCTTATACACACACTGTATGATCGACCAGTTAAAAATATAGGACCTAGATTGGAAACTATCATTCGCCATATACAACTTTAATCCTTATGATTTCCCTTTTTTTGGAATTTGTTATAACAATGAGAAAATTTTCAATTCTTAAATAGCCTCTGAAGTATACAGTAAACTGCAATTGAGATTTAATAACAAATAAACTATAACTTTCTATTAAATCACGCACAATTACACTAGTTTAAATCTGATAAGATATATTCCATGGATATGTTGACATTTAACAAAGAAAATTTCATACATTGACAAATAAAAAAAAATTCATTCATTTCAAGCTTAACCTTTAGATTAAAGATTGCAAGCAATTTGTACAAAACACCGACACCTACTGTCTATCTACGAGTATTTATAATTTTAACACTTAACAAACTTGAAAACAAACCTGATAATCATGCATCTTAATTTCAGGTGCTATATTTTGTATATATGGTTCAGAGAAGTAAGGAAAGGCCCAGATCACGGGCAAGAGTCCTTCTCCTTCACACACACGTCTATAAGCTGCAGACAGTTCTCTAATTGTGTGCACCAATGGCTCCACCCTTCCACCAAAGGGAGGGTCTATTACTATGCATAAACCTTTATCTCTGAAAAAGTTTAATTTCATTGAATAAAACTAATTTTACAGATTGTATTGCATTCAATTTATCTTATTTTTAATTCCCGAAGTTTTGAGAACTGAGGGCTTGACGTGCCAATGTCATTGATAGCCTAGAATACCTTTAGCTTTTGCTTAAATCTATGCAGTAAAAATTAAAAATAAGAAAATTTATTTTAGATTAATGACAATATACGTAGGCGGTCCCATAATGAATTGGCCTAACTATGAACCAATGAAGGAAATGAAACGAAACCAATTTTATTTTTCAATATAATCACCATGAATACTAACACACTTCTGACATCTGTGAATCAACATCTCTAAACCTTTATAAAAATAATCACATTTTTTTATCCTCAAAATGACTGAAGACGGCCGCTTGCAACTCTTCATCGCTTGAATATTTTCTTCCTCTTAAGTCCCGCTTTAAATTTGGAAATAAATAATAGTCGGACGGGGCCATGTCTGGACTGTAAGGTGGATGTTGAACTTCTGTGAACCCGCATTGACGAACACGAAACACCAGTGGTATGAACAGGGGCGTTGTCATGGAGCAACAGGACACCTTTAGACAGCTTGCCTCTTCGTTTTTCCTTTATCTTGTCTCGTAATTTATATATTAAAGAAGCATAATATTCGCCGTTCACGACTGTATTACGTTCTTTAAAATCCACCAT
Organism: Parnassius smintheus behrii; assembly: GCA_036936625.1. NCBI lineage: Eukaryota > Metazoa > Arthropoda > Insecta > Lepidoptera > Papilionidae > Parnassius > Parnassius smintheus. The sequence goes on from JAUPFT010000010.1 coordinate 49,227,842, forward strand.
CAAAATGCCTTGAAAATCCCAAAATATTGTACACATCAGTTTTTTAGTTGATTGTTGCCCCTTTGCCTTTCTAGGGGGCTTTTCACCCTTATAACGCCATTCCATTGACTCGCGCTTGCTTTGTGGATCATAATACAAGATCATAGTTTCATCACCAGTCACTAGCCGCTCGATCACAGTCTTTGGATTTTCGCCACAAAGATCCAAAAACTCCGAAGCGCAGCGCACTCTTTCCTGTCTCTGTACCGCTGAAAGAAGTTTCGGTACCCATCTTGCACTCACTTTTTTCATGCGAAGATGTTCATGGATCGCGCGATAAACGGTACTCTTAGAGAGCCCAAGCCTTGCTGCAATTTCTCTAATCTTCAAACGGCGGTCACTCAGAACCTCCTCTTCGATAAGAGCAATCGTTTCGGGAGTGAGCACTTGCACAGGTCGACCGTCGTGGCCAAAGTCTTCGACGGTTTCTCTCCCGAGGCGAAACTCTTTCACCCAATTTATCACTGTGCTATAGGAGGGGGCAGACTCCTTATACACGCCATCCAATCGTTCTTTTATTTGGGCAGGGGATAAACCTTCTTTAAACAGAAACTTTATGACACTTCGATACTCAGTTTTCAACATTTTGAAAAAATACGCGACTCTCGTTATTCAAATGCCTGTTAAGCCCGGTTTACATTTTGAGAAGTGACAAGTGCGAGTGACAACTGACAACTTGTGCTTAGTGCGTGTGAACAGGCAGTGACAAGTGCGAGTGACAAGTGATAAGTGCGAAATGAAAAGTAACAAGTGAATAGCGGCCTGCTCTATTCTCTGACAAGTATCTCTGCCCCGCGCTAACCTTGTTTTCCCCTCAGTCACCCACTGCCGCTCCCGTTCTAGCAGCGACGTCAGAACATACACGTGTTGGTTATAATAGTTATTATATAAAATATATTTGTTACATATATTGTATACATACTCGTATTTATAGTAATTTTGTTTTATTACGAAGTTGTCAGATAGCAATAATATTAAATTTGTCAAGGAATTATCGAAACACGAATGTTTATACAATATTAAATCGCTGAATTAAAAAAAAATGATGCGAGACGCTGCTATGCCCTCAATATCTCAGGCAATGGGAATGGCCGGTTTCGGCGCAAAAGAAGTGGGTATATGCGAAGTTAAGAAGCTTTAAGTCTACATATTACCAAGAAAAAAAGAAAATTAAAGACTCCTGTAGATCAGGGGCTGGAGCCATATTATTTTCAAGCTTAAATTTTTTTCTTGTTATAACTTTAAGATACATTTTTCTCACTTAAGCGTTTTTAGGAAATTGGTGTGCACCAATATCTTTGCAATAAGGCACTTCACACATCTTTTTAATCAAAAAAGGTAAAATTGTATGATGATATGATGATATATAAACTTTAAAGCTGTGCTAGTGCCTCTTTGACAATTACCAACCCAATTTCACACTCGCAGATTTCACATAATAATGACATCCAATTGCCACATGTGTGAACAACAACTTGTTACTTGTCACTTGTCATTGCCGCTCGCACTTGTCACTTCTCAAAATGTAAACCGGGCTTAAAGCCCGGTTTACATTTTGAGAAGTGACAAGTGCGAGTGACAATGACAAGTGACAAATGACAAGTGCTTAGTGCGTGTGAACAGGCAGTGACAAGTGCGAGTGACAAGTGACAAGTGCGAAATGAAAAGTAACAAGTGAATAGCGGCCTGCTCTATTCTCTGACAAGTATCTCCTGCCCCGCGCTTACCTTGCTTTCCCCTCAGTCACCCACCGCCGCCTCCGTTCTAGCGGCGACGTCAGAACATATTATACACGTGTTGGTTATAATAGTTATTAAATAAAATATTTTTGTTATATATATATATATATATATATATATATATATATTGTATACATACTCGTATTTTTTTTAAGTAATACTAACAAAATATGAGCCTTGGTTGCTTCAATAAATGAAATTCTTCTTCTTTATAATAATTTTGTTTTATTACGAAGTGGTCAGATAGCAATAACATTAAGTTTGTCAAGGAATTATTGAAACACGAATGTTTATACAATATTAAATCGCTGAATTAAAAAAAATGATGCTAGACACTGCTATGCCCTCAATATCTCAAGCAATGGGAATGGCCGGTTTCGGCGCAAAAGAAGTAGGTATATGCGAAGTTAAGAAGCATTTAGTCAACAAAGTTATTACCAAGAAAAGAAGAAAATTAAAGACTCCCGTAGTCTAGGGGCTGGAGCCATATTATTTTCAGACTTAAATTTTTTCCTTGTTATAGCTTTAAGACAAATTTTTCTCACTTTAGCGTTTTTAAGAAATTGGTGTGCACCAATATATTTGCAATAAGGCACTTCACACATCTTTGGTATCTCATCATACAAGTTTACCTTTTTTTTGATTAAAGTTTTAAACTTTAAAGCTACGCTGCCGCTGCCTACTGCTACGCTGCGCGCCACTTTGACAATTACCAACCCAATTTCACGCTCGAAGATTTCACATAATAATAACATCCACTTGCCACATGTGTGAACACCAACTTGCTATTTGTCACTTGTCATTTGTCACTTGTCATTGCCGCTCGCACTTGTCACTTCTCAAAATGTAAACCGGCCTTAAGACTAAGCATTTCATGTCGATGCATGTTTCTTATATCAAGTGCACGATAAACGTACTATTTAATGCAACACAACATGTAGCGACATGTCGCGTTGAACTATATCAGGCCAGTTCATTATGGGACCGCCTGGTATTTGTGTTGATATTTGTGTAAATATAAGATATCATTAAGTTGAATTTCAATGTTTATTAGAAATAATGGCAGGCCAACTAAGACCATCCACAATAAACAGCAACAAAGATTATTTATACGGAAATAAGGGTTGTTACATACTGAAAAAGTACAAGATATTTACAATACTACAAAATGCACACAGCCTATCTATTGCTAAGTTACAATAAAATGGAATAGAACAATTTTTCTTTCGATATAGACTATGTGTAAAAAAAATTCTTTCAATAACAAATGTTATTGAAAGTATTTTTTTTTTAATTTACTACTAGTTCAGAAAAAACCTCTGTGGATTTTGTGATCCATAGATGCAACTATCCTTGGTTAAGAATAAATATTTGGATGCATTGTTACCCTTAAGTAATAAGGTGAAATACCTTGTTACATAATGATTTCTTATTTTTTAAATTCCTTGTTACAATTAATAAGAGTCTCTGGTTATTGTCACTTACCATGAGAGATACAGCAGCATTGTACTGCTATTTTATGATAGTGCCCCACGTGAGTGTAATTTTTCTCCATTTGAGCCGACCTATTGATGATGCAGGTTTAATACCCTGCAGTATAGTTCTAACATGGAAAATTACAGACTTTTTACATGGACTAACAATCTATCTACCAAACACTAGACAACTGTGGCAAATTCTAATGTTTTATTCATTTATTTCTTTAAGGACAGCCAGCGATAATTACAGTAATCAATTTCCACAAATATAATATATAAACTTAGTTTTAAATGTAAAACCTATTTAAGGACTACCTTACAACATACCTCACAAGGGTAAAATTTCTAAATAATATTGGAAAAGATGCCAGATTTATAACATAAATTACAAAATATGTTGATCAAGGTACTAGTGTAAACAAATATATATTATGTTTCCTTATTGCTAAATAAGTAAACTATTAGCACACCTGGAGTTTTTAAAGAATTTCTTTAAGACTTTTTCATCTTCATTACCATTAAATAAGTAGTCATTGAACATGTTGTACCATAGAAACTTGTTGGGAGCATTAAATAGATGGTGTCGGGTATCATAGTCCAAAAGTATGGAGTCAAAGTCTGGATGTGCCTGTGCTGCTTCATGGATGGATGGAGTGCCCACACAGAGTATATTTCTAAAATAAGAGATTATTAAAATTCATCAGTGCAAAAGTTATATCATGGTAAAATACAACAAACACTAACACTTAATGTGGATATATAATTACAATATATATTTAAAAAAATTGATTACTATTATTTTAAATATTCTTGACTGGTTGGCATTTTGTTGGAATATAATATGCCATAAATTATTAAAATATACATCAAACTTTTTTCTAGCAACACAGTTGGCACATTCTTTTTGTTTGAAAATAATCATGGGACTTATAGGCCCCAGACCAACATGAGACCTTTAAAATAAGCAAATAATTACAAAGTAATCTATAATAATTTGATAACAAGAAAAATTAAGCATTTGTTGCAAGTAGGAATTTTCGTTGTTGTAAGCTGATTAGGCTATGATGAGTATCTTAAATTAAAAAATTATAGAAGTCTTTACCTAATACCATTATTTTTCAGTATTCCCAGTACAGTACTGACCGATTTCTTGGAAAACAAGTATTGTGCCTCCTTTTCATCATTCTCCAAAGGTGGAAGCCAAGAAGTTGGGTTTGCAAGTTGCTCATCTGTCAGAGGTGTAGCAACTTTATGATCACGTAAATGCTTCTTACTCTGTGACACAATGTAGAGCTCTTGGCAAGTATTACAATATGCTCTACTTGTTGCATGCTTTGTTTTAACCTATAAAATAAAATATTTTTTTATATAATAACGTAACAAACAAGTACACAATTCTCCTGATGGTAAGAGGATTTTGTGACTCATAGTCAGCTACATCAATTAAGAATCAAAATGCAGATGTGCTATCACCACCATGTGATATCGGCGCGTGTCGATTAAATTAGTAATTTCTCTAAAATATTGTATGGGAGCTATGTACAAAACTTATGTCATTTAAATTGTTATATTATTTGCTATTATTCTGTACTTGTCTTAGTTGAATACAACCTAATAGATTTTATTAAGCCGATTTCAAAGTTAGTAAACCGAATTTTTAATAGTATTTTGTACATAATTTATGAAAATTCATTCATTTATAAAATAAATGTAATTTATTTTCATCAATATACACTAATTTATAATAAAAAAGCAAAAAACCACACATTCCTATATATTTTTTACACCAAAAGTTTTATACAATCTTAACACTGAACGGCAATCCAAGCATCGCACAAAAAAGCATATATTGTTATTTTTATTTTGAGAAAGGAGCGAGTCAAGTGGTGTGCGATAATTTTAACGTTAAGTATGGTTCAAGTTCTTAATTTAGACAAAGTTTCATTTCTAAAAAGTATGTAATGTATTTTTAAACAACATTAGAGATAAACGTAAGGTAAGTATAATGGCCGTTTATTTTCATTTTTTTTTTTATAAAAACAATACATATCCTTAAATTATGAATTAAAAACTGTTGGTTATTAACCCCTCCATGTTTAAATAGCACCAAACTTCACTATTTGTTTGATTTACAAATAAAAAAAGGACAAAAACCGGGACGGGCGAACACATAAAAGCGACATTCATGTATGACTACCACACAGTCTGTTTATTCGAAATTTCTAAACATTGCAGTACTTAAGTAGCTTTGTATTGTGTCCTCTTTTTTTAGTGTATAATTTTATATAAGTAAAAGTGTGATAGCAATCATTGTCGCCAGTTATTTTGCCCGTCAAATACCAATATGCGGATCGGCCAGAAACTGGTCTCTTGCCAGACGCGCGTAATAAACCATTGGCCAGATTCTGGTTGGTCGCCAGACAAGGGGATATAGTTGCAGTGTGGTTTCTACCACGTAAAAATCTAAAATAAAAATACAACATATAAAATTTTATGGCGACATAATTATATTTCTTTTTGACATTATTGATAGATAAAAAAATACTCTATCAGTGCTAGGCATCTGGGACTACAATCATCATTGTCATCAGATACCTGCCAAGCTTAATAAATAAGATATAAATATTGATAAAACTAAATGGAATGATGTGGTCACTCAAGGTAAAATTATTAAATAAATATATTAAATAAGATGAAAATACTTCAATCAACGGGAGAGGCTCATGTCGAACCACTGGACGAGATCATTAAGAAGACAATTATCTATTGTTATGGAATATTAAAGTTCTTATAAGGTCCTTTATTGGAACATAAGCTATTTATTAACTTTACGAATGTAATGAATACGACTTACCTCATTAAAGTTTTTCCACGCTGCAACTTTATCAAGTGTAGGGATTAAACTGTAATATTTCTCGTTACGTTTACGTACACTTTCTTTCTTCCAATCCTCCTCGTCAATGTGTACAGTGCAGTCCTGCTTCTTTCGACACAAAGAACAGGAGAAAAATCGGCCTTTGTCGGATGCAAATAACAAAGTCGGTCCGTGTAAACATAACGGATGAGAAACGACATCTTCAACTATAACCTCGACCGATGATGAATTATGAATGATTGAATTTTTCACTAATGCATCAAACTTTCTTTTTTTGGCCATTATCTTGTAAATTAATATTGGATATTATATACAAAACTTCAACAAGCTTTTAATAGTAAGCCTAAAAACCAATATAGTACATACAGGAGCACGAACACGTGAACATGACATTCACGCGTCACTTTGACGTTAAGTTGTTCACTGTTCACCAAAAAGCTTTTTGTTTTTAGAAAAAAGGATCTTTAACTATTATGTATATAATATATAGGCCTAACCTGACGTGCTTTTGTGTAGAAAGTTCTGTACAATTTGCTGAAAGTGTCACAATGAGAAGGCTTAGGGAGATTTCGATTTTCGACAACTTTGGGTTAAGCTGCCCTTACAATACCGTTGTGAATTATTAAATTAATCCGGGCATTTCTTTTTTAAATAGTGGTACAAAACTACTCAACACCATCATACGAGTATAAACTTGCATATATAGATCTTTTCATTTTAACAAACGACCTTAGACCATTTGGGTGGTTTATGATGCAATATTATTTTATACGTAGGGATATTCCGATACTAGTAAATACGAGTAGGTACTCGATACTTTTGATTCGATACCAAGTATTTATAGCATCGAATCAACCTTACGATACATACTCGGTATCGAAACAAAAGTACTTGGTATCAAATCGAATCAAAATAAACAATTAAAAAAAAATTTTTTTTCGAACGCATCAGTCAGAATGAGAGAGCAAAGCCCTTTCGCTGTTACAGGTACATAGGTAGTCCATGAAACATAGTCATTGCATGGCTTCCGTATACATTACTATACTCTTTGGCAGCGTGAGCGTAAGTGACGCGAGCCGAACTTGTCCGACTTCAGCCGAGCCGAGCCGAAAGCGAGAGAGCCACCTTCCCGGTAGCGATGGGTAACTAGCAAAAATTGCAATAACCTAGCTAGCCAGTTATTTGTGGTGGAATAGCCAGCTAGATAACCAGCTATTCAGCTATTTGGCTATTTGGATAAATTACACTAACCAACCGATAGTTGATACCGTTAGCGTGCCACTGTAGTGTAGCTAGGCTAGGAATTCAATGCTCAACTGCCCTGTGATTTACGTTCGAATCTCGCGGCGGAACTTATATTTAGATAAATAAAAAATAATGACTTTTGTTTTTATTTTCTTATTAATTTTATATTTTCTTGAAAAGTAATGATTTTCCCTCATAACTATGTCGTACATATTATTAAATTAAATCATTAAAAACTGTCGAAATATCATATCCATCTATATTTTAAAGTTCCATCTATATCTATAAATGAAGAAACTGCTGTAGTTTCAGATTTAATTATGTTATACAACATTCAACAGTACAAGTAAATTAAAAGATATGCCATAGATGTCGCGCTACTCCATTTTTTATTTCTAATGATGTTATCGTTGTAATTGTAAACCTTATTTTATACTCGATAATGTTTTAAATCGTGTAGTTGATAATTCACTTATGTTGATTCAAAGCTTTAAATGAAATTTAAAACAATATTAACATTTTGCTCTTGCATTTCACTCAGTAGACCTAATTTGAATTTAACATCAGACGAATAGGTACTTTTGCTTTGGTTGTGTTTATTTATTCAAAAGTGTGTTCGCTTTATTTGTTCTGCTTATCGAATTTATGCCCTGACACTATGGAACTTGAGTACTGTGTACGTACTATGTAAATATTAGAAATAATTAGTGTAAATAATAGGAACTTTCTAGAACTTCAATATAAATTAATTTAGTAAAAATGCCAGGTAGTATTTGGACTTATTTTCAGAAAAATAATATTACTCAAAAAGGACAATGTAATATATGTAAAAGTTTTTTTAGTTATAATAGTTCAACAGGCAATCTAACCGCCCATTTAAAATCTAAACACATTGCTGCTTACGCTGAATTAAAAAAAAAAGTGTATAATATTATAGCATCTAAGACTGTATATAAACAAAATAAGTGTAAATAGACTAAAGTTCAAATTTGTACATAAAATCAAATGAACTTTGAAATAAGCCGATGTAACATTTTATACTGTATGATATTTCATTATAATTTCATTTTGTACTCTAATGTTTCATCGTCAGTCCTAAGCCTGAAGAAAGTATGAAGGGAAGTTCATTTTAATTAAGACAACGGATAAAAAAACAATTATTATGTAGATATTACAAATAATAAACCTAACTTTCTTGTTATATCGTGAATGTATAAAAGATAAGGGCGATGTGAAATGCGAATTAAGATTCGATTCGATGCATCGATCGCGCGTTTAGTTTCCCGTTGCCCGTTGGCTAATGACTATTGGTTGGCCTTGGTTATTCAGCTAGTCAGCTAGCTAGTAGCTGGTAGCTGTCGGCAGCCGCGCGTAGCTTTCAGCTACGCGCGGCTGCCGGCTGTATAACGTAGCGTCCTCAGTAGCAGCTAGCAGCTACCCGCTGCGCCGTAGCTTGTCGGATAACCGAAGCGCCTCTAGCTAAAGTAGCCAATAGCTAGGGCTAGTGTTGACGAATATCATAGCCGTGGCTATTTTGTGAATAGCCGCTATTTAGTTAGTTACTTGAATAGCTACCCATCTCTACTTCCCGGCCGCCATTTAAGTTGTCATGTTATTGTCAAAAATAAAACTATACGTACCTACTTTATTTAAACTGAGTGATTGTTTAGGAGTAATTTTAATTATTGTAATCATCGGCTTATTATTCCAATTTTATCATGGCACCACCAAAATCAATAATATGGACACATTTTACTAAAACAAACGAAACGGTTGCAAAATGTAAACAGTGTTTTAAGTCTGTGAAGTATTGTGGCAATACGTCCAATTTCTTCAAGCATTCTAAAACTCATGGAATTACTTTGGATAAAGGCAAATTACAAAAAAGAGCAGATAAAGGTACCATCGCAAGGTAGGATCCTAAACGTTTCTTTTAAAAAAAGTAGTTAGTAAAAAATTAGATTCCTTATTGTATAAAAATTAAGTTTTGTATCCAGCAGTGGCACTGTGATTGTCTATATACTGATGATATATGATATGATTTGATGACGGACGATGAGATAATTCGTTCGTATGGATATGATTTATACAAAGGTTATGTGTTTGTTATTGTTAAGTGGCTGTAGTGTTGGGTTGGGATTATCGATTCTTTGTAGATTATCGATCTATCGAGTGTTAATTTTTACTCTTATGTTTCAGTTCAGAAAATACAATAACATTGGCCAGCTCAAAGCATTTAATGGAAGATGATCAATCTCAACCATCAACATCAAAAATTTTAGAAGATCACGATGATGGTTCTTTTGTAACCACATTGACAAGTATTATGGACACGGAGATTAGAAATGAGTCTTTACTAAGCAGTTCAATAAAGGATGGGTTAATATTTCCAATATGGACCATCGATTTCAAAGCCCATATTTTTTTTTGTAGATAGTACTCACTAAAAGAAAGCGTTTTGCAAAGTTTTAGGTTGCGGAAACTTACGCTTCATGAGATATATTTTTTTAAACTTTTCATACAAATTGGCAAATAACACGCAATTACACCAATTACAAAATGAATTTGACAAATCATTGTGTCAAACGTCAATTAGTGTAGGGTTCCGAATATTTTAAAAGTATCGATAAGTACTCGATACCAAGTATCGTATCAAAAGTATCAATACTACTAGGTATCGAGTACATTTCGTTAATTTTGGAGACTGGGGGGGGGGGGGGGTAAGAAGCCGGGAAGTTGTGCCCCAGCGCTCCGTGGCAGCTCCGGCGCTGCGGGATGAGCAGTGCCTCCGCCCTAGCGTAGGGAAGCACAGGCACCTGGGCTCGCCTTCGCAGCTTCGGCTTTTTGGTCGCCTTCGGCGACCAGCGTCAGCCGCTACGGCGGGCGGGCACTGCTCTCCCTCCGCGCCTCCGGGCTCTTATATACACTCTAGGGGTAGGGCAGACAAGACCACGTGGATAGTGGGGTGCTCTGATTCGGTTTTGGGTACTTTTTGAATATTAAATAAGTAAGTCAATAAGTAAGTAAACACTTTATTGTAGTAAGAATTAGATAATACAGAAAGTTGCAAACAATAAAATAAAAGTACAAAAGCTGTACTAATTAAGAAATACAAACAAGTTGCAAACAATGAAATACAAGTACTAAGGTGGAACTTAAATAGAGTAAACTTTATTCTACTTTATATACATCTATAATTGCACTTATCAGCTCTTCCTATGCATCTAATTGGTTTGTCATAATTTTTCGTCTCCAAAATTAACGAAATGTACTCGATACCAAGTAGTATTGACACTTTTGATACGATACTTGGTATCGAGTAGGTATCGATACTTTCAAAATATTCAGATCCCTAAACTAACTGAAGTTTGACATCAATCATTTGTCAAATTTATTTTGTAATTGGTGTAATTGCGTGTTATTTGCCAATTTGTATGAAAAGTTTAAAAAAATATATCTCATGAACCGTAAGTTTCCGCAACCTAAAACTTTGCAAAACGCTTTCTTTTAGTGAGTACTACCTACAAAAAAAATATGGGATTTGAAATCGATGGTCCATATTGGAAATATTAGCCAAAGGATGCATTTGATCGAATTTCATCTATTAAAGGTAAAGAAATAGATAGTTAAAATTAGTAATAGAATTATATTATTGTTACGAGCTTGAGGTTCGTGACTCGCTACTCGCTCTCGTTCCTGACACTAGATGGCGCTAGTATATCGTCGACTGGAGCGCGTAACATTGTTATAAATTAATGATCTTAATATTATTGACAAAAATGTAAATATTCAATTTACTATAACAAATATAAAATTAATTTCTTTATTTTCAGCTGGTGGTACGAAGTATAACAGAATTGTTCAAGCATTGATATTTTTTATCTGTAAAGATATGCGTCCATTTAACATAGTTGAAGTTGAAGTTTTTTAAGACTTGTAAAAGAACTGGAACCTACTTTTAAAGTTCCTGGTGCAAAATATTTAAAGAAAAGGACTACCGAAAAGTACGAAGCTTGTGTTACTATTTGTAAGTCCAAATTATCCAAGATAGACAATTTCTGTTTAACGCTAGACATATGGACAGAGACAATGAATGAAGTAGGATTCATGGGCATCACCATACATTTTGTAGAAAATGGAAATAAAAAAATAAATAAAATGTGTATGTATTATCTTGCAACTCGTGCATTAAATGAGCGACATACAGCTGATCATATATCGGAAAATCTGCTTGATATTTTGAAAAAATGGGATATTCCACTCGCCAAAATTCGTGCAGCTGTAACAGATAATGCTAGTTCAATGTTGGCTGCAATACGAATGTCTCTTGGCGAAAAAAAACATTTACCGTGTTTTGCGCGTACTATAAATCTTGTGGTTGAAGAGGCACTAAAGTTATCTAGTGTTAATTCAGCTGTTATAAAAGTACGAGAAATTGTTAATTGGATAAAAAATAGTGTTGTGCAGTCGGATAAGCTACGAAAAATCCAAATGCGTAATAATGTTTCGGAAGAATCAGTTTTAAAACTTATTGCAGATGTAAGAACTAGATGGAACTCAACTTTTTTTATGTTAGAGCGATTCCTTAAGTTAAGAATAGTAATATCTGAAATTGTAATTGAGAGTGTAGTGGCTCCAAATTTGCCAAGTGCTGTGGAAATGGAAACTTTGAATGAGCTTACAGCTGTTTTGAAGCCTTTTGAATACGTAACAAGAGAATCATCAGGCCAAAAGTATGTAACAATCTCCAAAATTATACCAATGCTTAATTGCTTAACTACGGAACTGAATAGTATAATTCCAAACTCTGCTATCGTAAAAGAGTGTAAGGATGTTTTGTTGAGAGAGCTGAAAAGGAGGTATGGGATGATTGAATCAAACGACCATGCGGCCATAGCAACACTTTTAGACCCAAGGTTTAAAAACTTGCATTTCCAAGACCCCTCTGCATGCGGAAGGGCTATTCAAAAACTTAGAACCATGGTTGTCGGACAATTAAGTAGCCCAAGTGAGTCAGAAGATGATGTCTCATCTATTGCACCACCTGAATATGATTTTTGGAAACATCATAAGGAGTTAGCACATGGACACAAGAAGAAAAAGAAATCTCATCAGGGTGACGAAGTTTCTCTTTATTTATCAAATGCGGTAGTTTCTCTTAAAAGCAACCCATTTGCAGAATGGGATGACATGAAATTTGTTTTTCCTTGTTTGTACAAGTATGCACAGCAGTACTTAATAGTTGTGGCAACGTCAGTTCCTAGCGAGTGTCTTTTTTCCAAAGCCGGTGCTACAATGTCTTACACAAGGAACAGATTGTCTCCGAAATACCTGGAACAGGTACTGTTTTTGGGCAATCTAGATGTCAAAGAGTTTTTTGTTTAAACTTTGAACAAAAACTCTTTGACATTAAGGCGCATGTGGTTGGAAAAGCAGTGTATTTAAAAAAAGACTTTACTTTAGAAATAAAAATACTGTGTAATAGTAGTATTTAGAAAGAGTCGTTTGATTTTATAATAAAAGATATTTTTTTCCTTGTCAATTTTGTTTTAATTATTGTTCTTTAAAATTCATTGTTTTTACGTTAGTAAAAAAAAATTACGGGAAAACACTTACCGGGTTGTATTTCTGGTGATGGCGGATGACGCTTCCGCTGCGGTGATGCGATGTGAGGTGGGGCTCCCCAGAGATGCGATCCAGGCCAGTGGTGCGAAGGAAGAGGCCGCACGAGGTTTTTTTTGCGCCCGAAGCAAATATGGGCAACCCTCCGGAAAGCGGGGAGGGAGGCGGTGAATGCTCATAGCATACCACGCAGCCGGCTGCGTGGTTATGTGGAGGCTTTTACCCACTAAACACCGCCTTTATGGATTGGCTTACCGATCTGACGAGAGATCTCTAAACCGTATACGAACGCGACCCTCCTTGGCAGAAAAGAGTGCGCAAGCGGCGAAAAGCCGCTTAGAAGTGTGCCTAACTAAGGCAGATTAAGGGATGTGTTATGTAGGCTTGGCCTGAGCTGCCAGGAGGCAGTTAAGGTCAGCCAAAAGTTGTTGGGGGGGGGGGGGGGGGCACGAGGACCGCACGCGAGCCTTTATTGTCTCGGCTGTTCCCACCAAGCGCCTTGGTCGGGCGCGCTTCTCATTGGTCGAAAGAATCGCATCACCTTCTAGACTCCTCCAATTTCCCGTTTCAGTGTTTACTGAAGGGATATTAAGTCAAAGGATGGGTAAGCGCTTGGCAATATACCCTCGAATAAAATTAAAATACACGAATCGTTTCCACGTAACCAACTTTAATATTACAAATTAACCGTTACGCCCCATTTACACTCAGCCTTGATGGGCAGAGAACCCCTTTAGGGGTATATATGTTCTGTGGCAGGGAAGTGGGCAGCGCGTATCAGTAAAAATCACGCTTATGAAGTCCTGAATTTCTTAGTAGTACAGACAGTACCTGTCAAAGTCACACTTTATGGGCGTGCACTAATTAGGTCGGCATGCCTTACTGACAGCTGTCGCAGAGATCAAGCTATCTTTTATGAACCATGGGCTACTTGCGCTGTCACTGCCCATGCCGCTGCCGTTGCCCAGCGCTCCCTTGATTGTCGATTTTTCGCGCGGAAGTCAGAGGACGGGCAGCCGGGCAATGCTAGCGGGAGTGAGACATTCTTGCTCACTTACAGCCGAAGTTCGACCGAGAAACAACGTGCTACGTTTAAAAACGGCAATTCGTTTATTAATCTGTTCTGTGTTTTAATGATATTTAGTAATGACAAAACAATTAAATTTTTAGGACTTTATGAAATTGAGTGAGTAATATGGGATCCTCATGATAAAACAACAAATTGCACGTAGTGGCTACTTATACTGAACAGACATAATGCTGTCACACCAACAAACTCGACTTCAGTCCTTGTTGTGAGTTGATCAATAAAGAAGTATGAAGGCTGAGTGTAGACACCCACTCGTGTCGTTATCGCTGCAGAAGTATTTAGGGAAATATTTTCGGCAGCGACAGGAGCAGTAGCAAGTGTAAATGAGGCAAAAAAATTTCAGACTATATAGTATCCTCTCAGTACTGTGACTCAGACAGGGACAGCTGTAGACAGAGAAACCTATAGACTAGTGATTAGCGTGGCCTCGAGCGAGAAAGGACGATAACGTAGTTTTAGGTTATACAATAACATTTATGACTTTTAAACATATTTAGATAAGAATTTTAATCGTTCTAAGAACAGAACTGAACAAGATTCACCAATCTTAAGCTCACAAAACACTTTTTTCTCACTTAAACCAACTTGTAAACTCCTTAGATCGCTACGAACTGTCAAAGTTGTTTAACAAAGTGTAGTTGGCTAAACAAAAAAAAACCGGCACGGAGAAAGGGACAAACAATCACACCGCTCCGTCTCATTTCTACGCAAGACGTATGCATAAATTTATCTTTTTCGTGTGCGAATGCGAAAAAAGGCGTCAATTTGTCTATAGGTTTCTCTGTCTACGACTCTGCTACAATGTACTCTGTGCTACAGATGTGCCAACTCTGAAAAATTACAACTCGAGTAACTCGAGTTGAAACTCATGCAATTCGAATTAAGCTCCAGTTACGCAATTCCAGTTAGTAAAAAAAAAACAGAGTAAATTATTTATTACAAATGACTTTTTTATAAATTTGTTTTCTATCTAACTCTTTGGTGGGTTGGGACAACTACTATTACTAAGATTAGTAGATAGGAAAAAATAAATAAAAAGGTGAAATTAGTATTTAGGGGCTATTTATTACTTACGTAAGGATGATTTTGACCTATCTATATATATAAGGATGATTTTCCTTACGTAAGATTCTGTCTCATTTTTCTGGATAGTAAAATGTTGTTAAAAAAGGATAAGTTAAACTAAAACTCATAGTTTGACGAAAATCAAAGATTTTTATTTTTTCATACAACATAATTTATGTCATACTTTTTTATTGCTGTCACATATAGATTACCATAATATTATTATGATGCCGGGGTTACACTCTCGCCTGGTACCTTGCCTCGCAGCTCACTTGCAGTTGCAAGGTAACGAGTGCTTGTTTACATTCTCGTGATGCGATCAGTTTGCGTTGAGCCAGCAACGATGGAAGACGTCGAAATAATAGCAGCATCAACTCTTGCCTTAATAAGTAGTTATCGATGCTTGATCATTTTAAAAAGAAGGAAATTAACCCTTCAGCCCCCAAGCGGTCTCATGAGACCGCGGCCATATACCGTCAAATCCATAGCAGTCTCATGAGGTCGCACCCAGCCACAGCATTTTAACCCATAAAAACGTACAAATAGAGACTACTTTTCTGTGAAGAAGATTGGCATTATATTATAATCAATATGAAATACTCTATTCTTCAGTACAATAAAAAAACTGCTATCCTATGAATATTTATTTATAATCTACATTTATTTCGTACGCCATTTTCGCGTGAATCTTAATGTGTTGATTTTTTGATTTTTCTAGTGTTTTATGAGTGTTTTAGTATTGTGTTTTACTATAAAATTCTAAGGATAGATTTTGTGTGAATATAATTTATCTATTTACGTAAATAATTTCAAGTAATATATATTGAAATAATTGTGATTTTAACGCTGCCGACATTCGCTTGTTATCGTTATATTTTGTTATCAAAATACAATAGTCTTTTTGTAATGAACTAAAACCGGACTTTTATATAGAGAATAATGTATAGATTTTATGATACCAAACTTCTTTATAGAAAAGTAGTCTCCAAATATAAGTTTGAAAGGTTTTAAGTGCTGTGGTTTAAGTGGGTGCCGTTGCATTCGACCGCTGGGGATTTGCCGGGCGCATGCGACTGCATGAGAGTTTTAAGGGGCCTGAGGGATTAAAAAATATCGATTTTATAGTTGTAATGTAGGTTATTACACACTACACCGCCGATTTTGGTGTTGTAATATAGTTTATTCCTTAAACCGCCTCCGACGTGAGCGCTGTGATTTTCGAGGTGAGCCATGAGCTAACGTTAACACTCGCACCTCGTGGCTTGCCTAGTGCCTCTGACTCGCGCTCGCCACTCGCGCAGGAGTGTAAGTGGGCTATTAGACAGTATTTGAACAATAACTATGCGGGATTTTTAAAGTTATGAAATAATGTTATTTTGAGTTATTATACTATTGTGATCGGTATTATAATTGAATAAAATATTTTTAATCACTCAATGTTATTATTGCTTGAAATAAAATAATATTTTTTTTATATTCCAAATAATAAAAATTAGGTTAATATGAGGGAATATTATGTTTAAAATGGATAAAACACATTTAAGAATTTAATTTTTTTAAACAATTAAGCTTATAAAATAATATATAAATCGAAGTTTACATTATAGAATGAAGAAAACAAATTTACAAATATTACGTAAGAATTTTTAGAAAATAATAGAAGTTTACAAAATATTACGTAAGAAAGGGCTTTTTACCTTTATCCCTCCAAGATAAGGGTATCTATACATTTTTTTACTCGGGGGAGTTACAAAATACACCACGGGACCCTTACGTAATTAATGAATGGCCCCTTATCATATGCTGTGTTTTTGATTTTAATCTTAGTTATTTACTGTATTTTTGGTTTAAATCTTAATATGTGGACTATGAGAAAGTCTTTGTCTAACCCGTAACATTCATTGCCATGCAGATGACAGCACTGGTGATGCTCTTTACACCGGCCGAGCCAATATTTCTTGGGAAAACGTCTCCGAGTGCCGGGACAAACTTGTGTCTGAAGTCGAGTCTTTGCCGAACAGAGTCTCGGATTGGGGACGACTAAATCAAGTCCAGTTTAACCCCCAGAAGACACAAGTATGTGCGTTAACCGCTAAAAAGAACCCCTTTATCGTATCCCCTCAGTTTCAAGGCACTCCCCTTGTTGCCTCAGCCAGTATCGGAATCCTCGGTGTCGACATATCGAGTGACGTGCAGTTTCGTGGTCACTTGGAAGGGAAGGCCAAATTGGCCTCTAAAAAGCTTGGCGTGCTTAGCAGAGCGGGACAGTATTTCATGCCGGCACACCGCCTGCAACTTACGTGGTAGAGCCATGCTGCAATTATATTAGTAGTATAGTTGTAGCACGAATGGGTCGGCTCGACCGGGGAAGGACCACGCTCTCACAGAATACCAGCGTGAAATAGTAGCTTAATGCTGCTGTATTTCGTATGGTGAGTAGAGAACCGGAGACCCTTTTTACTGGAAATGAGGCATTCCATCTCAGTCCTCACGGGTGACAACGCATCTGCATTTTGATTTGTAATGGAAGATAGATGTAGATGTCTATGGGCCGCAGCAACCACTTACCATCAGGTGGACTGTGTGCTCGTTTGTCACCCTATTCTATAAAAAAAAAAAAAAAAACTTTACAAGGCGCAGGTTCGGCCGCACATGGAATATTGTTCCCATCTCTGGGCTGGGGCTCCCCGGTACCAGCTCCTTTCAGTTGACCGCATCCAGCGCAGAGCGGCTCGAATCTTCGATGACCGAGTGCTTTCCGATTGGCTCGATTCACTGGCGCTGCGAAGAGATGTTGCATCTCTTTGCGTATTTTATCGCATCTATCACGGGGAGTGCTCTGAGGAATTGTTCGGATTAATCCCAGCCGCCAAATTTCGTGAACGCACTACACGGCAAACGCCCCGATACCATCCACACCATCTGGATGCTTGGCGGTCCACCATTGTACGTTTCACAAGGAGTTTTCTTCCACGTACAACCTCTCTGTGGAATAGTTTACCACCGGCGATTTTTGCGGACCGATACGACCTGGGGACCTTCAAAAAAAGAGCTTACTCCTTTCTAAAGGGCCGGCAACGCACCCGCAATTCTCCTGGTGTTGCGGTTGATCATGGGTGGCGGTAGTCACTTAACATTAGGTGAGTCGCATCGTCGTTTGCCCCTTCTTCTATAAAAAAAAAACTGCCTCGAAATTTGGGCGGTACTACAGTTCCTTCAGCGGTGCGAAGTTGACTTTCGGCATAACAATCTGCTGAAGAGTTTGTACAGTTGAGCTTCGATGGCTATCCGAGTACAGAACCAGAGTACGAAACCTATCCAACTGCAGAGAAATGTAAGACAGGGTAACTTAATATCCCCGAAACTTCACCACTGCTTTGAAAGACGTTTTCAAGGTACTGGCCTGGAAAAGATACGGTATTAACAACAATAGCGAGTACATTACTCACCTTCGATTTGCTGATGATATGGTCCTTATGGCATGATCGCTGGAGAACCTAAACACTATGCTCAATGACCTCAACAGGGTCTTCTAATGGTATATAAGTCTTAGGATGAACACGAACGAAAGGAAAGTAATGTGTAACGTCCATGTCACACCTATGCCGGTAGTTATTGAGAGCACTAAGCTCGAATTTGTTGACGAGTACGTTTACCTACAAATAATCTGACTAGGTCAAATCGAGTTAACTCGAGTTAAGCGCAACTCGAGTTGACCCACCTCTTCTCTATGCTGGCAACTTTGTAATTTTTAATTCGCTTTTCACTTTTTTAATTCGGTGAGAACGGTTCTTTTTGACAATATTTTAACTTGAAATTGAAATTGTCCAATAATATAATCAATAGGAATAAAAATGAACGGTTTGGTGAAAACTGCGCAACGAGTTATTCAAAGTTGTGTCAAAAATACAAGCCTAACCAGCGCATTAGTGTCCCGTACACAAGCTCCCGTGAAACGTGATTTTACCAGAGGAATATGGCACATGAGCTGTTCCAAGCGTTTAGATGGACTCCAATCTACTTCAAGTTTGCTACACAACCATTCTAATACTTGCAGTTGCGGTTGTGGACTTAAGGCACTTCATACAAAAGGTACTTTTTGTGTTATGCAGTAATATTTTTAGGTTATGTAGTTACACCATCCTTAATTCATTTTTTGTTAAACTGATTGAAATATATGATAATTTTTTAAATAGACAGTAGGAAATTTATTGTAAATTTTGTCTTACGTAACAACACACTTTTTTTTTAACAGACCAACAAAATGAGCATCCGAAATCCAAACCTCTTGGTAAGTTCCTAATCCTTCCTTCATCCTTCCCTTTACTTCATTTGGTTCTCCATCCTCATTTACATAGGTTAATTTACAAGTTGCCAAAAGTTATTACATATTACGCCATAGAATACCATAAAAAATCATCCATATATAACTAGTGCTGAAGACTTGTGACCTATGTGACTATATGGATAATTCTTTTCTGACTCAGAAGCAGTGGTGGATTATCGTTAAGGCAAATCAGGCGCAGAGTCCCAAAGGGGCGCTTGCGCAAGTTTTAAATGAAAAAAATTGCCTATTTGAGTATTCCTACATCACCCTCATTCTCTCATCAAACTTTTCATTCACGACTAACTGTTAAGGGTGCTCGTGTCCTATTATGTAACTATTGTACTATATTATAATTTATTTGCCAAATGAGTAGTTACAACTCATAATATATAGTCACTGGAGGGGTGCTGATTAGGTGCTAGTCTAAAGCACTGTTGATATTTAATTTGTCTCTGCTCAGAAGTTATGATATAGTGTTTACTACTATAAAGCCTACAAAGTAAGGCCTGGGTCATATTGCGTTTTCTGAGAATCGTATCTTCAGATTTCAAGTTTCAATATCCGATATCAAAACTATGTATTTCAATATCTGGGTATTCTACGTACACATTTATACATTTTCTACTCCGATATGCTGTTGAAATTGTATATAAGTTTGTGATTCAAAATCATCCTCAATCTACTTCTTACCTAGCCATATATATGCTATCTTTACATACCACCTTGAGTGCCAATCAATTTTCGTTCAATTAAATAACTTTAGAATGGAGTAGTAGGTGCTTTACAAAGCAGTTTTCCAAAGAAAGTATTTTTTTAAAACAAAACTACTAGCATGTATTCTTTTGATTTATTACATTAAAATTTAGGTTACACATGTCTAAAACGTACTAACGAATTGTAACAATTATTTGCTATACTTATATGCAATATTTAATACTGAACTTGTGGTAGAAAATTATCATAAAAATAAATATTTTGCAGTTAAATCTTTTGAAGTGTTGAAAACGCTTTTGACTTAATGGTTTATGTTAAATTTTAGGTATTTTGTTGTTATGATATTGGCTCACGTATTGTTTTATAGTAATTTAAACGAAACGCGTCAGTTTAATATTATTTTTTTTTACATTTTTATCAAAATATTTTAAGAGATATATTTAAAAAGTTGGAAAAATAAATACAAGTAAGTTAATTAAGATTTAGTAAAATTGTGTTTTTATTAATTAGTGTAGTGTAAAAATATAAGATTTTAATTTTCCGACATGTCTAATCCTACCCTACCCATATACTCGCTCACTGTCGCACCCGGCGAATCTAGCCACCAAATGATGCAGAGCGATATAGGTATTTCGGCGGTATATCAGATTTTGTATATTATATAATTATGGAATGAATCTATCGACCGACCAATGTGGAGTGATATAGGTATAGCGGCGGTATTTCAGATTTTGTGTAATATATAGTTATGGAACAAATCTAGCGACCGACCGATGCAGAGCGACATAGGCATTGCAGCGGTACGCAAATATCAGGTGTTGTAATACATAGTTTTGGAATGAACCAGTAAGCGGTTTTTAGATACTGTACCAATATATAGATTTCGTATCAGTATACGGTTTGCATGACCCACCTCTACTACAAAGCATTCTAGTCTATATGATGCAAGCAGAAGTATGATATGATAAGCCTCTAAAAAAGTATATTCATCCCACTGCTGGGAAAGATCTAACATTAACCATCTAATTTATAAATGAAATAAATATGAATTGCATAAACTGATGATCTGTGTAATTTTATTACATCCCTGTAAAATCTGCTATACTGGGGTATTTATTATAAATACTCTAGTGTCACTTGCAGGGTATAATAAATTAATATTTTCATCCAGAAAAGAGATTTATTTTCTTTGTTTCTGCATAAGGGTATTAGACAGTTATGGTTACTATTTATAGTAATATTGTAAGAATAGTTATGTAGTTGTATTTGTAGTTTAATATAACTATTTTGTAGTTATTTTTCTTTTTGTGTGCATACTACATAATCATTTTGCCTTTATTATTATTGTTATTTATGGCAATACAGGTGAGAGAGAACTAGTAGAGTTCCTTACTGAAGAGATAGTGGCAGAGCGCAAAGCTCAGAAGTTGAAGACACTCCCTACTGAAGTTGAAGGATTTACCGTTAAGAGTGATGGTGCAGAAGTAGTCCTTACGAAGCAATTGAAAGATGAAATGTAAGTTTTGTAATATTTTTTACACATATAATATTAAGATATTTGGCATTCATCATTGTAATCATAGCTTATCAAAAGTACACTTCTGTACAAAGGCCTCCCTAACTAATTGCCTCTTGTAAGGGATGAGAGCAAGGTGGACTGTATTTATGTGTATTTAATTTCAGAGAAAAAGAAACTGAACTAACTATTAGTGACATCTATCTGAGTAAATATTTAATGGAAATTTATTGCCTATTTATTCTACTAGGGGCAGAGTTAAGTTAAATCTAACACTAATTTATTGCACTATTTACAAAATTGCAGCAGTCTAATATTCTATCACTATTTTTTTGCCTAAAGAAACCTAATAGGGAGCTTGAGGGGTCTTCTTGCTTACTTGTTCCTATATTGAGTGTTGAGTTGCCACAAATGAATAAATCCCACCAGGATCGCTTCTTATATTCGCACTGCCAGGGTCACATAGGCACCGAGTTTATGTAAGCGTTCGACTCTGCAAGGCCTGGCTCTGATGCACTGTGTGGGAGACATGTCAAAGAGGGTGAGGTACGCAGGTGATGGGCGGTCACTCCCTCGCCGTCATGAACATCTCTTATATTGCCCATAGTAGATGAAGATAAAGATTCTGCTGTCTATTACCTGGTTTGGTTCCCTTTTAATTTAGTTTAGGTTATGACGGGCTTATTTCCGCAACTCCATGTCTAAGTATGTATTTTGGGTGTAGAAAGGAATATTATGATTATTCGAGCCATGAAATCTCCTCGAAGAAATATGTTTCCCCTTGTAGTCTTTTATGACATCCATGGAATGGATAATTCTTACTCTGGTATTACATGGTAATTAATACATTAGTCATTGTTTTGTTGTTGTTGAACAAAACACGTAAACGACGCTATTTCAGCGTCATTTACGAATATTTTCTCACGAGCATATTGAGCTATAATGCTTCCTATCTCATTTTCTCCCACATGAAATCTTATGAATTTATGTGTCTATCTCTTTTTACCGTCGCTTTTTCGTTTCATCCAGTTTCAAATCACGAGTCCGAAAATCGTTGTAATTTGAAACAGGAGTTTTAGTGAATCAGTGTTGATTTTGACATTTATGAGAACTTTAAATAAGCGGAACTTTACGTTTAGCTATACTTATTCTACATTATCATCTTCATCATCATATCAAAAGTCCACTGTTGAACATGGCTTCCTCCATATATTGCCTCACAGTGTGAATATTTGCCACAAATGCCACATTTTGGAAGGCGGGCCTGCCTGCCAAAATGTGACATGCGATTATTGATTTTTTGATTGATTATTGATTGATATTTACATTGAAACATGCGTTTTTCTTATTATTGAGAGTGCTAATCATCTTTACTTCTCACCCTATTGAAACTACTAAAAAAAAATTCAATACAGCAGTTTCTTAAATATGTGTGGTCATATCCTAAAAGTGCCATTTATACACATATTAATAAACAACAGTAAAAACTTGATCCAGCTGTAAAAATTTTACATTATGTTCTAAAGCAATTTATTTCTAAATTCCAGTGTAAGGATAACATTCAATGTGAACCACACAGTTGACTCCGAAGACTTTGGTGAGGGTGAAGTACAAGCTGACAAGCAAGAGTTCACAGAGATGCGTTCTAAGCCACAATTTGAAGTTGACTTGGTTCGTGGAGACAGTACTCTTGGATTCACCTGCTCCTTCTTGCAGGAACCACCTGCGCCTGGTGATGAGTACAGTAAGTCAAATATGTTAATTCTTCACATTTGTTTAACAGTTTTCCTGTCCACGAAACACACAATAGTTAAACAATTGAAATGTTCATATATGATTCATGGGTCAGGGAAAGGATTAAATTCCTGTTTTCATCCTGGTTTCTATTATAAGATACTCATTCTTACATGAGAAGGCACACTTAAATTAGTAAATTGAGTGTAAATGGCCCAAATTTGGGTCATATAGAGTATTAAAAAAATTATACTTTTTTATACTTTATTAGGGAAATAACCCTTGATTATTTTTAAGATACTTTTGGATGGAACAATTTTATATATATATATGTATATTATTGCCTATATAGAAATATAGCTATAATACAGCTGCAAAATCCTTCCTTCTACAAATGGATTCTATTGCATATATTTGAGACTTGACTAGAATGTTATTTTAGAAGATATTGATTTAAATTGACAAAATCAGTGTGATAAAGTTTTATTTTTTAACCCCTTTAGGTAGACTAACAAAATATCACAGATTCAATGTAAAAACTAGAATGCCCTCCAGATAGTTACATTAAGAACTTTAATTCTTATTTTTCCAGCCCTAAATGATAGAATTTTTCTCAAAATGTATGTGTTTCCACATCATATGGTTCACAATTGATGAAGATATAATAGGTTACCTATAAAATTACCGTTTTACAGTACCGGCCATTTTAAATCAATATATATATATATATATATATATATATATATATATATATATATATATATATATATACACATCCCGTAACTTATTGTACGTCCACTATGGCAAATTTTACATATAATGTGGCGTCAACCTGCTTACGACGTCCAATATACGGACGTCAAATAGGAGACTTAGCGCAATGTTCGCAAATTGTCATGCTGATCACAGAAATGTCAAAATCTAAAAAAAAAATTGGACGTCATTTTTCTTCCAATCTTGCTGTACTGAATATTTACGTAGTTCCGCTAATTTTCGTCGCAAAAATAATAGCGCGGCTGTCGATTTTTGAATACTTTCATTTATGGCCGTATTTGACTTCCGCACAAAATTAGGAGATGCGACGTTGCCGTTCCGTCACCGTTGCCAACGTGTTACTTGTATTTGGTGATATATGGTTGACTGCCTCGTTGGTGTAGCGGTTGTAGTAGTGCGACTGCTGATCGTGAGTTTGTGAGGTCCTGGGTTCGAATACCGGGTCGGGCCAAAAATCAATTATTGAGTTTTTCTGTCAAGAAATTATCAATAGCTGCCCGGAGTCAGGAAGTTGGCGGTGTATCACCCCTTCCCTCGGAAAGCACGTAAAGCCGTTGGTCCTGCGCCTGATCTCTCTCCGGTCGTGTCGGTTTACCATCTCATCGGATTATGAGAGTGAGGGAATAGAGTGCACCTGTGGTTACGCATACACTTGGGCACTATAATCCTGTCCTGCGCTGATGGCTAGTCTCCGTTGAGGCAGAGCGCCGTGACCGTAATTCGGTCTGCAGGACATTATTATATGGTTTATACTGCGCTTAGTACTAGTAATTTTACTTTTAAACTTGTTTTCTTAACCTTACATTTACCTACACATAATATGGACGTGCGAATATCCTAAAACTTTCATACTGAATGATATTTGACACCCGTATTTTTGAATTTAGTTATATTTTTATAAATGTAGATGCGAACGTCGGCATATCGGTTTATTTCATGCTGCACTATATTTTAACATTTTACATTTGGTACTTTGTAAGCAACCCATAATTCTGTTTGAGTTAAAGTTACCTTCTGATTGAGTACAGGAAGATGGACTCAATTGTAGATATTGACAGGTTTCATAGAAATTTGTTTTATTACCTATATTGTGACTAATAACCTCTGACTAATAACCTAATCTGGTCTGGCAAAGAAACTCATTTTAATATAAGGTTTTACTGCATTGACTGCCAATTGGTTGATAATTTCTACAATAGACCGTGGCATATTGTTGCTGACATGAATAACTCCGAAAATATAATTTATTAACTTGATCGTGTTGAGTTTTGATGCTCTCACTGTATCTTAAGGATAAGTGCGACTATTGTACCTAATCTGTACGAAATTACTCTCTACTTAACTAGATTCATTTTTGTGAAAGGCTATTTTTGTTAAATTATGATATGTTTGGTTTTGCAGTTAGTGGAAATACAATTTAATTTTTCACACACGTTTTCTAAGCTTCTAAGCGTTTTATCATTTCTAGAATGAAACATTTTATAAAACACCAAAGTAACTATTTTACACCGCATGGCCCCCCTACACTAAAATATGAATAAAACAATAGCGAAAAATGTCATTAAAGCAATGATCATTAATGTGTGTTTAATACACAAGGAATTAAAATATAAATATATTCATAGTTATATGGACGTCAAATATCGTGCGGTATTAAACTTTACCGATAATCTGACGTCCACATATAGAAATAAAACAAAATTCAAAAATCTGGACGTCAAATATCATTCAGTATGAATGTTTTAGAATATTCGGACGTCCATATTATTATGTGTATATACAGGTAGTAATTTAAAGTAAAATTTTGGCGCATACAGTGCCCCAAAAACCGCTATAAACGGCAACATTTATCAAAAAAGAAATAAGAAAGGTTTTCTAAGCGTTTTATCGTTTCGAGAATGGAGCATTTTATGAAACACCAAAGTGACTATTTATACCGCATGGGCTCCCTAAACTAAAATATAAATAAAACAATAGCCAAAAATATCATTAAAGTAATGATCATTAATGTGTGTCTAAATGCACAAGAAATAAAAATATAAATATATTCATGGTTATATGGACGTCAAATATCGTGCGGTATGAAACTACCGATAATCTGACGTCCACATATAGAAATACAACAAATTTCAAAAATATGGACGTCAAATATCATTCAGTATGAATGTTTTAGGATATTCGGACGTCCATAATATTATATGTACTTAGCTAAATCTAAGGACACGAAAACAAATTGGAAAGTAAAATTATCTACTAGCACTGAATACAGTATAAACCGACAAAAAATACCAAAATATGCCTTGAGCACTAAGTAAATAATCAACATAAATAAATAGTAAAATGCAATAATCAACAAAAACTTTCGACATCTGATATCGAAGAAGTGGACGTCAAATACTAAAGACTAAGTTTGTGTGAATATTTTAGGATATTCTTACGTCCGTATATGTGATCATAAAAAGTAAACTCGCAGTGAGAGCACCAAAACTCAATATGATCAAGTAAATAAATTATATTTTCGGAGTTATTCATGTCAGCATCAATACGCCACGGTCTATTGTAGAAATTATCAACCCATTGGCAGTTAATGCAGTAAAACCTTATATTAAAATGAGTTTCTTCCCAATGTCATATTAGGTTATTAGTCACAATATAAGAAAATGAACTTCTATTAAACCTGTCAATATCTACAATTAGTACTTATTTACAATAGTAAAATAAATAATAATATAGTCAATCTATAATGTATCACGGCTGGGCAATCCTAGATATTTTTTCGTATTTAGTAAACGTATAACTAGTTGGTAAATTAATCATGTTATCTATCTGTTTTTTTTCGCCGGAAACAAAAATCATATTGCGTATTTTTCGTAACTGTGTACATTCTGTGGATTTATTTCATTATTTTGAACAATATACGAAACTTAAGTGACTAAAATTAAATCTAATCTAAACTAGAATCATAAAAACTGTAATATTCGTGCTAAACGAATCTAATAACGATCTGTTATTTTTGTCTCCTGCGAAAAAAAACAGACTATAGGAATCTATCGAATACCTACGTAAACAAAATATCACCTACTATAGATAAAATATTACAAAGCGGAATAACTAATAAGAGTGGCAACGTCGCACCATACAAAGGAATTGCGTTAAGCAGGAGAATGAGTTAAAAACTATGTATATTACGGGGATTCTGGATAATTTGTAATATGGAAGGGAGTCCTGATTGGTTTCCCTCCGTCTGGCAATATACGAATATTTGTATATCGACATATGGTGAATTTTCAAAGAAATGAGTTAAACACTATCTTTGAAATTGTGTAATGGACCAATATACGCTGTCATAATGTATAAAAATGCCTACAAGTGGTGGACGCTACAATAATGCGAAATGAAAGGACGTAGAATCAATATTGTGATATATATATATATATATATATATATATATATATATATATATATATATATATATATATATATATATATATATATATGTATGTATGTATATATATTACAGTTATGCGAATTACTTACTTTAAAAAAGGGAGGTTCTTTTTTTGAAGTTGGCTAATTAAAAACTATAAAAATTTCAGACGACGTATTTGGAATTGACGAGGTGACGCTGTACAAAGGCGAGTGGTCAGACAAAGTGTACGCTGTGGCTGGTGATGTTCTTGATGGGGTGTGTATTTCACTTAATTAATTTCCATTTATCTAAACTTAAAAACTATTTGGACGAAATACAGGTAAATTATTTATATTGTTATCAGAAGTCACATAACTAAATAATTTACATTGAATAGTTGTTCTGTTATCATTATTTATATAATAATTGTGCTGCGTAATAATTAGTGATTTAAGACCAGTTCCAAATTTTGTTACAGTTGTAATAATGTTTTTATTATTATTTAAGTTATAGTTGCTACAGGTTGAAATTCTAATTTTTATTTTTATACTAGCTGGTATTGCTGCCATAGAAATAATTATGGAAATATTGTTTTGAATTTGGGAGAGTTATACTTTTTAATCAGGAATGTCACTGACCTCTATATATGGACTGGCTATACATCTTGACATACTGAGGCGATTTGATTTTCGCCATTTTGGCGCCTACAGCATAAGTGAGCATCCACGGAACTAATAATAGAGATAAGACAGTGTGATAAAAATTCTATACCCGGGCCTACCTGTAACGTCCATTCTATTTGTGTATCATATTAATACAAGGTGGCCCATAAGTCGTTAGAAATGTAAATTTCGAATAAAATACAAAAGGCGCGCATGAGTGGCGCGCGCGGTGCGGGGGGAGTACCGACGGTTTCTGGGAATTCAGTCGCCATGGAGCGTTTCACCGGTGCGGACCGTGCATTTTGTGTGCGCGAGTTTTATCGATACCATGATTCGGCTACCATTGGCGGCGTAAATTTCGAGAATATCAGAATTTACGCAACTTTAAAGACATTCCAAGCGTTCAAACGATTAAGAACTTGGTTATTAAGTTCGAAGAGAGTGGTTCGACGTTGGATAAACAACGGTCAGGTCGACCAAGGACATCACGGACGGAACAAAACATCGATGTAGTGAAACACTCAATTCGTGAAAATCCTACCCAGTCTACTCGTAAGCGTTCCAGTGCATTAAACTTACCCAGAACATCGTTACAGCGAATTTTAAAGAAATATTTACGTCTTCACCTGTACAAGATTCAGATAGTACAGGAATTAAAAGATACTGACACTATCCACAGACTAAATTTCGCAAATGAAATGTTGAACCGCTTTACTTCGTTTAATAACGTGTTATTCTCTGATGAGGCTCACTTTCACATCAACGGCCATGTCAATAAGCAAAATTGTCGCTACTGGAGTTGCGAAAATCCAAATCGCAAACATCAAAAGCCCTTACATAGCCCTAAAGTGACAGTTTGGGCGGCTATGTCAGCGCATGGCATTATAGGCCCTTACTTTTTTGAGGACAGCAGAGGCCGCGCGCTTACTGTTACTTCACAACGGTATGTAGCTATGATCCAGGACTTTTTTATACCAGAGTTGCAGAATTTTCCAGGCTTCAATACGCGGACCTGGTTTCAACAAGATGGAGCAACTGCCCATACCTCTAACGTCGCTATGCTGGTCGTCCGTCAACTTTTCCCTAATAAAGTGATCTCCGGAAGAGGAGATATTCCTTGGCCACCACGTAGTCCAGATCTGACCCCAATGGACTTTTTCTTATGGGGTTATCTTAAGACTAAAGTGTACGAAACCAACCCGCGGACAATTGACGTCCTGAAAGAAAATATCCAAAGAGAAATGGCAAACATTACAGAGCTTACTTGCCGCGCAGTGATGGATAATTTTAAACGTCGCTTACAGGAGTGCCGCGATCGTAACGGATTACATTTAGATGATGTAATTTTCAAAAAATAATTCCCATTTTGTAAGGATTATGACCAAATAAAAACCTTTTTCGTAATGTCATTAGTTTTTTTTTAATTATTTTTTTACATTTCAAGGGACTTCTGGGCCACCCGGTATAATGTTGGGTGTTTCTATATTTTTAAAGGTTAATTTAAGGGATTTTGCTCCGGGTTCCAACAATGAGTATGTTGGTTCATTCGCGAGGCTTAAATATTTAATTAGTAGTACTGGAAAATATTCAATGTTCACGGTGTAAGTAACTGTGCAAAATAAAAATAAAAACATAATTTCCCAAAGAATTTTTTGTTTAGCAATCATTTAGTTCTAGTATTATCGAAAAAAAAGAACAGCTGTTAAAATAACGTCTATTCTAATTATGTACAGGTCTGTCCATAGACAGAATAAACTATATCTTCTAATATATAAAAATGAATATTTTTTTGTTCGTATTATTTGATGATTGCACTAAACTTGCACTAAAACTTTGTCAACTTATTGTATAATCTTCACACAAGTGTAAACCGGTAGTTGACAAAGTTTTACCACAATCAGTTGAACAGAATGCCAGCGCATAAAACACGAACAAACAAACATTATTAGATTATTACTTCAATCTCATATAAGAAAGAAATGAATAATAGCACTGTGCCTTTTTATACCGAAAATATTATTTTATGACTGTCATTATAAAATCAAACTGTTAAAAGAAACCTGCCTTAGATTCGCATTTAGATTTTGGTTTAAGATCTGGTATCAGTATTGCTAAATGCATATTTATTTTAGTTTTTTTTTAAATTCCTCATAATGTAACTGACATTTATACTAGGTAGTAATGTGAGCTTCTTAGTCTAATAGCCTAGTAGTTAGGTAGGGAATCCATAGGACTCGAGTTCAAATCCTATGTGAGGAAAAATGAAAGTGTCTTTTTCAAGCCCCATTTGTTACGCCACACTTGATTCTATAATACGTGTAGTTATTAAGTGCCAAAAATGGGGTAAATAGAATTCATGAATGTGAAACTGGTCCTTGTAATACGTATGAGGTTCATTCACTGATATGGGACATTATTTTTTTTAATTTATTTAATGATTTGATATTTACGCGAATAATTGAATAAAACTAAATTTAAGAATTTAATCGCGTTTAATTTATTACTACAGCACTCATGGTCACGAAGGGGACTCCCCCATGGCCATTTTTTAAATTTATTTTTTACATATAGTATTATGTAATTTAATTTCATCTTTACACATCATTAGTAAAGTACAAAACCTATATTTTTAAAGCAACTATTTATGTAATTTCTTCTAATCTTTATTTAAAATATTTCGAAATGTTTGTTCATAACTATTGTAAAACATATTTTTATTAACAATTTTTTTCTTTTCTAGTATCTCTATGACCTCCTGATGAACTTATTAGAAGAGAAAGGAGTCAGCAACGAGTTCGTACAGAAACTGTCCGATTTCAGCACTGCCTATGAACATTCGGCTTACATTAACTTACTTGAAGGCATCTCAAAATTCACCATTGGAAAACAATAAACTAGTGCATATCTAAATGATGTAAAGTGAGGAAAGGGTAAACCCATTTTGGTCGGAGGTATTCAACTATCATACAAAATCGTTTATTGTTAATTTATAGTATATGTTATAAAGCATAATGTGCAAAAATATTTGTATAGAATAATTTAACACTAATTTCAAAACAAAATAACTTGTTTCATTTTTAAGTTACCAAAGTGGTGTTTACAAACTAAGTTGAAAAGGATGTTGTTGAAGGAAGAAGCATTTATTTTGCTATAGCACAGCTTTAAAATGTTAACTTAGTGTGTTGTACGTTGTTTGTGTAAACAATTTAGTTGGTAATTAATTTAGTCCTGAATAAATAATATTATGAAATATACAAAGTTTATTGAATCATTTATTATTTTTAACAATTATGTGCGATGAGTTAGATTCCCGCCGACACCCAATTATTTGATATAGATTTTTAAAAATATTCTTTCAAATTATCATCGTCGTTCATTTAAAACATCACCTTTATCTGTTTTTTTTTAACTATGTGCGAGCAGCTATGCAGGTCTAGGGAAAGAGACCAGTATCAATGCGATTTCGATTTTCGAAAGGTCTATTGTGATCGCTGCTATGGCTATAGTTCACTGCTAAGCCCTATGTATTCAATGAATAGAAGGAGTTGCTTAGCCGTCAGCAATTTCACTTCTTCTGGGCGGAGTACATAGTTTCCCAGATGAGTGTTATGTTTGCGCATTAAGGGTCCGCAATCAGTTAGGATGTGTAGAGGCATTTCTTCCGTTATGGAACAGAACCGACATATCCTTGACTTGCTTAGTCCCAGGATGGACATGTGCTTTTTAAGACAACATCGTCCAGTTAAGGCTCTTGCCAGTATGATTTGTTTTTATTTAATCCCAGGGCTTCTGAAGCGAATTTACGATCAAAATCCCGGATTAAGGTTTTAAAATGTTTTAAGCCCGTTGTGTCAGACCAGATCTTAAGTGATTTATTGTGATAAAGAGTTTCAAGGGTCAATCGGGCTAGGCTTCTTGAGATTCCACAAAATGGCTCAGGTCCAAATTGTGTGCACTTTGAGCCCTCTCGTGCAAGTTTGTCGGCAAATTCGTTGCCTACAATACCCTCGTGACCCGGATCCCATCTTAAAACGACCCTGTTGTTACATCCCAGGACGTTTAAACGGTTCACGCATACTCCAACTAGCTTCGAGTTCACTAAGTTTGACCTCAGCGCTAGCAGTGCTGCTTGACCATCAGAGTTTATATAAATTATATGGTTGACGTAGTGTTTTTGCAGATTGATTTCCGCACACCGAAGTATAGCGAAAATTTCTGCCTGGAAGATAGAGGTGAATCTACCCAAATTCATACTAAGTTTGAATTTGGGGCGTCCCCCGTAAATTCCAAAGCCTACGTCGAGGCGAGGTTTAGACCCATCGGTATACCATATGAGGCTACCAACCTCACAGATAACCTGGCCATTCAGCCAGTCTCCTCTGGAGGGTAATTCCACTATATACTTTTTATCAAAAGTGTGTAGGGGACGCATGATATCTGAGATGCATGCATAGGACCGGTGTTTCCTTAATTAAGTCGAGCATGGATCTCAATCTGTAGGAGAGCAAGCTCGGACCGCCCTGGGCGTTAATCCTATACAAACTAGTCCTCACCTCCTTATCTAGATAAAGATCAAGGGGCGTTAGGCATAGAAGTGCATTAAGAGCCGCTCCAGGCGATGATCGCATAGCTTTAGTTGCCATTAAGCAGGCAGTCCTTTGTAGACTATTTAGTCTTTCCGCAGTCTTCTTTTGGTTGGCCTTGTTACACCAGACAATAGAGGCGTAGGTGATAATCGGCCTCACTATGCTGCTGTACAGCCATAGGACCATACTGGGACGCAAGCCCCAGTTGTTCCCGACCAAACGACTGCACGTACCTAAAGTAATTTTTGCCTTATGGCATACGTTGCTAAGGTGAGAGTTCCACGTTAGTTTTTGTTCGATTGTTACGCCCAAGTACTTAACTTCAGTGGAAAATGGTACTTCTTTACCATTAAGTTTTGGTTGGACTAATTTGTCCAACCGTCTCTTTTTGGTAAAGGGTATTATAACAGTTTTATCAGCATTAACCGATAAACTGTTATACTCACACCACTTATTTATGGTGTCTAGGGCTATTTGTATGATTAACGATAAAGCACTTTGGCAAAAGCCCCTCGCAATGATCACAAGGTCATCAACATAACCCAATGCGTCAATGCGTAGGTCTGCCATTTTGTACAACAGTTGGTCAACCGCAAGAGATAAGATAAGATAATATGCTTTATTTGTCAGAATATGGTACATTTCTGTTGTTACAAGAGAATTTTGATCCTAAATATTCTGCCGTTTCCGGCGTACAAATATTTTCAGATAGATAATTTTTCTAATAAAGTAGAAAACTAAGACACTAATTATTATATAGTATAAAGATACTTGCCGCAATATTTATGGAAACCAAATCTATATAAAACAATCATCAATCAATTCATAATACTTCAGTTAAAACATTTCAAAAAATTAAATTCAGCAATTCAATTAATACAGTTCGAGTCAAATTTATCATTTAAGAAGTCATTTACTGAGTAATAACACTTCATCATTTCATCATCATTACAGCCTTTCACAAGTCCACTGCTGAACATAGGCCTCCCCCAAGTAATGCCACAAAGCACGGTCCTGAGCCACCTGCATCCATCGACCTCCTGCATATCTTACCAGGTCGTCACTCCATCTAGTGGGGGGTCGCCCTACACTACGCCTACCGGTACGAGGCTGCCACTCGAGAACCTTTCTTCCCCATCGGTTATCGGTTCTTCGAGCTATATGGCCGGCCCATTGCCACTTCAGCTTACTAATCCGTTGGGCTATGTCGGTCACTCTGGTTTTACTGCGGATATCCTCATTTCTGAGTCTATCACGCAGAGAAACTCCGAGCATAGCCCTCTCCATAGCTCGCTGAGCGACCTTGAGCGTCCTCATACGGCCAGCAGTGAAGGACCACGTCTCAGATCCGTAAGTCATCACTGGCAACACGCACTGGTTGTACAATCTAGTTTTTAGAGATTGAGGTATACCTGACGAGAAGACATGCCGTAATTTCCCGAACGCTGCCCAGCCGAGTTGAATCCGTCGATTGACCTCTCGGTCGAAGTTGGACTTACCTAGTCGGACTATTTGTCCCAGGTAAACGTACTCGTCAACAACTTCGAGCATAGTGCTCCCAACAACTACCGGCATAGGTGTGACATGGACATTAAACATGATCTTTGTTTTGTCCATGTTCATCTTAAGACCTATCCGTTGGGAGGCACTATTGAGGTCATTGAGCATAGTGCTTAAGTCCTCCAGCGATTCTGCCATAAGGACTATATCGTCGGCAAATCGAAAGTGAGTGATGTACTCGCCATTGATGTTAATACCGTATCCTTTCCAGTCCAGTAGCTTGAAAACGTCTTCCAAAGCAGCGGTGAAGAGTTTCGGGGATATAACGTCACCCTGTCTTACACCTCTCTGCAGTTGGATAGGTTTCGAGCTCTGGTTCTGTACTCGGATAGCCATCGTAGCCCTACTGTACAAACACTTCAGCACTTCGATATACTGACAGTCAACTTGGCACCGCTGAAGGGACTGCAGCACCGCCCAAATTTCGACGGAATCAAAGGCTTTCTCATAGTCCACATACGCCAGACAAAGTGGCAAATTGTACTCTTCAGTCTTCTGTACAATCTGCCGCAGGGTATGTATGTGGTCTATGGTACTGAAGCCTTTTCGGAAACCGGCTTGTTCGGGAGGCTGGAAGTCGTCGAGTCTGCGTGCGAGACGATTCGTAATGACTCTCGAAAACAGCACGTAGACTCGGCTCAGAAGGGAAATCGGTCTGTAGCTCTTCAAGAGAGCGTTGTCGCCTTTCTTAAAGAACAAGACCACCGCACTTCTGCTCCACGCCTCTGGAGTAGTGCCACCATGGAGGACGGAATTGAAGAGCTTCTGAAGGACTTCAAGTACCGGTGTTCCACCCGCTTTCAGAAGCTCTGCTGTAATTCCATCCTCGCC
Organism: Parnassius smintheus behrii; assembly: GCA_036936625.1. NCBI lineage: Eukaryota > Metazoa > Arthropoda > Insecta > Lepidoptera > Papilionidae > Parnassius > Parnassius smintheus. Next base: position 49,263,108 of record JAUPFT010000010.1, read on the forward strand.
TGGGGCCCTGCCGTTTTTAAGGTGCTGGAGAGCCATTCTAATCTCGCTTAGACTGACGTCCGGGATATCATCGGAATAGTGTCGGATAAGACTTGCTCTTGGATCGTTACTCACACTTGCGTGTGGCTCCAACGATGATGTGTACAGCTGCCCATAGAACCTCTCAATCTCACTCAAAATCTCAGGTGTCCCGGAAACGATGCTGCCACACTCAGTCTTCAGCCTTGACAGTTGGCTCTTACGGGCAGACAGATCTCTGGCAAAGACTTTGGAGCCCTGGTTCCGCTCGATCGCTTCTTTAATACGAGCAGTATTAAAGTTGCGTAAGTCTCGCCGCATGCATTTGGAGATCTGTCTGTTCAGTTGCCTATATGCTGTCAAATCTATGGACGATTGCAGCCTCATCTCCCGTCTAACAGCCATGAGATTAAGAGTGTGATCGGAGAGTTTTTGTGTTCTTCTGCGGCGGGTCTCGCAGAACTTAGCTCCGACCGCATGGATAGTTTCCACGAGCTTGTCATTCATATCGTCCACTGCATTGCAATCTTGTAGGCACTGAAAGCGGTTGTGTAACTCGAGCTGAAAGTTTTCGGGATTCTGGATTAGAGCACGAGGGGGACGGAGCGTTGACTTCATTAGACGAGACCTCTCCAACTTAACGTTTAGGTTCAGTGTGCCTCTAACCATTCGGTGATCGCTGCCAGTTTTCACCCTTGCGATCACTGAGACATCACTGAACAGTTGGCGTCTGGTCGTCATAATGAAGTCAATCTCATTTTTTGTCGAACCGTCGGGGCTCGACCAGGTCCACTTCCTGTGGGGCCGCTTCTGGAAGAAAGAGTTCATCATAAAGAGTCCCTCTTTCTCCATATCAATAACACTTATTTAAAAGAAATTGAAACAATTTACTTTTAAAGATTCCTATATTCATCTCTTTGAAACAAACAGGCAATTTGTTGTAAACATGTATTGCCATACAATATACATTTTTTGAGAAGAGTTGTATTCTTTGCTTTGGTACACACAATTTATGTATATTTCTACTAGTCCTAATTACAACATCATTGTGTTTTTCAAATAAATTACTATTTTTGTGAACAAAGATACAGATTTCGTAAACGTATAATGCTGGAAGCGGCAATATTTTATGTTTGCGAAAAAGGGGAATACAACTATCTAATTGGTGTGCTCCGCATAAAGACCGTACACATTTTTTCTGTCCACGAAAAGCTCTAATTAAATCAACCGAATTACCCCATATTATTAAGCCGTAACGTAGGATCGAAGAAACATATCCATGATAGGCAGAGAGTGCAGCCTCCATGTTAGCTACTCGTCTTAACCGATATAAAACAAAGACAAATTTATCTAACTTTTTACATAGGCTATCAATATGTGTCTTCCAATTACAGAACTTGTCTATTGTTACACCTAAAAAGTTAGTATGGTTAACTTCTTCGATTATGTTTTTCCCATATTCTATTTTAAGTGGTTCTTGTTTACTATTATATGTCTGAAATCTTATCATCTTAGTTTTTTCGATGTTAATTTGTAAATTATTATGTCTTAACCAATCTATTATTGTTTCTAAGGTCCTATTTATTTCATGTTCGTAGTCAAAATATTTATTATTATTTTCAATATTAATGGTAATGTCATCAGCATATAGCACACATTTATGAGTAGTTACGTTACAAAGATCGTTGATATAGATTATAAATAATAAAGGTCCCAGTATACTTCCTTGTGGCACTCCGCATTTATTTTCGCAATACTGTGATCTATAGTTTTTTCTATTGCGTCCTGAGTAACTTGATACCTCAACGCATTGTCTTCGCTGACTTAAATAATTTTGTATTAATTTTAATGCATTGCCTCTTACACCATATCTGCTAAGTTTGTGTAACAATAATTCGTGGTCAACGAAGTCAAATGCCTTGGACATAACAATGAAAATGGATGTTATAGGTATTTTGTTGTTTAGGCTAGTTGTTATTAGTTTTATTAAGTTGAAACATGCTAAAGTGGTTGACTTTTTTTATTGTAAACCCATATTGCTCTGGTTTAAATATTTCATGTTTGTTAAAGAAGTTATAGATTCTGGTATGTATGGCCTTTTCAAACACTTTTGATAGAACAGATATCAGTGTTATGGGCCTATAATTGTTTATGTCAGTTTTATCACCTTTCTTGTGTGAGTCCAAAGAAGGGGTGACAGAACACCTTGTGGGCAGCCTCTTGTCGTTGCAACCTCAATCGAAGTTTGAAACAGTGTTATTTTTGTCTTTCTGTTTGAGAGCATCGACTTCACCCATCTGTGGGGTCAACATTTTTATATGTTAGGCTCCCAATCAGCTGTGACGTGGGGCTACTGTCGAAGGCGCCCTCAATATCTAGAAAGGCACAAAAAGCTATTTCTTTATCCTCCAGTGCTTTTTCGACCCTGTCAATGACACTGATCAGGGCTGTTTCCGTAGATTTGCCTCTGCGGTAAGCATGCTGGTTGTAATGTATGGGCCTCGTAGCTAGAGCTACATTCCTTATATATCTATCTTTAACCTTTTCTAATGTCTTCAGGAGAAAGGAAGATAACCTTATAGGTCTAAAGGACTTCGGTAACTCGTAGTCCTTTCTACCAGCCTTAGGTGGAAATAGAACCTTGACAATTGTCCATCGTTCTGGAATATATCCCCAGCAAAACTTGCTCTGAAGATTTTCACCAGGTAGGGAAGAAGGATGTCGATACCCCACTGTAGTTGGATGGGAATTATTCCATCCTCCCCGCTTGTTTTAAATGGTTTAGAGGAGTCAACAGCCCACTGCACCAGGTTTGGCCTTATTATCTTTGCAGCCCTACACCAGTCCTCATTACAAGGCCTTCGTAGGGATCTGAAAGAATTCAAGGCTGAAGTCTTTTGTGACCCTGGGAAATGGGTTGACGCTAGTAACTCCAATGTTTCTGTTTCACTATTAGTGAATTAACCATCCGGCTTTTTAAGAATCCCGATCTGATTAGGTTTAGCTTTCGACAGCATTTTGTGTAATCTTGCACTGCGAAGCAAAGAGTCAACTTCCTCACATAGCTTCCTGCACGATGCTCTCTTGGCTTTCCTAATTTCTTTATTATATTAATTTAGGGCTGCACTATATCCCACTCTTTGGTTTTCTTAGCCCTATGAAATAGTTTCCTGGTCTTTTCCCTAAGTTCTTTTAGCTTAGTATTCCACCAAGGAACTTTTCGTGTTGATCTCTTGATTTTGACGGGACAACTGTCCTCGAAGGCTTCGCAAATACCTACGGTTACTGTCTCCGTTGCTAACTCCAGACCTTCAATTGTTCTTTTAGGAAAAGTTTCCAAATTCCTCCTTAGGCTATCTCTGTAGATATCCCAGGAGGTCGCTTTTGGACCCCTAAAAGTAACCGTTTCATAGGTTTGTGATGCTCCAATCACAAACTTAATGTGCTTGTGATCAGACATCGAGTTTTAGTTACTAACATGCCAGTCATTTATCCGTCTGGACATGTTATTGGTAGCAAAGGTTATGTCTAACACTTCTTGCCTCGCACGCGTTACAAAGGTTGGTGTACAACCTAAGTTTAGGTGGTTGGAGATGAGAAAATCGTAAAGTACGAGAGGCACACTGAAATGATCGGGAATAAGAAAAACCACATAACACACACACTAAATTGTATTTTATTGTTTTTCGAAGTATTCTCCGTTCAACTTAATGCACGTTTCCATTCGTGCAAACCAATAATTAAACCAGTAATTCCAGTCTGAAGTTGATGTTGATAAATTGGCTAATTTGTACGCTTCCACAGCTGCTTCGAGGTCTTCAAACCGTTGACCGCGTAATAAATCTTTCATTCTTGGGAACGTAAAGAAACCGTTTGGGCTCAGGTCAGGACTATACGGAGGGTGGATCAGCTTAACGTTTTCCTGCTTCAAAAATCATTTGTCTTCCGAGCTGTATGGGAGCTCACATTATCGTGATGTAAGATGATGCGAGGTTTCGGGTTATTTTTTCGGAGTTCGGCTATCATTCCTGGCAAACAAACCGTGATATACCACTCAGCGGTAACCGTTCTGCGTTCCCGTAAAGGAATTGTAGCAACATGCTACAATTCCTTTTTTCGAGACAAACGTAGCGACCATTTTCTTTGACACGCTGCGGGAGCGAACCACTTTCGTTGGTTTGACCTCGTCTTCGAAGACCCAAACTGCTGACTGATGTTTTCTTTCAGGTTCGTATGAATAAATCCATGATTCGTCGCCTGAGACGATATTATAAACGGCATTTGACTTCCCTGCGGAAAACTAGCATTCTTACTCACAGCTTATTATGTAATATCGAATGAATGGCAGTCATTACGATATTGATAACAGCCCGAATGTGCTCGTATGTCACATGACGATCATCTAATATAATAAATAGTTCGCACAGCTGCGATGTTTTCATGCGTGACCGCTGCTCTTGGCCGATCTGCAGAAGAAACAGTGCTGAGCAACACACGACCGCGTCGGAACTCTTATTACGAATTTCACTGTTTTGGAAACGTGTCTTTTGAGTTAAATCCCACTGATGAAACCACAGTTTCAAAAGTACGATCACTTAAATCAAATGCGTTGGGCAGTGATGGAATTTCTCTTGAAATGTTGCTCCTGACGCTGCCACGTACACTCTAAAGTTATAACAGCCATTATAAACGCTTCACTTCGCACATCTACTTTTCCCGACGTCTGGAAAACAGCCATAGTTAAGCCTCCACCCAAAAAAATGTATCAGATATAAAAGATTTAAGGCCAGTTAGTATTCTACCTTGTTTATCTAAGGTTCTCGAGAAAATCGTATGTATGCAGCTTTCAAGTTTTTCAGAGTGTAATAATATATTACCTGTTTTTCAATCCGGATTCAGAAAGGCACGTAGTACATCAACAGCCTTATGGATGTGGTTGACAATATATTGACATCACAAGATAATGGACAGGGCACGTTACTGGTCTTGCTTGATTTTTCCCGAGCATTTGATGCCATAAATATTCCTTTATTGTTATCCAAAATAAGTTACTATGGTTTTGAATTAAACATGATGAATAAAACAATACTAACACCAGGGGTGTTAGTATATATATAGCATATACAAAGCTGTCGTATGGATTCGCTTTCATCTGCGTCTGATCGGATAACCGAAGACTCAGAGGAATTTAATTTAACTCAACGCAAACCGCTAATCCCAGAGAAACAACCATTATCTCCTGGTTCTTCTTCTATCATGGACGATAAGGTTTTAGTCAATATTATACGTCGAGAAATACAGCAGTCTGTGACGGAGGCTGTTGAATCAGCCGTCAAGATGTATTTTTCTAAGGAGTTCGATAAAATTAAAAGCGAATTGGCTACCTTACGAGAAATCGGCAAAAGTGTGGAATTTCTTAGCTCTCAATATGACCGGATGAATTCTGACATAAAAAATTTACAGGATCGACTTTCCGTGGTTACTAAAGAGAATTTAACGCTATCCTGTCAAGTATTAGATATCTCAGATAGACTTAACTTAATGGAACAACACTCTCGCGAAACGAACATTGAGATCAACGGCGTTCCGGAAAATAAGTCCGAAAATTTGCTGTCCTTAGCGAAACAACTCTGCTCTACTATTTCCGTCCCTTTGATGGACGCTGAAGTACTATCGGGCACTAGAGTAAGAAAAATGAATGATAACAATGATCGTCCCCGTTCCATCATAATTAAGTTGCAGTCCACAATAAAACGTGACGCAATATTGGCTGCGGTTTCCAATTTTAATAAGAAAAACACGACAGATAAACTTAATTCTTCTCATTTGGGATATGGTGGGAATAAATCACCCGTATATGTTTCTGAACATTTATCCCCTCAGAACAAAAAACTACATACTAGCACCAGAAACATTGCACGTGAAAAGGGTTATAAATATGTTTGGATCCGTAATGGTCGTATTTTTGTGCGAAAAGAAGATCATACCCCTCCAAAACAAATTAAATGCCACGACTCTTTGAACAACTTGTAATTACATAATTTGATATGCCATATTACTAAGACCGTAACTGTCAAAATAAAATTCAATATATATTATCAAAATTTCGGAGGTCTGAAAACTAAGACGGACAACATTAACCTATCTTCGCTGGTTACCCATTATGATATAATAGTGGGAACAGAAACATGGCTTGACGACGCAGTATCGAACGGGGAACTGTTCGGCGCAAACTTCAATGTTTATAGACGTGATCGTAATTCTACCCATCTCGCTGGCAAGCGAGGCGGAGGTGTCCTGGTAGCAGTATCGAAGAAACTGTACTCTAAAAGAGTTAACCACTTTGAGAGCTGTTATGAAGACTTGTGGGTTTCGGTGAGAGTGAATATCAATGGTAAACTCGTGGACTGCTTGTTTTGTGTAGTATACTTGCCCCCTCCAGTAACTAATAGTTTATTAGATGGATTTCTTGACAACTGCAATATTGTAATGCAATCATGTAGTAACGACACAATAATATTGGGCGATTTTAATTTGAATTTTATAGATTGGATTACCGATGTTACCAAATCCGTAAACAAATTAACCCCTAACAATTATTGCTGTAATTTAGGATTTCAGTTTATTGACTTCTTGTCTTTAAATAATTTATCACAATTTAATGCTGTGAAAAACGCTAATAACAGAACCGTTGACCTTGTTTTAAGTAATCTTAAGAATATAAATGTTGCCGAATGTCCATGTCCAATAAGTAAAACTGATCGTCATCATCCTGCTTTAGAGATAAATGTAAATATGTCAGTACCGCATTTGTTGAATAATAAATCTTTTCCTACTCACAATTTTAAAAAGGCTGATTATACTAAAGTAAATTCTAGGTTAAGTAAAGTTGATTGGGGTGTTGAATTTAGTGATTGTCAGGAGGTCGATGTCATGGTATCTAGGTTTTACAAAATACTTTATTCTATTATTGATGAAACTGTACCAAAAACGAAGCCGCGTAATTTAAAGTTTCCTATTTGGATTACGCCGAACTTAATTAAACTAATAAAAGGAAAAGAAAAGATCCGATTAAGGCACAAAATTTACAAAAATCCAAGAGATATACATTAGAACTCAAGCTCTTAAATTACCGGGTTAAGTCGTTGGCGTTTAAGAATTATTTAGATTATATACGGGAAACGGAAAAATCCATTCAGTCTAATCCTAAAAAGTTTTGGTCGTTCGTCCGTCATCGGAAATCCTGCGATTATGGTTTTCCAGAAGAAATGTACCTAGACAATCTCTCGGCTAATAGTGGTGAGGGGATATGTAATCTTTTTGCTCAAAATTTTTCATCTGTGTTCTCCCAACCCAAGTGCACTGCAGCTCCTGTATTGTTCGATGTGTATCCACAAAGTTATTTGCATGATATAGAAATAACAGAACGTAAAATCCTGAGTATACTGAAGTCGCTAGATATCTACAAAGGAGCGGGTACTGACGGGATTCCTCCTCTTTTTATAAAAATGACATCAAAATATCTAACCTAGCCCTTTGAAACGAATTTTTAGTAAATCGTTATTAACCAGGTCCTTTCCAACTGACTGGAAACGTTCCAATGTTATACCTATTTACAAGAAAGGAGATAAAAATAATGTTAAAAATTATAGACCGGTTTCAATTATAAGCTTATTTCCAAAGATATTTGAACACTTAGTTTATCCAAGTTTAACAAATCACCTAAAAAATATTATCGTAGAGGCATAACACGGGTTTTCCAAAGATAAATCTACTGTTAGCAATTTGATGGATTACGTCATGAAAGTTGCAAGTGCAATGGATTATCAAATGCAGGTGGATTCCATATACACGGATTTTTCTAGTGCATTTGATGTCATGGACCATCATTTACTTATATCTAAATTAAATTCATACGGCGTGCATGGGAATTTACTTCGTTGGCTAAGTTCTTATCTCAAAAATAGATTACAAAGTGTCGTATTGCATGGATATAAGTCTAATTATTATGTGGCTCTATCAGGCGTACCACAAGGTTCACATATTGGTCCTATACTTTTTTTGGCGTCTATTAATGATATAACACATACCATTAAGTTCAGCCACTGTTCCATTTTCGCCGACGATTTAAAATTGTTCAAAGCTATTAAAAACCAGGATGTTGTTCTATCTTTACAAAATGACCTTGATGCTATACATGAATGGTGCAAAAGTAATAAAATGAAACTTAATCCTCGTAAGTGTACCTCCGTTAAATTCACAAAGAATAAATCTACTGTTAAATCTTGTTATTTCTTTAATAAAGAGGTACTGAGTGAATCTTCATCCACCTGTGAATTTGGGGTCATCGTCGATAACAAACTTAGCTTTATAGAACATATAGATAATGTGGTAACGCGTTCATGGAAAATGTTAGGTTTTGTCAAACGTACATGTAAGGATTTCAAAAATGCTCAGACTCTGATAACTATCTATAATGCATTGATTCGTAGCAGTTTAGAATATGCCTCGGTGATATGGAATCCTTCTTATAAAATTCACATTCGCAGAATCGAGCATATTCAACAAAACTTCACTCGATTCATTGCATATAAAGTTCAAAACTGTCCATACTATAAAGATTATAACTATAGACTTTCTCATCTTGGAATGAGTTCACTGGCTGACGGACGAAAACTTTTAGACTTAATGACGCTACATATACTTCTACACGGTAAGTTAATTTCGCCAAGTTTACTGCAGCAAGTGTGCTTTAAAATCCCTTATCATATTCCTAGACACCCAATTACTAATTTGTTCAATATTCCCATCAGTAGAACCAATTTAGGCAAGTTTTCTCCGTTAAGCAGATGTATGCGAACTTACAACAGCTTAAACAATCATGACATCGACATCTTTAGCGACCCCGAACGTGAATTCAAAAGAAAATGTAAAGACTTATTGTTACCTGCCTTGCCAGACTAATGACTCAAAATTATTATTTATTGTAATTATTACTGGATGTGATGCTTTTTACTTTGATTGATTAGTTTAATTCCTTTTTGTTTTAGAGTTTATATGTTGTTTAGGTTTTTTTTTCTCTTACATTGATGTATACACCTGTAAAGACATATCCTTTATCTAAAAATGTAGTATTTTGATTGTAACAATGTTTACTGATATTGTCGATGGTGTATCTATTTAAATAAATAAATATATTGCCCGCTGTTCGATGGTTCTACAGCTATTTATCCATTCGGACACAGATAGTAACAATTAACAAAAACGATGGCGCTCAGCTGTGCTCGTCTTCATGCCCAGTAACCAGGGGAATACCTCAAGGATCTATACTTGGTCCACTTATTTTTTTTTAAACACAGTAGACGTATGTCGCCATATAAAGCGCAGCAAGTTCCACATATACGCCGATGATATACAGATTTATCTCCAATTTTTTCCTAGCGAAGAAGAAAGTGCAGTAGCAAAAATAAATGAGGATTTGCATTGCATCTCATTATGGTCAGAAGCGCGCACAGCACTTGTGCTCAACCCATGCACCAACCCATGTAAATATAATGAAAAAGAAATTCATTATAAGCATACGTGGAGAACCGGCGGAACGTGTAAGTGAGACTCGTAATCTAGGATTGCTGATGAAACATAAAACCAACAGTGAAACTTAAATAGAACCAGCTGCCAATAGGGTCAAAAATCGCGCGGACGCTGAACTCTTTTTATCCAGCTCGGTACGAAACAAGGCAGTACGAAACGAAACAAAACAATACAGGTATTAGTATTAAATACTGTATTTACGCTCACTCGGCCGACTCATATCGCCTCGCAATTTACACATGTTCAGCGTTGACAACATGTGGAGAATTCGCCAAATTGCGGTGAATTCAAAGTTGATTGGCGATTGGTATTATGCGGGGATTTTGAGAATCTTTTTTCATGAAATCTAAATACCTGTCTTAATATTTTTGTTAGGTTACTTATGTATATCGAATGACTCCCTTTTTTATTACCTTATTGCACCACAGTCGCTCCTGCCAACGGAGTCGCAAAGTAGTTGGAATATGTGTCAGCCAGGTCATGAAGGCGGCGGTCTACCCGACGTTGACCGCCATCCTCCATCGGTCAAGCCACTTGGGTAACAAGTCCATCAGTCGCTGCAACTTCCTTGCCGCGATCTCTACCTGACGAGATGACGTGAAATACGCACTATCGTCTGCATACAGAGCAAGGACGACATCATCTTCCCACTCCTCCCCCGGAGTGTGGGGATATCGTTTGTGAAAACCGCATACAGGTGTAGTGATAGGCAGCTGCTCTGTGGCACTCCCGCTTCGATCGTTCGTGCTACCAAAACAGCCACCTCGATATTGACATAGAAGCTCCGCCCCTCCACGAACGACGCTATTAGCCGCCCAAGCATAGGCGGCAGGGTGGTATGTTCTATTGGTTTATATAATAGCCCTGCGTGCCACACTCTGTCAAAGGCCTTCTCCTTATCGACAAAGATGCGGCCGTGGGTTTGCTCGACCGCAAGATAGTGCAGCATGCGGGCCAGTTGGGCTGTAGTTGAGTGTGCTCTACGGAAGCCAAGTTGCTCCTCTCACAGAGCAACGTACGGCAGTAATCTATTAAGGGTTAGTTTTTCAAAAAGTTTCGCTATGCGCGGTAATAGCGTTATGGGGCGGTAGCTAGCCGGGTACCTCTCGTCCTTCCCCGGTTTTGGCAACACGACAATCTTGTCCTGCTTCCAGATTGTCGGAAAGTGGCCAGTTCTTATAATGTCGTTAAAGAGCCTGGAGAGATCCACAATTCTTCTGGGCAGCTGCTTTATAGACATGTTGGTGATACCGTCGCATCCCGGCGCTTTGCTGTTCGGTAGGCGCTTGCGGTTGGGTACGTGCTTGATGGCGCGCCTTACCTTTCCTGGCGAGATGAAACCATCGCCCCGCAGTGGCGGTGCCGGTTTCGACAGGCATTCCCGTACTCGGTTTTCAATGCTCTCTGTATGCTCTGCGTACCCCTCTGCTACGCTGTTGGGCTTGAACCGTTGTTCGAGGTGTTATGCCATCATTTCCGCCCTCTTTCGGGCGTCGTGGACCCTTTTCCCCGTGTTGTCCACTTTTGGGCAAACAGGTCTTTTTGTGAGCTACCGGTTGAAGAGATGCAGGAAGGCGGGTCCCCGAAGCTTCGTCGACTCGTCTCTCTCATGCCTCTCCCGCGTGCGCTTTTATCGCTACTGATAATTCTTCTGACATGGTTTTTTTTACGTATTTTACGCAAAAATAGCTTATAGTATGCGTAAATCGAACCAAAAATTAAAAAGAAAATAATATTCAAAAACTGAAGGACTAACTATGACATTGGGACGTCAAACATCTCAGTCCCCCCCCCCCCCCCCGTGACCATGGCTGCTGTAAAGCACCCGAAACGTCGGGATAATAGAAATAAGTAGTAATTAAACGCGATAAAATCTGTAAATAATAGTTTTATTCAATATGTAGTGTTCGCGTAAATTTAAGAAATCATTAGGATGTTTTGCGTTGAGGTCTCCGACGATAATTGCAGGTGTTATTGCGTTTACAATCGTCCTTAAATCCTTGGGTTAACGAATTACCGCGAGGTCTATATGCGGCGAAGATCTCATATCTGTGGTCCCCACCCTCATCCTTATACCCTTTGTTCTCGTGGAAATGAAGTCTTGATTTGTGTCAACTCCTTCGTGCATAATATCTCTGCTCACTAGGGCTGCTGTACCTCTGTACGCGATTCCTTACGGAGAGATCTCGTCATGTTGATACACGAAGAAATTACGGAGCTTCAATTGTGCAGTAAAGTAAAAGTAAAGTTACAGCCTATATACACGTCCCACTGCTGGGCACAGGCCTCCGCTCATTTCTGAGAGGGTTTTACGGCGAGTAATTGTCCGCCGCGCTGTCCCAATGCGTGTTGGCGAACTTCACATGTCTTCGAAATATAATTTTTTTTCTTATTTCTCTCACATGCAGGTTTCCTCACGATGTGAAGACGCTAACCATCTGAGCTACCACGGCTCTTATTTATTATTATTATTAATTTTATTTATTTATTATAATTATTATTATTAATTGTGCAGTGGAGTGCAGTTTTGTTTCCCCCAGCAGCATAACCTGAACTTTGTGCTCCTGGACCAACGTGGACCAACGGATGGTCTAGGTGCATCGACATCAGTGGATAAAGTCGAGAGATGCACTAAGTACTAGACGTGGGCGTTATTTCACGTCACTGTATATGTGACGTGAAATAACGTGTGTAATGTGTGTGTAAACAGTAACTGGCTACGCGGCAACGGCATGTAACCGAATCACTAGTTTCGAGTGAATATTTATGGAGAAGAGAAATTATAAAGAATAAAAGAGGTCCTTTTTTAGGCGTTAATAAAAGTAATAAAATGTGTTTCCCGGTTATTATTATATACTGTTGTTTTATTTCTGAATTGTTTAAAACTGCCCAGAAATACTCACACTTGTGATACCCTTGTGACTTGTGACCCCCGCAGCCCCCTTCCCATCCTGCCGAACCGAAGGCATTAAAGGTTATCATTTTGAGTTTAGGTCTATAGGATATTCTTTTTAATTTTTCCGAAGACCGGTGTATTATCTTTTTTATGAGAGTGGTAGGGGACACTCCCATCCGTCACCCTTCACCTGCCAAACGATTCTAAATTTTTTACCGAAATCCTGCCATCATTGCTATATTATGATATATAACTAGAAATGCTAGATCGGAAGATCAAAATATCTGGAAAGAATTTGAAAATGTCGGGATTTTGGGGTTGTGGTCGGGAGAGACAGATATTATAAATAAAAATGTAAAATAAAAAGTGTATTTTTTAATGAATAGCATACAAAAATACTGAACATTATTGATTCATATCTAAGTACATTTAATTTTCAGGTTGCCACATGTATTTGGCGTTGGACTACTGAGTCTACCAATTTGGATCCTTTATTACTATTCAGGAAAGATTTAAAATTTAAACAATTTATTCCAAATATCAGTCTAATAACTAACTCAGCTTTTATTAAATCAAAAGTATCTGTGATGTGAAGAGAATTTGTTTGTCTGGAGATTTTGAGTTTAGTCGGGAGTGTGGAGATCATTTAAAATGTCGGGAGAATACAGACGAATCCCGACCATCTGACAACCCTATGAATACAACACAGTGTTTTACTAGTTATATGTATTCAACTATAAACATCATTATTCGTTATCAATGCGATAACACCTAGCAAACATTGCTTTTATCAAGATTACGTTCGTAACTATAAAAAAACGAATCATTTTAATAATTTCGCTCAAAGTTTCCCGCTCCGTGCATCGGCGGTCAGCTGACATTGTACATGTATTCGAGTAATCAGCTGTTTGATTAGTTAAAAGTATAAACATGTAACATATATTTATCTTTTTCATACAATCTGTGTTTTGTACTTAGCACATAACCTATCGTCGTCGTGGTAGCAAAGGCCACTTATTTTTGTGATAATTAAATTCCAAAACGTTAACAACCAATAGTATCGAAGTGTGGTTTTAAACAGCCAATGGGATTCGAAAAACCGACCTGAACTTCGTACGAATTGTTGCGATCCGTTTTCATCTCACTTCGTATTTCTTAAAGAATTGAGCAAAATGAAGCGAGTTTTATATTACTTCGCCAAAATGGCGGACGCGTCGTTTTCGGTGCGCGCAATGAAAATACCCGATAATCTTTATGAGTTGTGCCTAACAAATTTAGTGAACTATTTGCAGAAATTAAAGTGCGAGCGAAATGATTTGCGATCTCTGCCTGACAGTATCCTCATGGATATTTATTACAAGGTGAGTTTGAGATTTATTGGTTCGCTATCTTTCTTATCTACAAAAACAGTAAGTAGCTAATGAAATGTACCGTTACATGTTGGTCAAATTTTATCTTCTGATATGATTGTTATCAGAGGCAATCGATTAATATCGGTTTTAGATGTTATAGATGATATTAGTAGAGCTGGTTCATGGTCACGCGGTTATGTAGGTTTGATGTAGATATCACTTTCACTGTTTTAAAACCCACTTGGTTAGCACTTATGGTCGATAGTCCATTCTTTGTTACGAAACTTGAAATATTCTATAACAGTGTAATAGGTTTTACTTTGAAAATATTTTTACGAAATATTTAACATAGACAAAATATAATTTTTGTGGTTTATTAGTTTATTACAATGTAAAGTCTCCGTTCTAGATGTTTGCCTCTTGTAATTAAACCGACTTATTATACAGAATATTGCCTTAACGGTAAATATGGAAACCAATGTGGAAAACTTCTTTCAATCATATTTTTCAACAACCTTTATTTTTTATTGTTAATATTAAAATAGATTTATAGTACCTATATAAAACCTCTCATGTCAACAAAGTATCACTTGAACAAACAATACAATGCAAAAGACTGATAATATCAATGCCGCTACGTAAGTACCAAATTGTAATAAGATTTTGAGAAGGATAAGTTACATTTCTAGAAATTGCTTGTGAAATTTCCTTTAAAATAAGAAGAGATTCTGTAGATTTACCATACAGCCCGATGATATTACATTTAAAATATGAAATGTGGGAAAGAAAAAGTACTACTACTACTACTACTACTTAACATTTTCAAAATTCGTTTTTCTTCTCAATTGAAGGACACCAATAATTACCTAAATCTATTTATGGATATCCAGCAGTAAATAAATTCGAGTTTAGAAGTGTTTTTCTTTTTTCGGTAATTTTACCATGCATTTTTTGAAGTACTTAGTTGTTATGAAAAGTAATAGACCGTTCTTGAGAAAACACAGAAAAAAATCCCGTGTAAGTACCTAACCTCTCATGATGATAACATTTATCGGCTACGACATGACGGTGGAGAGGGAGGGGGGGGGGGGAAGAGAGGAAACGGGGTTGTCTCCGATCACATCTGTAACGATATGAGTGCTCAAGTATTTCTGGGTGGTAAAAAAATAACCACGAAGGCTGTGGCGCGAGCGTAGCGCAGCGCCTTCTTACCTATTTCAACTGAAAGTATTCCTGGGTGCTCATGTATTTCTTGGTGCTCAAGTAATTCTGGGTGGTAAAAAAAAATAACCACGAAAGTTGTAGCGGGAGTTACGCTCGTTACAACTGAAAGTATTCCTGGGTGCTCATGTATTTCTTGGTGCTCAAGTATTTCTGGGTGGTAAAAAAAAATAACCACGAAAGTTGTAGCGGGAGTTACGCTCGTTACAACTGAAAGTATTCCTGGGTGCTCATGTATTTCTTAGTGCTCAAGTATTCCTGGGTGGTAAAAAAAAATAACCACGAAAGTTGTAGCGGGAGCTACGCTCGTTACAACTGAAAGTATTCCTGGGTGCTCATGTATTTCTTAGTGCTCAAGTATTCCTGGGTGGTAAAAAAAAAATAACCACGAAAGTTGTAGCGGGAGCTACGCTCGTTACAACTGAAAGTATTCCTGGGTGCTCATGTATTTCTTAGTGCTCAAGTATTTCTGGGTGGTAAAAAAAAACCACGAAGGCTGTGGCGGGAGCGAAGCGCAGCGCCTTCTAACCTATTTCAACTGAATGTATTCCTGGGTGCATATTTCTTGGTGCTCAAGTATTTCTGGGTAGTAAAAAAAAAATAACCACGAAAGTTGTAGCGGGAGCTACGTTCGTTACAACTGAAAGTATTTCTGGGTGCTCAAGTATAACTCGATAAAAGCTGAAATAATATACAGGAGAGCACACAACATTCAAGCAAGAAGAGCAACCAACTGCGGAATGCATAAAAATTACTACGTCATGCAATTTGAATTTTGTCAGAGTCCAGAGAGACCACATAAAATACCATAGAAGTATAGTAATGTGACACTAGTCTTTGACATGGTCTTACGTCCTTGTCGCACTTACACAAAATTCTGTACGCTATCCAGCTTTCACAGTTATATTGCATACGGTTTTCCATGTTTTACACATTTTAGCTTATAATAGTTTTTTCTTCTTCTTGAAAACGATGCCTCTACCAAATAAAACACTTTACTCCAAATCTCTTCCAAATAGAAGACCTTACTCCCCCAAATTCCTGCCAAATCATTCTAAATCCAACCCGCCATTGGCCTTCCCTAATGATCCACCTGCATCTATCGACCCGCATGTCCTTGCATAGTGTGATGACATGCCTATCTGATGGGACCGGGCCACGCCTCTTATCAGATCGTCACTCTATTTAGGTGGGGGTCGCCCTACACTACGATTTCCAGTACGAGGTTGCTACTCGGAAACCTTTCTTACCCATTGGTTGTCGGTTCTGCGAGCTTTACGGCTGCCATATTTATACCTACGTGGTGCCACGCTGCAGCTATATTATGGTTGTAGCACGAATGGGTCGGCTCGAACCACGGGGAAGGACCACGCTCACACAGAATACCAGCGTAAAATAGCAGCTGAATACTGCTGTGTTTCGTATGGTGAGTGTAGAGATTCGTGACCCTTTTTTATTGAAAACGAGGCTTTCCATCTTAGTCCTCAGGGGTGACAACGCATCTCCGTTTTGATTCATAATCGAGCATAAATATAGATGTCTATGGGCCACAGCATCCACTTACCATCAGGTGGACTGTGTGCCCGTTTGTCACCTTTATTCTAGAAAAAAAAGTGATCTTTTGGGATTTATGTCCGTTACTTTCGTTCTACTGCGAATATTATTCATTACGAATTTATCACGTTGCTTACAGTGGACTGAATGGATTGTTATTTCTGTTTTTTTTGTTCGTTTTACAAACGAAGTATCAATACCCTCAATTTTTTGGATGATTATACCTCTGTCGTTATCAGCATATTGTACCACGTGCCGGTAAGCATGTTATTTAGAGAAAAGTAAAAGTGCATTTTCTCCTTGTACTTGTTACCTGCTCTATGTTCTATCACTACTCTCTAGCGATCTGCCCCGGCTTCGCACGGCAGATTTCTGGACCTCGACAACAGCGTCACCTACCGGGTTCTTAAATGTGAATATAAACCATCTAGGAACCATTTCAAACATATACAACAAATTCATCACAATCGGTTGGATGGTTTCAAAGTCTATGACAGACATAGGTAGAAACATTTTCTGTGTTTTATAGGAGGATAACATTTAATTCAACCGGTTTACATCAAGTTTAATAATCGAATAAAACTATTGTTACTGATTTAATATATTTTTATTTGACTTGTTTTGATGATTATGAATAAACAATAAGTAAAATAAACGCGATTAAATCCATAACAAGTGAAGTTAAAAAAAAATTAAGATGTTGTTTTATCATATTTTCTTGCATTGTCATCCGAATTTGAGGTGCGATAAAATTTTCACGTTTCCAGCTCATCGCGAAGTTACTAAAATCAACTACTAAATCCCACCCGGAACGACAGACAAGCAAAAACTTACTTACACGACTTATTAAAGACTTGGTAAAATGGTTTTTATTCAATGAGCAGTGTTCGCGTAAATATATATAAGTAGTAATCATTATGCAATGCAAAAACTATATATACGGATATTATCGCGTTTAATTAACTTATTTTTAATTCCCGACGTTTCAAGAAATCATTACAGTTTAATACATTTTAGAGTTCGTAAAAACTTAATAACACGCATTAATCTTGAGCTGTGGTGACTCTAGTGAGAATACTAGGTCATTCATTATTTTGTTTTTCGTTCAATACGCCTATCGAAAGTCCACTGTTGAATATTGGCCTCCCTTTTATATTGTCTCATAGGAGGCAGAATTTTTCCATACTTGAGACTCTTGGCAGGTAGGGTTGGCAAACGCAGTAGAAACTGCACATTTTCAGTTGTTATCAGAAACATTGCTAGTACCTACCACCTCCTGTTTCGGTTTCCCTCTCATCCCTTACGACATCATTGGGATAATAATGAATAGTGAATCATTTTACGTCCTCACTACACGGCAGGGGGATACTATATCATAGTCATGAAGTTATTGTATTTTCATTGCAATACATCTACAACATTGCGGTATATTCAGACGTCTGAATTAATCGTGCGTGAAAACGATTCTTTTTCTTTTTTATAGAATTGGGTGACAAACGAGCACACAGTACTCCTGATGGTAAGTAGATGCTGTGGCCCATAGACATCCAAATTTATCCTCAACTAAGTATCAAAATTCAAATGCGTTGTCACTCCTGAGGACTAAGATGGAATCCCTCGATTCCAGTAAATAGGGTCTCCGGTTCTCTACACTCACCGTAAGAAACAGCAGCGTTACGCTGCTGTTTCACGTTGGTATTTAGGCAAAAGAAATGCATGAATTAAAGTGGCATTTTGTTTTATAATAAATTAAATGAATGTGTTGTTGCACTTAAATATGAAATGTATATAAAGTCATCACTTTATATCTTGCATTACATCACGAGAAAAGAATTATATGTATAGGGCAGTCGTGATCCAAATACAAAACAAATGCGTTCCTCAAGAGTTGACAATGCATCTGCATTTTGATTGTTAATCGAGTATAAATGTCTATAGGCCACAGCATGCACTTTCCATCAGGTACTCTGTGTGCTCGTTTGTCATCCTTAATCTATATTTAAAAAAAACCTGCCATAAGTCCACCCGTATAGATTAAAATCAGTTAAGCTAAGCTAAATAAAAGCTAATTTAAGCAAAATAAAATAAAAACCGATGACAGTACATAAATTAATAATATCTATAAATCGATAGAATTTTGCTTAATATTATAGTGACATAGAGTATATATACGGAAAACTAGAGCAAGATTTTACCCAAAGAAAACTTGATAAAAAAATTTTTAAGACATCTTTATATATAAAAATTACGTGTCACATTGTTTGTGCGCGTTGGACTTTTAAATATAAGTAATCTCTTTAATAATAAGTAATAACCATCATTATCATTCGAATAATTAGTAAATTTCAAATTTCTATAGAACTTTGATAATTATCGAATAAAAAAATTAAATTTTTAAGTATGTTTACTTCATTATCAAACAAGAGAAAACCATTTAGAATTTGGTAACATAAATAATTCTCTATCAGGTGTACCCCAATTTCAGCTAGATAATTTTGGCACGTGGAAAAATTTTCTGGTAGAATCAACAGTTTTAAACTGGTTTGAAAGACTCGTCGAAATCGGGCCAGCCGTTTGGGAGATTAACCGGAACAAACACTGACAGCAAAATTTTTAAAAAGTTTTTATTTTGTCATTACAAACAGACACTTCAATTTTATTTATTTCTATAGAATGTTGTTTTTTTTTTTGATAAGGGTAATAAGAGTGACAAGTGGGCACACAGTCCACCTGATGGTAAGTGGTTGCTGTGGCCCATAGACATCTACATCTATCCTCGATTACGAATTGAAATGCAGATGCGTTGTCACCCGTAAGGACTAAAACGGAATGCCTCCTTTCGAGTAAAGCGGGTCTCCGGTTCTGTACACTCACCATACGAAACACAGCACCATTAAGCTGCTATTTACGCTGGTATTCTGAGAGCGTGGCGTTTCCCCTATTTAACTGCTAAGTCTTATTTAATTTTATTAATCATTTCCTTAGTTTCCTCTCAAAAAAACCAATGTTTTTTTTTTAAAAAAATCAGTTCTTCATTACAACAAATGCCAAATGACTAAAATCCGATTAAGTTAACACTGAGCATATGGTGTCAACTCAGATTTAATGTTTAAAATTAATTTTTGATATGATAATATACTTATGAGGTATGTATCTGTGTACAGATATAGTTATATAACCTATTAATAAAAAGCTAATTTATTTAAACAAACGCATATTATATTATTTTATTTTACAAAAAGAGAAAATAAAACGAAAAAAGACTGCTAGCAAAATTTTATTAAAAGTCAACGGTGGGTTCCCCGACTCGGTCCGATCTTTCCGATTTAGCAAGTGTTGCTGTGTGCGTGCTGTAGCTCCTGCATACATATTATCGGCGTTCGATACATTTCTTAGAAGATAGGCTACTGTTCTGTTTTTACTATGACTGAGCTAACTATGACATCGGGACGTCATACACCTTTGTCTCAAACATCGAGACTTAAAAAATCAAACGCGATGAAATCCGTAATATTAGTTTAATTCAATGTTGTAATATTCGCGTAAGTAAAGGGAATCATTAAGCGATATTTAGTGTCTATGATGACTAGATGATTGCATTTTGATTATAATCCTTGGCATTTTGATTATAATCCTGCGATTGGTTTAAATCGTATAGAAAGTTTTGTACGAAAACAGTTGTCGGAAAATTTAAATAGTCGGTATTAGACCGCGTGGTGGTAAACCTCAGTGTAACAATATCCACTACCCCATATCATTCCGTGGGTGTCGTAAGAGACGACAGAAGGTAACTTACACAGAAGAAGGGCAGCGGCATCTTCCACAAATCGACATTTAGAAAAAATCGTAATAGATATAGTGTAAAGTATATATATATATATATATATATATATATATATATATATATATATATATATATATATATATATATATATATATATATATATATATATATATATATATATATTACATTTACATGTAACAACGTTGGCCGACGGCGCCATGCGGAATAATTTTCAGACATTGTATGGAAAATAAACCGTGTTCTAAACGAGTTTACTGAGTGTATTACGTTGCACACAGTAGAAGATCGTATGTTTGCTGATATGTGCCAGTTGTAATGTGATTGTAAAACAATTATAGTACCTACATGGTAAGGATAGCTTTAATTTTTGATACGTAATATATATTTAACGTATTGCTACTTACGGAACGAAATACGCACCTTTATATAAATATGTGTCGCCGAAACCCGATCTTTTAATCGGCCTGTTAATTAGTCTGATAAACATTCAACAGCAGATCGAATGTCTCGAAAAAGCTTACTGACTAAATTTTCCTAGCCAATTCGCTTAGGTTGTCGTTATTCACAAAGCTTGCTTATATTTACTCTAAGTTACTTACCGTACGAAAAATATAAGTTACTTGCTACTTTACGCCGGTATTTTGTGCGAGTGTTGTCCAATCACGATTGAGGCGATCCATTTTTGGTGCACCATAACATAATATATACATATATGTATTTAAATAGTCATAATACGCTACAGCTTGGCTCTACCACGTCCACATTTATAGACGTTAGTCTCCGGTACTGAAATATACTCCGAACAAAAATATTCCGATTGTTCGATACAAATTTTGTTCTATCTCCAAATGTTCGGACAGTTTTCGTTTATTTTTAAGATTCCAGTGTTTCAGTAGCATTGATAAAGTAAACATACTGCTATTTCATGGTTTTGCTAGCCGATTTCAAAAAAATATCTTATGCAATTGTTTGCTTTTTTATGTGCGTTACTCAATGTATTCGAATCTTCGTCGAAACAATTATGACTCTTTTTATTAAATACTAGCTTGCGAGGCAGACATTGTTCTGCCATTTTCGGCGACCCTTTGTTAAGTCCTATTAAAAATTCTTAAATTCGTAAAAAAAATTGTGGGCAAAAAACTATCCTATCTCTCAAGTTAGACCAAACTGCACACGGTGCGCAAATTTGATTAAAATTTGGTTAAGTAGTTTGGGAGTCCATCGCGGACAAACAACGTGACACGTAATTTATATATATTAAGATTTTATACTTCAGGGATCTTCCCATATAATGGATTAAAAATTTCACCGCCAAAGGTGGTTATTTAAGTAGATTGTACTTATATGGTAATAATACCATTACAATATTATCAATTATTTTGATATATCATCCTTGTAAAATTACTTCCGTGTTATACAAATTTACCAATTAATTTGTCGGACTTATACTATTAAAAAGCTGGGACTTCGAGCCAGATTGAACCTGCGACCTATGGATATGTATGCTGTCCACACAGATAAAGTATTTAATGTGATATTTCATAGCCTGAGTAGACTGTAGTATTTCTTAATCTACTCAAAAGGGGGTATAAAATTAAACTTTTAATAAAAAATGAAAGCCGACATCAAAGAACGAAGCATCAAATAATTTCCACAAGCTTTTGCTGTCAGGGGATTGATTTTTCTCTTTCTGTTTTAGCACCGACTTCAGAACTTTTATTTTTGTATACTTAATATTTTCTTCCTTTTTCTACTTTGAAGTTGGCTTTTAATACTTTTATTTATGGTATTTATTATTAATTTTTTGTTAAGGAGTTATAGTAAGTCAGCTCAAATTTTAATTTCGTCCCCACTTGCCCGCGCGTCGTATGCTATGTACCGACATGTTTGTAATCACTAATACTGTAAGTAGAAAGGTCGTTAGACACTTATTTCATTAGGTTTATCATATTTATGCCTGTTTCTTAACGCCAAGCCAGTCGCTTCTTATTTTTATTACGGTTGTTTCCTATTTTAACTTTACGTTGTCCTGTTGCGTAATGTATATTCTGATCGCAAGCGACACAACTTTTCCCTTCAAAAGCCGGAGCGATACTAACTGGGCGACAGGAATCATGCTTACGCGCCGATAGTTTAGGTAATTTATTTTTACAGTGAAAATAATGGTATTTTAAAAAAAGTAAATAACATAAGCACTGCTTTATAGTTAGTTCAGTTAGTATGCAAAGTTTCATCATCTTATTTAAAGTATTTTATGAATAACAGCGGTTTATTGTTTATTTTGGAGGTAACTTTGGATTTTTTTTCTATCGAGAAAATTTTACGAAATCGTGTTTTCGTCTAACATAATCCTTAACATTAATCCTCAACTTTACCATATATTTATTTCAAAATTAATGCTGCAATACTTTCGGCATAACGAAGGATCTTGCTAAGCCATTTGAGATTATATTTCCCCTTAACAAATGAGCGTAACCGCTTCTATTTTCATTTTAATCAAACGTAGTGGAGCTGTGGCGACGCTGTCGTCGCTTCACAGGCAAAACACACCAAAACCTAATCAAAGTTCCGAAGCTACCGTGCCGTATATAGAACAGGTTACTATTAACACATGATGCATTGGCCGCCCCCCGGGCTGAACTCCTTGCCCGGCGGGAGATCTCATCTTTTCCTTCCACAGTCAAAGAGCCATACTACCACTACTTTATGGGTGTAGCACGAATGAGTCGGTTCGACCGGGGAAGGACCGCGCCCTCAAAGAACGCCAGCGTATTAGCAGCTTAATACTGCTGTGTTTCGTATGTCGAGTGTAGAAAAGCGGTGACACTTTTCACTGGAAACGACGCATTCCATCTTATGTCTATGAGCCACAGCACATACCTGCTCTACTGTTTGTCACCCTTATTCTATAAGAAAACGTGTATGATTTTTTAGACATTCATTTCTATTGGTAGATCTGCCTTTTGTGCCAGAACTTTAGGTGTGTCAAGATCGGGTCAAGGCTTAGTTCGCGATTCGTACGTGATTTAAGTAACGCAGCTTCAGTTGGGAATTATTTACCGTGGGTAATTATTAACACTTTCATAAACCTTGTATATGTTGCTTGTTAAAACTTAGAGATAGCATTCCTCTATACATCTAACTTAAATATTGCGTTAAACAAGAGATAATCCGTAAAATAAATTTAATACTGTAGTGATATTAGTAACTTAAAACGATGTATTATCATATATGTTACACATTTAACAATCAATCAATTCAATTTTAAAGTCCGTATTTAAAGATGTATCCATTTACATAAAAAAGTATATTGTTGTATTTTATCGAGACGCAAAAAAGGTCTTGTAGATACTGGAACAAGGCTCAGGATATTTGTAAACAAAAGAAATACTAGTCAATAATGTACTATGATAAGAAACGATTCCACGTTAATCATTCTGTGAATGGGTCAAGGCAGCGTGGAGAATTTATTTATTGTTCGGATGAAAGTTAATTTTTGCTGTTGTGTTGAGTTGGTTTTTCATTCATTATTAAATAATGGATGACATTTTTTACCGTCTGGTAAAATATTGTGGTCGGAGTAGAAGCCTATGCACTGATAATTTACAAAAAAGAAATGTTTTTCAAACGTTTAATTCAATTTTTTTGTTTTTGTTTCTTTTAAAATATCAGTCCCATGGGCTTCTATTTCGTTCACATGTTAAACCATGTTCTTTCCAGACGGTAAAGAAGGTCATCCAGTATATGCAGGTACTGCTTATAGTATATGTAATGGTAAGGCTCCTTTTCTGCCTCTGAGTTTATCTGGGCTGCATTCGATACCTACCATGGCCTGTAACTTCATTGGTCATTTTAATTTCCTAAAAAAAAGTGTAGAGTAGTCGTCCTCGTCTTAAAGTCTACTAGAATTTTGATGAGCTAAGCCCTGGCCTTGAATTTTATACCTCGTTAACAACAATAATTTTAAGAAAAAAAAGAATAGTTTTTAAGAAGAAAAGTTATAAAGCCTGGTCTTTGAATTTTATACTTGGTTAACTATATGATTTTAAGATAATTGCGTAATAAATATAGCGAGCGATATTGAGGAAAAGCAAAGCAAAAAGAAATAAATGAAATGAAATGCTGCTCTGTTTTTCGTGCGGTGAGTGTAGAGAACCGAAGACCCCTTTTTCTGGAAACGAGGCATTCCATCTCAGTCTTCAAGGCTGGCAACGCATCTGCATTTTGATTTTTCATTGAAGACAAATGTTGATGTCTATGGGCCATAGCATCTACCTACCATCAGGTGACTGTGCTCGTTTGTCACCCTTATTCTATAAAAAAAGAACTGAGAATCAGAATAAAATGCCTAAAATCCTTAAACATAAAATTTACTTGAACTCCAGGTCAAAACATAACTAATACCGAACAAAGTGGTCATAGTGGTCTAGGTACCTGTATGAACATAAAATTACGCACCATTGTAAGTCGGCCATCGTGAAGTATCGAGTGGCTGCAGGAACACTTGTAATGCGCTCCGGCTCCTACATTGAAAGTGCGTGTGCGGCTCGAATACTGATCGACGACGTCAGCTGACCACTGCATCCGTTACCCTCTGCTTGCCCGTGAAAGTTAATACGTACGGGAATTATTTCAGTAAAAGTTTGTTAATTTGATCTTAGTCCACTGCATATTAGAAAAAGTATTTACATAAGTTGACGTGACAATGGACCGGCCATATAGCTCGAAGAACCGATACCCGACGGGAAAAATAGGTTATAGAGTAGCAGCTTCATACTTGCATACCGGTAAGAGGCTGCCATGGTGTTTTGTGCCTTTGCTAATATCTATTTTTGCCGCTATGCAGCAGTGTCTGCTACTGGGTCCCGTTGTGCAGGGACCATTCATTAATTACGTAAGGATTTTTTTATAGAATAGTGTGACAAACAAGCACAAAGTCCAGGTAAGGTAAGTGGATGTTGTGGTCTATAAACACTTTACTAACCTTAAAATTTGCTACACGCTCCACGCCGAACGAGTCAGCACTAACTATTGACATACTCCCCCCACACTTCACTTGGGAAACGCTTTTTAACCACGACTCAAGCAACAAATTGGCGCGCTTTTTCGCACTGATTCAGATTCTGTCCGGCTTTAGGAGCCGTCCGGGCTTAGGGGCTTCCCCCTACGTCACCTGTTGATTGTAAGTGGTGATGAAGCCGAAAATGGTATAGCGCACTGATTTAACTTGACGAAAGCCTGTTGAGACTTCTCTTCAAGACAGATAGAAAATAATTGGCGCGCTTTTTCGCACTGATTCAGATTCTGTCCGGCTTTAGGAGCCGTCCGGGCTTAGGGGCTTCCCCCTACGTCACCTGTTGATTGTAAGTGGTGATGAAGCCGAAAATGGTATAGCGCACTGATTTAACTTGACGAAAGCCTGTTGAGACTTCTCTTCAAGACAGATAGAAAATATATTTTTGAGATGATTGTGCTGCCGTAATGTATGTTTTTTTTTCTATAGGATAGGGTGACAAACGAGCACACAGTCCACCTGATGGTAAGTGGTTGCTGCGGCCCATAGACATCTACATCTATCCTCCATTACGATGATTTTGTCAATTTTTGACGCCCCTACCCCCATCACTTCTTACGTAAGATTCTACACAGTAAAAATAAGATCAATTCAGATCATCAATTGTCGTCGGGAAAAATGTACTATAATTATTATTAATTTTAAAATTTTAATACACCATAATAGTTTGTAAAATAAGCTAAAAGTCGAAGTGTACATTTTAGAATGAAGAGAACTATTCGGCATCCGTAATAGAATTAGATTTCTATTATTAAATTTCAACGCACAACATGTTACGTAAGAATGGGCTTTATCTCCCTCCTCCCAAGATAAGAGCATGTAGGGATTTTTTAACCCCCCTCTCCCTCGGGACCTTTACGTAATTAATGAATGGTACCGAAGAGCATATAGAAACAGTAGAGTTACAAGCTGAGAGGTATTCCATCTTAGTCCTCGGAGGTGTCAACTCTTCTATAGCCAATTGATAGAATCAGGCGGTACTTTGCGGAAATCCATTATAATAAAGATATCAACAGTTACTTTGCAACCATCCGCTCAATTAAATAAAATGATATGTCTTACCTAGTTTGAAGAGCACCTCCCGCCCTCTCTCAATTGCGTGTACTAATCCCGTCACCTCTAATCCCGGCACCACTATAACCGTCTTTGTTTGAAGTTGGTTGTGGATATCCTAGGGCTTTAGTGGCCACTTTATCATTAGGTGGCCTGTGAGTTTGTTTGTCAATTCAATTTAATAAAAAATAACTGCAAAGTATTGTCCTTTAAAACAAATGGAATTACACTAATATTAGGTATTGTTTTCGTAGCAGCGTTAATTATAAATATTAAATTGTTTTGTTTTTTATATATTTTGCCTTAGACGATGAAATTATAATATATTATTCGTGACGAATGTTTCTTTGTTATTATTATAGTTTTGTCGTAATATTTTCCTTGATTTATTACAATTGTTGTTATATTTCGAACTACCTATACTCCTTTTATGAGTTAAAATGAATTGAAAGCTATTTACATAACTTTAATGACAACGAGCTAATAGGCTACCTGGTTGTAAGCAGTGGCAGATTAGAGGGTGATATTTTAAGGAAGAAAAAGTCAGACCCGACTTTACTTTTTACTTACTTACTTACTTACTTATCGTCACGCACAATCCCTAACGGGGTAGCCAGAGAGAACAGATCGCCAAGTGTCACGATCCTTACATACCTCTTTCGCTTCTTTCAGGTTCATTAACTTCTTCATACATGCACGTCTAGGTATCCGAGTACTCTTGACCCTCCCCTCTTCGAGCAATTTGCTCACATGGTCTTCGAAAGTTAGTCTCGGTCTACCTCGACACCTTTTAATATTTACTTTCGCTCTATATATTTTCTTCACCATTCGGTCTTCACTCATTCGTTCAACGTGCCCAAACCATTGGAGTACGCCTCTATCAATTTTTGTGATAAGGTCATCTTTCAATCCTGCCATATTGCGAATCTCTTCGTTTCGCTTTCGGTCGGCTATGGTAACGCCACACATTTTACGAAGAGATCGCATCTCCACTGCATTCAACTTGCTTTTATGCTTCTTCTGGCATACCCAGGTTTCGCTGCCATATAACAAAGTCGGTACCAACACTGCGTTATGTACTGCAAGGCGTGCACTCTTCACCACGCCTTGCCTTTTGACTAATGCATTCAGGGCACCATTGACTTTGTTTCCGGCAGCGACACGCCTATCCACATCTAAATCACATCTTCCATCCCGGCTGAAAGCACTCCCCAAGTATACAATTTCATTTACCTGTTCTAGACATTCCTGATTTACCCATATTTCACATTTTGTTCTCTCTTCGTCCTTTTGAAATACCAGAACCTTAGTTTTATTAGCATTCAAACGGAGACCTTTAATTTCACATTCCTCTTTCATACACGTGACTAATGCCTGCAGTTCTGCTTCTGATGGTGCAATAAGCACTGCATCATCAGCATACAGCAGACAATTAACTTTTATGTCACCCAATTTCACACCCAAACAGCTATCTTTCAGCTTCTGTAAACAGCTGTCGAGATACAGTATGAACAGCCAGGAAGACATGACACAACCCTGTTTTACGCCCGCTTGGACGCTAAACATGGGTGACAGGTCATGCCCTACCCGCACACAGGCTTTACAGTCATAGTAAAGTGACTGCACAGCCCTTAACAATCGACCATCCACACCATATCCCGGCAACAGTTCCCACATTTTCTTCCTTATAACCTTATCAAATGCTTTCTCCAGATCCACAAAAGCACAGAAAATCCTCTGGTTAACACTCAGAAGCTTCTCCGTGATCATGCGGAGAGAAAACATTTGATCCGTGCATCCTCTTCCAGGTCTAAACTTTACTTTTTAAACTCTGAATATAGCCATTACTGAACTTTTATTAAAATATAGTGAACAATGAGATCTTAGGTCCAAATGGAAAACGTGTACCCTACAAAATCAGCTTTTTTATAGGATAGGGTGACAAACGAGCACACAGTCCACCTGATGGTAAGTGGTTTCTGCGGCCCATAGACATCTACATCTATCCTCGATTACAAATCAAAATGAAGATGCGTTGTCACCCGTGAGGACTTAGATGAAATACCTCGTTTCCAGTAAAAAGGGTCTCCGGTTCTCTACACTCACCATACGAAACACAGCAGCATTATGCTAATATTACACGCTAGTATTCCGTGCGTGTGTCGGGTGTTGGTACTATTGACTACATTTAATTGTTATAGTCTGTGGGGCATTCCATTTTAGTCCTCAGAGGAAGAACGCATCTTTAGCCTTTTTTGTTTGATGCTGGCTGCAAGACACCTCCATACATGGACTGCAGTAGCCACATTACCGAAACTTATATGATGTCGGCTTTCAATATACATATGACGTACACTAAATGGATGAGATATGGAGAGGGCTATGCTTGGGGTTTCTCTGCGTGATAAACTTGAGAAATTAGGGTATTCGCAGTAGAACCAGAGTGACTGACATAGCCCAGCGGATTAGTAAGCTGAAGTGGCAATTATCCAGCCATATAGCTCGAAGAATCGACAACCGATGGAGAAAAAAGTAAGACATGCAGGAAGTCGATGGATGCAGGTGGCTCAGGACCGTGCTTTGTGGCATTCCTTGGGGGAGGCCTATGTTCAGCAGTGGACTTGTGAAGGGCTGTGATGATGATAATGATGATGATGATACACTATAAACTATTATCTTTAAAACATATGCTATATACACTTTTGAATTGTAGTTTAGATCACCAGCGGTGAAGGGAACCATAGTGAGAAAACTTGCATGTTACATTGGTGCATCGCGGCGGATTGCCTTGCCCTAAAATCCTTTACTTTGTTTTCATATCTGATTTAAATTATTTTATTTTACATTTAACCATGCCCGCTTAAATATGTTTGAGATCCGTACGATTCTAGCACCTTACTAGACGGATAACACGGCTCAAACCTTAGACCCGGCGTGAAGCCGGCATCCTATCATATGTGTATACACAATCGATTTGTGAAGGTAACGTAATCGTTACAATTTATATATTGTAGACGTAGATAGCTGAGGAGTTCAGGTAATGTTGACGTTATTTTCTTTACATATGTGTTACACCGTAGGTAATGTCTATTTTAGCGTGATGAAATTGGTTAAATTATATGCGTTTAACGTTTAACCATGCTGTATAACTATTAAGGTATTAAGTACATAGCTGGTACAGTACAGCGGTGACCGCAACACCGTTATCATAGTCGTCACTGGATGCTTTATAGTAACACAACCTACCCAGAACGAGAAACCATTCAAAATGCAATTTCAAAAACATTTATCATTTCGTTTTCATTTATATTTTCAATTAAAAAAATGCTTCTAAATCGCCTATCGTCTTCACTATAAAAAATAGAAAAAATTACAAGTAGGTGTAGGTAAAATTTGCATTGCTATTATTTTTTATTTTCATCGTTATCATTAAAATTATAGTTAAGAAAACATTGATTTAAAAAGATGATGCACTGAGATAAGTGTATAATTTAACAACAATATCAAGTTTGAAAAAATCTAGTAACGCGATACTTGTAAAAAACAATTTAATAACTTTACTAATACTTATAGAAAAAGGTGGGGGAATATTGCATAGTAATTTTTTATTGCTAAAGTTCGTGTGGGCATTGTACATTTTAATTATATGTAATTACGAGATATTTGAAGGATTACGATGATTCAGATTAATTTGAACTCATTATTCAAATTAATCTGAATCATGGTATATGTTGTCCTCTTCGTGAAACTATTATTTATTTTATGAGAAATATGAAATACATGTACATAATTATCCACACGCTTTTGATTTTTTTGCGCCCGAAGCAATTAAGGGCAACCCTCCGGTAACGGGGGAGGAAGGTGGAGAATACTACTACATACTACTCATAGCATACCACGCAGCCGGCTGCGTGGTTATGTGGAGACTTTTACCCACTAAACTCCACCTTTTGGGATTGGCTTACTGATCTGACGAGAGATCTTTAAGCCGTAAACGGACGCGACCCTTCTTGGCAGAAAGGAGGGCGCAATCGCTTTTGATATAAAGAAAAAGAAATATGAAGCAATTTGGATTTCCGCAACACGTTACTTAATTGATTGCTATTTAAATACTTGTATCGAATCTAGTTTTGAGGTTGTTACTGTATCTGATTTAATCGAACATAATAAAATCAAATCTCTAATTTTAGACTTCTGTGTTTGTTGTATTACATTTAGTGACAGAATAATATTGAATCAATGTAAAGGTTTTTTTTAATACAAATACATTATTTATATAAAGATATATAAAGCTAATTTGGTTTTACAAGGGTCCACTTGATGACACATATCAGGTGTGGAATTAAATTATAATTAACTAGCGATCCGCCCCGGCTTCGTACGGGTGATTTCTGGACCTCGACAACAGCGCCACCTACCGGGTCCAATTTTGAATCTAAACCATTCTCGAATCAACTTAATCACACACACGCGGACAGGATAATGCAATATGCGCCGGGTCGCTGCCTTTGAGGCCGCCGCCGGCACTTTCTGATGAAGCTGTAAGAGCCTTATTGGCTAACAGCACGAACATAACAGAAAATAGATATATAAAATACATGTATTACACATATAAACCTTCCTGTTGAATCATTTTGTCTATTGATGAAATCTGCATCAAAATCCGTTGCGTAGTTTAAAAGATCTTTAAATTCACAGGATGCTTTCGTATTTTTGCGATCTTTTCAAGGCTCGACTGTGATTATGTTCGTCATGATAATACTACTACTAACTACTAATAAGAGTATATTGATAGTCTCGGGCTTAAACTATCCATTCCATTATCATCATATACAGTTTTTTCTTTTGTAGGGATATCGTCATGAATGTCAGGCAGATGGATGATTGCTCAGTGCCAGACGTCTCGTACCTTTGATGCTTCAGCCGATCGGCACCACCAAATATTTATTTATTTATTAGTAAAATGTATATTTTACGTACACCTACGTCAATTTCTAACCACTCCATGGGTTGACTGGTAGAGAATGCCTCAAGGCATTAAGTCCGCCCTCTGCATTCTTTTGTTTTAAGGAATGCAATAAAGAATAAACAAAAAATAAATAATATATATATAAATAAATATATGTATCATCTAATATGCAAAACAATAATTTAATCGGACGTTACATCAAAAGCTCTCAATTTTGCAATTCGTCCAAATGAAACCGTCAGAATGTGACAGTGGCTGTGCATTTCCTAATTAATCCGCACCATCTAGTGCTGACGTCACTACCACGCCCCTGGCACGCATTGGACATAATCACGTGGCACCGCTGTGTGTCAGTTATCATTTTTATCGTCGGACTTAGTTTTGTAAAGTTACACTTGGCTATGGAAAACGAACATGCATATTTGCCAATGCGACATATCTTTGAAAATCAGCTGTGTATCATTCACTGTAATATTGTTTGATTTATTATGTTCTTTTTATAGAATAAAAGTAACAAATGAGCACGCAGTCCACCTGATGGTATGCGTATGCGGTGGCTTATGGACATCTACATTTATCCTCGATTAAGAATCATAACTTAAATTGAACATTGAAAAAACCTCCGAAACAGAAAAACTGACGATCTTCAAACGGCTGACCCGATTTTGATAAAACATGTCTAAGAACCACCGCTAGAAAACCTGCTTATAAATAAAGATAATCGCACCTAAGTCGGTGCACCCGTTTAAGAGCTACGGTGTCACAGACACATGTAGAAGTCAAACTTATTACACCTCTCTCTTTGCGTTGGGCTTAAAAATGCTAATATTCTATCGCACCTGAGGACTAAGACGAAATGCCTCGTTTCTCTAAAAGGATCTCGGTTTCGATACACAGCAGGATTTGGCTGCTATTTAAACCTGGTATTCTGTGAGAGTGTGGTCCTTTCTGATCGAGCCGACCCAGTCGTTCTTCAACCATAATATAGCTGCAGCATGGCTGTACTTTGTTCAAAAAATTCTATTAAAATTTCTATCTTTATTAATTTAAATTTTACGCAATTTCTTTTCACAAAACATGATCGTACGTAATGTAAGTCCGTAGTCTCTCCCTACCCCTCTGAGTGGCAGGCGTGATATCTTATGTTTGTATTTTTATGCAAGTAAGAATGGCAAACGATTACACAATCCATCTGATGGTAAGTGGATCACAGTGAAGTGGAAAACTGATCTATAAACACGTTCATCTGTTATGGATGGAATTGGATTCATTGTTGCCGTTAAAAAAATACTTGTAAGTAACATAAACAGTAACAGCTAACAGACAATTTCAACGTAGTATATGTGAGAGAAAACCCCGACCGATGTGAAATTATTATGTTTTCATTAGTTCTCTATAGTCTGCTTTCACTTTGTGTTTGAAGTAATTATTTACCCTTTTGAGTGGGCTAAGGAATATTACAATCTCAATTCTCAATGTCGTCTAAATTGTTACGTTAAAAACTTTATCCCTTATTTTGCCACCCTTAGGAGTGGTTCATTTTTTTTTTCAAATTTATATGTGCCATCCCTTAAGGCGATACCCCGACCAAAACCTTGCGATAGTGCGTTTTTCAGAAACTGTTATCTCGTTAGTTATGAAAAATAATCTACATCTTAAAGCACATTATTAATGTTCGATATCCATTCATCATATTCCACTTTCTAATTTGTTTTCATGTGTTATAAATACATTTAAAATCAACTTTTAAAAAATGACTAAAATTATTGATTACATGCGTCTGTTTCTAAAGGCAACGCTCTAATCATTTGAGGATTACACTAATTGATAGATAATTTAAAAGTCTATATTATTTACGTTTTATTTAATTTCCTAAGTTCGCTTTTCTTTTTTAATTGAAATTATTCCAAAAATTTGGCCATATTTCTTACTCGATTTATTGTAGCGAGAGCGCCTGGAATGTATGGAACCAAACGCTCAAGGTCGCTCGCTAAGCTATTTAATTTGAAAAAATTATCAAATAGGTTAACAATTGATGAAGATATCGCGTAATTACGCAAAAAACATACAGTCGAATTGTAAACCTCCTGTTTTCGATCGGAAGTCGACTAAAAAGGGTTCCGCTTCTCTGCTTTTACTATACGAAACACACCTAGCATTCTGCTATCATTTAACGTTGGTATTTAGTGAGAGCTTGGTCTTTCCCCAGTCGAGCCGACCCGTTTTGCGGCATCCATAATCCAGACGCAATGTGTTAGGTAGAAAAAAAACGTAAAATATAAAATGTAATTTATAAAAACTTTGGCTATATTTATGACAATTTTATATTTGGTTGTAAATTTCAGCTAGAATTGATAAATTTATTAACCTCCGATAAAGACGTCCGATTTAATTAAGCATATTCACTGCATAACATTTGTTTTGGAAACTCCTCTCACTGATGACATAAATTAATAAAACTGTTGTAGAAAGAACAAATTAAAGAAAAATTAAGATAATAATTAATTAATTAAATAAATATTATGTACCTACTTATGTATGTATATGTATATACTTATATATATATATATATGTATGTAATCATGGGCGGCGGTAGTCACTTAACATCAGATGAGCCGTATGCTCGTTTGCCCCCTCTTGTATAAAAAAAATTAATAATAATAATAAGTACAATAGTATTGATGTACGAAACAATATTGTATATAATAATACTACCAAAACCCCGCTAGTCTTGTATTATTTCGTACCTAGAAAACAGTGGTCCGTCGCCGATTCTGCCAACCACCGATGTACGGTGAGCATTGCACGCTGTCTCGAGAGGCGAGCTGGACCGTCCTTTACCGTTAAACATCGGTACCGTTATGCGACCGATTAGCGTTTTTAGGTGAAGGCGAACCGGCACTGTAGATTGGATGTTTTGTAATTACCCGATGCATAGCACAATAAAGTTGAAAATTGCGTGGCAGACGTTCGGTAACGCGAAAGAAAGTAAAACCTTATACTCGTGTTGTCGTTTCCGAGTCTGTTATGTGCACGTTACAAGCGAAAGGCAGTGTTGAAGAATTTAAAAACAAATGCATATCAGACCATTTATTATTTGTCAGGCTTAATAATGTCTGCTGTTTTGGTTAAATACGCCATATATTATATATAATAAATACGCCATAATATATATATATATATATATATATATATATATATATATATCATCATTACAGCCCTTCACAAGCCCACTGCTGAACATAGGCCTACATATATATATATATATATATATATGTAGGCCTATGTTCAGCAGTGGGCTGAACATAGGCCTACATATATATATATAATAATATAATAAAAAAATATATGTTGCCGTAAAACTAAGTTTAATTGCATTAAATATATTAATGTTAAAAAAGTCCCGCTGGCTTTCTTGCTGGTTCTTCCCAGGACAGGGTTTTTTTTTCTGACCCAGTTGTAAATCTTAAATGATTTTCAATAAGTATTCTTATAATAAAAATAATTCTATCCTATTCTATTCTAAGATTAATGTCCTTAGAACACAAAAGACGATGTTTCATAATTACAAAGTAAAATTATACAAAGTCATTAAATTCTTTAATATAATATAAATAAAAAAAACCCAGTACTTTGCTGGTTTAAGGTTTCTACCAATTTGAGGTATTTGACATCATTTTCACACTCCTAATAAGCACATTGTTTATCCCAGTACCGTACATCTTGCACCTTACTGTTCCGTTAGAGCGATATGACGATATAACGAGATAACTGGCAATTTTGAGATGAGTTAAAATTAAAATTATATTTGATACCTCACAGACGACTTTCAACGTCAAAAATAAGTTCAAAAAGAATACTTTCATCATTACTACAGCTCACATCATCATCACAAATCCTCCAAAGACAGCTACAAAGACATTCAGGTCGTCACTCCATTTAGTGGTGGACTGCCTACAACTTCGCTTACGTACGAGTATCTTCATTCCCGATTGGTTATCAATTTTAACATACATTATTTATTATCTATTATTTAAGATGGTACGATGTGTTTACGGAGATTATATACGTAAGCGGTCCCATAATGAATTGGCCTAACTATGAACCAATGAAGGAAATGAAACGAAACCGATTTTATTTTTCATTATAATCACCGTGAATACTAACACGCTTCTGACATCTGTGAATCAACATCTCTAAACCTCATCGATCACTAATGATCGATGCTAAACTAAACCTTTATAAAAATAATCACATTTTTTATCCTCAAAATGACTGAAGACGGCCGCCTGCAACTCTTCATCGCTTGAAAATTTTCTTCCTCTTAAGTCCCGCTTTAAATTTGGAAATAAATAATAGTCGGACGGGGCCATGTCTGGACTGTAAGGTGGATGTTGAACTTCTGTGAACCCGCATTGACGAACTGCATCCTTCGAAACACCAGCGGTATGAACAGGGGCGTTGTCATGGAGCAACAGGACACCTTTAGACAGTTTGCCTCTTCATTTTTTCTTTATCTTGTCTCGTAATTTATATATTAAAGAAGCATAATATTCGCCGTTCACGACTGTATTACGTTCTTTAAAATCCACCATCAAAATGCCTTGAAAATCCCAAAATATTGTGCACATCAGTTTTTTTGGTCGATTGTTGCACCTTTGCCTTTCTAGGGGGCTTTTCACCCTTATAACGCCATTCCATTGACTCGCGCTTGCTTTGTGGATCATAATACAAGATCATAGTTTCATCACCAGTCACTAGCCGCTCGGTCACAGTCTTTGGATTTTCGCCACAAAGATCCAAAAACTCCGAAGCGCAGCGCACTCTTTCCTGTCTCTGTACCGCTGAAAGAAGTTTCGGTACCCATCTTGCACTCACTTTTTTCATGTGAAGATGTTCATGGATCGCGCGATAAACGGTACTCTTAGAGAGCCCAAGCCTTGCTGCAATTTCTCTAATCTTCAAACGGCGGTCACTCAGAACCTTCTCTTCGATAAGAGCAATCGTTTCGGGAGTGAGCACTTCCACAGGTCGACCGTCGTGGCCAAAGTCTTCGACGGTTTCTCTCCCGAGGCGAAACTCTTTCACCCAATTTTTCACTGTGCTATAGGAGGGGGCAGACTCCTTATACACGCCATCCAATCGTTCGTTTATTTGGGCAGGGGATAAACCTTCTTTAAACAGAAACTTTATGACACTTCGATATTCAGTTTTCGACATTTTGAAAAAATACGCGACTCTCGTTATTCAAATGCCTGTTAAACTAAGACTTAGCATTTCAAGTCGATGCATGTTTCTTATATTAAGTGCACGATAAACGTACTATTTAATGCAACACAACATGTAGCGACATGTCGCGTTGAACTATATCAGGCCAGTTCATTATGGGACCGCCTGGTCCCATAATGAACTGGCGTATGACTTTCAATAGCTATTACTTGTAAACTATATTGAATGAAATTGTTCTATTCTATTATAATAATCGGTAAAAGCTTTCTGTAAGGCAAGTAGCAGTGTCCATAATTTGTAGAGATTACATCCTCTTAGACACAAAAAGAGAGGCAGGCTGGATTGGTAAAAAAGGTTATCTAATAATATATAAAACTTAAGGTTTGTTTGTTCGTATTTTATGCGCTGCCAACTGCCATTCCGTTCATTAAATTGCAGTAAAACTTTGTCAAGTTGTTGCTTGCACTTGCGCTAAGGTCATAAGGCAACGACAAATTAATTTGAAAGTTAAATATCATTCAACTCTAATGAGTTTATTATCATTCTTAATTAAACAACATAAATCTTCCAAACTAAAATCGATATTTTCAGAAGTATTTCATCTGTGACAGCAACACGACGCATAACAGCTAGTGTTAACATAAAAATTCATCGCATCTTTTTACTTCTTTCTTTAAAATTGCCAGTTGCATGAGGAATAGGCAACAATATGTGGGATACGC
The DNA here is from genome assembly GCA_036936625.1 of Parnassius smintheus behrii. Taxonomy (NCBI): domain Eukaryota; kingdom Metazoa; phylum Arthropoda; class Insecta; order Lepidoptera; family Papilionidae; genus Parnassius; species Parnassius smintheus. The sequence goes on from JAUPFT010000010.1 coordinate 49,300,592, forward strand.
TAGTTTCGTATCGAAGCCATATTACACTGGTTCTGGTGTGAGTCAGGGCAGCAATCTCGATCCTCTCGAGTTTACATTAATGATAAATGATCTGCCGAGTGTTGTGATTGACTCTAAATGGCTGTTCGCTGACAACCTCAAGCTGTATATCTACCGATCAGGGAAAGGGAGGACTGTGAGAGGTTACAACGCGACATTGACAGGGTGGTGGCGTGGTGTGAGGATCATAAGTTGCAGTTTAATTCATCTAAGTGTGTAACGCTAACTTTTACTCGCGCACGTAATCCGGTACTCTATAGGTATGCGCTGGATGGAGTAGCTATGGCACGTGTGAACGAGGTTAACGATTTGGGTGTTCGTTTCACTTCAGAACTTAATTTTCAAAATCATATAGTGGACTTCTGCAAGAAAGCGTATCGCAACTTAGGTTTTATACTGCGCAGGGCTCGTTGTTTCACTAACATTAAAGCCATTGTAGCATTGTATAATCCCTTAGTCAGGAGCTAGCTTGAGTGCAACGCGGTTATCTGGGCTCCACGTGAAACGAAATATAGTCTCATGCTGAAGAGAATTCAAAACAAATTTGTTAGGTTTCTATTTCTCAAACAGTATAGGGTATATCCTTCTTACCCACTAAAATATCCAACCTTATTCGTTTTAGGTATGGTGGGATAATGAACTCCACGTTAGGGGGGATCTCGCACTGGTATCATATATTCTCCAAGTAATAAGAGGAAAGATAGTCAATCCTTATTGCTTGGAGGGTATATATTTGAATGTCCCGGAGAAACTCGTACTCATACGAGTGGCGAAGGCGGCGGCCGCGGCTGCTGGCGGTGCCGCGCGCCCGTACTAACTTGAGGAACAACTTAATCCTTGAGGAGGTTGACATATTCATATGTTCTTTGAGTGAATTCACAAGGGCTGTATTATTTATCATATTATGTAACAATAATTAAGACGTTTACTGTTTTCACTAACGCATTAGGTCATAAAATCCTGTAATGTTAGTGTTAAGTTTGGCTGAATAAAGAAATAAGTAAAAAATTGGTTGCAAGTGGCCATGTACTTGTAGTATTCACTTGTCAGGCAAGTTCTTTTGTCATTTCAGTTTTATAAAATAAAACGTTACTTCATATAAAATGGAAATTTCAGGCCAGTGTATTAATAGTGGTGTCAATAATTACTATTTTGAAATTGCAAATGTATAATAACCGAATGCAGTTTTATTATTATATTTCATATTTAAACTTAATAAAACAGGCTTCTTTAGTGGTTTCACTCGTACATTATATTCGTATATTAATTATTAATGTTAGTCAAAGATAATAATACTTTATTTGAAATGACGCTTGCTTTGTCTGAAGCATTTAATTATGTAATGAATAATTCACTATGGAAAAAATTTCAAATAGTTCTTATAAAATAGAATTTTATAAGAACTATTTGAAAATTGCGTACATTTTTTTTATTTTTGCATTGAATATTTATAAAACGAAAGGTGCCAAACTAGTACAGTCCTGTACCTCTAAAAGATATGGCTGCATTAGTTTAGTGATATAAAAAGCCGCCATATGGGCGTTCATAGACGAACGTACATAGTGGGTGTGAGCGTGCCACAGTCAGTCAAGTGCTTAGTCGAAGAGACCGAAGCCCGTGTTGTCGTCGCTCTCAGACTGCTCCTTCTCGGGCTTCTTCGCTGCAGCTGGAGCAGCAGCACCGGGGGCAACTGCGGCAGCGATAGCTGCGAATTTGCTTGGGTCCTTGATGAAATCTTTGATAGTCGTTGCCTCCTTCAACTCTGTGACGGCAGCAATAGCAAGCAGGTTCTTGAAACCATTTGTAACAGAGTGAGGAGCAGAGGCACTAGTTGGGTAGCCAATGGCAAGTGGTGGGTGGTAAATACATACATAAATTTCATAAACACTTGCGCCTGTCACCATTTGGCACGATCCTGACACACCTCTCTCGCCTCTTTTACATCCATACATGCTCGCATACGCATATATGCTCGTCGGTTGAGGGTACTCCTAATGTGGGCCATTTTCAAAATATCTTAATACAATTTTAATTTAAACCGAATTTTCGGTGTCGGAGACTGGAGAGTGGTTAGGCGTAGAAATAACGTGCTTTCCCAGGTAAGGGGGTGAAACACCGTCAACTTTTTGACCCCGAGCTGCTAATGAGAATTACTTAACAGAAAAACCCAAAAAAAGCATTTTACCCAACCCTGAATTCGAACCCGGGACCACATGAGCTGCAGTCGCGTTTGTGACCAACTAGACCAATGATTCAACCTTGTTTGAAAACATTATCAAAATTATACCGCGATTATTTTTCTAATATTCGCATAGCTTAAAGTTAGTAAAGTTAAGCCTCGCATTTTTTCTATGCTGCCACAAAAGTTAAGTAATATTAAGACGGTAAAAGGTACCTACTGGTTAACGATAAACCAAACTGTGACCTGACAAAGGTGACTTAGTGATAGTTTCAAAGAGATTAGAAAGAAAGATAAAAGCAACCTTGTGTTTTGAACAGAAATTGATTTAATTGAATTGTTATATTATTTACATTTACATTCTTTAAAGTAGGCGATACTCATTTTTTAACAAATTTTCTAATAAACGTTTTTAAAATACTACAATTTTTCGAATCATGTGATCATGAAAACAACTCACATGCATCCATTTTTCATCAAAAGCTACCTTTTTTAATTTAATAGGCAAGTCACAAATTTCGAAGATATTAGCTACGCTTTTAGAAATCCTTTTTACTGGAAATGAAGCATTCCTTAGGGGTGACAACGCATTTGCATTTTGATTCTTAATCGAGGACAAAAATGTTTTATAGATCATCGAGGATAAATATAGATGTCTATGGGTCACAAAATCCACTTACCATCAGGTGGACTCTGCACGTTTGTCACCCTTATTCTATTAAAAAGAAAACATGCTGATAATGATTGAATTAGTCCGGCCCGTCATGTTTAAATATTTAAAACGTCTATCACAAAAGTGAAAGTAAGTGAAAGCAAAAGCTGACGGTGCCTACGGTGCTTGATGAACAAGTCAATTAAAAATGGCGCCGATTGAATAAGCTTTGCGTTTGCAGTGTTATTTTTAGATTTGACTATTGTGGTTAATAGCTAAGCGATTTAGAATAGCTTACAAATGGCGCTGATGTTTCCAAAATTGAAATATATTTTTTTAAAGCAGCTAACAAAGTTTGCGAGATTTTCTTTAATGAAAATATCAGCAATGCTACTAATATTACTAATATTCTCTTTGACCACTCCTGGTAAGCTTAAAATGCTTGTGTTACAAGTAGTTCATGACGGTAGTCAAATGGCGGATTCGAACCCACGACCTTTCAAGTACGCTGTCCGCACCCTGCTATTATGCTACTGTCGTTAAACAAAATAAATTATATAATGTTTATGTGGCGAGAGATTAGTTGCTAGCTATTTTTGGGGCACATTTTATTCGTAGAACAAAGTCGTGTCACTGACAAACTATTACCTACACCTATGTATGTCCATACGCCTATACGCTTACGTTATTCTGGAATAGATTTGTAAACTACAGGCCAGCGCTTAATTAATATTGCTCTAGTGGATATCCCACATTGGTTTCCCAACTAACGAGGATGTGGATATCTTGTCGATAGAGGTATTCATGATGGTACTTATACTCCTAAAAATGATCCCATATTATAAGAAATATTTTCACATAATTAAGAAGCAATTCCATTGGTTGCGGGATCGATACATGGATAGGTATAGAACGGTTCAGCCACGCTCCCAAAGCTCTCCTTGGCTAAAAGATGACTGTTTCCTGAGGATTGGAGGTCGGGGGCGATCCTGTACATGTTCACAGACTGCAGACTTCCCGTGAACATGTACAGGATTGCCCCCGTCACTACATCAGATTTGATAGACCACAAATCCTCGCTAAAGAACGATGATTCGTGAGGCTATTGAAATCAAAAAACAACCTAATTTCAATAGAGAAGATGGCTGGGTGCTACCATCTGCTTGGGATCCTATAATAAATAAAATTAAATCCCAACCCAAGCATACAACTGCAAGACTCCATGATACCATAAGTTCATACTGGGTAGATCGGAACAAAAGTTAAATTTTAATCTATGGTAACCGCGGTTAACTATGACAGCTGGACGTTGAACATCTCAGTCCTTCCCGTGACCATGGGTGCTGTAAAGCTCTCGAAACGTCGGGTATTTAAAAAGTTAAATATACGCGATAAATTCCGTAAAAACTAGTATTATTTCAATGTTCACATAAATCTTCTGGTTTACATAAATCATTATGTAAACCAGAGTTTATGAGTATGGCTACGGGAAGTTCATATATGTATTGACACTCACTTATGGTAAAGGCGGTGCGGGTCTGGTGCCGGGTAGGTAAAGTGAACGAAGGCAGCTTATGATTAAGGCTATCCTGTGGGTGATGCAGAGTTTATGAGTATGGCTACGGGAAGTTCATATATGTATTGACACTCACTTATGGTAAAGGCGGTGCGGGTCTGGTGCCGGGTAGGTAAAGTGAACGAAGGCAGCTTATGATTAAGGCTATCCTGTGGGTGATGCAGAGTTTATGAGTATGGCTACGGGACGTTCATATATGTATTGACACTCACTTATGGTAAAGGCGGTGCGGGTCTGGTGCCGGGTAGGTAAAGTGAACGAAGGCAGCTTATGATTAAGGCTATCCTGTGGGTGATGCAGAGTTTATGAGTATGGCTACGGGACGTTCATATATGTATTGACACTCACTTATGGTAAAGGCGGTGCGGGTCTGGTGCCGGGTAGGTAAAGTGAACGAAGGCAGCTTATGATTAAGGCTATCCTGTGGGTGATGCAGAGTTTATGAGTATGGCTACGGGACGTTCATATATGTATTGACACTCACTTATGGTAAAGGCGGTGCGGGTCTGGTGCCGGGTAGGTAAAGTGAACGAAGGCAGCTTATGGTTAAGGCTATCCTGTGGGTGATGCAGAGTTTATGAGTATGGCTACGGGACGTTCATATATGTATTGACACTCACTTATGGTAAAGGCGGTGCGGGTCTGGTGCTGGGTAGGTAAAGTGAACGATGACCGACGGACATTTAGTTTTCTGCCGATGCGTCACCAAAATGTCGCTCTCATAGGGTGCATTCTAAAATAATCACACAATGAGTAAATCAGTAAGAGTTCTTTACAGGCTCGCGAACAGTAAGTAACAACGAGATAATTACCATTACCCCATATAATTTAAATTTGCTACTTTTAGTAGCCGTAGAACGATTTGGCAAACTAGATAACTTGGGCGATTTTCCATTTTAGCTTGAGTTGGATTTTTATTATCTTGTCTGTATATAAAAATCAATTGCTGTCCAAAAACTTCGGCCAAAAATTGTGTTCCTCCAAAAATGGCTGAACCGAATTTGATGAAATTTTTTGTGTGTGTTTGAGTCAATTGGACCCGGTAGGTGGCGCTGTTGTCGAGATCCAGAATTCAAACGTGCGAAGCCGGGGCTTGTCGCTAGTTTAAAATATATATCATCAATGAGATAATAACTTTATAGTAAAACTATGACGTCAATACACAATATCACAAATCTTAAAAGCCGACTAGTAGCAAACACCTAATTAACAAAAAAGATTATACTATGGTATATAGCTCACAACTTAAACCTTTGGGTTATTTTTATAAATTATTATAATTCTAAGAAGGTAATAGCGCAGTGAAAAGTTCCTTTCACTGCCCCAGTGCGAGAAATTTGAATTCAATTGTTTAAATATTTTTAAATTCACAGACGTACCGATTTCCTTACAATGTGTTCCTTTAATGTTGAGCATAATATCATTAATATCATATATCATTTAAATTATTATTTACAAGCTCAGTAGTTAATGTGATACCACCGTATTTCAATGAGAGGGGATAGCTTGTAACAGGCATTGTGGGGTTGTACGTAAAAGATGGCATCTTCAACTTGATCATAATTGTGAACAACCTGAAAATGATAGTAATGAGTGTATTGCGACGACTATAATGTGTTCGTCGTATACTCGTAATTACTAAATAATTATTGCATTGTATTAGACCTTTAGATATTAATTTACGTAATAATCTGTGTTAGTTTATCACCTGTAAGCTGTGGCAGCGCGCGACATGTTATACTCCCGTTCACTCGGGACCTTAATGGCGGGAAAATTTGTAAGTTAGAAAATTTTTTGCTATATTGCAAATTTTGCTATATTTTCACTTTGAGACAATGTTTATGGATAAAACTTACAGGAATTCTTGTTGAATGTATAAACTATCGAATAAAATTATTTTTGGTTGCTAGAAATTGTAATAAAATACATAAATTACCCTGTATAGCATAGTAGTAGTATATACTTCAATTTTAGTGACAAAATTACTACTAATTTGAATTCTACACTTTTGTTTTTGGAGAAATTTATATGAAAATGTTTGGAAATATGTATATTTTATGTTTTACGTGTTTCCATTCGTTACTCATACCAAAATATTAAAATATTAAAAATAATAATAATAATATTTTATCTGTATGACATTTCGAACAATATTTCAAAAATATTTTTGTGTGAATTTGAAATAAATACAACGTCAAGTTATTTGAAATACGTAAGAAAACTATTTTTACTTACATTTTACACAAAAAATAAATGAGAATTTGAAAAATAACACATTTATGACCCAGCCGCCAAAATGGGCCTTCCGGATTTTGAAGTACTTTTGGCAATTTACTTTTCACTTTTTATACCACAAATTATATATCTACGTGTTTACTATATTACAAGGAATATAAAAAGGTATAATAATTTCGTTTTTAGTCCAGACACAAATATAAAATTCTATAAAAAAGACGGAGCACCTTCATCAAAGCGACACGTGGAACGCCGAAAGTTCAGAGTGATTTCTTTTTTTTTTCTAAGAAACATTGCCAGGTTATGGTTTAAAATAAAAGAGCATATCTTTGTCTTTGATACTATTATCTATTGCATAGTGTCTTTGGTTTTGTTTTAATTAAAAACATTCTTTTTCAAAGGGTAGTACTTGTGGTACTCATGTGTATCTTAATCGAGCGAGCGTAACATGTTTATGTCTGGTACACATGTGTCGCCTGATCGACTTTACATTGTCTATATGCAAAGCTTTTTATGTCAAATTGAATGGTACGTTTTCGGAAATGTCTGAACTTAAGAAAGGTTACATGAAAAGAATATAACGTCATTCAACATGCCTGTGTCAAGATCTTAGCTTACGAAGAAGATATCTTAAGATGACTAAATAATATCGATCATCTGGTTCATTCGTTTAAGTTTGTCAAGAATTTATTTATTTATTTAAACTAACAAATATCATGATTCATGACAGGAATAATCTTATGCGACAGTGTAGATCTTTTCATGCATAACAAAAACGTGGTCATTAGCTGTAACAAATTGTAAATAATCCTACCCTAGTAAATTCACTCAACGTGCAACAGAATAGGCCAATGCCTTCAACCATTCTATTACGAATGTGTAAAGTTCGCGTTAAAGGTGCCTTGGCATGTAAATTGTTACGGGCGCGCGATACTGACAGCAGCCGCGGCCGCCGCCATTGCCTACGTATCCCTCTGGAACACACAGCCCAATCTAGTGCTTCTCGTGCGGTCCCATATAAATTTGATCAAGATCTTACCAGTAGTTTTTGAGTTATCCTTAATAATGGTTAGTAATGGTCCTTAATATTGTCTTAAAATTTAATTCACTTCGAATACATTGATGATGGTCTCATTTTGTCATATTGAAGTCGGTTGTACATATTTTTAAATTTTATAACTTGTCCTCTAATGGCTCTCTCAATGGCTCCATTTGTTTATCATAGTTGGTCCATTTTGTTTTTCATGGTTATCTCATTCAGCGTAAGGCAGGCCTATGTGCATAGAGTAATTACAGACGTGGTAACATTATCGATTCTTGCAAGCTATAAAAGTTTATGACCGATGCGAAATACGAAATATTGATAGCATAGTCTCATAACAGGAAGTATCGGCGAACATGAGTAATATGATGCATGTTTTATCGGAGTAGGCCAGTAATATTGTCAAATACGTGTGTTGGCCGAGGTGTTGATATCCCACCTATCAAACGGGAAAGAGGAACAAATTGTATCATCGACATAGATTTATTTACTTATTGTTGAATACTTAGGAAATTAATACACAATTTCATCTCATTGTAAGTGATTGTTAATTGTTATAATAATAATAAAAAAGTCAATTTATTGTCTATATTATTTATTTTATTATATGTATTAAAAAATTGCTTATTACAGCTACTACGGTGTTGTAACGATAATTGTGTAACAAACAATATACGTTTGAAATAATGCTATATAATGTTTGTGTTACGGCTGGAAGTTCTTTCTTTCAAAATAGAATGGAAATCGAATTGAATATAATGCGACGGAGCTTGGAGCATAATATTTTTGATTGATGTGTTTTCCTTGTCAGCCAGTAAATCCTTAAACTTATCGTCGGATGACGTAATATATCAATTGGTTTATTATAACTATAAAGTCAGCGTGAAATAAATTGGCGGAGATGAATTGTTAAAAATCTGTCAATTGTCAATGTAGTGACGGTGCTAGAATATTCTTTACTCCATATCGCCCATGGGTGTCGTGGGAGTCGACTACAGAGAAAAAAACCCAGAGCATTGTTCGATATTAGCAAAGATTTAAATAGTTAGATGCGCCTTCATTTTGAAAACTGTGGCATTGTTTTTGGATGTGTTCGTTTGCAAGACGCTGACGCGCGCACACTAATGCAATAGTGTCATCTCTTATTATCTTACAGAAATTGTGTGTACTACTTTCTCTGTCGCACAAATGAGCACAGTTTGCGAATGAGTGAGCTCAGGCTCACTCATTTGAGAATGGACACATTTCGGAGTGGTCATACTATGGTAAGGGCGCATCTAACTATTTAAATCTTTGGATATTAGGCAATCTATGGGAAGACCTGTGTCAAGCGTTTTTGACTTTATTAGGCTGCAATGAGTGAAGTTTATTAACTGTCAAGAATTTACAACCAACTACTAATAGGTATAGAGGCATTTTTTATCAACAAACAGTAATTTGCCGTAAGTTTGATAATAATATACTTATTTCCGATAAGAGTTTTTGTTTATGAACAAATCAAGTTACAGAACGTAAAGTAACCCATTTTTGAAATAATGAAATAATATTATATTTCAAAATAATTGTATTATGTTATATTTGTATCATATAATATGTATGAATATTGCGGTTTGTATTATGGAAGTTAGATAACAGTTTTGTGTTTTTCTTTAAAATTATTAATAAATATAATATAATATTTTCAAATTGTTTTACCCCATATCAGTCCCGCCTGCGACAATAGATTAACACAGTCGCAGTATCACAATATCGCGTCTCGCGTCAAGTATTCTCAAGTGTTACTGTATCTATCAGTCATGTAACTAACGGTCACTGCAACGGGGCAGAGATTACGGTATCGGACTTTCATATTTTGCTCGAGATATTATATGAGCGTTATTACTAGCTGAATTATTTGAAAATGTACTATATAGTTTACTTACTATGTATAAGTATTATTATAAAACAGCTATTAGGCGTAAGTAGACCAAGAAGAATCTCAACGATTTTGTACTTTCAAAAGATAACGTAGTAACTTGAAAACAATGTTCTATTTAAGCTATTCAGATTTATATGAAACTATTTTTAATGAATTTTATCGTGTATATTACCGTATTCACGAAATTTCGAGTATTTTATAGTAGGCATTCATGGTCACAAGGCGGATTGATGTGTTCGACGTCGCAATTTAACAGTTAAACCACGGCTACATTATAATTTAGTTTAGTTTAATATCCCTAATTATGAATTGAAAATAATCAATAACTATAAGCGATAAAATCTTCGATTTCTTTCGATGAAATGCCTCGTTTCCAGTAAAAAGTGTCTCCGGTTGTCTACACTTACCATACGAAACACAGCCGAATTGTGCTGCTCTTTTACACTGGTATTATGTAAGAGCGTGGTCCTTCCCAGGTCGAGCCAAACCATTTGTGCTACAAACATAATATAGCTGCAGCGTTGCTATACTATCGTTGTAGGACGAATGGTTTGGCTCGTACGTCAATATACAGATCGTATATGCGCGTATATAGATCCATTAGTTGAGGTAATAACCATTTTCACCTAATGTAAACTTCTCGAACGGAAAGCATCATCAAAGGCACGAGAAACCCAGTACTGTGATCACAACTCCATGCGTGCACCATCTGCTCAGCATGGCTATTACGACAACTTATTATTTTTTCGTAAGAGGCTCGAGTTTAAAGTTTGTTTACACGGGCTGACGAGGTGGCCAACACCGAATTTATGTCATATTTCTCCGTTCTGTATTAAATCGGTTATATACGAAGAATAGAATAGGTTTTTGGCGGGAACCTGACCAGCAGCCGATTTTGTCTGTTTTATCGTTTAAATAATGCTTTGAAGTAGATTTTGATACGTAAAATTGACGTGAATTTTGTGTGAGTGTCTACGCGTGTGAACTATTATAGAAAACGACGAAACAATTCGATGTTGATATAAACCTCGTCATTTTGTTCGCTTCGGTTCGGTACCTTTAGAACTTGAAATACTGCCGTCATCGACTATTCGTTGAGTTAAGCTGTTCTGAGCGTGGGTGCTCAGGCTGCCCCGCGTATTCTGGGGGGGGCGAAATTCCGCTCAAGACTACAACTGCTCGGGGCAAACTGAACAACAAGACCAAGGCGACCCCTGCCACGCTGTCCGTGAATTTCTGCAATATCAGGGGACTTCACTCTAACCTAAACGCCGTCCACTACCATCTCGAGACGGCGAGGCCGGCTCTGCTCTTTCTGACCGAGACGCAGGTGTCCTCTCCGGCTGATGTTTCGTATCTCTCCTACCCGGGGTACAAACTGGAACACTCCTTTGTGCCTCGGGCTGGAGTTTGCGTTTACGTCAGAGAGGACATCTGTTCTCGACGCCTCGGCAGACTTGAAGGTTCGGACCTGTCCATCCTTTGGCTACGCGTAGACAGCGACGACCATCCGCGCGTCTACGGGTGCCTCTATAGGTCCCACAGCGGTAATGCCGAAACAGACCGACTCTTCGACCACGTCCAAATGGCTGCAGATTCGTTGCTACAGCAGATCCCCTCTGCAGAGATCGTGATCCTCGGCGACTTTAACGCCCATCACGCCGAATGGCTCGGTTCACGTTTAACCGATCATGCGGGGAGATCTGTTCATGATTTTGCCTTGGCATATGGTCTGACACAACTGGTTACTTCGCCTACGCGGATTCCAGATGTGGAGGATCATGCACCTTCCCTGTTGGACCTTCTGCTGACCTCTCACCCGGACGGATATCAGATTTCCGTCGACGCCCCTTTAGGCTCCTCGGACCATTGTCTGGTCCGGAGTGTTGTGCCACTCACGCTGAAATCGCGGTTGCATTCTGCAGGCTGCCGCCGTGTTTGGCACTATAGGTCAGCCGATTGGGATGGGATGCGGTCTTTCTTTGCATCCTACCCTTGGGGGCGGATTTGCTTCTCGCCGGATGATCCCAACGTTGTTGCGGATTCTGTTACTGATGTGGTACTTCAGGGTATGGAACTTTTTATTCCTTCCTCTGTGGTGCCCATTGGAGGCAAATCTCAGCCATGGTTTGGTCGCTCCTGTAAAATAGCATCATGCTATAAGCAGGAGTGCTACCAAGCCTGGGTTGATGCATCAGCGTCCCGGGATGTAAACACCAGCGCTCTAAAAAAGAAGTATAATTCCGCCTCTAGGTCCTTCAAAAGAGTCATTGCCAAGGCAAAGTCAGAGCACATAGGCAGAATTGGCGAGAGACTCGTTCGCCTTCCTTCTGGAACCCGTGCATTCTGGTCTCTCGCCAAGGCTGTCCAGGGGAATTTCTGTCAGCCATCTCTTCCATCTCTGCACAGGGAGGACGACTCACTGGCCCATACTGCAAAGGAGAAAGCCGATCTTCTAGGCTCCTTCTTTGCGTCTAACTCGACTCTCGATGACGGGGGGAGTACGCCGCCGACCATCCCGCGGTGTGAGTGCTCCATGCCGGAAGTGCAGTTCACACAGCGCTCGGTTCGCAAAGCACTCCTCTCCCTGGACATCCACAAGTCGAGTGGGCCTGACGGAATCCCCCCAATTGTGCTGAGGACGTGTGCTCCAGAGTTGGCACCGGTTTTAACGCGTCTTTTCCGGTACTCCTACTCCCTAGGCGTAGTCCCAAAATCATGGAAGACTGCTTTCGTCCACCCGATCCCTAAAAAAGGCGACCGCTCAGACCCGTCCAACTACCGGCCAATCGCCATCACCTCCTTGTTCTCCAAAACAATGGAGTCCATTGTAAACTGCCAGCTCATGAGGTACCTTGAGGATCACCAGCTGATTAGTGACCGCCAATACGGTTTTCGCCGTGGTCGGTCAGCTGGTGATCTTCTGGTCTACCTCACTCACAGATGGGCGGAGGCAGTAGAGTTCAAGGGGGAGGCATTGGCCGTTAGTTTGGACATTGCGAAGGCCTTCGATCGGGTTTGGCACAAAGCGCTTCTTTCGAAGCTCCCTTCCTATGGGCTTCCCGAGAAATTGTGCGATTGGATCACCAGCTTTCTTGCAGATCGGAGCATCAAGGTCGTTGTAGACGGTGCAAGCTCCGATTGCAAGCCTATTAATGCTGGTGTTCCACAGGGCTGCGTGCTATCGCCAACGCTGTTTCTTCTGCATATCAATGATATGTTGCATACCCGTAACATTCATTGCTATGCAGATGACAGCACTGGTGATGCTCTTTACACCGGCCGAGCCAATATTTCTCGGGAAAACGTCTCCGAGTGCCGGGACAAACTTGTGTCTGAAGTCGAGTCTTTGCTGAACAGAGTCTCGGATTGGGGACGACTAAATCTAGTCCAGTTTAACCCCCAGAAGACACAAGTTTGCGCGTTAACCGCTAAAAAGAACCCCTTTGTCGTATCCCCTCAGTTTCAAGGCACTCCCCTTGTTGCCTCAGCCAGTATCGGAATCCTCGGCGTCGACATATCGAGTGACGTGCAGTTTCGTGGTCACTTGGAAGGGAAGGCCAAATTGGCCTCTAAAAAGCTTGGCGTGCTCAGCAGAGCGGGGCAGTATTTCATGCCGGCACACCGCCTGCAACTTTACAAGGCGCAGGTTCGACCGCACATGGAATACTGTTCCCATCTCTGGGCTGGGGCTCCCCAGTACCAGCTCCTTCCACTTGACCGCATCCAGCGCAGAGCGGCTCGAATCGTCGACGACCGAGTGCTTTCCGATCGGCTCGATTCACTGGCGTTGCGAAGAGATGTTGCATCTCTTTGCGTATTTTATCGCATCTATCACGGGGAGTGCTCTGAGGAATTGTTCGGATTAATCCCAGCCGCCAAATTTCGTGAACGCACGACACGGCAAACGTCCCGATACCATCCACACCATCTGGATGCTTGGCGGTCCACCACTGTACGTTTCACAAGGAGCTTTCTTCCACGTACAACCTCTCTGTGGAATAGTTTATCACCGGCGATTTTTCCGGACCGATACGACCTGGGGACCTTCAAGAAAAGAGCTTACTCCTTTCTAAAGGGCCGGCAACGCACCCGCAATTCTCCTGGTGTTGCGGTTGATCATGGGCGGCGGTAGTCACTTAACATCAGGTGAGCCGCATGCTCGTTTGCCCCCTCTTCTATAAAAAAAAAAAAAAAAAAAAAAAAAAATCAAATTCTCCCAAGAACTCAAACTCTCTGAAATCTCAATGTGACGTATCGGTCTATTGTAAACAAGATTTGGAAACAAATTAATTTATAGGAAAATTTCCCTTTACTTGACATTGGTATAACTATAATATTATAATATTTGACAGTTTTGGTTTATGAAATTTTTTAAACTTGTTTATTGAGTTGAGGCATAAATTAAAAACGAAATGAATGTAACGAACATGCCGAAAGTGATTTTTACATTTAAACTCAAGGCGTTTACATAATGATTTCTTATATTTACGCGAACACTACACATTAAAATGAAACTAATATTACGGATTTTATCGCATACTAATGCAATATTTCAAGATACTGTATGCTCTCTTGACTATGTATTAATTTCCTAGGTATTCAGCAACAAGTAAATAAATACATGTAGATGATACAATTTAGTAAAAAATTGTTTCCCCTTTCTCGTTTGATAGGTAGGATATGAACAATTCATTCTCGTAATAAATAAACACGCATTACTTCTTAGGGACAACTCACACCGAGACGTGACGCGACGCGACGCGGCGCGCACGTTATAAGGTAATCGTTGAAAATTTAATTTTATTTACTACACTAAAAGGTATACATTTTATTGGGATAGATCGAAAATGCCCCGCGGTGCGGCGTCGCGCTTCGCCTCGAAATGCCTCGCGGCTTAGCGCGACGCATCACGACGCAGCAATGCTTCGTCGGAGGCGCAGCGTGCTAAAGCGGTGCGCCTCGCCGCGACACGCTGCGCGGCTTTCTCTTCTCTTTTCTTCTACTCAAACATTGTCGCGTCGCGTCGCGTCTCTGTGTGAATTGACCCTTATGTTCGTTGATACTTCCTGATTCCTGTTATGAGCCTGTGTTCAATATATCTTTTTTTTTTTTTTTATAGAATAGGGTGACAAACGAGCACACAGTCCACCTGATGGTAAGTGGTTGCTGCGGTCCATAGACATCTACATCTATCTTCCATTACAAATCAAAATGCGGATGCGTTGTCACCCGTGAGGACTGAGATGGAATGCCTCATTTCCAGTAAAAAGGGTCTCCGGTTCTCTACACTCACCATACGAAATACAGCAGCATTAAGCTACTATTTCACGCTGGTATTCTGTGAGAGCGTGATCCTTCCCCGGTCGAGCCGACCCATTCGTGCTACAACTATACTAGGTACTAATATAATTGCAGCATGGCTCTACCACGTATAACTGTTTTTAGTATATCTGTTTTTAGTATTTTGCATCGGTCGTAAACTATTATAGAGCTTGCAAGCAATGACAATGTTACTACGTCTGTAAACTTACTATCAGTTATTACATGCATATAGGCCTGCCTTTACTTGTAAGGAAATCAATACGTCTATGAATTTAAAAATATTTATAAAATTAAATTCTAACTACCCGTCCTGTGCTCGTAGCAGTGAAGGAAACTTTTATCTGCGCTGTTACCTTCTTAGAATTTTGCGTAGATCAAACCAAAAATTTATGTTCAAAATTTGAAGGTAGCCCTGCTAACTATGACACTGCGACGTCAAACTCCTCAGTCCCCCCCCCCACCCTCGTGGTCATGGGTGCTGTAAAGCACCCGAAACATCCGAAATTAAAAAGTCAAAATTAAACGCGATAAGATCCATATAATACTTTGATTTAATGTCAAGGCGTTTAAACGTAACTATTTCCCTTCTAAACCGCATTTACTATTGCATGGCCTGCTGTGTCTAGACACAAATCCACGCTCAATACATCATCAATACATTCAATACATCGACGCTCTACTTATAATTAGGCGCAAGGACAAATTACCGGATCGAATTCATTCACTTCGTATCATTAGCCTTTAATATATTCAGTTTTTACAACTTAAGTAGCATGTACGATTACGTTAAATGTGGCGCCAATTAACATTCCATCAACATTTCTGTGAAGTATTAGGCTGAATTTGTGAAAGAACGCGCCTTGCAAACAAACAGGCGGCGTTGTTCCTGTTTCATAAGCTTCATAAAGAAAAAGGTAGTTTTGAGTCTCGGTTTGTTAGATGGTTTGGTATTTGTAGTTTCACTAATAGGGGCGGGCTACACACGATCACTTTCAACTGTTAGTTTTGGCTGATCAGTTTTAAATGACAGTGAAAACTGACGTCCTTTGCGGCCCACACACGTCCACTTTAACTGTTCTCTTTGACCACAAACAACATTTCATCTCAAGATGTCATCAGCCGACGACGACGCTCTAGCCGTGCTTGGTTTATTATTAAATTTCGAAAAATAAAAATTAAAAATAAAATTTTTATTCTGCCATAAGCAAGGTTCATTTCTTTACAATTCTATAAACTCGGCAAATAACTATCATTGCTTCATTTTTCTACATACGCGAAAAGAATAAACACGAACGAGGATCGCAACACGACTGGAGAACCACCTACACACGCACTGTTTTAACTGATCAGTTCCGTCATTTCGGTTAAAAAAATATGTATCAACAATATATCATCAGTTTTAACTGATAATAAAAAAACTGACAGTTTTCATCGTACACACACTCAGTTTTCACTGTCAGGTAAAACTGGTCAGTCAAAACTGACTGTTAAAAGTGATCGTGTGTAGCCTCTATAATACACGTAGAGAGGTGTCCCAATTTAGTATCCATCTAGTAAAGCCTATAAAAGTCCACTGCTGAACATAGGCCTCCCCCATAAATTGCCTTAAAGGGGGATTTTGCCATAGTTGCCACGCATGGCAGGCGTTTTAGTAACAACAGTTTGTATTATTATTTTGACTTGTTCTTAGGTAAATGCTGCTGCATTGCATCCCCTGTTTCAGTTTACTTCTTTCCCCTCTTACAACATCCACGGGACGATAATATGTGATAGTGCACATTCCTATACATATGGTCGATGGCATTTGAACATAATAAAAAGCTAACTTAAATTATATTTTTTTTATGGGATAGGATAACAAACGAGCACACAATCCACCTGATGGTAAGTGGTTGCTGTGGCCCATAGATATCTACATCTCGCTATACTCGATTACAAATCAAAATGCAGAATGCGTTGTTGTCATCCGTGAGGACTAAGATGTAATGCCTCGTGTGAGGACTAAGATGTAATGCCTCGTGTGAGGACTAAGATGTAATGCCTCGTGTGAGGACTAAGATGGAATGCCTCGTTTCCAGTAAAAAGGGTCTCCGATTCTCTACACTCACCATATGAAAAACAGCAGCATTAAGCTACTATTTTACGCTGGTATTCTGTGAGAGCGTGGTCCTTCCCCGGTCGAGCCGACCCATTCGTGCTACAACTATACTACTAACATAACTGCAACATGGCTCTACCACGTATAAAAAATACAGCACAAGAAACAAATGACAATTATTAATTACTTTCAAAGAATCCGTGAAGCAGGTCACCGATCACTGTTATTTACTTGTGAAGTATGTTGGTCTTTCATCAGGAAATATTATAACTAATGGATCTTGTACATATAATAAATCTGTAGAAAATTTTTTTGTCCATGATTCACGCAAAAAACCACTGGACGGATTTTCATCAAAGTTGTTGTGCACGCAGTATATGATGGCGTTTATCATATAGGTAACTTTTATCCGCTAAAAGAAGAGTAAAAAAGAAGGGTTATGTTTTTTTAAGTTTCTTTTTTAAGTTTATTGTGCTAATATTTGTAGTGGTTCTATTAGTTAAAAAAGATTTAACTATACGTATTATGTACCACCTGCCATGCGTGGCAACTGCGGAAAAATAACCCCTATCAGGAAATCTATGGGTTCTCAAGTCTACCATAGCCACCGCTAATAGCGGTCAGCCGCCGTAGAGTCTATATTACCTGAGGATGCCTCGTGTAGAGGCGAAACACGTGTCGTATTATCGTCGATGGTGTGTCTTGCCTGGAATAGTGGTGTTGAGAGTAGTGGTGCTTGGTATAGTGGTGACGGAGTTAGTGTATGCAATTGAGGGAGGGCGGGAGGTGCGCTTCAATCCAGGTAAGACACATCATTTTATATGTTTAGCGGAAAGTTGCAAAGAAATTGATATTTTTATTTTTTATTATAATGGATTTCCGCAAAGTAACGCCTGATTCTATCAATTAGATTAGAGTTAATCACATCATCTTACTTGATTGTTCTAATTAATGTGCTTTTTATAACATTATAATGGCCAACAACATTTATAGATTTATAACGTACGCAAGTCTCAACTCAATACCGCGGCACAAATAGCACACCACTCTCGCTAATAAATCTATTGAATTAATAATAAAGCCATAAATGATCCTCTAATTGTAAGTACCGTTATCGTGTAACACAGTGTGCACAGAGATACAGAAAAAGCTTCAACTAACACAGTTCTTATTTACACACCCACATATTTCATATTTGTTCTGTCATAGATAATCTTATATATATATATATATATATATATATATATATATATATATATATATGTGTGTGTGTGTGTGTGTGTGTGTGTGTGTGTGTGTGTGTGTGCGTGCGTGCGTGCGTGTGTGCGTGCCTGCGTGCGTGCGTGCGTGCGTGCGTGCGTGTGCGTGCGTGCATGCGTGCGTGTGCGTGCGTGCGTGCGTGCGTGCGTGCGTGCGTGTGTGTGTCTGTGTGTGTGTGTGTGTGCGTGTGTGCGTGCTTGCGTGTGTGCGTGCTTGCGTGTGTGCGTGTGTGTGTAAAATGAAATTCATCGCGTAACTAACCATAAATTACAAAATAACGTTTCTCAAGTCCACCATTTTTTTTATAATACGCTTTAGTTTTATCTGTATGTAAATGTGTGTATGTATGTTTGTATGAGTGAATGAATGTATATAATGGAGATTTTTTAATTCAGTTATCAATCGCTTTTTGACATCTGAATACTTCCATCACCTCTACAGCCCATAAAATCACGCTGTTGAACATAGGCTACCCCCATAGCTTGTCACAAAGGGATATCTGCCATAGTTGCCACACAGGCTGGTTAACAACCTCAGTTTCATTATTTTTAGTTGTTATTAGGAAGATGCTGCTACCATTTCCTGTTTTATGTTGTTTATGTTTCCATCTGTTGCCTATTACGACACCCACCGATATGATACGACATGGGCTGGTGGATGTTCTTACACCGCCGTTGTACGCTTCACTGGATAAGTCAGAATACGTTAAATACAATAATGTTAAAGTGTCTAACGCAATATCGAAGCACCTTGCTTCTATTAAGCTCATGGAGTTATTTGTGTGCAATTCAGAAATGAATAATAACATTCTGTTCGGGTTGATTTCCGGAGTAACTGAACCGATTGTGATAAAATTTCCTAAAATTACATAAACAGGACGGATCTATATATTATCCAAAAATCAAAACATTTTCGTTTTTAATTTTACACAAAATAAAGTTATTATTTTATTTATTACTTATTTATTTAGTAGTACTACTTACTTATTTTCAAAATTGTTTTTGACAGTAGTAAAGGATAATTAAAAAGACCTTTTTTAATAGGTTAAATTAAGTAAATGGTAATTTTTTATTTTAACCATTTTCCCATAAATCTAGTTGTCGAGATAATAGCAAAAAAAAAACTGAGTTTAAAGTTTAAAATCCAGACTAAATAGATCAACAGCAAGTGTGCTAAGCAAACGATATCGCAGGTAAAAGCTATGAATAAATATAAAAATGGATTCTCATGCATATTAATTTGTTGTACATATATGTATAACATACTTCCATTATGTTGATAAAGAAATAATAAATGAGAGCGTTGTTTTAAACCACTTAGATTCGTTGTTTGGATGAAACGGTGTCGCACAACCAAATTCGGTTAGCGGGGCACAGACGGCTGAACTAACAATGATGTTATCATTCAATTTAACTGAATTACTGAACATTGAGAGTGGTACATGTAGCTCCGTCTGGATGGGTTACTGACCTTACTTTGAAAAACTTGATGCGAGCTAGAATATCGATTTGCTCCGACCGAATTGAATTTAAAAACTACTAGCTATTCCCCGCGACTTCGCCCGCGCAGAATTTATTACGATTGAATTTCAGTGGTTTTAGTTATTTTTGTGCGGAGCCCGGATTATTTTTCTAAAATCAAAGGAGCCTATGTTAGTCCTATTATATATTTATTTAGATATCTTCCAATGGAGATCCCGTCTAAATCGGTCGAGCTATTTTGGTAATTAGCCGAAACAACCAAACTGATAGATTGTTTTTTCTTGGTTATAAAAGAACCGTATATACTCTCATAATATATAATACATTTAGTAAAAAGCTATTATTTTGACACTACAAACATACACTTCAATTTTATTTATTTGTATAGATGCTATATGAAACATGAGTAATCGTTGCCATTTTAAAAAGGAATTTCCTATTTATATATGTGATTCTGCTGTATTTTGGTGACGTAAGGAAGTCCATCATCCCATTACGTTACATGAGTGTCGTAAGATACTATTATAGGAAA
This sequence comes from Parnassius smintheus behrii, assembly GCA_036936625.1. Lineage (NCBI taxonomy): Eukaryota > Metazoa > Arthropoda > Insecta > Lepidoptera > Papilionidae > Parnassius > Parnassius smintheus. The sequence continues at coordinate 49,320,929 of JAUPFT010000010.1, forward strand.
GACAAAAAAACATTAAGAGAGGTAAGCATTTTGGCCAGCTGTGAATTGTTACAGTTTGGTATTGTGTTTTTTTTTATAGAATAATGGTGTCAAACGACCGCACTGTCCATCCTATTGCAAGTAAATCATGTGGCTCATAGACGTCTATATCTATCCTCGATTAAGAATCAAAACGCAGATGCGTTATCACCCCTGAGGACTAAGATGAAATGCCTCGTTTCCAGTGACAGGTGTCTCCGTATCTCTACACTCACCGTACGAAACAGTACCATTAAGCTGCTGTTTTGTTGAAGCGTGGTCCTTCCCCGGTCGCGTTGACCCATTCGTGCTACAACCATAATATAGCTGAAGCATGGCTCTACCACGCTTAAAAGGAAGAAGACTTCATCTTTTTGTTCTTTAAACGTGACATCTTGTTTCACTTGGAGGTCCTCTGAGTGAATACCACCCCTCTGTACTTATTTCTGTTGCCAAGCAGTTTCCACCGCTCTGTTTCGGTTGACAGGTGAAAAACCTGTATAGTTACGCGCTGCGCGTAATTCCATGTTAAGGCTCAGAGGTGACAATGCGTAGCGTACACTTCTTTATTTAAGTTTGATTGAGAGTGTACATGGGCTAGAGGAGCCCATTACCATGTTTGGACTATTCATTCGTTGTCTGTAGCTTAAAACTAGTGAGTGTGAAGTTTTTTATCGAAAATAAACGTTTTATAAGTATATAGTTTTAAAACCGAACTTCAAATGATAGTAAGAAGTCGATATAGTTAACTATTTGATACCCGCTCGCTTCGCTGGGCGCACGATAATATTTTATTGTGGAACCTGATATATTTTTTAAAGGGCTATCATAAAATCCGTTCTTAGTGAGCGTCTACATTGCGAAATGAGTAACTATACTGAATGTCAAGTCAATCGAGTGCATAGCTTTAGAGATCTCGTGATGAGTCAGTCAGTGGTGCATTGAGACATGGTCACCGAAAGGCCTAAATTGTGTTCAATTTGTGCTCTCGCACAATGAGACGCAACAGTTACAATAGCCGAGACCCAATAAGCGGGCAATCAGTTTTTATTACCGCCGCGGGCCTCGATTCACCGTTGTGTACGGTGTCGGGTAATAGGGGTTGCCAACTGTACAGAAATTATACGGACAATCCAATGAAAATGGAAATTTTCAAATTTGTTAGTTCATAACCTAATGTATGAGTAAGTTGTTATTTTTCCTTTTATATCAGTTTTGAATTCATGTATTTTTTTAAAATAGAGTAGGGGTGACAAGCGCACAGTCCACTTAATGGTAAGTAGATGCTTGCTGTGGCCCATAATAGACATCTACATTAATCCTCGATTAAGATTCAAAAGGCAGATGCGTTGTCATCCCTGAAGACTAAGATGGAATGCCTATCTCCAATAAAAAAGAGTCTCCGGTTCTCTACACTCACCATACGAAAGCAGCGTCAAGTTGTTATTTTACGCTGGTATTCTGTGAGAGCGTGGTCCTGCTCCGGTCAAACCGGCCCATTCGTGCTACAACTACAATATAGCTGCAGCGTGGCTCTACCACGTAAATGTGGGAGGTCAATGTTCAGCAGTGGTCTTTTATAGGTAGTAATAAATGGATGTGTAGAACAACAAGCATGGTCACCCTACATTAATATGATTTATATCTCGCAGTGTTTTTGCACTGGTCTCACCTCTGGAGGAAATAAGTCTTGAACACACATTGTGTGTACTCAAACTTGAGAGCATTAATTAACTTGCCCGTGCAAAATGTATGTTTTATAAATAGCGGATGCGGCGGCCGAGTTTTGCAATTCTTTACTTTTACTTGTGCCACATTTCACAACCATTTTGCACAAGTAATTTCCTGTGTGTTTGCAGTTGTTACAAGTACGTTTTTTGACGCTGACTTTCATATCGTGTATGTGGTAGAGCCACGCCGCAGCTGTATTATGGTTAGGACCAATGGTTAGCGCGAATGGGTAGGACCACGCTCCCACAGAACACCAGTGTAAAATAGTAGCTTAATGCTGCTGTGTTTCGTATGGTGAGTGTAGAGAACCGGAGACCCGCTATACTGGAAACGAGACATTCCATCTTAGTCCTCAGGGGCGACGACGTATCTGCATTTTGATTCTTAATCAAGGATAAATATAGATGTCTATGAGCTACAGTATCCACTTACAATATACCCTTAGAGGTAGAATTTTATCTTCAATTTTGTGAAGGACCACTTCTGAAGTAGTATACTCTAGTAGTAGTACTCGTATTTAATTAGAAGAAGGACTAAAATATTGCGTAACATACATACAAAATAGCACACAGGTGACTTGTTAACTCCTCCTTTTTTTAAGTCTGTTAAAACTAAAATAAGACCGCTTTCGCATTGCACAATCATTTGCGGCGGTTAACGGCTCGTGCAACGCAACATGATATTACGAGTATAGATACTTATATTTTAATGACTCTCCTTCAAACAGCGATGGAGTTTGAAAGTCAATGTAATTAAACTCGATATCGCGGCCTTTGGGCTGCGGCGTCTAGTTATACTATTATGTTTCGTGTAAATAGCTTTTTTTAGAATATGGGTGTTAAACGATTACAGTCCATCCGATGCTAAGTGAATGCTGTGCCCTATAGACATCCACATCAATCCTCGATTAAGAATCAAAATGCTGAGCCGTTACGTCCGTAGGTTAGTAAAGTGCATCCAGTGATGGGATTGGCGAATTTACAAGAAGAAGAAGTCATGTCCCCCTTACACCAAATAAAATTATTTTACATTAATAAAATAAAATAATATTTGATAACTGCTTTATAGGCAATAAAAGCATTACACACGCGTTGATCGTTACCGGAACACGCCAAAGTACAATTTATATACCTATATATTAACTTTATAATAGTTTCATATCATCGTCATCATTACAATCTATCACAACTCCACTGCTGTATAGCGATCAGGCATTTCCAAGGAATACCACAAAATACGCCGTTGAGCAGATCGTCACATCGTCCATCGTCCATCTAGTGGGGAGCCGCCCTAAACTTTGCTTACTGGTACAAAGATACCACTCGAGAAGCTTTCTTCCCCATCGGTTGTTAGTTCTTCACGATATTTTTTTTCGTCTGAGTTAAAATAGCCGTTTCCCCTAACATAATAGTCGTTACTCCTCATAGTGCATACCCTACGTATGCACTATCCGGGTCACCCATAGATGCACATTAACACATTTGAAATTAGATATTGATCGTCTATAGTACAACACTTTCACCTTCATTCTGTAATCCGCCAACCTTTTACCATAGCCTGTCTTCTGTAACGACTTTGCAAGGTCTCACTTCGTTGATTTCCGTAACTTTCCTCATAGCGAACTAGTCTCAAGCAACGATTCATCATCGGGGCGAGCAACACGTGAGCCACCTTTCGCTTTTCAAGGTGAATTTCACCAGTGGAGGCAAGTTAAGGCGACGTACGCCGGACAGTTAGTGACTCAAACTTTTCTTTTATATAATATGTTATTCTCATCGAGCTTTGATGATAAAATTGAATGAGACCCCTTTCTTGAAGAGTTTCGTGTCTCATGGTGGGTGGTATTAAATTCTTTACAGATAGCGCTGCATAAAAAGTTCTTAAATATATCAAACCAATTAATCCTTTTGTGCCCGCTATTGTCGGGAAAAATATTATTGTAATGATTTCTTATATTTACGCGAACACTACACATTGATTAAAACTACTTTTACGGATTTTATAGCGTTTAATTTTACTTTAAATTATTTTTATTTTTAATTCCCCTGTAACCATATATGATGGAAAGCACCCGAAACGTCGGGAATTAAAAACTAAAATAATTAAGAATTAAACGCGATAAAATCCGTAAAAGTAGTTTTAATCAAAATATTTTTGATTTAAAAACCTGGTTTTAGTATAAATACTTCTAACTCTATCTTACTTATTTTGCTAATAAGCAGCTGTTAACCCACTGTTTTGTTCAAACTAGAAGGGTAATAGACATAGTACAGAGTTCAAAGGTGACAGCGCATCTGCAGCTCTCTTTGATGAAGCTAGTCGCAGGTCGTATGTGATGTAATAGCCGCTTACCGTCAAGATAACAGCGAGCTCACCTCATAATGGAAATGTCCTCGTTTTGTCTCGTAAAAGGCGACTCTAGAAATATGTTACTATGGGAGAGGTCAGAAACCAGTCCTCCGATAGATGACGCTGTAATATATCGTAATACCAGACGTAAAATAACCAGACCAGGAGGTCGAATACTATGATCATTAAACTGCCTGCCAAGTGTGACGATTAATTTAATCTTTCCCATAATGGTAGAGTTTCATATCCGTCAGTGGAATGTTGCGTGTGATCATCATCATCATCACAGCCCTTTACAAGTCCACTGCTGAACATAGGCCTCCCCCAAGGAATTCCACGTGTAACAAAGGAGAATAAAACGTATCCGTCGTCATTTGCGAGTGCGTCACCTTAACACCGACTGTATGGGTCGGTAGCTCGGTAGAGTGGCTGCAGGTTTCGCTTTCGCCCGCTTACGTAAACCGGCGACCTTTTATCCGCAGCACAAGAATCGATGTCGAATCACTGATTGAACCCACTGGGGTTTCTGTATAGTTTATGTATTAAATATGAGGGTCAACCTCATATTTATAAACATTTCACAAAGCATTGCGATGATGTTTTGAGTTTTGACGCTGGTTTTGACTGGATATCGTTTGATTTCTAATCTGGTATATTTTCATAATGTACTATAGCTGGTACCCGGCACGTTATTGCCGCAAAAAATAAATAAATAGGGAAATTAGCGTTTTAAATTTAAGAAAAAAGAAGAGTTACATGGTTTAAATAGGAATGACAATGATGGTGATTACCTATATGATTTAAATACATTTATCGGTACTATACGTGCACCACCTACTGTAAGTTAATTATATTATACCTATAACTTTCGCGCAAATGTAAGCCATAAGTTGACAGTTTTACCGCAATCTGATGAACGGTATGGTAGCGCATAAATAACGAACAAACAAATATTAATTTTTATATATTAGATTGCACACTTTTTATGTAGGCTTTAAAAAAAGCATATTTATGATAAGGTGATAGCTATAAAGTTGGTGTAATAGGTTTATACTTACTTACTATTACGTCGCGTTATTTTAAACTCACTCACAATTATATCTGATGTGTTTATTTTACAATTAAGAGGAAAAGATTACGAGAGAATATTAATATCTTTTAAATGGTTAATTAATGGGTTTGAATGATTCGTCAGGTTTCGTTTTGTTAAAGAACTAGTGGTCGTTCCGAGGTCGGAATACGACCGTAATTAACTTACCTTTTAGGTTTGTATATTGAGCAAGCTGTACTTTACTTTTAACTGCACATTATTATTTTAAAAGATAGATACGAGTAGCTAGTATACAAAATAAAAGCTTTTGCCTTGGCATACATTCCACAGACTTATTGCAAAGGAACATATGAATAACACGAAACTCCTTGGACAAATTGTGTGACAAATGTTAATACGTCCAAGCAAAATTCACAGTCAGTAATTATTTTGTTAGCAACATTTTTAAGTTCTTCGGCGGCAATCCATAATCTGTGAGATTGTTTACCGTAGATTATTGTGTGTTTGACAATTGACATTAGCAATATGAACGTAAACAATGTATGTTTTGTATAAAATATTAAATTACATATATAAAAACTTTAGCTTTCTGAACTCCTCCATATTGTAAACTTTCACTACTTATGATAAATTCCACACTCTGGACGCGTAATATGTGCGCGCGCTTTAAAAGGTGTACCTACAAAGTTTTCGCTTCGCGTGTTAATTTATAGGTAAAACACTAAGATTTCGTCTTTCCTACTGTATGGAGGATTTATCTATTCACTTATTCTAAATCCGGATCATGTAATGGCGGTAAAAATATCCACTCGGTACCCGGTATCATCCCGCGGGTGTCGTAAGGGGCGACGGAGGGAAACAAATCAGGGGATGGGCAGCAGCGGCTTCCTAATAGGTAACGACTAAAAATAAAAATTGCGGTTGCCAACCCGCTTGCCAAGCGTGGCAACTATGGCAAATATAAGGCAATCTATGGGCGAGGTCTATGTTCAGCAGTGGACTTTATTAGGCTTTAACGGTAACGGTAAATCTGAACCGCAGTCTGGATATTTTTACCATATAATTGTATCGTAGGCCACACAATCTATCCAGTATTTACATTTTCCATTTGTTATACAAGGCTCTTTATACACTCTGGGCTGAGATTGTCTGAAGAAGTCTCTTCGCACCATCTTTACCAAGAAGTTTATGTTAAGTTTTTTTAAATATAGAAGGAGTGAGGAAACGAGCATACGGATCACCTAATAGTAAGTGATTACCGCCGCCCATGAACAACCGCAACACCAAGAGAATTGCAGGAGCGTTGCCGGCCTTTAAGAAAGGAATAAACTCTCCTTGAAGGTCCCTAAGTCGTATCGGTCCGAAAAATTCGTCGGTGGTAAACGATTCGATAAAAAGTGTTGCAAAGCTATAAAAAACAAACATACGATAAAAACTAACTGCGTAATAAATTCTCGTTGCTACAATTTATCGATAAGGCAGGCACAAATATTGTACAATGTTGTTTTATCATCATAAATTCGAATTTATTAGAAAATAATAGCGATGAAATTTGAATTGAAATAAAACCAGGATGTAGTGAAGAAATGTCGAGATAAAATTTCTCGACAAGCATTATTAACTATAATATTATGCATTATTTGTTTGTTTATATTGAATATCAACAAATAAAATATGACTGGTAATGCAAACAATGTTCAAATGATAGATAGCTAGTTTGTCATTAACAATGTACACAAAATGCACATATAAAGTTATGAAGTCATTATGTATGACTGCAATGTTAATAGCAAATTATCCTTAGACAAGATGGCGATCACGGATCACTCTTAAATTTTTTAAGACTCTCTTAGCGGTCAGCTGCCGTAGAGTCAACATAACCTAAAAATACCTCGTGTAGAGGCGAAACACCGTCACGTTACCGTGTCGTAATATCGTCGATGGTGTGTCTTTCCTAGAGTAGTGGCGTTGGGAGTACTGGCGTTGGGAGTAGTGTTGCTGGGATTGGTGGTGACGGGATTAGTGCACGCGAAGTGAGGGAGGACGGGAGGTGCTCTTCAAACTAGGTAAGACACATCATTTTATTTTATTTAGCGGATGGTTGCAAAATAACTATTAATATCTTTATTATAATGGATTTCCGCAAAGTAACGCCTGATTATATCAATAACCTTAGATTAGATCATACGTGGTAGAGCCGTGCTGCTATATTATAGTTGTAACACGCAGGATTGATCGCCTGGACCTCTCATCGAATACATATACTCAGCGGCACAATTAACCGCCCACCTTGATTTTTTACGATTTTGGTTTAAAAAAAAATTGTGGCCTTACTTGTGAATGTTATTTTATAACGTAGGTATATTGAAGTAAAATGAAGGATAATATTGTTTTTAATTATTACGTTTATTTATAAAAAAGTCTGAAAAACTAAATAAAAAAAAAATCAAAAAAAAAATTAAAAATCTGCTGAATAAATGAATTCTAATAGTGCGTATTTCCACCTCTAGCCCTCATGACTTCCATCAAACGGTTTGGCATACTGTCGATGACATCTTTGATCTGTTGTTGTGGAATGTTCTGCCACTCCTCAATCACGGATTGTTTTAATTCATCTATGGTGGTTGGAGCTGGTATGCGGCTTCGAACACGTCTTTTTAAATTGTCCCATATGTGTTCAATAGGATTTAAATCTGGGCTCCGGGATGGCTATGTTAATTTTCGAATGCCGACGGTATCCAGGTACGCGGTAACAACTCTAGCAACATGGGGGCGAGCGTTGTCCTGCATTAATAAAAAATCTTCACCAATAAATGGAGCAAATGGCATTACATGAGGTTCCAATATTTCTGTTACATACCTCTGAGCATTTATTCCACCTCTTTCGAAGATAACCAAGTCGGTGCGTGCTTCGTAAGTAATGCCGCCCCATATCATGATAGAGCCACCTTGGTAACCTACTGTTTCCACAACAGTACATGGTGCAAACCTTTCATTCTTGCGTCTGTATACACGCTGGCGACCGTCAGGACCGTGCAAGCATATTCTTGTCTCGTCAGTAAACATAACATTCTTCCATTGTTCCATATTCCATTCGGCGTGCTCTCGGGAAAAACGAAGTCTTTCTCTCCGGTGGCCTACGAGCAATTGTGGCACTCGAGATGGTCGAAAAGCTCCAAGGGCATTCTCTCCTTGTCTTCTTCTCACTGTTCTTTCACTCACTTGAAAATTGCGAACCTCACGAAGTTGGTTTCGTGCCTCAACAGCTGTACTGAACCGATTTCTTAGAACATTGGTCACAAGAAATCGGTCGTCACGAGCGGAGGTGCATCTTTTTCGGCCCTGTCCTGGTCTTCGCTCATAAGAGCCAGTTTCCCGAAACCGTTTCACTGCATCCCTTAAGGTGGTACGTGCGACACCAAGCTTCCGCGCCACGTAACGCTGACTAAACTCTTCGTCGATAAGAGCGACGGCTCTCGCCACTGAATTAGCATCAAATGGCATGTTTGTGATGTCCAAACACTAGCTTTAAGTTACGAAACCAAAACAAACTCAAATTGTTTACTTTTAATGCCACTGAAGCAATGTAAGCAGTATGGCAACGATAACGATAATGAGACGAAGTTCGATATTTGTCCTATTCACAACTTATGCGTAAAAAAACAAAGTTAAGTGGGTAGCTTGTAATTTTTTCGTCACTACATTTCTTTCACACTTGACTTATTTATGCCCAATAACTTACAACTGCGATAACATCAAAATTTGCCACTTTAAAAGGGTGGGCGGTAATTGTGCCGCTAAGTATATATGTAATATAGCAGTATAGTGCTGCTGTGTTTGGTGTGGTAAGTGTAGAGAATCGAAGACCCTTTTTACCGACAACGAGGTAGGTATATATATTGAGGTATTATTTCTTGGTATTACTTGATAGGAGCTTCAATGGGGCCCCCATACATCTAAATAAGCAGGCAGACTTAGTTCTGAAGCATATGCTGCTAGAAAGATTAGAAATTTCACCAATGTTGAGACAGCTGGATTAGTTTATTTTAATTACTTTCATAGCATAATGTCTGGGTCTGTCTGGTCATAATGGGATGATGCGACTGACATTGAAGTCATATTTGTATTGCAAAACAGAGCCGTACGGGTGATTTATAACTTAAATTATAAAGAGTCCCTTAGGGAAAAATTTAAAGAAATAAACATATTACTTTTGGCATCGCAATATATTTATGAAAATGTACATAAAACATATAAAAATAAAGATATTTATACTTTAAACCATCGAATATTATAATACACAATAGAATGGCTGTCAATTTTATTTTGTACGACGATAGGCGTCGCCGGGAGCACACATACAAGCAATTACGTCGTATCCTATACTATTAAACGAGTAATTCTTGTATATATATATATATATATATATATATATATATATATATATATATATATCTATAATCGGGATCTCGGAAACGGCTCCAACGATTTTCATAAAATTTAGTGTCCAGGGAGTTTCGGGGATAATAAATCGATCTAACTAGGATTTATTTTTAGAAAATGTCTTTTTGTCCGTGTTTTAAGGCAATGAAAAACTGCTACAATATCGTTAGAATAAGAAGGTAAATTTTGACAGATTGTTAATGATTATAAATAGCTTAATTGGTATAATGGGCGGTCACAGAATCGTAAAACCCCGGTTCGAGCCCAGAGCGACCGACCGACTTTTTTATTTTATTTTTTCATATTCCTTTCCTTTTTGAGAAAATCTATTTTTTCGAGCCCTTTTTTTAGTATTTTTTAAAAAACACGAAAATTAAAATTAAAATAATTGCACTCATGATTTTTTATTCAAATAAGCAGTTCCGTTTTTTCTGTTATGTCGCTAAGATCAAAAAATATTATTTATATTTCGTCAGTATGTAATTTGTATCTAAATATAATTTCCAAAACACACGAATTAAAAAAAATCGAGCGAAAAATACCGAGCAAAGCTCGGTCAACCGGGTACTTATCAGTAAATCGTAGTGATTTACTGATACAAACCTGATTTACTGTGTTGACAGATAGATTTTAATACATATTTATTTGTAAATAACAATTGTAACGTCATAACACATCTCGTGTTGACATTTATACGTGTGAATTGACGTGTTAGTGGCATTTTAGTGGCTACACGGGCTCCGCCCACACCCCCGTTCTATTATGTATGTATTATAGTATTCTATGCTTTAAACACTAGGTAATACCACTTTCTAGACTCCACAGAATTATTAATTCATTTATGGGGCAATGTATACGCTTTTACAACAAAAGCCCAGAAAATGTACAAAATTTTTATTAAGCAAGTTTAATGTTCAAAAGCCTGCGTTGATCTTGAAAATTGAGACAGCTTGGAAGAGTGTCTTAAGCAATAAAATTCACGGGCCGATGATATGGATATTTATGATGATATATCTGCTTTTCTAATTGTATTATTGTAAGAACCCGACAATTTAATAACATATATGTGCTACTACAATAAACAAATTCGGGAAATCGTAATTAATGGTGCATAGGAACCATGCTAATTAAACAGCAACTTAAAAATTGTATTAAAGAAAAACTGTACAGGTAGGGTTATTATAACATCAAAGAATACTTAAATGAAAATTGAAAATAACCCCTGGGAATGAGGTGATCGCAACTATGCCGGTTCTATAAAAATTAATTCAAAATTGTACAAAATAAATTATTGTAAAATTAAATATGTTTTAAAAAAAATTTGTCCCGCTGGGTTTTCTTGCAGGTTCTCCCAGGGCAGAGGTTTTTTTCCGAAGCAGTGGTAAATAAAAGAATGACTTTCAATAAGTATTATTCAATATTCTATACTGAATAAAAATCATTAATTTAATTTCATTTCATTATATCTACGTTCTTCTAACCGAGGATAGGTGTTTATGGACTACTGCATACGTTTACCATCAGGTGAGTAATTGTGTGCCCGATTGTCACCCTTACTTTTTAATATTATTTAAAATTAAATATCTCGGAATGATAGAAAAGAATTTCTAGCATAAAAGTGTATGACTATAACTACAAGGAAAATTCCTTCACGTGGGTAAATTCTCAGCCTTCCTTTCTGCCTGTTTCTTAAGAACGTCTTATTAAAATTGTTTATTATGCCCGCTTCATACTTAAGCGCGTAATCGCTTGCGAAAGCGAATATTGTGCGAACGTGTATTGCGGAAGCAAATTAATACCTTAGCGTTTCCTTTTTTTCATTAATCACCGACCTTCGTTGGTTTTTGGCGCCCGTCAAAAGAAGCGCGAAGGGCGAATTTGGTGCTAACTTGCAAGGCACTCTACTCACTAGTTTATAGTAATTATAGATTAAAAAGACAACAAAGAATAATCTGTTTTATAATAGGTAAGAAAATGCTAGATGTTTATGTACATAGATTTATCTATTTTCAGAATAGGTTATTAAATTTTTAAAAATAGAGAGATCTCTATTTTTAAAAATTTAATAAAAATAAATTAAAATAAAATAAAAATTTATAAAAATCAATTTTATCAAAAATACTCGCTAAAACTGAAAACGTCTCGAATGATTTTGATGAATTTTTTTTGTGCGTTTGAGTGGGATGATGGTTTAGATTCACAATTGGACCCAGTAGGCGGTGCTAGCGGTAGGTGGCGCTGTTGTCGAGATATATAATAATTAATTAAGATACTTATTATACTATAAATTATTTATTGCAAATAGCTTGTAATAAATACCTATTTAATTTAGACCTAAATCTTTTTAAAATAAATTAATTGAAAATGGAACATATTTTGTCCTGTTATGATGTATACGTATATGCGTTGTACTAGTCATCCATTATTATCGTTTTTCCAAACTTAATTATGTTACGTATTATAATATATTTATAAGTAAATTACGCTAATGTTCATAACAAAGCGTAACTATTTCGACATGCTTCTGTTTAAATTTTATACGAAACCACTCCGAATGTGGAGTTAGTGTTTTTTTTTCACGCGTTTTCTCGCCGCCAGGTCGCGTGTGCGATTCGCGCACCAAGTGTAGCGAGGGCATTACCGCGGCTGATCTCGTCATGCCAGTTGTCGCTGTTAATTTTAAAATGTTTTATTTCTTTTTCAGGTAATTCGGTGCTGCGATGTTTCTTTACGGTAATGATTTTCCTTGAAAGAAGAGAATATATATTATGTTGGCGTGTATGGTGCTTTGATGAAGGATATGTAGGTAATGTAAAATGCAAGTTGCGACTTGTATGGCTGTGTAGCCAGTAGATTTTTTGATATAACTAAAGTGGTAAACGATCTGACATTCCACCTGATGGTAAGTGGCTACTGTAGTCCATGGACATCTGGGGCTAACATCAATCAAGGAAGGCTACAGTTTCGTTGTCGCCGACTAAGGTTGAATGCCGCACACGGCTGTAATTATTATAGTGGCTTTCGATACCCTTCCGACACTCCTGTATTCTAATAACACATACGAAACGAGAAGAATTTAGTGCAATTTTTTTGCCGATATTTTTACTTATTATTTTATTTATTTATGCTTTGATGTACAAAACTTATTGCCATGGGGAATTCTCTCAGGCAACCATTCGGTTAAACAGAGAAAGACATATAAGAGGCAGTGCAGCAATAATAAAAATAGAAAGGGTTAAATTTATATATATACTAACAGGCCAGGCAGACGTTGTTCTGCCCTATCCGACGACTCTTTGTAATATAAAAACTCATTAAATTCGTAATAAATACATCGAGGGCGAGGGTCACTTCTAGGGATAAAAACTATCCTATCTTACAAGTTTGACCAAACTGCACACAGTGTGTAAAACTATATGGAAATCAGTTATGTAGTTTATGAATTTATCGCGACACGCGACACGTAATTTTTATATACATATTTTTACACGCACACACATACACACACACACACACACACACACACACACACACACACACACACGTACGCACGCGCGCACACACACACAAACACACACACATACACACACACACACAAGATTATCTATGACAGAACAAATATGAAATATGTGGGTGTGTAAATAAGAACTGTGTTAGTTGAAGCTTTTTCTGTATCTCTGTGCACACTGTGTTACACGATAACGGTACTTACAATTAGAGGATCATTTATGGCTTTATTATTTATTCAATAGATTTATTGGCGAGAGTGGTGTGCTATTTGTGTCGCAGGATTGAGACTTGCGTACTGATATGAGTACCGTTACCAACTATGCTAGAGACGCAGTTATACTGACCATAACAAACCACAAAAAGGATATGGCTTTTGTAACTTTGTTAGCACAAAATAAACGTTTCGTTTGTTATGGATCTATAAATGTTGTTGGCCATTATAATGTTATAAAAAGCACATTAATTAGAACAATCAAGTAGGATGATGTGATTAACTCTAATCTGTTGTATTGACGGACGTTCGATCCATCCATTCATTACAGCCTATTAAAGTCCACTGCTGAACATAGGCCTCCCCATAGATTTCCTAATAGGGGAGATTTTTCACAGTTGCTATGCATGACAGGTGGATTGGCAACCGCATTTTTATTATTTTGGGTCATATCAGGAAGATGCTGCTGCCCACCTCCTGTTTCAGTTTCCCTCTGTCGCCTCTCACGACACCCGCGGGACGATACGGGGTAGTGGAGTGGGGTAGTGGATATTCTTACACCGCCACTACACGGTTTATGATTGACAATAGGTACTCGCCTTTATTTAAAAAAATATTACTGTATCCATTAGAAGAAACAGAGAAGTACGAGTTATGTAACCAGTTGTAATGTATTATGAGACATTAGTCACCGTATTTTTTTTAACAATGTGGTTGACAAACGAGTACAGATCTTCAGTGGTAAGTGGATGCGGTGTCATCAATTTAAAAAAATGTAGTATAGGGGCGACAAACGGGCACACAGTCCACCTGATGGTAAGTGAAAGCTATCAACCATAATCAAAGATATTGGACAGTGTGCTTAATACGCAGATCAATAAATATCTAAAACTGCATGACAATCAGTTCAGATTTCGTACCGGACTGTCCACAGAAAGTGCGATACTTTGCGTTAAGCACACTGTGAAATATTATGTTGATAGGAAAACACCTGTCTACGCTTGTTTCCTCCTGTCGAGGGCATTTGATCTGGAGTCCTACAATATACTGTGGAAAAAATTGGAAGGTCAACTGATACAGATTTTAAAATATTGGTATGGGGGACAGGTCAATTGCGTTAGATGGGCTAATGTTTTGTCTGAACCACACCGGTTGGAGTGCGGGGTGAGACAGGGTGGGCTAAGCTCACCTATTCTCTTTAACCTCTATGTAAATACACTTATTGAGGCGCTTAGCAGCATGCATGTCGAATGTCATATAGATGGAATTTGTGTAAATAACTTGAGTTACGCTGATGACATGGTGCTGCTGAGTGCATCAATATGTGGATTAAGAAAATAGCTTAGTGTTTGTGAGACATTCGCAGCTGAACATGGGCTGAAATACAATGCACAAAAAAGTTAGTATATGATCTTTGGGGCCGGACGGGATCGTACGCGTAATGTGCCTCATATTAAATTGAATGGCACACCATTAACTAGGGTTGACTCTTTCAAATATTTGGGTCATATGGTTACGTCCGACCTCAAGGATACTACTGACATAGAAAGGGAACGTAGGGCTCTGTCGGTTCCTGCAAATATGATTGCACGTAGGTTCGCGAGATGTTCAAGGGAGGTTAAACTCACTTTATTTAGAGCGTTTTGTACATCTCTTTACACGTGCAGCCTGTCGAGGGAATACACGCAACGGGCCTATGGAGCTCTCCGGATCCAATATAACAACGCGTTCCGGGTGCTGATGGGGCTGTGCCAACGCTGCAGCGCATCAGCGATGTTTGCTCAAGCACATGTAGATTGTTTTTACGCAACTTTGCGTAAAAGAGCTGCATTACTGGTGCGTAGGGTAAGGGCCAGCCCCAATGGCATTCTTAAAATGATAGGTGACAGAGCGAACTGTCCCTATCTACAACATTGTTGTAGACTGCATATGCCCAGCAGCTAATTTGACTGCTGTTTAAGTGCATTACGGCACTTAGTAATAATTAATAGTTTTATATATTTGTCTCGTCATATTTTGTTAGATTATTTGATTTTAATTTTTTTTAAATAATTATAATATGAAAAAAAGTAATGTAAATGAAAATGAGTCTTGGATACTTGAAATTAAATAAGTAATAATAATAATATGTGATTACTCTAATAATAATAATAATAATAAAAACACATAAGATATATCATTTTAGCTTGGTGTAAAGCCCGCTGAATATATCTTTCTTTACCCCTCAAAACGGGAGATAAAAAAGAAATAAAATAATAATAAAACGTCTACATTTATTCTCTATTATGACTCAAAATGTAGATCCGTTGTCTCCCCTGGGGACTCAGATGGAATGCCTAGTTTTGCAGTGAAAAGAGGTATCCAGTTTTTTACACTCATCAATCTAAACACAGCAGCAGTAAGCTGCTATTTTACGCTGGTAAATTGTATTTTCTTTTAAAGTGGTATAATCTGGAATTAGATTTCACATGACACGTTTTATATAATATAATAAATTTAGCAATTAGTTGCAGTGTTTATGACTGAAAAGGAACCAGAGGCAAACGTTAAACTAAGAAACAGAAGGGGGGAATCGAGGCTTCTCTCGATCCGGCCTCCTATAACGCCTACGTTGGGTTCGGGAACAACGTATGTGATCTCCGCAACGGAGTAACACACAAGGGCGATAACCTCTTCCTTATCAGAAAATAGGTTCAGGCGGGGATTACGGGTCTTCCGAAATCCTCCCGGTCCCAACGCCTTAATTCTTCGATATGGACTGTATTATTTTGAGGGAAGAATTCCTTGGGAATAAAACAGCAATTATCTTCAAACCGTTCTGTGAGAGAGTAATTACTTTTCCCTATCACTTCCCTATACTTTTTCTTTCTTCTTCTTATTGACTGCTGGTCTTGCACTTTTCCCGAAGTTCCTCCGAACTTCCCCGAACGATTCCCGAACGAATTGCAAGAAAACTCGTTTACTGAGCTACCCCAGAGCTATACGCGAAAGTGAGCCGCGCCATTTGTGCGTTTGCGCAACTCAATTACATCAATTTGTTCTATCACTCTCTCACGGTTTACTCAATAACTTTATTTGTATAAGACATACATTTATACAATTTACTTATAAAGATAACACAAAAAAAAAATATCTATACTACGATATACGAGTACATTACATTTTCATGTCACAAAAAACCTTTTATTTATTTAACAAAATATGCTTATTTTACTCACATGTTCAAAGTTGGAATTTCTTAAATATTTAACATAGAAAGTTAAAACAATGTTTTCCACTTGAAATTATACATATTTTAACTAATACAATAGTTTAATTTACATTTTCTCTATACATTTCACTATTAAAACACTTTTAAATTTCTTATACAAAACTATCATTATTTCACTTATTCACAGGAATTTTCACATAAAAATAACACAGAATTCACCTCTTTTACACGTACAATCAATCTGAAATGTTTTACAAGTCATTTTTACATAAATTGCTGTAATTTGCAAATATTTAAGTTTCTACATATTTGGCCTCCTAAGTACGTGGCTAGCGTGCGTTTATGAACTCATACTATTTGAACAACTAACTTTTGCACGGCTATCGAGTATTAGTAAAAATGGAAAGTTTAGTATACACTAATATCAACAATACTAGTTGAACAACTGATTCTACACGACTCCCAAATTGTGGGAAATTATTTCCTACCAGATTTTTGTCAGTTATCATGTCTCTTATCAGATAACATAGACAAAATATTTCATGAATCAATACATTGAAAATAAACATTCTGTTTTCATACAAAACGTATCAAACTCATTATATATAACATTATATATAAGATAATACTTATGCAATTAATTTCCATTAATTCTACTTATGCACAGCGATCGTCTCAACCGGGGAACAAATCCGGTAACATAATTTATATCTTAAAAATTCCCTATATGAATTTATTAAGAGATATTACTAAGAAAACGATAAACTATTCCGGCCTGGGAGTCGAACCCAAGACCTTCATATCATTAATTCGATATTTCTTTAAGATTCAACTAAGCATTTTGTTACCGGAATATTGTTGCTTGATAATTTGCTTTTTAGAAGCTATTCGTAATCGGTTAACTAATAAATTGAAATATTCTTATAGGCGCGTCGCCAACAATGACCGTCGGTTATAATCCCGCACGGAACAAGTATTTGTATGGCCTGTAAATAATTGTTCCGGATCTGGATGTTTGTCCTTGTGAAATCTATGTTTGTAAACTGCCCCCACGATGCAGGAGAAAATCCTAGTGTGGTAACGTTTAAAATTAAAAATATAAACATAACATCTGACATCAACGATTTTCACTATTATAGTGCTAACACAAATAGTCTATGACTCAATACGAAATACCTTGTTGAATCTAGGCCCTTTGGATCTAGTATCTAGCGACTAGTTCGGACCTTTACTACTGGCCTCTTATCGAACTTCGCGACTGTGAATTAGGTTATTTATCTTTAATATTGTTTTCGATGTCTAGGATTGTTGTTTCTCACTGTCTGCTTAATGTAGGTCGGGAGATTGAGTTCAAAGTAAAATTCGTACTTACGTAATTATTGACCTTAAACGTCGTGAACTTGGCTCAGGCCTGAGAAGAGTGTGGCACGTGCGGCGTACATATCGAATGACGTAGATCAGGACATTATAATAACATGTTTGTTTTTTAAAATCTACTTAGGATTATAACTTAGTTTTACAGGAGAGCAACAAAACATAAATTGAGTTTTTTTCAATTATAGAATAAAACTAATTTACTTAGCTAGTTTTATTAAACTTATTTCACTTATTTTTAATTCTGGACGTTTCGGGGCGTTCCCGTGGGTACGGAGTTGACTGAGGTGTTTGTATTATATCTAGTTCTACGCAGACTATATCACGAGTGAAATTAGTGAAATTAAACGCAATAAAATACTTTACATAATTATTCTTCGTAATTTGTATATTAAAGGATTTAAGTTATTAAAATTTGGTGACCTTCCGATACTGGGACTTCGTATACTAGTTAGTTGTTATGTAAGGCTTAATTTGATGATTGACTTTTGGCTGAGCATTTGGCTGCGGCGCTGAGAGATCGAAGTCCGCTGTGAACAAGTTTTGTGTGGCCTACAAATAATAATTTTGGGTTAATATCTCTGTTGATGTGCAATTTATAAAACACCTCCAAGATACAACAGAAAATTCTACGGAACGAACGACTGTGACACAGTGCGAGCTAGCGTACGAGTCAACCTGCCGAGTAGCTGCACTGCAGTAACTTGCACTGTTTGGACGTCACTTACGAGTAACTCACCCGTGCGAGTTGGACAGTAGCTCGCACGCGTTAATTCAACATTTTTTGCTTTCACTCACATGCTCCCCCGCCAGCAACTCGGCCGTCGCTAGCATCGTTTAGACGCGTTCGGCAGTAGCTCGCCGCTGTTCTTTTTTACGTACACGTTGACTCGAAATCGCGGCAACTTACAAGACTGGACGGCAGCTACTAGTGCCGTGTAGACAGCAAAGGCGAGCCGAGCTACTGGCGTACGAGTAGACAAGCCGCGTAACTGCCTACTGTCTAGTTAGCAGCTCTAAACTAGCCGTAAGGATGTGCTTACCTCACCCGCGCTCCACCTACGTACTGGCGGCAGAAATAGCTAAGATGGGGGGGGGGGGGTACTCTCCCACACGGACTCCTATGCAGAAAAGAAGTCCCATCGAGAATTTGAGGAAATCTTCTGAGTGATGCTTGTAGGGTGTCACATTCTTAGAAAGGCCCATATATTTAGCATTGAATTTAAGAAAGCTCCTAACGTTAATGATAATGTGCTCTCATTTCGATTTTGATCGAGACTCGATTTCGAAGTTCATAAATTTTTTAATTCGTTTTAAGATCTAAATGATCAATCTCACCTGTCTTGCAACACAGGCGATAAGTAACAAGCCTTTCGGTTTTCTATAGGAATCATTTCGGAGAGTGGGCACAAGAGTTGCGTAAGTTAATTCCTCTCTCTCTCTCTCTCTCTCTCACTTCGAACCAGTTTGCTTCATCGTTAGTCGTGCATACAGCAAAAGGATGGAATAAGTTACCAGTATCTACCTTACCGCAGTGTGGGCATCTTCAAGGCAAAAGTGAATAGGCTTCTGCTACACTAAGTCAGTGCATTTTACCATCTATACCCTATTACACACCATAATATATATATATATATATATATATATATATATATATATATATATATACTTACCTTCAGGTGGAAGAGAAGTCAATTACTAGCTTCTAATAGTAAAAAAAGAAATGTAAGTTTAACTTTTGTTCCTATCCCTTAGTACAGCTAACATGACTAATCTGTTATTGTTCTCGAGCTTGTACGCGTACAGTGACTTTGAAATTTAAAATCGATACTTTAGAAAAAACGAAACGAAAGGTTCCGGGTTCTTTGACCGTTTGATTTAGTCTTCTACGAAAAAAAAGTGTTGTTTTAACATTTCTCTCAGTGTAAACAGTATATCAATTTCTAGAAGTCGTTAGGCGTAAACGGATCTCTAGAAAACCGGCCGATCGCATTTTTCTAGGTGTGCCCAGAGGTGCGGTATGTAAACACATATTGCGTAAGAGTACGGTCTACAAATGCCGTGTTATGAATGCATTATCTAAAGCGTGGATTAATATTTTTAGCAGACTTAAAAAAGAGGAGGTTTGCACTCAATTCAACTGCATGTATTTTGTATGCATGTTATGTGATATCTTTATCAATAATGAACCGCTTTCATTAAATATGTATGTACTTAAAAATACAAATAGAGAAAATCCCATTTAAAAAAGACGTGGTAGGGCCACGCTGCACCCACAACTGGAAATGAGGCATTCTACCTCAATCCTCAAAGGTTACAACGCATCTGCATTTTGATTCTAGATGTAGGTGTCTATGGATCACAGCATCCACTTACTATCAGTTGGACTATGTACTCGTTTGTCCAATAATTCTATAAATAATTATAATTAAAAATTATTTCACGCCTAAGGATGATAAATTGGGGATTTTTTAATGTGTAACTGTTTAGACGACTTTCTAGTGATTGTTATCTTGAGCTAGTGATGTTCTTTAGTCTACACCACAGATTATCTCCTAATGAGGTAATCTGTGGTCTACACAAAAGAGACAAAGAAATAAACTTAATTAGAAGTAAAAGCCGATTTGAAAGAAGTAAAACAGATTAAAATCATTTCCACATACCACCTCTCAAATTATGGCTTTATTTCTTATCAGTGTCTTAGTAGTCGCGGCACCGATTACAGAAGTTATTATGTAGAAATTACGATAGAATCTCTAACTTGAATTTTAAGGGAAACGCTAAAAAATTCTAGTTACTGAGTTTTCGACTATACAAGAATTGCGAGATTTCTTTCCCAAACGTAAACAAACACAGGTGTGTTTATTTAGAAAGTTTAAATTCAAATTCAAATTGTTTATTGCATGTCACACTACAAATTTAACATGGTATAATTTTGATCGGTATACATGTGACGCCCCGCAAGGGCATAGCAACACTAGAGGGTTAACTATTTTCGTATTATCTAATTTTTAAACATAAATTACAAATTATCATATCATCAACATTCAATATTATTTTATATAAATTAATTTAATTTGAAACACAATGTATAGTCTAAGTATTTTTACTTTATCGTTATTTTTCGTCAAAAATTCATTTAAATTGTAGTAATATTTATTAATAAGAAATATTTTTAATTGTTATTAAATTGCACAGGATTTTCCAGGATTTTTATGGGATTCGGTAAATGGTTATAAACCTTTATTGACATAACGTGAGGGCTGTTTGAAACTAATTTTAATTTGGAGAAGGGTATCTTAAGCTTATATAAATTTCTATTATTTCTTTTAGTCTTTTTAATAGGTGAGTAGAGTTTTGGGTGTTTCCTAACAAATTTACAAGATTCGTTTACGGAGTCTGCTTATTGAAATTTGAGTTATTGAGTAGAATATAATATTATTAATATATAAATAAATATTTTTTGCCTGCGAGGTATTTATAAAACATATTGTATTATAAATACCTCGCAGAAAAATAATATTTTGTTAGTAACAAAGTAAATAAATCGAAATACCGCGTATTTATGGGTTCAGCGGAAGTGAATCGTTTTATTTTTTCGTCTTACTGAAGGTTACGACTTAACAAGGTACGAGTTGTTAAGATTCTACTGCTTTTTATTTTTGGTTCTTTGAAATCTGCTCTTACCAAAGTAAATTTTTTTTGTGCATAGTTACGAAAACATCGTGCGTGCGTGCATATCTTTACTATAAAAAGAGCGTGGTTTGAGCTTGGTTTAGGCCTCACTTGAAATATACGTAGTGTTCCACTTATCTTCCTTTTTGGTTTGAGGACGAGAACAGCATGGCGTGGAGTGGTGCGTGTAGTTTAATGTTCTTGGTCATTTTGTATAGCTTTAAGGGACTTCCCAGCATCGTCAAGTCCTGGATTTTTTTTATTACAATTCTTCGAAGCTACGTTACAGCTCTATTACGGCTGCAATACATACGCGTTATTTCGATCAGGAAAGAACCAGCCTCACAGAATAAGAGCCTTATATAGCAGAAAAATGCTCTCAAATAATCGTATTGCGAATGCGTGAACCGGAGACTTCACATACAGGTAACGAGACATTCTTAGTGCTCAGCGATAAAAACGCATACTCTTTATGATTTTTAATAAATAATAAATGTAGTTGTCTATGGTACATAATATCTGCTCACCGTGAAGTGGACTGTGCACTTGTTTACCATTACGTTGTTCTTCTTTTATTTTTATGTTATAAAAAATAAAAGAAAAAAAGAGCTATTTGCTATTGAAAGACAAAGAAAAACTGCAGAAGTTAATAGACCTTTGTTAAGCTAGGTTAGTGCGCTTTACCATCTTCTGCTACATCACTGGCTTAAAATCGGAAAAAAAAGAAAACAAAATTAATATTATCAAGTCGTCAACAAGTCATGATTACTTTTAACCGCTCAGTGTTTCAGCTCCCAAGTTTTGACAAGGCATGGCAACGTGTATCATCAACACGTTAAATACTCTTCCGACTTTTTTTTACGTAAATCCTTTTAAATAATGATGCATTTTAGCGTATTCAGTAAACATATTTACTTATTTACCATTAGTTGGTCATCACTTATTACTGACGTGGATTACATACTTTATTAGAGAGCAATTACGGTAGACGATTGTTTACCAGTGTGTCGGTACGTGAGCCGCGTTCCAGCCAATAGACCGGTGGGCATTCCAGGCCCCGGCACGGCACCGCGGTGACCCGGTGGCACGGTTGTACACATGCGTTCCTGCGCGTTTAGGTTCTATGATCGTCTAGCGATTACCTGCTTTGTGATTAACTGCCTACGCTGTCTGACTCAGATAATTGTAAGATATTAGTTGGAGAAATTTTTAAAATAAAACCACTCACAGAGCCACGCTGCAGTAATAGTTGTAGCATTAATGAGTCGGTTCGATCGGAGCTGGACCAAGCTCACAAAATTGAACAAAAAAGGTTATTATAATATCGAAGAATACATAAATGAAAATATCCCCTGGAAATGAGGTGATCACCACCATGCTGGTTCTATGAAAATTCATTCAAAAAAATGATTGCAAAGTGAAATATGATCAAAAACAAAGTACCGCTGGATTTCTTACTGGTTCTTCCCAAGATAAAGGATTTTTTCCGAACTGGTGGTAAATAAAAAAAACTTACTCAATAAGTATTATGCAATCATCTATATTGAATAAAAATCATTCATTTTATTTTATTTCATTTCTCACAGAATACCAGCGTAAAATAGCAGCTTAAGGCTGCTGTGTTTCGTATGGTGAGTATAGAGTACGAGACCATTTTTACTGGAAACGAGACATTCCATCTTAGTCCTTAAGGGTGACAACGCATCTGCTTTTTGATTTTTAATCGAGGGTAAATATAGATGTCTATGGGCCACAGCATTCACTTACCAGTAGGTGTACTGCGGGTTCGTTTTTCACTCTTATTCCATAAAAAAACTCAGTCAAAGAATGCGTTGAAGCAAAACACAAATAACAAATTACATATCTTTTACAGAAATAGATTTAATATACCTAAATATTAAGTTTACAAAAATACGTAAAAAAGCGGTTTTGATACACAATAATATTTGGACAGTATCAGTAGAAAAGTAATTATGTGTTAATGTAAAATGTCACTAATACCTACCTTTGTATTTTGCATGATAAAATATTGTTCAATTATTACACTATATTATTGTTTCATTAATCTAGTCACTCTATAATGTTTGTATTTAATGATGCACTTTATCTATTCTTTCTCAATTTGCAATGCCTGGAAAAGGCTACTAAGTTGAGACAAATTGTTATTATTATAAGACCATTCATGTACACTTGGTTGGCAAATAAAGATTGATTGATTGATAAATAAATTGGAGAAAATATGCCGTTTCAATGAGTAGTTACATGATGATGTATGATATAATGTGTTGGCACAGCTTCCTGGCCGAATTTAAAGCTAATAATTAGGCAGCATAATATGATGACCTCCAGCACACAGTGACAACTTCCGAATAATAGGGAAGTACTTCGCGGTATATAATATAATAGATCTAGATAGTTCTCTTCCCCTGCGTATTGGCGAACTTTACACGCTCTCGAATCTTTTTATTACTCAGACTTACAGGTTTCTTCCTGATGAATAGCTTCACCGCCTAGTATGTCCTAAATTAGCACTCATTCAAAATTACAATTAGTTCAGTAAGTCATATCTTAGCATACATTATACATATACCTGTACACTGGTCTTAATCCACACGTGCCAACACTTTATATTTTGCAAAAATGTAGGCTCTGTCATTTCAACAAGATTTGTTGGAGGGATCTGATTTAGTAGCTTTACGTTCGTTCATTCGTTTTATCAGAGTCAATTGATGAAAGATATTGTCTGCCTATAGATGCCTCTTATTAGTAATGCCATAGTTGCCACGCTCGTAAGGCGGGCTGGCAACTTCATTTCTAGTTGTTGGCAACTGGCATTTTCTAGTTGTTATCAGGCAACATTATGCTGCCCACTTCTTGGTTTGTTTCCTTCTGTCGTCTCTTACAATACCAATGAGACTATATGGGGTAGTCATAGGAATATAAAAAAATAGTATATCTATGGAGGTAGTGGATATTCTTATACCCCCACTACCGGTTAGCAGTAGCTTCTTAAGTCTTATGATTTCTTCTATTTACGTGGACACTATGTATTCAATTTAACTAACGGTCAACTAAATATAATAATGCATGCACCTATTTTCAAATCAATAATACATGTCTTATAAACAGCAATCTAAAATATTAATCATAAAATTATCATAAATATGAGTGCTGCAAAGCATTGGAAACGTCGAGAATGTAAAGTGAGTTCAAATAAACGCGATAAAATCCATAAAATGGCGTTTAATTCAATGTTTTAATTGCTATTACATAGACCTTAAATTTTGACACCAGTTTTGGTTATGGCGTGTAATTGTATGACAATGCGACTAAAGAGCCTTAATTCCAAAACATAAAAATGGACACTGGAGCACATGGGGCACACCACCTGCATTCGCCTACAAAAAATTAAAACAAGTCCATGCTAAGTGAATCGTATAACGTTTTAGTCTGTAAATAGTACTTTTGCGAAGTTCCGGAAAATAATAAGTACATATTTAT
Organism: Parnassius smintheus behrii; assembly: GCA_036936625.1. Lineage (NCBI taxonomy): Eukaryota > Metazoa > Arthropoda > Insecta > Lepidoptera > Papilionidae > Parnassius > Parnassius smintheus. The sequence goes on from JAUPFT010000010.1 coordinate 49,346,003, forward strand.
TTTTAATCTTTATGTCTGTATGTAATCAATACAAATATGAATGTATTTTTCCATATATATTTGTTATTGCTATTTGCTTTGGCCATCAATGACCTTTCTTTCTACCTTTATTTTTAAAATAATTATAGGAGTCTCAGCAATATATATTCATATTAAAATAAATTAAAAATTAATTTCTAAATTAAATTAATATATGCTCTTTTCCATTCATGATAGATACACATTCATTTTACATTCATGATAGAAAATTTTTTTTCCGTAAAACGTACTTGGTCCAGACTTTCAATCACAGTTAATATAAAAAAGCGACAGTTGAACTAGGGATATTAATATAGTGTTTTTCGAACTATATTATTTTTCTGTACTATATAGTACAATTGTCTGAATTGGAGTACAATACTATATATTATTGTATTAGTGGCAACCAAAGAAATCGTAATAATATTGTCTTATTATTATTATTTCTGTGGTGGCAACCCTCCTCCTTTTATCCCCCCTCATTTTAAGCCTTGCAATCCGCATGCGTATGTTCTACCTTCTTTCCTATTTCTGCCACGAAATAGCGGTGTCTGTACTGCTGAGTTCCGCTCTGAAGGGTATACAGAGCGAGTATAATTACTAGGCATTCCATCTTAGTTTACTTCCTTTCACGCTATTATATTTGTACGCCGTAAAAGGCAAAAACACGTGGAAACTTATACGTGGTAGAACCATGCTGCGGTTATATTAGTAGTATAGTTGTAGCACGAATGGGCCAACGTAAAATAGCAGCTAAATGCGGCTGTGTTTCGTATGGTGAGTGTAGAGAACCGGAGACCCTTTTTACTGCAAACGAGGTATTTCATCTTACTCCTCACGGGTGATAATGCATTTGCATTTTGATTCGTAAACGAGGATACATGTATGTAAACGTCTATGGCCCAGAGTAACCACTTACCATTAGGTCATCGATCACTAATAAAAACTTTTTCTTCGTTTTTAGTGATCGATGCATTAGGTGGACCGTGGACTGTGTGTTCGTTTGTCACCGTATCCTATAAAAAAAACTAATATTATTTCTACCAACATCAAACAAGCGACCCATGTTTTTTTTTACAAATAAACTTTATTATTATTAATCCTCAGAGGTGACAACGCATCTGCGTCATGCGTACTAAAATATTACGCTATGATTTTTACCGTTACCGTTACCGTTATAGCCTATTAAAGTCCACTGCTGAACTTAGGCCCCTCCCATAGATAGCCGCATAGTATTCGCCATAGTTGGCACGCAACTGTGGGTAGCGAACTAGTATAATTACAAGGTATACCATCTTAGTCCTCAGAGGTGACAACGCATCTATTGTCTTCTTTCTTTGCAGTTGGATACTAGCTACTCAACATCAGGTGGACGTTTGCCATTAAAATATTATTTTAAAAAAACATGAACTTAGATACCCTGACATCATTAAAGTATTCAAAATCCAAGTATATAGGTACAACGCAAACGCTCATAAGTACATAGGATGCTTGTTGATGATTACAATATCAATTAGTTTCACTCGATAGTTTATAGGTCAGTAACATGATATACCTATCGCATGGTGTGCGCTTGTACGTCGTTGTTTTGATAGACGAAATGGTGAGTCAATGACATTACGTCCGATGAGGAAGTTGGCGCAATCGTTATTGAATTCGGGTCGCGGTGTGTGGCACAACACATATCAGCAGAAGATGGACTATCGCCCTATTTACTGTTTTGTATGTTGTGTACGTGTAGTATAAAAAATAGAATTTTTTTTTGTTATACTTTGTGTTATAGAGCCGATGCAGATGCAAAGGTGTACCTTTTGCTAGCATCATAAACGGAGCGGAGTAAATGTGTAAAGTAATAACTATCTTTGTTTCAACAAAACATTCAATCAAATGGTGTGACATTGCGCAGATGTAAATTAGCGAATTGATTAGATAGTAAAAGAAAAAAAATTCAAATTCTGATTTATATTGTTAACTAACATTGTCTGTGCTGAGCTACAAATATTGCCGAAAAAATTATGTAAATTGACCTTCGGGTTACGGAGGAGATAGATTTCAAAGAATCGTTTTCTTGCGCCATGGGAGCTTCGCTCCATCAAAATTACACTATACTAGGACATAACCTCAAATTGACTAAAGCTGTTTCCACATAATACCAACACAAGCATTTTTTAGTCAAAGACTGGTTGAAGCATGGAGTAAGCTGCTATCAAAAGTGATGTCAGCACGAACCGTAAACCAATTCATGAAAGACAGTATCAATAACTAAAATGAAACAATTACATAATTAAAACCCGTATAATGGCGGTGTAAGATTATCCACTCCCCATATCGTCCAGTGGGTGTCGTAAGCGGCGGTGGAGGGCAGCAGGGTATTCCCAATAACGATTAAAATATAAAAAACTGCGGTTGCCAACCCACCTGCCAAGCGTGGCAACTATGGCAGATATCCCACATATGAAGCAGTCTATGGGGGAGGCCTACGTTCATATCAATGATATGTTGCAAACCCGTAACATTCATTGCTATGCAGATGACAGCACTGGTGATGCTCTTTACACCGGCCGAGCCAATATTTATCGGGAAAACGTCTCCGAGTGCCGGGACAAACTTGTGTCTGAAGTCGAGTCTTTGCTGAACAGAGTCTTGGATCCCCTCAGTTTCTCACTGACACTCCCCTTGTTGCCTCAGCCAGTATCGGAATCCTCGGCGTCGACATATATCGAGTGACGTGCAGTTTCGTGGTCAATGCGCAGATTTCTCAGAAGGAATATCACACCTAGAGCGGATTCTCATAGCACTACAAGATGCCGGATTTTCTATCAACGCCGAGAAGTGCAGTTTCTTCAAAAGATCCATCGAATACCTCGGAAATGTAGTTTCTGATGGACAAGTACGACCAAGCCCACGTAAAGTGGAAGCTCTTGTGAAAGCTCCAGTACCTAAGACGGTCAAGCAGGTGAGACAGTTCAATGGGCTGGCAGGATACTTCAGGAAATATATCCCTATAATCATCGAATGATTTTAATAGACTCTAACGGACGAAATTGAAACAAGATACAAGCAACAACTGATATAATCAGTTGTTTGAAATACTGGTCTGATAATAACTTGGAAGAATATTTGAGAAATTAAAAAATTTAGGACATGTGAAGTTTGCTAATAGATATTGTATGAACTTCCTTGTTCTAAAATTCTCGCAGAGGATTTGTGCCTGTGTGTGTATAAATTATTATTAGTAAGAATTTGTATAAAGTATCAATTGATTAAAATAGCTAACTTCTTAATTCGTGTGTTTTACATTATACCGTTTATTACACGTAAGTAGTGCTCCTACTTAACTAGTGTGTAGTGTTTACCTTAGTAAAGTTTCAGGTTCGGTGACGTCGCGCTTGCAGGAAATTTCCTAGACTGGTATAGCTCGTTCTCGTGCAGTGGCGCCCAAAAATTCAGAAAGGTTCCTTATATCTCATGTAAAGCTGTGTCACGTATGCCGCGGCATCAGTCCAAACTGTATAATAGTTTAAAGGACCGACAATGTTTATATTGTTGTACTTGTCCTTTATACTATTATATTTTATATATTATATAATGTATATTCCTTCAGACTATTATATACTATTATACATTATAGTCTGAAGGGATTAAGAAATCATCATTCAACACCACAGCGTACCAAAATTCCACTCCTGAACTTCTTTCCTGCAAATTGCCTAGGAGGGAGAGTAATATTTCCCGTTGGAGTATTGGCAACCGTAGGTTTTTATTGTTTTGAATTGTTATCAGGAAGATGCTGCCATGTCCTGTTTAATCTCTCTCCACTCTCCTAGTGACTCCGTAAGAGATTCCACTAGGTCATATCATCTCGAAGTTGTTGACAGAGGGAAATGGAACAGGTATAAGAAATAGAATTTGGTTTTGTTGCCTTGGATTTTAACTAAACTTGTATTTGTATTGCTCAGAAAATTACTGCGTTTTCTTTGCTGAGCTAAACGGATCTTGCATGATCCTAGATTCGATAATTGATTCAACTTTCTACCACACAAATTATGTTTTCGTGATTAAACATTTTCGTGTCTACAAGACTGCATTCAAACCATTCTTCGAAATCTTTTGTCACATTTTTATACGTAAAAATCCAGTTTGCTCTTCACACATGATAAGTGGCCAATGTACTAAACGAACATCTGCATCAAACTCCGAACAAAGGAAGCTTCATAATGTCACCCATGGGTCTCTAATTGGATTGCACCAGACCGAGCCTCTTATCTAATCTTATCAGATTCCACTAGGTCATATCATCTCGAAGTTGTTGACAGAGGGAAATGGAACAGGTATAAGAAATAGAATTTGGTTTTGTTGCCTTGGATTTTAACTAAACTTGTATTTATATTGCTCAGAAAATTACTGCGTTTTCTTTGCTGAGCTAAACGGATCATATTGGCTCACTGTACCATTCAAACAGGTACACATTAGTTTATGTAGTGCTGCTTGGGCTAGAAGGTACGTTTTTATACGTGGTAGAGCCATGCTGCAGTTATATTAGTAGTATAGTTGTAGCACGAATGGGTTGGCTCGACCGGGGATTGACCACGCTCTCATAGAATACCAGCGTAAAATAGTAGCTTAATGCTGCTGTGTTTCGTATGGTGAGTGTAGAGAACCGGAGACCCTTCTTACTGGAATCGACGCATTCTATCTTAGTCCTCACGGGTGACAACGCATCTGCATTTTGATTCGTAATCGAGGATAGATGTAGATGTCTATGGACCACAGCATCTACTTACCATCAGGTGGACTGTGTGCTCGTTTGTCACTTTATTCTATAAAAAAGTAGTATTTACACGGGCGGCCTTTTTCTTTACCGACCCATTAAATTCCACTGCTGGATATGGGACTCTCCAGTTCTCCCGGGATATCCATTAATCCATGGAGAAGATTTTCCTTTCATCGTCACCATTGGTAGAAGGATTTACGATCGCAGTGCCAGACACCTCACAGCTTTTACGCTGCTGCCAATTGCCGGTCTGGGTATTATACCTCTCACGTTAACAAGATGGTTATACTGCAAGCTATAATATTTATCTGGCGTTTCATATTGTCAACTCTAACGACACCCACGGGATGAAATTGGTTGTAGAATTCTCTTACACGGTTCCTAGACAGAAAGCCTACCCCCTTTTAAACTGACTGCTAACTGCCTTTTTTATAGAATACGAGTGACGATCGAGTACACAGTCCACTCGTAAGTGGATGCTGTGGCCCATAGACATCTACATTTTGTCCCCGATTGAGAATCAAAATGCAGATGCTTTGCCACCCCTGAAGACGAGGATGCCTCATTTACAGTAAAAAGTGTCTCCGGTTCCCTATATTTACCACAAAAAATAGGAGCATCAAGCTGTTATTTTACGCTGGCATTCCCTAAGAGCGTGGTCCTACCCCAGTCGAGCCTATGCATGCTACAACAGTAATATAGCTGAGATCAAGGCCTTTCATGTTTTACAGAAACAAATCAAGCGTGTCATAGCTCTACGGCTATTAATTGAATACGAGCTTGCGACACGATACTTCTGCAACATGACAGCAGATGTATCGAATACTCCGTGTAGTTGAGCACATCAGCGCTAAAGCTGATTAATGTAAATGACGCGACGGCCTCGTCGGGAATTATTGTTCTATTACGGATGTGGTTATAATACTTTTAGGTGTTTGTCTGGACAAAACGTGAAATTTCAGGGTGATATTTTCTTATAATAATAAGGGTGACAAACAAACAGTCCACCTGATAGTAAGTGGGTGTTACGGCTTATAAACACCTATATCTTTTCTCGGTTGAGAATCAAAATGCAGATGAACCCCTGAGTACTACGATCTCGTTAGCATAAAAAAGTTTCTCCGGTTCTCTACACTGACCGTATGAGACACAGCAGCATTAAGCTGCTATTTCAAGCTGGTATTCTATGAGAGCGTGGTCCTTCCTCAGTCGAGCTGACTCATTGGTGCTGCAGCCAGCAATAAGGTACCGGGTTCGAATCCCGGCTCGGGCCGAATTTAAAAATTGGATTTTTCTGTCGAAAAATTCTCGGTAGCTGGGGGTGATGAAGTTGGCGATGTTTCACCACCATGCTTTGGAAATCACGTAAAGCCGTTGGTTCTGGTCTTAATTTCTCATCGGTCAAGTGGCATTGCCGTTCCATCGACCTTTGAGAGTGAGGGGTATCGGGAGTGTGCACCTGTGCTTGCGCATACACTGGGGCACTATAATCCTGTTCTGCGCTGATGGCTAGTCTTTTGGAGACTGGCCACAGCGGCCAAAATTTGGTAGGGGTACATTATTATATATTATTATATTATGCAACTATACAAAAGTATTTCTTATAATGTGTAATATAAAATTATTGTGTGGTATTTATTCTACAAGCCGCTTTGCAAATATATTAAATTAGCGTATTTTGTAATTTAGAAGTTCATACGCGGAATTGTACATAGGTAAAATAACCTATCTTCCCTTTCTCCTGCTTAATAGCCATTTTTTACCATAATTATTGGCAAGCAGTAAAATTTTGCTGTATGAAATGTTAAGGTCCATTAAATTTAAGTAATAGAGTTTTTATCCTCCTCCTACCTCCATACGATACGATATTACTGCATTTTCCAATCTTTCGCTAGCGATAAACGGAAATCCGACAAAAACGATACAATTGGTGCACCTACACGTGCCGCAACACCTCTCATCCATGAAGAAACTGTGCCCGAGTACGTTGACCCTCCGAGGAGCAACCGTTGGGCAACCGCCCGGTCAAGGCCGCGCGTCTTGTTGCTCCACATCGGCTGATGAAAGTGGGCCTTTTGCCTACCTTCCACTGGCCGTGCGACGTTTATGGTGTTGTTTTATACCGTCCTTGTATGGTGAAGTCTTAAGATAGCTTATTACAAACGATCTGAATCGCCTGAAGACCCTCTAGGTAAACACAAATATAAAAATATTCAAGTTATACCACCACAACTAAAATGATATTTAACTATAATTATTTTGAATAATTAATAATAGGTTTGAGCATGTCTTAATTTTTTCGACTAAACTCGATGCTTCGCGACGTTCGTGTTGAAAATTAAAAAAAAAGTAAAATATCCGAATCGAATATCCGAAAAAGTACCTATGTAATTTTTACTTTTTGCAATTTGTAGCCGTAAACGTCCGATTTAATCCAATCAATCCATCCATTACAGCCCTTTAAACAAAGGCCTCCCACATAGTACGTTTCATAGTCGAGATTTTGCCATAGTTACCACGTTTGGCAGGCGGGTTGCTTACTGCAGTTTCTTACCATTTTGAGTTGTTATCAGTAAGACGCTGCCGCCCATCTCAATTACCGATATAATCAGCATGACAAAAAGTATTTCAATCTTATGAATAGTAAGTACAACTGTTACCTAACCAATATCTTTAAATAAAGTAAATCTTTTGTTATAATTGTTATCAAAGAAATTTCATGTCTATGGCAAACATATAGACATCCGTCCAGTTGTTTAAACGTGAAGTGATTGCTGTTCATTAAAACATGACTATTCAATCTAGCCGCCATGAGCGAACCCAGAACGAAGTGCGACAATTGGCACAGGCTATAAATAAAAACAAAAGATCAATTTTGGCGGACGCTGCGTCGTCGACCTTATGAGGCAAACACCTCTACAAAGAATCGATCGATAATGTTTTGTTACTGTGCTCAAGCAATTATGAAGGCGAGTCTAAAATTGCTTTTCCATTGCAAATATTTTCTAGTATAATTTTCCACGCGTATGACAATAATATGGTATAATAGCTTTGCAGCTATAGTGTGGTGGTAGAGCAAATGGGCTGACTCGGCACCTCGGCGGACGAGGGACCACACTCTCACAGAATACCAGCGTAACATATCGCGCTATATGTTGAAGTGAGTATAGCGTTAATATGGTGAGTGTATAGAACCGGACTCCTTTTACTGATAACGAGGCATTCCATTCCTCAGGGGTTACAACTTAAAACGCATCTGCATTTTGGTTCTTAACAGAGGATAGATGTAGCTGTCTATGGGCTACGGGCCACAGCATTAACTTACCGTCAGATGGTCGTTTGCTCGTTTGTCATCTTCACACTTATTCAAAAAAATACGTTTCCTTGTTTTATTTTATTGATCACGATCACACTGTTTAAAAAATAATGTTCGGAGAATCAGGACCTTCGCGGAAATAATTAGAAACGCGCAGGCAGTGCCACGAAAGAACGTACACATATTATATGCGTGCACTGCTACGTGCCCTGCGTCACGAATGTTGTGCACACACGGAAAAAAATCGGATGTCGTATCGAACACATGATTAACGTACCTATCTATTTGTTCTTTACAAGGTTGGAGCAAATCCAAAAAAATTGACAATATAAAACGCACAAGAGGCGATTGATATCTAAAGGACAATGGCGAACTCTTAAACATTGTTGACATTTTTCTTGCGTTTACAAATGAAAAATATGTAAAAATATAGAATATGAAATCCTGAATAATTTTTCTTCAATCATCTACTCCAGGAAGTCAGGAATTAAAGATATTCCAGTTTAAACTTGGCTGTATGGTGTAAGAATTTTGTCTATTAAAATTGGCAAATCGTTCAACAACAACTAGTAAATATAGTTTTCAATTATGCTTATATAGAGTTGTATTGGAATTTATATATGTTGAAAATAATTTACTACCTATCTTTTATCTAATTAAGTTTAAGCCTATATATATATATATATATATATATATATATATATATATATATATATATATATATATATATATATACATTAACTCTAAATCTAATTAAGTTTAAGCCTATATATATATATATATATATATAGTACATGGGCTTAAACTTAATTAGATAAAACATAGGTAGTAAATTATTTTATTGTTATCTGTAACATGACATAAGTAAGCGTTTAGTAATGCCATCAAAAATTTTTTTGCCATTGTCATGTATGTAGTCTTGTATCGGAGGTAATTTTTTGTTAAAGAAACTGCTGCCTATGTTGCCTTCCACTGAGATCTTCCATCCAGACAAGAAACAAATTGTTTTGCTAGAGGTGTTTCAACTGAATTGAAATGGCAGATACAACCTGTATCTGTAACATAATACGAGTATGCAAGAGACATAGACAACACGTTCGCCGTTGATGTAAATTTCAGAGTACGCGAGCAATCCGGGTTCGATCTCCGCCGGCACCAATGAAATGTAAACGCGCCTGGCGGTGAACGAAAATATATTATTTCTAGTGATATGTTAAGTTCACCAACATACTGATATTTAGGATCGAAGTTTTCTTAGTTTATAAAAATGTATTCTAGCGTTTCGCCTCGAGAATCGCGATGTTACCCGCGTCCAAATTGTAATTTCCTCATGATCCATTTTTATTATTATATTAAGATATTATTAAGATCGCATAATCCAGAGAGATTAAGCTATCAAATGATTGATAATACTTAATCACAGCTTTTAAGTTAGACTAAGGTCTTTAATTATAAACTGAGGCCTAAAATAATAATTTAATGATTTTTGTTCATACAAATACGAACTATTTCACGTTTTAGGTTTTTAATTTCCCAAAATACTTCCTTAGCGGGGTTCCTACGTCATCAAAAGCAGTTTCTGATCAAATTTTAAATATCTACGTCTAACGGTGTGCGTTGATAAATATGAAGAGAGACTCAAGACATCTTTTATGCTAGTATATAATATTATTATATAAAGTTGCAGCCTATATATGTCCGACTGCTGGGCACCTCTCAATTCTGAGGGGGTTCCGTTCGGTACCCCAATACGTGTTGGCGAACTTCACGTCTTCGAATTTTTTTTCTCAGACATGCATGTTTCCTCACGATGTTTTCCTTCTTCTCCGCCGAGCACGTGATAAAACAGCACTTAAAATTTCAATTAACAATTTTATTGGTGCCGCGGTATTATTATAGACAAAATGATGTCATACAATCTATCGTTTATTCTAAACAAATTGAACTACTTGCGAGTCTCTTGACTAAGTGATAAATATACGATGATCGTGATGAGTGCGTTGATATAGTTTATATTATTATTCTTTTTCCGTACCTAGAACTGAATACCTCACGATATTTGTTTTTTTTTTAAAGAACAAGGCTAACAAACGAGCACACAGTCCTCCTGGTGGTAGGTAAGTTGATTCTTTGGCCCATAGACATCTACATCTATCCTTGAATAAGAATCAAAATGCAGATGCGCTATCACACCTGATGACGAAAATGGAATGCCTTGTTTCCATTAAAAAGAGTCTCCGGTTCTCTACACTTACCACAGGAAACAACAGCATGTTTGATGTCCGTTATAGCGGTTTGTCTATGCAGTCATTCAGGACAATGACTCCTATGATTGCAGATAAGGACTTGCACTATCGGCATCCTCTCTTGTATAACTTATGACACAATTAGTAATTTATTCTGTGATTTCTGTATTCACGACCAAATGCACGCGGGTACCTTTTCATATCTTTCTGTTGTGCGTTTGTCCCAGGTTCGTTCTACGTTCACATTTTAGTATTATGCTTTTAGAGCCGCGGTGTAGCAGGGACAAGGCGGTCATCTTAAATTTTCTAGGCAAACCAGGCAAATCTGGTTTCACACATATGCATACATAAACGTTAATGCCTGTCTCCCGGAGAGGTAGGCAGACTACGGACTTCCACTTGATACGATCCTGACACACCTCTCTTTCTTCTTTCACTTTTAAATAAAACATTACCCCCACACTAGGATTTTCACCTGTATAAAGCAGTTTATTTACATAAATTTCACAAGGACAAACACATCCAGAACCGTAACAATTATTTGTAGGCCATATTAATACTTTATCCGTGCGAGATTCATACTAGCGGACCCCAACGCTGCAATTCATTGCTAAACCAACCAAAAAATAAAACAGCCACACATATATGCTTGTCAGTTAAAGGTAATCTTAATTTGGTAAATCTTAAATATTTCGCCAATTTGGTCTTTGGTGTTTGAGATAATGTTTTTTTTTATATGAGAAGGGGCAAACGAGCCTGCAGCTCACCCGGTGGTAAGTGAATAAATACCGCCGCCGATTAACAACTGCAACAACACGGGAACTGCAGGTGCGTGGCCGGCCTTTAAAAAAGAGTAGGCTCTTTTCTTCAAGGTCCCTAAGTCGTATCGGTCACTCCTAAACTACTTAACCGATTTTAATCAAATTTGCACACCGTTGCCGTTTGGTCCAACTTGAGAGATAGCATAGTTTTTTTCCCATGAGTGATCCACAATTTTTTGTTGCTAATTAAATTTAAGGATTGTTAATAGGACATGACAAAGGGTCGTCGAAAAGGGCAGAACAACGTCTGCCTGGCAAGCTCATCATTAGGACTAGGTTTCTAAATGTTTTCCTTAAGACGACACATCGAAAAGGCTATCGCCGTACTGATTCGAGTGAATACATAATTTCTATAAAAACTTGAAAAAACGCCGTCATAAGGTCTAAAATTGCTTAGCGCCCGCGACGAATATAACCGCTTAGAAATTCTCGGAAACTTTAAAATAATTTTTATAAAAATTATTGTTTTAAGTAATCAAAATAATGAGCAAGTAAATTACGAATATTGATGTTATGAATATATTTGAGTGATTTCCAAGCATGCAGATTAAGTAATTTCGTTGTAATTTCAAATATAATGATTTTTGGAGGCGTTTTCGCAAATAATTACGATCGAGTCAAAATTATACAATCGTGTTTTTGAACTATCAAATTCAAGATAAAGACATAAATTTACCTATATCAAAATTTCACTTTCCTTAGTGGTGTCATAGTCTTTATACTATTCGATGAAAGGAGGTGCATTTTTTCACGGTGTCGCCTTAACACTTAAATTAGTTTTTAGGGTTTCATCGTCTTGCAAGCGGGACCTTTGAGTCAAAATTTATTTATGTTCGTATTTCCTTATGTGTCATTGAATGGATGAAATACAAGAGGTAAAATTAAAAATTTTGTGCAACCGACTTCAGTATAATTGAAATGAGAACAACAGTCAATTAAATACGCATTATCAAGGATAACTCAAAGCCTACAAGTCAGATCTTGATTAAATTTATATGGGACCACACGAGAAATACCAGCTTTCTGATTAAAAAAAAAAGAATCATCAAAATCAGTTCACCCGGAGAAAAGTTCTAAGGTAACACATTTCATTCATTTTATAAGTCGGTAATAAAACTGTAGTCGGATATTTTTATTTTATTTACATCGCATTCAAGATAAGAAAATAATTGTATTTCGTGTTCGTAATTTACATGTGTGCATTACAAGCGTTTTAAACAACTACTACTAGGTGGTAGAACTCGTTATCCACCTTGGGTTCCGTCTTGGGCAGCACCACCCTTTTCCCATCTATTCTGCCAAGTAAAAGCTGCTTGCACCGATGTGTTCCACACCGAAGTTTATGGGGAGCTATTGTAATGATAGGCTGAGAGGCATTTTATCTTTTATTTTCTTATCTTTGTCCTTTGTGTGTTTAATCTTTAACTTAAAGTGGTGTTAACACATCCTTAGCCTTTTTTGATTTAAGTTAGTTGCAAATGTCTATGGGTTGAAGAGTCGTGTTAGTTCAGGAGCCAAGCGCTCGATTGAATTTCACAGTACACAAGCAATCCGTGTTCGAACCCCGCTGCCAATTGCCGCCGCTGCGAATTGTTTATTGCAATTTTAAGTGCTGATTTACCACGTGTTCAGCGGTGAAGGGAAACATCGTGAGGAAACCTACATGCCTGCATCTTAGATATGAAAAAGAAAAGTGTGAAAATCGCCAACACGCATTGGGGCAGCGCGGCGGACGTTTCCTTGCCCTAAAACCCTCTCAGAAGTTAGAGGAGGCTTGTGACCAGCCGTAGGACATATATATAGGCTGTAACTTTAAATTTATGGGTTGAATAAGCCACTTAACACCGGGTGGATTGTTAGATGTTAGTTAGCAAGTCACTTCTGACAACGAATACGGGAACTGCTTACATTTAGCTCGAAAAACAGACTGATTGACTACTGAATCAATTTTTTCATCATCATAATCATCATTATAGTATGATGATAATGATGCGCGCAACATTTGAATTAGCTAAAGAGTTATCAACACGATGTAGTTGTTGAACATGACAAACTAGAATGAATGAAATAAAAATAATTTGTCTATATGCGCTATGTTTATTCTTGTTGGAGATTTATGGTTGTAACCTTAAAGATCTTAACTTCTACTATGTTACAAAAAGATACAAACTTATTATTGCCTGTATCACTTATAGTTTCTCAGAAATAACCAATGATACCAAACTTTAAATATAAAATTATACAATTTTCTTCGTTGAATTTGATAAGAATATTTTAGTTTTAGTATTGTGACCTTTATCTGCAAATAAATGTAAATAAATAAGCGAGATACCACCAACCCACTGACTCATCACGAGATCTACAAAACTATATGCCCGATCGACTTGTATGTACTGTTTCCTCGACGTAGACACGCTAAGAATGAATTTTGGAAAATTTAACCCCATGAGGGGGTGAAATAGTGTGTTATAACTTATATATATTTATTTAGAATTGAGATATTTAGATATTTAAAACATTTATATATATATATATATATATATATATATATATATATATATATATATATCGTATACAATGACTCAGCAAGTCGACGACGAACCGACGATAGACAACTTAATTTCTGTAACTCGAAACTCTTTCAACATGTTGATCTGCAAAGTGAGACAATATCACGTCAAATACTTACGAAGGGCAATGTAGATTGTTACTGCAATATTAACTGAAATAAAGACGTTATGGTCGGAGGTTATTGCGCAGTTAAGCGGCTAGACTTCCGACGCATTCAACAGATGAGACGGATCAATTCATCCCGGCTAGACGTAACGGGTGACCAGGCTTTTTACACTTAGAATTGGAATATGTTAATGTTTTCTAGATTCAATATATTTTTTAGTTTCTAGATCTTTGCACTTTTTGTTATATATCGTATGTATCCAAAGATATTCTAAATAATCTTATTATACTCGTAATACGTATCACACGTGTTAAAAGGGTTGAGGCAACAATATTCAAAATATTTCACATAATAGACATTCGAAAGTGTTTTGTGCAAATCTTCTCAGCTTAGGCTAACTTGATCGCCTTACGTTTATAAAAAGTAACAGTTGTCAGGCACATTTGCCCACTAGTGGTGTAATGATCTGTTAATGATGTGTAATTTTATGAATATTTTAGCAGCGTTTTGGCGAGAACTTGATGCTTAAACTCGACTCGCCGTCGTGATGCTGTTCCTGTATTATAACTTAAAGTAGATTTTGATATAAAAATGGTGCAATTTTGAGTATTAAATTAATGTCAGCACATGTGAACTATTAGTGGTATCGATGAAACTAGTGTTGCGATAGTGATAAGAACCTCAAGGTAAATATGTCTGCTTAGACGTCTTGAGATACTATCCTTCGAAATCTCCCAAAGACTTCGCAGTGTGACGCATTAACACATTGTGTTGAGGTTTTAAAACAAGTTATTATTAAAGGTTATAACTTATTACTAGACACTGGCTAAGGCCGCGGTTCCACCTACAAGAACACTTATGGAAGTTTGGCATAAGTTTTTTGCAATACTGTTTATATATCGAATGAATTCTTGCAATTTTTTTCTTTGTATTTATATCTCGAGAGAAGCTCGTGAATAATTCAATCGCAACTTATAACATAGATTACACACAATAGGTACAGATGTCGCGAAGGCTATGACAATTTAGTTCAGAATATTGTTGCAGATGTTAACGCGGCCTTTGAATTTATTTGACATAATATCCTGTTATTATCTTTTTTATATATATAAATTACGTGTCACATTGTTTTTCCGCGATGGTCTCCTAAACTACTTAACCGATTTTAATCAAATTTGCACACCGTGTGCAGTTTGGACCAACTTGAGAGATACTATAGCTTTTTTGACCATGAGTGACCCACAATTTTTTACGCGAATTTAAGTATTTTTACTAGGACATGAGAAAGGGTCGTCGAAAAGGGCAGAACAACTTCTGTAGCTAGTATATATATATATATATATATATATAACGTATCAACTATCCTTTCAGAAATGAGAGGTCAGTATCCTACTCTAATAGGGTGAAATACTCTAGGTTTCTATGAATATTTATGAATATTATGTCAAATACATTCTAAAATAATTATTAAAGGATTGAAGAAAGTTTTAATAAACTAAAATAATAAACAAAACGTTTTATTTTTGATGATACGCGGTCTAAGAGTCCATTACCAAGGAAAAATATACAATACCAAAAAAAAGTATTGTAGCTTGTTCGCGAACAAGATGTCCCGTGTTCAAAGTGGTTAATTAAATGAAACGAGACATATTTAGTTTATGACAATGTGCATCATTCTGAGTGCGTCAGGTCCGTATTCATATGAGATAGTCCTTGATCTGCTTACATCTATAGTGGCGACGTTATTTCTAAGGGAATATCATAAGTTCATCATGAAGTGAACCGAAGTACAGATGACACACTGCGTTATCTTTATATTCTTTATAATATATAAAATTCTTCTGTCCGTGTGTATGTGACTGAGCTCCTAAACGGCTGGATCGATTTTGTTAAAATTTTGTAAGTGATGAAATTGACGCGATTATGGTTTAGTAGTAATACTTTAGTTGGATATAAAATATAAATAGATTGAGTTATATTATCATCATAATCGTTACTGCCCAAAAAAATACACTGCTGAACGTAGGATTTAATAATAATAATAATAATAATATTCCACAACTATCACACAACGCCATCTAGTCCCAAGCTAAGCAGAGCTTGTGTTATGGGTACTAGACAACTGATAAACATACTTATATATTTCTAAATACATAAATATTATAGATAAATTACACCCAGACACAGAACAAATAATCGTGCTCATCACACAAACATTTGTCCTGGGTGGGAATCGAACCCACGACCTCCGGCATAGCAGTCAGGGTCACTAACCACTAGACCAACAGGCCTGTCAATTACATAACTAATATGTGCGTTGTGCATATCTCACAAGGTCGTCACTCCGTCATGTGAGAGAATACTCTACATTCTGCTATCCGGTACGAGGCTGCCACTCGAGAACCTTTTTTCCCCATTGGTTGTGGGATTTTCGAAATATTCTTTCGATTTTTTACGGTTTCATTGCCACCTTATCTTACTGATACTTTAGGCTATGAAGGTTACTCTGGGGTTATGCGCAGAATTTTTCTGCGTAATAGGAATTGGTAATGAAGACATCAGAGCCACCGACGTAGATTACATGCTGATGTTATGAAATGGAGTTTATACATATATATCCCAGTATTTGGCCAAAAAAGGTCCCTAAACCGAGCGTGACATTTTTCTCTCTTCTTCTTTCTCTTATTCTCAAAATTCTACATTTTGCAATCAAATTCCAGACTTTACATTTTGTTTAAATATTTTTCACTAGACTGAAAAAAAAACAGAATCCAGTTTTAGCCTGCCAACAATTAACATAAACTAAATTTTGTAATAAGTTTTTATTTGTTTGTGTTTGTGGTTTGTTGTATGTGTAATTATTACGGTTGTAGCACGAATCGGCTCAACCGGAACCCAGAACCACGCTCTCACATAATACCAGCGTAAAATGGCAGCCTAATGCCTACTGTGTGTGTGTTGTGTATTGCGTATGGTGAGTGTAAATAACGGGAGAGCCTCTTCAATGTAAACGAGGCATTCAATAAATTCTAGTCCTCAGAGGTCACGGCGCGTACAATGTAGTGTCTACAGGCCACAGCATCCACTTACCATCATTCTTTAGAAAATACTGAATGAGGCTTTTCGGTAGTTAAGGTTTGTCATTATTGGGGAATGCGAAAAGTATGTATCGTTTAATAATGAATATTATGTAGTACTAAGTTCAAATATTTCTTCATTATATTTTTTTAGAATAAGGGTGACATACGAGCAGCAAAACAAAATCCAACTGATGGTAAGTGGATGCTGCGGCTTAAAGACATCTACATTTACCCTCGATTGAGAATGAAAATGTAGATGCGGACCCCTGACATGAGGACTAAGATAGAATGCTCCGTTTCCAGTGTCAATGCTGTTTACATAAAACATTGTTCTTTAATTTAACAACAATAGCTTCTCAAGTTCCTCGGCTACTACCGATTGAATACCTTGCATTGAATACGCCATTATGTTTTGACTCGTGAAACAATATTATGAACGCCTTGAGAGGTAAGCACGCGAGTTTGTCACATCATGATGTAATTGTATGAGACGTGCGCTTGTGCACTGAGATTTTATTAAGAATGTCCGCCTTAGTTACATAACGTTAGCATAACGGGCAGCGGAATTCACATTTCTAAAAAAGTCCCTAATATAAAGATAAGTACCATGTCTTTATTTCCTTTCCGCAACGAGAAAATATTTATTTTATAGAATAACCGTGACGAGCCGGGGTAGCTCAGGGACTAAGCGCTCGCTATAAATTTCACACTACGCGAGAAACCCGGGTTCGATCCCCGCCGGCACCAATGAAATTGTTAATTGCAATTTTATAAGTGCTGATTTACAACGTATTTCGCGATGAAGAATGAGGAAACCTGCGTGTCTGAAAAATAAGAAAAAACATTTCGAAGACGTGTAGTTCGCTAACACTGATCGGGGCAGCGCGGCGGACATTTCCCTGTCTTAAAGCCTTCTCAGAAATGAAAGGAAGCCTGTGCCCAGCTGTGGGACGTTATAACTTTAACTTTTATAGAATAACACTAACAAATGAGCACACAGTCCACCTGATGTTAAGCGAATGCTGTGTCCCGTAAACATCTACATTTAAGAAGAAGAGCAGTCACCAAATTTGAATGAATAAAATACTTTTGTAAATTTTATCGCGTTTAATTTAACTCGTTTCGAATGCGGGGGTTTCGAGATTCAGTGTTTTATCGCACCCATAGTCGCGTGGTAACTAAGGAAACACTTCAGTTGAAGCAGTCTCGTGATTCTATTAAATTTAGACAACATCATAATCTCGACAGAGAAAGCTGCTGAATACTAACCACCTGCTGGGGCTCCTGTAACTAATGAACTTAAAATCCGTAAAAGTAATTTACTTTTACAATTACTTTGAGTGATTTTATTCAAAATGTAGTGTTCGCGTACATAAATGTATGAAATCATCATATTTGAATGTTTTTGAAGTCCATAAGCGTGAGTAATGCATTTATGCGTACAAACTATTGACTTACAATTAATTAACTTATTGCTAGTAAATAGTTTGTACAGTCGTTAGCGTGTATACTTAGCGCTGCACAATGACACTGCAAACACAATTAACTCTTCATTGGTAACAGTTTTTGATATCCGCTAATATATTGTTTAATAACTGATATGTACTTATTTATCGTGGTAATATAATGTTTCCCAGACCGAATTTCGGTCACCGCGGCTAATCTCAACGGAAGCTAAGCCATCTGCGCAGGACAGGATTATAGTGCCCAAGTGTATTCGCAAGCGCAGGCACACTCTATATACCCTCACTCTCATAATCCGATGGGACGGTAATTCGACAAGACCGGTGAGAGTTCATGCGCAGTGCTTTACGGCTTTCCGAGACACGGAGGTGACCACACCGTCAACTTCCTGAATCCGGGCTGCTACTGAGAATATCTTGACGGAAAAACACGACCCAGGATTCGAACCTGGGACTTTATGGTCAGCAATCGCGTTTACAACCGCTAGTTCATCAAGACAATCCAACAAAAGCTTCACAATACATCAATATTAAGTTCAATTAATGTCATAGTCGTAGTTACTGGTCGTATATGCACAGCATGAAAAAACAGAACCATGATCGGTCATGTATCATTACACTCGACCAGCCATTTAACACTAAAATGGATAATATTATTAAAACATATGAAATAATATAAAAGTCAAGAGAAATGGTATTCCGTGGAAATATGCGAGTCGGGAAGCTCACAACTTCCCAGCAAGTGTAGTAGTCAAGCAGTCGCTTAGAATAGTTATACAAGTTTTTTGTACTAAAAACATTTAATATACCACGTTTTCATACTTCTACATTGTCATCCGGTTAAGAACTATGTTCAAAATTTCTACATACATAAACACTCACGCCTGTCACCCAGAGGGGTAGGCAGAGACTACAGACTTCCATTTGGCACGATCCTGACACACCTCTCTTGCCTCCTTCACATTCATACACCTACGCATACATGCTCGTCGGTTAAGGGTACTCCTAATTTGGCCCGTTTTCAATAAATCGCCAATTTGGTCGATAAATTTTCGCCTAGGACGTCCCTTTCCGACTCTGCCATTCACTTCTGCACCATAAATTTTCTTTGTCACTCTTTCCGCATTCATTCTTTCCACATGACCAAACCACCGAAGCATTCCTTTCTTAATCCTGGTCACCACATCATCTTGCAAACCACACTCTTCTCTTATTACACAATTTCTTACCCTGTCATTCAGATTCAGCCCTAACATACTCCTTAACGACCGCATTTCTACTGCGTTTAGTCTACTCTCGTGCTTCTTCTGCCACACCCAACTTTCACTACCATACGTTAAAGTAGGGACTAACGCAGCATTGTGAGTTGCCATACGTGCCTTTTTCGACACATTTTGGCTCTTCACAATAGAGTGCAAGGCCCCATTTACTCTATTTCCCGCATTCACTCGTCGTTCTATATCCTTATCAATCTCCCATCCCTGCTAAATACGCAGCCCAAATATACAAACGCATCTACTTGCTCGATCAACTCCCCTTCTATTCTTATTTCACAAATCGTTTTACTTTCTTCTCTTTCGAAAACCATAACCTTCGTCTTACTTGCGTTCACTTTCATACCCCTTTCTTTTAATGATCCGTTCATTAATGTAATCATCATTTGCAGCTCGGCCGCCGACGACGCAAGAATAACTTGATCATCGGCGTACAAAAGGCATTTGACGGTTAACTCACCCATTCTTAATCCGCATTCTTCATTTTTCAAATTTTGCAAACAACTGTCCATAAATAGGTTGAACAGCCACGGGGAAGCCACACAGCCCTGTCTGACACCTTTATGGATGTCAAACCAATCCGAGTAGACCCCGTTGATCATAACACAAGCACTAGAGTCCCTATAAAGAGACTCCAATGCCTGTATCAAGCCAGCGCTCAACCCAAATGAGTTCAGTGTTTGCCATAGCAAATCCCTATCCACTCTGTCATAGGCCTTTTCCAAGTCCATGAACGCACAAAAGACCTTTTGGTTTTTGGCCAGAAACTTCTCCGCGATCATGCGCATGGAAAAGACTTGATCTGTACATCCCATTCCCTTTCTAAATCCCGCTTGCACATCCCAAATATTTCCATCAGTTTCTTTCATGACCCTTTCAATCAGTACCTTAGCATACAGTTTTCCCACAATCAAAATTTCTCCAGTCACTCAAGTCTCTCGACTTCGGAAGTCGGGAAGTGCTCGAAACTTGAGTTGCATGTTCCCATCCGGAACGTCAGACAGACAGACACACAGAGAAACAAGAAAGTGACTTATTAAAAACGTGCTAATAAAAAACCCTACTCTGCTTTAATAATGAAGCCTGTTTGCAGTTAAACCTATTTATGTTGTTAACAAAGGAGATAAAAGTCTTCGTCTTCGGGAAGTCTTAATCCTTTAGATTCTACGCAGTCAGAAAAAATAATCTACAATGTATCTCGTCGACAATGTACAATGTAACTAACGCAACAGGGTGCTGCGAGAATGTCATTTGCGGTCACGGGAGCCATCGCTGTCACGTCGTCGCCTGTAGACGCGCATACCCGCTAGATGTTCAATAATAATAACATGCACACCGACTGCATGTTGACTATATTGTCATTGGGTTGTTTATTTACCTGCAGCAGCCAATGTCCTGTGTACATGTCTGGGTTGGGAGCGGAAGCGGGAGACGTTGATAATTGGATTTTATATTTGCAGCTATCTTTAAAATTATATAATCTATATATATATATATATATATATATATATATATATATATATATATATATATATATATATATATACATATATATATATAAATGTATACATGATAAAGCCACGCCGCAGCTCTATTATGGTTGTATAATAAATAGGTCGGCCCGATCACGCTTTTACAGAATATCAGCGTAAAATAGCAGCTCAATGTAGCTGTTTCGTATGGTGAGTGTAGAGATCCCTTGTTACTAGAAATGAGGCATTTCGTCTTAGTCCCCAAGGATGACTAGGTAGGATAGATGTAGACGTCTATGGGCCCGATAGTAAGTGGATGGATGGATGGACCACTTACCATGAGGTGGCCTTTGTGCTCTTTGTCACCCTTATTCTATAAAAAAATAGCGCTCAATAAGGCGCTTGTCTGAGGAGGATGGGAAAATCTTGTAAGGAATCCGTAATATCGCGAAGAAACAGAAACAGAAACTTTTTTATTCAATATAGATTGTAAACAATACTTATTGAAAGTCACTTTTTTCATTTACCACTGGTTCGCTAAAAACACCACTGTCTTGGGAAGAACCAGCAAGAAACCCAGCGCGACTATTTTTTTCTTTCAATTAGTAGCCTACAATCATGTACGTTATAACTAACAACAAAAAACAAATTAGAAATAGCTTGGTAGCGATCACCCTTTCCAGGGGTTATTATCATCCATAAATCCATATAGTTACCTAATAATGAGAGACACACAGACGGTATCTATACAAACACGACACGTGTCTCACGTATAGTGAATAATTTTGATTATATTTTAATTGAGTATTAAAATATCAAGTCATGTTTTTATAACAGTTTATAAAATGAACAGTTGCCGGTATATAAACAGGAAATTTTATATAGTAATAAAAAATAATTGAAAATTTAGAGAAGGGAACTACTTATTTTTAAGATTAACCTGAGAGGTGATCGCTACCAAGCTATTTGGAATTTGTTTTGTGTTCTTAATTATTGTGTAACTTTAATAATTGTAAACTATTCTTTATTCAAAAATAGAATGTACCCCGCTGGGTTTCTTGCTGGCTCTTCCCAGGACAGAGGACTCTTCGAACCATACCACTGGTTAATAAAACATAGCATTATCACTTTTAATAAGTATCTCCTATGTACACTTAAATACTAAATAACGAGTTAAATCTATAGTAGAATATGTCCAACAGGCGGTCTATAACTTTTGCGTACAGAACTAATGTAAACAATAGTTTAAATAGAGGGGGGGGGAGCATACTAAATAAAAATAGATAAATATGAAAATACATATAAATAAAGATAAGTGAAAATTATATATAATATGATGTAATAGATTAAATGAAAAAGTAATTTGTAAGTTCCAAGTAATACGACGATTTAACGAGACTTTTCAAACAGTGAAGAGATTTAGCACGACGAATGTGGAGAGGTAAAGAGTCCCACAAACGCACAGCTGTTACAGTAAAGGATTTCTTAAAAAAAGGAGGAAGAATGCAAGGGAGTAGTGAGAGAAAGATTGACAGAGGATCGAAGGAACCCATTATGGGTAAGGGAAAGATATTGTGAACGGTCTTTTAAATAATGAAGAGTGGAAGCAAATAGCAAGCAGTGGGTAGCAAATATCGGCGTAGTCAAGGATAGGCAGAAGTAGAGACTGAGCGAGCGTAACCTTAGTTACTGTGGGAAAAAAATTACGTAATCTACGTACCCTTTACGTTTTACGTTAAACTGTGAGGCCCAAGACATGCAGCAGTAAGGCATTATAGTGCAGTCTACTATAATAGGAGGTACGGGAGATCAGTAAATTTGTCTTTAATAAACTCGGTTTCAAAAAAAGAAAATATTATCTATCAACATCAATACGTGTACTCTTTTTTATTTATTAAATTAAAATTTAGGCTTCACTTGTCTCAAAATAAGGATATTTTTATCTCATAGATAATAAATACATAGATTGCCGAAAATTTACACAAACAGTAAATTTGTAGTGTACAGCCCGACAAAATCGTTTAGATAGGTGTATATATTTTTTATATATAGAAGAGGGGGCAAACGAGCATGCGGCTCACCTGATGTTAAGTGACTACCGCCGCCTATGATCAACCGCAACACCAGGTCAATTGCAGGTGCGTTGCCGGCCCTTTAGAAAGGAGTAAGCTCTTTTCTTGAAGGTCCCCAGGTCGTATCGGTCCGGAAACATCGCTGGTGGTAAACTATTCCACAGAGAGGTTGTACGCGGAAGAACACTCCTTTTAAACGTACAGTGGTGGACCGCCAAGCATTCAGATGGTGTGGATGGTATCGGGACGTTTGCCGCGTAGTGCGTTCACGAAATTTGGCGGCTGGGATTAATCCGAACAATTCCTCAGAGCACTCTCCATGGTATATGCGAAAGAAAATGCAGAGATGCAACATCTCTTCGCAGTGCCAGTGAATCGAGCCGATCGAAAAGCACTCGGTCGTCGACGATTCGAGCCGCTCTGCGCTGGATGCGGTCAAGCTGGTTCTGGGGAGCTCCAGCTCAGAGATGGGAACAGTATTCCATGTGCGGCCGAACCTGCGCCTTGTAAAGTTGCAAGCGGTGTGCCGGCATGAAATACTGTCCCGCTCTGCTGAGCACGCCAAGCTTTTTAGAGGCCAATTTGGCCTTCTCTTCCAAGTGACCACAAAACTGCACGTCACTCGATATGTCGACGCCGAGGATTCCGATACTGGCTGAGGCAACAAGGGGAGTGCCTTGAAACTGAGGAGATACGACAAAGGGGTTCTTTTTAGCGGTTAACGCGCAAACTTGTGTCTTCTGGGGGTTAAACTGGACTAGATTTAGTCGCCCCCAATCCAAGACTCTGTTCAGCAATGACTCGACTTGAGATACAAGTTTGTCCCGGCACTCGGAGACGTTTTCCCGAGAAATATTGGCTCGGCCGGTGTAAAGAGCATCACCAGTGCTGTCACCTGCATAGCAATGAATGTTACGGGTTTGCAACATATCATTGATATGCAGAAGAAACAGCGTTGGCGATAGCACGCAGCCTTGTGGAACACCAGCATTAATAGGCTTGCAATCGGAGCTTGCACCGTCTACAACGACCTTGATGCTCCGATCTGCAAGAAAGCTGGTGATCCAATCGCACAGTTTCTCGGGAAGCCCATAGGAAGGGAGCTTCGAAAGAAGCGGTTTGTGCCAAACCCGATCGAAGGCCTTCGCAATGTCCAAACTAACGGCCAATACCTCCCCCTTGGACTCTACTGCCTCCGCCCATCTGTGAGTTAGGTAGACCAGAAGATCACCAGCTGACCGACCACGGCGAAAACCGTATTGGCGGTCACTAATCAGTTGGTGACCCTCAAGGTACCTCATGAGCTGGCAGTTTACAATGGACTCCATTGTTTTGGAGAACAAGGAGGTGATGGTGATAGGCCGGTAGTTGGATGGGTCTGAGCGGTCGCCTTTTTTAGGGATCGGATGGACGAAAGCCGTCTTCCATGATTTTGGGACTACGCCTAGGGAGTGGGAGTACCGGAAAAGACGCGTTAAAACCGGTGCCAACTCTGGAGCACACGTCCTCAGCACAATTGGGGGATTCCGTCAGGCCCACTCGACTTGTGGATGTCCAGGGAGAGGAGTGCTTTGCGAACCGAGCGCTGTGTGAACTGCACTTTCGCCATGGAGGACTCACACCGCGGGATGGTGGGCGACGTACTCCCCCCGTCATCGAGAGTCGAGTTGGATGCAAAGAAAGAGCCTAGAAGATCGGCTTTCTCCTTTGCGGTATGGGCTAGTGACTCGTCCTCCCTGTGCAGAGATGGAAGAGATGGCTGACAGAAATTCCCCTGGACAGTCTTGGCGAGAGACCAGAATGTACGGGTTCCAGAATGAAGGCGAACTAGTTTCTCGCCAATTCTGCCTATGTGTTCTGACTTTGCCTTGGCAATGACTTTTTTGAAGGACCTAGAGGCGGAATTATACTTCTTTTTTAGAGTCCTGCTTATAGCATGATGCTATTTTGCAGGGGCGACCAAACCATGATAGAGATTTGCCTCCTATGGGCACCACATAGGAAGGAATAAAAAGTTCCATACCCTGAAGTACCACATCAGCGACAGAATCCGCAACAACGTTGGGATCGTCCGGCGAGAAGCAAACCCGCCCCCAAGGGTAGGATGCAAAGAAAGACCGCATCCCATCCCAATCGGCTGACCTATAGTGCAAAACACGGCGGCAGCCTGCAGAATGCAACTGCGATTTCAGCGTGAGTGGCACCACACTCCGGACAAGACAATGGTCCAAGGAGCCTAAAGGGGCGTCGACGGAAATCTGATATTCGTCCGGGTGAGTGGTCAGCAGAAGGTCCAACAGGGAAGGTGCATGATCCTCCACATCTGGAATCCGCGTAGGCGAAGTAACCAGTTGTGTCAGACCGTATGCCAAGGCAAAATCATGAACAGATCTCCCCGCATGATCGATTAAACGTGAACCAAGCCATTCGGCGTAATTGGCGTTAAAGTCGCCGAGGATCACGATCTCTGCGGAGGGGATCTGCTGTAGCAACGAATCTGTAGCCATTTGAACGTGGTCGAAGAGTCGGTCTGTTTCGGCATTACCGTTATGGGACCTATAGCGGATGGTCGTCGCTTTCTACGCGTTGCCAAAGGATGGACAGGTCCGAACCTTTAAGTCTGCCGAGGCGTCGAGAACAGATGTCCTCTCTGATGTAAACGCAAACTCCAGCCCGAGGTACAAAGGAGTGTTCCAGTTTGTACCCCGGGTAGGAGAGATACGAGACATCAGCCGGAGAGGACACCTGCGTCTCGGTTAGAAAGTGCAGAGCCGTCCTCACCGTCTCGAGATGGTAGTGGACGGCGTTTAGGTTAGAGTGAAGTCCCCTGATATTGCAAAAATTCACGGACAGCGTGGCAGAGGTCGCCTTGGTCTTGTTGCTCCGTTTTCCCCGAGCAGTTGTAGTCTTGAGCGGAATTTCGCTCCCCCCTCCTCCAGAATACGCGGAGCAGCCTGAGCACCCACGTTTAGAAGTGAAGAAACATGGTCGTGGAAGCTCAGCGAGGGATTCTCCAGGGGTTCTGGTATTTTCCTGGGGTAGTCTATTATCATTTAATTCCGCTACCATGTTGGAGGGGGGGGGGGGGGATTTGGGCCTCCGGCCACCTGCACTCACCAGACGAAACGCGGAAGCAGAGCTTCCACTTTACGCCGGTATTCTGTGAGGTCGTGGTACTACCCCGGCTCGAGCCGGCCCATACGTGCATCAGCAAAGCTGCCGCGTGGCTCTACCACTGTTAAATAACCAAATGACGTTAACCAGGTTAAATAACCAATAAATTTTATACCTAGGAAAAATTTTTCTGGCTAACTTGACAATGTGTGGCTTGCTCAGGGTTGATAGAAAGACACTAACAACGCCCTCATTTACCCTATAAATTTTTGTGTCGGGTTATATTTTAATAAAATAGAAAAAAGATTGAATAGCGTAAGCGAATATGACCGACGGCTTTCGTCACGGGAGCCCCCGTGACAATGGGCACGGACCCCGTGTGCCCTTATGGTACAGACGATACTCGTCTACGGTACAAATTATTACTTATGGGGTTAATTAGAATTGCAAACAGAAGAAAAATCAACACGCCACCTTGTGGTGTACCAGCCGCTGTAGTAGTCCGGGTGAAAAAAACATCTTACACCTGAATACGCTGTTGGCGACCAAACGAGTTACTTCGCAACCAGTCAAGTACAGTTGGAGATATGTTGAGAGAGCGCAGGATGCCTAAAGCTATTAAAATCTACAGTATTAAATGCTATTACTAAAATCAAACAACGTAAGAATGGTAAGCCCTTGCTTTTTCCATACCATACCCAATATCATCGGTGATTTGTAAAAGTGCAGTAGCCGTACTCGTATGGCCAGGACGGAAACCGGATTGCAAAGGATTTAAATGATTCTATATTAAATAAAAAAGGATACTAATTTATAACAAAAATACGAAATTGATAAATTTGGCTTTATAGGTTGAAGGCATGATAAAAAAGTCATTACTCTACAAGAGTTGTGGTGAAACGACAAAGCTGATTTTCAGTAATGACCAAATTGTGTTTTAATAAATATTGAGCCACTGTTCATTAAAAATAGTATTTTCGTTGGTAGTAGTGCTCGTCCTCGGTAAGGGTAATTATAAACGATGAAAGAAATCAAATTTAACATTGAGGAATAGGTATTAGGTACAGTATAAGCGAGCAAAGATAATAGAGAATGAGGCATAGATAGTTATAGGCAAATAAAACGCAGTAATTAATTTACTTTGGGTATAAAACAGTATATCCTGTTGTATTTTTGTTATAATACGTTCGACGTGTGTTACAGTGCAATTGTTTTTTTTGTTTTGTTAAACATAATTCTTTGTATTAAAAATATAATTAAACTAAGTGCGAACGAAGTTTATATAAAAAGAAATATTTCACCAGAGTTCTAGCCTCTCGTCTGTGAGGTGGCAGATATCAGCCAGAACAAAAAGCCGCGTCTGTGGCCTGGCTGAATTCTGCCATTACTATACGGTCGTATTTCGCGGCAAAACTCGTATGTTTATTAACCTTTCTCAGTGCAATAAGATTCACGATCTTGTTCACTATGAATTTGGCTGATACATTAATACTTGCAATGTCTAAAGAACCTTAAAATGTGGAGGTCACTCTTGTATACCCTCAGATTAGTTGGTTTAAAATGAAAATTATAAACATTGTTTTGCTAAAAAATTTGTATGAAGAGCATTGGTTTTTTGTGATAGATCTGTTAAAATATGTACTGTTGATGTAATTAAATGCTTATTATAATTAAATATTTTTTATTTTTTACATATAAATAAATATAGGTAATAAAAATAATTATATAATAATAGATTTATTATATAGTTGTATGATGTAGAAATGGAACAGAAACTAATTCTGAGTAATGGACAAAGAAAATACCTAAAACCTTAATTTAAAATAGAACTGTAGACATTAAAATAGAACTGTAGTCACATCTGTGATTTGGCTGAATTCAGCCACATCACAGGCGTGACAGTTTCCATTTTGATTTCCTCACAGATGAGAGGCTAGTTAGCTGTAATTGTAATTCTTGAGCATATGTAATATTTATAACTCTCTGTATGTTCAACCGCAATAGCTCGAAACTAATTGCAGTGTCAGAAACAAAGACAATGGCAACTAGAGTTTCTGTTTCTGACACTGAATCGCGAAAAACAATTTGTGTTTTGTACGGATATTTTCTCCGGCTTGAATTTGAACATCGCTTTGAAGAGCTGTTGTTCTCTGGTCAAAATGTTAACGCGGTCGCTAAAGTAATAAAATAATTGACATAAGGCGTTCCGATTTTTTTTTGTAACATTTTTCTGAAGGTACCATTAAATGTTTGTGTATAATGCCTCTGTTAATGATTATTATATAATAGCTTAAGTCCTCTGCGTACTCCTAATGATGATGTTGTAACAGGTCTCGACTGTACAATAACAAACCAATTACCGACTTAAGTGACCTACATCAATATATTAATCTTAAAACTAAAGACGTAGGTATTTCAATCTCGCTGTTCCAACTGGGTTTTGATTATATGACGAGAAGGAATGTCTTAAAATATAATTAACAATTTTACCGGTGCCGATGAAGATCAAACCCAGGTTGCTCGTGTACTATAACGTTTAGGCCCTGGCGGCAGAAATAGGTACGAAGGTGAGAGATGAGGATGGTACCAACTAAGACGGACTTCTAGGCTACACAATATGAATAATTAATCTCTGGTTATCAAAAT
Organism: Parnassius smintheus behrii; assembly: GCA_036936625.1. Lineage (NCBI taxonomy): Eukaryota > Metazoa > Arthropoda > Insecta > Lepidoptera > Papilionidae > Parnassius > Parnassius smintheus. The sequence continues at coordinate 49,374,976 of JAUPFT010000010.1, forward strand.
AATCCCTGGAAGTTTGTTTGAATTCTGTATCTTGTTTCGTTAGTTTTGCTAAAGACACCTTATAAGAGAGATTGTATAGAGTAAACGTCTGTCATTACATTCTTTTCTTCTTCTTTTTGTCATGACATTATTTTATGCCATGTAGTTTTTCTTTGTGTCCGTAACTGTAGTTTAAAAATTTAATTTTTTTTGTGACCGAAGCAAATAAGGGCAACCCTCCGGTAACGGGAGAGGGAGGTGGTGAATACTCATAGCGTACCACGCAGCCGGCTGCGTGGTTATGTGGAAACTTTTACCCACTAAACACCACCTTTTGGAATTGGCTTAATGATCTAGCGAGAGATCTTTAAGTCGTAAACGGACGCGACCCTCCTTGGGTGAAAGGAGGGCGCTGAAAAATTTAGTTCAGTTTTTTTGTCTTAAATATTAATCACAATGATTATTTACATATGTAAACATCCGAAAACGTTGTTGTAGTATGATTGAGAGAGAAGGGGCATACAGAATAGTAGAATAAGTGCCGTGTAGTGGCGGTTAAGAATATCCATTACCCCATATCTTCCCGTGGGTGTCGTAAGAGACGACAGAGGGAAACAGGCAGGAGATGGGCAGCAGCATCTTCCTGATAACAGCAACTGTACGACAAAAAAAAACTGCGGTTGCCAACCCGCTCGCCAAGCGTGGCAACTATGGCAATATACCCCCCATGAACAATTACACAAATAGACGGCCCCCAGTCAGCGGCGGCCCCGCTATTCCTGGCTACGGTGGCGACCATGGTAACGGCGGGGCTGGGGGTGCTAAGAATCTCCGGTGGAGGTTCGGTTGCCACCTACGACGACTCGCCCTGGCAACATTTAACGCACGCACACTGAGGACTGACGAGAAGATCCTGGAGCTGGAAGAAGAGATAGACAAGTTGCGCTGGAGTATTATAGGATTATCCGAGGTCCGAAGAGAGGGGGAGGACACGGTGATTCTCGAATCCGGCAACTTGTTCTATCACCGGGAGGGCGACGATCTGTCCCAAGGAGGTGTCGGATTTATCGTCCACAAGTCTCTCGTCAACAACGTTGTAAAGATTGGAAGTGTGTCGACGAGGGTCGCGTACCTGATACTCAGAATCACCAAACGGTATTCGCGAGCGGAACCAGGGCTCCAAAGTCTTTGCCAGAGATCTGTCTGCCCGTAAGAGCCAACTGTCAAAGCTGAAGACTGAGTGTGGCAGCATCGTTTCCGGGACACCTGAGATTTTGAGTGAGATTGAGAGGTTCTATGGGCAGCTGTACACATCATCGTTGGAGCCACACGCAAGTGTGAGTAACGATCCAAGAGCAAGTCTTATCCGACACTATTCCGATGATATCCCGGACGTCAGTCTAAGCGAGATTAGAATGGCTCTCCAGCACCTTAAAAACGGCAGGGCCTCAGGCGAGGATGGAATTACAGCGGAGCTTCTGAAAGCGGGTGGAACACCGGTAATTGAAGTCCTTCAGAAGCTCTTCAATTCCGTCCTCCATGGTGGCACTACTCCAGAGGCGTGGAGCAGAAATGTCTTGTTCTTTAAGAAAGGCGACAACGCTCTCTTGAAGAACTACAGACTGATTTCCCTTCTGAGCCGCGTCTACGTGCTGTTTTCGAGAGTCATTACGAATCGTCTCGCACGCAGACTCGACGACTTCCAGCCTCCCGAACAAGCCGGTTTCCGAAAAGGCTTCAGTACCATAGACCACATACATACCCTGCGGCAGATTGTACAGAAGACTGAAGAGTACAATTTGCCACTTTGCCTGGCGTATGTGGACTATGAGAAAGCCTTTGATTCCGTCGAAATTTGGGCGGTGCTGCAGTCCCTTCAGCGGTGCCAAGTTGACTGTCGGTATATCGAAGTGCTGAAGTGTTTGTACAGTAGGGCTACGATGGCTATCCGAGTACAGAACCAGAGCTCGAAACCTATCCAACTGCAGAGAGGTGTAAGACAGGGTGACGTTATATCCCCGAAACTCTTCACCGCTGCTTTGGAAGACGTTTTCAAGCTACTGGACTGGAAAGGTTACGGTATTAACATAAATGGCGAGTACATCACTCACCTTCGATTTGCCGACGATATAGTCCTTATGGCAGAATCGCTGGAGGACTTAAGCACTATGCTCAATGACCTCAATAGTGCCTCCCAACGGATAGGTCTTAAGATGAACATGGACAAAACAAAGATCATGTTTAATGTCCATGTCACACCTATGCCGGTAGTTGTTGGGAGCACTTTGCTCGAAGTTGTTGACGAGTACGTTTGCCTGGGACAAATAGTCCGACTAGGTAAGTCCAACTTCGACCGAGAGGTCAATCGACGGATTCAACTCGGCTGGGCAGCGTTCGGGAAAATACGACATATATTCTCGTCAGGTATACCTCAATCTCTAAAAACTAGATTGTACAACCAGTGCGTGTTGCCAGTGATGACTTACGGATCTGAGACGTGGTCCTTCACTGCTGGCCGTATGAGGACGCTCAAGGTCGCTCAGCGAGCTATGGAGAGGGCTATGCTCGGAGTTTCTCTGCGTGATAGACTCAGAAATGAGGATATCCGCAGTAAAACCAGAGTGACCGACATAGCCCAACGGATTAGTAAGCTGAAGTGGCAATGGGCCGGCCATATAACTCGAAGAACCGATAACCGATGGGGAGGAAAGGTTCTCGAGTGGCAGCCTCGTACCGGTAGGCGTAGTGTAGGGTGACCCCCCACTAGATGGAGTGACGACCTGGTAAGATATGCAGGAAGTCGATGGATGCAGGTGGCTCAGGACCGTGCTTTGTGGCATTACTTGGGGTAGGCCTATGTTCAGCAGTGGACTTGTGAAGGGCTATAATGATGATGATGATGATGATTGCATACAGAAATAGAACATACCTAGACTGCAGAAGCGCTACTCGATCCTCTTAACATAGTAACTATCAATTTTAATTGTTTAACCACTACGGATTTGTCTTTGTATTCATTTATTATTTATATTCGTTTACTTTTGTCTCAGAATATTGTGATAATACACATAACATATTTATATATTTTTATAAAAATAGTTGAGATGTCTACGGTAGACTACTTTAACTACTGTAGGGAAGGCCGGGAGAAGAACTACGCTCTTACAAATTTTCGGCGTAATTTATAACATTATGTTCTTGTGAGACTCTATTTATTGGTAACTGAGCGTTCTTAGTTTCTTATGTAAAACTAACAACGCATTTTTTTATATAGGATAGGGTGACAAACGAGCACACAATCCACCTGATGGTAAGTAGTTGCTGCGGCCCATAGACATTACATCTATCCTCGATTAAAAATCAAAATGCAGATGCGTTGTCCCGTGAAGACTAAGATGGAATGCCTTGTTTCCAGTAAAAAGGGTCGGTCTCTACAGTCTACACTCACCATACGAAACACAGCAGCGTTAAGCTACTATTTCACGCTGGTATTCTGTGAGAGCGTGGTTCTTCCCCGGTCGAGCCGACCCATTCGTGTTACAACTATACTACTAAATATAATTGCAGCATGGCTCTACCACATATAATTTTCATTTGGATTTTTGAATTAAGGTAGAGGTGTATTTTATTAGGCCAAGGTACACTCACTTAAAGGACTTAAGATCAAGTGGATTGTGATACGACAAAGACCTAAATATCTTAGATATATATCTTAGAGTTTAATTAGGTCGTAAGATTTTCGTTTTAAAGGGCCGGCAACGCACCTGCAATTACTCTGGTGTTCATGGGCGGGGGCAGTCACTTAACATCAGGTGAACCGTATGCTCGCTTGCCTCCTCTTCTATAAAAAAAGGATTGCTTTTCTAGGAGTTCGTCCGGGTAGGCATCACCTATCCTTTATTTGTAATTTGTGCCGCGGCGGTGAGTGTTCTGGTCTGAAGTATAGAGCCAGTTTAATAATAGGTTGTAGGAGAAACCATCTTAGTCCTCAGAGGTGACAATGCTTCCGTACCATTTTTTGTATTAGCAGTTTGTTGCAGTTGCAGGTACTTTATTAAATTCATGGATTGCAGTAACCACTTAAGTATTGAACTTTCAGATCGTTTGTCCCTGAAGTTTAAAGAAAAAATAAGTTTGTTCACCCATCGCCTCGTCTTGTTACTCCTACAGTTAACGTCTACAAAATTCATTGAAACTGGTTTTAATAAAACTTCCTTCATTTCTTGCAGATGCTGCAGGAGAAGCGTCTATGCATCTTGGGCGCGGAGCTCTCCGAATTGGATATATTCGAGCGGCTCCTACGCTTCACCGGCGCACAACTCCGCCTACTGCAATGTTTCCAGGTGAGTAGAAAAAGTATTTGCTAAAGTGTACATTTAGATCACACTCTTAGATCTAGTGGTCATAAACGTTGTTGCTGATATTGAGGTCCTGGGTTCGAGTCCCAGGTCGAGTCAAAAAATCAGTTATTGGGTTTTTCTGTCAGGAAATTCTCAGTACCTGCCCGGAGTCAGGAAGTTGGCAGTGTTCCGCCCCTGTGCACGTAAAGACGTTGGTCTTGTACCCTGATCTCGCTCCGGTCGTGTCAGATTACCGTCCCATCAGACTATGAGAGTGAGGAAAGAGAAAGTGCACCTGTGCTTACGCCTACACTTGGGCACTTTATTCACATCTTCCGCAGATAGCTAGTCTCTGTAAAGACTGGCCGCCGCGCCGTGACCGAAATTCGGTCTAGGGGACATTAATGCAACAGGTGTTGCGTAATAATTCGATATTATAGAGGGTTGACCGCTTATTGCGATGTATAACTCTTTTACAACATAATCACAGACAGCCCTATTAATAAACACAGACTTGAGCAGGATTAACTTTACTCCTAGTTTAAAGCTTAAAATATCTAACTTCAGTATTAATAAACATAGAGTAAGGAGGGAGTAAACTAATCCGAATCTACTCTCGGAATAAAAGTTAATCCTTGGCGGTACCTAGTTTAAAGACTGAGTAAGCATAGACTAGTCGCGTATTTTGACATTTTGTAAAACTTTACGTTTACACGCGTTGTTACCCGTGTTAAATTCGTAAGCACTAGTAACAAAAACAGCATAATGGATTAAAATGCCAAGAAGTGATGTGGAGCAGAACAAAGTTATTGCAGGTTTTTATTCATTATGTGGATTTAGACAAGTGATTGGGGCTATTGATTGCCACATATTCGAATCCTGAAAGTCGCTGGAAACATCGGACAATACTACATAAACTGGAAAGGATACAGTTAAATAAATGTACAAGTAAGTTTTATAGCACCTAGCTAGCCCATCTTTGCCATATAGATACTTAGTTATTTTCTTAGATTCAATACAATCACCTCAATCCATTATTTCATATTAAAGAAGTTAAGAGTGCTTTGTTCCAGGTTGTGTCAAATGCAAATTTAGAGGTCATGGATACAGTGGCACATTGGCAAGGCAGCACACATGACTCGAGAATATTTAATGCAAGTCGCATTAAAACGTTTGAGCAGTCAGATTTTAAAGGCAGACTTCTCAAAAATTCTGGTTATGCTTGTACTCCTTATTTAATCACTCCTATTCTGCGTCATAATAAACAAAAGGAAGGAATGTACAACCGGTCGCACATCTGGGCCCGTAACACTAGAACAATGCTTTGGTGGGAAGCAAAGGTTTCGGTGTTTACTGCGAGGACTAAATACTAAATAAGAGCATACAAAACTATATACACTGCAATGCAAAAACAAAATCTGCTTGAGGATGTAGTATAAGGAGATGATGAAAATGTACTACCAGTCACACAATTAGTAAATAACTCCGTTAGAGGAAATTCTGTTCGGGCAGCATTTATTAAAGATTTTTTTTAAATGAATATACAATAATTACATGTACAAAAGGTTTTATTTATCCCCAAAGAACAAAACAAAATGTTTAATTAATTTTGCCCTTCACGCTCTTTTCTTAATTCTAAAATTTCGTTACAAATATTAAAAGTTATTATATTTAGAACTTCCACCACCACCGAGTCCGAAACCAACACGAGGAACAAGGAACAACACGTAACACGTATCTCTTGTCAAACTCAAAATATTGCCTGTTACTGTCATTAATGTCATCATCAAGCATTGAATTCATTCACCAATCATTCACTGACTCACTCTTTTTACTTGGGTTGCCATAGCGCAAGCGTTAATCCCGGCGTTAGGAATGTATAGTTAGTCCGAGGTTATAATACGGCCGACGTATCTTGGCGAGTCCGACCTTCGCGCAGAAGGTTGCGCAATAGCTTTTTTAAGGAACAAAATGGTGGCATGAGGCGACGTACGGGGGGCGGTGGTCTAGGCTAGAGATTGACCATAAGACCATAAGTAAACACAATCGACCCTTTAGTCATAAAATATCGCAATCGATTGGTTTTATTTAGAAGTTATTGATTTTTGTTTATATAAGATATTAAACGAAATAGATTTACAAATATAGTGAATTTTGTTGATAATAAACAAGATTTCGACTTAAATAAAAAAAAAAACTAAAAACATATTATTTTCTCAGCTGAAAGACATAATGTACTTAAATATCAATTATCTATTAACGTCTTCTTGAGTAACGACTATTTGAGAAAATTTAGAACCTCCTTATAAATTGCAAATAAATATATTTTTATGTCTTAATTTTAATCGATTTGAATAAAAATCGATTAAACAACACCCTCAGGCACGCGTGTTGGACATCCCTTTCTGGTTACTTCGTAAAGCTTCGTGCTTATTCGGCAATGCTCGGTACACGGTAATATTTCTCAGTCACACGTTAGCATTGGTGTCGTGTTCGTGTCGCTATCTCTGTCTTGAGCACAGTCGGTTACAAAAGTTTTCGTTGTTATTGTTGTTTGTTTTTATTAATAGTGTTAAGTTTGTTTTGTTTGTTTTATTTGTTTTATTTGCAAGTGTCAGTTAGCACTTATATTATTCGCCAAACATGCCACCAAAACATAACAGTGTGTTAAATCGCCAGGCGAGAAAAATTATTTACGATTTAACGCAACATATGAAAAAAGAAAAAGAAGAAGGCGTAAAAGATGTCGATAAAGTTTATTTAAGAGTTGCTAACGCAACTGGTGTGTCCCAACGCACAGTACAGCGGATCGCAACTGAAGGCAATATTTCGGGCTTACTTTCAGTATTCCGCACGCCTGGTAAAAAAAGGTCTAGATCAAAACCTATTACTGATATGGATAATTTTGACCAGGGAGTAGTAAAAAGATGCATGCACAACTTCCACAAAACTGAAAAAGAAATGCCGACGATAAACAAATTACTAGCGAAACTCAAACGGGATATAAATTTTCAAGGTGGTAAAACGAGCTTAAAGACAATTATCAAAAACTTGGGTTTCAAGTGGCGAAAGACCGAAACCAATAGAATGGTTCTTATAGAGAAGACCGACATTCGCCTGAAAAGGATCTTGTACTTGAAGGCAATGAAAAAATACAGGGACGAAGGGCGACCAATTGTATTCACTGACGAGTCGTATGCCCACTCATCACATACAAAAGGTAAGGCGTGGTCAGATGGTTCCGCTCAAGGACTAAAGCGCCCGATATCAAAAGGTCAGCGGATAGTGATGGTACACGCTGGGTCAGAAGCAGGGTTTGTTCCGAACGCGCTACTAATGTTCAAATCTGGCAGCAAAACCGGAGACTATCATGATGACATGAATTTCAAAAATTATGAGAAATGGTTACGGACCCAACTGATTCCAAATTTGAGCCCTAACTCGGTGGTGGTTATCGATAATGCTCCGTACCACAACAAATTAATGGATCCTGCCCCTACATCTAATGACAAGAAGGCAAAAATGGAATCGTGGTTATTAGAAAAGGGTATACCATATGAAAAGGACATGCGTAAACCACAACTTTACGATCTAATAAAAAAAAACAAAGACGTGAATAAAAAATACGTAATAGATGAAATGTTTAAACAAAACAACCACGATGCCCTTCGTTTACCCCATATCATCCCGATTTAAACCCCATCGAGATGGTGTGGGCTGCCATTAAAGGGCACGTAGCCGCTAAAAACGTCGACTGGAACGTAACCCGGACAATGGAGCTCATACAAGAAAAAGTAAATTTAATGGGTCAGAATGAATGGAGTGCTTTATGCAGAAAAGTGCAAGAGGTCGAACATGACTATAGGAAGAGCGACCATATTATTGACGAAATGACGGATCAATTATTCATCATTAATACAGCTTCAGATTCAGAAAGTGAGTCTGAAAGTGAGAGCGACGATTACGAAGATGAACCTATGCCAAGTACCTCACATGGTACACAAGGGGCCGACGACTTTATGTTAGGAATTTCCCCCCTCAGCGATAGTGATTAAATAATAATAAGTGTAAATAAATAAAAAGTATTAAATGTAAATAATATTGTATGTGTTTGTGATAAAATCTGCCCCTATCGAAAGGTGAGGTATCAAAATTGAATCTTTAATTTATAATGTCTCCAAAGTGTTTTGATATTTTTGGTCACTGTATTAGGGAAATTTTATTTGTACATTGGTATATATAAAAAAATGACAATAACAGTTTTCTTCACGAGTGTTCATGCGCTAAACTTCGCAGAGCCTATATTCAGACTCGCCAAGATACGTCGGCCGTATTGTACTTCATGTTTATTAATAACATTGTAATAAAGAAGTAAATAGTCAGTTACTCTGAGATTAGCTAGTCCAAGTGTAACTTCGAATTAAGCTTGGAATAAGCAATTTTTATTAATAAGACAGAGAAAGTATACAAAATTTTACGTCCTCAAAGTTCGAAAATGTTATTAAATAAAGTTTGTATAAAAAGGGTTATTATACTTTTAAGAAATTTATGAATGTTAATATCCTGGGAAACGCTGAGAATGAGGTGATCGCTAGAATCGCTACCAAGCTATTTCTAATTAGTTTTGTGTTATATTTGTGGAACATTTATAATCGTAAGCTCCTTTTTTCAAAAACCCCGCTGGGTTTCTTGCTGGTTTTTCCCAGGACAGAAGTTTTTGCCGCATCAGTGGTAAATTAAACAAGAGTGACTTTCAATAAGTTTCATTTATAATCTATAGTCAGTAAAAAAGTTTATGTTTCTGTATAGATTATAACTATGAACTTAATTAAATGCCATAACATGGCTGTACTTAGTAAGAGCAGTTCCACTCCATGTCTTCACTTCATCGCATTATCGACACAAATTGGATAAATTTATTGACATTACACTTTAGCTGGTTGTTTGACTAGTAACCGGCATTCTATAAAATTATTGCAGTACTGTACTGTGAAATTTACAGTCGCCGCTAAGGCCTTGAGCTGCCTTTTTAATAAAAAAATTACAATACCAACCACTCTGACAATATATATTTTATTTCTTAATTTAAAAGTTACTTAAAAACTTGTTTATTTCCGCAACAAAAAACCTGCATATAAATTTGGTTAAAATCGAATTAACATTTACTTTTTTTGCCTATACTACGCGTTCATTTCGAGTTTGCCGTCGTAGACCGTTACGACGTCACAGCTGACGGTACCGTAGACGAAAAAAGTCATCATGTTTATGTTTTTTAGTATTCATATTTTCAATAAAGTTAAATAATAACGTGTTCGATGAAATAAAATATTTTTTGAACGATGATGATGATGAAATAATAACGTGTTCGATAAAATAAAATATTTTTTTATAGTTTTATTTTACATTTTAAATATATCAAATTAAAGATTTTCGAAATCGCTTGTTTCTGTGTCACTGTCATCACTCCATTCTGTGTCACTGTCATCAGTCTCTCCGCCCACCGAAATAATCAATTCTCTTTCGTTGAGTTCTTGCAACCTATCGCTTTCCCAATATTATTGCCGTAAACGGTCAACGTGGTTTACCTCTTTTTTCCAGTCCTCTACAGAGATACTATTAATAGCTTCCAGAGTGAGTTTTTGTATTTCTTTTTCAGACTGGCTTACATTTTTATCGGTTACTTTTTGCTTCACTAAATTCCACACGTACTCGATGGGATTCAAATCACATTGGTACGGTGGTAGGCGTAAAACTTCGTGTCCATGATGATTTCTTATATTTACGCGAACACTACACATTGAAATGATACTAGTTTTAACGGAATTTATCGCGTATATTTAACTTTTTTACCCGACGTTTCGAGAGCTTTACAGCACCCATGGTCACAGGAAGGACTGAGATGTTCAACGTGCAGCTGTCATAGTTAACCGCGGTTACCATAGATTAAAATTTTAACTTTTGTTAAAATTTTAATCTATGGTAACAAAAGAACAAAAGTTAAAATTTTAATCTATGGTAACCGCGGTTAACTATGACAGCTGGACGTTGAACATCTCAGTCCTTCCTGTGACCATGGGTGCTGTAAAGCTCTCGAAACGTCGGGTAAAAAAGTTAAATATACGCGATAAATTCCGTTAAAACTAGTATCATTTCAATTCGTGTCCATGACTTTGGACAATTTCGTCAATTTCATATTTTTTGGTAGGCTTCGAACGACATACTACATAGTATAATTCTCGCCTCGTCATCTTTGGGTCAAAGGATATACCATTTTCCTGCAACCATTTTTGCATAACTTCTTTGCGTGCCACTGAAGTCGGTGGTTTATCAATCTGGCGGCTGTGATACGGTGCATTGTCAAGTACAAGAATGCTATTGGGAGGTAAGTTGGGTAGGAGTTTTTCCTGTATATACTTTTTGAAATTATTTGCGTCCATTTCATTATGGTAGTCCCCTGCAGTGCTTTTGCATTTATAAAGGAGTTCGGCACCTTTGACAAAACTATTCTCGCTGCCAGCATGGACCACAATCCAACGTTGTCTGGGATTGAAATTCTTTTTTACACTTGCATCAGTTGCATTTTGCCAGCATTTTGAAACGGTATAGTGGCTGTGTATCCACGTTTCATCCAAATATATGACTGGTTTTTTATAGACTCCCTGTTCATCATTTTCACGTAATCTCCGCAAGTAACGTGCTCTCCATGCTGCTATCTCCGGTTTCTGAATAAGATATTGTCTTATATTTTTACATTTTGTAAACTTATATCCAAGATTCGTTTTTATAATTTTCCAGAGAGTGACTTTTTGCCCAGGAAAATTGAAGTCTTTCTTTGCTTCTGCTAATATCTTGCGCAGCGTAGGAACTTCCTTTTTAACTGTGTAGAAACGGTCAATTATGTTTCGAATCTTGTTGCCTCAGCCAGTATCGGAATCCTCGGCGTCGACATATCGAGTGACGTGCAGTTTCGTGGTCACTTGGAAGGGAAGGCCAAAGTGGCCTCTAAAAAGCTTGGCGTGCTCAGCAGAGCGAGACAGTATTTCATGCCGGCACACCGCCTGCAACTTTACAAGGCGCAGGTTCGGCCGCACATGGAATACTGTTCCCATCTCTGGGCTGGGGCTCCCCAGTACCAGCTCCTTCCACTTGACCGCATCCAGCGCAGAGCGGCTCGAATCGTCGACGACCGAGTGCTTTCCGATCGGCTCGACTCACTGGCGCTGCGAAGAGATGTTGCATCTCTTTGCGTATTTTATCATCTGCGTGCGTGCGTGCGTTGTATCTTGCTAACATTGACGGCCATCCTCCACTCATCCAGCCATGGTGGCAGCAGGTCCAGCAGACGTTCCATCCTGGCAGCTGCAATGTGGGCTCTTCTGGACGACGTGAAGTATGCGCTGTCATCCGCAAAAAGCGCTAGTTCGACGTCGTCCACCCATCTATCACGGGGAGTGCTCTGAGGAATTGTTCGGATTAATCCCAGCCGCCAAATTTCGTGAACGCACTACACGGCAAACGTCCCGATACCATCCACACTATCTGGATGCTTGGCGGTCCACCACTGTACGTTTCACAAGGAGTTTTCTTCCACGTACAACCTCTCTGTGGAATAGTTTACCACCGGCGATTTTTCCGGACCGATACGACCTGGGGACCTTCAAGAAAAGAGCTTACTCCTTTCTAAAGGGCCGGCAACGCACCCGCAATTCTCCTGGTGTTGCGGTTGATCATGGGCGGCGGTAGTCACTTAACAGCAGGTGAGCCGCATGCTCGTTTGCCCCTTTTCTATAAAAAAAAAAAAAAAAAGAATCGAACACACCATGAAATCATCTATTTCCAACCTCTTTGTGGCTATTTTCCTTTTTCTCGGTGACGTCAATTTTATTTCTTGTGTACTTGAAGTACTGGGCTCAGGTGAGCTCGTTTTAATTTTTTTTGCTTCAGTCTTTATATTTCTTAAAGTACGTTCAGATATACCAGTGGCGGCCGCAGTTTTCTTGATAACGTTATCGAATGATTTTAATAGCGCCTGGTACTTCTTTTCATTTTCCAACAACTTAATTTCTATTTCCGACGGTGCATCGGGCTGTGTGAGCAGTGTGCTGCCACAAGTATCACGTGAGTTTTCATTTTTTAATCTGGCAATACTTTTCATAGCTACGACATCGTGAACATCATAAGGCGTTATCAACTGCTTTTCAACCTTTTCTTGTTCAAAGAATTTCATTATCTTATATAATAAATTGCGTTCGCCACTGTGCAAGACCTTTCCTCTTTTACTCATTGTAACAGAACAAATTAACGAATATCAACAGAAACAAAAACAAAAAATCAACAGTAACAAAAACAACAGCAAAAACAGTAACAAACTAGAGAACGTACGGGAGCATAAAAAACGGACGTAAGTACACTTCGACGTTGCTATCGGTACTAAAAGGGCGACGCTTGAGGCGCGGAATGAGGGGGCGCGGCGGGAGGTAACGGCATTCTTGAAGTGAACGACTAGTACGTAAGAATGATGTAATTTGTGCTCACCGACATGTTATGTTGATGATTTCATATTAAAAAAATATTACAAATATTATGTATAGCTGAAAACTGTTCCCGATCAATATAGTAATAAGAGATGTAATTATTAAATAAAAGATAACTTTATGACTTTTTTACACGTGGTGGAGCCACGCTGCTATTATGGTTGTAGCAGGAATGGGTCGACTCGACCGGGGAAGGATTACTCTCTCACAGAATACTAGCGTAAAATAGCAGCTTATAGCTACTGCGTTTCGTTTGGTGCCTGTAAAGAACTGGAGACCCTTTTTACTAGAAAAGAGGCATTCCATCTTAGTGCTCAGGGTCGACAACGATACTTTTGCATTTTGATTCTTAATTAAGGATAAATGTAAATGTCTATGGGCCTCAGCATCCACTTACTATCAGATGAACTGTGCTTGTTTGTCACACTTATTCTAAAAAAAAATATATATATATTTGCTTCCAGGCCGTTATAGAACATGGGTCGAAGTTGTCCTCGGAACTCGCAAGCGCATACATTGCGAGGTGTGAAGCCACGATGCATTCCAGAGATCACCTCATCCAGCTAGGATTAAGGCTAGGTAAGTTGCAACCGTGTGGCGGCCGTGTATAATCCACATTTCGGCCCGTGGTGTCGTAGAAAGAGGCGACAGAGGAAACCTGAAGCAGGAGATCTGGAGTTTTTACTTATTTTTACTTTTGGCACACTGTCAGGTGGGCAGCATGTTCGTTTGTCACCTCTAATATGTACATAAAAAAATAACTGGACAGGAGGCAGCGGCATCTTGCTGATAACATCTCAAAGTTAAGAACTACGGTTGCCAACTTGCCTGGCGAGCGTGGCAATTATGGTAATATCCTCCCTATAGGGTAATCTATCAGGGGAGGCCTATGTTCAGCATTGTAATTTTATCTGATGTAAACATAGCACGCACACACATACGCGCCCGCGCGCTTCCCACACATACATACACTTACACACATACATACACTTACACACTTAAATTTTTCCATTCAACCACACAAGAGTAAAAATTTCATGCATATTTTGTTTTTAAATTATTATCTTCTTTAAACTGTTTAAAATGTATGTTTTAAAACTGCTTGGAAGAGCGCAGTTTCCTTAGGACAAGCAATTTATTTAGCAGAAAAGGAATCTCCAAACATAGCAAAATTGTATTTTTTGACTTAAGTTGATGAAATAAAGATTTTTGATTTTGATTGAGTGGATGGATAGATATTATAGGTTACAGGATTTTTTATTAATGCTATTGAAGTTAAATCTCCTAACGCTTTCATGAGAAAGTTCTTGGTCTTGATTTTATTGTGAAGTTGTTTATAAAACTATTGTTAGAAACGTTAAATTGTCTGATTTGCATCGATTTTGAGATCAGTTTTGTGAAGGTGAAGGCATTAACTGTATTGAGAAAATATGTTTTCCGCAGGCGGTTTCTTCAATGAAGCTGGCTGGTACGCGGACGCGGAGAGGGTATTGCTGCGGTGCCAGCAGCTGTGCCAGGCTCAGCCACAGACAGCGCGCTACAGGAGGCTCACACTGGAGTGCTGTCACAGGTGAGTCTCATTCTTATGGTTCTTATTATCGGAAATAGTTTTTGACGATCTCAGTGCCAGACATTTACTGGTCACAATAACATTTGTGTGGCGTCAACGAAATGGTTGTACCGCCATTTCAGTAGTCGTGAGGTTTTTTGTCGTTTCCCCTATCGCATCTTACGACATTCATAGAACGAAATGGGGGTTGTGAATATTCTTACGCCGAGACGCTAGACAGCGCCTACCTACTCCAACCTTTATATTATTTAATATGCCTTGAGAAAGAAATAAATAGGTATATTTTTATTTTCATATTATACATTCTTGAATGTCTATTTCAGATTACTAAACACACAATCAGCGTACTGCTGTTTCCCGGCTGCAGCAGAAACGTATGCCTTATCCTTACGCCTGCTGGGTTTGCCCGAAAATGTGACTGAGGACCTGAGCTCCAAGCCATCCACTTTGCTCGATGAATGCCTCAAATCACTCGAAACTGATAGTGAAGATGACGGAAGTAACAGGTTATTGCCGGTTTATTTGTTACATATACTTAGGTCATAAGTTCTGCCAAAAACTTTTTATAAAATTGATGATACACTGTTACATAATTATATAGAAATTATATATGAAATGAAAGGTAATTTTATTTAGAATACAATTTTATTTACATTATTCAAAATGCCCTCCCCTATTTTGAACACATGCCCTTAATCGACGCGGCCAATCATCAATCGCAGCACGCACCACATTCACACCTATTTCTGCCGCTGCTTTAGCCAAAGGTGCTCGGAGAGATTCCAAATTCTGATGAGGTTTAGCGCAGACTTTCTCCTCCAAATGTTGCCATATCTTATAATCCAGTGGGCTTATATCTGAACTAGAGGAGAGCCAGACTTCATGTCCGATAAAGTCAATTCCATGGGCGGTCAACCAGTTTTGCGTGCTTCGTGTCCTATGAGCTGGTGCAGAATCCTGTTGGAATCTTCAATGTCTGTTTTTGTACAATGTTTGAGAAAGAGGTTCCACTATGTTTGTTAGAACGGTATTGTTGTACACCTCTGCGCTGGTTTTTACACCTTTTTACAGAAAAACTTCAGTTAGGCCTGAATATTTGACTTCAAGCCAAACCATGAGTGACGAAGGATAATGTGCTCGTTGAACCCTCGGAATAAGCGTGCTGGCTTCTTCACTGCTGTGGGCAAACACCGTAGCATTTTGTTTATTATAACTTTCTTCGATGTTAAAAAATTTTTCGCTTTTGCGCTAAAAAGTTTTTTTCCCGCGTACAGCCGTAACAAAGCGCGCGATCTATACAGCCTATTTTTTTTTCAAACGCTCGTTCAAAAATTGTCGGGTCTTCCTACGAAAAGCTCGTAATCCTAGGTCTTCATTGATCACTCCTTTGACTGTGATTCTGCTTAGGCCCATCTGAAGAGATTTACTAAGATTTTTTGTTTACGAACAGGATTTCGTTGGATTCACGCCTTCACTGCTTTGATGATCGCGGGTGTCTTAACTGTACGAGGCCGGACGGTCCTCTTACGATCTTCGAAGCTTGAATTGAATATTCAGTGAATGCGATAAACAAATTGTAGGGTTATTTTCAATTTTTTGTAGAATATTGAAAATCTTTTGGTCAGTGATCAACACAATCACAGTCGTGCAACGCGATAACCGCTACTCGGATCTTCTTTCTTCGACCGCTCCATATTTGAAAATGTATGAAGATTACTGTCCTTAGAGTAATTACATACATACGTAATGTCTTTTTATTTTCGGCAAGCGCAAACATTATATTTTTAAAATTGGTGTAGTTCCTTTAGCCAGTATTCAAAATTAATAAGATTTTGACAGAACTTATGACCCGACTAAGTATAGCTATTAAATATATTTGTCGATCATGATTGTTAGCGAAGCTTCTTATTTTAATGTTTGGGGTATTTGAATTTCTGATTTATGTATTATGGTTGTGGCACGGATGGGCCGACTCGACTGACCTCGCTATAAACTATATATGACATGTGTTTCCACTTACTGGTGCCGGTGCACTAAGAAGGGATGAAACGGCGTGTTCCATTTCAAAAATAGTTCAGACGAAATCCGTGTCATTGAAACCGTTTTGATTGTTTCATGACTGCCTCGTTGGTCTAGTGGTTGTAGCAGTGCGGCTGCTGATCATGAGGTCCTGGGTTCGAATCCCGGATCGTGCCAAAAAATTAATTATTGAGTTTTTCCGTCAAGAAATTCTCAGTAGTTGCACGTAGTCAGGAAGTTGGCGGTGTCTCACCCCCGTGCCTCGGAAAGCACGTAAAGCCGTTGGTCCTGCGCCTGATCTCTCTCCGGTCGTGTCGATTTACCGTCCCATCGGATTATGAAAGTGAGGGAATAGAGAGTGCACCTGTGCTTGCGCATACACTTGGGCACTATAATTCTGTCCTGCGCCGAAGGCTGGTCTCCGTTGAGGCAGGCCGCCGTGGCCGAAATTCGGTCTGGAGGACATATTCTAAGAAGATATGCACGGTTACTTGTGCATATTGGAATAATTTTTGCAAGTAAAATTGAGCGTGTAGCCCCGGAGCTTAACTGTGTGGTATGATTACTGAGCGTGTGTGTGTGTGTGTGGGTGCGGTCGCAGGCCGGCGGCGTGCCTGGCGTCGGGATGCGCGGCGGGCTGCGGCGGCGCCGTGCTACTGGCGCGCCTGTGCAAGGAGTTCAGCGCGCTGTACTTCGTGCGCTGCGACTACGGCGCCGCGCACGCCTGGAGCATGCGCGCCTTGGCCCTGCTCACGCCGCACACGCCCGCCAGGTAGGTAGCATTTATTTGCCTCTGCTGTGGAGTACATTATGCGCTAGGGTGTTCCAAAGGAAACACGGTTGTGGATCACTAAATAAAGTTTCTGTGTATCCATGTCAACCATTATTGTACATACAATAATGGAAGACATGGATACACAGAGTTATGAAAAATAATTTTTTGCTCATTTGGGCCTTCATTTAAACAGTTTCACATAATCAGCTTTTATTAAAATAAAATAATTTCTTTTACTAAATATTTAGTAGAATTACAGTATTCGTACTTTAAATATACTCGTAATAGTAGTTGATTGACATGTCTTTCCATTCAACTAATATGATTTCAACCAGATTCCTCAGAATTGGTCATTGTTTTTTTTACATTTCCTACATAAAAACGTTATAGTGGAAGAAAAACATTATTTAATCAATAATACAAGAGTAACAATGCGCCAACGTTCAAGTTTCCGCCAAAACTTCTTCCTAAATATTATCTTGATCATAAAGTGAGTGATAAAAAGCATCATGTGTGCGTGGGCAGGATTGCTATGTTGTAATTTTATGTCAGTATATAGTGTGTATGTGTGTGCGCAGGGTGTGCGTGGAGGTGCTGCGCGCGTGTGGCAAGGCGTGCGTGGTGAAGCGGCGGTTCGTGGCGGCCGGGCTGCTGCTGCGGCAGGCGGTCGCGCTGGCTCGCCGCGCGCTCGGACCGCGCCGCCCCGCGCATGCACACGCGTTGCTCGACTACGGCTTCTACCTGCTCAACGTCGACTCCATCGCGCGCAGTGTCGCCGTTTACGAGGTACGCACCGCACCGCACCGCATGACTGTACCATACAACCGCACCGCACCATACGATACGACTGTATTAACACCACACCGCGCGAGTGTACCACACCACACTGCACCGCGCAACTGTACCATACTACATCGCACCGAACCGCGCGACTGTACCACACCGCACCGCAACGCGCGAATGTACCATACCACACCGCACAGCGCGACTGTACCACATCACACCACACCACACCGCACCGCGCGATTGTACCATACTACACCGCACCACGCGACTGTACCACACCACCCGGCACCGCACCGCGTGATTACTATACTACACCGGACCGCGCGACTGTACCACACCGCACCGTACCGCGTGACTGTACCACACCACATTACACCACACTGCACCGCGCGATTGTACAATACTAAACCACACCACGCGACTGTATCACACCACACTGCACCGCATCACCGTGACGGGTGCTTTCCAGCACCCATGGTCA
Organism: Parnassius smintheus behrii; assembly: GCA_036936625.1. Lineage (NCBI taxonomy): Eukaryota > Metazoa > Arthropoda > Insecta > Lepidoptera > Papilionidae > Parnassius > Parnassius smintheus. The sequence continues at coordinate 49,393,460 of JAUPFT010000010.1, forward strand.
CGGGGGACTGAGGTGACTGACGTCCCCATGCCAATGTAAATTCGGAGTACCTTCAGCTTTTTATGGTCCGATCTACGCGGAATAAACTTACTTTGTCTTGAGGTGTTGCAGTGGTATGCTTGGGTTTAGTTTTAATTTTATTAATTACAGGGTCCCAAGCAAATACTATACCCAACCTCTCTATTGAAAACTTCTCTATTGAAATTAGGATGTTTTTTAATTTCAATAGCCTCACGGGTCATCCTTGGTAGGAATCGATGTTCTTTCGCGAGGATTTTTGGTCTCTCAAATCTAATGTAATGGTTGGGGCCGCCTAGGATATGATCACAAACTACAGGCTTCCGTCTCAAGTCTGCAGGACCATAAATAATAATTAAGAAGCTGATGGTACTTCGGGTAATATTGACATCGGGACGTCAGTCACCTCAGTCCCCCGTGACCATGGATGCTGGAAAGCACCCGAAACGTCGGGAATTAAAAATAATTTATATTAAACGCGATAAAATCCTTAAAAGTAGTTTTAATCAATGTGTAATACTCGCGTAAATATAAGAAATCATTAGGTTTAAGCATATAATAAATCAGCGCCATCTCTTAAATACTCATGAACTACCACGGAACCGGTGTTTCCACTAATGATTTTGGATTTACCCTGGAACCTGTAGGATACTCCCTAAATTATCGTAAAAAAATCAAAATAGCTTTATTTATTGCACCTAATTTTCAATATATTAAAGAACATCATTGCAAGTTTTGAATATCATTTCACGATTAAAAATCATGAGTTTTGTGATGAAGAAGACATTCTCATTTTCAAATCATAAGAACAGTCTCATAGAATAATGAATATATAACTAACTGAGTAAAATATTATACCATTATTGTGATATACAGAATGAAAAACTTTTCCTTTCTACACTTTTCTAGCTCTATTGACCCTATCCCCTTCGATAAATCTTTAAAAAAATTACATTAGATGGGTATAAAAAAGTTATCTGAATTTCGATTTTACCCCAAATTATCGAAAACCCTGTCAACTTAAAGAAACGCCTAAAGCCCTACCTATATTAGTAAGTTTACCCTAAAATAGTGCATATCTAAAAGTGTAAACACTGCACGGACACATGTCACGCATATAATACGGCCAAATTAAAACTACCGACTTACTAAACTACTATAGTCCGTTCGCGTTAAGAAAATAGTGAGTCATCAGTGTAACTACAGGGTAAAGGTGTATTCACAGTGGAGTAAAAATTCTTTTTTTTTTTTTCAAACATTTAATTAAGTTTAATGGAAACAAATTTTCTTAAAATTACTTAAATCACTAATCAGTATCGCTAGATTCTCCAGTTACATTAATTATGAAAGAATTTTGTTCTGCAAGTTCCATGATGTCATCCAAATTCCACGTGGTATTTTCTTCGCGTATCACTTGGTCGCAGCACTTCTTCCAACGATTAGCGTCTATTAATGCTATTGCGTCATCTAATAATTTTTTTATGTCACTCATTTTGAACGTGGAGTTATTGGCACCAACATATTTTTATTACTGTGTTCTCCACAGTCGCATTTAAATCACACAGTTTAAAGTACTTATAAACATTATAAATTACGCATCTCTCTCCGCTATGGATTATTGATCCACTTTTATTCTTTCGAATAGGTGAGGTATTCATTTTCAAAATTTAATGTTGAACGAGTGACACGCAAAATACACAACCGTTTTGTTTAACGGCCTGACTTCAACTGGTCACTGTGAACTCGACTTTCTAATTTCTTGCATTTTAATTGGCTGGGGGGCGTGGCTAGGCCGGCGGACAACGATGACTCACTATTTTCTTAACGCGAACGGACTATAAAAGGACATGGTCGGTTAATCAATTGTAAACGGTAATATAAATATTTATTAAAAATTTTAAATATATACGCAATACATAATTTTTGTTATACATACCGAAAAAAGATATTCCATTCTTTTTTTTAGTCATCTTTTTATCGGAATTAATACACTTTTTTACTATACAACTCGGCATTTTAGCAATGCAATGCGACATTAACTCGCGTTTGAAATCAAGATAACACTAAGCTCGCGTTGTTGCTGTATAAACAATTTCGCACCAAGGAGTCGGTGTCATTTTGCTTGTTCAGTGACTCGGTCCACACATTAAGTCTATGTAAAAACCAATTTTTCAATTTTCTTGCAATCTGGATATCCTCATACACAAATATTATTAAGCTTGCTTAAAATACTTAACGATAATATTAATAGTAATGTGAACATCATTGCTAGTATTAAGAAAAAACATAAACACAGGCATGAGGCCTGTCATATAGAGGGGTAGGCAGAGACTACGGAATGCCATATGGTACGATCCTGACAAACCTCTCGCCTCCTTTACAGCCATATACCTACGCATACATGCTCGCCGGTTAGGGGTACTCTTAATTTGGCCCATTTTTAGTATATCGCCAATTTGGTCGACAAACTTCCGCCTAGGACGTCCCTTTGATTCCATCATAGTTCTCAGAGGTGACAACGTATCAGATTCTTAATCGAGAATAAATGTCTATGGGCCGCAGCATCCACTTACAATCAGGTGGACTGTGTGCTCGTATGTCACCGTTATTCTAATGATTTCATATATTTACGCGAATACTACATATTATATGCAACTAGTGTTACTGTTTTTTTATTTTACTGTTTAATTTTAACATAATACAATCTTTAATTATATTTTTTTTATTTTAAATTAAGAGTACCCTTTTTCCATAAAAGGGTACTCTTAATTTGACAAAACCTTGATGTATTTTGTTCTGCCAGGAAGCACTGACGACACTACGGCGCGTGTTCGGGCGCAGCAGCCTGCACGTGGCCACGGCCCAGGAGGACCTGGCCTACGCGCTCTACGTGCTGGAGTACTCCTCGGGACGCTTCTACAAGGCCAGGGATCACGCCGAGAGGGCGATTAGAATTATCGAGGTACCACAATAAACAATACTACTTCCACCGGCCGTTCCACGAGTTTTATAACCTTTATTAAGGTGTATGTCAGACTCAGAGCTTAGAGGATTATGTGCTAACTGTAAATTTTATAGTACGCAAGCACAGATTCGATCTCTACCAGTACCAATAAATTTGTTACTTGCAATTTCAAGTGCTGATTTAAAACTGAAAAATAAAAAAAACTATATTTTAAAACATGTGATGTCCACCAACACGCATTGACAGCTTATCGGATACCTCCTAACAACATAAACCCTCTCAGATGTGAGAACAGATCTATGCAGGACTTACACAGACTGTGGTGATCGGACCAATACCAAATGACTGTCTTGTTACAATATCTCTTTATTACTGCTCACTAAACCTAGGAATACATCTATTTATTACTCTACTGGTAACTTATATATGTCATGTAGTATAAAGGAAATTGTATTACGGAAAAGTTGGCCAAATAAGATCTCCGTCTCATCACCAGTCTGTAACATTCCACTGCTGGACGTGGAACGCCCCCGTTCTATGTGCTTGATTGGTTGTTACAATAGTAAATGTGTCACACATGTGATGTCACATAACATTTTTAATTTTAATTTTTAAAATCTCTTGTGTTGCAGAACCTAGTACCTCCAGACCATCTACTACTGGCGTCAGCGAAGCGTGTAAAAGCTCTTATCCTGGAAGAGATAGCGCTCGACACTCCCGCAGGACAGGATATGAGTGGTAATATATGGACAAACTGACCTCTTTCCCTTCCCTCTCTCTAACCCTCTCTAATCATAAACTTGCCATCCATGAGTTTTGAATATAATGTCGTCATTATTATTACAGCCCACTGTGAACACAGGCCAGGCCTCATTTGAATGCCTATTGCCTCATATGTTATTGAATATTTGGCATAATTGCCACGCATAACAGGCGGATTGGCAACCGCCGTTTTTATTATCAGTATCAGTTTCTGCTCCTCGATTGACGCCTACCACGTTAGACACGAACCTCTCTCGGAGGGTGTTTCCGAAGTCATCTCTTACAACTCCCATAGGAAGAAATGGCTATTGGATTGTCATTCGCCACCACCATAAATATTATGTAAAAAGATGCATTATTCAAACATAGTTTATATTTTTTGTCTTTGTTGAACTCAATGCAAATTTACGGCTGATACATCATAGATTGTCAGTTTTAAAATTCCGAATTTTTTTATAGTATTAAGGTTAGCAAATGCGTACTAGTCCACTTCCTGATGACATGTGGATACTGTGGACCGTAGACAATAAACACTTAACATTGATTAAGAATCAAAATATAGATGCATTGACACTCCGAAGGATTAAGAAGGAAAGCCTTGATACCAGTAAAAATAATACAGCTGCAGTAAAAATTGTTGTATATAAGCCCGGAGATTTTACAAATAAACGTCCTCGTCATCATGAGTCAAAATATACCTCCTGACGACACTCCTTACAAACCAGCAATAAAGTCAAAACATTGAGTATCAATAACTGTGTGATTGTTGTGCGTAGAGCCGAGCCTGCTGGAGGAGTCCGAAGCGCTGCACAAGGCGGCGCTGGCGCTCTCCACGCTGGCGTTTGGCGAGAAGAACGTGCAGACCGCCAAGCACTACGGCAACCTTGGGAGACTGTACCAGAGCATGCAGAAGTTCCAGGTACACGCACATATACGTACGCACAACTGCCTGTCATTACGGCAACCATAAAACTAACAGTAAAATCCCATTGTCTTAATCTTCTAATATTAGTAATTTTCTTGGTTATAAATATCTATTATATCTTATACATATTATTAATATATTTATCTATATATTAGTGGCGTGCAAATTATTATACTATCGCATTTACTGTTCTTAGTCTACTTTGGAAAATGTCAAGAACATTTCATTGTATCCTATACATAAAGGCTTCAACATGCCAGATGTGCCCCAAACCGGTTGTTTGTGGGCAGCATAAATAAGCAAAATTTCCTTTTTACCCAAAAAAATAAACAAAATGTATTTCTTTTTTAACGTAATAGTACACGACGAGTATCCAATAGTAAATTTATGTTGTTTTAATGTAAGCTACATTTAAAAAAAATTTATGTTTAAAGATATTTTATTCTCAAAAGATATATACATTTCACTTAATGAGAAGTTACAATATTCAAGTTATAAATGGGTTATGACCGTACAGATTGCAAAAAAAAGTTTATAATTAACATTAAAAAGGAAGAAATGACTATCGTGACATAAAAATTCTTATTAGTTTAGGCATACAATTTAATATTTCCTATAAATACTTTAGACTATTCTGTAACGTATCTTCCCAGTCGTGTTCTAATTACGTTACAATGTGTTCCAGGATGCGGAAACGATGCACTTGAAGGCTATCGCGATAAAGGAGGAGCTGCTGGGCGCCGAGGACTACGAGGTGGGGCTGAGCGTGGGCCACCTGGCCTCGCTCTACAACTACCACATGAACATGCACTGCGCCGCGGAGAAGCTGTACCTGCGCTCCATAGCTATTAGTGAGTTTCAACCGGTTATTGAAGTAAACACTTCATTGAAATCGTGATTTAGAACTCGATGAAATAAAAAGCGACAAACTTAAACATCTATAGGATTTATGCGTCGCCCTAATTGCCTATCGATCATACGATTAAACGATTAAACGATGCGATTTCATGGCACGATGAAAGAGATTGTGTGATGAAATCGCAGGTGTCGTAACAGGTCGCGCGACGATGCGTAGCCGCCGCGCCGGCACCGCAACGACGCCATTACAACAATGGCTGTTTACTGACATGCACAGGTTTTTTACTCTCTTAGGTCTCTACTCGTCTCTAACTCGACTCAACGGTGCCCTTGCGTTGCTCTGCACTCGCGCGATGCCGCGTCACTAATAAGGTTCGTACGATCAACACCATCGCACGGTCGCTGTTAAGCATTTTTCGTGCGCTCGCGCGCTTGCAAGTTTTAATTAGGATAATCTAAAGAAATTTACGTGGTAGAGCCATGCTGCAGTTATATTAATAGTATAGTTGTAGCACGAATGGGTCGGCTCGACCGGGGAAGGATCACGCTCTCACAGAATACCAGCGTGAAATAGTAGCTTAATGCTGCTGTATTTCGTATGGTGAGTGTAGAGAACCGGAGACCCTTTTTGCTGGAAACGAGGCATTCCATCTTAGTCCTCACGGGTGACAACGCATCTGCATTTTGATTCGTAATCGAAGATAGATGTAGATGTCTATGGGCCACAGCAACCACTTACCATCAGGTGGACTGTGTGCTCGTTTGTCACCCTATCCTATAAATAAAAAAAAAATGTGTGTGAATTTAATCTCGTCGTGCAAAACTAATAACTAATAAATCAAAATATTATTTTGATTTATTAGTTACTGCACTATAAATTCAAACAATTGTTCCGAATTTGAATGCTTGTCATTGTAAAATTTATGTTTGTAAACTGTCCCCGCCATACAGGATAATAATAATAATAATAATAATAATAATAATAATAATAATAATAATAATAATAATAATAATAATAATAATAATAGTAATAATAATAATAATAATAACGTGACGGTTATGTGACAAAACCGCTACGTCCGCGCAGTCAGTCAGCACCTTGCCAAGAGGTGTGAGCGCCGTGCCTCGGTAAAAATTGATGGTGCAAGGGCCCGCTTGTGCATATGGCCTCACCATGAAACGGCGCCGGGTCTGGGCGTCTCCCGTTAAATGACGCCCTGTATGGATGATGGAACATAGAAGATTGCGCAAAGGGCCGCTACCTGGAGATCGCCAGGGCGCGTCTGGAGCTGGCGCTGGACGCGACAGCATGCGAACCGCCAGCCGAGCGCGAGGTGCTGCACGACCACCCAGCAGCCCCTCGCATCCATCATCCCCACCAGCTTGCTTGGTGTCGGCAGGGTCTTCGCGGACCCAGCAATCGGCACCCGCCACTGGTGGAGTACGCCGCATGCGATGGACCATCAATATGAATACAAACGCATTGCGGGCGTATTTTAGGGCGAAAGGGGGAGAAATTGGAGGTTTCGCGTATCGGGCTAGGATGCATCGTCTTTTTACTGAGCTGGAGCCATCTATTACTGTCACCGAGCAAAACCTGGCAGACCGAGTTCGGTATATCTTACGCTCAAATATATTTGATGGCGCCGAACTCGAACGGCTACGACGTGAGGCTGTTCCCTCATCAAATGAAAACGCTGCGACTGAGGGTGCGGTGCCACAAGTTGCAGAACAACCCGCACACGTGGATGCCGCCGTGAATACCCCAGTGGTTGCTGATTCAAATGATGATGGAACATTCACCCAGGAACTAGAAATGGAGCAAATGAGGAGTACATTGGAAGAGGCGATTATGGAAACGCGCAGTACGCCTCTCGAAAATCGACCGCGACTTCCCCGCATAGCCCTAAGCAAGCGGAATCGGGCTGTCGTGAGGGCTCTGAACCCAATGCTGGTGACCTATTTGGAAGCCAGCCGGGACCTTTGCGAGACGGACTCAATTCTCTTTGGCGCCGCACTGGCAGTCTGCCGTATTATAGGTGCCAAACTTTCCACGGCTGGACGCACTACTGGACAAAGTAGTGCTATCCCAGCCTGGAGAACAAGAATTGAAGAACGTATCGCAAAGGCTAGGGCTCTCATCGGCAGACTGATATGCTTCAGGTCAGGCAATACCAGGCCAAGGATTGTGCGCACCGTCAGGATGGCGTTTGCTGGGACAAATATTAGTTTGTCCCAGCCGGATATAATGCAAAAACTGACGGAGCGCATAGACGACCTGAAGCAGAGAATCGCTGCTTGGGGAAAGCGAATTCGGCGATATACCGAGAGGTCGACACGGTTCAACCAGAATCGTCTCTTCCAGAGTGATCAGAAGAGGCTCTATAAATCATTGGAGCGACCAATGGTAAGTGGAACGGGCCCAGTACCGAATCAGGCCGACACGGTCGCATTCTGGCGCGGCCTGTGGTCAGAGCCCGTAAACCACAACGAGGGCCCTTGGATGGAAGTTGTGGCGAGTCAGTGTGCGGGTATTACGCCCATGGACCCCGTCACCATAACGCCGGATGACGTAGCTGAGGCGTTCCGTAGGGCCCCGAACTGGAAAAGTCCGGGACTCGACGGGCTGCATCACTACTGGCTGAAGGGGTTTGTGGTGTGTCACACTGTGCTCGCCCGACAGTTCCAAGAGGCTCTCAACCAGAAGTCGCTCCCGAGCCTCTTCACTACTGGGATCACTCATTTGGTTCCTAAAGACCAGGTTACCACAGACCCGAGCAAATACCGCCCCATCACGTGTCTGCCGACCATATACAAGACACTAACATCCATTTTGAGCGCGAGAATCACTCGTCACCTGGACTCAAATCAGGTGATGTCGCGCGCTCAAAATGGATGTCGGGGCGGTGGTCGTGGAACCAAGGAACCACTCCTCATTGACGCGGTCATTGGCAAAGTGGTGAAACGCAACCGTCGGAACTTCTCCGCCGCCTGGATAGACTACAGAAAGGCATTCGACTCGGTGCCCCATACATGGCTAAAGAGAGTCCTCGAACTGTACAAGATAGACTGTACAGTTAGAGACTTCCTCGAGCAGTGTATGGGGCAGTGGAGTACGATCCTTTGTCATCTGGGCGAGCGGATGACGGCTGCGGAGAACCACATAAGGATAGGAAGGGGTATCTTCCAGGGCGATTGTCTGAGTCCAATATGGTTCTGCCTCTCTCTGAACCCTCTCAGTACCTTACTGGAGGGCTCTGGGAGGGGATTTCAGCTACGGAAAGGAGGGACAAAAGTGACCCACCTTTTCTATATGGATGACCTCAAGTTATTCGCCTCCAGTCGCTCCCATCTTATGGAATTGCTAAACATCACTTGTGAATTTAGCAATTCCATTGGAATGGAGCTGGGGACGGATAAGTGTGCGGTACTCCATGTTGAGAGGGGTAGGGTTGCTAACTCTGAGGGCATAGACTTATCTATGCCCGTCAACTTAAGGACCCTTTCCGAGGCTGAAACATACCGATACCTGGGTATGTCACAGAACATCGGTATCGATGAGGCTGGTATGAAACAGTCAGTTTGCGACGTATTTTATGCACGCTTGACCAAAGTGCTTAACTGCCTTTTGTCCGGTGTGAATAAGACACAAGCATATAACGGCTGGGTCATGCCTGTCCTCATGTATACCTTTGGCATACTCAGGTGGACTCAGACTGAACTTAACGCCCTGGATAGAAAAGTCCGCACTACCATGACGTCCCACAGGATGCATCATCCGAGATCGTCGGTAATGAGGCTGTACTTGCCGCGAAAGCATGGTGGGCGTGGTTTCTTGAGCGCGCTCACCATGCATAATCGCGAAGTGTGCAGCCTCCGTAATTACTTCCTGGCGAGATCGGATGATCCATTCTATAAGGACGTCATTTCTTGTGATAAAGGACTTACCCCTCTATCCTTAGCCAACGAGCAATGGCAAGACCCGGCAGTGCAGACAATTTCCGACCGGGAGACCGTATGGAAGGAGAAGGAGCTCCACGGGAGGTTCTACAAGTCTCTACATGGGCCTTTCGTAGACACAGTAACCTCCCTCCACTGGCTACGCTTTGGTGACCTCTTCCAGGCTCAGGTGCAGAAGGCGGTGCTCCTCGATACCGCCCGCATCGTCCGCCGGTTTCTTTCCCTTTCCCCCTAACCCTCGGCCGTTTGGTCTCCCCTGCCGAGGGCCTCCATCTGGTTGGGCTTTTATTTATATATGTATTTTTATATTTAGTTTATGTTATTGATATTTATGTATATTTATCTTTTCATTTCCATTTATAATTATATATTTATAGAACCCAACCAGATGAGAAAACTATATTGATAGCCCACATAATAATAATAATAATCACTCACAGACACAACCAGGTGGCCAATGTCATTCATCAAAAACTAGCACTCAAACACGCACTCATTCCAGATGCCAACACTCCGTACTACAATTATACACCAAAACCTTCTCTAGAAAACACCACACATAAACTTTTTTACGACCGCGGCATTCTCACCGATAGGACAATCCACTATAACCGACCAGATATAATTCTACAAGATTAAATAAATAATATGTATTACTTACCTGATAGACATTGCAGTCCCCAACACACACAACTTGCAGAAGACGATAACTGAAAAAATTAGAAAGTACGCAGAACTTAAAGATGAAGTGACTAGAATCTGGTAACAAGAAAAAGTATATGTGGTCCCTATAGTCCTCTCACAACAGGTGTCATCCCAAATCATCTCCTCCGTAGCTTAAAATTATTACAACTAAAAGAAACTCTATATATTACACTTCAAAAAGCAGCTATATTAAATACATGTAGAATAGTTAGGAAATTCATGCAGATAGAAGAAAACGAAGTAGGACCTCATCAAAACACATGAACTACACTACACACCACACGCTGCATTTGCTTTGGCTTCGGCCCGTAAATGTAGTTGAAATCCAGCCTAGAGCTGAGAAGTGAAAACACTAACTGTAAATAATAATCATTTACATGATTATTATTATTATTATTATTATTATTATTACTGACTGCATCATTTACTTTTGATCTTAAAAATTAATTTTTGTAGCATATGTTTCAAATTCCCAATATAAAATTTCAAATAACAAATTCTCAACGCAAATAGATTTTACAATATCAATATAAATAAAACTTTAAAAATCTGTGGATAAGAAACTAATTTCAAGAAAAATGTATTTCTTTCAAATTGACAACTGTCATCTAAGAAATTTTACAAACAGATTTATAAAATATTTAATTTAACGTTACATTATGCATCGAACGAGACGACAAATACGAATAAATACCGCCAATACCACAATCGCACACGTAACATCGCCTACGGAGGACTACACATCCATGGAATGTAATCCAAGAGGCACAAGAAGAACCCCCGTACCATCTTTGAGGGGACAAAGAGCGCCAGCGGCTGGCTTGAGACCTGCAGGAATTACCATCCTACATGAGGACCCCGCTACTGATGGTGTAGTGCGACGACGCATGCGCTGGACTATAGAATTAAATATAAGTTTTATGCGCGCGTACTATAAGGCTACCAAAGGAGGAACCAATCTTACATCTTATCGTCCTAAAATGTTGTCTGAATTCCAACAGCTACAACCCAACCTAACAAACATAACTGCCCAAAGACTTTCAGATCAAGTACGTGTAATTCTAAGTCGTAAGATTTTGGACGTCAGATTAATTGAACAACTTTGCAGTGAGTACTTAACATCTACTATCAATTCAATTCCTGATTCCCAACGAACACTTCCAGGTGAGACTGATGACTTAAATGTAAATAACAGTAACCATAATATAAATATTACTAACTTAAATAACGAAAAAGTAGAGCAAAATTGTTTTGATATAGATGTGAGTTCCCAAGAGAATATATGAAAAGGACTTTCGAATATTCCCTTCTGGAATATAAAAATACACCAATAGAAAATAGACCGAAACTACCTAAACTTCCTAACAACAAAAAAACTATTCTAACAGTAGCATCAATGAATATTCTATGTAAAGATTATTTTGAAAAAAGTAACTCTATTTTGTAAACTATGTCTCTTCTATACTGTTGTGCCCATACTATATGTATGATAATGAAAATTCCTGTCATTTCAGTACAAATTAATAAGAAAAATAATACAGAACCTAAATGGAAACAAAGAATTCAAAAACGAATTGACAATACTCACAAAATTATAGGAAAATTAATAAGCTACCAAATAGGTAACAGACGTAAAAAAATAATTACTTTAGTAAATCAAATCGCTAATGAAAATGATATTAGCCAATCAGATCCCCATTTTCCGGATAAAATTACTGAATTCATTGATACACAAAAACAAAAGTTAAAAGCATGGGCCAACCGTATTAGACGATATTCAGAAAGATCTAAACGGTACTTCCAGAATCGCACATTCGAAAGTAACCAAAAGTGGGTGTATCGGTCTTGGGAGAACACTACAACTAATAGTTGTACTCATGGCAGCCCAAGCTTAAATGAATGTTTAAATTTTTGGAAAAGTATATGGTCTAACGAAGTTTCTCATAATGAAGGCGAATGGATTCGTGCAACCGAACGTAAGTTTTCTAATTTGGCTAACATGGGTTCTATTTCAATTACTGCTGAAGATGTACACTCAATTACTCGTAGATTACACAACTGGAAATCACCTGGACCAGATGGTATACACAACTTTTGGCTGAAATGGATAACAAGTAGCCACGTGCGTTTGGCTGCACAGATTCAAGAAGCCATTGAGTGCTGTGAGCTCCCGAGACTTCTTACAACTGGTATTACCCACTTACTATATAAAAATGGAAACACCACGGAACCTAAAAATTACCGACCTATTACATGCCTTTCAACTATATACAAATTAATAACTGCAATTTTGAATAACAAGATCTATAAACATTTGGAAAATAATAACATTCTTTCAACTGCACAGAACGGATGTCGGAAAGGGTCACGTGGTTGTAAAGAACTTCTCATTGACACAGCTATTTGCCGACAAGTCTTTCGTAATCGCAAAAATATGTCCGCTGCTTGGGTGGATTATAAAAAGGCATATGACTCTGTTCCACATTCATGGCTAAAGAGAGTTTTAGAAATATATAAAATAGATGACAAAATTTGTAAGTTTTTAAGTAAAGTAATGGGTCAGTGGAACACTGTCCTAAATCTACCAGTTGAGTGGCAAAGTAGTTCGATAGACTATAAATATTAAACGGGGTATATTCCAGGGCGATAGTTTGAGCCCAACTTTGTTTTGTTTAGCCCTGAATCCTTTAAGCACTGCTATTGAGGAATCCGGATTAGGGTTTCGGTTTCGAAAAGAAAACTCACCGATCTCACATCTACTTTATATGGATGATCTCAAACTATTCACATCAAAAGAGAGTAATCTACTATTATTGTTGAAATTAACACATAGTTTCAACAACGATAATAGAATGGAATTTGGAATAGATAAATGTGCTGTCATCAACGTAAATAGGGGCAAAATTAAAGGTTGTAATAATTTTGCAATTACAAATGACTTACATTTCAGTTCTCTTTCTGAAACAGAAACCTATAATTACTTGGGCATGGCAGAAGCGCTAGGAATTAATGACAAAAATATTAAAGAAAATTCAAAAGTAAAATTTATGTTAAGATTAAAAAAAGTTATCAAAAGTCATTTGTCACGGCGGAAACAAAATTAGAGCATATAACTCCTGGGTAATACCTAGCCTTCTATATACTTTTGGCGTTACAAGATGGTCTCAAACGCAATTGGATGACTTAGATAGACGTGTCCGTACATTAGTGACTGCGCACAGAATGCACCACCCACGATCATCTGTCATGAGGTTGTATCTTCCAAGAAAAGATGGTGGACGGGGCTTATTAAACATTAAAAACCTACACACCCGTGAAGTATACAACCTCAGAGACTATTTTATTAAAACAAAAAGACACATCACACATTCATAATGACGTAGTGATTAATGACAAATCATTAACCCCGCTTAATATGTCGGCAAAGGACTGGCAGAGGCCTCATACTATGACTATAGATGAACGCGAAAAGGTTTGGAATGACAAACAACTGCATGGTCGATTTTTTAAAGCTTTGACTAATCGTTATGTAGACATGGTTGCATCAGTACATTGGTTACAATTTGGTGACCTTTTTGCAGAAACTGAAGGTTTTATCTGTGCAATACAAGATGAAGTAATTAAAACGAACAACTACCGGAAATACATTTTGAGGGACGGCACAGTTGACGTACGTCGCGCATGTCCCTGGAGAGTCCCTCAGACATGTTATGTCCGGTTGTTCACAACTATCCAATGGTGAGTATTTGCACAGACATAACCAAGTAGCTAGAACAATACACCAACAGCTTGCCATTAAATTTGGCTTTACTCAACAGGATGTTCCATATTATAAGTATGAACCAAAGCCAGTCCTTGAAAATAGAAGTGTCACGCTGTACTGGGATCGGTCAATTATCACAGACAGGTTTGTAGTGGCAAATAAACCTGACATTGTGCTGATAGACCGAACTACACGCAAGGCAATAATAGTGGATGTCAGTGTTCCTCATGACGAGAATCTCGTAAAAGCAGAGAATGATAAAAAAATAAAATATATCGACTTGGCTCATGAGATTGTCGCTATGTGGGACGTTGATTCTGCTATTATTGTACCAATAGTTGTATCAGTCAATGGACTTATTGGTAAAAATATGGACGATTATCTGTCCAAGTTAGGTTTGGGCAAATGGCTGAAAGCATTAATTCAAAAATCGGCCTTATTAAATACGGCTCGAATAGTAAGAAGGTTCCTATCTTTGGATGCCAAACTTCACCGATGGCTTAGAATTCCTCACCGCGGTGGATAATAGCCGAAATAATAACATTATTTATATAGATTGTATTTATATTTATAATATTATAGTTTTGTGATAATATAAGTGATCATATAATAATAATAATAATAATAAGGATGATGGAATATGTAAAAACGCGCAAAGGGCCGCTGCCTGGAGGTCGCCAGGGCGCGTCTGGTGCTGGCGCTGGACGCGACAGCATGCGAACCGCCAGCCGAGCGAGAGGTGCTGCACGACCACCCATCAGCCCCTCGCATCCATCATCCCCACCAGCTGGCTTGGTGTCGGCAGGGTCTTCGCAGGCCCAGCAATCGGCACCCGCCACTGGTGGAGTACGCCGCATGCGATGGACAACCGAAATGAATACTAACGCATTGCGGGCGTATTTTAGGGCGAAGGGGGGAGAAGTTGGAGGTTTGGCGTATCGGGCTAGGATGCATCGTCTTTTTGCTGAGCTGGAGCCATCTTTAACCGTCTCAGAGCAAAACCTGGCAGACCGGGTTCGGTATATCTTGCGCTCAAATATATTTGATGTCGCCGAACTCGAACGACTACGACGTGAGGCTGTTCCCTCATCGGATGAAAATGCTACGGCTGAGGATGCGGCACCACAAATTGCAGAGCAACCCGCAAATGTGAATACCGCCGTGAATACCCCAGTTGTGGTTGATTCAAACGATGATGGAACAGTCGCCCAGGAACTGGAATTAGAGCATATGAGGAGTACATTGGAAGAGGCGATTGTGGAAACGCGCAGTACGCCTCTCGAAAATCGACCGCGACTTCCCCGCATAGCCCTAAGCAAGCGGAATCGGGCTGTCGTGAGGGCTCTGAACCCAATGCTGGTGACCTATTTGGAAGCCAGCCGGGACCTTTGCGAGACGGACTCAATTCTTTTTGGCGCCGCACTGGCAGTGTGCCGTATTATAGGCACCAAACTTTCCACGGCTGGACACGCTACTGGACAAAGTAGCGCTATCCCAGCCTGGAGAATAAGAATTGAAGAACGTATCGCAAAGGCTAGGGCCCTCATCGGCAGACTGATATGCTTCAGGTCAGGCAACAACAGGCCAAGGATTGTGCGCACCGTCAGGATGGCATTTGCTGGGACAAATGTTAGATTGTCCCAGCCGGATATAATGCAAAAACTGACGGAGCGCATAGACGACCTGAAGCAGAGAATCGCTGCTTGGGGAAAGCGGATTCGGCGATATACCGAGAGGTCGAAACGGTTTAACCAGAATCGTCTCTTCCAGAGTGATCAGAAGAGGCTCTATAAATCGTTGGAGCGACCAATGGTAAGTGGAACAGGCCCAGCACCGAATCAGGCCGACACTGTAGCATTCTGGCGCGGCCTGTGGTCAGAGCCCATAAACCACAGCGAGGGCCCTTGGACGGAAGTTGTGGCGAGTCAGTGTGCGAGTATAACGCCCATGGACCCCGTCATTATAACGCCGGATGACGTAGCTGAGGCGGTCCGTAGGGCCCCGAACTGGAAAAGTCCGGGACTCGACGGGCTGCATCACTACTGGCTGAAGGGGTTTGTGGTGTGTCACACTGTGCTCGCCCGACAGTTCCAAGAGGCTCTCAACCAGAAGTCGCTCCCGAGCCTCTTCACTACTGGGATCACTCATTTGGTTCCTAAAGACCAGGTTACCACAGACCCGAGCAAATACCGCCCCATCACGTGTCTGCCGACCATATACAAGACACTAACATCCATTTTGAGCGCGAGAATCACTCGTCACCTGGAATCAAATCAGGTGATGTCGCGCGCTCAAAATGGATGTCGGGGCGGCGGCCGTGGAACCAAGGAACCACTCCTCATTGACGCGGTCATTGGCAAAGTGGTGAAATGCAACCGTCGGAACTTCTCCGCCGCCTGGATAGACTACAGAAAGGCATTTGACTCGGTGCCCCATACATGGCTAAAGAGGATCCTCGAGCTGTACAAGATTGACCGTACAGTTCGAGACTTCCTCGAGCGGTGTATGGGGCAGTGGAGTACGATCCTCTGTCATCTAGGCGAGCGGATGACGGATGCGGAAAGCCGCATAAGGATAAGAAGGGGTATATTCCAGGGCGACTGTCTGAGTCCAATCTGGTTCTGCCTCTCTTTGAACCCTCTCAGTACTTTACTGGAGGGTTCCGGGAGGGGATTTCAGCTTCGGAAAGGAGGTACAAAAGTGACCCACCTCTTCTATATGGATGACCTCAAATTATTCGCCTCCAGTCGCTCCCATCTTATGGAATTGCTAAACATCACTTGTGAATTTAGCAATTCTATTGGAATGGAGCTGAGGACGGATAAGTGTGCGGTCCTCCATGTTGAGAGGGGTAGGGTTGCTAACTCTGAGGGCATAGACTTATCTATGCCCGTCAACTTAAGGACCCTTTCCGAGGCTGAAACATACCGATATCTGGGTATGTCACAGAACATGGGTATCGATGAGGCTGGTATGAAACAGTCAGTTTGCGACACGTTTTATGCACGCTTGACCAAAGTGCTTAACAGCCTTTTGTCCGGTGTGAATAAGGCACACGCATATAACGGCTGGGTCATGCCTGTCCTAATGTATACCTTTGGCATACTCAGGTGGACTCAGACCGAACTTAACGCCCTGGATAGAAAAGTCCGCACTACCATGACGTCCCATAGGATGCATCATCCGAGATCGTCGGTAATGAGGCTGTACTTGCCGCGAAAGCATGGTGGGCGTGGCTTCCTGAGCGCGCTCACCATGCATAATCGCGAAGTGTGCAGCCTCCGTAATTACTTCCTGGCGAGATCGGATGATCCATTCTATAATGACGTCATTGCTAGTGATAAAGGACTTACCCCTCTATCCTTAGCCAACGAGCAATGGCAGGACCCGGCAGTACTAAGCATTTCCGACCGGGAGACCGTATGGAAGGAGAAGGAGCTCCACGGGAGGTACTACAGGGTTCTACATGAGCCCTTCGTAGATACAGTTGCCTCCCTCAACTGGCTACGTTTCGGTGACCTCTTCGGGGAAACCGAGGGTTTTGTCTGTGCAATACAGGATCAGGTTATTAAGACCAACAACTATCGGAGATACATCCTAAAGGATGGCACCGTCGACGTCTGTCGAGCTTGTCGCCATCCCGGTGAGTCACTTAGGCATGTCATCTCCGGTTGTTCGGCGCTTTCTAATTCTGAGTACTTGCACAGGCACAACCTAGTAGCCAGAATTCTACACCAGGAGCTCGCTCTGAAATACGGTCTTGTGGGCCGGAAAGTGCCGTATTACAAGTACTTGCCGGAAGCCGTGCTCGAAAATGACCGCGCCAGGCTCTACTGGGACCGGGCCATCATCACAGACAGGACTATTCTTGCGAATAAGCCTGATATTGTGCTGATGGACCGGGCACAGTCAAGGATATTTTTGGTCGACATTACCATTCCATATGACGAGAACCTCGTGAAAGCCGAAACAGATAAACGAACAAAATATCTGGACCTGGCTCACGAGGTGACCGATATGTGGGGTGGTCTGTCGGCCGAAATTATTCCTGTAGTCGTCTCTTCGAATGGGCTAATCCCAGTCAGCCTCTCGGGTCATCTGAGGCGACTGGGACTCCGCGACGGACCGCTCCAGGCTCAAATGCAGAAGGCGGTGCTCCTCGATACCGCCCGCATCGTCCGCCGGTTTCTTTCCCTTTCCTCCTAACCCTCGGCCGTTTGGTCTCCCCTACCGAGGGCTTCCATCTGGTTGGGCTTTTATTTATTTATGTATTTTTATATTTATTTTATGTTATTAATATTTATGTATATTTATCGTTTCATTTTAATTTATAATTATATATTTATATAACCCAACCAGATGAGAAAACTATATAGATACCCCAAATAATAATAATAATAATATTCCACAACTGTCACACACAACGCCGTCTAGTCCCAAGCTAAGCAGAGCTTGTGTTATGGGTACTAGACAACTGATAAACATACTTATATATTTCTAAATACATAAATATTATAGATAAATTACACCCAGACACAGAACAAATGTTCGTGCTCATCACACAAACATTTGTCCTGGGTGGGAATCGAACCCACGACCTCCGGCATAGCAGTCAGGATCACTAACCACTAGAACAACAGGCCAATAATTCATAGTATGCAGTAACGTTTTGTTTTTAAAGAAAAATAAAGGACTTAATGCCTTCAGAAAATTTCTCTACCAGTCAACCCATACCTACCATTTAAGATTTATCGTTTCATGGTGTCGTTTAAGATAAATCACTGAGTCTCATCCCCCTGAGTTTCGTAGGAGGTGACTTAGGCCAGTATTCAAAGACATTTTCCAGTTTAAAGACTCAAACTCCACAATATCAAAAATTGCGTCTAGACTATACACCCGTAAGTCCGCACCAGAGACTTTTTATTAACCGAAGGCCCTTTTACTGGAAATGAGGTATTTCATCTTAGTCCTCAGGAGTGACAATACATTTGCATTTTTAATCTTAATCGAGAATCAATTTTGCTGCCTATGGGACACAGCATCCGCTTAAGGGGAAATATAATGTCAAATGGCTTAACAAGATCCTTCGTTCTGCCGAAAATATTGCAGCATTAATTTTGAAATAAATATATGGTAAAGTTGAGGATTAATGTTAAGGATTATGTTAGACGAAAACACGATTTCGTAAAATTTTCTCGATAGAAAAAAAATCCAAAGTCACCTCCGAAATAAACAATAAACCGCTGTTATTCATAAAATACTTTAAATAAGATCATGAAACTTTGCATACTAACTGAACTAACTATAAAGCAGTGCTTATGTTATTTACTTTTTTTAAAATAACATAATTTTCACTGTAAAAAAAATTACCTAAACTATCGGCCTTTTGAAGCGTGATTCCTGCAGCACGGTCACCTCGCCTCGGCCTTTGAACGGTGAGGTTGTGTCGCTTTCGATCAGAATATACATTACGCAACAGGACGACGTAAAATTAAAATGGGAAATGATAAAAATAAGAAGCGGCTGGCTTGGCGTTAAGAAACAGGCATAAATATGATAAACCTAATGAAATAAGTGTCTAACGACCTTTCTACTTACAGTATTAGTGATTACAAACATGTCGGTACATAGCATACGACGCGAATACGAATTTGAGCTGACTTACTCTATCCTCTTAACATTAGGTCCTTATTGTATATTAAAAAAAAACACGCTATGGTCGGTATTCCGAAACGATAAAAGAGTTTAAACTTGAGATTGTATGCCATGATGTAACCCAAAATCTTATAATCTCCGATCAATGTTTCGTCTTTATCAGTTGTCAAATACATTCAAAGAATACTGACGTGAAACAACGCAGTGATGAGAACCGGAGTCCACTTTTACTAGGAGCAAGGCATTCTATCGTAGTCCTCCGGGGTGATAACCCAACCGCTTTTGATTGTTAATTAGCTTTGATGTATTAATGATTTAATTTTTTTATCCATAGACAATATGAGCTTAAGGTAAGTTACAGCCTATATACATCCCACTCCTGGGCACAGGCCTCCGCTCATTTCTGAGAGGGTTTAGTGCAAGTAATTGTCCACCGCACGCCCAATGCGTGTTGGCGAGCTTCACATGTCTTAGAAATATTTTTTTCTTGTTTCATAGATATGCGGGTTTCCTCACGATATTTTCCTTCACCGCCGAGCACATGGTTAATCAGCACTTAACGACTTCATTGGTGTCGATGTGATCGAACCCGGTTTGCTTTTTTACAGCACTCGCTGTAAAAAAGCAAACCGGGCAAAAAAAAAACAAAAATCAAATAAGTCGATAAATAATAAACAGTGGTATAAAAAATCTGGTAATTGCGATCGATAATAATCCACATGTCAAGTGCGACAATAATAGATAATTTTTCTTACTATGTTGATAAAAGCGAAAGGATGAGAAAAAAAGATAAAAGATAACCCAATTTCGATGCCTGCCGACGCCGGCATTTAGTGATCTCCGTTTGAAATTGTAGTACATATTATAATTATAACACATGGAAAATCGTTGGAATGAAACCTATGAAGCAATCTGTTCATAAGCGGGCCTTAGCCACTTAGACGTCCGTAGGCTGTATAAAACGATAAATGAACTATTTCATTCGTTCCGGCTGGGATCGAACTCGGGTTGCTCGCTTACGGCCTAATTTGCTGAGAAGGTTCATAGTAAAGAGAATAAGTAGTACAGACGAATGGTAAAGAAAACTTAACTAAAAAAATCACAAGCATTCTGTCCTTTTTATTTTTTAAAGTCAGAATGCGTGGCAATGCATTATTTTAACTGATTGTCGTTCATAAATATCTAACACCTACTATTTTACTACGTTTACTACGCACGCACACATTCGTAAGGGTCGCTTGGTTACAAAATTTAGGTACATAGTCGCGCGTTTTCCCGCGGCTTTCCTTTCCTCGAACCGTTACACCGCCAGGTACATGGTTGCATGGACAGCTGACAATGTTGACCGCGGCCTCATTACGTACAGGTGTGCTACTGCTATTTTAAATTTTTGTAAGTAGTAGTGTCACTTCGTTACCAATGACGGAACGAAAATATTTAAACCGCAAATACTATGAAACGGTGCGGTATTACATTTTAAGCCATGAAAGTTTGCGTGGTGCGTAAAGATTATACGAAAGTGAGTCTTTATCGAGGCAAGAAATTAACTTACGTGTGCCTACCAATCGAAGAACAATTCACAGCTAGTCAAACTATTCAAGTGCAGTGAGCGATATTTTAAATAGTGAATATGAAGATACGTGGATTGCGTACGAAGGCCTTATACTATGGCTTGCAAACTCGCCGGAACTTTCACCATTAAACTTTTATCTTTGGGGTGAAGTAGAGCCGTGTTTACGTTAAAGAGAGCCGAAGTTATGAAGACCGCCGCAGTAAAATTAATGCTGCGTTCACGGCAGTTAATAGTGCTCAAGCACGGGTTAAGTGTAAAAAATAATTTAAGAAAACTTGCTCGTCTTTGTATAAAGAGAAACGAATTCCATTTTGAGGTACCAATGTTAGTTATTGGGACTACTTGTGTAATTTTGTTGTAAGTAGTTTTTTTTTAATACGCCATAATAATGACAATTGTCGGTTACTTTGTTGATAAGCAAAAATATTTTATTTTATTTATTATGACGATCCTAAGCCCATTAAAAGTATGAAGAGAAAATTAGAAAAATAATTCGCGTCGAGTAGTTATTAACTTAAGCATTAGTACGTGGCTCATATATCATATTAAATTTGGCATAATTTCAAATAAAAGTGTATTATCAGTATATCATTATTTACATATTTGAACTTGAATGAAAAATTGCGCTACTCTGAAAAATAACCCTGCATAGACTGCCTAGTATGTTATACAGAATACCTCTTTGTTCCAGAGATCGTAAACGCTAATCATGAGGTCCTAGATTCGAATCCAGGGTCGGACCAAAATCAGTTACTGGGTTTTACTGACATTCTCAATATAACCCAGGAGTCGGGAAGTTGGTGGTGTTTCGCTCCTGTGATTTGGAAAGCGTGTTAAGCCGTTGGTCCTGCGCCTGTACTCTCTCGTTACGTGTGGATTTACCGTCCCATCGGAGTATGAAAGCGAGGGAATAAAGATTGCAGCTGTGCTTGCGCACTCTGTTCACTTTGGTACAATAATCCTGTCCTTCGCAGATGGCTAGTCTCCGTTGAGACTGGCCGTTAGAACTGAAATTCGGTCTGGAGGACATTAGATATAGGCTGTTAATTTATGCAAATATATCATTAATAAAAATAATAAAGAAGTTGTATTGTCGCAGGTCTGAAGCTGTTCGGCGAGCGGTACTCGGGGCTGGAGTACGACTACCGCGGGCTGGTGCACGTGTGCACGCAGCTTAAGCGCCACGAGCGCGCCGAGCACTACTCCGCGCTGCTGCAGCGCTGGCACGGTAACTCTACATTGTACACTGTACTGAAGCTGTTCGGCGAGCGGTACTCGGGGCTGAAGTACGACTACCGCGGGCTGGTGCACGTGTGCACGCAGCTTAAGCGCCACGAGCGCGCCGAGCACTACTCCGCGCTGCTGCAGCGCTGGCACGGTAACTCTACATTGTACACTGTACTGAAGCTGTTCGGCGAGCGGTACTCGGGGCTGGAGTACGACTACCGCGGGCTGGTGCACGTGTGCACGCAGCTTAAGCGCCACGAGCGCGCCGAGCACTACTCCGCGCTGCTGCAGCGCAGGCACGGTAACTCTACATTGTACACTGTACTGAAGCTGTTCGGCGAGCGGTACTCGGGGCTGGAGTACGACTACCGCGGGCTGGTGCACGTGTGCACGCAGCTTAAGCGCCACGAGCGCGCCGAGCACTACTCCGCGCTGCTGCAGCGCTGGCACGGTAACTCTACATTGTACACTGTACTGAAGCTGTTCGGCGAGCGGTACTCGGGGCTGGAGTACGACTACCGCGGGCTGGTGCACGTGTGCACGCAGCTTAAGCGCCACGAGCGCGCCGAGCACTACTCCGCGCTGCTGCAGCGCTGGCACGGTAACTCTACATTGTACACTGTACTGAAGCTGTTCGGCGAGCGGTACTCGGGGCTGGAGTACGACTACCGCGGGCTGGTGCACGTGTGCACGCAGCTTAAGCGCCACGAGCGCGCCGAGCACTACTCCGCGCTGCTGCAGCGCTGGCACGGTAACTCTACATTGTACACTGTACTGAAGCTGTTCGGCGAGCGGTACTCGGGGCTGGAGTACGACTACCGCGGGCTGGTGCACGTGTGCACGCAGCTTAAGCGCCACGAGCGCGCCGAGCACTACTCCGCGCTGCTGCAGCGCTGGCACGGTAACTCTACATTGTACACTGTACTGAAGCTGTTCGGCGAGCGGTACTCGGGGCTGGAGTACGACTACCGCGGGCTGGTGCACGTGTGCACGCAGCTTAAGCGCCACGAGCGCGCCGAGCACTACTCCGCGCTGCTGCAGCGCTGGCACGGTAACTCTACATTGTACACTGTACTGAAGCTGTTCGGCGAGCGGTACTCGGGGCTGGAGTACGACTACCGCGGGCTGGTGCACGTGTGCACGCAGCTTAAGCGCCACGAGCGCGCCGAGCACTACTCCGCGCTGCTGCAGCGCTGGCACGGTAACTCTACATTGTACACTGTACTGAAGTTGTTCGGCGAGCGGTACTCGGGGCTGGAGTACGACTACCGCGGGCTGGTGCACGTGTGCACGCAGCTTAAGCGCCACGAGCGCGCCGAGCACTACTCCGCGCTGCTGCAGCGCTGGCACGGTAACTCTACATTGTACACTGTACTGAAGCTGTTCGGCGAGCGGTACTCGGGGCTGGAGTACGACTACCGCGGGCTGGTGCACGTGTGCACGCAGCTTAAGCGCCACGAGCGCGCCGAGCACTACTCCGCGCTGCTGCAGCGCTGGCACGGTAACTCTACATTGTACACTGTACTGAAGCTGTTCGGCGAGCGGTACTCGGGGCTGGAGTACGACTACCGCGGGCTGGTGCACGTGTGCACATCGTGAGCGTATCTGGGTTTATGGCAGAATCATTATCGCTGTAAAACACTCTGCAGCATTACGCTGAATCATAAACTTTTCGCTCGTTCACCTCTACACACACCACTTGTAACCTTAAACCGCCCTATGTTTAAATGTCTTTTTTGTGAAGTGTATAGTACCAGTAAATAAATTTATTTCTTTCTTTCTTAATATCACTGATGTAAGTCAATTTTTATTCAAAATTGGCCTAGATAAAGTACTTTTTTAAAAGTCTGTGTATACGGAACACGTGTTGAAATCTAAATTGATATTTATTCGCAGAGTTGCGCGAACAGTCGAAGACGGAACAGCAGCCGGCGTTGGGCGACGAGCAAGTCCTGCCGCTCGACGAGCTGCGCGCGAAGCTCCAGCTGCAGCACTGAGCAGCGCCCCTCCCGCCCCTGAGCTGCTCCTTCGCCGCAACACTCGCCCCTGCGCAATAGCACACATCCGGCGCAAGTTGCTCTGCACGAGCAGGCACCACCCACATGAACTTTCCACTGCCCTTATTAATGCACTCTGTGCGGTATGTACGAGAAAATCCATTCGACTTGTTACTTCTCAATTTTATAATTTTATTCAAATGGACATCAATATTGTTATTTTTATTCAGCGCCATTTATTATGTTGCAATTGTTTATGAAATTTCTACTAGATGTCGCTTTCTGCAATTATCATGTTTTTTTTTATATATAATCTATAAAATGATCTTAAAAGGCGTAGTATTAAAATGGTCATTTGAGAAGTAGTGGTATCTAATGAAAATCGCTAGTAGACATGTTTGACAATGGATACGTTATGGGCCAAGTAATTAATCAGGGCACTATTTATAATGCCCGGGCAATCTAAATAATGACAAGTCAAATCGGGCTACGTCGTTAGTACTGATTTTATCGCATTGTCTGGTTATAACCTAACCTAACCTATCTCTTTATTCCTCTGCTCAATAAGTTACGAACTTTATTCATAAAACCTGGTTTATTACATTATCTCAATAGCTTATATCGTATTGCCTACTCATATTGGGCATTTTATAAACTGTCTGTGCATTTTGAATACTGCTCTGTTAATCACTTGGTCCATAACAGACATACACGATGTTAAGTGTATACACATACACATAACAACATATAGGGTTCGATTAATATTATGGAATGTTTAATTAAACTAATTATTCATACTCATTAAGGTTTTATAGAACACCGTGTCTGTAGATTTGTGTGATGAGCGCGGGACTTAGTCTATGGAGCCAATTTATGTAAAAAATGTAAAAGGCATTTAAGGGCTTTATAGAAGTCTGGTAAATTTTATTAATAGAAAAGCCCAAAATATTAGATTTAATAAATATTAGAGACTATAATTATAATTATTGAGTTATCTATGTAGGTGGAAATATGCACAACTACTATATTATAACATTTAATAGTATAAAAGTATGTAAATTGCCGTGTGTGTATAGAAATGGGACCTCAGTCGTTAGATTATTGGATTTACAAATATAAAGGTATCTCATAGAATTCAAAAAGTTTATGTAGTCACCTAATCCTTATTTCACTCTTGAATTCACATGAGAAATGTAAGAACACGTAAAGTGACAATGCTGTTCCTAAAGCATTGATATTCTAATCATATTCCAACCTGTTACTATGTAGCATGAACAGGGTCCCATATATAAGTCTGGTGACTATTGAACTCATATTTTTCTAACTATCCTCATCAGCCCGTAAAAACTACTGCTGAATTTGGGCTTCTTCGATAGTACGGAGGATTCGCAATCGCCAACATGGAAAATAGGATTGGTGATCGCGGTTGTCTTAGGTATAAATTATTTACTCAGTTTAGACGTCTACTTGTAACACTTTGTTCCTTTTGATTGGTGATTTTATGTATAGCGGATGGATGTTTACTGTATTCATATTTCATTTGTGACTATAATGCCCAAATACACAACCGCTGCTCTATTTTAAGATGCCGTTAATATTCTAAATGTCTCTATTACTGTAAGTCAAAGTAACTGTGACACCACGAAACTAAACGATATCTTAAAATTGAGTAGCGTTTCAGTATTTGGCCATAAGGCGTGAATTGTGCAATTTAAAAGTGTTAAGATGGATGTAAATAGATTTATTTTTTTCCTGAAAATTTATCGGTGCACTAGTCAGAATAATTAAGCCTTTTAACACCTACACAATTTGACGAAAATGTAATATAGTACTTAAATTAAACTTGACAGTTATTTCGGTGCTTATATGATTTAGCCACTCGTTTGCTAAGTGGCTTCAGCGTCATCTTAGTTACGAAGAACTGCGTGCACTGTAATTTGATTATTAAACGATAGTCTTAAAGTAGTATTTAACGCAACAGCAACAACTCGATTTATCTCAGTATAACATTCAGCTTTGACTATGTATTGACAAGTATTTTAATGAAATTTATGTATTGTAATGGTGGGGTTGCTCCAAGCCGCCAAATCATGTTTATTGCTTGCGGCGCAGAGCAACGGTCACAAATGTAACTTTAACTGTTTGTGAATGGCTGTTAGGTTCGTGAACCGAATAAAGAGTTTCACAAGACCAGTCCAGTGTTTTATTTTACAAATAAATATTTAACAAAACTGATGATACAAAGTACAAATGACAGTCATTATTTATATGATACACAAAAGTTATTAGCGAAGTGGTAAGTGTTGTTCATCCATCCATCCATCCATCCATTACAGCCTGTAGTAATAGAACACAAAATAAAAATCCACTGTGTAATATTGTTGATCATTTTATAATTATATATATAATTTTAATTCAGATAATGATATCAGATGATCAGTAATATCAGATGATCAATAATACCAGATAGTCTCAGATGATCAGTAAAATTAAATGATCAATAATATCAGATATTATCTGATCAACAACATGAGATAGTATCAGATGATCAGTAATATCAGATGATCAATAATATCAGATGATCAGTATTATTAACTGAGCAATAATGATTTTATCGCGTTTAATTTTATATAAAATTAAATCCGTAAAAGTAGTTTAATCAATGTGTCGTGTTCGCGGTAAATATAAGAAATCATTATGATCAATAATATCAGGATGGTATTAGATGATTAGTAATATCAAAAGATCAATAATATCAGATGATCAGTAATATCACATATTCAATAATATCAGATGGTATCAGATTATCAGATGATCTATAATATCAGATAGTATCAGATGAGCAATAAAATCAATAACGTCAGATATTATCTATATTTAACGGCTCCGTGGCGTAGCGGCATAGCTTTTGAGCTGAAGGCCACGAGCTCGAATCCAGCACGGAACAAATATTTGTATGGCCTACATAATTGTAACGAGTCTGGATGTTTGTCCTCGTGCAATGTTTGTTTGTAAACTGCCCCCACGATACAGGTGAAAATCTTAGTATGGGAGTAACGTATTTTTTTGAATTACCAAAATTCAACTTGCATAGTTATTAGATAGTCAGATAGTGTGAACGAAATTAGCTTGGTCTATTTTAAGCATAGAGCAACACGGACCACCGGCAGATCGGAAGGGAGTAGCCATACGCACCCTCTCCCCCCTTTCCCGAACGGGTTCCAGCCTGGTTGGGGGCTTAGTAGGGCTTGGCGAGCCCACTTTAGATGTGTATTGTCAGCTACGGCGAGAGGGGTGTCTTCTACCCATACAGCTAACACCTCAGCCGAGGTTGTATCACGGGGGAAGAGGAGTGTTGGTATGGCGACGCGCCACTCGCCCCGTCCTCTGCGAACCTGGCAGGGCCGCGCCACTGTTGCGATGGTGGTGGGGCTGTGGGGAGAGAGGAGTGTCGGTATTCCTAGGCGCCGCTCTTCCTACCAACCGTAGCTGGATCTCGGTTGACGGCGAAGCGATAAGCCAAATTCAACGCTGGGGTCAGGGAAGCTGGTAGTTCTGAGTGCTGGTTTTTTCCAGACCCCATTGCCTCTGCGAATCGGACTCGGAGGATCTGCCATGGAGCGGCCGGCGCTGATGGGGCTGCGGATGTGTGCAAAAGCATTTCCGTGGCCCTGCCAACATGCGGCGAAGGCGGAACCCTATGCGGTTTTAGTCGATGCGAGTCCGACATAAAAGAGAAAGAGAAATATTGAGCATTTTGTCAAAACACGTGCACAAGCAGTCTGTGGATCACCTACACCAAAAGATCGTTAAACACCCTTCGCGTCCAATATAATAATATCTTCAGGATGACGTTGACACTTCCTCGTTTCTGCAGTGCATCTGAAATGTTTGCGCAGACGAGAACCGATGGTTTCAGGCACTCACGCGCAAGAAAGTGGCGTCACTGATAAGCCGCGTAGGGGGGAGTGACAACAACATCCTGAGGACGGTAGCAGATGATCCACATGCACCTATATTAAGGAGCTGCTCGCGGATAATGTCCGAATACGTAAAATCTTTAAATTAAATTATATAAAAATATTATAGTATTAGTAACCTCCTTACTATTAGAATTAATTACTAACCTTTATGGATCTATGTTGTCAGAAAATAAAGTGATTTGATTTGATAACCCGTCCTTGCCCCCCGCGAGGCGGAGGCGGGTATGCATCCCCATGAAAAAAAAGCCATACTTAGGTGTGCCCCTCTGTCAAAATATGATTCTATGCGTACAATAAAACCAGTTGCAGCCACACTGCTCACTAAACTAAATCCAATTGCGCGGCTGAATCGATGTCCTATAAAAACTCTGAATTATTCAATTTTTTACTGCAAAAAGAAGTCGTCAAATTTTCACAAAAATTTCTATCATTTGCGTTACCTTTCATACATAAGTAATTTTTAATCACGTTATTGCTATTTACTTCTTTGAAATTTTTATAGGGCAGAAGAAAAATTAGTATGCTGATTGTAACTACCCGGCAAGGTTGACTCTAAGGCTCATAATTCATTATTCCTGCGTTAGGTAGTTATCAATCTTATTGTATAAATGAGTAGTCCCTGAACGCGCGCAAGCAACAAGCTAAACCACCAAAGTGAAGTTAGTCACATTTCTTTGGTAACGTGCGGCATATTGGTGGTCACGTTTGTGCCTCCTGTCTCATAAGTGTTCACGACCTGGGCAAGTAGCTGTGTCTCGTATATTATTGAAAAAATAAAAGTACTGAAATGTGATATTGACGTTTTCTAACATAAGTAAATATATTATTTAATTATTTCCCTTCAATTTGATATATAAATCTAAATCCCTGTAAATCTGTAAAGTACAATAACAATTTGATCTCAACAGGTAGTAAAAACCGATTTTTAGGTCAGAATTTGAACATGCATTACGTTCAAATTCTATATATTTCAGATTCTCATTTGTTTATTTTACTTATTTGGGGCTATTACACTAAAGTTTTGCAAAGTAGAATTTACTCACTTTATGCCAGAAAATAATTAGTTTATTTAGATATTATTGCACAAAGATGATATTCGTGTCAGTGTAGGTATGGAGAATGGTGTGGTTTGTGCGTTAGGTGTCGTTACAGTATGTATTTTCTGATTTTTTAAATGTTTATAGTACTATTTACATAATTATATTACATTTAATTGAATTAATAATAAAAAATTATATTACATTTAAATATGTAGTTTGTCCCAGTAAATTTCAGAATTAAAGACATAAAGACAAAAAAAATAAATGAAATTTTTTTAAAGACAAAATTTTCGCATAAATATTTCTGCTTCTTGGGAGGTTACTTTTATAATAAATTAAATAAACTTTTATCAATTTACTCTCTACCAAAACATGCATGTAAACAAAAATTACAGAAGTAGTTGCTAAATATCGATTATATGGCTGCTGAAAATTTACTGAGAGTATTATCCTAAAAACACATAACCCAATACAAACATACACACACACACGTACACACACTATTTCACATATAGAAATAACTTTAAAAAATATATAGAATCTTTCCTTGTTGAAATATTTCTTATTCTTGTATTTCTCTTGTAGTATATTTGAAAATGTTCCATGTGCTATCCGTTAGGGTGAGGGCCTGGTGATCTATTATAACACAGGGATTACCCTAGTATGGACACCAATCTCTCACAAAGGTCAAAATTATCTACAACCGTAGTATTTAAGAAATAATGTGAAATTATATAACTTTGTGAAGAGAATAAAAAAACTATTAGACTTAGAGAATATGGTCTGCGATCAGCTAGTCAGTTTGATCGAGGGCATAGATGACATCCAAGCCGAAAATTCAGATATTGGATGGGAATTACGCCATATCAGGGAGATTAGCGGCTGTAGGATTTATTACTCTGTTACAGGTTCCTAGGTTTGTTACCTAGATTGTTGATGTGAGAATTTTATTCTTAAGGCTATTGATTTATAAGACTATTGATTCCTAAAAATTGTAATTCCTAGGACGAGTCCTAAGGGTATTTGTTGATTTCATACAAGTAATATATTATATTATTATAATAGATATTCTATTGAAATTTATTTACAAATAACACTAGTTTTTTTTATAGATGATCTTTAGAAGAGTTTTCATTCGATATTATATAGAAGATATTTTTTTAGTTTTATGACACAAAAGAGTCATTTTTTAATCACTATGATACACTAAGTCTTATATAGTCCGGTCAATCTAGACATTAGGTGATACATAAAGTTATAACAAGTTGATAATCGGTAAATTTGTTCAAAATATAATTATAAATAAAATTTTGAAGTTCCCCACCATTACTGTGTATGGAATTTTTTTACTCAAGGTTAAAGGACAAAAAAATGAATTTTTAAGGATTTTCATCAAAACAGTAAGTTTTATCATAAAAATACCCTTGACAATTTGAACTGAATGACAACTGACAACCTGGAATTTGACAGTTGTAGATCACAAAATTATCTACAAAAACTGTATCGTTACTTTTTTCCCACGAGCCGCTATTTCTGAGATATTACGATTCAAAAAGTTGTAAACGTTCAAAATTTTATTCTTAATTATATTTTGAACAATTTTACCGATAATCAGCTTGTTGTAACTTTATGTAGCTTTACTCTTATTTTCTGGTCTAATTTGACCGGACTATATACACTTATAAAATATTGTTATTTCAAATAAAAAGTATTTAATTATGTTTAGGTTTTATTTAATTTTTTTCCCCAAACCGTCACAGTTGCAAACAAAACCACCAAAAGTTATCCCTTAATGGTCTTGGTTTCATATGGAACCACCCCCTACAGCCAAACCCGAATAAATCAGCTAGTGAATATCACTTTAGTTCCTATACACTCCTTAACCTATCCCAATACCAAAAATTCAAATTCAACAAAAATAAAATTATGCCCTATATGATCATCGCCTCGTGGATGACTTAAGAAGCAAGAGGTAAACTGAAAGAGAAAATTGGCAGCAGCATCTTCCCCATAACAATTCAAAATAAAAACACCTGCCAAGCGTGCGAACTATGGCGCAACCCTACATACGAGGCAATCTACGGGGAAGGCATATGTTCAGCAGTGGACCTTATAGGCTTTCATGGATGGATGGATCAGAATAATAATTGTCATTTGCACTTTGTATCAGTTTTGTGAAAAAAAATAACTTGTTCAAACAATTTGCACAAAAACAGGTAAGTATTTGAATTAAAACAAGATTTTTCAAATATGAATTTAATATAAATAAGTTATAGAACATTATTTCCATAAATTAAAGCAAATATTAACCAATATAATACTATTACAATAAAATGTGAAACATGGAATGCCATTAGAAAAAATATATCCTAACAAGGATCAAATAATCACAATGATTAAATTAAACAAAGTCACGAAACATCTTATAAGATTTAGAGATTCAACACGTTATATAATTTTGAATTCAATCATTTAAAATAAAATTTAAAGCACTGTATTGGAGTATTTCAAAATTTGTACACTTAGACGCCGAAATGTCGACATAATATCTCTGTCAAATCTTTCAAAATTGTTAATGTTTTTTTCAATATCTTTTGTAATATTTTAATAAAATATAACCATTCAATCAAAAATTATAATAAATTAAGGAGGTAAAAGAATTACATTTATGAAATTAAGCACCTTAAATAATTAGTTTAGCTGTTATTGCAATTTGCAATGTTTATCATCAATGAAGATAAATTCTCACAAAAACCAACATTTATGTTGTTGTTTTTAATTCCTATATAAAATAAGAAAGGCTGTGTTTGAAAATATAATTTTTTGTATTTATATGTATAGTAGTATGTACGGACTCATAGCTTAACAAAAAAAAAACTACATCTAATTAAAAACTACACGGATGTCATGTCATAACTGGAATCTGGTGTAAGTTTGTCTGCTTGGAGTTTTCACGCGGGCCCCAGCAGTGCGACGAGCGCGCGCTTGTAGTCGCCCGACGTCTCTCCCTGCTGCGTGCCGCGAGCGATACGTTAGCGATACGTGGCGATACGTGGCGATATGTGGCGACACGTAGCCAGGCCAGTGCGGTGCGGTCGCATGCAACAGTGTGAGAAAAGAGAGCGGCATGATTAGCAAAGTTGCACTAACATTTCCATCGTCCACAGTAATCTTCATTAAACTATTTTTTTTCAATAAAAAAGTGTTGCGTTGATTCATTTAATTAATGTTTACTTTATT
Organism: Parnassius smintheus behrii; assembly: GCA_036936625.1. NCBI lineage: Eukaryota > Metazoa > Arthropoda > Insecta > Lepidoptera > Papilionidae > Parnassius > Parnassius smintheus. The sequence continues at coordinate 49,426,131 of JAUPFT010000010.1, forward strand.
TTAATTTAAAAAATTCTGATTAAATAGTCGTTGATAAATTTGGCAAAAACAAAAACTAATAAAGAATTATTTCAAATGGCATCATATTTTCATTTAATAAAGTATTGCGTTGATTCATTTAAATGATGTTTATTTAAATTTCCAAAATTCTGATTAAATACTCGTTGATAAATTTCTCAAAATCAAAAACTAATAAAGTATTAATTCATATGGCATCGTATTTTCAATTAATTTCGCGGCAAAATATAACATTTAATAATCTGGTTACTGGGGTATTTTTACTTTGGACGGCAGAATTATGTTATTTACATTGCACATATTTTTAATCTTGCAATATAACATTATAGAAAATAAATGAAAATATATTAAGAAAATATAAATTAAAAAAAAATATAATAGTATCAAATTAACCTCACCTCCTGTTTGCGGCCGGCACAGAGCAGTAGCGATACAAAAATTGCCCACAGATTATTATGACGTAAGAAAAAGTCCAAGGTTAAACACGTGTACATCCAAAACGTTAATAAAATACCATTTTTTTTTCTTCAGCCTTACATGCTTTTGTATATGAATAATTAATGTGCTTTTGTGATATTACTTATGGACCTTCGAATAATTTTAACATACGAGTCTTGGAAACAAAAATATTTTATTATTACTTACTTGAAAACTGTTCGTGACAGTAAATGAATAGTAACATGTTATATTGTATATTATTCAATATTTCAATTTTACATTGATGCATAAACTTTAAAGTATTTTATATGTTTTAAAGTTTAATTTGTTTGCTTTTTTGCCATAATAGTTTGAAAGTTAAAATTAAAACATATATCGATATTAAATCTTATAATTAAAGAAGTATATTGTACTAAATAACGAATCACTGCTATGGGTACAATTAGTCAATAAAGAATTGGAACAAATATAAAAGTCCTTGGCCCTTTTGGTGAGGTTTCAGCGTACAACTTGGTGCAACATGCGGTGACAAGCTGTGAGGATTAGCAACAGTGCTGCCAACATTAAAATCTAACTCCCATTGTAGAGAACACTATAATCCCGTCAAATCCCGTCTAGTACGGTAGACAAGTGCCAATCATTCATTTCTAGTGACCGAATCATTCTAGTACATTTTTTCACGCGTACTGGTACATTCGGATCGATCACTCAAATGGATCCAGTACTCTGTTGAGTCTGTGAGATCTATTGGGAAACGAACATTTTCTATTTGACATTTGTAATAGCGCCATCTACTACATGCTATAGGTAATAAAGTCATTTTATCGAACTAAAACTTATTAGACTTTCAAGGATATCACAGATTCATAGGATACGCGACTCAAACAGTAAAGAGAGAGAATGAAATAAATAGACTAGTTGATAGTTTTCTATATATTCAACAGTAGCGCATCATTTTGGCCGACCAACGACAAAACAGTTTCCGAGCTGTATTTAAAAGAATTACGTCAAATGAAAATTTACTCTCTCAACTTTTTAAAAATAAGAATGTATTGCACATTTTTTCGTATTTTTAAACTAAAAAAATGAATTAAAAAAAAACACATCTAAAAGACATAAATTTTTGTTGTCCCGTTAAAAAATCCGTTACCCGTTAAACAAAATTTTTTCCCGTTGCCAACCTCGCTGTCCCGTCAAATCTAACGAGAATCCCGTTAAGTTGGCAACACTGATTAGAAAGACAACGCGTCGCACATAACGTCTCGTATTTCATAAGATCATTCGATTGTTCTTTAATGCCGTTTTTTTCAAACTCTCGAAAACATAGCTAATAAAATATGTTTTATTACATGCTCTACTATTCCATCTGTATGTAGAAAACTGTACTTTCATTTATAGTCAACGGTACTAAAATCAAAATTACAGTTGCCGTAACAAAAAAAAAACGTTATGTGCGTCACGTTGCGGCAAGCACAACGCAACAAACCTCGAGATCGCTCTGCAGCGTCTTATCGTAGAGCCGTTCATACTCCCTCTTGATGTTCCCGAGATCTATCTCGGCGCGGCTGGTGACGACTCGCACGAGGCAGCCGTCGTCGGTGCCGGCACCTTGTAAAGCCGCGCGGAGTCTTTGTGCGAACCACGCCGCCGCATTCTCCACGCACTCCACTGCAACAACAGTCCACTACTGGGCACGGGCCTCTTTTCTCTATAGGATTTATCACAATCGCCACGCTACACATGTGGATAGGCACAGAGTTACTTGGGTGTATACGGGAACCTTAAAAGGTGTAGATACCTGTTTAAACGATGCACCAGTGACTTACCAACACATACTTCAGCTTCGACGTGCAGGTTCTCACGGAGCTGGTTACTTACGGAGATAAAGCTTTTCACTTTCGTAGTGCTACCTGTCGAGAACACGTACCCTGATATCGCTCTCGAGCGTCTTATCGTACAGGCGTTCGTACTCCCGCTTGATGGCGCCAAGGTCTATTTCCGATCGGCTGACGAAGATCCTGATGAGAGTGGAGTCATTGGTGCCGAGTCCTTGCATGGCTTTCCTTAACCGCTCGGCGAACCAGGCTGGTGCACTTTCAACGCACTCCACTGAAAACAATCGTTTTAGCCGCGAACGCGATTCAATATCGCAATTTAGTGACGATGTAAGAGATTCAGAGCCACGCTGCAGCTTTATTATGGTTGTAGCACGAACGGGTTGGCCTGATTAAGGAAGGACGTACGCGCCAACGCACACCCTTGCACTTTGTATTTGTCGATGTATTTTGTTTAAATTAGCTGGCATAACTTCCCTTCACATCCGTTCCTTCCCGCACGGGCCTGCCTAATGGGGGGGGGGGGGGGCTTAGAAATTGATGGACGCATATTGTTCTTCCAATGAGAGGCACGCTCCGCTTAGGTGGAAGTGGGGACGGTAGGAGCGGTAAAAAGGACATGCATTGCCTCCGCTCGTCCAGTGCAATACAGTTTTCGTCGCCCTCCGCAAGGTCGTAGAGTCCCCTCGCAGCTTCCCCAGGTGAGTGCTCATTCCTTAATTTTGAGCTGTTTTGAAGTGAAAACTTCTTTAGCAGCGTTGTACACTTTTTTTTTGTAATGGGTAAAAAATGTTAAACTCGCGTCAGGACACGTGACCTGATCGAAAATTCGTGAGACGTCGTCGAAATTATGGATGGAAGTTGATTTTTCTGAGAGATAAACTTTTTAATGTAATATAAATTGTCATGTTTGTGTACGATAGCGCAATAAATAAATATTGTATTCTACCACGTAAATGATAGTACTTTTATACTGATAATTAAAGCAATTCGTGCAAAATTATTCCCCAACCATTCCAAAATATCAAAAATGCACAACGTTAATATTAAAGTTTTCACTTCTGCCGGCACTCCCGGAGTGCAACCCGTCGTTTTTTTATTTTACTTTGTTGTTCCTATTTTCACAAGCAGCTTATCTTCCGTCGTGTCGGCTAACGCATTAAATTAATTTATAGCAAGTATATTGTCCATATTTTGTTTTGGTTCATTTTTGAACCACGCTAATTCAGTCCACCTATTCGTTCGCCCCACCATACCTTTCGTCATTCGCGCACCCAACCACGCTGTCACAGAATACCGACGTAAAATAGCAGTTTATTGCTGCTGTATTTCGTATAGTTAGTGTAGATAATCGGTAACCGGATACCCTTTTACTGCATTTTGATTTTTAATCGAGGATAGATGTAGATGTCTATGGGTCATAGCATCCAATTAATATCAAGTGAACTGTGTGATCGTTTGTTACCAATATACTATTAAAAAAAACCCGTTTTCTTGTCGTAAGTATTGTAAGTGTCGAATCCCATGAAAATGGTGGCGTTATATCTGTGATATATAAGGCTCTGGTGGTATAACAACCATCTTGTATTTATAGATTTTACAAACTAAAATGGCGACAGGAAGCAGTATCAAAGATACAAAACATCTGATACCAGGATCGCTAATCAGTTTGCAAAGCTGGGAGAAGAGGCCATTGCCCAGCAGTGAACAGTTTAAGGGCTGGTAAGATAAGGTAAAGTAAGAAAGTATTCTTAAAAGAAGAGTAAGTGGTAATTTTCTCAGCTCGAAATAATTCAGTATATACTGTAGGCTGCACTCGGGTCGGACTTAGCTAACTTCTGTCATTATTAAATATCTTTAGAGAGACGTAAATTTCACATGGAATGAGAGGTAAATAAACAGTTAAAACGATTTCAGCTTTATTTAGGTATATGCTAATGTCTACTAAGTATCATAGGCCAGTATTAATCATGTTCTATAAATGACTGTACATAGCCGTGGGAGGAAATAATTAAGAGAAAAATAATATACGAATTCCGACTATGCACCCTAGCGTGGCTGTCTGAGGGAGGGTAATCGGAATAACATTTATATTATAGTAACAAGACTTGCAACGAATATTCGGCTACTATACGGTATTCGGCCTATTCGGCTACTTTTATCCTATTCGGCTGAATACCGAAAACTTAAGTAAGAGGTAGAGTAGTCCGATAACTTATTAATTTTATATTTTTTTTCTTGTAATCATTAAAGTAGTCACACCTAATCAACTTCCATATTATATAAATAAAAAAAGAACTAACAGATAAATGTCTATGCACTTGAATTGTCGCAATTAATGTGGAATATATTGGTGCAGAAAGACCAATTTTCTTAATATTCAGGCTGTAGTTTAATGCTTTTCTTATTGCAGACAATCCCAGCTTCAAATAGACGCTCTGAAGAATAAACACTACTTCCTTTCCAGCCGAATACTTTTGCCTAATATTCGGCTATTCGGCCAGGAAGTCTGCCGAATCTTCGGTATTCGGCGTGTGACCGATTATACTTTTCGTTGCAAGTCTAATAATAACTTTCCTGTCGTCTTCGATTAGTTAAAACATTATATCCGACGATTTCCTATGAGAGATCGCTATTAAAACTAAGCGGTGAGGTGAACTTACCTATAGCGGAGAACGCATCCTTTAGTTCTCCGTCGACCTCCGCCTTGATGGCCTGCTCAATGGTCCGGCCCGCTATATTCTTGTACTCCTCGAAGATCAGCCGCAGCTGCGCGAAGCTCTCGTGTGCCAGAATCTGAGCAGTTAACGGAATATCATATTTATCATTTCGAAGTAAATTCGCGAATTCAAAAATCTTATAACCGAAATATTATTTCAATATATTTTATTTATTTATTCATTTGTGAGGGTAGAGAACTGGATATCCTTATAGTGGAAACGAGGTATTCCATTTGGTCTTCAGGGTCGACAATGCATTGGTATTTTGGTTCTTAATGAAGGATAGATGTAGATGTCTATGGGCCGCAACATCCATATACCATCAGGTGGAGTGTTTGTCTAACTTATTCTATAAAAAAAAAGGTTTCTATTAATCTGTAACCTTTTTCTAAGAAGGATGCAGAAGCATTTTTCTCTTGTTATAATCTTAAGAGGTAAAAAAAAAAACTTAAACGAATGATGACAAATGTTACATGTTTATTGAATGTAAATTAATGGTATAAATGGGCATAGCCAATCTCCGCACACCCCTGCCCCTGTCGCGAACGCGATTTAAATATAAAATGCTAAGAGGGCAACACATTAGAATTAGATGATAGAGGGGGGGGGGGGGGGAAGAGTTGTGACGTAGTAATCATCAGAACCAAGTTGCTGTTTGAAGAAGATACTACTCTATAAACGAGAGTTGCTGCTGGATTTTGAAATGTAGACATTGGTAAGTATTAATAAAGTATTAATATCATTTAATATAACACTGTATCTCATTAACGAACGTTACCTAGATGTGGAGATTTTGGGAGATATGTTATATATATCTAGTTTTTATATATATATATATATATATATATATATATATATATATATATATATATATATATATATATAAACTAGATGGTTGCGCTAAACGCATATTTGTAGATTATATTAGCTGGCATTCTTTCCCATTACTCCATCTCCTTTCTGGCACGGGCACACCAATAGGAGGCTAGATAAGTGGCGTTATTTTGGGCGACCAATAAGACGCGCTGGTGAAAAGTGAAAGGTGGAAAACACGCCACCGACCGGTCAGTTGTTGTCGACATGCCACCGCCGCGCCAAGTAGTTGAAGATCATCGCTAGTTGTGATTACACCTCTGCGGCAGTCACGCCACAGAAGAACCGCTAATAGTGACCGCCTTCGCATAGTGCAACTTATGTCACGCACCACCGCAGCTACAACGTAGCACCATCAACTTAAGGCCTGAGGAAAAGGCCGCCAGAAGACCAGCGCCCAAGTAAGTGCATCTCCTTTCTTCCTCGCATGAGCTGTTCTCATTCGTTGCCACTCCTTACTTACAACAGCTCACGGTTTTAATTTTACCAGCTAATATAGTAGATTAGGTCCTAGCAAATTCATTGTCCAAAACCCGGCCACGTGTCACTTCCGCCATCTTGCATTGTTTATAGAGAGCCACGCATACAGTCCACACATAGTAAAATCTCTTGACAAAAAACTTGTCTTACATTTAGTTTCAATCGCATAAATGAAACCTGATCAAAACCTAGGTTGTAATAAAATCGCGATAGGACAGGTTCTCACAAATCCATGGAGTTTTATCCTTCCAAAGAATCTTTGCAGATAAGACTATGAACCCGTTTATCACCCTTATTGAATAAAAAAAATTGAGTGGTACCTTGTTGAATATCTCTTCGTCGGTGCCCCACTTGGCCTCCCCTGCGTCGTACAATTGCTGCGCGGCCTCCGCAGCCCGCACAGGGTCCACGCCGGCCTCTTCGTCCCGAGCGCCCTGTGGAGCCCTCTGATTACGCGAGTGGAACTGCCCTTATGGGACCCTGGACGGTGACACACGCTACTACAGTACTATTTCCCGCTAGAAACGTAGCTTGTTAAGAGGAAGCTAACTTATAGACAAAATAGTTACTTATCTAGAATGTACCTTTACCAAAACTTGATATATTCTATTAGTCCCAATATAAAAACAGGTTTACGAATGAAATTATAGAAATGAATGATTTGTCCGTAAATTTTTATACATGAGTAAATAAAAACAACAATTTGTCGTGACTTTCTAAGTTAAGGGCCATTTTGTTCTTAAAATATAATACCTAACTATATTAAGTGTTTTGAGCCTGTTATATTGCCAGAAATCATTTTATGCATTTTTACATAAATTTAAAGAATTAAAAAAGTATGTTTTAAAATTAAAAATGAATAAAAGACATTTATAATTTTTTTCTAACTGTAAGCATGTGTGGTGACTTGGTTATGTAATCGATATTTGAGTTTATTTTTTAGATAACAAAACTATACTTATCTACAATACTAGTCGGTAGAGCTACACTCACGCTATCAATATTTAGTATTATTAGTGAAATTCTTAAGTAGCGTGGGCTCATCGTCCAAGGTCGATAAGACATTTAGCGAGAAGCACAGTACAGTAGGTGTTAGAATGCAAGAAATACACACTATTCAACTATCACACATAAAAACGAAAAGCCACACAACACACACACGCTCACACAGACATGTAGACAATAGGCATGACATAATATCACCCAAATCTTTGATGAATAAGTCTAATTTTGTTTTTAATCCTTCAGACTAAATTCACGGCAACTAGTCTCAACTGAAACTGCGCCATCCGCGCAGGACAGGGTTATAGTGCCAAGTGTATGCGCAAGCACAGGTGCACTCTGTATTCCCTTACTATCATAGTCCGTTTGGGATGGTAAACGAACACTATCGGTAAGAGATTCAAGCGCAGGACCGACCGCTTTACGCTACGAAGCTTTCCGAGGCACGGGGATGAAACACAGCCAACTTCGTGACTCCGGGTTGCTAATGAGAATTTCATGACATAAAAACCCACGAACTGATTTCGGCCTAATGATCAGCAGTTAAGACCCCTTGATCAACAAGGCTTAGTGGTCGTAAACATTTTTTCTTTCTATTATATATACGTGGTAGAGCCATGCTACAGTTATATTAGTAGTATAGTTGTAGCACGAATGGGTCGGCTCGACCGGGGAAGGACCACGCTCTCACAGAATACCAGCGTGAAATAGTAGCTTAATGCTGCTGTATTTCGTATGGTGAGTGTAGAGAACCGGAGACCCTTTTTACTGGAAACGAGGCATTCCATCTTAGTCCTCACGGGTGACAACGTATCTGCATTTTGATTCGTAATCGAGGGTAGATGTAGATGTCTATGGGCCACAGTAACCACTTACCATCAGGTGGACTGTGTGCTCGTTTGTCACCCTATCCTATAAAAAAAAAAGAAAAAATAATAAACCGGCCATCGGCGCCTTTTTTTTATAAAATAAGGGTGACAAAGGAGCACACAGTCCACCTGATGGTAAGTACATGCTGAGGCCCATAGGCATTTACATTTATCCTCGATTAAGAATCAAAACGCAGATGCGTTGTCACTCCTGAGGACTAAGATGGGATGCCTCGTTTCCAGTAGAAAAGGGTCTCCGGATCTCTTCACTCACCATACGAAACACAACAGTTCTAAGCTGCTATTTTACGCTGGTATTCTGTGAGAGCGTGTTCCTTCCCCGGTCGAGCCGACGCATTCGTGCTACGACCATTATATAGCTGCAGCGTGGCTCTACCACGTATAAACTTTCAACCAACAACAAACAGAAGGCTACAGATGCGTATCTCACCTTTGAGAAGTAGGAATATCTCACAGCCAGTAATTACACTGGCTCTCTATACTCTTCAGAGCAGAACACAGCAGTAAGTGCACTGATGTGCCACTGTTTCAATACGGTACCTAACAACATGGACTCCTAGGCATAAGGCTCCTTGCCTTATGCCTAGGAGCTTTCCTTGCCACCATTTATAATAATGTGAACTTTATCAGACGTTGAACCAAATCAATGATTTACCAGAAAAAAAATTTTCAACGTTGAATTTAAACGATTTTTTTCTTGTCTACGACAGTGTTTTGTTGCTTGTAAATTGGTACAGAAGTTTTATAGCAATGTCAATAAATTTTTCATTAACATTGTTCTAAAAGTTTATGTTCTCTTTATTCTGAGCTGTGAAAGGATTCGAAGTAAGAACCTCTTGCCTAACTAAATCGAACGTTATCAATTAGTGTGCAAAGAAAATGCAAAAGCAATTTTCAATAACAATGTTTACTGTTAGTCAGTTATATTATGTTAGTCACATTATCACAGTAGTTAATTTAAATAAAATCAGTTTTTTTACGGTATATTAACTTATTTTATATTGCTTACGTTTCGAACACCTTACAGCACGCCTGGTCACGAGGGGGACTGAGATGTTCGACGTCCCAATGTCATAGTTAACCACGGCTACCTCCAGATTAAAATTATTAATTTTTGGTCCAATCTACGCAGTATGAACTTAAAGTATCTTGAAGTCTGTCAGTTGTAAGCTTGGGTTGGGATTTAATTTTATCAGTTACAGAATCCCAAGCAGATGGTAGCAACCTCCGGTGACCATAGGTACTGTAAAGTACTCTAAACGTTTGGAATATAAAATAAATTAATATACGCGATAAAATCCGTAAAAACTAATTTTATTTAAATGTATAGAGTTCACGTAACCACAAGAAATTATTATGGTTACTGTAAACTTATAAACGTTATACATTATTATACTTCATGCACGTATACGTTCCACGTACTCGCACTCACACACGCACATCGATTCATGTTTACATACACACAACCAAATACACAACATTCACACATGCTACTTCAAAACATATATTTTTGGTATTTAAATAAACAACAAGTGCAACAAGCAATTTCAAAGGAATATAAGAAATAGCATTTCTGCGCCGTACATATTACCGCGCATATTTTTGGCGAATGAGGGATCTTCCGCACACCAGATGTCGCTAGTTGACACTGAGGTTAAGTTTTTTGTTACACAATGTCATTTAATTAAGAAGTTAGTTTTAAAGAAAAGTTTATTAATTTCTAGAGTATTATATTAATACACAATACAATGCTTCAATGGTTTTCTCTTTAATTTTTTGCGCATTTTTAACTCTTTTTTAATTTTTTCTACTTTAATAAATATCTGTGGTTTGTTTTATCTATTTTTAATCTCAGAAATATAAAATATAACTAATAGTACAGAAAGAAACATTAAACTTTACATGATTTGAACAAATTAACTTCCCCGCTATGAATTCTGTCAAATGTTACACCTCATTTTTAAGAGGCGACGCCCTGGTGGCAGAAATCGTGGATGGCCTCATTGGACGCAGCTTTTCCCAACATCACCGATTCAATTGACATCAGTGTACGCGCAAAGAAATGTAGCACTCATTATCCAAAATAAAAGAATTGTTTTCGTAAGGCTTCACACCTTTTAATCTGGTTTTGAATACGGAACCCATCAGAATAAACCCAGACCCCAAAAATTGTGTTGCATATAATGAGGAGCCACGACACATACATGGTGTGCATGTTGACACAGCACTACGCGTTTCAATACATACGGTCACGATGAGGGTCAGCAGCCGTCGGAAGTCGCCCGACGTCTCGGAGCACATGTGCTCCGCCAGGGGTCGATTGTACACTGCGGCAATATAACTTATTAGTCTTAGAGTATACTTAAGTCCTTATGTAGATACTCTAAGGGTATGTTCACACAAAGACGAGACGCGACGTGACACGGCTTGCAAGAGGCCAGTGGTTTCGCACCGCGCGGGGCATGTTGAAGTCGCTGGCAGCGCGACGCCTAAAGCTGAAAGCACATTTGTCCGCACCGTACGCGCAACATTTTGCGGATGGCCTCGCACATTTGTTCGTACGCGCCGTACGCATTTCTTTTGTGTTGCAAACAACTTTTACAGTTTTTCCCAACCACTGGTGTGTAAAGTAATATTGATCGCACGTATCGCTATGGAAAAAAGTCAAGGAAAGAAGATTCTGGATTCATAATATTAATTTATAAAGGCAGTTGTATGGAGAATATTATCCCTTATTTAAAGACTTATTAGATGATGATGAACGATTTTTCTAATATTTGCATTTAACATACAAGAAATTTTAAGAATTGCTACATATACTAAAACCATATCGCTCTATGGAAAACTTTAGACTTGTTGTATGTGAGGTAATTATTTTATTGATTATTAAATAAACAGGTATAATTGGGTTTTTGAATGAAAATTAATTATCAATTTTTATTGTATTTAAATAATTTTGTCGCTAAGTATTCATCTAATCAATGCAATTTTTTTTTCAAAATATGTGTAATTACGTATTAACTATCAGTTATAGTCTTGTTTGACGACTTATTGTTGCCTACATAATAAAGGAAAAGGCTAATGAAATAAAGTATAAATATATTTCAAAACGAAAGTCGAAACCTCCAGTTTTAGTGCAAAATCCACTAAGTTGGCAACATTAGACAACACTGAGAATCAGCATGCGCGGAACGCGCCGCATTAATTATTTGACGTCATCAGCATTCGTCCTTCAATATTCGGATACCTACTGCATTTATAAAATGCGGCCCGTACGGTGCGGTGCGGCTGTAACGTGCGAGGTTTCATATGATTTCATACAACGAAATTTAAAATGAGGCGCATACGGTGCTGACAAATGTCCGTTCAGCTTAATGGTAATAGTAGAGACAAGTCGCCACGGCGGCCTCGGGCTACACACTGCGGCGTCTCGTTGCGTCACGCGGCGCGGCAACGCGCTACGCCGCGAAGCATCTCCAGGCACAACGCGGCCCATAGGGAAGCCCCGGGGCATTTTCGAATTATCTCAATAAAATGTGTATCTTTGCGTGTAATAAAGAAAATTATATTTTGTATCACTATCTTAAAAAGTGTGCGCCGCGTCGCGTCTCGTCTCGGTGTGAACTGACCCTAAGGCCTCAAAATTCTCATCTTTCAATAATTGCTTCTGAATGAGCGTATGAAATGCATCACAACCTCTTTCTGTTAACATGGGATGTACCCAATATCGTCTTTGTAATTTTTATCATCTTTTTTTAACTTTTATACATGTACCACACAATAATACATTGTCTCTTTTTAACACTCAACATTTTGTACGTCCACACGTCCACGTCGTACCTTCACGAAACCGGATCGTGTACAAACCGTCCTGCGTGCAAGCATAGACGGTCTCCACCCGGCGCCAGCAAAAACCGGGCCGTGTTAAAACCGTCTCGTGGCAGGAGCCGTGAGATTATAGTAATAGTACCTGCGCGACGAAATATCACTCGACGTTAGAAATATAGGGTATGTTCCGAAATACAACGCAGTGTACTGTCCAATGCAAATGACGTCATAAATCGACGCTATACTGGTGATTCGTTCCAAAACATTGGACAGTATATGACGTCATACTATTGCGCCATTTAGAAAAGTGTTGGCGATTATTTTTTCATTTTGTGATCCAAAAATCATTATATCCTCCTAATGGATATACCAGCAATTATTATATAATTTTTTGTATTTGAATAAATAGAAACAAATTCTGGCATGCTTCATTCAGCGCACAATTAAAAATTGTTTTATTGTGGCCGGATATCCGACGCAATATGGCGGCGGCACGCCAGTACAATATAGTGTTGTATTTCGGAACATACCCATATTAAGTAGTAGTATAGTATAAACCTTTGAATTTAAGCGTTTAGTTAAAAAATCAGCAAGGAATAATAAATCTCTATATCTCAATACATAAAAATCAATTGCAGTCCATTAGTCCCGCTAAAACTCAAAACCGGCTTGATCGATTTTGATCAATTTTTTTATGTATGTTAGAATGGTTTTCTAGATGGTATAGATTCACATTTAGACCCAGTAGGTGGCGCTGTTGTCGGGATCCAGAAATCACCCCAGTTAAAAATACATTAAATATCAATGAAATTTTTTATATTTATTTCCAAACAAAGAAAGCTACACAAGTATTGTTTATTTATCCCTAAGGACAATGAAAAGGAACCAGGCTCCGCAAGGTCCTCTTGAAAGGGAACCAGGCGTTCGTAAACGTTGAACTAAGAAACAGAAGGGAGGAATCGAGGCTTCTCTCGATCCGGCCTCCTATAACGCCTACGTTGGGTTCGGGAACAACGTATGTGATCACCGCAACGGAGTAACACACAAGGGCGATAACCTCTTCCTTTTCAGAAAATAGGTTCAGGCGGGAATTACAGGTCTTCCGAAGTCGTCCCGGTCCCAACGCCTTAATTCTTCGATGTGGACTGTATAATTTTGATGGACGAATTTCTTGGAAATAAAACAGCAAGTATCTTCAAACCGTTCCGTGAGAGAGTAATCACTTTTCCCTATCACTTCCCTACACTTTTTCTTCTTATTGACTTCTGGTCTTGCACTTTTTCCCGAACTAATCCCGAAGGATTCCCGAACTAATCCCGAAGGATTCCCGAACTAATCCCGAAGGAACGAATTGCATACCATACGATGTCGTCTTCACGCACTAATGTACGTGCAGGTATCGGGCCTCGGGGTGTCCCCCATTGCCCGGGTGTCCTCATATCCCATTACTATGGGACAGTCATTAGGCCTATTTTAGGCTTGATAGTATACACGGGTTTTTCCGTAGTATAGTGGTTGTGATTTCCGCAGTTATCCAACTACGGAAAAGGAGGTTATCTGATTGAGTCAAAGTTGGCCTTTCAGCGGCATTGTGGGTTGTTACTCAACTCTCTAATCACATATAGAGAGGAGTTCTCTTGGAAGAGGTCGCCCGTCCGGTGGCCGGGTATGCAACGGCGCAAAGCCGTTGAGGTGTTCGTGTGGCCCGTTATCGGCACGGTCAAACATGCCGCGCGCTAATCGGGCCACAAAGTCGTGGATACTCTCGACCTTCAAGTCGGCCGCTATCACGTCATTCCGGACGTAGCGACCTGCTCCGACGATCGTTCTTAGAGTCAGATTCTGCTGGGCCTGTAGTCGCCGCCTCAGAGGGTCGCTGAGGAGTGCGTACCAGGCCGGTGCAGCGTAGGTGATGATGGTCCGGATATACATCTTGTATATCCGGAGCTTGGTTCTTATTGGCAGCTTGGATGCCAGGACCGGCAAGAGCGTCGCCCGCGCACATCGGGCCCGGCGGACGACGAAGTCGACGTGCGCGGTCATGCGCAGCGTACTGTCGATCCTGCACCCAAGGTAAGTTACAGCCTTCTGGTACGCAATCTCCTGGCCGTTGAGGGTCAGCGGAGGAGGAAAATTCCTGAGACGGCGAGTGAGCAGAGCGGTCGTCTTACCAACGTTGACGACCATCCTCCACTCATCCAGCCATGGTGGCAGCAGGTCCAGCAGACGCTGCATCTTGGCAGTGGCTATGTGGGCTCTTCTGGACGAGGTGAAATAGGCGCTATCGTCCGCGAATAGTGCCAGCTCAACGTCGTCCTCCCACTCTTGAAGCCTGCCTGCCAGTGTAGGTATGTCGTTGGTGTAAGCCGCGTACAGGACTGGAGACAAACAGCTGCCCTGTGGGACGCCGGCTTTAATGGATCTTGTTGCGGATTCGGCGTCCTCTACGCAGACGTAGAACTTCCTGTCTTCCAGGAATGACGCTATTAGCCGCAATATAGCAGGAGGGACACTGGTCTGTTGTTCCAGCTTAAATAATAGTCCTACGTGCCACACCCGGTCGAACGCCTTCTCGATATCGAGAAAGACGCCCAACGATATGCGGCCACGATTGTACTCTGCCGCAAGCAGGTGCAGCACTCTTGTCAGTTGTGTAACTGTGGAGTGACCCCTCCTGAATCCGTGCTGCTCCGCCCGAAGTTGGATGCACGGACGGAGACGTCTTAGCAGCAATCTTTCGAACAGTTTAGCTATATGTGGTAATAGCGTGATCGGCCTGTAGTTGGCAGCTCTACGCCTGTCCTTCCCGGGTTTCGGCAAGACGATAATTTTGCCTTTTTTCCAGTCCTCCGGGAAGTGGGATGTCCGCAATATCCCATTGTAGAGTCGACCAAGCTCTACTATGACTCTATTGGGCAACTGTCGGAGTGCAGCGTTGGTAATCCCGTCGTGCCCCGGCGCCTTCCTTGGTTGCAGGCAGGTTACTGTCCTCCGCAATTCTGTGGGGGAGATGAACCAATCTCCTGCAAGAGGTGGCGCGGGCGACGACAGGAACTCCTGTACGCGACTTTCCTTCCGGGCATGAAGCTCCATGAACTCCGCACTTGCTGTGTTCGGCATAAATTGCTCCTCGAAGTGCTCGACTAGGATATCCGCTCTGCCCTTGGCATCGTAGCATCGTTTGCCCGTATTATCAGTTAGCGGGCAAACGGGAGGTTTAGATTTAGTCAGCTGTCGGTTTAGTCTGTAAAGCGACGCATCTTGCTCTTCCGCCTTCTCGATGCGCCGATCCCAGGCTTCGCCTCTGAAGGCCTGGACTGAAACCGACAGTTCCTCCGTTAGGGTGTTTAACTGCGTTTTGATCCTGGGACAGCGAGTACGCGCCCAGAGCTTTCTCAGCGCTCTTTTGCGCTTGATCTGCACGCATATCTCACGCGGCAGATCGTCTCGCCTTGCTGTAATCGGGACGACCGTAGAAGCCGCGTGGAGGGCTTCCTTGATGTTATTAGTGATTCTAGTCGCAGCGGCCTCTACGTCGTCCGCTGTGCATATAGGTTGATGTGCTGGAGGTCTCTGCTGAAGGTGTTGGCAGTAGAGCCTCCAGTCGACACGGGTTTTGAAAGCTCTAGGTGGCGTAGTCACTGCCTTTAGGCCAAGGGTTATCAGTAACGGGAGGTGCTGTGAAGGGAGGTCGTACAGCACTTCTACCACTATCGGATAGTTGACGTTCCTAGTGAGCACGATGTCTAATACATCCGGGAGCCTCCTTGGGTCGGTAGGAACGTGTGTTGGTTCCTCGGGACCTAGAACGTCATACTGGTTCTTCTCAGCGTCTTCATAAAGCTCACGACCCGGTGGGGTGATCACTCTGGACCCCCACGCCGGGTGTTTGGCGTTCAGGTCCCCGGCGATGATTACTGGTACATCGCCTTCCATTACCGTCCGGATGTCTGAGGAGCAGAATGGAGTCCCTGGCGGGCGGTAAGCTGCATAAATCCTTAGTTCCTCGCCCGCCGCCTCCATTCTTATGCCGATTGAGCGCATTGTCTGGAAAGGAGGTAGATCCAGCTCTTGGTGGACGATGTCCCTCCTCACTAGAACCGCCGTGCCTCTATAGGCGGCCCCTCGAGAGGTGACCTCGTCCCTTCTATAAATGTGGAAGTTTGGCAGCTTTATGCGCGTTTTGGGGTTCAGTATTGTTTCGCCCAGCAGTATAATATGTATGTCCTGTTGCTGGGCGACAGTGCGGAGTTCCTGCAGCTTCTGCTGTATTCCGTCCGGGTTCCAGTACATTAGGCGCAGGTTATTATCCTCCATAGTGTCTGGCCAGGAGGTTTGCCAGCGCCTTCATAATCGCTGTTACGGGATCAGTCCCGGCTCTGATGTCTGCCAGGACTTGTGTGCCGACCTCGATGGCAATTCCAACTAGGCGCTGGATTGCATCAGCTGTTTCGAGGCCGGCCGACGGTGTTCTCCTATCTGAAGGCGTTGGTACTGGTCTCGGGCGTTGGATCTCTTATTTTTGGGTAGAGCGCGCTCTGTGTGCAGTTCGGGCTCTCTCTTCAGGTGGAGCCCTCTCCTGCACTCTACCCACGCCCTTTTTGGTGGTCTCCTTAATAACCTGCGCCTGAGAGGCTATTGGTCCAGGTGTCGGGGTAGAGGTAACAGCCCGAGGAGGCTGCGCCTTCTTCCTGCTTCTCTCCCGCCTCCTCTTCTTTGAGGGCTGCCGTTCTGTGGCAGGGTTGGCGGGAGGTTGCAGCGTCGCCCCGGTGGTTGCTCTTTCCTGTACGGGTTCCACCGTTTCCTTGTGTGGTACGGGTGGGGGGGGGGCTGGTTGTCTGCCCTTCCCCGTGACAGTAGCCCACCCATCATTCTGAATGGTAACGGCTTTGGGGCGACTCTGGGGGATCCTTTTCGGGTCCTCCGGGAGTAGTCCCGGTAAGGTTATCCCCTGCCTCCTTGCAGTCCTCCTCAGGACTGGGCAGCGGCGGTCATTGGCTGTATGATTTTTGCCACAGTTGGCACATGTGGGTTCCTCCTCTCCACCCCGAGGGCAAAGGCTCGCTATATGCTCCCCGGCGCAGCGTACGCACTTCACCGGCCTGAAGCAATTGGCTGAGGCGTGTCCGAAGGCCTGGCAGCGGTGGCATTGGGCCGGTCCTGCTTTCCTTTGCCAGGCCTCAATAACTACTCCCCTCATATAGAGTAGTTCGTCTACTTCATACAGACTCTTGAGTTGCTCCAGGCTAAGGTGGTCGAACTGGGCAAAGTAGACGCATCCTGGTCTGCCCCTTCGCGGTGGAATCGCTTTAACGTATTTCACCGGGAAGCCCTTTGCCTTTATAGCCTCCTCAATGGTACTGGTATCGGTACCCATTGGTAGGCCCCGGATGCCCACTTTGGTGGGCTTGTCTTCATCCGGGGTATAACAGTACCACGACATGTTGGGTGTTGCCTTGGAAAGTTCAACCATATAGCGTTGAACAGTCCTAAATTCAGTGGCGCTTTGTGGTGTGAATCGAACCCCCTTCCCGAACGGACGGGCATTCAACGGGTGGCCCAACATTCTGTTGAGCTCCTTGAAATGCCTCGTCCAATCCGGGAGGCATTCAGCCACTATGGGCGGATATCTCGCTTTCTCTTCCTGGTCGGCAGGCTTGTCTGAAGTCGCTGCCGCCGGTTGGGGGCGTGGTACTGCTGGCGCAGCTACCATATGGGCGTAGCTAGTAGATGGTCTTTGGCCATCATCCAGCGGACGCCCGGACGGGTTCTCGGTTGTCTTCCTCGGTGACGTGGACGGCGAGTGTCCAACCGATGTGTTGGGGGCTAAGGTCGCATAGGTCGTAGCGCTCCACCCGTACGACCCTTCTCCTCCCTGCTCTAGATCCACAGCTTCTATGCTGGAGTGGTGCTCCTCTGATCTAGGGGGGGTGGGATTGTTCGGCGATGGCGATTTTGGTGGAGATCTCCTAATCGGTCTGTGGTCTTGCTCCTCCTCGGAGCTTGAGTAATCCGAGAAGTTTGAGGATCCAAGGCATTGCCTCTTCTCCTGAAGCGATGCTGCAGTCTCGTGTGGAGTATGCCTTCTCCACGACTTCTTAGCCCGCTGTTGTAGGGGTACCGGTTCTGGCCCAGTCGTACCTTCAGGTACGATGGGTGAGAGCGCGGTCCTCGGTGCGGGTCCTTTCCCTGGAGATAGGGGTTTCCTGGTCGGGATCTGCGAGTAGGAAGACACTACTCGAGTCCTTTCCGGATGAAAGATATCCCTGTATGCTATCGGTCGATCTAGTATGGATGTACGGTCCGGTGGTTTTCTAGTCCTAGGCGGCGGCTCCCCTGTTGTCGTTATCCTTGTCGGACATGGTGAAACCCTACCTAAGAGTCAGAAATCTAATTGGCCCTGTCTAAGTTCCAGCCGTTCGGCTAAATGCGCGACGCGGATGGTTGGGTATAAGATACTTGGTTTAATCACATGGGGCACTGCCTACCCCTTTTACAACGAAAAGGGTTAAGGTAAGTGCTTAGGTGGCACTTTATGACGCGACTAGGCACAGGATGCACGAACGCATAAAGTGCCAAGAATCAGCTAGGGGCCGGTGACCTCAACGCCTCACGGAATCGCGGGACTCAACGTGGGCGGAGTTTGTCGTACCGGCGGTTATTTGCAGCCACTGTAATACTGCAAGTAACACACACCTAGGAGATCCTTAACGAATTGCAAGAAAACTCGTTTACTGAGCTACCCCTGAGCTATACGCGAAAGTGAGCCTCGCCATTTGTGCGCTTGCGCAACTCAATTACATCAATTTGTACTATCACTCTCGCACGGTTTTCTCAATAATTTTATTTGTATAAGACATACATTCATACAACTTACTTATAAAGATAGCACAAAAAAATTTCTATACTATGATATACATTACATTTTCATATCACAAAAAACCTTTTATTTATTTAACAAAATATGCCTATTTTACTCACATGTTCAAAGTTGAAATTTCTTAAATATTCAACATAGAAGGTTAAAACAATGTTTTCCACTTGAAATTATACATATCTTAATCAATACAACAGTTTAATTTACATTTTCTCTATTCATTTCACTATTAAAACACTTTTAAATTTCTTATACAAAACTATCATTATTTCACTTATTCACAGGAATTTTCACATAAAAATAACACAGAATCCACCTCTTTTGCACGTACAATTAATCTGAAATGTTTCACAAGTCATTTTTACATAAATTACTGAAATTGCAAATATTTAGATTTTTACATATTTGGCCTCCTAAGTACGTGGCTAGCGTGCGTCTATGATCTCACACTATTTGAACAACTAACCTTTGCACGGTTATCGACTATCAGTAAAAATGGAAAGTCTAATATCAACAACAATAGGCGAATAAATGCTTCTACACAATTCTCAAACTGTAGGAAACTATTTCTAATCAGATTCTTATCAGTTATCATGTCTCTTATCAGATAACATAGACAAAATATTTCATGAATCAATACATTGAAAATAGGCATTTGTTTTCATACAAAACATATCAAACTCATATAAGACAATACTTATGCAATCAATTTCCATTAATTCTACTTATCTCGACCGGGGAACAAATCCGGTCTCTAATTTTATTTTAATATTTCTTTAAATTAACATCATTGGAAAGATGATTTCAACCGGGGAACAAATCCGGTAACATAATTTATATCTTAAAAATTCCTTATATGAATTTATTAAGAAAATATTACTAGGAAAACAATAAACTATTCCGGCCTGGGAGTCGAACCCAAGACCTTCATATCATTAATTCGATATTTCTTTAAGATTCAACTAAGCATTTTCTTATCGGAATATTGTTGCTCGATAATTTGCTTTTTAGAAGCTATTCGTAATCGGTTAACTAATAAATTGGTATATTCTTATAGGCGCGTCGCCAACAATCTCCCCCCCGTGCATCAGCACCATCATTTGGGAGGCGTCGCGGGTACCAGGACTATTATTCTGGATGTAGGTCTCCTCAAGATACCTGTGCTAGTAATGACGACAACCACTCTGGTGTGACCGTCTGGTCCCGGTAGCGTCCTAAATCTTGCCTTTCGGCCACGTATTTCGTGGCAACGAATGATATATTATAAAGACAATATCACCTTCTTTAGGTTCCATGAACTTTCCGTTATTACCTGTTCGAGGTATTAAATGTAGGCATGTATTCTTTTAGCCATCTTGTCCAAAAATGGTCGGCTAACCTCTGTGCAGATTTCCAATTGAGTTGACCCGTCAGATGTTGCTCTAAAAAATAATCCAGGTGGTCGATCACCACATGAGCGTCCCAGAAGAAAATGATTGGGTGTCAAACCCTCTTCAGGACTATCCATACTGAATGTTACCAGAGGTCTGGAATTTACGTTTAGGTTAGAATTTTATGCTCTGCTTCTAAAAGCAACGTATGCAGAACCTCCTCTCGTGGGCTCCTTTCTTTGAGCGTAGCGGTCAACGCAATTTTAATTGATCTTACTAACCTCTCCCAGGCGCCACCCATGTGCGGTGCTCCCGGAGGTATAAATTTCCATTTAATATATTTTTTAAATGACTCATTCTTCATGCCCTCATAGCATTCTTCGCATGCTTTCAATAATTCTTTATTCGCAGCTTTGAAATTTGTCCCGTTATCGCAGTATATAACGGCTGGTTTTCCTCTTCTGGCGATAAATCGCCTCAATGCCATTATCATTGACGCTGGTGTCAATGAGGCTGCTAATTCTAGGTGTACTGCTCTGATGGTCAGACACGTGAATAAAACACCACATCATTTTTCGTGTCGCCTTCCTATAGTCACACTCATAGGTCCGAAATAATCCACGGCTGAACATGTAAAAGGTGGTTCATGATGAGCTATTCTCTCCAGAGGAATATTTCCTTGTGGCACGTTCTGCGGCTTTGACCTGTATGTCCTGCACCACTGACAATGATGTGACACACTTCGTACTACATTACGCAGGTTCAAGACATAAAATTTTTGGTTCACTTCATTCATTACCGTTTGGTGATTGGCATGTCCAAAATGATGATGAACTTCTCTAACCATCATTTTAACGATTTCGTGTTTACCGTCTAATACGACAGGTTTTCTACTTTCCTCAGTCAAATTAGACTTAAAAGGTAAACGCCCATTTAAACGGAGTAAGTTATCTTCTCCTATTTCCATAGATAATTTACTTAAGCGTGAACTTCTTTCAACGCTTTTGCCTGCTTTCATGCATTTTATTTCCAAATGAAAACACTCGTCTTGAACGAACTTCCAAATTAATAATTTAGCTTTTTTCAAGAGCGCTATGTCCAACGCGCCATCGGGTCCTTTAACCGACTTTGCTAAAATTTCGTTGGAACACATAACCGACTTTGCGGCTGCGCTGTCGGGTCCTTTAACCGACTTTCTTAAACTTTTGAATTTTTCTACCGCTTGTAAGGTGCGTGTAGTTGCCCCAAGGAATTTCTTAAAGCTGCTAAATTGTCCGTAGTCGGGTAGACTTAACGGTTCTTGCTTTCTCAGCGCATTTACGCCTTTTGGTGATTTTTCTTCACCTGTTTCCAAGCTATTTATGGTGTCCACTTGTTTGGGCCATAAATCAGGACTTTTCCTGAGGAATTCAGGTCCTTGAAACCAGCGATGACTTACATCGAAGGTGGAAGGAAAATTTCTAGTGGCGTCGTCTGCCACGTTTTGTGACGTTAGAACCCATCGCCATTCACATAGTTTACTGTGATCTTCGATCTCAGCCAATCGATGAGCAACGAATGGTTTAAAAGCGCGAGGATCTGACTTAATCCACGCTAACACTGTACGTGAGTCCGTCCAAAATACTCTCTCGGATATCTCGTACTTGCTCTCTTCAATAACTGATGCAGCTAATCTGCTGCCCATAAGAGCTGCTTGCAATTCAAGCATTGGAATCGAAATTGGTTTCAGCGGCGCTACTCTTGCCTTTGCGGCGATCAGCGTAATCCGCCTTTCTCCTAGCTCGTCCGTGGTGACGCGGTAGCGTATGCTTTTTCACTAGGATCCGTGAAGGTGTGTAATTCTCCCTTGCCGACGCCTTCAGCAACGGGTCTAGGTACTTCTAAATTACCTAATTTCTTCACTTCCGATATCCATTTACAAAATAACACGTGTAATTCGTGTGTAACTTCTTCATCCCAAGAGATGCCTGTCCTCCATACTTGCTGGATCAGCGACTTCCCTTGAATCGTTATGGGTGATGCGAGTCCCAAAGGATCGAAGACTGACATCACAGCGCTAGTTATCTCCCTCTTCGTAGGCGGTCGTAAACCTTCCATCACCTCTTCCGGTGTGTTACGAAGACTTATGGAGAAACTTATTATATCCCGTTTGATATTCCAAATCAAACCTAAAGTGCGCTCTGTGTGCTCTTTATCTCCCAGCGAAGCACTGTCGCTCTTATATTTATTTTCCATTTTACATAAAACCTCGGGTCGGTTGCTAGCCCATCCCCTCAGTTGGAAAGAAGCACGTTTATGTAATTCATACATATCGTTTACTATCCTTTCGGCCGTCGTCACGTCGGGAAATGCCTGTAGATAGTCATCCATATAAAAATTGCTTTCCGTAGCGGAAGCTGCTTCTGGATAGATATGTGCGTTATCCTGCGCATTCCTATTCTTTACATATATAGCGATGCATGGTGATGATGCCGCTCCAAATATGAGTGACGTCATTCTATACTCTTCCGGTGGCGCGTCACGATTGTGCCGCCATAAGAATCGAAGGCTATCCCTGTCTTCTTCCCGGATTTTCACTTGCAGGAACATTTCTTTAATGTCTGCCATCACTGCCACGCTTCCTTCTCTGAATCGTAGCAGAACTCCAAACAACGACTTCAATAAGTCCGGTCCGGTTAACAATGCATCATTGAGACAACGTCCGCCCGTCCTAGCGGCGGCGTCGAAAACTATCCTTATTTTCTTTTTTTGTGGGTGAGTCACTGCGAAGTGAGGAAGATACCACGTGCGTGGGGAAATGGAAATCTGGTTCGCTTTCTCTGCGTAACCGTTAACGATGAGATTTTCAATTTGCTTCTCATATTCCTTTTTTAACTCGCTATTTTTGTCGAGCTTCTTTTCTATATTAAACAGGCGACTTTCAACCTGCGCTCTATTCGACGGCATGCACTCATTATCGGTGCGCCACAACAAAGCAGTCTCGTACCTATTATTAGGTATACGACGTACTGTTTTGCTCAAAATATTTAAAGCTCGTTCTTCTGGGTCGTTCGCTGGCTTTCGCGCGGACACTCCCAGAGATTCCAAACTAAAATAATCTTTGATCAACTTATCCATGTCTTCCTCCTTCTTGGTAGAAATGTGGTTAACAATCTTGATTGGTTTGATGCCACCCGAAATGTGACCATGTAAAACCCATCCAAGTTTGGTGAGCGATGCTACAGGTAGGTTCTTACCTCCTGAAATTATTTCACGAGTAACTATGAGATGCCAATTGTCCTGGCCAATTAATATGGTAGGTCTGGACCTCTCATACATCAACTCGTCCTTAATCGGTGTCAAATGAGCACACCGTTGCAATAATTCTCGACTTACTGACTGCGGAGAACCTCATACCTCCCACGGCTTCAATACGTAATTCTTCTTTACGTCCGCGAGGCGCTAACTTCTGAGCCATCCACTCCTCTATGAGTGTCATGGTCGATCCCTCATCCAGAAGAGCTGTTGTCTTGACCTTTCCTTTAGGTCCATACAACTCGACCGGTATAATCTTTAAGTATGCACATGCCAGTGCATTCACTGTACTAACAGTTGTAATTTGAGCCTTTTTACCCCCCTCGTCCCCTTGCGGCGAGGTACTTTCATTGGGGTATCGGTGTAGCATCCGATGATGTGACATTCTACATCCCTCTACACCACATTTTTTCGCTCTGCACTCTAACCTCCTATCGTTAGGTGACAAACATTGGAAACATACTTTCGCTTTTTTAACCGCGTCCCATTTCTTGTGATTATTCATGTCCTTAAACTTGTAACAACTCACTATAGAGTGCTCCTTGTTACATATAACACACTTATGTGTCACCCGACCCACAGGCTTGTCCTGGGTTATCATAACCACTTGTCGGTTGTGCCCTTTATTATTTCGGCGTTCTAGACGCTCGCTCGTATTACTTCGGCGCTCATAGCGCTCGCTCTTGGCACGGTTACGTACAGACCCCTTTGCGGTGTGTACAGTTTGCTTCCTGAATTCAGGACGCTTCCGTTTTTCAGGCACATTTTCATCGCTTAAGGACGTTTCAAATTGTTCACTCAATGAATTCAAAAATTTGGCCATCTTCTGTAACTCTGGCTCCAAAGGATGCTGAGCTCGATATTCAAACCATTTAAATTTAATCATAGTTCCGAGTTTTTCTACTATGCGGCTCACTAACTCCGATGAGTATAAATACTGTGGTTGATTCAACGCTTGTATTGTGGCAACCACGTTCGTAATACGACTTGCAAAAGATCCTATATTCCGGCAATCTTCTGCCAATCTTGGCATACGTCTTACATTCTCGATTTCGGCTAGAATGAGCATCTCAACCCTACCGAATCTTCTTTCGAGAGCGTTCATTATTTCTTCAGGTTCACACAAAGTAAACAACAATGACTTAACCGCTTCCTTAGCGGTGCCCTTTAATGCCCTCCTAAGGCGTGCGACATTCTGCACCCCTGAAAATTGGCTTCTTGTGTCTTCAAACACCGTTTTGAAAATTATCCATTCACCCGGGTCTCCATCGAACACCGGTAATTCCTGGAGGAAATGAAGCTGGGAAAACTTATCTTTTCCCGCTATCTTTATTGCACTCACAATCGCTTCGGTCAATTCTGACACCTCACTCGCGTGTGTTTTCTGTGCATTTCCTTGGTTGCGCTCGATCTCCGCCCCTTTGCGGCGTGATCCTTTACACGCTTCCTTATCAGTAATATCGGGTTGCATTACACTAACCGGCGCGCTCATTATGGTCTGCTGAACCCAACTCCATACGAAAGGTTCCACCTGAGTATTCCGCTCTTCATCATCCTCACTCGAGTCGATCTCCTCTTCTCGGTTGAGTCGTGCCAACTCCAATTGAGACTTGGCTAAGGCAGCAGCTGCCTGTGCTCGTTCGAGCTCTGAGCGTTCGAATTTCATCCGCGCCTCTAATTCGGCTTTCAGCCTCGCCGATCGCGATGGCCTACTACCTCTCTGTGACCCTTTGTCACTAGTGTGCCCGATTACTGTCCTTGACGATGCCGCTTCTTCGGTCCTTTGACCTACTTTTTCGACTACCGTTTCACTCCTGGATATAACGGATTGTTGTGCGGTGCTGGCCTGCGTACCACTTGTGTCCGTCCTGTTGCTTGTCGTGGCCACGGACGTCCCTGAGTCCCACGTGCATGTGGACGTATCGGTGGTGGCTCCACTTGAAGGAGTTGTTCCACTCGAAGCAGTAGCTGTGGTCGCTCCAGATGGTTCCGCCTCTTTAGCCTTTCTTGAGAGCCCTGTCCTTGTCCTGCTTCCTTCGCTCCTCCCTGTCTGGTCTTGTGCCTTCTTCATCTTGCAGGAAGGTGATTGTTGGCCTACGGTCTCTAACTGTCCCTACGGTCCCTACAACCCCTTACCTACAACCCTTCTACACCCCAACCTAACCCCACTACCCTCCCCCCCTTTATCTCCCAAACCTACAACCTTACTGCCACCCTAACAGCCCTATCAATCCTGAACGGGGCCTACCGAGGTGAGCCGTCCAGGGATGGAGTCGTGCAGGAATGGAATGGAGGAAAGGTTTAGGAACTGTCCCGCCAAGGAATATGACGAAACAGTCGAGCGGTAGTGCAAGCGCAGTCTCGCTCGAGAGAACTGCTCCACCCGAAGGTGTTGTGCCAGAGCCCAACCGTTTGGCACCGTTAGGTGGTCGGGATGTATGCTGCGCTTCGTCGCCCAGTCACCGGTGACGCCTCGTCCAAGCGCCCTCCTCCGGCCGCGATGCAGTCAGGTGCCCACGAGCACCCTCGCCTGGCAGCAGCAGCGGTGTATGCTTCTTCTTCTTGCACCCTCTGATGACCGACAGGAAATGCCGGACACGGTCGTCCGACAGGAAATGCCGAACACGATCGTCCGACAGGAAAATGCCGAGCACGCTTGCCCGACAGGAAAAATGCCAAGCCCTGCTTGGCCACGATGAGTGCCTTCACAAGACACCTGCGCCTGGCTGCGATACGTGCCCCATGCGAGCACACGCCCCAAGCCGCAATCCCGGTTTTCTTTCTTCCGGTAGTTCCAGGTCCAGTAATTCTGCGCTGACCTAGTCTTCTGGCCTTTGGTCCTGTTGCTTCAGCTCAAACCCCCGGCTTCCTTCGGTTGCTGATCTTCACTCGGCTCCGAAGGTCTTCTTTCTCCATAACCAGCAGTCCACAGCTGGTTCCTTGATCCGGCTCGAAGGACCAATTGAAAAGGAACCAGGCTCCGCAAGGTCCTCTTGAAAGGGAACCAGGCGTTCGTAAACGTTAAACTAAGAAACAGAAGGGAGGAATCGAAGCTTCTCTCGATCCGGCCTCCTATAACGCCTACGTTGGGTTCGGGAACAACGTATGTGATCTCCGCAACGGAATAACACACAAGGGCGATAACCTCTTCCTTTTCAGAAAATAGGTTCAGGCGGGGATTACGGGTCTTCCGAAGTCGTCCCGGTCCCAACGCCTTAATTCTTCGATGTGGACTATATAATTTTGAGGGACGAATTTTTTGGGAATAAAACAGCAATTATCTTCAAACCGTTCCGTGAGAGAGTAATCACTTTTCCCTATCACTTCCCTACACTTTTTCTTCTTATTGACTGCTGGTCTTGCACTTTTTCCCGAACTAATCCCGAAGGATTCCCGAACTAATCCCGAAGGATTCCCGAACTAATCCTGAAGGATTCCCGAACGAATTGCTTCTTGCAATTGCAAACTCGTTTACTGAGCTACCCATGAGCTATACGCGAAAGTGAGCCGCGCCATTTGTGCGCTTGCGCAACTCAATTACATCAATTTGTACTATCACTCTCTCACGGTTTTCTCAATAATTTTATTTGTATAAGACATACATTTATACAATCTAAAAAATTTATACAATCTAAAAGTCTATGATCTCACACTATTTGAACAACTAACCTTTGCACGGCTATCGACTATCAGTAAAAATGGAAAGTCTAATATCAACAATAATAGGCGAATAAATGCTTCTACACAATTCTCAAACTGTAGGAAACTATTTCTAATCAGATTCTTATCAGTTATCATGTCTCTTATCAGATAACATAGACAAAATATTTCATGAATCAATACATTGAAAATAGGCATTTGTTTTCATACAAAACATATCAAACTCATATTAGACAATACTTATGCAATCAATTTCCATTAATTCTACTTATGCACAGCGATCATCTCGACCGGGGAACAAATCCGGTCTCTAATTTTATTTTAATATTTCTTTAAATTAACATCATTGGAAAGATGATTTCAACCGGGGAACAAATCCGGTAACATAATTTATATCTTAAAAATTGCTTATATGAATTTATTTAAAAAATATTACTAGGAAAACAATAAACTATTCCGGCCTGGGAGTCGAACCCAAGACCTTCATATCCTTAATTCGATATTTCTTTAAGATTCCACTAAGCATTTTCTTATCGGAATATTGTTGCTCGATAATTTGCTTTTTAGAAGCTATTCGTAATCGGTTAACTAATAAATTGGCATATTCTTATAGGCGCGTCGCCAACAGACAACGATGGCCGGCGTCACAACTCACAACCATTTTTGTTTGCTTTATTTTTGCTGCTTTTCAACATTCATAAATACGTAAGATACACCTTCCTAGACATCATTGAAAGAAAAAAATTTTTTGTACAAAAACCGTTGTTCAAAATGATTTTCCTAGAAAGTCCTTATAAAGTTCTACTTTTCAGATTTTTTTCATATTTTCTAAACTTATGGTTCAAAAGTTAGAGGGGGGGGGGGCACATTGTTTTTTACTTTTGGAGCGATTATTTCCGAAATTATTGACATTATCAAAAAATGATCTTAGTAAACCCCTATTCATTTTTAAATACCTTTCCAACAATATATCATACGTTAGGGTTGAAATTAAAAAAAAATCACTTCCCACTTTACATATAGGGGGGATACCCTAATAAAACATTTTTTTCCAATTTTTATTTTACCACTTTGTCGGCGTGATTGATACACATATTGGTACCAAATTTCAGCTTTCTAGTGCTAACAGTCACAGAGATTAAGCGAGGACGGACAGACGGACAGACAGACATGGCGAAACTATAAGGGTCCTAGTTGACTACGGAACCCTAAAAAACGACTTTATTTTGTGAGAGTTTGTCACCTCGCTCTCCAGCATCCCTTGTTTGGAAAAACATAAAGCGATTTCGTGGTTCTCTCAACGACAGCCAAATAACCTGACCCTTAACTTTGGATAGACACTAGACAGTTTCTGTAGCAGCTTGTCTCCTCCGTGGGTTCCTTCTATAGAGGAGATATTCCCAGCGACCTGCTCACCTTCCCAACTTTTCTATTTTACAATCATTATACTATACTGTCAACAATTATAGTCCACCTCTACTTATATGCTCTGACAACGCTTTTCCCTCCTGCCTCGGAAAACACATAAGGCTATTGGTCCCGTGCCTGGTCTCACTCTCACTCCAGTGGTGTCTGATTGCCGGTCCACCGCACTATGAGAATGAGTGAATAGAGTGCGCTTGAGCTTGCGCATACGCTCGGGCAATATAACTCAGCTGTGCGCAGACGACTAGTCTCCGTTGAGACCTACCGCCGTGACCGACATTTGCTCTGGAGGACATTGTTATTATTGCTATCCTCAGACCAAGTGACGGCGAAACCACAGTCAAACCTGTGTTCAACTTATTATAATCTTCTATCTCTTCAATGAGGTAATCTAACGGGGCGGCCTGTGCTTAGAACAAGACTTTTGATATGCTGAAAAATTACTAAAAAACCTATGGCAAATATTTCCCCTATGGTGCAGTCTACGGGAGTCCTATGTTCAGCAGTCGACTTTAATAGACACTAACGGTAACAGTGTTTTAAAAATCTTACGTCTCTCGTAAGCGTCTACGATGGCCGCAATTTCCTTCTTGGTACGCGTGCAGAGTATTTCAATAAGCACGTGCTCGTCTGTGCCCAGTCCGTCCATGCACTTGTTCAGTTCCTTGCAAAGGTATTCTTCCGGGGGCAGCATCAGCGCCACTATCACGTCCTCGAAGTGACCGCCCAACTCCGACTTGAGGTCATCTATTAAGTCCTGAAACAGGTTTGTCGATTTTAAAATCTACGTATTTGATTATTCTTTTACGTAGGTATCAAAGCCCTGCTGCAGATATAGTTGTAGCAGGAATGAGTCCGCTCGACCGGGAAGGACCATGTTCTCACAGAATACCGACGTGAAGTAGTTGCTTAATGCTGCTGTGTTTTGGATGGTGAGTGTAGAGTACTAGAGACTCTCACTAGAAACGAGGCATTCTATCTTAGCCCTCAGGGTCGATAATGCATCTGTATTTTGATTTCAAATCAAGGAGATTTAGATGTCTATGGGCCACAGCATCCACTTACCATAATGTCGACTGTATGCTCGTTTATCACTCATATTACATACGTGGTAGAGTCACGCTGCAACTATATAATGGTTGTAGCACGAATGGAGTCGGCTCGATCGGGGAAGGACCACGCTCTCACAGAATTCCATCGTCGCAGCTTAATACTGCTGTGTTTTAGTATGATGAGTGTAGAGATCCGGAGACCCTTTTTTACTGGAAACGAAGCATTCTATCTTAGTCTTCAGGGGTGATAACGCATCTGCGTTTTGATTTTCAATCGAGCATAAATATAGATGTCTGTGGGCCACAGCATCCACTTACCATGAAGTGGACTGTGTGCTTGTTTGTTTATTCTTTAATAAAAAAAACATGTGTGCAGCGGCGGTAGAAGTGAAACCTTCAAAAAATTAAATATAAAATAAAAATATTTCACTTCAAATTATTTATTTCATATGATAATTTTCAACCACAAGCGCGGCGTAAAATATAACATAGTATAAAGGAAGAAGAAGAAAGGAGGAGGTGTTCAATTCGACTGTATGTTTTTTATGTGTGTTCCCTCAGATCTTTTGTCTGGGTGAACCGATCATGGTGATTGTTTTTTTATCTGACAGCTGGTGTTTCTTGTGTGGTCGATGAAGCGTGGTGTACAGATAAACCTTCTTAGGTTTTTGCGACACCATGATAAAATAATTTAAGCTTTGCATTTGATTAATTTGAAAAAAAAAAACAGTATTAAGCTGCTATTTTACGCTGGTATTTTGTGAGAACGTGGTCCTACCCCGCTCGAGCCGACCCATTCGTGCTACAGCTACTCGTTATATAACTGCAGCGTGGCGCTACCACGTAAATATATTTCTATCTCATTCTGTCGCAGGCTAAATCCTGTAGTAGTGTATGTTTGTCTTTTTTAGTTTAGCTTGTTCATTTCGTAGACTTTAAAATCACTACGATTCTAAAGAACATTTTACTTCAAAAACTTTTATGGCAAAGTCTACTTTTTTGTGAAATGGAAAAATAAAATTAAGCCTCTAAGTTTAGTACTTTTTGTTTCATTGCTGTGTCAACTCCGTATCATCCCGTGGCTATCGTAAGAGGTGACAGGAACTTGATCAGGAGGAGTATCTCCCTGATCACAACTCAATATAATAAAAAACTGCAGTTGCCAACCCGCCTGCCAAGCGTGGTAACTATGGAAAAATTTCCTTCTGTAAGGAAAGTTATGGGGGGGGGGGTAACTATGTTCAGAATCGGACTTTTGCTGTAATGTTTATGAATAAATAATTACTGTTTCACAATGACTCATCGGTCACGCTACCTATATAGCAAATTACTACAAGGTGTGACCTGTATCGTAAATTACAGGCTTGGTTCAGCGATCTGTCTTTACGTAACTGTTTATATAAACTTTAAAGCTTTTAAAACACTTTCAAACCTTTTTATTCAATATTTTTATAGATTAAGGATGACAAACGAGTACACAGTACACTTGATGGTAAGTGGATGCTGTGGCCTACAGACATCTACATTTATCCTCGATTAAGAATCAAAACGCAGGTCCATTGTCACCCCTGAGGACTAAGATGGAATGCCCCGTTTCCAGCAAATTCCGGTTCTCTACACTATAGACGCTATTTAACGCTGGTATTCTGTGAGAACTTGGTTCTTTTACGGTCGAGCCGATCCATTAATGCTACAACCATAGTATAACTGCCACGTGGCTCTACCACGTGTATATATTAATGGCAATCACAACCGTATAGTGACGGTGTAAAAATGTTCATTACCCCATATCGTCTCGTGGGTGGCATAATGTCGCCGAGTACCGGGACAAACTTGAGTCTGAAGTCGAGACTTTGTTGTACAAAGCATCGGACTGGGGGCGACTAAATCTAGTCTAGTTCAATCCCCAGAAGACACAAGTTTGCACATTTACCGCTAAAAAGAACCCCTCTGTCGTATCTCCTCAGTTTTAAGGCACTCCCCTTGCTGCCTCAGCTAGCATTGGAATCCTCAGCGTCGACATATCGAATAAAGTGCAATTGCGAGGTTAATTGGAAATTAGGCCAAATTACCCTCTTAAAAGCTTGGCGCGCTCAGTAGAGCGGGACATTATTTCATGCCGGTACACCGCTTGCAATTTTACAAGGCGCAAGTTCAGCCTAACATGGTATAATTTTCTCATCTCTGGGCCGGAGCACCCCAGTGCCAGCTCCTTCCACTTGACCGCATCCAGCGCAGAGCGGCTCGGGTCGTCGATGACTGAGTTCTTTCTGATAAGCTCGATTCACTGGCACTGCGAAGGGATGTTGCATCCCTTTGCATTTTCTATCGCATCTACCACGTGGAGTGCTCTAAGGAATTGTTGGGATTAATTTCAGCCGCCAAATTTCACGAACGCACATAGAGTCAAAACTCACGATACCATACACACCATCTGGATGATTGACGGTCCACCAACGTGCATTTCACTAGTAGTTTTCTTCCTCGAACAAACTCTCTGCCGAATTGTTTACCATCGGCGATTTTTCCGGACCGATACGACTTAGGGACCACTAGCGCGACGCGTCTTGCGTCAAAATAGCAATACGAGACGAACGGGAGGGCGCGTCTGGCGTGCGCGTCAGGCGACCGCGACCAGCAGAGGACATATGTGTTTGCACTTCTTGCGTATTAATCAAAAGGTGTTGATTTTTCCACGATGCAAAATATAAATACGGAGACGTTTATTAGTTAAATAATGTCTCGGTCTGTAATATGGTCCAGTAAGCGTGAAAATTATAAACATAATATTATATTTCTCAATACTTTCGTGGGTATTGACGTATTTCATCTTACAGTCTACGATATTTACCAAACTGACGCCTTAAATCATGAACTCTTATTTTAAATTGCATTATATATTGCGCAAAAAACCAACTCCCTTCTGGACACGAAAGTGCCAATTTAGAAAGCCTCATTTTTAACCCTCGCAAAAATAGCAGGAAGAAACCACATGTCATGCAGCCGCTCAAGGTGGCACACTACAGCGACAAGTCGCAGCGCTTCACTCCTCCCGCCTCCGCAGGTCGCCTGCGCTCCCCGCAGTCGCTCTAGCGTGACCAACACCTATAAACCCGGCAACTCTTTGGTGTTGTAGTTATTCATGGGCAGCGGTAGTCATTTACTAGGTGACCCGCATGGTCGTTTGCCCCCTCTTCTATAAAAAAGTTATCGGACGCCATAAGGTTTTTCTAGCCTTTTTTTCATAGTTTACGAATGTTTTTCCTTATGACAACTACGGGATGCAAGATTTTCTTATGCCACGAGCACACGACTATTGTTTGTGGTCAATGGATATCAATATCTATACTCGACTAGCGCTCTGGCTTCGCACGGGTGATTCCTGGAACTCGTCAACAGCGCCACGTACCAGGTCCAATTGTAAGTGAAACGAATCCAGAGACTCACTCAGACAGACGAAAAATGTCATCACAATCGCTCTAGCCGTTTAGGAACAGATGAGTGACAAACACACATGCAGAAGAATAAGTATAGATATATAAAGATTGAAAATCAACATTAAATGCATTATTACTCCTGAGGAGTAATATGGCATGCCTCGTTACCAGTAAAAGAGGTTTCCGGTTCTTTGACTTAGCAGTCAGCCGCCGTAGAGTCTACATCACCTGAAGATGCTTCGTGTAGAGGCGAAACACGTGTCGTATTGTCGTCGATGGTATGTCTTACCTGGAAAAGTGGTGTTGGAAGTAGTGGTGCCGGGAGTAGTGGTGTTGGGAGTAGTGGTGCTGGGACTAGTGGTGACGGAATAAGTGCACGCAATTGAGGGAGGGCGGGAGGTGCTCTTCAATCCAGGTAAGACACATCATTGTATTTAGTTAGCGGAAGGTTGCGAAGTTATTAATTTTTTTATTTCCGGTTCTCGTCAATATTACAGAAACAGAAGCAGCATTATGCTCTTATTTCTCGCTATTATATTGAAATCGCGCTGCTAGGATCGCGCCCTGGATCGTATCGACCTATTCATGCTGCAGCAATAATACGATGCAGCTTGCATTTGCCACGTAAATTGTGTCCCCACTAAACATGAATCTAAAGGTATATGAGAAAATTAAAGGCATATTATATCTAGGTGCGCGCCAAATTTAAAACTTCCTTGTTACATGAATCACGTTTTCCATTCCGTATTACGTATGTGATCATCATTCGCATCATTGCATTACGCTTCGACTCGCAAAAGTATTTATTACGTCACATCTCTTAACTGTAACAATTAAAAAGAAATTGTTACGTCCAAGACTAGACTGGCCTATATCGAGTTATAAAAATTGGAAAAGTGTGTAAAAAATATAATTACCAAGAGTACGACAAAAGCAAAACAGTAATTGTTTGTTAATTTATAGGAATAGTGAAATATTGGACGTGACGTCGCGCTCTGCACAACAACTATAATGTCCTCCGAACCGAATTTCGGTCACGTCGGCCAATCTCACTGGAGACTAACAATCTGCGCAGGACAGGATCATGGTGCCCGTGTACGTGCAAGCTCATGCACACTCTATTTCCTACTCTCATAGTCACTAGCCGCACAGAATAAATAATAGTACTACGTACAGAAGTTGCACTCCTTTGATGTCGACTGCTTACCGACGTTTAATAGCCTACATTATTATTATTAATCAGATAAATCGCACACGCAAGCTAAATAAAACTTTATCGCTGCGCGCTAGTGTCCATATTACTTTGCATCTTTTTTGTCACGGCGGACTTTCCGTGGTTATTAAGGGATGTCGATAGAAGGTAAAAAAATACATTGCGAAATGTTAATTATGTTACTTAGGTGAAGTACTAACTACTAACTAATATTCTGACTATGATTGAACCATACTTTCGCCCACATGTGAGTTCTGCGATGCCTAACGCATGCAAATTGCAAGGTCATTCGTCGGGAATCGTAACGCTTGGGAGAAATAGGTAGATAGTGTAAACAACAAATAAACCTGAAATACGATTTCTAACAGAAATGTGATCTATTCTATTTAGTTAAAAATCTTGTTAGTATACAAAGTTTTAATTTCAGTATTTTGTGTTATTATAACTCAAAATATTTTAATTACAAAAGACAAGTATAGGTATGTAAGTAAATACTTGGATAGTGAAGTAAATTTTAAGTAATTGTTGTAATGAAGTACTAAGGTATTTCTTCTGTAGACCAAATTATTACTTAATTCTTTTTTGCTGTGAGTACCTATCTAACAAAAAAATTAAATAAATTTTTTAACCTTTCATAACTTCCTTCTAAAATTCTTCGGTAACTTAAAGAATGATATGAAGCCTGTTGTTGGTCATTACATTTAGTATCCATCTAAGCAACAGTTATAGTAGGAACGACGTTTTGCTATT
The DNA here is from genome assembly GCA_036936625.1 of Parnassius smintheus behrii. NCBI lineage: Eukaryota > Metazoa > Arthropoda > Insecta > Lepidoptera > Papilionidae > Parnassius > Parnassius smintheus. Next base: position 49,461,293 of record JAUPFT010000010.1, read on the forward strand.
ATAATTTATCAAATAGGTAATATACATAATACCTATATAATTTTTAAAATACATAAAAACTTTTACAACTATTTTTACCTACAATTAAATATACTAAACACTAAACAAAAACTATTTCAACAACTATTTACGTAAACAGCGGCAAAAAACTTTAACATTCGATCGCCACCAACGCGCCAGCCCTGACTGCGTTATTTCGCCCGGGCGCGTCGCGACTTTAGGTAATTATTTCACGCAGGTAGCAAGAGTGATAGAGGCCTGCTAGCCGGTAGTAGTAGAGGCACAGCAGTTGTGCGCGTTCGATAAGGCGGTGACTAGGCGTCGCCCACATTTCCACCAGGTACACCAAAACTTAACATTTATTTAATGTTATTGCCGAAGTAACAGACTTTTCAACTGCAGCCTGACAAAGTTCTACGAGGGCGGCACTGAAAATTTCGGGAATCAAGGAAGTGACACAACATTACTATTTAAAAATGTATTTATTGCTTTTCGAAGTATTCTCCGCGAAATTTGACACATTTTTCCATACAATGGAACCAATCATTGAAGCAACCATTCCATTCGGAAGTTGGGGTCTCCAAAATGGCCGTTTTGTAGGCGTCCACAGCTTCTTCAGGTGATGAAAATCTCTGTCCACGCAATTTATTCTTTATTTTAGGGAAAGTATAGAAATCATTAGGGCTTAGGTCGGCTTAGGTTAGCTGTACGGAGGATGGTCTAATAATTCTGTTATCTTGCTCTAAAAACTCTTTTGTTCTGTGTGCGGTGTGAGAACTCGCATTGTCGTGATGGAGGATGATGCGACGGTTGCAGTTCTCTTTAAGGAGTTCAGAAACGACCTGTGGCAAACAAATGCTAGCATACCATTCTGCATTAACCATTCTTCGTCCCTCAAGAGGAATAGTCGTAACATGGCCGGTTTTGGAGACAAACGTTGCTACCATTTTTTTTGCAACACTCCGTGAACGAACAATTTTTGTTGGCTTTGACTCATTTTCGAACACCCAAACTCGTGACTGGTTTTTTGTTTCGGGTTCGTACGCGTATATCCAGGATTCGTCACCTGATACGATGTTGTATACAGCATTTGAGGATCCTGCGTGGAATCTTTCGAGAGTTCTGACGCACCAAGTAACGTGAGCCGCTTTTTGCTCTTCGCAGAGCGAATGTGGTATCTATCCATTGGGAAAACAACTTTTTTACACCTAATTGTTCATGCAAGATTATTTGTATTTGACTCATGCCAATGTCTAACGTTTTCGCGGTATGTCACATGTCGATCTTCCTCAATCAGCTTACGCACAGCATCAACGTTTTCTTGGGTGATAGCAGTTTTTGGACAACCTTGACGGGGATCATCACTGAGCTTGACACGTCCACGTTGAAATTCAGCAAACCAGCGATAAATTGTGGTTTGGATGGGGCTTCATCACCAAATGCAGAAATCACCCGGTCAACACACTGTTTTTGTGTTAAACCACTTCGAAAGTCATAATAAATCATCGCTCTTGAATTTTCTCGAGTCAATTCTATTTTCTCAACGACTAAACAAGTTTGACAAAACCCTGTGACAAGACCGAGAATCTTGTTTTAAATAAATAAATGGTATACGATTTTTGAAACCAAGGAGTTTTCAATTAAAAAGATTTTAATATGACAGGAACAGCGGAAATATTCCATTCCCGATATTTTTAGTGCAGCCCTCGTATGAGTTATCTGAAGTGTCTATGAGTTAGGTATATAGTAATATTGATATTAAAACAATTGAAGACGTGAGTGGATGAAGGCGATAACTCGCATTCTACTAGTTTTGAGTAAATCAAGATTGAAGTTTCACTATTTTTTTTTTGAGATAAGTCGTTAGAAAATTGGTTTTTGATTTAAACTATAATGCAAAGTTGGGTAAACCAACTTAAAAAATTAAGGTACGTGAGCAATTAGGTAAACTTTTTTAATACTTTGTGGTATATAATTTCGAAAAAAACTGAACATAACTCTTTCTTTCACTAACATTTTAAAAACATTTCGGCATTTTAGCTATTTCAAATTAGGTGTTAAGTAACATTATGTAGTTAAAGTTTTACAAAAAGGTAAACATTACTTAAATATTCCTTAAAACTTTATAAATAGAAACGTAAGCTAATAAAACAGAGATCGGTCTTGACAATAAAAAAAAATTATACTATTTTTCAATTAAAATCGACTCATAGAAGTACCGATATTCTGGCTTTACGTAAATGTTCTTTTTTTTCCACTGATACGATACCATATTTTCCGTTCGTACGCGTAATCTCCACAGAACAGCGCAACTGTGATCTTCTTTTTAAAATGTCCAACTTCTTGAAGGGTCATTTCATCGTATGTTTCTTTATATAGGTAGGAACCATATTCATCTACGCGTATCCGTTTAATACCATCCCTAAAACTTACTTTGTCATTGTTTACGTCCTTTTTTCTGTTAAACAAATTAAGTTTTTCCTGTAACTTACCAATTTTTCTGAAATGCCCGCTCATATCAGTGACTGTATTATTTCGGGAAGCTTTACAAATAATATTCATGTATTGTTCAAGAACAAAAACTGCATCGTGTTTCCTAAGGACTTTTGCTATCGTTTCTATCAGTTGATCGAGTAAGTAGATGAGTTTGTATATTTGATATGCGTATTTAGCAGGGATGGGAGATATGATAAGGATATAGAAGGACGAGTACACTCTGTTGTGAAGAGTTAGAATATGTCAAAAAAGCCACGTATGGCAATTCATGCTGTGTTGGTCTCCACTTTAACGTATGGTAGTGAAAGTTGGGTGTGGCAGAAGAAGCACGAGAGTAGAATAAACGCAGTAGAAATGCGGTCGTTAAGGAGTATGTTAGAGCTGAACTAAAATATGTTAAAGAAATTGTGTGATAAGAGAAAAGTGTAGTTTGCAAGATGATATTGTGACCAGGATTAAGAAAAGAATGTTTCGGTGGTTTGGTCATGTGGAAAGAATGAATGAGAAAAGAGCGACAAGGAAAATTTATGTTGCAGAAGTGAACGGAAGAGTCGGAAAGGGACGTCCTAGGTGAAAGTTTATCGACCAAATTGGCGATATATTGAAAACGGGCCAAATTAGGAGTACCCCTAACCGACGAGCATGCATGCGTGGGTATATGGATGTGGAGGAGGCGAGAGAGTTGTGTCAGGATCGTGCCAAATGGTAGTCTGTAGTCTCTGCCTACCTCTCTGGGTGACAGGCGTCAGTGTCTACGTTTATGTTTTTTTCTATCCTACCGAAATCATAATCCGAGTCTTAATAAGAATGGCCAACCTCAGGGAATTTGTGGTCTATTACTTTAAAATATCCTTTTAATATAAGGTATTGATGCAATGCAATCATGTTAAAGTTTTTGATCTGTTCGGCACATGAATTGTTTTTGACAACTTGGATCTACCTCCAAAAATCTTAGAAGTGCGTTTCTAAGTTCAACACTTCCGCGATCCGCTATTATACGGTGACCGACAGCAGCGTCCAGTAATAATTTTGCCCTTGCTTTGCCTCCTGCCATTACTTTTCCACTTTGCCAACGTAAATTCACTATTATAAATAATATTTTTGTACACAAAACACCCTACAATACGCACTCTGTTAGAAAGCCCGCGAGAATGTGATAATTTTAATGACAACGAAAATCAAAACAATTAACTGACGTGAACGAATGAAGGTGCTATGTATGTTACATAACACCTTCATTCACGGAGAGGTGATGTCGTGTCATTCGACTATCGTTCGCTGAGTGGAAGAAAGTGTTATGTTCGTACATGTCACTTTCTTCCACGACAAAAAAACAAAACTTTTACTTTATTTATCAAAAACGCAGTGATATGGGCTCGTACCTCTTTCATCCAGTACCATTTTCAAACTAAACTGTACATAACACCTTTATCAACTTTCTATTTTTGAAATACGTCTTAAATCGATAGTTTTAGGGTCTAAAATCATTTTATAACGACATATCACCTTCATCTATGCAAAAAACACCAAAACCTGAAAATGCGACATATCACCTTCATCCACTTATGTCTTTAATTATATTCATAACTTTCATTGAAGAAAGTTTTATGTGAATGACAATATTTTTTATTGGCTTGGTCGAACTGTAATGATGCTGTAACTGTTTTTGTAATTAATTAATTAATATTTTCTTAGGGATAAATAAATTCAGAATCTGAAAATGATTCAGGTATTCAAGTATACACAAATGGTAAAACATAACCATATTTATGTACTGGTTTATCAGAAGAAGAAAGAAGAAAATTCGCAGAATACAGTTTAAGTTTTTTTTATAAAGAATATTAACAATGCTATAAACATTACTAATATTCCCCTTAACCACTCGTGATAAGCTTAAATTGCTTGTGTTACGAGTGGTTCACGCCAGTAGTCGAATGGCGGATTCGAACCCACGACCTTTTGAGTTCGCGGTCCGCGCCCTGCCATTAGGCTACTGTTACTTGTTTTAAACTGTATTCTGAGAATTTTCAGACTGGCCCTCGTAATAAAGGCTTTGATTGTTTTTTTCAATAAAATGCAGCCTTGAAATTATGGATGATTGATGATTGTATATTGTATAGTACTATTGACGACGACTACAATGAAAAATCGTATCAATATTTTCGTCGGATAAATATTTTTGTGTACGTATGTATTATAGGTATACTAGTACCGTAAAATATCTTTTGCTTTTTAGCCCGCTACAAAAAGAACTATCTCAACTCAATTCGACTATCTTTTATTTCTTTTTTGTATGTTTTGTAGTTTTTCTTTTTTGGTTGTGCAATATCTTCTTCAATAGTAAACCAACTTCTTTTTTAAAAGGGTGGACGGCACTATTCCCTCAATAATTCCGATAACCCCCAATATTCCCATATATATCAGTAATTCAATAAGTGATAAATTTACCCTGTCAAACTCATGCGTGTAGGCTTGCGAGATGGCTTGGCGCTGCGCGTTTGAGCGTGTGGTGAGGATGTCAATTATCGCCTGCTCGTCCGTACCAAAGCCTTTCATGGCAGCTCGCAGAGCAGCCGCGTCCTCCAACGCGTTGAAGTTCGACACGCCCACCACAGTTGGTTCCCGCTTGTAAAACCAAGAAACAAATCACATTTAATAAACGACATTTACCGTGTAGTTGCGTTGCAAGAATATACAATACGCCATTTCGTTCCGTTGGTTTCGTAAAAGGCGACAGAAGGAAACAAATCAGGATGGATGGAAAACTTTTCGTGATAACAACTAAAAAAAATGCAGTTGCCAATTTATTTGTCAAGTGTCGCTACTGTGGCCAATCATTGTTTATGACACAATCTGTGGGGAGGCCTATATGTGGGCCTTGAAAGGCTATAACGGCGATGATGATGAGACATCATTACCATTAAAACAGACTGTCACAAAACAAGGCCCTAGCCCACGTACATCCATTAACATGGCTCCAATGTACAAAACTATTTGAAGGTTCAAATTTTTATGAGGGATAGACCTATAGACTTATTATACTACTGAGTATGGACGGGGTCATTGAACAAACAAAATGGCAACGACTCCTTGGTGCGAAAATGTTTATGGAGCAACGTGAGCTTGATTGATTGATTGATTAACCGGCCATGTCCACTTGGTAGTTTAATAAGCCACATAGTTTTAATTCGGCCGCATTATATGCGTGCCGTGAGTAGTTAGGTTGTACCAGTTCTGGCGCACTTGTAGAAAGGTTGTACCAGTTCTGGCTCACTTGTAGTTAGGTTGTACCAGTTCTGGCGCACTGAGTCAAAAGTGGTACAAGTACGACGTTCGTCGCCTCACGATCCTAGAAAAAAAAAAAAGAAAAAAAGAAAGGTTTTGGCATGCTCTGATCACGAATCTGCGGTCCATTTTTGCGAAGGATGCACGGTTCCGGAGATGTGCAGATCAATTAACTCTTATCTAATTGACATCCAGTGTAGGGCTCAACCGTCATTAGCGCTCCATTGTCCTTATCTACTTATCTATTGTTGATTGACTACCGTCATTAACTATTATTCGTCAGCGTGTGGGTCGGCATATGCTATTGTATTATACTCCTTTGTTCCTATCTACAACACTAATCTGAATCATCAATAAAACACATTACCTAATTTTGTTAAAATTTTTATTTATAAAATACAAAATCTTATTACTTATTATCTATAAAATAGGAGCGAAACATCTCATCCACTAACATATCGTTGTACAATGAATGTGTTCACTGTAAATATACTCGTAAACCTATGCATTGAACATCCGTGAAACTTATATAGCAAATACATTAAGCAATATTCGCCACAAACTGAAGTCCTATCAACATTCCAGTTCCATCTTTTACAATTTCGTACAGGTGCCCGTCCATATGAATCAAAATATTCACCGACGTCATTCGTATCGATATACAAAGCTACCCAATGTGACCCTGGTTTATCATCTGTACCCAAATTGCATATTACCTAGTCAGGTCATAAATTCTATTACATGTTTAATATAAAATAATTGAAACAAGTTTATTCATTATGTAACCATTTATATACCAAAATGAACTTAACAAAACATAGATTCTTATGACACTATAGTTTATTCAAAATGACCTCCGTGATTTTGAATACAGGCCTTCAATCTGCGCGGCCAGTCGTCTATCGCAGCACGAACGAGGTCCATGTCAATATCGGCGGCTGCCTTAATCAAGGATGTCTTGAGTGACTCCAAATTGGGATGAGGCTTTGAGCACGCCTTTTCCTCCAAGTGTTGCCATATCTTTTAATCTAACGAATTCAAATCTGGACTGGAGGAGGGCCAGTCTTTGTGTCGGATGAAGTCGATTTCACGCGCCGCCAGCCAATCTTGTGTGCTCTTCGCTCTATGAGCTGACGCCGAATCTTGTTGGAATACCCAGTGCCTGTTATTGAACATGGTATGAGAAACAGGTTACACAAGGTTCGTCAGGACTGTATTTTGATACACAACTGCATTCGTTTTTAAACCTTTCTCACAAAAATGTACCTCTGTTAAGCCCCAATAAGAAACTCCCAACCATACCATGAGCGAGGATGGAAAATGACCCGTTGGACACGCGGAATACGGTTGCTCGCTTCTTCACTACTGTGTGCGTACACCTTATCATTTTGTTTGTTGTAGCTCTCTTCTAAGGCAAAAATTTTTTCATCCGAAAAAAGAATTTCCCGATATTTTTCCCGCGTACCGCTTCAACAAAGCGCAGCATCTCTTCGGTCTCAGATCCATTAGACGAGCATTCAAACGATGTTCTGTTTTTCTTCGATATGCCCGAAGCCCTAAGTCTTCATTTAACGCCGTGGTTCTGCTTAACCCCATCTGAAGGGCCAACAGTTTCTGCTTACGTTTGGGATTTCTTTGAATTCGCACCTTTACAGCTTTTATCACTGCTGGAGTCCTAACAAATCGAGGGCGACCACTTCTTGACCTGTCATCTACACTAGAGTCTTCATTGTATCATTTGATGGTACGATAAACGAATCTTTTGGTTATATTCAAATTTTTCAGTATATCAAAAAATTTAATTGGCGCGTAATCGCAACTGCAACACGGTCTTTTTTAAGCGTCGACTCCATATGTAAAAATGAGTAAAATTCTAAAAAGTATACAGTTTTATTTTCATGAACAATTCGAATTCAATAAACTTTTTTGTGGCCAGCATTCTAAAAGAAAAGTTTTTACTGTGTGACAATACTTATGACCTGACTAGGTATATACGTTGGTACGTGGGTGTACATGGGCAGTCTGTTAGCAGCATAAACATTATTTTCCAGACTGGGGTGAATCTTTTTCAGATGTTGTTGTACATCTAGTGTATATTAGTAGATTACTACAGTACAATCTACTCAATGACTAACATAGGAATGATCAATTATGTGATTTCTAAATATTAAATTGCATTTTTTCTGTTATACAAAACGTATTTGAGTCATCAATACACTGAATAAGATGCAACACGAAGAATGTGAGATAAGGTTGTTGACGCATAAAGTTATTATCAATTCTACTGTAGAAATTCTTTAGATTAGAATTATTACTTACTGGTACTATATAAGACCAAGCAACTGCAGTCATGGAGTTAGTGTATGGTCGTTTGACCGCAGTGTATCTATCAATAATACATTTGTGTTACATCAACGCATCAAAGGCCATAGATGTAAGTGTTTAATCTATTGACAAACTTACTTTTCTTTCTGTTATTTTTTTACGTGTGTATGATTTTGAACGACAGGCCTGTTGGTCTAGTGGTTTGTGACCCTGACTGTTATGCCGGAGGTCGTGGGTTCGATTCCCACCCAGGACAAATGTTTGTGTGATGAGCACGATCATTTGTTTTGTGTCTGGGTGTAATTTATCTATAATATTTATGTATTTAGAAATATATAAGTATGTTTATCAGTTGTCTAGTACCCATAACACAAGCTCTGCTTAGCTTGGGACTAGATGGCGTTGTGTGATAGTTGTGGAATATTATTATTATTATTATTATTTAGTGTTAACAAATTATATTTAAATATTTTGTGTGTGTATATGATTAAGCCGTGGTAGCTCAGATGGTTAGCGCAAGCTGTAAATTTTACAGTACGTAACGCGGGTTCGATCCCCGCCGACACCAATTAAATTGTTAATTGCAATTTTAAGTGTTTATTCTATTGACACACTTACTTTTCTTTCTGTTATTTTCTTACGTGTGTATGATTTAGTGTTAACAAATTATATATAAATATTGTGTGTGTATATGATTAAGCCGTGGTAGCTCAGATGGTTAGCGCAAGCTGTAAATTTCACAGTACGCGACCCAGGTTCGAATCCCGCCGACACCACTTAAATTGTTAATTGCAATTTTAAGTGCTGATTTACCACGTGCTCGGCGCTGAAGGAAAACATCGTGAAGAAACCTGCATGTCTGAGAAAATTTCGAAGGCATGTGAAGTTCGCCAACACGCATTGAGACCGCGCCGCGGACATTTCCTAGCCATAAATACAAAGACAATAGCAGAAAGTAAAAAGTTAAAAAATACTTTTTTAACAATGACAGTCATTAGTTGATCATTAGTGAATGTGATTTTGTTTTCTTAAATTACAGGAAGAAAAGAGCAGAAGGAAGAAATGGGATGATGGGAAGTAATGAAGAATGAATTGTTATGTGAAGTTTGTTGGAACAAACATATTTTAGTCACGTGTAAATACTTTTAACATTTTGGTTCAAAATGACACAAAATCTAAAAAATATTAGATACATCATCGACATGGACGGATTTTACATTACATATCCTCATAAACATTTTCAATGTAGAGAAATGGCTATTCTAGACGTAAAACTATCTAATAAAAATGATTCGTTTATCGATCATTATTTGTTTCGGCCAAGTTATCCTTTCAATTATTTGTCGCCAAAAGACAAAAAAACTGTTCGTTATTGTGAAATACACGTGCACGGCATTCCATATTTTGATGTGACCGAAGAATTAAAATGTGCCTACAAACAAGAGAACATCATTCCCATATTAAATTGGTATATTAGAAATTTGTGCAAAGACGAAGTGATCGCATACAAAGGTGGTTCAACAGAAAAACAATTTTTAAAAATGTTGACGACGAATGATAGAATTTTTAATATTGAAGAATACAAATGTCCAAAATACAATGATTTGGTAAATGTCATAAATTTAAACAAACGTTATGTGTGTAATAATCATATATTTGCAAAAAATAATCACAAAATTTTACATTGTTCTTGTGACGAAGTGTAGGTTTTTTACAAGTGGTTATTGCTTGAAAATAAAATTTTAAATTAATCATAAATTTTGTTTGATTTCCCAAAAACATTAGTTATAGTATACTATATAATACAAAATTGGTTCAACAGAAAAACAATTTTTAAAAATGTTGACGACGTATGATAGAATTTTTAATATTGAAGAATACAAATGTCCAAAATACAATGATTTGGTAAATGTCAAAAATTTAAACAAACGTTATGTGTGTAATAATCATATATTTGCAAAAAATAATCACAAAATTTTACATTGTTCTTGTGACGAAGTGTGGGTTTCTTACAAGTGTTTATTGCTTGAAAATAAAATTTTAAATTAATCATAAATTTTGTAACTAATGTTTTTGGGAAATCAATCTTTACCAAATCATTGTATTTTGGACATTTGTATTCTTCAATATTAAAAATTCTATCATACGTCGTCAACATTTTTAAAAATTGTTTTTCTGTTGAACCAATTTTGTATTATATAGTATACTATAACTAATGTTTTTGGGAAATCAAACAAAATTTATGATTAATTTAAAATTTTATTTTCAAGCAATAACCACTTGTAAAAAACCTACACTTCGTCACAAGAACAATGTAAAATTTTGTGATTACTTTTTGCAAATATATGATTATTACACACATAACGTTTGTTTAAATTTATGACATTTACCAAATCATTGTATTTTGGACATTTGTATTCTTCAATATTAAAAATTCTATCATTCGTCGTCAACATTTTTAAAAATTGTTTTTCTGTTGAACCACCTTTGTATGCGATCACTTCGTCTTTGCACAAATTTCTAATATACCAATTTAATATGGGAATGATGTTCTCTTGTTTGTAGGCACATTTTAATTCTTCGGTCACATCAAAATATGGAATGCCGTGCACATGTATTTCACAATAACGAACAGTTTTTTTGTCTTTTGGCGACAAATAATTGAAAGGATAACTTGGCCGAAACAAATAATGATCGATAAACGAATCATTTTTATTAGATAGTTTTACGTCTAGAATAGCCATTTCTCTACATTGAAAATGTTTATGAGGATATGTAATGTAAAATCCGTCCATGTCGATGATGTATCTAATATTTTTTAGATTTTGTGTCATTTTGAACCAAAATGTTAAAAGTATTTACACGTGACTAAAATATGTTTGTTCCAACAAACTTCACATAACAATTCATTCTTCATTACTTCCCATCATCCCATTTCCTTCCTTCTGCTCTTTTCTTCCTGTAATTTAAGAAAACAGAATCACATTCACTAATGATCAACTAATGACTGTCATTGTTAAAAAAGTATTTTTTAACTTTTTACTTTTTGCTATTGTCTTTGTATTTATGGCTAGGAAATGTCCGCGGCGCGGTCTCAATGCGTGTTGGCGAACTTCACATGCCTTCGAAATTTTCTCAGACATGCAGGTTTCCTCACGATGTTTTCCTTCAGCGCCGAGCACGTGGTAAATCAGCACTTAAAATTGCAATTAACAATTTAAGTGGTGTCGGCGGGGTTCGAACCTGGGTCGCGTACTGTGAAATTTACAGCTTGCGCTAACCATCTGAGCTACCACGGCTTAATCATATACACACACAATATTTAAATATAATTTGTTAACACTAAATCATACACACGTAAGAAAATAACAGAAAGAAAAGTAAGTGTGTCAATAGAATAAACACTTAAAATTGCAATTAACAATTTAATTGGTGTCGGCGGGGATCGAACCCGCGTTACGTACTGTAAAATTTACAGCTTGCGCTAACCATCTGAGCTACCACGGCTTAATCATATACACACACAAAATATTTAAATATAATTTGTTAACACTAAATAATAATAATAATAATAATATTCCACAACTATCACACAACGCCATCTAGTCCCAAGCTAAGCAGAGCTTGTGTTATGGGTACTAGACAACTGATAAACATACTTATATATTTCTAAATACATAAATATTATAGATAAATTACACCCAGACACAAAACAAATGATCGTGCTCATCACACAAACATTTGTCCTGGGTGGGAATCGAACCCACGACCTCCGGCATAACAGTCAGGGTCACAAACCACTAGACCAACAGGCCTGTCGTTCAAAATCATACACACGTAAAAAAATAACAGAAAGAAAAGTAAGTTTGTCAATAGATTAAACACTTACATCTATGGCCTTTGATGCGTTGAAGTAACACAAATGTATTATTGATAGATACACTGCGGTCAAACGACCATACACTAACTCCATGACTGCAGTTGCTTGGTCTTATATAGTACCAGTAAGTAATAATTCTAATCTAAAGAATTTCTACAGTAGAATTGATAATAACTTTATGCGTCAACAACCTTATCTCACATTCTTCGTGTTGCGTCTTATTCAGTGTATTGATGACTCAAATACGTTTTGTATAACAGAAAAAATGCAATTTAATATTTAGAAATCACATAATTGATCATTCCTATGTTAGTCATTGAGTAGATTGTACTGCAGTAATCTACTAATATACACTAGATGTACAACAACATCTGAAAAAGATTCACCCCAGTCTGGAAAATAATGTTTATGCTGCTAACAGACTGCCCATGTACACCCACGTACCAACGTATATACCTAGTCAGGTCATAAGTATTGTCACACAGTAAAAACTTTTCTTTTAGAATGCTGGCCACAAAAAAGTTTATTGAATTCGAATTGTTCATGAAAATAAAACTGTATACTTTTTAGAATTTTACTCATTTTTACATATGGAGTCGACGCTTAAAAAAGACCGTGTTGCAGTTGCGATTACGCGCCAATTAAATTTTTTGATATACTGAAAAATTTGAATATAACCAAAAGATCCGTTTATCGTACCATCAAATGATACAATGAAGACTCTAGTGTAGATGACAGGTCAAGAAGTGGTCGCCCTCGATTTGTTAGGACTCCAGCAGTGATAAAAGCTGTAAAGGTGCGAATTCAAAGAAATCCCAAACGTAAGCAGAAACTGTTGGCCCTTCAGATGGGGTTAAGCAGAACCACGGCGTTAAATGAAGACTTAGGGCTTCGGGCATATCGAAGAAAAACAGAACATCGTTTGAATGCTCGTCTAATGGATCTGAGACCGAAGAGATGCTGCGCTTTGTTGAAGCGGTACGCGGGAAAAAATATCGGGAAATTCTTTTTTCGGATGAAAAAATTTTTGCCTTAGAAGAGAGCTACAACAAACAAAATGGTAAGGTGTACGAACACAGTAGTGAAGAAGCGAGCAACCGTATTCCGCGTGTCCAACGAGGTCATGAAATGGTCGCCCGCGGTCTGTTAGGACTCCAGCAGTGATAAAAGCTGTGAAGGCGCGAATTCAAAGAAATCCCAAACGTAAGCAGAAACTGTTGGCCCTTCAGATGGGGTTAAGTAGAACCACGGTGAAAAGGGTGTTAAATGAAGACTTAGGGCTTCGGGCATATCGAAGAAAAACAGGACACCGTTTGAATGCTCGTCTAATGGACCTGAGACTGAAGAGATGCCGCGCTTTGTTGAAGCGGTACGCGGGAAAAAAATATCGGGAAATTCTTTTTTCGGATGAAAAAATTTTTACCGTAGAAGAGAGCTACAACAACCAAAATGATAAGGTGTACGCACACAGTAGTGAAGAAGCGAGCAACCGTATTCCGCGTGTCCAACGGGGTCATTTTCCATCCTCGCTCATGGTATGGTTGGGAGTTTCTTATTGGGGCTTAACAGAGGTACATTTTTGTGAGAAAGGTTTAAAAACGAATGCAGTTGTGTATCAAAATACAGTCCTGACGAACCTTGTGTAACCTGTTTCTCATACCATGTTCAATAACAGGCACTGGGTATTCCAACAAGATTCGGCGTCAGCTCATAGAGCGAAGAGCACACAAGACTGGCTGGCGGCGCGTGAAATCGACTTCATCCGACACAAAGACTGGCCCTCCTCCAGTCCAGATTTGAATCCGTTAGATTAAAAGATATGGCAACACTTGGAGGAAAAGGCGTGCTCAAAGCCTCATCCCAATTTGGAGTCACTCAAGACATCCTTGATTAAGGCAGCCGCCGATATTGACATGAACCTCGTTCGTGCTGCGATAGACGACTGGCCGCGCAGATTGAAGGCCTGTATTCAAAATCACGGAGGTCATTTTGAATAAACTATAGTGTCATAAGAATCTATGTTTTGTTAAGTTCATTTTGGTATATAAATGGTTACATAATGATTAAACTTGTTTCAATTATTTTATATTAAACATGTAATAGAATTTATGACCTGACTAGGTAATATGCAATTTGGGTACAGATGATAAACCAGGGTCACATTGGGTAGCTTTGTATATCGATACGAATGACGTCGGTGAATATTTTGATTCGCTAATTAAGCGCTAATGACGGTTGAGCCCAACACTGGATATCAATTAGATAAGAGTTAATTGATCTGCACATCTCCGGAACCGTGCATCCTACGCAAAAATGGACCGCAGATTCGTGATCAGAGCATGCCAAAACCTTTTTTTTTTTTTTTTAGGATCGTGAGGCGACGAACGTCGTACTTGTACCACTTCTGACTCAGTGCGCCAGAACTGGTACAACCTAACTACAAGTGCGCCAGAACTGGTACAACCTTTCTACAAGTGCGCCAGAACTGGTACAACCTAACTACTGCCGTGGTTCCAGTGCAGTGTTTCTACTTTAGGGTACATCTAGTAATATAGGTAAGGCTTTAGGTATTTCTTCAAGTTGACAGGGTTTTGGATAATTTGGGGTAAAATCGAACGTCGGGTAGCCCTCTTTTTTATACCCACCAAATGTAATTTATTTTAAAGATTTATCGAAGGGGATAGGGTCAAAAGAGCTAGAAAAGTGTAGAATGAAAAAGTATTTTTTGTGAATATTAGGGCGACACTGAAAGGTTTTAGAACTGGCCCCTTTAAATGATATAATAAAAAAAAGTTCAAATATTGAAAATGGAACTCTGCCAATATTATTGCGTATTTATTTTATTAATTTGTCATTTGTTTACAATTTTGCAGCAAATTGGAAATTGTCTGTGTCACGTCAGCAAGAATTAAATGCGAGCTTCACCAATGATTTGCATGAGAAATGGCCTTCTATGGCGACGACTGAAGATAACATCAGTGTTGTGCGGCATCTGATAAAGACTGACGCATAGTAGATATTTGAAACATTATTTTTTAAATTATTTACTTACAAAAACATAAATGATTTTGTTGTGTAATCATTTATAATCAACAATTTACATCTAGTTATAGGATTATGTGGGCGTAGGAAAACGCAACAGAGGGAAAAAATCAAGAGATAACAACTAAAAATAAATAATCTGCAGTTACCAAATCGCTTGCAAAGCGTGGCAATTATGGCAAATATCTCCCCATAGGGTAATCTATGGGGGAGGTCTATGTTCAGCAGTGGACTTTAAAAAGTTGTGACTGTAATGGTAACAGTACAAGATTAAGCAATTAAGAGTAAGTACTATAAAGAAAAGGAAAAGGTATATAACTTATGTGATTGAACTTAATACATTAAAAAACTACAATAAGCCAATAATTTAAACTTTTTGCATGAACTATATAAAAGTGAATAAGCTTTTGCCAAACTAAGTCATTGTAATTTACCACTTGCTTGTCGGCTCCAAAGCACACTGACTAAGCATTTGGTCACAGTGCTGTGGAACCACTGGTTCAAATCACACACTGAACAAGTATTTGTATTGCCTACAAATAATTTTTCCAGTGTGTCCAAACCACCTCCACAATTTAGCAGAAAATCCTACTGTAGGGATCTTTGAGTACAACAGCACCTAACATTGCTTTTTTTTAAACTTTTACTTTAAAATGAATTGACAAACGAACTTACAGTCTACTTGATGGTAGGATGCTAAAAGGTGAGATAAGCACTAGAACAATAGGTCAAAATGCCATTCCTAGAATTCCACACCACATAAATCAATGTAATAATTAATTAATTTAATTACTTTTTATAAAGAGAATACCTATCAAACAACTTTTCCCCTTTCTTAAGCACTACTTACTACCCTTAAGTGCCAACTCCATAATGACATAATTTTGCCACCAGAAGCTTCACAATATTATGATCAATTTTTTTAAAGATTTTTAATGAAATTTAAGTTTGTATTTCTCCAAAAGTTTCAAGTTCCTTTATAAAATATTACAATGTTCCTAAGAAAAATCTGTGGGATTTTAATTCATAATATTACTCTTGAACTATTAGTACATCGGGCCAGTTTATTGGGCCAACATTCACCAGGTTACTTAGCATATTTGGTCATAGGCAGCCAACCAAATACAATAGTTTACAGTGCACTCATCAAAGCATCTTGCAACAATCTTACAACAGCATTCACATATTGGCCTCACAATCATCAATAGTAGCATATTATAAAAGTAAATAAACTAACTATAAACACAGTTAGATAATAATTGAATATTATGTATAAATAAACTATCGCCTCTGCAAATTTAACTTTTAATGATTTAGATAGATAGATAGATAATTCTTTATTGTACACCTAATTAATACATAAACAAAAGAAGAAGAAAAAAAATTGTGTCACAATGGGTGGTCTTATTGCTAAAAGCGATTTCTTCCAGACAACCTTTGGATGGACAGGATTGCAAAAAGTAGTAAATTGTGTGGTTTGGTGATGCAGAAACAATATTTACAAATATATCCATATTTTATATAATATAATTAGAAATAAAAGTAAAGTAAAGTATAGCTACAGCCTATATACATCCCACAGCTGGGCTCAGGCCTCCCCTCATTTCTGAGAGGGTTTAGGGCAAGGAAGTGTCCGCCGTGCTGCCCAAATGCGTGTTGACGAACTTCACATGTCTTCGAAATATTTCTTTTTCTTATTCCTCAGACATGCAGGTTTCCTCACGATGTTTTCCTTTACCGCCGAGCATGTGGTAAATCAGCACTTAAAATTGCAATTAACAATTTCATTGGTGCCGGCGGGGATTGAACCCGGGTTACTCGCATTCTGTTATATTTACAGCGAGCGTTAACCACTGAGCTACCACGGCTCTTAATTAGAAATAAACACAAAAAATACGAATGTATACTACAAAAATAGATGGCACGAACTCAACAATTAAGATAGTGACTGTGTACAAGTTTCTGAAAAACAGGTAAAGACTGGGCGCGTCTCACTGACAGAGGCAGGGCATTCCATAGACGGACTGCTTGGATACTAAACTACCTGTCCATAAATTTGCTATTATGGGCAGGCATTTTTAATGTAAAATTCTCTGATGATCTCTGATTTATTATTTTAAATTAGGAATTTTAATAAGGAAAATATTAAAATGAAGCAAATTAAACAGTAATAAATCTGGAATGTGTAATAAATAATTTCTACTAACATTTTTCTAAGTATTGAGTCCTTGGATTTTTACGACGCGCATTAATTTAATGAATGATTCATTACTATTTAAAGCTCTAGTGTAGACAATTCATTCTCAGTTCTCACACAACGCCCTAATAAAACAATTATGTTTTACGTTTATAGAACGTCACAGGGACGCGCCCCAGAAAATGTTCTTACTTCTTATAAGAGAAGCAATTACTTATTACAGAGACTTACTTGACTAGTCATCTTCGTTGTCGCTAAGATTGGGCTGCAAAAGAAGTAATGGTTAACAGAGGAAATCTTCAAACGTCACGAAATGAATAATACTTAACGCAATGAGTTTCGATAATTTTTAACGAAAATTGTAAAATTACTTGAAGTTATTAGATACACACTCAACCACTCAACTTGAACCATACTAAAAAAACATAGACACAGACTACTAAGAGGATACTACGAATAACATAGATTACTGAATATATACTAGAGAAAAAACCTACTAAAGGTCGCTGCATACAGGACGGAATCATAACGTGCACGGGACGGAGACGGGACGTGGTTGTTTGTCAACACGGACGGGAGTTTAATGCATACGCTCCGTGACAGTGATTCGAAACTAACGT
The DNA here is from genome assembly GCA_036936625.1 of Parnassius smintheus behrii. NCBI lineage: Eukaryota > Metazoa > Arthropoda > Insecta > Lepidoptera > Papilionidae > Parnassius > Parnassius smintheus. The sequence goes on from JAUPFT010000010.1 coordinate 49,479,138, forward strand.
GTTAGTGTTGTGAAAGATTGATTTTTCATTTGAAGAATTGACATTGATTGGTACTTCTCTACAAAGTTTTTTTCAATTCTCAATCGGCATTTTTATCATGCATGGATACTAACACCCTTATCCATAAACGCTCTACAAACACATTTTAACCAATACTCCGTCAAAAAGTTGATTATATCTTTTTTATAGAGATTTACTTGAATTCTGTTGTATTTAATTCTACTGATGTAATAAATGTCGACATTGTAAAACATGACTCTACTTTGTTTACGTACCTACCTGTCTTTTGATTTGAGCATAAATAAGTTCAACTTTTATTGTTACCTATTAATCTATTCGTCTATTGTATAACTATGAAAACAATAAATGACAAATAAAATTTATACTAACCGTTTGCAGTGAGTCTTAATTCGACTTCAATTTCCCGCCACAGAATTTTTTTATATTTTGTGTCCAAATACTTTGGGTGTGCAAGATTATACAAACATTCAATTAGTTTTTCGTCGTCCATGTTGTTTAGTACGGCACGCGCATTACTACGGCGCCAACGTAGCGACTGTGCATACGCAACGGAACCACGGACGGGACGTGGCACGCGCCGGACGGGACGGAGTAAACATCGTCGCCGACGATGTTTTTCCCGTCCCGTTCATGCCACGTCCCCGTCCCGTCCGTGCATCCGTAACGTATGCATTATCACGTACATTTTCTATGAAACGATATTTCCAAAATTTCACGTCCCGCTCCGTCCGGAATAAAACACGTTACGTATACAGCGACCTTAAAACAACTTTGACCAGAGTTGCCACCTCAAAAATGATCTTACCACTAAATCCAGAGTAAAATGTCGCCATATTTTGGAAATTTGGATTTAAAAAAAACCACCAGATCTCGCTACTTATTTTTAGTTAAAATTAAGTACTTTACATTTATTACATGAATAAAATTAAAAAAGAAGTTATTAAAAGTAGGATTTTTCACCGACAAGTTGTTTCGGATTTAAATTTTTTTTTTCCATAAATTGAGAAAATAAGTCATTAATTTTTGTACGTTTTATAATTCCATTGGTACGCCGATAAATATGTGATGTTAAAAGAGGCTCCCAAGTAAGAATCTAAAATAAAATTAAGAAAACAGTACACTTTGATTTTTCGAAAATCCTATTTGTATGAATCGACACACATGACCACTGTACGATGGTATGATACAATGGACACACTCTTTAATTAATTTCTTTTAGCCGATATTACACGGTTCAATCTAATTGAAATAATTCCATTGAAAACACATTGAATCGCAAATTGAACGACTTTACCAATATACACGTATATCATTTAAATGATATTCAATGTTCACAACTCATTGCGACGTCGCGCCAACTCGTACTTTTTCGGAATCGGAAATTTCGCTAATCTGCGACAATTTAATAAATAAGTTAAATAAAAAAATAAAAGAAAATGTCGGCGATGTTGGGTGCGGCCGTGAATTTCAAGAAGGATAACTAGAGGAGCCTCAAGCACCTTATTAGTAGAATTGGCAGAAGAAGATCCAAATTCATATTTGAACCATTGCGAATGACGGAAAGTCAATTTAACCAACTTCTCGAAAAGGTTACACTTGTCTGACTGTCATGCTACTTAAAACCCATTTTAAACATCCATGTGCGCAGGCAAAATAGGTTCAATAGGAACACGGTTCACGACGACACTTTTAAGAATGATGATGATAATTGTAGAAAGAGAACGGTTTCCGTCTCAAATCAGTGCTGCCAAATTTCTAATTAAAAAACTGCTAAAAACTAAAAAGTCGCTAAAAACGATAAAAAATATCGTTAAGAGATCAAAAATCACCAGATCTGTTGACAAAATCACCAAGGTGGCAACACTGACTTTGACAGTTATACAATCAGTGCTGCCACTTGCTAACAGCAGTTAAATCGAATTGTCCACCAGATTTCGACTTCTAAAATCACTAACCACTAAAAAGTAACTCTACTCCATTGAAGTATAATGTACTTACGTACTAGAACAGCTATTTCAGACAAAAACTGTGCGCTACTCTATGTCATTGTGTATGGGCCATGGAGGTTAGAGAACTCACGGTATGGGCGGTAAATTCTCTGTCTATGCGGTAAATAATCGTGACGCGCATAGCTACAGAATGTTCGCGAATAATTTGTATGAATGGAACTTAAAAAATTAGATGATTGCGGAATCGTTAGAAATATTTTTAATTTCTATATTTATAACAAAATTAACAACTTTTACGCCGCGAGAAATTCTATAGCGAATAACGCAATAAAGGCAATATCATAGATTACTGTGTATATACTAGAGAGGCAATATTTACAGAATCGGTAATTAAATTGCAAACGATTCGCAGTGGTTTGAATGTTCTCAGATCAATATCTTACAAGAAAAACTTATTTTTCTACTTGCTAGCAGCGTAAAAAAATTTTTATTTTTTATAAATAAAGTTATAAACTGACATTTTTTTACTTGAGATTACAAATATTTCTAACGATTCCGCAATTATCAAATTTTTTTTCCTATACGATTTATACAAATTATTCGCGAACATCGTGCAGCTGACGCGCATGCGCGGTTTTTTGTCATCATAGATTAGTTAGGTAGAATGATCAGTATGTAATTATTGTTTATTTAAATTATATAAAATGTTAATTAATTTATTAAAACAAGTTAAATTTTAAACAAGTTTTCAATTATTTGAATAATATTAGGCAAATGAATAAATCGATATATTAGCACAATTACATTTGAATTACATTTTATATGAATATTTTAAAAGATAATTAAGTATATAAAATGAAAGGAATCGAAGCAAATGAAATATATTTATTTAAATCTAGAACTAGGTTCTCAAGAGCCGTTTGGATGAGCCAGCCAGAGATGATACTTTGTTTATTACGCCTTATTGTGAGGAATGAATAAAATACACAAGTAAAATTTTACAACTTCTACTATTTCTATCTACACATCATGAATTATACGTATATATACACTTATTTGTTTTCTTTTTGGTGAAAATTAATAAAATTTATAAATGTTTTTGTAAAAACATAAAAACTTTATTAAGTGCATTTAAACACTATAAGTGTAGTTAATTTTTGCCGTTTACATAAATATTTATTATCTTAGTCAGTTTTAGCTTCGTGTTTTGAACGAATATTTGTGTATTTATTTATGATAGCCCGAATCAAGTGAACCTTGTGACTGAAAGTACTTGAATAATTATATGAATGTTGAATTAAGGATGTAAATACCTTTTTTTCAACGAAAAATTCTAAAGTTTCAACAATAATGAAATTTAATTTATAATTTACTCTTTGTCTTAAGTATAAGTTTTCGTATCACAGTTTCCGTGGTCAAGTATATTTTATACACACCGTCAGTAGAGTAGCGTAAGCCACCCATATCTTTGATGGTTATAGATATGTGGTGTGGCAGCTTTTCTGTCGTGATTAAGCTATTTACGCATTCTTCGCATTTTAATAACTTTGTTAAAATTCTGGCTATATATCCAGAAATGTACCCAACAATCAGTTGGGGAACTACTCGAAACATGTTCGTTATTTAGTGTCTCAGCAAATATGGTACAATTATTTTCGGCTTCAATATCAGAATTCAGTATACAAGTAGATCATAAAACTTCATATTGTTGGTCATCATGTCTATTAAGGGGTGTTGTGCTGTTAATTAGATTAGTAGAGGAAGATTCTAAAATAGTAAAATTGTCCAGTGTGATACAATTACCAGTAAATGATGATCGGAGTTCCAAGTGATTTTGAGTTTTTTTTTGTACGCAGCCCGGAATTGCAAAACAATAGGGTTATTATTGTATCCACTGTGTTTTCTTATATTTCCAAAAAATAACTCCAAATGATCTTGACTGAGGCGGAAAGTGGAAATGAATTTGACAAATTGTTTTTCTTCAACTAGATGTTTGTAAAATGTTTTCATAGAGTTTATGCAAACCCTGTTTTATTTCGTAACTCTACAATTTTTTTTGCTATCGACAATTTTATTTGTGTAATTTTTTTCTTTTTATAACTCTTCTAGATTTCACATGAAATTCAAGTTCAGTATATAATCCTTCACACTAAGTATTTAAAAATGAAAATATTGTAGATTTGTTACATTCATCTATTGGACGTTTAAATCCATAAAAATGGCACTTTCTCTTGTTCATTGTATCAAAAAATTGTTCATTATAGTTATAAAATTTACAATTGCTGACGAATCCAGAAACCGCGTTGACTTCATCACAAAAAACCAGTGCTTTTGCCACACTCATGCTAATCATTGCGTAGCCAGTTTAACTTTCATAACTTGGTTTCTAAAATCGATGAGACGCGGTGTCAGTTTGTTACCAAATCTGAGACCCTCATTTTGTTGAAGTTAATTCAGATTTATAAGTAATTCCCATCTCACTTTTTTAGCATCTTCATCAAATAATATTCTTTTTTTCTCAAATGTGTTAAGAATTAATTTGATTACATGAAATGGATCTAAAAATAATTTTTTCTTGAGTTGACGCGTGCGGAAAATCAGTCTCAATGTTATTCAAATCAGTTAGTTCATAGCCTAGAATTTCAACAGTGGAGAAATTCGCAGGGCAACCATCGAATGTAAGGCTTGCGACCGTTACTGAAACTCCATGACATTTTTGTAAACATGTAATTAAATTAGCCTTGGTTTCAGCGTTTATACTGGAAGTTAAAAAGTAACCTACAGGCAGTTTCCAATTTTCCGTTAGTGACACTAATATAAACACCAAAGGCAGTGATGCAACTTCTTCGTCAGCTTCTTGTGTACCTGCGCCAAAATTAACAGCACCGAGATTCCGTTGGTTATGAAATAATTTTTGCCTACGAATGGCCATCTCATCAAAGATCAACGTGCACACTACCGGTTGTTCTTTTAAGTTACATTTGATTTTTAAAGCTTGCTGCTTCATTGCTGGACCCTGGTTCAGCGTTAACTGATCCATGCCATCGACAGAGAGTACGCGGATGTGGAAAAACGTTACTGTAAATTTGTCTTACATATTTGTAAGCCGCTGGTGAGTAATAATGCAACGTTAAGGCAAATTTACGTAGAGTCGGTGTATATTTCAAATATTGTCCTTTCTGTTTGTTTTTCTTAAAAAAACTTCTTATGTAGCTCAACAACATTATATTACTCTCGTCTATTCGATCCAGAGAAAATTTCTTTCTCACGCATTTTATTATATTTGTTAAAGATTCACATTTCTTTTTTAAAATTTACATTTTTCCACCAAATTTTTTTTAATTTTTTTGTGTAATTTTTTTTAAATATAGTGACGTTTTGCAGTTTCAAATTGAAACATGTCAAAACAAAATAATCAAACTACTATTCCATTATCACTATCTAACTCCCACCAAAAAAAATTACATGCATATTTATACATAAATTATTAAATAAAGATATACACTCTAAAATAACGTTTACAAATAAAGGACTAATACAAAAATGTATTACTAGACGACAAAATAACATTTGCCGAAGATAACCTCGAACTAACTGCGGAGGAAAAAATGTATTATACGAAGGAGCAGAGTTATATAATAAATTGCCTAATAACATAAAAGAGATCCAGTCCTTTATTTTATACAAAAAAAAAAAAACATTAAAGCACCATATCTTAAAAGATTTTTCTCAATTTTAAATACCAATAATTTATTCAAAAAGCTAATGTTATTTCTTTAATTAATTTGATTTTACCAATTATTTAAAATATAACCATTAACATAAAAATACCATCTAAATTGCTTGCAAATATGAACAATGTGTAATTGCTACAGACTTTCTTTCAATAACGATATGTAATTGTACACGTACTTTTCTTATTACCCACAACAAGTAACAAGATTGTGCGTATCCACTACTTAACAGATAATTTACAGGTAGGTACCTGCCGTTCTTCATAAGTTTATGTATTTAGTATCTAATTATTAACTTGTTATTTCTCATATAAGTGAATTGTATTTTTTTGCAGAATTTTTCAGAAAATTTCTCCCTTTTTTCGTACTATATTTATCATCTTACCTAAAATGCAAAGAACAAATTTATGTATGATTTGTTGGTAACCAAGTCTCTTCTCTACGATTATTTTGGATTGTAGCGCGCCGATACTTACCTATGTCACCCGATGTTTCTCTATCCCCTCTCGTACGGTGCCCCACCTGCGCCACGGGATCGCGCTACTCGTCCGAACCTTTGACTGCCGATACAAGCAGTATGCCAGCCGACTAGCTCTGAGCTATACATATGTGTATTATTGTTTGATCCCGCGCTCGCGCTGCGTTCGTGAGACGCCGTCTAGGTACTTACGTGTCAAATATTGCCTATACTGTTACTATTTAAGTGAATAAACTGTGCATTCGGATTATTTGTAACGTTTCATTTATCATGCGTGACCAGTGAACGTTATAGGATGAATTTAATCCACTTTTCTCTGTTTTCGTGGCCTGGACGTGGACACCTAAAAATAAAATAAAAGAATAATCAGGAAATGTAAACGTAATTAATTTAGCCTAATTATAAATAATTATATTTGTTTCTACAAAAAAAGTTGTGCATAAAATAATCGCCCTACACTTGCTCACAAAAATGTCGCATCTGAACAAATAAATTTCATAATCTATATTTCATGACACAAAGAGGCGCCAAAGGAATAATTTGTTTAATAATTAATCTATAATGCTTTTTAGTAATTAAATATCTTACTCACTGATGAAAAGTAATTCCTTGGTTTTTACTGACATTTCTTGAATTATTTTTGCAATATCTAAGTACACACGACGGCATATTTTTATCAAGATATTTTTTAAAAATCAACACAATACGTGACAACTCTACAAGCGCTTAGCGAGTGAGTGATTAAAGGTGCATACAACTTTATAATTTGTGATTAAAGTGCGGCGTAAGTACCACAATTGAATGGAACAGAGTAGAATGTTCCACTAAACATACTTTTGTTTAATATGAAAGAAAACATTAGGTATATTAGTAATTTATTATTATTACATAGATACTTATAAAAAATATAAAATATTAAATTTCTATATAAATAAAAAATCAACATACAATTTATATATCAACAAGTTAACATAGATATATAGAGAACATGTTATTTAAGCAACTGCTATTTGAAATGAAATCGTATTATTAAGATAAATCATTTTAGTCAACTCCATCATCGTCGGTTTCAAATTAATATGATTTTGGTACTAATTAGTTTTACAACGCTTATCGGAATTTCAATTTGGTTGCCGCATTTAAGAGAGTAATCGCAAAATCACCGTGTCTGACACATGTCATGTCCGTTGGATCATTTTTGTCTACATAGTAATTGTAAATACTCCTGTAATGTAGAAATATATTCCGAATGTGTTAATGGCGACGAAATGAACATTAATTCTACTGAACCACGAGAAAAACCACCAGCCACTAAACTCAATATTTTTCCAAAACCACCAGTTTTAGTGAAAGATCCACTAAGTTGGCAACATTATATACAATGTGGTGACTGTAACAGTACGTTTGCACTGAGAAACATCCAACACGTAATGTTTTAAACAAATCACACCATTCAGATGACACTGCCATTGTATTTACAGGAGACACATGGGACTTCGTAAGGAAAGCAGCAGAATTAGGCCTTGCTAGGGTTGCAAATTTGCTCAATCAGAATCACTAATTTTGAATATATCCATAACTAAATATATCTGCTTTACTATTGTTACGCGCTCAAGTCGACGGCACTAGCGCCATCTAGTCTCGAACCGAAGAACTAAACTTCTTGAAGTCGAAACACGAATTCTCGGTACCTTGCGCGTGTTTACTTGAATATTCTGGATATTTCGCTGCTAATTTATATAAATAGGCGCCGCAAGATGCGATCGGGGAAGTATTGGAGTTGGCGACACAAGCGAAGCTTCGGAGCGGAATAAAGTGAATCAGTGTGATTAATTATTAGTGTTTTTAACTTTAATTAGTGTAAAGTGAATTAAAGTGTTAATTTAGGTAATTCTATCGGCAATTTTTATTGTCACGAACCTCAAGCTCGTAACAATTGGTGTCAGAAGTGGGATAAAATCATGCCGATTTTACCTAAGGACGAAATGGAGGGTGTCCGTACCGGAAGTCAACGTCAGCAGGAGACGGACCAGAGACGGTTTGGTGGTGTAACGCCACAGATGTCTGAGGGCCAGCCGCCGGCCACGGAAGCCGGCCCGTCAGCAGCTCCTACGTCTGTGGCACCTGACTTAGGTGCTCTGATGGTGATGCTGCAGCAGCGTGGACAGGAGGGACAGGCCCGCCAGCAGGCGGAACAGGCTCGTTGGTCGGAAGAGCAGATGCTCCTCATGAAGGACCTTCACGCTACCTTTGGGAAAGAGATAAAGGAGGTGAGGGATAGGGTTGCTCAGCATGACAACCACCTGTCGGAAGCTGAAACCCAAATCGCGAAAGCTGAAAACCGAATCGAGAAAGCTGAAACCCAAATCGACCAAGTAAACAATCGGGTTGATAACGTAATGGCTGACATGAAGAAATCACTGGACGAATTCAAACTTGGAGATGGAGCTACAGCTCCCGTAGTAGCTACAACACCTTCGCTACGTGGGTTCAAGGTGCCACCGTTCGACGGTACCTCTTCCTGGTCAGCCTGCAAAATCCAGTTCGAGGCTGTTATGAAGGCGAACGGCTGGAATAAAAGTCAGGCCATGACTGCTCTCACACTAGGCCTGCGCGACCAGGCCTTAACAGTTCTGGAAGCTCTCGGTGAGGAAGTGACTTATGAGCAACTCCTTGAGGCATTGGAGGCGAGATATGGCGACGCTCACCTGGAACACGTCTTTCGTGCGCAGCTTAAAGATCGTGTGCAGCGCATCAACGAAAACCTGCAGCAGTGGGCTCTAGAAGGGGAGAAGCTGGTGCGAAAAGCATACCGGTCTGTACCTGCGCTCATTGAAGGGAACCTGGTGCAGACATTCATCGACGGCATCCGCGACCTGGAAGTCAGAGCTGCTGTGAGGCTCGGGCACCACGAGACGCTTAAGGACGCCTTGGCCCATGCACTGGAGGTAGAAGCCGTGCGGCAGGATTATCGTTCCCATCGCGTCAGGGAGGTTGCAGCAGCTACAGTTCGCGACCGCAACAAAGGATACAGCCCTAGGTGCTATGGCTGTGGGGAAAAGGGCCATCTTCGATCCAGCTGCCCTAAGCGAACCCTAGAAAGGGAAGGTGAACGATCCCAGGAGGGTAGTGCGGCCAACAGCACCGCCCAGCAGCAGCAGAGAAACGAGTAAAAGCCAGAACTGATGTTAAAAGTGAAGTGATCTCACAAACCCACGATGGGAACAGTCTAATCATCAAGGGCGAGGTTAACGGAATGCCGTGTAAACTGACCATAGACACTGGAGCCTCTCGTACGGTTGTTAGTTCCCAACTAATAAGTCAGTTCCTTGGGGACTCCGCATACAACCGAGAACGCATTAATTTGGTAACAGCCACTGGTCAGCGTATACCCGTCCGTGGAGAGAAAGAGATGGAGTTGAAGCTAGGCAACACGATCTACCTGCATAATGTCATCGTGGCTGATATAATGGACGACTGCATCCTGGGCCTAGACTTCATGAGGAAGAAATGTTGTGCGATTGACGTTAAGCAAGGTGTCTTGAAATGTGGACAAGAGGAACTTTTTGTGGAAGGAGCGTTACCAGGGAACGTGTACAGCCTTGAGAAGATTGTTCTTCCGCCGAGATCGGAAACGATTGTGCCGGTTAGTCTTCCTCGGAATCCTGGGCAACCTCATCGTTGTGTACTCGTGGAAATGTTAGAAAATGACCTTCCATGGAAAGTGGCTCGAACCTTGGTCAGAACCACTAACATCTCAGGAGTACGTGTGCTGAACCTTTGTGGCCAGGAACAGATTATAGAAAAAGGCACACTAGTTGCTACTTGTGAGGAAGTGGATTGGTTACGTCGGTGCCAATATCTATCGACTGGGACCCTCAGCAAGGATGCACAAACGAGAGTGAGCACACTTTTAGAAAACTGTTGCAGTGTTCTCTCCCCGAATGAAATGGTCAAAGCGAACAAGTTGTTAATCAAGTATGCCGATGTATTCTCATCAAACGATGCTGACATAGGAACGACTGGCTTAGTTAAACACAAAATAAACACAGGTGAAGAACTGCCTATCCGTCAGCGGCCAAGAAGATTGCCGGTAGCACGTGAAAAGGAAGTGGAAACCATGATTGAGGGAATGGTGAAGGATGGTGTTATTGAACCTTCATCTAGTCCATGGTGTTCACCCGTGGTACTGGTAAAGAAGAAGGATGGCAGCATGCGGTTTTGTGTTGACTACCGCCGTCTGAACGACGTTACGAAGAAGGACAGCTATCCCTTGCCAAGAATTGATGACACGCTGGACATGCTTACAGGAGTAAAGTGGTTTAGCACGCTGGATCTAAAAAGTGGCTACTGGCAAGTTGAAATTGGCCCTAAGGACAAGGAGAATACTGCGTTCTCGACGGGAAAGGGTCTGTGGCAATTTAAAGTAATGCCGTTTGGGTTGTGCAATGCTCCAGCAACGTTTGAAAGGCTGATGGAACTTGTACTTACCGGGCTAATTGGCGATGCCTGTCTGGTCTACTTGGATGACATCATCATCGTAGGCCTTCAAAACCTGGAACGCGTGCTCATGAAGATTCAGAGTGCCAACCTTCAGTTGAGTCCGAAGAAATGTTTTTTTTTTTTTTTTTTTTTATAGAAGAGGGGGCAAACGAGCATGCGGCTCACCTGATGTTAAGTGACTACCGCCGCCCATGATCAACCGCAACACCAGGAGAATTGCGGGTGCGTTGCCGGCCCTTTAGAAAGGAGTAAGCTCTTTTCTTGAAGGTCCCCAGGTCGTATCGGTCCGGAAAAATCGCCGGTGATAAACTATTCCACAGAGAGGTTGTACGTGGAAGAAAACTCCTTGTGAAACGTACAGTGGTGGACCGCCAAGCATCCAGATGGTGTGGATGGTATCGGGACGTTTGCCGTGTCGTGCGTTCACGAAATTTGGCGGCTGGGATTAATCCGAACAATTCCTCAGAGCACTCCCCGTGATAGATGCGATAAAATACGCAAAGAGATGCAACATCTCTTCGCAACGCCAGTGAATCGAGCCGATCGGAAAGCACTCGGTCGTCGACGATTCGAGCCGCTCTACGCTGGATGCGGTCAAGTGGAAGGAGCTGGTACTGGGGAGCCCCAGCCCAGAGATGGGAACAGTATTCCATGTGCGGCCGAACCTGCGCCTTGTAAAGTTGCAGGCGGTGTGCCGGCATGAAATACTGTCCCGCTCTGCTGAGCACACCAAGCTTTTTAGAGGCCAATTTGGCCTTCCCTTCCAAGTGACCACGAAACTGCACGTCACTCGATATGTCGACGCCGAGGATTCCGATACTGGCTGAGGCAACAAGGGGAGTGCCTTGAAACTGAGGGGATACGACAAAGGGGTTCTTTTTAGCGGTTAACGCTCAAACTTGTGTCTTCTAGGGGTTAAACTGGACTAGATTTAGTCGTCCCCAATCCGAGACTCTGTTCAGCAAAGACTCGACTTCAGGCACAAGTTTGTCCCGGCACTCGGAGACGTTTTCCCGAGAAATATTGGCTCGGCCGGTGTAAAAAGCATCACCAGTGCTGTCATCTGCATAGCAATGAATGTTACGGATATGCAACATATCATTGATATGCAGAAGAAACAGCGTTGGCGATAGCACGCAGCCCTGTGGAACACCAGCATTAATAGGCTTACAATCGGAGCTTGCACCGTCTACAACGACCTTGAAGCTGGTGATCCAATCGCATAATTTCTCGGGAAGCCCATAGGAAGGGAGCTTCGAAAGAAGCGCTTTGTGCCAAACCCGATCGAAGGCCTTCGCAATGTCCAAACTAACGGCCAATGCCTCCCCCTTGAACTCTACTACCTCCGCCCATCTGTGAGTGAGGTAGACCAGAAGATCACCAGCTGACCGACCACGGCGAAAACCGTATTGGCAGTCACTAATCAGCTGGTGATCCTCAAGGTACCTCATGAGCTGGCAGTTTACAATGGACTCCATTGTTTTGGAGAACAAGGAGGTGATGGCGATTGGCCGGTAGTTGGACGGGTCTGAGCGGTCGCCATTTTTAGGGATCGGGTGGACGAAAGCCGTCTTCCATGATTTCGGGACTACGCCTAGGGAGTAGGAGTACCGGAAAAGACGCGTTAAAACCGGTGCCAACTCTGGAGCACACGTCCTCAGCACAATTGGGGGGATTCCGTCAGGCCCACTCGACTTGTGGATGTCCAGGGAGAGGAGTGCTTCGCGAACCGAGCGCTGTGTGAACTGCACTTCCGGCATGGAGCACTCACACCGCGGGATGGTCGGCGGCGTACTCCCCCCGTCATCGAGAGTCGAGTTAGACGCAAAGAAGCAGCCTAGAAGATCGGCTTTCTCCTTTGCAGTATGGGCCAGTGAGTCGTCCTCCCTGTGCAGAGATGGAAGAGATGGCTGACAGAAATTCCCCTGGACAGCCTTAGCGAGAGACCAGAATGCACGGGTTCCAGAAGGAAGGCGAACTAGTTTCTCGCCAATTCTGCCTATGTGCTCTGACTTTGCCTTGGCAATGACTCTTTTGAAGGACCTAGAGGCGGAATTATACTTCTTTTTTAGAGCGCTGGTGTTTACATCCCGGGATGCTGATGCATCAACCCAGGCTTGGTAGCACTCCTGCTTATAGCATGATGCTATTTTACAGGAGCGACCAAACCATGGCTGAGATTTGCCTCCAATGGGCACCACAGAGGAAGGAATAAAAAGTTCCATACCCTGAAGTACCACATCAGTAACAGAATCCGCAACAACGTTGGGATCATCCGGCGAGAAGCAAACCCGCCCCCAAGGGTAGGATGCAAAGAAAGACCGCATCCCATCCCAATCGGCTGACCTATAGTGCCAAACACGGCGGCAGCCTGCAGAATGCAACCGCGATTTCAGCGTGAGTGGCACAACACTCCGGACCAGACAATGGTCCGAGGAACCTAAAGGGGCGTCGACGGAAATCTGATATCCGTCCGGGTGAGAGGTCAGCAGAAGGTCCAACAGGGAAGGTGCATGATCCTCCACATCTGGAATCCGCGTAGGCGAAGTAACCAGTTGTGTCAGACCATATGTCAAGGCAAAATCATGAACAGATCTCCCCGCATGATCGGTTAAACGTGAACCAAGCCATTCGGCGTGATGGGCGTTAAAGTCGCCGAGGATCACGATCTCTGCGGAGGGGATCTGCTGTAGCAACGAATCTGCAGCCATTTGGACGTAGTCGAAGAGTCGGTCTGTTTCGGCATTACCGCTATGGGACCTATAGAGGCACCCGTAGACGTGGTCGTCGCTGTCTACGCGTAGCCAAAGGATGGACAGGTCCGAACCTTCAAGTCTGCCGAGGCGTCGAGAACAGATGTCCTCTTTGACGTAAACGCAAACTCCAGCCCGAGGCACAAAGGAGTGTTCCAGTTTGTACCCCGGGTAGGAGAGATACGAAACATCAGCCGGAGAGGACACCTGCGTCTCGGTCAGAAAGAGCAGAGCCGGCCACGCCGTCTCGAGATGGTAGTGGACGGCGTTTAGGTTGGAGTGAAGTCCCCTGATATTGCAGAAATTCACGGACAGCGTGGCAGGGGTCGCCTTGGTCTTGTTGCTCCGTTTGCCCCGAGCAGTTGTAGTCTTGAGCGGAATTTCGCCCCCCCCAGAATACGCGGGGCAGCCTGAGCACCCACGCTCAGAAGTGGAGAAACATGGTCGTGGATGCTCAGCGAGGGATTCTCCAGGGGTGCTGGTACCCTCCTGGGGTAGTCTATCTTTATTTAATTCCGCTACCATGTTGATGGGGGGGGGGGATTTGGGCCTCCGGCCACCTGCACTCACCAGACGAAACGCGGAAGCAGAGCTTCTACTTCACGCCGGTATTCTGTGAGGTCGTGGTACCACCCCGGCTTGAGCCGGCCCATACGTGCAACAGCAAAGCTGCCACATGGCTCTACCACTGTTAGTTCTACCACTGTTTGTTCACTATTCAAACGGAAAGTTAACTTTTTGGGGTATGTAGTATCGGAAGAAGGTATCCGCACGGATCCAGAGAAAATTGCCGCTGTCAAGGATTGGCCGGTTCCAAAAGACAAGACGCAGGTTAGAGCATTTTTGGGTTTGTGCTCCTATTACCGGCGATTTGTGAGGAACTTTGCAGATATAGCCAAACCTCTGCACAAGCTAACCGAGGAGAAGCGACATTTCTGCTGGGATGAAAATTGCAATATCGCATTCCAGGAGCTCAAGGACCGTCTGTGCAAAACACCTATTTTGGGATACCCTGATGCAAGCAAATAATTTATAGTTGACACAGACGCAAGTGATATAGGACTTGGCGGTGTGTTGTCTCAACGGAATGGTGACCAAGAGATCGTGATAGCGTACTTCAGCAAGTCATTGTCAAAATCGGAAAGGAACTATTGTGTCACAAGACGCGAATTGCTAGCAGTAGTAAAGTCATTGCAGCATTTTAGCAAATATCTTCTGGGGCGGAAATTTTACTTACGAACTGACCATGCTGCACTAAAATGGCTATTGCAGTTTAAAAATCCAGAAGGACAAGTTGCGAGGTGGATTGAACTACTGCAGGAATATGACTTTGAGATCGAACATCGGAGCGGGAAATCTCATGGCAACGCAGATGCATTGTCAAGAAGACCTTGTCCTGAAGATTGCAAACATTGTACTAGACAAGAGAGTAAGGAACTGGTAACCGTGAGAATGCTCAGGGCAGACCACCTCAGCAACGAGTGGAAGGACAGCTTACAACGTGCACAGCAGGAAGATCCGGACATCAAGCCGATTCTGAAATGGATGAAGGCCAGTGCTCCCAAGCCCAAGTGGAGCGACGTCACAGCGATGAGTTCGACCACTAAAAGCTTTTGGGCCCAGTGGGACAGCTTGCTGCTTCAGGATGGAGTTCTGTGCCGTAAATGGGAAAGTGTTCGGGGAGACAGCTGTCATTTGCAAATGGTTGTCCCTAAAGCTAAAGTACCGGTACCATAATGATTATCCAGGAGGCCATCTGGGAGTTAAACGAACTCTACTGAAGATCCGAGAACGGTTTTACTGGGTCCACTGTCGAAACGATATCGAGGACTGGTGTCGCAAATGTACAAGTTGTGCGGCTGTAAAGGGACCTCAGACTCGTAGTAGAGGTGTATTGAAGTTGTACAATGTTGGTGCACCATGGGAGAGAATAGCCATTGACGTGGCGGGGCCGTTTCCGGAGAGTGAAAGCGGTAACAAGTATTTCATGGTTGTGATGGATTACTTCACTAAGTGGCCAGAAGTCTTCGCCATTCCAAATCAAGAAGCTTCAACAGTTGCAGATAAACTAGTTCATGAAGTCTTCTGTCGTTTTGGAGTACCTTTAGAGATTCACAGCGATCAAGGAAGGAATTTCGAGTCTCAAATATTCCAGGAAACTTGCCGAGTTATGGGTACTCATAAAACAAGAACGACTTTTTATCACCCGCAATCTGATGGAATGGTAGAACGATTTAATCAGACATTGGAGAGGTACCTAGCAAAAGTTGTAGACAATCAGCAACGAGATTGCGGCAAGCACATACAACCGTTTTTGTTGTCATATCGAAGCGCTGTTCACGAAATTACATCAGTGACACCAGCTTTCGCAAACTTTGGGAGAGAATTACGGCTACCTGCGGACCTGATCACCGGGATACCACCTGATGCTCCACGCAGTATAACCGATTATGCAAATGACTTGCGGAACAAAATGAATGACGTTTATGAGCACGTCAGACAATCGGGCCAGCAAATGTCTGAAGAGATGAAAACCCGGTACGATCGCAAGATGAACAACAAAGGGTTCGACGAAGGTTCACTTGTGTGGTTACACAATCCAGTCCGCAGCAAAGGGAAATCTCCTAAGCTTCAAGCTAAATGGGACGGCTCGTACCGGATTGTGACCAAGATCAACGATGTAACCTACCGGATACAGAAAAGCGCAAGAGGGACTCCTAAGATCGTCCATGTGGATCGCCGGGCGCGTTATTATGGGGCCGATAATGCTCGGGACGAGCATGTCTTAGGAGGGGGCAGTGTTACGCGCTCAAGTCGACGGCACTAGCGCCATCTAGTCTCAAACCGAAGAACTAAACTTCTTGAAGTCGAAACACGAACTCTCGATACCTTGCGCGTGTTTACTTGAATATTCTGGATATTTCGCTGCTAATTTATATAAATAGGCGCCGCAAGATGCGATCGGGGAAGTATTGGAGGTGGCGACACAAGCGAAGCTTCGGAGCGGAATAAAGTGAATCAGTGTGATTAATTATTAGTGTTTTAACTTTAATTAGTGTAAAGTGAATTAAAGTGTTAATTTAGGTAATTCTATCGGCAATTTTTATTGTCACGAACCTCAAGCTCGTAACACTATGTAAAACAGCACCTAACCTACACCTGATTTTCATATTAAAATTCACGATTGCTCTGACGTCCAAAGCTCTAGTTGTAAATGCACTCAAATAAATAAAGTCTCAAATATAAAGTATCTTGGAGTCATGGTTGACCAAAGACTATCTTGGTATTCACATCTAGAATTAATGGAAACTCGGCTCAGAAAACTTATATATTTAAGTCTCTACGACATGTCTCCACGAAGTCCTTACTTAATAAAATATACATAGCTCTGGCTCAGTCAACGTTGGGCTACTGTATTCCTATATGAGGTGGTGCAGCAAAAACTAGATTCCTTGATCTTGAAAGGGCTCAAAGATGCTTAATTAAAGTTATGTACTTAAAGCCCTATAAATTCTCTACAACTGAACTTTATGAATGGAGTAATTTACTTTCGGTAAGAAAACTTTACATTTTAGCAACAGTTTTAAAACTTCATAGTTCCCTAAATTACCATTTCTCTTCAATCACCAGACGTAGAAAATATACAATACCCTACGAAGATTCATTTAAGACTAAGTTTGCATCAAGACAGTATACTAGACGTTCAGTTTTACTTATATAATAAAATAAACCAAAAAATCAATATTTTACTCTATGAATTACCATGACTGTAAAAAACCGTAACAGACTGGTTACGAAAACTTTCCTATTGTAAGCGCGTATGTCGTTATAATTAGCAAATAAATTACTGCAGACCACTAATAACTATATTTATTAACACGCAAGTACAAGTTAGACAAGAGTACACAATAGTATATCATTGCATTGGAAACATTATATAGGTGAAAATAATTAATAATAATTAAAATCGCGATATGTTGTTTATCTTAAACTACACACTGATTGGTCGTATTCACAGCGAACACAATACATGCGCAAGCGGCCATTGAACTCCGCCCATGCCGCCGTCGATGAGAACAATAGGTACACAGGCGGCCATCGAACTCTGCTGGCGCTACGACCAATGGGAACGCATGCGCCCTAATGAGCGGGCGTTGCTTAGCGATGACGTAGGATATCGTCCGATGTATGACGTAGGGGTGGCATGATGTTTAGGTCCGTTCTAGCTACTGATTTACTCGCCACACTACTTCCCCTTTGAGACCGTAACTGCGGGCGATAGTGATCCGGAAACCTTACTGTGCGTCCGCTTCTGGTCGTTTCGGTGGTAGTTTGACCACAGTCACTTTGGTTTTGTGGAATTGTCTCTGCGGTCTCTCTGGTAACATACGCTGGCTTCAGGCGGTCTATTGAGATCCTTTGTGTCCTGCCCTGGATTTCTACGTCGTATGTTTTGGAGTCACGTCTCAGGACTTTGAACTTTGTCTTCTTGTGGGACCTTGGCGGACGAAGACATGCGTCGAAGTTCTGAGGTCTTTGGGCACATAAAATATTCGACTGGAACTGCCATGCCAAGACGTAGGTTGTGGGGTCAATCTACTGACGTGCGCGCGTAGTCGACCAGCCACGGTGGTCGGGTCCGTCTCCGTATTGAGATTAGAGGAAAAGAACTGTCCAGGCAAACGGAGTGGTTCACCGTAGTCTAGCTCTGCTGCCGATGATTGCAAGTCCTCTTTCCAGGCGCTGCGGATACCGAGGAGGACCCATGGTAGAACTTCAACCCAGTTTGAAGACGAGTGGCAAGTGATGGCGGACTTCAATTGGCGGTGCAGTCGTTCCACGAGACCATTGGCAGCTGGGTGATAAGATGTGGTAGTGTGGTGTGTTCCACTGACCAGTGCAGCGAGCTCCTTGAAAGTGTGCAATAGGAACTGTCTGCCACGGTCTGTGGTGATGTGTTCTGGACATCCGAAGCGTGAAATCCATCAATTTGTTAGAGCGATGGTGCACGTCTCTGCTGTCATGTCCTGGAGTGGGTATGCCTCAGGCCAACGAGTGAAGCGGTCGACAATCGTGAGGCAGTATCTGTACCCAGAACATAATGGTAAGGGACCGATCAGGTCAAGATGTATATGTCGAAAGCGTGCTGAAGGTAGTATGAATGATGCGAGCGGTGCTGAAGTGTGCCGAGCTACCTTGGATCGTTGACAGTGCTGGCACTCCTTTGCCCATTGCCTACAATCCCGCTTAATGCCAGGCTAGACGAACCTCTGCGTCGCCAGCTTGACAGTAGCCTTCGCTCCTGGATGACTCAAGTTATGTAGTGCATTAAATACCTGTCTGCGGAACAAAGGTGTGATAAACGGCCGTGGACTCGGGGTGAAGATGTCACAGTATATCTGCAGGTCCTGTCCCGGTGTCCTAAGCTTCTCCAACTTCAGGGCAGAGCCGTTCTTCAGCAGATCGTGTAGCTCGCTGCCGGTGTCTTGCTCACTGGCTAGGGACTGGTAGTCTAAGGGCATAGAAATTCCATTAATGCGGGAAAGAGTGTCAGCGACTATATTATCTTTTCCGGCAATATATCTGATGTCCGTAGTAAACTGGCTGATGAAGTCAAGGTAGCGAAACTGGCGTGGTGAGCAGCTAGTTCGGTGCGTTGTAAAAGCAAACGTCAGTGGCTTGTGGTCTGTTATAACCACGAAATTTCGTGCCTCGACCATGAAGCGGAAGTGTTAGATGGCTTCGTAGATGGAAAGAAGTTCGCGATCATAAGGACTATACTTCCTCTGGCTTGGACTTAGCTTCTTGGAAAAGAATGCCAGTGGTTTCCATTCGCTGTCCTGGTATTGCTGCAGGAATGCCCCCATTACTAAATTTGAAGCGTCTGTATGAATCGCCAACTCTGCTTGTGAATCAGGGTGTACCAATAGTGTGGCTTCAGAAAGACTATTCTTGCAGTTATTAAATGCCTCCAACAGAGCGGGTGTCATGTTGATAGGTTGCAAACCTTTCGTCTTTGGGCCGGTGAGTATTTGGTTCAGTGGAGCTTGAATGGTAGCTGCATTTGGTATTAAACGGCGATAAAAGTTTACCACTCCAAGAAAACGTCTGAGTGCCTAGACGGTTTTTGGTGGAGGGAATTCTCGAATAGCCTGCACCTTCGCATCCATTGGCTGGATTCCCGCTGCTGAAACCTTGAATCCTAGGAAGTTGACCTCAGGCTGCCCAAAAACGCACTTGTTGGTGTTTATTAGAACGCCGTATTCCGTCAGTCTTTGAAAAAGTTGCCTGAGGTATTGCTGATGCTGCGTGCTGTTGGAGCTGTATACCAGGATGTCATCCAAGTATCCAAAACAGAAGTCTAATCCACGGAGAACCTCGTCCATGAAGCGCTGGAACGTTTGAGCGGCATTTCTGAGACCGTAAGCCATGAACGGGAACTCATATAAGCCGAATGGTGTTGTGATTGCGGTCTTGCATACGTCAGCTTCGCAAACTGGTATCTGGTTGTAGGCCTTAACCAAATCCAACGTTGAATAGACAGTAATTCCGGCCAGCTGTTGTGTTAAGTCCTGCAAGTGTCTGATGAGGTACCTGTCTGGCATTGTGCGTGCGTTCAATGAATGTTAATCACCGCAAGGTCTCCAGCCATCGTTCATCTTGCGAGCTAAATGCAGTGGTGAAGACCAAGGGCTATCGGATCTGCGCGCTGTGCCATTTTGTAGCATCTCGTCAAACTCCTGCTTTGCAATCTTCAAACGCCCAGGGTCTAAGCGACGCGGACGGCCGGTTACAGGTGGACCCGGAGTAGTGCGGATGTAGTGTACCGTTGAATGTTTAATTAACTTTTGCTTACCAGTAGGACGAGTGAGGTCGGGAAACTATCTCAGCAGACGATGGTAAGCGCAGTCGTCGATGGTTGTTCGAACAGATGAGATTGCCTCTGTTGAAGTATGACATGGTACAGCAACTGTGAGTGACGTTACGCCATCGATCAGACGCTGGTTACGGTAATCGACTAGTAGGTTGTAGTGACCTACAAATTCAACGCCGATGATGGGCTTCGAGACGTCGGCTGCGGTGAATCGCCAAGTAAAAGCTCGTCGAAGTCTTAAGTAAAATACAACACTATGGAGGCCGTCTATATGCGACGCAAAAATTATATCAGAACTCGCGACCTCTAAGTCGACACGGTCGTCGCGCAAATCGAATGTTCTAGTGCTCAAAATATTCCTGCCGACTGCCTCGCTGGCAGCGCCGTACGCGCATAGCAAGCGCCCCCTTCCCGCGCAACGCCAACCGTTCCCGTTCGGAACTAGCGCCTTGCAATTGTGCGTAAACAAACCCCCGTCCCGGGCATAAGGACCTATGTCCGCGAGTAAATTGGCAAACGGGATAGGGTCGCGACGGCACGTTGCAAGACCGAATCTCCAACCAAAACCTCGGCCACCCTAGCCACCCCATCCGGTCCATACGACAACTTAACAATGCGCCCGCGGCGCCAATACAAAGGCAAAGCGTTAGGCTCTTTAACTAACACGAGGTCTCCAACCCGAGGAGGATCCATCCTGTCAGACCACTTAACACGCTGCTGCTAAAGATGTAGGTACTCCAGAGACCATCGGTGCCAAAACTCTGAGTCTTTTGTGGCAGCAGGTCAAATCTACTCAACCGCGAAGAGTTTGTTTCCCTGAAGGGGCACTCGGGCAGGGCGTTAAGCGGCTGGCCAATCAGGAAGTGGCCCGTGGTTAGAACCTCCCAATCATTTGGATCGCACGAGAGGGGACAGAGGGGCTGAGAGTTGAGGGCCGCCTCAATTTTACAGAATACAGTGGCGAGCTCCTCAAATGTCAAAGTAGGCTCGCCAATAACGCGACGGAGATGCGCTCTTGCTACCCCAACCACCGCCTCAACGTGGGCAAGCCGCCCAATAAGTCCTGTTGCAAGACAGAAATTCGACGAAGTACTTCAAATATCTATCCGTGCCCCTACAATCAATTCCGCAATCCAACCGGATCCGGTCCACAAAGGCTTCAGTGCTGAGGACACTTACAAGTTCTAAGTGAACGGCCTTAGTTGCAAGGCACACGAAAACGCACAGATAGGCCTTATGTGAACGCGCGTTACGTAGGTTAGAGGACTTGACGAGTAAGGGGCCAGCAAAGTCGGTTCCGACTCCACCGAATGGTCGGATGTCCCTGACGCGGTCGGGTGGTAAGTCACCCATCATCGGCTGCGATATGGTGGCCTTCAATTTATAATAAGGTAGCGCTTAAAAATGACGCGCCGAATGGTGCGTCGGCCAGCCAAAATCCAAAACTCCCGCTGCAAAATAGCCGATGCACAAAAATAAAAGCACAAGAAAAGAAAAAAAAATATAAAAAACAAAAGGGACACGTTTTAAGAGCTACATCGTAAAAATGTAAAATGTCACAAACTCTGATAGTAAGCTCTACTAACAATCTTCTAACATATGACGTTGAATGTAACCTGTGTTGTAACGTTCGAATATAATAAGTTACTCAATTATTTTATCTTCAAATAAAATGTTAGATATTTAGAGCCCTAGTCTCCCCCCCCCCCCCAACCAAGTGGAGGCCACACAGCTTCTGAACCCGAATCCAATAGAGCGCGAACCGTTAAACGCCGAATCGCCACTCGGGTCGTACACCTTCACTGAGGCCGTCGGCAATAGAAAAGTTTGACGAGTGGGCTGTTGACGGCTCAGTGGATCAGTGGAGGCGGCCGTGGTAGGAGCTAGGGCGGCCGCTACCTAGCTGAAGCGGCCTCCATCGGACCGGCACTCAAACCGGGGGTCCCGAAAGCGGCATTCCGGCAGCCTCAATGACCCGTGGTTAGAATTGACGAACCCCCCCCCCCCCCCCCCGCCCCTGGGGGAACGACCCCCCGACTGGTCGAGGGAGGGACCCCCTTCAAAACCAGGGGCACGGTGGCCGGCAGGGGAGTGACGAGCATCACCCGACAGAGGGCGTGGCTGAGCGCCCGCGCCCGTTGAGGGCCCGGCAGAGCCCCGAGAGGAAGCGCCGTTCGCACCCAGGCACAAAACAGCATGGTGATTGCCCTGGCAGTGCGGACAGGGTCGCTGGTGCGGGCAGTCTCGTTGGAGATGCCTTTCCAAATACGAGTAGCACCAGCGGCACTCCTTGGCGATGGTTGTACTCGCAGGGACCGGCTTACTCAATAATTTCGGGCACAACGTCACTCGGTGATCAGATGCTCGACAATAGGAGCAGGTGGGCGCCTCCCTGTCCACTAGGCCACTATAAGAAGGTAGGGGGCGGCACCCTCCCGCGGGAGCTCTACTCGGTCTGAGGGTGTTGGCAACGACTTGCCCGGGGGATTCCGCCTCTCCCTGGGCACGGCTCGGTTGGCGGTCTGTAGATCGTCGACGGTGCCCGCTGCGTTTTCAATCTGCCTGCACTGCTCCTCCAAGAACCGCAGCAGGTCCCTGAAGGGCGGAATATAGGAGGCACCATCCCCGCCGTACCTCTCCTCAAAATGGATCCGAAGATCGAGAGGCAGGCGGGACAGCACAATGTGGAGCAACAAAAAGGACCATTCGTCCACCGGTAAATCCAGCCGTCTCAAAGCATAACAGGCCACCAAGACTGGATTTACGATGTCCGGACGTAGTCTGGCCCGGTCCTTAAGCAGCGGGAGGTTTAGCAGCTGCTTGACGTATTCGTCCGCAATTCGCCGTACGTTGGCGTACCTTCCGGCGAGGAGGTCCCGAGCGGTCTGGCAGGCGTCGTCCGACAATCTCAGATGGCCGACGTCGCCCAGGACCTCCCCCTCCAGTGAGGCCAGGAGGTAAGCCATCTTCTGGCTTGGTGTCAAGTCCCTCCGGGCGTCCAGCAGGCTATCAAATAGTCCAACATAGGTCAGCCAGTCAGGAGCAGGCAGGCGAGGCAGGAGTCTAGGACTCCCTGTTCCGCTCCCGAGGCCAAAAGTTCAGTGCAAGCCACCTCCACTCAGCTCGAGCAGGTCATGACCTGCTCGAGCTGCTTCTCTAAACTATGGACCCGATCGGGTCGCCCTATCAACGTGTGGGCGTTCGCGACCCAGCGCAGCTCCGCCTGCAAGCGAAGTGCCGGTGGCTTGTGCGATGGCATCACCACTCAATACAATTACTATTAATTAAATCAAACACTACACCACAAGTACTCACTACAGTCGGTCAACAAAGATGCCACGCTGAGGCGACCGACCCTTCGGCAATTTAATCTACAGTACTAATACAAATACCTGGCGCGTAGGTACCTAGCTCTAAACTACACTCCATTTGCGCAGCCTAACGGCATGGTTATAACCACCGATCCGCTAACAAACAACAAAAAAAAATATTATACTACGGCCGGGCGTGATTGTCGAAACAATCAACTACGCTCTGCTACCAATTGCAATGTTACGGTCCTGAGTTACCCCGACAAAGGTCGATTGAGCTAGGGCCCATCAGTAACCCAATTCGACGAGTGAGAGACCGAGGGTCGGGCCACAAAAGGCCTGTGGATAATTAAATTATAACGGCTGCTATAGTCAAACACAAACTTACCGAATTCCGGAGTGTAGGGTCGACCACAAGGCGTCGTCAGGGGCAAGTAAATGATATGTGTGAGTGGTGTGTGAGAAGTGTGTAATCTAACCTGACGTCACCAAGGTAATCGTTCAGAAGCACCACGTGCGTTGACTGCTCCACAAGACGCTCACCGCTATCGGACTTCAAGTCTAGCGTCACTTAGCAAAAACTATAATCTAAGAAGGATCACAAAGTTTAACGTTCCACACGAAAGCAAAATACCTTCGTACACTTTAACTAATTTATTTTAACTTTAATTAACTACACAAGCCACTCGCCGACACAAATTAATAGCAATCGAAGTTAAAATAGTCAATCAAAACGCAAAAAAGCCTCGTTATCGCGTATATTAACGACAAAATACAACAACATGGATGCCGTCTATATGCGACGCAACAATTATATCAAAACTCGCGACCTCTAAATCGACACGGTCTTCGCGCAAATCGAATGTTCTAGGCTAATCTCACGACCCCCACTGGCACGGCCTCACGGTTCAAAAGATTCCTGCCGACTGCCTCGCTGGCAGCGCCGTACGCGCATAGCAAGCACCCCTTCCCGCGCAACGCTAACCGTTCCCCGCTCGGAACTAGCCCCTTGCTATTGTGCGTAAACACTGGTGGTAGTTGATTCCACAAGAAAACTTCTTTTAAATCGCTTAGTGGTGGGCCGCCAGTCATCCAGATGTTATGGATGATATCGCGAGTTTTGTCGCGATGTGTGATGGTGGAACTGTGCGGTTGGAATTAGTCCGAACAATTCCTCTGAGCACTCCCCGTGGTAGATGCGATAAAATACGCAAAGAGATGCAACATCTCTTCGCAGTGCCCGTGAGGATGCGTTAAAATGGAAGGAGCTGGCACTGGGGAGCTCCTGCCCAGAGATGGGAACAGTATTCCATGTGCGGCCGAACCTGCGCCTTGTAAAGTTGCAGGCGGTGAGCCGGCATGAAATACTGTACCGCTCTGCTGAGCACGCCAAGCTTTTTAGAGGCCAATTTGGCCTTCTCTTCCAAGTGATTCTGAGGATTAAACTAGACTAGATTTAGTCGCACCCAGTTCGAGATTTTGTTCAACAAAGTCTCGACCTCAAACACAAGTTTGTCCCGGTACTCGGCAACGTTTTCCAGAGAAATATTGGCACGGCCGGTGTATAAAGCATCACCAGTGCTGTCGTCTGCATAGCAATGAATGGCCCACTCGACTTGTTGATGTCCAGGGAGAGGAGTGCTCTGCGCACCGAGCGTTGGATAAACAGCACGTCCTGCATGGAGCACTCACACTGCGGGATGGTCAGCGGTGTGTTCCCTCCGACATCATAAGTCGAGTTGGACGCAAAGAGAGAGCCCAGTAGATCGGTTTTGTCCAATATGTTGTTCAAAATGTTTGTCATCAATAATTCTATCTGTTTGTGATGAGAAAATAAATATAAATTCTGTTCCATTCTAATATACATTATTAGTTACGTATTGATTGCTGCTGAGCGCTAATTGGCGAGAGCGCGTGACTTCCGGATACGGAGGAGAATAGGAAAAGTCAACACACTAGCTAGCGTCAAAGTTTACACCAGCCGTTAGTATTGAAATAATAAAACCAATTATGAACACAACATCTGTATTCGATGAAAGCGAATGCAATGAGACGTTTTTCTTGTCTCTAACAGTTGCCGTGTAATTTGTGCACCACCTAAAAACACAGGAAGGGATTTTTGCCACGAATACCTAGAAGATTTACGCGCTGTAGCGAAGTATACCCGCGACGCGAGAGCGTGCCCGACTAAATGCGAGTCGGGCAATTATCTGACTTTCGTATTGGCATTCTAGGGCGATTACGAAGTGTCTATACTTTTAAAAACATCTTAAGTACGTGTGTTGTGTTAAGTTCACATATTGCAAGTAAGATTTGAACCACTTCCCGATGTCTGATTGAGTTGAAATTTATATATCAAACTTTTTAACGGTTAGTAGCATGGACTCGAAGCTTTGTATTTAAATTTAATTTTGTTTGCTAAACATGATCTTTACCATAAACTGCGGCTGCAGCCAGGATATTCTCCTCGTGAGGAAACTCCTCAACAGCTATGGTAAACTTTACGTTAGATTCAGAATTTACCACACCATTAAAAGAAACAATAAAATATTTAAAACAATTATAAAAAGAAAATTATTAGAGTAAGTAATTTATAAAGTATTCTACCATATTGAATAACAAAACCATTTTTAACAAGTGTTTTGTTTAATTTGTCTTCACCTATTGTGACAACCCTACCAAAATAGGTAACAATTATGCACGTTTTAATCTTTGTCTCTGTTGCGTTTATCTACGCATGTGTCGATAGTAAGTATGCCCGGACGGGCTGAATGTACATCAAAGAGTGTAATTAGTATATACAGGAAATGTACAGAATAGTGGTAGAAGCATCGCGGTCGCGTTCTGTGTAGATGCCGTGTCCTATTCGATTGGATAAGGTATTATTAAAAGTATGAAAATATTACACGAACATTAAAGATTTTTTTGTATTCACATTGTTCATTTTTCAGTTAATATTGAACAATCCCAATTTAAGTCATCGGAGCTAAAATACTTTAATTTCTATATTTTTAATTCTGGACATCGCAATGCCGACAAACTAACAACAAATAATCTAAACTGTTCATTTTGTTTTTTGAGCGATGGAAAGATTTATGCTCGTAGTTTTTCTGGTGAATAAAAGTCGTAACAAAGAAATTCGCTGGAGACCCAAGGTCACTGACGTAGCCTACCCTATTTGTAGGCTGAAGTGGCAGTGGCCTGGTCACATCTGTCGCAGAAGCGAACACCGTTGGAGTAGGCGTGTCAGAGTGGAGACCGCGTTTAGATAAACGTAATGTGGGAAGTCCCTGGGCTAGATGGAGCGACGATCTGCGCAAGGCAGCTAGCAGTAACTGGACACTCGAATAGCGTGCCTTGCGCAAGGTCTATGTCTTGCAGTGGACTGTCGCAGGCTGATGATGAAGATGATTCTGTTTTCACTCAGAATAATAATAATAATAAAATAAATTTATCCTATACTATTAAACGAGCAATTCTTGTATATATATATATAATCGGGATCTCGGAAACGGCTCCAACGATTTTCATAAAATTTAGTGTCCAGGGAGTTTCGGGGATAATAAATCGATCTAGCTAAGATTTATTTTTAGAAAATGTCTTTTTGTCCGTGTTTTTAGGCAATTAAAAACTGCTACAATATAGTTAGAATAAGAAGGTAAATTTTGACAGTTTGGTAATGATTATAAATAGCTTATTGGTATAATGGGCGGTCACAAAATCGTAAAACCCCGGTTCGAGCCCAGACCGACCGACCGACTTTTTTATTTTTTTTTTTCAAGTTTCTTTCTTTTTTGAGAAAATATATTTTTTTCGAGCCCTTTTTTTAGTATTTTTTAAAAACACGAAAATTTAAATAAAAATAATTGCACTCATGATTTTTTATTCAAATAACCAGTTCAGTTTTTTCTGTTATGTCGCTAAGATCAAAAAATATTATTTGTAATTCATCAGTATGTAATTTGTATCTAAATATAATTTCCAAAACACACGAATTAAAAAAATCGAGCGAAAAATACCGAGCAAAGCTCGGTCAACCGGGTACTTTATAAATGAAGTGACAAACGAATTCATAGTCCACCTCACAAACGGACTCTTAGACATAAAAGAAGGACACACATCACGTAGTAAACGCTACATGTAGTAACGGACTTAAAATAGTATCATTTTGTGCAATGTCTTTGATTAGACATAACATTAACGCAGATTATTGCTATAAGATCAAGATTAACTTTACTACACCTAAACTTTACCTTAATATTAAAAAAGGGGGTTAACATAAAAAAAAACAAATTTTTAATAATTCCTTTATTGTTAATTATACATAAATCTATTACAATATATTATTATTATTATTACTATTCATATTCATGTCATTTTTATAAAATTCAAACAAAAACCTAAATTGTCCTGGCAAGAAATTGTCCTATCGGATGTCATTCATATCATGGCAGACAGGCCATTTTGTACGGTGTTTTATCACATTTATTATATAATTTCTACTAATGTTGCGTTACAATTGGGGTTACCATATATTTAGATTCGTCAGGATTACGGAATTTTTATCTTTTTTAATTTGTAATTAGTTAACCTGGTTCCTGCCTTAATAACAGTGTCAATTTTCCTCCGATATGAATATAATACACATATCTTGTCAAAATCCGATACCAATACAGTATAATGTTTACGACAAGGCACAGTATACGTAGATAAAATTTAACAAAGCCTACCGTTAAAATGGGTACCCGTGTATGAGAACGAGAATGCAATAACGTGAAGGCACAAAATAATTGTATTAAGACAAAATAGCATTACTCTACATTAAATTGGCACACCATGATACGATATGAATATATAAGTTAGGTAAAACAGTTTTTTAGGAAGAGCATTGTTAGGAAATTTTAGGAAGGAAAGTCGTCCATATTCAGAATTTAAACATAGCAATTCATGGGAACGTACCATTTTAGCAGGCTTTAGGTATTAAAATATTGAATAAAATAATTGTTGTTTGATATTTTCAAAAAAACATGTACAGTAAAAAATACGGTCAACCAAAAATATAAAATTTAATAAAATAAAATAATTTATAGTATCTGCATTCCATCAATTAAAAAAATATGGTATTTAGAACTGTCATAGAGTTATAAATACTTCTCTGCTCCTAAATTAATATCCCCCAATTTTATTAAGGTACCACCTAAACCTAAAATATAAAATAATTAATTTTAAATATTACTTTTCGTTTTACAAAAATATTACTTATTCATCTACTTATACTAAAAGTACTTATACATATACTAAAAGAACACAACACTAATGTTATTACTTAAAACCAATTACTTTATTCGCGTAATTTTAACATCACATTTTTCTTTACAATATTATATATTAATAGAATTAAATTAATACGATTAATGTGTTGATATTCCTTTTTGATAATAATTTCGAAAATACTGTCATTGTGATATTACTCTTCCTTAATATCTTAATAAAAATATTAATTTACTAACTATTTAAAATAAGAAAACTAACTGAACAAAAACTGCATTATACGGTTAACAGAACACAATACTTATGTATGTATCTAGTTACTAGTTTATGAACTTTTAATGCGTCAATTTATATCTAAGAGCTACTGAAATTTTAATTTACATGCAAAGATTTCATTATTTAAGATAAAGTTCATTTCTAACGACGCGATACTCGACATCATTGCCAAACGACGATTCGATAGTCTCGGTCTATGTTATCAACGTAAAAACCATTCATGTACTGGCTGTTTAGAATTTCGGTGAGCTGAAAAAAGAAAAACCATAGATTAGATGATTTTTAGAAATGAAAACATTACTAACTTAAAATTATTATGAAAACATTAGTATACGCGGTAGAGCCATACCGCAGTTATATTAGAAGTATAGTTTAGCACGAATCGGTCGGCTCGACCGGGGAAGGAACGCGCGTTTATAGAATACCAGCGTAAAATAGTAGCTTAATGCTGCTGTGTTTCGTATGGTGAGTGGAGAGAACCGGATACCCTTTTTACTGGAAACGAGGCATTCCATCTTAGTCCTCACGGGTGACAACGCATCTGCATTTTGATTCGTAATCGAGGATACATGTAGATGTCTATGGGCCACAGCAACCACTTACCATCAGGTGGACTGTGAGCTCGTTTGTCACCCTATCCTGTAAAAAAATATATTACGACCAAAGACAATGTAATTACTATGTCAGAGGCATTCAAGATTTGTCCTTAATTTTTATAAGTTACACTACCTGGTAATATTTATGTGTAGAATAAATTGGTTAAAACTTGATCTCTCATCTTGATTACACTGCTATCGTTGCTGAATGACAATCTGATGATACGTGCAAGGAATCGTTGATGACTTGTAATAGACTAAATATTGGTGACGTGGATGATGCTGCTGCTCCTAACCTAGCTTTCGTATTTGGAATCAGCTTTCCGGATATGGTTATACCACCATTAGTTACGTTAGACGTAAGGAAGAGCGAATAGGGAAAAGATGGTGAAGGTTGAAATAATATATTCGTGTAAGGGTTGGAAGGAATGTGGTATGTCTGAGGTCTGTGGTGGATGTATGTATATATATTTTGACGAAAGTAAAAGGACTGTACAATATTGCCGTGCGCGCAAAGCCGTCTTAGGCCATACCGGTGCCCTGGGGCACACAAGAATTTGGGGTCCTATTAGAAAGTAAAAAAAAAAAGTGAATGACAAAAAATTTTCTGCTATGATCTTATATTTATTATAGTCCACCATCCTATTTATTTTTTCTGCCACCAGGGCGGTGCTACTTTACAATGAGGTAAATGTAAACTAACATTTCTTTCCTAAACTTTCTTTCAAAAAAGGAAAATATACTATAACAACAATACGTGTATGCTTTTTATTTCTTACATCAAAATTTAGGTTTCTAATATTTGCGGTTAAAAATTATCATATTAAATAAATCATTTGCCGTTAAATCTTTTGAAGTGTCATTTTTATTACAGTATGTAATGATATTTTTATCGCATAGATTATAATAAATACATAGATTGCCGAAAATTAAAACTAATCCAGGCTATAAGTAAGGCGACGGTATAGTCCGGAAAAACGTTTAGATGGCGGCGAAACGCTGAACTACATATTTTCTACTTAGGAAATCTGACAATGCCACTTTTTCCTGCAATGTGTGGCTTGTCACTGCTCAGGGTTGCCAGAAGGTCACTAAAGACATCATTTACTCTATAAATCATTTTGTCGGGTTCATCATCATTATCATCATCATTACAGCCCTTCACAAGTCCACTGCTGAACATAGGCCTCCCCCAAGTAACGCTACAAAGCACGGTCCAGAGCCACCTGCATCCATCGACTTCCTGCATTTGTCGGGTTATATTTTCCTAAAATAGAAAAAAGATTGTATAGCTTAAGCGAAAAAGACCGATGCCTTTCGTCACGGGGCCTCCCGTGGTGATATGGGCACGGGCCCTGTGTGCCCTTATATTTATAGTAAAGACGATACTGCATGCGCGAGCACGCGGCGGCGTGAATCTATCACTCCAGATCTCAAAGCTTTCAATAGATGACAGTATAATCATCGTTTTACGCCAGGCTTAAAATATCCAGACCGGCGATGAGCGAACGTCAAAAATTCGAGACGTCTGGTACTACGAGCGTCAAGCAGTGCCAAGCATGACAATGAGGGTGTTCACGAATTTTTCTGCTACCTATATTTCACCTTTTGTAAGTGGCGCCACTTACAAGAGGTGAAATATTTAACAGATTCCATAGCGGTGAAAGTTAATATGTTATAAAAGTGTATTTTTTTTTGATTAGAAAAGGATAAGTCATGCTAAGCATATTCCTAAAATTGAGAGAATTCTAAACAAGTTAAAAATGCGTAAAAAAATACAGCACTACGGCATTTTGTGCCAGAGAAAAAAGGATAATTAAATCGCAGCTTTTCAATGATGAATATATAAAGTACTAAAGAATTCAAAACAAGTTAGAAATGTGTACATAATTAAAAATACAGCACTACGGCATTTTGTGTCTGAGAAAAAAAGATAATTAAATCGCAACTTTTCAATGATGAATATATAAAGTACAAAAGAATTCAAAACAAGTTAGAAATGTGTACAGAATTAAGAAATACAGCACTACGGCATTTTGTGTCTGAGAAAAAAGGATAATTAAATCGCAGCTTTTCAATGATGAATATATAAAGTACTAAAGAATTCAAAACAAGTTAGAAATGTGTACAGAATAAAAAAAATACAGCACTACGGCATTTTGTGTCTGAGAAAAAAGGATAATTAAATCGCAGCATGATGAATATATAAGTATAGTTCCAAATAGCGAAACCTGGTGAGCAGAGATAACTTGCCCTCATTAAGGTGATACCTCGAAAATTTGGTGGTTTTTCTACACTCAGCGGCACAATTATCCGCCCACCTTGATTTTTTACGATTTTGGTTAAAAAAAATTGTGGCCTAGTAAAATGAAAGATAATATTGTTTTTAATTATTACGTTTATTTATAAAAGTCTGAAAAACACTTTGACCGTAAATTAACAATGTGATGAAATGGCTTAAAAATAAAAAATCTGCTGAATAAATGAATTCTAATAGTGCGTATTTCCACCTCTAGCCCTCATGACTTCCATCAAACGGTTTGGTATACTGTCGATGACATCTTTGATCTGTTGTTGTGGAATGTTCTGCCACTCCTCAATCACGGATTGTTTTAATTCATCTATGGTGGTTGGAGCTGGTATGCGGCTTCGAACACGTCTTTTTAAATTGTCCCATATGTGTTCAATAGGATTTAAATCTGGGCTCCGGGATGGCCATGTTAATTTTCGAATGCCGACGGTATCCAGGTACGCGGTAACAACTCTAGCAACGTGGGGGCGAGCGTTGTCCTGCATTAATAATAAATCTTCGCCAATAAATGGAGCAAATGGCATTACATGAGGTTCCAATACTTCTGTTACATACCTCTGAGCATTTATTCCACCTCTTTCGAAGATAATCAAGTCGGTGCGTGCTTCGTAAGTAATGCTGCCCCATATCATGATAGAGCCACCTTGGTAACCTACTGTTTCCACAACAGTACATGGTGCAAACCTTTCATTCTTGCGTCTGTATACACGCTGGCGACCGTCAGGACCGTGCAAGCATATTCTTGTCTCGTCAGTAAACATAACATTCTTCCATTGTTCCATATTCCATTCGGTGTGCTCTCGGGAAAAACGAAGTCTTTCTCTCCGGTGGCCTACGAGCAATTGTGGCACTCGAGATGGTCGAAAAGCTCCAAGGGCATTCTCTCCTAGTCTTCTTCTCACTGTTCTTTCACTCACTTAAACATTGCGAACCTCACGAAGTTGGTTTCGTGCCTCAACAGCTGTAGTGAACCGATTTCTTAGAACATTGGTCACAAGAAATCGGTCGTCACGAGCGGAGGTGCACCTTTTTCGGCCCTGTCCTGGTCTTCGCTCATAAGAGCCAGTTTCCCGAAACCGTTTAACTGCATCCCTTAAGGTGGTACGTGCGACACCAAGCTTCCGCGCCACGTAACGCTGACTAAACCCTTCGTCGATAAGAGCGACGGCTCTCGCCACTGAATTAGCATCAAATGGCATGTTTGTGATGTCCAAACACTAGCTTTAAGTTACGAAACCAAAACAAACTCAAATTGTTTACTTTTAATGCCACTGAAGCAATGTAAGCAGTATGGCAACGATAACGATAATGAGACGAAGTTCGATATTTGTCCTATTCACAACTTATGCGTAAAAAAACAAAGTTAAGTGGGTAGCTTGTAATTTTTTCGTCACTACATTTCTTTCACACTTGACTTATTTATGCCCAATAACTTACAACTGCGATAACATCAAAATTTGCCACTTTAAAAGGGTGGGCGGTTAATTGTGCCGCTAAGTATATTTAATATATTTTTTTAAGTTTTATAGATTACAAACCAAAATTTTGGTACATGATTTTTGACTATATGATCTTGTATTGCATAAAAGGAAAACACGATATCATGTATTTTTCTCGATAGAAAAATATTGCAAACTAGACTAATTATTTACATTTCTCTATGACACCACAATATTCTTACGAATAATTTCATGGAATTATTTTTAAGGCATAGTAAATTATCATATCTAAGTTCTCATAAACCAGTTTTTTAATCCATAACGAATTTTTGTTAAAATAAATAAAAATGTTGTTTGGCGCTTACTCAGTTTTTTTCCGAGCGCTTGCTCGGTATGGCTATCTCATAATTTGCGTACTATGAAGTCATTGCATCACTTTCATTTTGACACTCCCGCAGTCGTCCGTTAGCTTCACCGACAAAGGAATAAGCCACGCCCCCAAAACTTCGATTTATTTTCAAAGTATCCTCTAATGCAAGTAAAAAAGTACCGTGTCTAACAATGAACTTACGGGCTATATATACGAAATTGCTTTTAACAATTCAATTAACAAATTAATGTCTATTTAAAATGGATTATTTTTAATTTGCAACTTTGTTAAAGGAAATAAAAATAAACATAAATAATACGGCATAATACACACTTTCCTTACTATAAAATCGCTTCGACCATTTCTGACAAGACTCAAACACACAAAAACTCAAACACCATTTCTGACAAGGTTGAGGAACAAATTTTTTTGTTCCAATGCGTGTTGACGGTTTCACATGTTTTTGAAATGTTTTTATTCCTCAAACATACAGGTTACCTCGCGATGGTTTTGTTAACCAAGTAGCACGTAAAACACCGTTTAAAATCTAAAATAGCACATTTTATTGGCGTCAGCTGCATATACGGCAGGCGTTTTACCCCGAGCTATCACAACAAGACTATAATAATTTGTATTAAAAAGTGCACAAAAAAGAAGTTGGTAAAAAATTCTCTTAATTACGCCTTTGCCTAGATCGAGGTCTTCGTTACCAGCAGGCTGTTGCTAGAAATGCTAGCGTATAAAACACTATCGTAAGGTAGGTGTAGAGAACCGGAGCCAAGAGAACAGGAATTGGAGGCTAGAAGAGAAATAGACTTTTAATTGGTAACAAAGGATTCAAGGCAAGAAGGGGGAGGTAGGGGACATTGTGCATTGATTCCTAATCGGGGATAGGTGTGGGTGTGTCTATGGGCCTCAGCATTTACTTACAGGTGAATGGCCATCGTATTATTATTACCCTTTAGGATTAAGATGGAAAGCCTCGTTTCCAGTAAAAAGGGTCTCCGGTTCTCTACACTCACCATACATAACACAGCAGAATTGTTCTGCTATTTAATGCTCGTGAGAGCGTGTTCCTTGTCCCGGTCTAGGCGACTCATACATGCTACAGTTATAGTATATTCTACAAAACGTCAAATCTGCGGATACGATTTTTTTTTTTTTTATAGAAGAGGGGGCAAACGAGCATGCGGCTCACCTGATGTTAAGTGACTACCGCCGCCCATGATCAACCGCAACACCAGGAGAATTGCGGGTGCGTTGCCGGCCCTTTAGAAAGGAGTAAGCTCTTTTCTTGAAGGTCCCCAGGTCGTATCGGTCCGGAAAAATCGCCGGTGGTAAACTATTCCACAGAGAGGTTGTACGTGGAAGAAAACTCCTTGTGAAACGTACAGTGGTGGACCACCAAGCATCCAGATGGTGTGGATGGTATCGGGACGTTTGCCGTGTAGTGCGTTCACGAAATTTGGCGGCTGGGATTAATCCGAACAATTCCTCAGAGCACTCCCCGTGATAGATGCGATAAAATACGCAAAGAGATGCAACATCTCTTCGCAGCGCCAGTGAATCGAGCCGATCGGAAAGCACTCGGTCGTCGACGATTCGAGCCGCTCTGCGCTGGATGCGGTCAAGTGGAAGGAGCTGGTACTGGGGAGCCCCAGCCCAGAGATGGGAACAGTATTCCATGTGCGGCCGAACCTGCGCCTTGTAAAGTTGCAGGCGGTGTGCCGGCATGAAATACTGTCCCGCTCTGCTGAGCACACCAAGCTTTTTAGATTTGGCCTTCCCTTCCAAGTGACCACGAAACTGCACGTCACTCGATATGTCGACGCCGAGGATTCCGATACTGGCTGAGGCAACAAGGGGAGTGCCTTGAAACTGAGGGGATACGACGGTGCGACGGTGTCATCGTACACCGTCGCACCGTCGTACGGTTCTTTTTAGCGGTTAACGCGCAAACTTGTGTCTTCTGGGGGTTAAACTGGACTAGATTTAGTCGTCCCCAATCCGAGACTCTGTTCAGCAAAGACTCGACTTCAGACACAAGTTTGTCCCGGCACTCGGAGACGTTTACGATAGGTTTACGATACGATAAGGAAACTCTCCATTGTACCTTTTAATTCTAATGTTCTAACCTTGCATATGGTATGTAGCGACTCTACATAGTGTAATCATGTCGTGAAGGGGTAAGGATTTTAAGGGGTAAGGGGTAATTTGTGTAAGGAAGATACGAAAGTACTTATTAAATAATGTCGAAATAACAAACGCTCATTCTTTTAAACATTTATTAATTTCAAATTTTCTGTTTGGTTTTTAATCAAATTTCAGTTGTACACTGCCTACGTGATGAAACCCAATAAGCAAAGTACTTTACACTTGTAATTTCTTGACCGAATTTCGGTCACAGCAACCAGTCTCATCAAAGACTAGCCATCTGCGCAGAACATGAGATTATAATGGCCGAATGTATGCGCTAGCACAGGTGCGCTCTCCATTCCCTCACTCATAGCGTGTTAGAGCGGCAGTCCCACACCACTGGAAAGAGATCACAAAAGAGCAACAAGCTTACTACACTAGGTACAGGGTTGAAACATTGCCAACACTAGGTACAGGGTTGAAACATTGCCAAATTTCTGATTACGAGCCGAGTGAAATTCTTGACAGAAACACTCAATAAATAATTTTGTCTAGACCCGGAATACGAAACCGGGACCAAAATACAGATTATTAAGAATATTTACTCTTATTGTTGAGATAAACAAAGAATAAAAAGTGGTAACATAAAAAAAATACCTATAGGTGATCTTGATTTGTGGTAGGTCAAAACTCGAGCACTCGCCTTAAATTTTGAGCGCGAGCAATCCAAGTTCAGTCTCTGCTGGCAACACTGAAATTAGTTGCAATTTTGAGGTGCCGATTTGCTACGTATTTATAATTTTGGAAATCATACGACTCGAGTTGTGTCATATGAGTCTCAGGTTTAAACCAGTGCTGCCCGTGAAAAATATGCGTACTAAAATGCAAAGTGTAAAATCAAATGTCAAATTTCGCAAAGGCTGTAGCCCATACGTGTGGCGTACATGCTGTCATCCCTAAGGACTAAAATGCCATTAAAAAGGGTCTCTGGTTTTCTACACTCATCATACCAAGCACTTATCCTATTTTGTGAGAGATGGTCATTCTAAATAATAATAATGAATAACAATAATAATGAATGAAATTCCATCTTATGCAATTGCTAAAACAACACTTGTGATTTTTCTGTCTGGAGACGGATAAGTGTGCCGTCCTCCATGTTGAAACGGGTAGGGTTAGTAACTCTGAGGGCATAGAGTTACGAATGCCCGTCAACACAAGAACCCTGTTATCACCGGTTGTTCGGCGCTTTCTAATTATGAGTAATTGCACTGACATTAACCTAGTAGCTAGGATCCTATACCAGGAGCTCGCCCCAAAATACGGTCTTGTGGATCGGATACTCTCTTATTATGAGTAAATGACAGCGCTAGGCTTTACTGGAACGAGGCCAACCTCACAGACAGGACTATTCTTGCGAATAAGCCTGATATTGTGCTGATGGACCGGGCACAGTCAAGGATATTTTAGGTCGACATTACCATCCCATATGATGAGTCAGATAAGCGAACAAAATATCTGGACCTAGCACACGAGGTGACCGATATGTGGGGTGGTCTGTCGACCAAAATGATTCCTGCATTCATCTTTCCAAACGGGCTAATCCCGGTCACCCTCTCATCTGAGTTGACTGGGACTCCGTGACGGACTGCTCCGTGCTCAGATGAAGAAGCCGGTGCTCCTCGATACCGCCCGCATCGTCCGTTAATAAATGAGTTTTGTCCCCATTAGTAAAATGAGTTTTCATTCACGCCAGTTACCGTTCGAAATCCAGCAGCATTATGCTACTATTATACATTACGTATGCTATACTACTGTAGACTGACTATTCTGTGAGAGCGTAGTCGTTCCACGGTCAAGTTGATCTATTGGTATTGTAGTTTTAATACGGATTGAACATTATTGATGGATTTTTTCCATCAGTCGGTCACCAGCACCATGTCCTATAAGCATCCGTGTATTAATTTTTGATATATTTGGCTTTTTAACCGACTTCAAAAAGGAGGAGGTTTCGCAATTAGTGTGTTCTTTTTTTGTATGTATGTTAAGCGATATCTTCGTAGATAGTGAACCAATTTTAATAATTCGTTTTTTTTTATTAAATAGGCTTTACCTCAAGGATGGTTCCATTAAATCTTGAAGAAAAAATCTCGCCCTCAAGGGTGGTAATTAGCGGAATATTTCATGTTGTACTATTGTTTAAAGAAATTCATATATCTTCGCAGATAAAGAACCAATTTTAATGATTATTTATTACATTGGTGGTCAAGGTGTCATGGTGCGTGGGTGGCTCCAAGGGTGGTCCCATATTAATTTGGAGAAAAAATTCCAACCCAAGGGTTGCAAATCAACAGTTTATTTTTTAGTAATTTGAAGTCGGTGTAATATACTGTGTGTTAAAAGTTATAACTATTCAATTCGCTTGCCAGACGGTTTGGAAACTCAGTTATTTTTATTTTGAGTTGTCAGGATCAGGAGAATGCTACTCATCTCCTGTTTAAATGTCTCTTTATCGCCCCTTACGGCACCCACGAGATACCGCGGGATAGTAGATTCTCAAACGTTGTCACTACACGGCTATTTCTTTCCTTATCATTTAAACGTTAACGCGGCACAGTTTATTCAATCACTCAATGACAACCAGTTCTGCTTTTTTACATCTTTCGCGCCATTCGAATACTCATTTTTATATGCACGCTGTTGGCATCGCATTTTATGTATTTAAAAATAAAACTAACCTTACAATAATACACATAAAGTTGAGCGAGTCACACTATGCAGATACGATAATATATGTAATGATACATTCACTCGCCACCCTTCAAACTTATTGGTCGTATATTGCTTCTAGATTTGCTAGACAGTTCGTCAGAACAGAATTTAGATTTTGATTTTGATGCACGTGTTGCATTAGCATTTACTAAAAGGCTAAGAATTTGGACATTAAGCTTAAAAAGAACCCGAGGCGAATTTAATCGTATTTTTCAGCGACCATCCTGTAATACTGCAGGTAAAATCCTATGCTATATTTGTATCTGTAGATGTTATACGCAGATATATTTGTGTGAGCAGATACAATCGTCACTATCTTTCGATATATGTCGGTGCTTACACATACTTCACGATAAAATTTAAATTATCTGCGCTGAGTGTTAGTTCATTGATTTTCCTAGAGAGCGATATTGAAAGATATGCGCTGAGATACTACAAATCTAGATTTAAATCTAGTCGT
The DNA here is from genome assembly GCA_036936625.1 of Parnassius smintheus behrii. Lineage (NCBI taxonomy): Eukaryota > Metazoa > Arthropoda > Insecta > Lepidoptera > Papilionidae > Parnassius > Parnassius smintheus. The sequence goes on from JAUPFT010000010.1 coordinate 49,518,392, forward strand.
AGAGCAGACATTAAATTACGTCAATCATGTTTGTGCCAAATTACTAATTAAGTTTGTGTCGCAGACCCACTTAGTGGAGAAATTATTGCGCTTTTTTTAAATAAAATTGAACAAATATTTGTATGATGTACAAGCACTTGTTCCGAGCAGAAATTGAATCCACAGCCCGCAAATGCTTAACCACTGCACTACCGAGCCTTTCAAGTATTTTAGTAAGTTATATGTGACATCTATTGATCGAATAGTAGTAGAATTTTTGTCTAAATACGCTAAAAGTATTTTATAACGCTTTGTATTGATCTGTTGATAAATAAATATTTTAATTTCTTTGTCCTAGGGTACAATTGGTGGTAAATTAGCTTTACCATCAAACCGAAGTCCATAACTTGGACCCACGTATCTCTTTTAATTTTGCCCTACGACACACAAAAAAATTTACACATAATAATTTAAGTCCTCTTGAATTTTGTCTATTTTCTGTTAAACCGTATTTTCTGTTTAAAAGTTTAGTGTTCGTTGATTAAAACGCAGCAGGTTAGCAAAATGAAAGACTAAGAATTGGAATTATTAGTCATTTAATTTAAATATAATATATTTTATCTCATTAATATTATATAACAGTCTTTTAACATCAAAGTACATATATAACGACGGAATTAATGCTAGTAGGAAATGCACAACTGGAGATGATGTAGAAGAGTAAAATGGCACTTTAAATAACTAAAATTAAAAAAAATCACATAATAGCTTCAGAAGCTATTACGTGAAAATTGTTTATTCCTTTTAGTTTCTTGAATTGGTTTTTATAAGTTAAATTTTTACCTTTTTTTGAATGAACTATGGAATATACAATCTCAAGGTAACAGTTAAAATATCGTCAAAGTAATTACATTAAAGAATCACCCACATTTTATTACCCTTAGGAGTGGATTTTTTTTTCTTCAAATATAAACCAAAACCACCCCTGAATATCGATAATTTTATAAGATAAGAATCATTAAAATTGGTGCACAAATGACAATGATATCGCGTAACATTTGAACATATAAAAGAGTACATATAAAATAACACAGTCGAATAGTAAACGTCCTTTTTCAAAGTCGGCTTAAAATAATCCAAATTGAATTATTATATTATTGAAATAAGTGAAATCCTTTTTCAATTAAATTAAGGTTTTCTACTAAAGAAATGGCACAATGAATACAAAACAAAAATAATCTATGCACATTCAAGATGGTTTGTGCAATATCTTTTTCGCACAATACTACTTTAGGTTATAATGATTTCTGAATATATAACATAATTCCAAATGATTTCTGAATGTGTTGACATACGCACAATCCTATCTATGTTATACGCAAAGAAAGTTGTGTCGCTAAATGAATTTTGAATGATTGATGCAGTTCACTAATTTCACTACAGATTATAAAAGGGCGCTTTCAAAATAATAGAAAACTCTGGATTTACTAATAACACAGAAATCAATCTAAATAAATTGCTTTGTACAGAAACAACGACAGTTCAATGATACTTTTGTTAATGTCTTCTCATAGAAAAGATTAAAAGAGTTAATGTACAAAAGGCGGAGTCCATATTTTTCATTAGAACAATTAATTATAAAGAAAATAAGCATAGCTTTTAATATTTATTATATTGGATTTGAATCACTTATTAATTTATCAACATCAAAATTAAGATCAGTGAAACATATATTCATATTATCAGGATAAATTTTTAAACCTTCTTCGAATCACTGATTGTGTACCTACAGTTTTACAAACTAAATGTCAAAACTATGTCTTAAGATTAAAAGGTAAATATTTAAATGTAACTTTAAGTCGGAAGAAATCCAACCCTCAGTTTTCAAGAATAATAACAAGGCGGAAGCAAATTTAACTGAAACGTTTATTCTCTCAATACACGCCAAATCTGCTGTCCGAACTTGTTATCGTAGGTGACGTAACGTGATGGCATGTGCCATACTTGTCATGAAACTGTCGGACGCATCAAATAGTTGGGTTTCGGCAGGATCAACCAGTGCCTTCTCTTCATGCCGGGGGGACAAGTGCTGAGGAAGAGACACCAATGTTAAAATTGGGGGCAGATATTGCAAGAGATAGTAGGTATAATGAATATCAAATTAAATATTCGACAATAATCTTAATGATGTAGGAGTAGTACATTAAAGTTGCACGTGAAGTTTAGACATGTTGATATGATAGTTTTGTGAACGTAAGATTTACTATACTTAATTTTTTATATCAAATCATATTTAAATCACGAGACTAACATGATTTAAACAATACAATACAATATGTACCTGTAATAAATAAGATCTTATGTAATTTTTACGAAGCTTTTGCTAACAGAAGTGTCTCAGTAAAATACGCACTTAGACTTGGAGTGGCGTAAACCAGCCAGGCTCAATCAAACAAGACAACGTTCTACGAAAATGGACAATAATCTGTTGGCACCATATTTTGTGAATAAAAAATCTCAGTGTGTAATGGGAATGACAAAATTTATTAAAACTATATTTTAATGTAACATAGAGTATGATAATTAATAAACACATTGAGTGTAATTCAAAAGTAAACATTCTCTTGTCCTCTCCTCACAAGAGCTAAATAATAAGGTTTTAAAATAATTATTGAGCAATTTTAGTGGTACCCATATTTAAGTGAGAAAGGTTTCACTTATGCACACGAATTAAACAGCTCAATCGTGGAACTACTTCGCTCTCATGAGAATACCGGCGTGAAATGGTAATAAATGCTGTTGTTTTTAGTACGGCGAGTGACAAGATACTCATTCTACTGGTAACAGAGCATTACTGTCATTATTATTATTATTTACATGTAGATCCATGATGCAGCTATATTACGATTGTAGCACGAATAGGTCGGTTTGACCGGAGTAGGACCACACTCTCACAGAATAGCAGCGTAAAATAGCAGATTCTACTGGCATTTTAGTGCTCTGGGGTAACAACACATCTGCATTCGGTTTCTTTATTAAGGATAGATGAAGATGTCTACGTACTATGGGCCGAAACGCATACATGGGTGTGGTTTTGCCCCTCCCCCCCCCCGCTCCTTCCTCTCCATGCTCTATTTTTCAAAGGATCTTTGGGGCTAAGTCTTTACTAAGATTACTCCAGGATCATCCTTCGTGTATACAGCAAAATAACATTAAGAATCTCTTCCATCCATCCGACACAGCCTACAATAGTCCACTGCTGACCATAGGCCTCCCCCATAGATTGCTTCAAAGGGGGGATTTTACTATAGTTGCCACGCTTATCAGACGAGTTGGTGACTGTAATTTTTTTATTATTTTTAGTTTTTATTAAGAAGATGCTGCTGCCCACCTCCTGTTTCAGTTTCCCTCTGTCGCCTCTCACGACACCCGCGGGAAGATATGGGATAGTGGATATTCTTACACCGACACCACACGGTAAGTTGCTTTTAATCTTGGAAGAGGAAAAAATTGCTGGGTTGTCTGGAAGAGATTGATATGTAGCAATAAGACCGCCTTTTGTTTTTCTCTCGTTGTTTGTTCATTTTTTTTGTTATATTTTATGTTTCATTAGTATACAATAAAGAGTATTGTATTGTATGTTACATGTTTTATTGAATGCAATAAATGTGAGAATACATGTACACAGGCGCAGCCAATTTCCGCGCCCCTCGTATCTACACCAATGGTGGTATTTTTACAATGAATCTTTGCAGCCAGGTCTATGATATCTTTACTTCAGGATCATCCTTCGTGCATACAGCAAAAGTACATTAAAAATCTTTTGACTTCATGCAAACTAGTGACCCCCTTCATGCTAGCAAATCATGCTCATGTGCATATTATATACAGAGTTATTTTGCAATAACCGACCAAATTTGCAAATAAGGTACAAAATAAATAATAAGTAATAGTAAGGTGCAAATTAAAAAAATCTCAAACATTCTGTCCTTATCATATTTTAAATTAAAAATACGTGATAATGCATTATTTTAAATGACTTTAGTGGGCACGCACACATTCGTAAGAGTCGATCCGTTGGTAAAAACGTTGTTGCTCATAAATCACATTCAATTTGGGATAATATCAAATAAAAATAGAAGCCCTATTTACTCGTATTTTCAAAAACTGCAATAACGGTAATGATGGTCGGGGAAAAGTTTCTAATATATTATTATAATTATAATTTTTAACTTTAGTTTAAAATTTGGCTACTCATTGAAAAATAACCCTATATATTTAATCAATCAAAATAGTATATACCGGCTTCTTTCTTTATCGGGCCCGTACAAGTCAGAAACAGAACCTCCTCTGCCGGACGGGGAAATATGACCTCTCTTGTTGTAGGGGGATTTGCCTAAGTTGTAACCTGCTCCTACTGTTACTCCTAAAACTTAAACTACTCCCACCGTGTATTAGCGGTGTAAGAATATCAACTAACCCATATCATCCCGTGGGTGTCGTAAGAGGCGACAGAAACAAATCGGGAGAAGGGCAGCAGCATCTTCCTAATAACGAGTAAAAATAATAAACTGCGGTTGTCAATCCGCTTGGCAAGCGTGGCAACTATGGCAAATACTATGAGGCAGTCTACGAGCTTATGATTGCCTAGTAGGCCTGTTTTCAGCTATGGAATTTAATAGGCTGTAACGGTAACGATTACGGTAACACTGAACGGCAGATTAGCGACCGCAGTACTAGACACATGAGTATATAAACGGAACAGAACGCTTCATACAACCGCGCGAATCGGTTGCACTACTACAAGCACGCGGGTCATGTGTACGTGACCACTGGCCGCCTGTCGCGTACACTCGGTGATACTGGAAAAACCACTCACAGTGTGCGACGCACGTTGTTGGTTTTGTTAGTTGCAAGTTTGAATATTTTAATGTAAACACGTGGTATTATTAATAATGGTTGATTATTATACTGTCTGTATGAATCATACAAAAAAAAATATATTATACTATAACTATCCCAAGGAGTACAATAGGTAAGTAAATATTTGATTATAACTTTTTCAAGTAATTACCTTTATTGTATTGTACGATCCTTTTTTTAAATAAGAAGAGGGTATTTGCATTTCTTCTCTTTCTCTCAATTGAAAAGAATGCAAACACGGTGTGTTTTTACCATTTTATTGTTAATACAAACTTTTACTAAACATTTGTAGGTGTGTGTTAAGTTTGTTTTGTTTAATTGTCTTCACCTATTGTACGCCCTACCAAAATATGTAACAATTTAGTACGTTAATAATATATAATTTTGTACGTTCTTGAGAAGCTATGTCTCTGTTTCGTTTATCTACTCATGTGGTACTAGGCGTCTCAGCCGACGCTACTGCCTGGCGCCGAATACCTAGTATTAGAGGTACGTCAAACGTAAACTAAATAGTTATATAACGCCATCTGTTGGAAATCAAAAGTCTCTTCAGGAATTTCTCCTACGACACCTAGGGGACGGAATAGGAGATGGATTCTCTTACGACGCCACCACACGCCAGACATTTACATCATGCAAATTAGTGTTCCCTTCATGCTAACAAATCATACTCATATAAATACATATAAATATCTCATTAATCAATATGCGATAAATATATGACTATTCATTAAAAAAACATATATTTAAATAAAAAATTGGGTAGTAGGTTACAATAGAAGTTACATTTGGAAATATGCAATAAAATGTAGTGTTTCATTAAATGAAACTAATTGTACGGATTTTATCGCGTTTAATTATAACTTTTTTAATTTTTGACGTTTCGGGTACTTTACAGCACGCATGGTCACGGAGAAAATCTACAACTATATAGTATAAATAAAATGATAGACGTTGGTTTGAAATTGACGATGCAGTTGTGCGCCCATCACGGAAAATTTTCTGGATAGATTACAATAAGGTTTTCTAAGTTTTGTTTCGTAGACACTTGGCCCTTATCTAAAAAAAATAATATTAAATTTAAATATATATATATATATATATATATATTAAATTGAAGTATAAACGAAATTATTGCGATATCTTCATTCAACATAAAGTTATTAAAGTTTTAAGAACGCGGACGACGTCGCAAATATCAGCTAGTAATTAATAAAATTAAATCCAAACCCAAGCATACCACTGCAAGACTTCATAGATACTGTAAGCACGCTCTGCGTAAATCGGAAAAAAATATTCAAAAACTGAAGGCAGAAGACCTAACATATTGTTGCGCGGCTAAGTTGACATCCGGCACTAGCGCCATCTAGTGTCGGGTAACGGAGGGAGGGGAGAGCTTTCCAGAAAGTGACATCATTAATCTTTCAACCGACAGCGCCATCTGTTGTCGAAATGAAGAACTAAGCTTCTGGAAGCTGACTCTCGAACTTTCGGCGCTTTGTCGATTGGTGCGCCTATTTATATGAATGTTCTGGATGATTCGGTACTAATGTGTATTTATAGCCGCTACAAGGTGCGATCGAGGAAGTATTGAATTTGGCGAGACAAGCGAAGCTTTGGAGCGGAATAAAGTGAATCAGTGTGATTAATTATTAGTGTTTTAACTTTAATTAGCGTAAAGTGAATAAAAGTGTTAATTTAGGTAATTCAATCGGCAATTTTTATTGTCACGAACCTCAAGCTCGTAACAATATGAAATGACAAACTATGACAAACACCTCAGTCCCCTCCGTGACCATTGGAATTGTAAAACAACTGAACAGTCGGGAATTAAAAAAGCTAAAATTAAACGCGATAAAATCCGTAAAATTGGGTTAATTTAATGTTTAGTATTCGGGTAAATATAAGAAATAATCGTGTAGTATTATAATTTATAATTAATAAAAAAAAATACAAAATCGGCAAGAACAGCAATGTAAATTTTTTTTAATAAAATAATCAACACCATCATTACAATCCATCACAAGTCCACTGTTGAACATAACTATGATTCCCCAAGGAATGCCACAAAACACTGTCCTGAGCCTCCTGCACCAGATCGTCACGCCAACCCATTCGTGCTACAACTATATTACTAATATAACTGCAGCATGGCTCTACCACGTATAAGAGTACCGTGAAACCTGGAAAACTTAAAGTTTCGGGCCTATTTTCCAACTTAAAAGGTACTATCAGACTGGGCCTCAATGTTAAATGTGTACACTACATTTTGGTGTAGCAAAACATGGCAAAGTAACCGTCACAACGTACCATATCACTAGTACGTTAACTTTGCAAAGTCAGTTTTATGGATAAATATTAATCCCACCATGTTAAAAACGAAATATTACATTTCTTAACCATTACCTTATTACAAAGATAATATCTACATTCAGTATTTCAAACAAAATCCAGAAAAGTTCTGGAAAACTGAACAAGGTTACGTCGGCGGCATAATTCCGCGTTAAAATAAAATGCCAAAACTAACTCGTTATAGTGACATATCAAAAACAATCCTGTTAATTAATTATTAAATTAATGGCATATCTCGAAAAACGTTACGTTGTCCTTGTTAATCGTATTTTAAGTAATCGTAATTTAAGTTAACTTCCACTGGTAAAGTTGCCAGACTTGACTACGTAGTTATCACTTCTCTATATAATTTCCTTCTGTGATAACATTAATAAAATAAAATCTTTATACACCATTGACATGTACCTTTTCAAATACAAATACAAATAAAATAAACAGGAAACAATATGCTCTATGGCATTTAGTATTAGAGTTTATTTTTGCACTTAAAAAAGATGATAATTAAGGGTATGTTCCGAAATACAACACAGTACACTGTCGAATGCGAATGACGTCATTAATTGACTTCGTATTCCACCATATTCGATACAACGAATTACCAATATGGCGTCGATTTATGACGTCATTCGCATTCGACAGTGTACTGTGTTGTATTTCGGAACATACCCTAAACGTGCTGTACTGCATGCACCTTCCCTGTAACACCTGTTAACCAAAAACCTTTAAAACCCCAAATTTTAAAAGATACATTAAATTTAAACTTACCATAGTTGGCACTTTCTTCATCTTTTGTTTCACCGAAGGCTCATTTTCGTTCTCCTCCGATACACATCCTGAAATTATAAATACTACATTGATAAACATAACTTGTATTTTCAGCTGTGAAGCAAAAAGCTTACTTCTTTCCCATCCATTTTTCGTTTCCTAAATGTTTAGCCCTTTAATAAAGGCAGTGTATAACATCCCGCTACATTTATTTGGGTCTGCCACAGTTCTGTTTAGTTGTCCAATTGGTGTACAATATCTGTCAAGTTTGGTTTCGGAATTTCAGATAGATTTTTCACTACCAGACGAGGTTGACATGAGGAAAAAATTTTCATATATACCCTTACTATACTAATGATTACCAATTATTATAATTGTAAGTCCAATTTTATTAAAATCACGCAAAACTGTTTTAACCATATCTACATAGTTTAAAACAAAGTCACTGCCCGCCGTAGAGATCTTTCGCTTAGATCTACAAACAGACACTTAGATAAACTACGCAACAGATTTTAATGCGGCAACAGACAGAATCATTCAAGATAAAGGCCATTAAAGGATTGCGAGTATATAAACTGAAGCAATATATAAGGACCTATAATGACACCTTGAGGTAATTGACTACAACAAAGTTTTTGACTACATTAGAAAGTAGTTGTAGCCAATTGATTTTATATTAAATTAACACGTTTCTATTAGAATTTCGTATCCATTAACAGTGGTAGCGCTTACACAGTAGGACATAGGAGTTAAGCCTAATTTTTATGGGATGTTAAAAAATAAAAAGCTTTCCATGTTGTCTTCTGGATGTCGTAAAAGTTGACTATATAAAACAGCACAAATATGGAGGCCAATGGAGGCCATGAGGCCTCCATTGGTCGATGGGACCGAAGACGACCGACCGACCAAAGTCGAAAAACGTCTTATGTTAAAGTTAGTATGAATTACTTTGCTCATATACGCTCAATGAAATAAAATGATGTTTTTTATCTAATTTGAAGAGCACTCCCCGCCTTCCTTCAACTGCGTGCACTATCCCCGTCACCGCTTATCCCAGCACAACTACTCCCAACACAACCGACGATAATACGACACGTGTTTCGCTTCTACACGAGGCATCCTCTGGTGCTGAGATTAGTGGTGACGGGGATAGTGCACGCAATTGAGGGAGGGCGGGAAGGTGCTCTTCAAACTATATAAGACACATCATTTTATTTTATTTAGCGGATATGAGCAAAGTAATTTTTACCAACTTTAATATAATAGATTTCCGCAAAGTAACGCCTGATTGTATTAATTTAAACGTCTAATGAGTGAGATATTTGGTACTATGATCACAATCCGCCGACGCACGGAGAAGAAAGTTTTGTCCAGCAATAGGTTAATGACGGGCTAGTAAAAAAGAAGAAACTAAAGATTTCGTCATCATTATCATCATCATCATCATCATAGCCCCATAGCCTATTGTTGAAATGGGCCTCCCCCAAGGAATGCCATAAAGCACGGTCCTGAGCCACCTGCACCCATGGACTCCCTGCATGTCTTACCAGGTCGTCGCTCCATCTAGTAGGGGCGGCCTAAGCTAAAAATTAAAGTGAAACTTATCATACAACACGTGATATGGGAAATGTAAACATAAAACTGAGACAATAGAAATAACAGGACCACACTTCCTACACAAAAATCATAATCAAAATTCGCAATTAAAACAAATAAACCATTCGTTGACCCGCTGATAGCTGTTGAACGTTTTCATTTGTAAACAAGGTGGACTTTTTAATGATAAAATAAAAATGTTTGAACTGATAAGCCTATTTTGTTTTGGTAAACTTAATCTTAACACGACAAAGCAATAGTCGTGTTGTGATCTAAATATAGCCCCAAGCTATCGTCGAGATAAAGAATGAAATGAAGTTGCTATCTAATATTGGCTGTGTAGCGTCACCTCATCATAAACTGATGCTAAAACAGTAGTTAATATCTAATATATTGGCAACATTTTGAGATGATTGACAGTAGGCTTTATAAAACAATAGTGACAAACCAACTTATAATCCAACTGATGGTAACTGGTTACTGCAGTCTAAGAACACCTGCAGCTAACTTCATTAAAAAGAGACCGCAGATACGCTGTCCCTACTAAGGTGGCTACTGACTAAGGTCGTATTTTTCACAGTATCTAATTATACTATCCCTCTATGTTCTTCAGACCGGAACCCAGCAATACAAGTCCAGCTAGTTAGCGGCATAAAAGCAATAACATAGCTCACCGCCGCCGAGTTGCTTGTTTGTCGGGTGGTGAATCTACAGATTGTACTTAGGATAGTGTGCCTATGAGCTTCATAAGCTCACACCGCCATCTCCATTCGCCTGTCGGAGTACCAGACGTACTGCAGGTTACCATCCACACTTTGTTGAGAGTCCGAATATTCGCACTAAGCGCTATAAACCATTATTCAAAATGCACAAGCCACGAAGTGAAATGCCCTGCCGGCGTTTGTTTTTAGGGTTCCGTAGTCAACTAGGAACCCTTATAGTTCCGCCATGTCTGTCTGTCCGTCTGTCCGTCCTCGCTTAATCTCTGTGACCGTTAACACTAGAAAGCTGAAATTTGGTACCAATATGTGTATCAATCACGCCGACAAAGTGGTAAAATAAAAATTGGAAAAAAATGTTTTATTAGGGTATCCCCCCTATATGTAAAGTGGGAAGTGATATTTTTTTAATTTCAACCCTAACGTGTGATATATTGTTGGAAAGGTATTTAAAAATGAATAGGGGTTTACTAAGATCATTTTTTGATAATGTCAATAATTTCGGAAATAATCGCTCCAAAAGTAAAAAACAATGTGCCCCCCCCCCCCCTCTAACTTTTGAACCATAAGTTTAGAAAATATGAAAAAAATCTGAAAAGTAGAACTTTATAAGGACTTTCTAGGAAAATCATTTTGAACAACGGTTTTTGTACAAAAAATTTTTTTCTTTCAATGATGTCTAGGAAGGTGTATCTTACGTATTTATGAATGTTGAAAAGCAGCAAAAATAAAGCAAACAAAAATGGTTGTGAGTTGTGACGCCGGCCATTTATTGATAATGTCAATAATTTCGGAAATAATCGCTCCAAAAATAAAAAACACCCCACTCTAACTTTTGAACCATAAGTTTAGAAAATATGAAAAAAATCTGAAAAGTAGAACTTTATAAGGACTTTCTAGGAAAATCATTTTGAACTTGGATGGAAACAACAGTACCCACTACCGGGAGCAGTTGCAGGAGCGCGGAGCGCTGCTGGAGCGCGAACATAATGGATACCCAACTTTAAACTCATAAGTGGGAACACTTATTGTGACGGACGGAAAACTACGGAACCCTAAACTGAGCGTGGCCCGACACGCTCTTGGCCGGTTTTATTCTGAGTACCTGTAACTTGGACCTCTTCAAAGTGCGTGTTTACTGGGCAAACTCGCTCCATCGTAGACCTCATCTTTGTCCCCGGGCCAGATAGAGGTCAAGAGTGAGCACATTTTAATATGAAAATATCAGCTGTCATCAAGTGTGAAATATGCTGTGAAAAAATCCACGAACACTAAGATTTTCTCCTGTATCGTGGCGGTAGTTTACAAACATAAATTGCACAAGGACAAACCAAATTCAAGGACAAACCAAAACCAAATTCAGACCCGGAACAATTATTTATAGACCGTACATTTATTTGTTCCGTTCATGATTCGAACCCGCGGCCCACAGCGCCATGTTAAGCCACTGCGCCACGGAGCCGTCTAAATACAATTAAGTCATCTATTAGGAAAACACGTAATTACTTTTCCAACAACCTATTTTTTAATATAGCATTGTTTAACCATCTATTAGTATAACACAAGTTTTTACCTTCAGTTGGCAGGGTTAACCAAAACTGCGACTTCAGGGTGTGCCAGAGCCCCGGAGGCAATCTGATCTTCGTGTCTTTGCTAACGGTGGAGGCCAGGATCTTGGCGGCGTCTACCAGAAGCGAAGCGCGCCAGGATGCTGCGTAGATCAGCCGCATGGTTGACTGGGCGGCGGTAGAACATATCATGGGGAACAGCACGTTGTGGCGTCGAAGATTATATATGCAAATACCTGGGAAGGAGATAAAGTTTTTGGTGTGATATCATCCGACAGTCTACTAGCTTTTCCATACAAGATATAACAAACATGTAAACTCTAAGATGTCTTAAATTCATCGTTCGCTCTTATTTTGCAAGTGACGTTAAATAATTAAGAGATTTAAGCGTTACTTTGCTCAAATACATTACATTAAATATGTTAAAAATTAATAAGTTAGGATCCGCGTAATATAATCAAAATGAAGTGTTTGCCTACTGCACATGATGAAGCTTCGTGAAGAGGCAAACCACTTGCCGAATTAATCGACGGTAGTTTGGCTTTTCTAGTGTAGTCGTGTTTGGAGTCATAGATAATATATGTCGGTACCTGCACGTGCTGCACGTGCAGCAGCGCCTCCGGGGCTGGTCGGAATTATTGTAAACAACACGTGCACCGCACACCTGCGGTAGCGCTCGTGTAGCTACTTGTCTCGATTGTATAAAACGGACGGAGCAGCCACCAGGTTTGCCGTTTTAGCGACAAATAATTATTTAGCGACTTCTAGCGACGTTTTGGACTTTTGAGATGGTGACTTTTTTAATAAAGTAATTCATTTTAAATAAATTATTTAACTTTATCGCATGTTCAATTTTGTAATCTACATATGTAATATAATTTAAAGCTGATAACACTGCATATGTAATATAATTTCACGGGAATTAGCCTTAGCCCAATGGTAGCACGAAAATGTACCTAGGGACATCTAGCGGATTTTAAGATAAAGCAAAATGCTGTTTCTGGCGGATTTGTTCTGTTAGTCTAGGGACTTTAAAATTTGTAGAACGGCAACCCTGGCCGCCACCGTTAAGGCAGTCTTGGCACGGTGCACTTGTTGTATTCCACTACTAGCTCATCATCGACTATTCGGATAATGAATTCGTGGAAACGAATTAAATATTATTCTCAGCTATTAAATTCGTCTCAGTACAATTTATAGTTGATTATCTCTCATCTGTGTATTTCATGATTTTCTGAAAAGGTAATAAGATTTTCCATAATAAACCCAGATTTTAATATCTTCCTACATGTACAATATAGGGCATAGATGAGCCATTCTAATTAGGTGACGAAACGAGGGAAGTTTCTTCGGCGCTGTCATGGATGGCTTTGGGATTATAAATTACTGATAAATTCACTAGAGGGCGCTATCAACTTGGTTCAGTATTATTTCGTACAATTTAATAAAATTAAAGGGAAACTGTTTTGAAATTAGAAACTAAAAAAAATTGCATTATATAATTTTTCATTTTGCCTCTATTAAATAACCATGGTTTGAATTGCAACATTTATTCTATTAGAGTTATTTTATATATAATAATAATATATCAGCAGTGACGCTATCTTTTGAATAAAATGTGTCAATTACAGGGGAAAATAGTGATTTTACTGACTGTGAGATGGCGCTAGTTGCAACGTAAAAGCAAGCTACTGAGGACTTTCATATCCCTGTTTAGAGTAGTGTTATGAGAAGTGGGGACGGGAATAGTGCACGCAATTAAAGGAGGACGGGAGGTGCTCTTCAAACCATGTAAGACAATAATAAATTAGTATTTTATGTTATTACGGGGATCTTAAGTAATTAGTTTTTCTCATCCCTATTTTAAGGCGACGTACAACTCCATTTAAGTAATAAGATTTTGTCATCTCCACTAAACCTTCATATCCACATCAATAATGGGGAGCAGTGCGTATGTTGTGAGGCGTCTGTCACTACGATCATCTCGCGTGTCAAGCGGGATAATTACGCAATTTTTTTTATAAATACCTACAAATTGGGTGAAAAACCTGTAAAACTAATTGCTTGAGACTGGTTCAAATGTCCTTGAAATATTTTATATTTCTTAAAAAATGTAATTTACACAAGTAAGATGATATAATAAACTAAGAACTTGATTCATATATGTATTAGGTCTTTACCTATGAAATTGCCGTTTTTTATGAAATAATTTAACGTAATTGTTTTCCATATTTTTTATTTCTATTAATCAAAGTAATCACCCATGTAATTGATGTATCTCTGCCAACGCAGTGGCAGTTTATTGATTCTTAAACAAATCAGGACGGGAGGCAACAAATTCTTCAAAGGAATTTGTACTATCTCTCGGATATTGAATTTTTTTCACGCCAAAAAGTTATCCAAATTCTGGAAAAAGTAGAGGTCTGTAGGCGCAAGGTCTGGTGAGTACGACGGATGACGGAAAGCTTCCAACCTCAGCTCTTGTAACATGGAGACCGTCTGTTGTACAATATGAAGTCGTGCGTGTCGTGTAGGAGCAGCGAGGACAAGCGGTTGACCAAAGCTGGCTGGAAACGTGCGAGCTTCTCCATCAATGTGTTCAGTTCTTCACAGTACACATTTGCAGTTATGCTCATCCCGTTTCGTAAGAAGCTGTGACACAACAGCGCTAGACCACCAATCAGCAACCATCACTTTTCTAAGGGTAAGTTTTCGTTAAGGGGATTGTTTGGGCTTAACCAGGGTCCAACCAATTTGCTGAGCGCTTGCGGTTGTTAAAATTTCTTCGTTTACATGCCTGTTGAGCAGTAAGGCACGACTCTACGTAATTCTTCGCACTGGCGATCATTGAATCCGTGGGGCACCCATTTGTCAAGCTTTTTTACATTGTCAGTCTGACGCAAATATACCATTATTATTTTGATACTAACGTAGAAAGCTGCTGCTAATTCCGCCGTAGATTGAGTATTATCAGCTACCACAATCGCCTTTAATTCGTCATTGTCGACCAAAGTTTTCGGAAGACCACGGGGTTCATTTTCAGGTCGAAAGTTCCAGAACGGAAGCGGGCAAATCAATAACAGGTGGTACGTTCTTTTGAAGTATTCGCTTCGTAAATGTCGTTGATGTTGCGTGCCGCTTGTGCCGCGTTGCTGTTGCTGCCACGACGGTACTCTTATTCCATAACTACTCGAATTTTAACGTATCCCTGATGATGAAAAAGATTCAAAGGCGATACATAACGCTAATTAATAAACAAATGACTAATTTTGAAAAAAGAATACCATATTTTTTAAATAAAAATTTGAAATTAGAATTCTAGTCAAACAAAAATGATTTGGAATGGCTAGAACTGCAGAACGGCAATTCCAATTTCACCTATTATGTTGATAAAGGTTTATAATTCGTGCACGACTCCTTTGTGTAATTTGCTGTTACAATCAATTTCTCTGGATCTGTATGATATAGAGGGTTTCTAAAAAAATATTGCTCGTTTCTCTATAGATGGCAATGCACATGCGATGTCTCTGATATTGTAATGTTCATGAACGGCGTCGTCCACTTACAGTCTTCTAAAGGAACAACTAAATCTCTCACATGATAAGGAGATACGTAAATGACCTGGCACAAATTATACCTTTTCATTGGACTTAATTGGACCAGACTGTATAAGATAATGATGAAATGAAAGAGTATTTATCTGCAAAAATTTAAGAGTAAAATAAACAATTGCAGATAAATATTAATTCGATAAAAATAACGGTCAATTAACTTTAATTAGGAAACTAATAACTCAACGAGCGTAAACGTGATAAGAATAATACTGATAACGATAGTAAAACAATTAAATCTTAACATTTAATTTATTTTAATGCTTTCGTTTTATAACAATTAACTATTCTATGCTCTGACATCTTTATTTTATAAAATCTGAAATGTGTACGATAGAAAAAGCGATCTTTATTATCTAACAATAAAGTAATTATTATTATTTTTATTTATAGGCTTAATGATGAAATATGGGATTCTAAGTATTCAAGGAGCATTGGACATGCAAAATTACAAGTGTATTATAGTCTAAGATCCTGCCGCAAAATCACTAGGTTCATTAGGTACGTCGCGAGTCAAACACACATTTTTACTTAAGACGGTTCCCCCAGCGAGAGACCTTGAGCGTTCGGTCCCATACAATCCACGCGCTCTCGCTACAATATATCACGGAAAAATACGCCCGAATATTTGGAATTATTTCAACTAAAAGAGATAAGCGAACTTAAGAAATTAAATAAAACGTGTAGAATATAGATTTTTAAATTATCTATCCATTAGTTTAATTCTCAAATGATTAGAGCTTTTCCTTTAGCAACAGATGCATGTAATCAATAATTTTAGTCATTTTTTAAAAGTAGATTTGAAATGTATTCATAACACATAAAAACAAATTAGAACGTGGAATGTGATGATAGGATATCAAACATTAAAAATGTGCTTTTAGATGTAGCTTATTTCTCATAACTAATGAGATAATAGTCTCTGAAAAACGCACTTTTGCCAGGTTTTGGTCAGGGTACCACCTTAAGACGACACATCGAAAAAGTGGCTCCAGGCTATCACCGTACCGATCCGAGTGAATACATAATTTCTATAAAAACTTGAAAAAACGCCGTCATAATGTCTAAAATTGCGTAGCGTCCGCGACAAATAAAAGCGCTTAGAAATTGTCAGAATCTTAAAATATTTGATGATGAGATTTATGAGCAAGTAAATTATGAATATTGATGTTAACATAACATAACATAAACACTCACGCCTGTCACCCAGAGGGGTAGGCAGAGACTACAGACTTCCATTTAGCACGATCCTGACATACCTTTCTCGCCTCTTCCACATTCATATACATACGCATACATGCTCGTCGGTTAAGGGTACTCTTAATTTGGCCCATTTTTAGTATATCGCCAATTTGGTCGACAAACTTCCGCCTAGGACGTCCCTTTCCGACTCTTCCATTCACTTCTGCAACATATATTTGCTTTGTCAGTCTTTCCGCATTCATTCTTTCTACATGACCAAACCACCGAAGCATTCCTTTCTTAATCCTGGTCACCGCATCATCTTGCAAACCACACTCTTCTTTTATCACACAGTTTCTCACCCTGTCACTCAGATTCAGCCCTAACATACTCCTTAGCGACCGCATTTCTACCGCATTTATTCTACTCTCGTGCTTCTTCTGCCACACCCAACTTTCACTACCATACGTTAAAGTAGGGACTAATACAGCACTGTGAATTGCCATACGTGCCTTTTTTGACACATTCTGACTTTTCACAATAGAGTGTAGAGCCCCATTTACTTTATTTCCTGCATTCACTCGTCGTTCAATGTCCTTATCATATCTCCCATCCCTGCTGAATACACATCCCAAATATACGAACTCATCCACTTGCTCAATTAACTCTCCTTCTATTCTTATTTCACATACCGTTTTGCTTTCATCTCTTTCAAAAACCATCACTTTCGTCTTACTTGCGTTCACTTTCATTCCCCTTTCTTTTAATGACCTGTTCATTAATGTAACCATCATTTGCAACTCGGCCGCCGACGACGCAAGTATGACTTGATCATCGGCGTACAAAAGGCATTTGATGGTTAACTCACCCATTCTTACCCCGCATTCTTCAACTTTCAAATTTTCCAAACAGCTGTCCATAAATAGGTTGAACAGCCACGGGGAAGCTACACAGCCCTGTCTGACACCTTTATGGATGCCAAACCAGCCCGAGTAGACCCCGTTGATTCTAACACAAGCAATCGAGTCCCTATACAGAGACTTTAATGCCTGTATCAAACCAGCGCTCAACCTAAATGCGTTCAGCGTTTGCCATAACACATCCCTGTCCACTCTGTCATAAGCCTTTTCCAAGTCCATGAACGCACAAAAAACTCTTTGGTTTTTCGCCAAAAACTTCTCCGCGATCATGCGCATGGAAAAGACTTGATCTGTACACCCCATTCCCTTTCTAAATCCCGCTTGCACATCCCAAATTTTTTCATCAGTTTCTTTCATAACTCTTTCAATTAGTACCTTAGCATACAGTTTTCCCACAATGCTAAGAAGGCTGATACCACGGTAGTTTTTACAGTCCTGCTGTGACCCTTTCCCCTTATATATTGGGACTATCACGGCTTTGCACCAGTCTCCCGGTACCCGCTTTAGTTCCCAACATAAATTAAACAAGGTGTACAGCAGGCCTGCCACCACGTCCTCTCCAGCCCTTAGCATTTCGAGTGAAACTCTATCATATCCGGCTGCCTTACCTACTTTCATGCTTTTCATTGCTTTCATTATTTCATCCATACTTATCTCCCTATCTCTTTCATCTTCTTTCGGAATTTCTATTTCATTTAGTTCACACTTCTCCTCACTCATGAATTCGCTTTCAAAATATTCCTTCCATCTCTTTAGACTCAACACTTCATCATTCAGGATACAGCCATTCTCGTCTCGTATCGCATTCAATCTAGGCTGTTTTGTATTTCCCCTGGTATTTCTTACGAGTTTCCAGAACATTTTAATATTTGCCTGGAAGTTATCCGATATTCTTCTATCATTCCTATCCGTTCTTTCTTGCTTTTTCCTTTCAACTAATTCTTTTACTCTCTTATTTAAACGTTTAAACTCTGCCTTTTTTCTTTCATTCTCATCATTCTTACCACCAGAGTTACCAGCTTTGGTCGCTAGTAAATCTAGCCATGCTCTCTTCTTTGCTTCAACTTCCATACGTACCTCGTCATCCCACCATAACGTATTGTCTTTCCTTTCATTCATTCTCTTACTAACACCACATACTTCGGTAGCTGCATCCACTAAACCTTTCTTAACATCATGCCACACATTCTCCAAGTCTAACTCATTCACACACAACTCATCCAAATTACTTATATTTTCTCTCAGTCTGCATTTGTACTTGTCTTTCACATCTTCATCTTGTAACCTCTCAATTCTTATACGCTGTAACGCAGTGGTAGACACAGATGTCCTATGCCGCCAACGTCTGAATAAACCCCTAATTCGGCATAAGACCAGGTAGTGGTCCGTCCCTACGTTGGACCCCCGGTAAACCCTTGTATCCACTACTGCGCTCCTCATTCTTTCATTCTTTCATATTGATGTTATGAATATATTTTAGTGATTCCCAAGCATATGGATTTAATTATGTTGTAATTTCAACTATAGCGATTTTTAGAGGTGTTTTCGCAAATAATTATGATCGAGTCAAAATTATACAACCGTGTTTTTGAACAATTAATTTCAAGATAAAGACATGAATTTGCTTATGTCAAAATTCCAGTTTCGTTAGTGGTGTCATAGTCCTATACTATTCGATGAAAGGAGGTGCATTTTTTCGCGGTGTCGCCTTAAGTCTATGCATAGGAGAATACACTGATAACACCGCAGCCAGTCAAAAGTGGCCGCAAGTAATTTTAATTAAATTAATGTTAATTAATATTCGAAAAAAAAACTCGTACACTTGTTTTTTTAAATAAAATATCATCCACATCATAACAATGCATCTAAAGAATTCTAAAATCCATAGGTGCTGTTGCAAACTCGGCCGCAACTATAGTTCATTTCAAATAGGATGGCAGGATTCCACTTGATACTTAGCAATTACAGCTGTAATGTTAATCTATTGTTGTGTGATTATTTTATTGCTTTAACACTTGAAGTTAAGCATCTGTTGATAATACTGAACCAGTATAGCTGGAATGACGAATTTTGGTACTTGAACATTAAAACAAATTAAATTGTAGATAAAAAACCTTTACTACTTTTAACTTAACTATTTTTAATACTTATAACAACTTGTTAATATTTTGTTTAATCAATCACTCTGAAGAACATTCATCGGTATCTGTGTCCTCACACGTATTTATTATAAATGGTTGTATCCGATCACATGACCTCCTCACATGTTCCTCTGTAAAATTATCAATTCTTTTAAAACTTATCTTGGTCCGTTTACGAGGAAGATGATTAGATCCTGCTGACACTATTCTACAAACAGTTCCTATAGGCACGTTTGTTAATTCCGATGACTCTTTAATCACTCCCTTATCACCCATATGTTTCAAAAGCTTATTGTAAACACTCAAAATTATGTCTTGAGCCTCTGAACTTAAATGTCTTTTTCTACGCTGAACACTATTTTCATCACTTGTAGATGCACTATTTGAGATTTCCCATGGTCGAAACATGTTTATTTGTACGTCTGTGTAATAACGAAGTTACAAGACGACTGAATTTTTGACAACAATGTCATCATGTATTTAACAAAAGCATCAAAACTTGTTTGCTGCTACAAAATACCACGTCAGGATAAGGTCTTCCCAGGTATCGGTTGTAAATACCACTTCTTTTGTTATCACCTAATGACCGCTTCAAGTACAATCCTGCCATGCTATTTGAAATGAACTATACCTCGCAGCCAGGTGTAAACAGGTAATATTTTGATCTATTTATACGTTCATGACTTACACGGATGTTTTTAAATCAATAGAAGCAATTTTTTTCTAATATGATGATATATTGCTGCCTGTGGAAATATTTGTTAAAAACGCGAGATATCCGAGATAAAGTGAGAGAGAGCTAGCGCGCAACAAAAATATGTGTTTGACTCACGACGTAATGATTTTGCAGCGGGATCTTAGACTATTAAGTCTCATAGTTTATTTATGTAAATACAAATTACCGGTGCGTCACTCTTTTCTTTTCCGAACTTGGCAGGTAGACTGCGATGCATGTGTCTAGAAGATATTATATAGGTGTCGTAATTTTGAGAAGTTTTCCCGTGCTTTGCCGACATGAAATAAGATTATCTCGCCTACGCACGATGCGAATATTGATATGGCATCAATTATTTATCTCCCCGCCCTTTAATCGTCCCCCATTTTATTCATGGCCTGTCTCCGGGCCCGTAGCGTAACCTCGTTATCGGTATAAATAGTTATTTTGACCTTATATCTAACTAGCTTGTAATACAAATGAAGCATTATCTATGTCAACATTAGTTGCTATTCTGATGATCTTGTTTAATTATTTGGATTGTAGGAAAAATACGGTAGGTACGTGAAACTTTATATGCTACAAAAATTGTCAAGTTGAATGTCTATTATCATTGGATATATTGTCAAAATTCTTATTTCTTTTTTCATCAAAAAAGTGTTTTATATCCCAAAAGAAGTGTTATGTTTTATCTGTGTATTAATGCTTATCTTTTCCTTTGTTATTATCTACCGTACCCTAAAGATCTTGACTGATTATTGTAGAATTTTAATTATTATTTCAATTTCATTAATCTTTATTCTATTTTATTTCATGGCATGATTCTCATAAGAACACACAATTAAATTTTTATGTCTTTAAGACAAAACATAGCGTTCTAAAAATTGTAACCCTCGTTAATGTTTAAAGTTTAAATGTTTGACAAATAAACTATTCTGATTCTGATGTATCACTCGCAAATCGTATTAAGCTAGCTTAAAGTAAATACTGATGAACGTATAATTTTATTATATAGTCTAATACTTTAATTTTAATAATTATTTATGTACTTGTTTTAATTTTTTTCCAATAAAGGAAAATAAACAAAAATATGTTCAAAGAACCCAAGCTACGGTCTATCTCAACTATAGGCCTATTACCAAAATTCCTTATTTTTAATTTAAGAAGAAATTCTGTGTAAATAACAATCCTTGATCTTTGTCTCTGAGTTTGAAAGAAGGGGTCAAGTTAAACGCCCAAATTGACTGCTTTTCTAATTATATTAGTACGGGGGAAGTTTCTTCGTATTTTATACACAATATCAAGATATACCTATATTTTTTTGTTCAAAGTTTAATTATATTTAATAATTATAATATATATGTCCCATTTTGTTCGTTAACTTGTTGCCATCTTGTAGGTAGTGACATAATCCCGTTGCTGTAGAAATCTTGGAATTTTTGATCAAACAAATGCGACAAGTATTTTTGAGTCTTGTCTTGGTGTTAACCTAACACTACCTAAAGAATTCTGAAGAGACCGAAACAGATGAAAATCTGAGGGTGCAAGGTCAGGACTATATGGTGGATGCATTAACACTTCCCAACTAAGCTCTTTCAATTCTTGCTGAGTGGCCAAAGATGTGTGTGGTCTGGCGTTATCACGATGAAAGACTTTCTGTTGGTCAATTCCGGCCGTTTCTCCTCAATTTCTTGCTGAGTCTCATTAGTTGTTGGCAGTAGAGATCCGAATCGATGGTTTTGCCCGACGGTAAAAGTTCATAAACGATGCCCTTCCAATCTCATCACAGCATCACCTTATTGCGTGTTAATCCCGGTTTTGCTAGTCACGTTCTTGTCGTAAGTGATCCACTTTTCATCACTAGTGATCAATCTTTTCAAATATGGTTCGGTTTCATTACGTTTCAACAGAGAATCGCAAATGAATACACGATTTATTAAGTTTATCCGTATGAGGGCGACCAGAGCGAGCTGCATCTTTGACATCAAAATTCCCGGACTGGAAACGCTTGAATCAACTTTGTACTACTCTTACTGATACTGCATCAGGTCCATAAGCGTCACAAATTTTTTTCGCGCCTCATCACATTTTTCCTTTTTTGTAATAAAACTTCGGAATATATCGAATTTCTTCGTTAGATTCACTCATTTTAGCGGACAGAAAAACAATTGAAAAATGGCGGGAAAGTTTTTTTCACTTTTTCTTTTTCTTAATGTCCTGTATGTATTGTTATTAAAACCAGCCAGATACAAATAGTACAACCAAAGAGATTTTTCTTCAATTTTATACAATCAAAATACGAAAAAACTCTTTACCCAACCTAATAAAATATCACGTAAATGTTGAGGCTTGGCAAAAGAGAGAGAGAGAGAGAGAGAGAGAGAGAGAGAGAGAGAGAGAGAGATAGCGAGACCCAGATACTACATAATGGGTTCGCCTACTCGGCACTATATTATGAGCTGCAAATAATTTTTCCTGATCTGGATATTTGTCGATGTACAATTCATTGGTATATATCACACTGTAGGGGTAACATTTTTATATTTAAAAAAATTGTATATGAGCTGTGGCCGTGACTGGCCTGGAGTCCGTGATTTACCTTGCGGCTCTCTGTTGAGGTAGAACTCGAGCGTCCCCTGCCACATGTCGAGCCGCACGCCGATGATAGTGCCGCGACAGAAGCCGGGCGAGCCCCGCATCTCCATCGCGTTGTGCTTCACCGGACCCATGTACGACAGCCCGTAAGACTCCGCATCCTGGCCCAGCAGTGAGGTGAACTTGTATTGGGACTCCGGCATATTCACTTTGCTGGTACCGATGCCCACCATCTGGAAGAGGATCGAGTTGTAGTGGTTACAATATTATACGGTGGTTTACCGTGTAATGGCGGTATAAGAATAAACATCCCATAGTAGAAGAGGCCCTATATAGACCGCGACCCGAGTCAGTATTGAATTGGCAATACAAGCGAATACTTCGAAGCGATAAAACTGCGAACTAAAGTCATCAGTAGTACAATTGTGTTTTATCATTAGTTTGTTTTAAGTTGTAATTGGTGTTTTGTAACTATAGCGTCGGATTTGGTAATTCAATCGGCAGTTTTTACTATCACGAACCCCAAGCTTGTAACACTAATAATGACTAAAAATAAAAAAACTGAAGTTGCCAACCTGCTTGCCAAGCGTGGCAGCTATGGGGGAGGGGAGGATACTATGAGGTAATAATCTTTGGGAAGGCCTATGTTTAGCAGTGGAATTTTAATAGGCTGTAACGGTAACGGTTTAACTGGTCACGAGGCATTCTATTTTAGTCCTCTGGTGTGACAACGCATCTGCATTTTGATTCTTAATCGAGGATAAGTGTAGATGTCTATGGGTCACAGCATCCACTTACCTACATTCCTGAGGACTAAGATGGATGGAAACTGATTCTGTGAGATCCATTTCGTTTATAAAAGATCGATAACGTCGCTTTCTTTATTTACTTAGGTATTGTTTATTTTACCACGTCTTCGACGGTGAAAGAGAACATCGTAATGACACCTGCATGTCATGTTTTATAGCCCATATTTGTCCCACTGCTGGACGTTAGCAGCTCTTATCTGAAGGTTAGCAATTAGTCCGCTCCGTTTCTCCGACGCGTGTTGACGAACTTCACGTGTTCTTGAAAAAAAAAATGTATTCTACAGACTACTTTTATTCCTCATATGCTTTAATTCTTGGACATCAACAAATGAATTAGATCATAACAAATTATATATATATATATATATATATATATATATATATATATATATATATATATATACACATTGTTGCTAATAATACGATAGGGTCAGCGCTCACCCAGAGCAGAGCATTTTCGGAGAACACTAAAATATTAATTTTATGATTATTGACAGACAGTGCAATATTATATACACATCTAAACGTGATGCTCGACCATGCTCGAGCTTGCAGGATGCATGTTAGAGCATGCGCGAGCGCGCTCGCACCGCCACCGCCCGCGCTCAGTATTGCCGCAGCGAAAAAACTGTTTGGACGTGTGTTTAGTTTATATAAGCGCGTCACATAAGTCGGAATCATGGACGAAGAAAAGTTTATAAGTTTGGTACAGCATTTTGAGTGTCTGTACAATATATCAAGTCCAACATACAGCGATCGTATGTTAAAAGCCAATGTTTGGGAAAGAATCTCCACGTTTCTTTTACCCATACTGTTCTTCTAATTTTCTGACGTCTGATTATATTAATATGTTCTTCATGTACACCAATTACCAAGTCTCAATCGATCATATTGAACACGTCTATCAACGTCGGATTTCGGCATCAAATTGGTCATGCACTTCCCCCTAGCAACCCAGAGCACTTTCAATGGATCTTGCTCACGGAAGCGCGCGGATGCCGCCTGCATGGTCGATTAGTCAAAATTTTGCTCGAGCATGCGCGAGCATTTTGCAGTTCGGTCTGCGCTGACCCATAGTCGTAGGATTCAAAAATAATTATTCATACGATAATCGTGTAAGTAAGTAATTAATAATCGTCCGATTAACGTATGAATACACACTTCCTTAAGTTTGTTATATAATAAGCCACGAAAGTATAGTACAAGATAAAATACTAACCTGAAAACCGCAAACCCGACAATACAATACTTATAAAGTTTTATACGTGGTAGAACCATGCTGTAGCTATATTATAGTTGTAGCACGAATGGGAAAGACCACGCTCTCAAAGAAAACCAGCGTAAAATAGCAGCTTAATGCTGCTGTATGTTTAGTATGGTGAGTGTAGAGAATCAGGGACCCCTTTTTACTGGACACGAGATATTCCATCTCAAGGGTGACAACGCATTTGCATTTTAATTCTTAATTGATGATGTATGTAGTAGTCTATGGGACACATTAGCTACTTACCATCATGTGGAATGTGTGCTCTTTGGCACCCTTATTCTATAAAATATAATCAATAGTTGCCAATTACGCAAAACATATTTTAGTACGATAAGTGGAGACATATTGACCTTGCAACGTATATAGAAAATCTCGCCCAATAACCGATACCGTCCGTCTTGGCGGACTTCAACTGCGGTGATAGCATTTAGTATGTAATTCGGAGCCGTGGTATCTCAAATGGTTAGCGCTCGCTGTAAATTTCGCAGTACGCGAGCAAACCGGATTTTGATCCCCGCCGGCACCAATGAAATTGTTAATTGCAATTTTAAGTGCTGATTTACCACGTGCTCGGCGGTGAAGGAAAACATCGTGAGGAAACCTGCATGTCTGAGGAATAAAAAAAAATATTTCGAAGACATGTGAAGTTCGTCAACACGCATTAGGGCAGCGCGGCGGATACTTCCTTGCCCTAAACCCTCTCAGAAATGAGGGGAGGTCTGAGCTCAGCAGTGGGATGTATATAGGCTGTAACTTTACTTGAAAATGAATCGTAGTTTTGGGGGCGTTGCTTATCCCTTTGTCGGTGAAGCTCACGGACGACTGCGGGAGTGTCAAAATGAAAGTGATGCAATGACTTCACAGTACGCAAATTGTGAGATAGCTATACTATACCGACCACGCGCTCGGGAAAAAACTAAGTAACCGCCAAGCAAAATTTTTTTTAACAAAACCTTGTTATGGATTAAAACAATGGTTTATTTAAACTCATATCTAATGACTATTTACTATGCCTTAAAAATAACAGTGGTAGAGCCACGCGGCAGCTTTGCTGTTGCACGTATGGGCCGGCTCAAACCGGGGCCGGGGTGGTACCACGACCTCACAGAATACCGGCGTAAAGTGGAAGCTCTGCTTCCGCGTTTCGTCTGGTGAGTGGAGGTGGCCGGAGGCCCAAATCCCCCCCCCCATCAACATGGTAGCGGAATTAAATAATGATAGACTACCCCAGGAGGGTACCAGCACCCCTGGAGAATCCCTCGCTGAGCATCCACGACCATGTTTCTCCACTTCTGAGCGTGGGTGCTCAGGCTGCCCCGCGTATTCTGGGGGGGGGGGGGGGGGCAAAATTCCGCTCAAGACTACAACTGCTCGGGGCAAACGGAGCAACAAGACCAAGGCGACCCCTGCCACGCTGTTCGTGAATTTCTGCAATATCAGGGGACTTCACTCCAACCTAAACGCCGTCCACTACCATCTCGAGACGGCGAGGCCGGCTCTGCTCTTTCTGGCCGAGACGCAGGTGTCCTCTCCGGCTGATGTCTCGTATCTCTCCTACCCGGGGTACACAAACTGGAACACTCCTTTGTGCCTCGGGCTGGAGTTTGCGTTTACGTCAGAGAGGACATCTGTTCTCGACGCCTCGGCAGACTTGAAGGTTCGGACCTGTCCATCCTTTGACTACGCGTAGACAGCGACGACCATCCTCGCGTCTACGGGTGCCTCTATAGGTCCCATAGCGGTAATGCCGAAACAGACCGACTCTTCGACCACGTCCAAATGGCTGCAGATTCGTTGCTACAGCAGATCCCCTCCGCAGAGATCGTGATCCTCGGCGACTTTAACGCCCATCATGCCGAATGGCTTGGTTCACGTTTAAACGATCATGCGGGGACATCTGTTCATGATTTTGCCTTGGCATATGGTTTGACACAACTGGTTACTTCGCCTACGCGGATTCCAGATGTGGAGGATCATGCACCTTCCCTGTTGGACCTTCTGCTGACCTCTCACCCGGACGGATATCAGATTTCCGTCGACGCCCCTTTAGGCTCCTCGGACCATTATCTGGTCCGGAGTGTTGTGCCACTCACGCTGAAATCGCAGTTGCATTCTGCAGGCTGCCGCCGTGTTTGGCACTATAGGTCAGCCGATTGGGATGGGATGCGGTCTTTCTTTGCATCCTACCCTTGGGGGCGGGTTTGCTTCTCGCCGGATGATCCCAACGTTGTTGCGGATTCTGTTACTGATGTAATACTTCAGGGTATGGAACTTTTTATTCCTTTGTCTGTGGTGCCCATTGGAGGCAAATCTCAGCCATGGTTTGGTCGCTCCTGTAAAATAGCATCATGCTATAAGCAGGAGTGCTACCGAGCCTGGGCTGATGCATCAGCGTCCCGGGATGTAAACACCAGCGCTCTAAAAAAGAAGTATAATTCCGCCTCTAGGTCCTTCAAAAGAGTCATTGCCAAGGCAAAGTCAGAGCACATAGGCAGAATTGGCGAGAAACTAGTTCGCCTCCCTTCTGGAACCCGTGCATTCTGGTCTCTCGCCAAGGCTGTCCAGGGGAATTTCTGTCAGCCATCTCTTCCATCTCTGCACAGGGAGGACGACTCACTGGCCCATACCGCAAAGGAGAAAGCCGATCCTCTAGGCTCTCTTTGCATCTAACTCGACTCTCGATGACGGGGGGAGTACGCCGCCGACCATCCCGCGGTGTGAGTGCTCCATGCCGGAAGTGCACTTCGCACAGCGCTCGGTTCGCAAAGCACTCCTCTCCCTGGACATCCACAAGTCGAGTGGGCCTGACGGAATCCCCCCAATTGTGGTTTAATGAGTTTCGGGTTATGCAGTTTCCACTGTACCTTGTTGGTATAGTGAACAAGAGAAATGTACAGGCTCTTGCATCGTTTAACACGCGCGTAGGGGCATTACCATTAGGTAGACTTGTTGCTCATTTCATTAAAATCAGTACCTTCAAATAAGAATCGAAATGTAGATGCATTGGTACCAGGGGACTATGATAAAGACATGAGATCTTGTCTTCTTGAATGTTGCAAGCCAGTCCTAGCATAAGTATTTATTTTAAGTTTAGTTTAAGTGGTTAATAGGGTAATTATTATTGTTAACAGCACTGCCAGTACTATTATAGGAGTCATAAAAAGCCTAACAGATCAGGCAACTTTCCTGATCTGGTAGTATTCTCTCCTTAGAAGTTGAATGTGTGAAACCCTTGACTACTGTGATTTCAACCACCTATATAGTGTTGTGTACTCATAATCCACTTTCTTAAAATAATGAGCTGTAGAAAATCATTCATCTAATATGCCATCAGTCTAGAGGCTATGAGCCATACAAATTACTGTACAGTAACTGATTTAAATATTTCAGTTTATGACTGCACAACATATAACATATTGCTTAAACCACTACTGTCCAAATATACTTTACCAATCGCTATTGTTTTAGTTTTAGCAAAGGTTATTTGGCATTATGCACAATATTATAACTTGAGAAGTAGAAGCAAAAAGCTTAACTTCAATATAATTCTCTTTTTTTAAATTTAAATTAAAAAAAAATAATTTCTCTTTTTTTCTTCTTCATCATCAGCATATATGGGCATTTTCCATTGCAGAAGCTTTGATCATTATTTGCCAGGTGGATTATTATTTAACAACCTTAGTACCAGTGTTTTTTCATGAATAAGGGCGACAAATGAGCACACTGTGTTACCTGATGGTAAGTGGATATAGTAGCCCATAGACATCTACATTTATCCTTGATTACAATTCAAAATGTTTGTGTTGTCTCATCTTTGAGGACTAAGATGGAATGCCCCATATCCAGTAAAATGCTGGTTTTCTGCACTCAACATACAAAACACAGCAGCATTGAGCTGCTATTTTGTGCTGGTATTCCGTGGAAGTGTACTCTTTCCTCAGTCCAGCTAACTCATTTGTTACAACCATAATATACGCAGCCTGGCTCTTAACATGTTGAAATCTTACACCTTTAATGGCTATCTCCATCTCCGGTGTACATTATTGTGTGGCATAAACAAGATCCATCCATCGACCATCTTCAGAAGATATAAGAACTTTCCAGCAGTATCCTCAATCACCTCTTAAGACACCCACAGGACAATATGGTGTGGATTTACTTACAACACCACCACCACATCGTGGCAATGGCAGACTATTACTATATGCAAAAATTAAAGCAAAAATACTTACAATGTCAGTTCCATAGGTTTCTGATAGCATTTTCACTTCCCAGTAGTAGTGGTTATTGGGCAGCATGGGAGTGTCACCTCGTACTGCTGCTGTGCCAGAGCTATAGAATGGGTGAAATGTCACCTGCTTCCTGTCTTCGCTCATCACCACTTGGCTCAATGTGTTGGCTGCTGGCAACTCCCATCCCCATTCGTTTACTATGAGAACAACAGTAAGTTTGCCTTTCAATATTGTTTTGGTATTGGTTTACTTAGTAAATCAAACTTCCAAGGTGCATGTTAACCCCCTAATTAATCATACACATTGTATGCTACACCTAGGTCTCCAAACTTTGAGATTATAAGTGTAGTATTACCCTGTATTACTATTGTATAATTTACTAGTTAGATCTATTCTGGAATATGCCTGTATCAAACAATCCTCAACACAAAAGCCATTTGAGAACATTAGAGTCAAGTAACAAAAATTTCATAAGCATTGCTACTGTTGCTAAACAAGAAACCAACTATTTTTATATAAACTAGTTAGTAACCTAGATTGATTTGCCTTTTCTGCTACAAATTATTTCAATTTAATGTCCTCACTAGAGTTCTCGGAGCAAACACACACAAAATATGTAGGTAATACCTTTATATATCACATTGTGAACAGCATTTTCAGTGATTCATTTCAGTATGAAATACAAGTACTTAAGTATTAAATTAGAAGATCAATTAACTAATATTAATCTATAATTTTCAATATGTTAAATTTTTAATCTTTAATACATATATTATTTACATATACGTAATATTTTGTACTTGTAAATGCTCGTATAAGGGAGCGTTGATAAATAGAGCGGGTTTGCTGGCGGGATGTTAACTGGAGAGCATACAGTAGCAGTTAGATGAGCAATAAATAACACTTCTTGAGAAATTTCTTCTTGTTTTATTTCTTGATTCCTTATTATTACATTGCCGGATTTGGAATAATTTACCACGAAAAACGCCCCTTTTTTATAAGCGGCTGTAACCAATCATATTTAAGAAAAAATCGCATACGGCATTAGTGAATCTATTGACCAATCAGAGCGCCGAGTAACCTTTTCTAAGAGAGATTCACAATTTCCTTAATAAACGTGGTAAAACATTCCTTACAATATTTATATTTATTCCTAACGATAGATACAACTTATTTCTATTATTCTAAACATAAATCATTCAATAAACCTTTATTTTACATTTATAAAAAATAAAAATAGTTTCGCGGTCGCCTCACGGTTTAGCTCCGTAGTAGGACTATATTTTTTGCTGAACATACAAGTGGCGCCGCCAAGAGGTAGGAATGTACAACACTTTTTCAGGAATTATGCTTAAGAATCTATACAATATTTTTTCATGAAATTTAAATCTTTCTCATAATGAAATAACATTATACAGCGATTAGTTGACATATTAATGTTTCTTTTGAAGTACTTTAAAGGAAAAAGAATTATATTAATCACTTATATGTTAAATAGCTCTTAAAGTTATG
Source organism: Parnassius smintheus behrii (assembly GCA_036936625.1). Taxonomy (NCBI): domain Eukaryota; kingdom Metazoa; phylum Arthropoda; class Insecta; order Lepidoptera; family Papilionidae; genus Parnassius; species Parnassius smintheus. The sequence continues at coordinate 49,549,278 of JAUPFT010000010.1, forward strand.
ATAAAAGAAATCTTACTAGAAAATAAGCTTATACTTGCGTCTAATGTTCTAATCAGACCTAAATAATATTAAATAGATTCATATAAGTCACTTTAAGATAAAAATAGAAGTGTTTAATTTACTTTCCTGTTTTTTCAGCACTAATCAGTCTTTACACTTAGCTTTATTTTATAAATAGGAAACAGTTAAGATTAATACCATCACCTAATTTTAAATCACTGATAAGAAATAATTATGATTAAATGCTAACACTTAGTTTTTAATTCACTGATAATAAATAATTAATATTAAATGTTCGAATTCACTTTGTCGTCGCTAACAGTACTGTTAAATAAAATAAATAGATGTAGTATAATAGTATGAAAAGATTGATCTTAAAATTTACAAATGTTTTCAGCAGATTAATCTTAGCCTCATTCAAACTAAGAGTGTGTAAAATATTAATGACTTGACTGAATAGTATAAATGATGTTTATATAATAAGTTGTTAAATGTTAAATTAAAATTATTATAGACTGTATATTTACCTATTTCCTGTATTGAAGGAAATATTAACCCAATAAATTGAAATTTTTAGGGTTCTCAACACTTCACCTTCCCCTAAACGCAAACATCCGATCCAAACATTCAGATTTGTATTTATTTATCAGGCATAACAGTTGAGTTTTCGTAATATCATGCTTCAAAGCAGTCGTATTTATATTTAAATAATAGAAAGTAAAATTTTTGGTGAAAAAACATAATTAGTGATCTTACTGAATGCTTACGATTAAAATTATAACAAAGGCTGTAGTTATTTGAGATATTCAACTCTGGGGTACCATAACTTCTACGGAAAATGAATAAGATTCTTATAGATCTTACCATCAACTTCTTCACCACAGGAACAATAACTTAATTCCTGCCACTCTACGGGTGCTTTCTTATACCAACATAGGCAATAGGGTTTTGCTACAGTGTCGCGTTCAAATTGTTCTCTGTCTGTTGCGACCATCATCGTGTCCATATTCACAATAGTCAACTAATAGAATTATAGAACTTGCACAATTAATCACTTACTCCAAATTATTTCACAGAAATAATAAAGTAACACATTAAATAATAACAACAAATAATGTGAGCTTCTATCACTTTTTTTTTTCACAACAGTAAAACTCAAAATTCACCTACCGTTATTCGCATTCACATTTCACAATACAATAGTCATAGACTACTGCGTATATAAGAACAATAGTGCAATGCATATGCAATACATACAACATGCCACTGTACAGTGTACACGAGTTTCAAGAGTACCTACCTATTGTACGATATATTACTTTCCTCTATGGTACCTATTCTCTGTCTACGGTACCTAAATAATCAAAATCAAAAGTCATTGTCAAACCATAGTCGTCCAAAAAGTAGAGCATGAAGGTCTTTGAGCATAGAATCTATACTCAAAGATGAAGGTTAGAGAACAGGAGAACGATCACTATGTTATACGTACATAGCCCGCCTGTCTTTGAAAAATGTAGAATACATAGAGGCGCTGACGTCGGTGAGTAGTGAATGCGAAGTTAGCTGTTTATGAGTATAAGTAGGTGAAGTTAGTTGAATATTGAACAAATTTTCATTTCATTTTTTCGTAGAAAATTTTCATGCTCCGTAATTTTGTAATTTTAGACAAAAAGAAACATTAAAAATGGAGAAATATTTTATTGTGCATGGATGTGCAGGTGGTAGCGTATCTGATCGGAAAAATAGACTGAAAATTACTTTTATTGACTGCACTTAGTGATAGCAGCGCCACACTGATGGTGTCCATATTTCTAGGACCGTAGACAGAGAAACCTATAGACAAATTGACGCCTTCGTTCGTATTCGCACACGAAAAAGATAGAGTTATGCATACGTCTTGCATAAAAATGAGACAGAGCGGTGTGATTGTTTGTCCCTTTCTCCGTGCCGGTATTTTTGTTTAGCAAAGTACACTTTGGTTTAAGTTCGAAAAAAGTGTTTTGTGAGCTTAAGATTGGTGAATCTTGTTCAGTTCAGTTCGTAGAACAATTAAAATTTTTATCTTATTATGTTTAAAAGTCATAAAGATTATTGTACCTATAACCTAAAACTAGGTTATCGCCCTTTCTCGCTCGAGACCACGCTAATCATTAGTCTATAGGTTTCTCTGTCTACGTCTGGGACACTATTTTCTACGGCGATCGTTCTCCTGTTCTCTAACCTTCATGGAGTAGAGTAATGCGTTAATATAACTAAGTAGGGATGTAAAAAAATAGTCGATTTTCATCGTTCATCGCTTTCATCTACATCTAATCGATTTTGTAAAATCGATTTTTTGGTAATAACAATCAATTTTTAATAAATTGATTAGCAAGTTCACTCGCATGAAAAGGTCAATAGAACTGATTATTAGCCGTGATTATTTTTAGCTTTTTTGTTAAAACTTAAAGTTAAAAAAATGTTTTGTATTTTAGTTTTGAGATAAAAAGGTTGTCGTTTGATTATTTATACTTATAGGTTTACTTTATTTTCATTCTCATCCAATGTTAATACTACTGAACATTTGTGACAATAATAATTTTGAGTTTCATTTTGATTTATTATACATAATAAATAAATAAATCTCAGAGTAATTAAAAGCATAGAGATAGTCCTAAAATAGGAACAAATTTCTTATAACTGAAATCTTTATATATATGACGTTTATAATACTCCAAAATAAGATGGCTATTTAATTCTCAACTTCTTTTTTACAAGGTTGTTGCCGTTTTACAATTCCATAGAATCGAAAAATTCATTTAGTCTGTGACTTAGTAAAATTAAGAATTTTTATTAAACCGGTTCGTAATACTTTTTTACATCAACGAAAGTTTATGGAAGCATCATCTGACATCTTACAACGAAAACGTAGTCGATTCATGCGGAATTTCATACTATCGTTGTATAATCCAAAATATATCGTGAAAAGATCATTATGAAATCTACTTAAATTCAGCCGGTATATTTCCGCAAAATTATCCTCAGACTTAGTATGGGTTTGACAAGGAATCATAACTGTTTGTTTAATCGACTCTGATTTTGTGACATGGAACGTAAACAGAGGGCACTGCTACGATAGTTTTTTTTAAATATAGAAGAAGGGCTCCAATCGTGCACACAGTCCACCTGACGGTAATTGGACGCTGTGGCTCATAGATATCTACATTTATCCTCCATTAAGACCCCTGAAGACTAAGATTGAATGCTTGGTTTCCAGTAAAAAGGGTCATCCGTTCTCTACACTCACCATACGAAACACAACAGCCTTAAGCCTTAAGCTGCTATTTAAGCTTTATTCCGTAGGAGCGTGGTCCTTTCCAGGTCAGGTCGACCCATTCGTGCTACAACTATTGCAACTGTAGCGTGGCTCAACCACGAAAAATAGTATATTGATGTAACAATGGCAACACGCGGTCTGCCACCTCTCTTGTTGCTAGATCACAACTACTAATAAATCGATTACTAACGTATTACCCATTTTTCTCTCTACTCCCTCAAGATATTATTCATCATTTATTCATTAAATACAGCCAATCAAAAGTCCACTGATGAACGTAGTGATAACCATCTAACTTGCCCAACTCGCATACACCTAATAAAAAAGCAAGAAAAACTCCAACTAGGCATCAGGACCGCACTTTAAATTCGGTGCATTTCGATAATGTGCACCATTTCCCTGAAGGAATAATAAGTGGACAATTGTGTCAATACTGTAGAAAATTTTGTTCATTCACCAAATGTAGAAAGCGTCGGGTATTTTTATACTATAATGAGAAAAGAAATTGTTTCAAAGATTTTCATAAAACTAAATTATAAATTGTATTTAAAGCATACGAAGCCATCTTTGGATTTAAATTATAACACTCGAATGCATATGAATTCATATATGGTTCCGTTTTCTAATTTCGAAACAACAAGATTTTTTTAAATTAGAATGATAAATTTAGAGAAATAAAACACATTTTCAGTAAAAATTTTTTTATTTCCTTTGTAATTGATGCAAAAAGGGATGAAATACACTATCACTTGGAACACCAGAAAAACTTCTTGAACTAGAAATAGCTTTTAAAAATATTAAATGGGACATCCTTTGTCAAACCGAAGTGAGACGAATAGGAAACCAAATTGAAGAACATGACGATAATATCCCGTAGGTAAAAAAAAGGGAAAAAAGGGCAAAAACGGAATAGGATTTATGGTGAAAAAAACATATAAAGAAATAAATCATAGCATTCAGGGGCATATCCGAAAGAATCGTTGTAATAAATATACATGTACAAGATTATAAATAGAAGTGGACCATAGTGCAAATCTACGCACTGACTTACGCAGCAAAAGGAACAATAAAAGAAGCGTTTTATAATGATTTCTTATATTTACGCGAACACTACACATTGATTAAAACTACTTTTGCGGATTTTATCGCGTTTATTTTACTATTATTTTTAATTCACGACGTTTCGGGCGCTTTTACAGCACCCATGGTCACGGGGGACTGAGATGACTGACGTCCCGATGTCATTGTTAAACCCGGAGTACCTTCAGCTTTTTTAATTATTGTTTATGGTCCGATCTATGCAAAATGAACTGACTATGTCCTGAGGTCTTGCAGTGGTATGCTTGGGTTTAGTTTTCATTTTATTGATTATAGGATCCCAAGCAGGTGGTAGTACCCAGCCTCCTTCTCTATTGAAATTAGGATGATTTTTAATTTCAATAGCCTCACGTATTATCATTGGTAGGAATCGGTGTTCTTTCACAAGGCAAGAACATTTTACAAGCCGCCGAAGAAGATTAGTCAGTTCCTACCATCAATCATGTGTCATATTCCTCTACAAGATGCAGGAGTGTACAAGCTTGATTGTGAATGTGGTCTCTCTTATATAGGACAAACAAAAAGATCAATTAGAACCCGCGTAAAAGAACATATAGCTGATGTGAAGCATCAACGTTCCTGGAAGTCTGCAATTTGCGATGATATCCTAGACGGCCCCAACCATTACATCAGATCTGATAGACCACAAATCCTCGTGAAAGAACACCGATTCCTACCAAGGATGATACGTGAGGCTATTGAAATTAAAAAACATCCTAATTTCAATAGAGAAGGAGGCTGGGTACTACCACCTGCTCGGATCCTATAATCAATAAAATTAAAACTAAACCCAAGCATACCACTGCAAGACCTCAGGACATAGTCCGTTCATTTTGCGTAGATCGGACCATAAACAATAATTAAAAAAGCTGAACGTTCTCCGGGTTTAACAATGACATCGGGACGTCCGTCATCTCAGTCCCCCGTGACCATGGGTGCTGGAAAGCGCCCGAAACGTCGGGAATTAAAAATAATAGTAAAATAAACGCGATAAAATCCGTAAAAGTAGTTTTAATCAGAAGCGTTTTATGATCAACTTTCAGCCACATTGGAGACTGCCCATAAAAACATAATTGTTATGGGAAACTTAAATGGCAAAATAGGTAAACAGAATCAAGGTGATGAGTAGTTTATATGAAAATATGGCACAGGAAAAAGAAGTGAGGATGGTAAAAGAATCGTAAATATGCCTCTTTGGAACAACTTAACCATCTAACAACACACCAACATAAACAGTCTTTTTAAGAAAAAGCTGGCCAAAAAATGGACTTGGATATCAATTGACAGAACTTACCGAAATTAAATAGACTTTATAATAAATAATCAACCGAGATCATTCCAGTAACCACCGCATGGTCAGATAAAACCTAATTAACAAGCAACGTGAGAATAAGAAACAAAGAAAAATACTTCAACCAGAAACGGAAAGCCTTGGTGATGTGCACACCACAAAAGAATATGCCTTCTGAGGCGATAGACAAAATGCAAGAACTTTACAAAATAGGAATAAACGATATGTATAAATTAAAAAGGAAGTATATATTATATAAAAATATACTACCTCTCAAACCTCATAGAAAATGAAAAAAATACTTAAAAACAAAAGAGATAAAGCAACATTACAAGACATAATTAATGCCTATAAGAAAATAAATGAGTTGTGCATAAAACAAGATAAATCAAGTAGAAGAATCGAACGTATCAAATACCACATAACCAAAACAAAAGGTATAAAGAAGGCCTCAAAAGAACTAAAAGCGAAAAAGTTATGGATCCCAAAAATTAAATACAAAAAAGACAAACAAGAAACATAGAGAACAGCCAATTCTTAAAGATAGCAACAGACTATTATCGCAACAACACAGAAGAAATCCCCGAAATTCTAAAAAGTAAAGTTGAAATGCAATATAAACGCAGAAAATGACAAACCTCCCGGGCCTGATCACATAACCAATAGAAAAGCCAGAAAAACAATAAGACTGACCAATTTAATGTTGTCCTAAACACAAACCATAATCGTACAATGGACAATAAGCTCTATAATTCTCCTTCATAAGAAAGGAGACAGATCAGAAATAGTCAACTATCGCCCAATAAGCCTCACGTCTATTATATATAAAGTGTTCTCTACAATAATACTTAACCATAACACAAAGAAACTTCACGAAGAACAACCTAGAGACCAAGCTGGCTTTAGATATGTGGCATATTCCACAATAGACCACATCCACGTAATCAAACAGCTAATTGAAAAAGTCAAGAACATATTTATCCACTATACATGGCCTTTGCCGACTAAATAAGGGGTTTGACTCCTTAGAATATCAATACATTTGGGAATTCCTAAAAACCAAGAAATCGAAAGAAAAAACATATAAGGATAAAAAAATGTATACACAAACATCACAAATGACGAATAAAGCTACTAAGTCCTTTTCTTATTAAATGCGAGCAGCTATTCAGGTCTACGATAATGGAAGGAGACCACTATCACTGCGACCTAAAAGATCGATTGTGATCGCCCCTATGGCTATAGTTCACTGTTATGCCCTAGGTCTTCAATGAATAGAATGAGCAATTTCACTTCTTCTGGGCGAAGTACATAGTTTCCCAGATGAGTGTTACGTTTGCGCATTAAGGGTCCGCAATCGGTTAGAATGTGCAGAGGCGTATCTTCCGTTATGGAACAGAACCGAAACATCAAAGACAACAGGCTTCTGAAGCGAATTTACGATCAAAAGCCCGGATTAAAGTTTTAGAATGTTTTAAGCCTGGTGTGTCGTACCAGATCTTAGGTGATTTGTTGTGATAAAGAGTTTCTAGGGTAAATCGGTCTAGGTTTGTAGGACTTTCTGTTTGAGAGCATCGACTTCACCCTACTGATGGTTGTGGGGTTAACATTTTTGGATTTCAAGCCCCCAATCAGCAGCGATGTGGGCTACTGTCGCAGGCGCCCTCAATATCTAGGAAGGCACAAGGAGCTATTTCATTATCCTCCAGTGCTTTTTCGACCCTGTTAATGACACTGATTAGGGCTGTTTCTCTTCTGTTTCTGATTTGCCTCTTCGGTAGGCATGCTGGTTGTAATGTATGGGCCTCGTAGCTGGAGCTCCATCCCTTATATACCTATGACTGCCTTATTTGTCTAGTGGTAGTAGTAGTGCGACTGCTGACCATGAGGTCCTGGGTTCGAATCCTGGGTTGGGCCAAAAAATCAATTATTGAGTTTTTCTGTCAAGAAATTCTCAGTAGCTGCCCGGAGTAAGGAAGTTGGTGGTGTCTCACCCCCGTGCCTTGGAAAGCACGTAAAGCCGTTGGTCCTGCACCTGATCTCTCTCCGGTCGTGTCGGTTTACCGTCCCATCGGATTATGAGAGTGAAGGAATAGGGAGTAGGACCTGTGCTTGCGCATTCACTTGGGCACTATAATCCGGTCCTGCGCCGATGGCTAGCCTCCGTTGAGGCAGGCCGCCGTGGCCGAAATTCAGTCTGGAGGACATTATTATTATTATTATATCTATCTATAAACATTTCCAATGTCCTAAGAAGAAAGGAAGATAAGCTTATGGGTCTAAAGGACTTTAGTAAAGTGTAGTCTTTTCTACCAGTCTTAGGTATAAATAGAATTTTGACAATTGTCCATCGTTCTGGAATATATCCCCATGCAAAACTTGCTCTGAAGAGTTTCACCAGATAGGGAAGATGGATATCGATACCCCTCTGTAGCTGGATGGGAGTTATTCTATCCTTTCCGCTTATTTTAAATGGTTTAAAGGAGTCAACAGCCCACTGCACCAGGTTTGACCTTATTATTTTTGCAGCCATACACCAGTCCTCATTACAAGGCCTTCGTAGGGCTCTGAAATAATTCAAGGCAGAAGTCTTTTGTGACCCTGGGAAATGGGTTGACGCTAGTAACTCCAATGTTTCTGTTTCACTATTAGTGAAGTTACCATCAGACTTTTTAAGAAGCCCGATATGATTAGGTTTCGCTTTCGATAGCATTTTGTGTAGTCTTGCACTGCGAGGCAAAGACTCAACTTCCTCGCATAGCTTCCTCCACGATGCTCTCTTGGATTTCCTAATTTCTTTATTATATTCAGTTAGGGCTGCACGATAAATATCCCACTTTTTGGTTTTCTTAGCCCTGTTAAATAGTTTCCTGGTCTTTTACCTAAGTTATTTTAGCTAAGTAATACACCAAGGAACTTTTCGTGTTGGTGTCTTGGTTTTGACCGGACAACTGTCCTCGAAGGCTTCACGGATACCTACGGTTACTGTCTCCGTTGCTAACTCCAGAACTTCAATCGTTTTCATGCTTTTAGGAAACGTTTCCAAATTCATCCTTAGGCTATCTCTGTAGATATGCCCGGAGGTCACCTTTGGATCCCTAAGAGCAACGGTTTCATAGGTTGGTGATGTTCCAATCACAAACTTAATGTGTTTGTGATCAGACGAGTTTTCACTACTAACATGTCAGTCATTTATCCGCCTAGACATGTTATTGGTAGCAAAGGTTAATGTCTAATACTTTTTGCCTAGCACGCGTCACAAAGGTTGGTGTACACCCTAAGTTTAAGCATACCAGGCGGTTGGAGATGAGAAAATCATAAAAAAACTCACCTCTTTCGTTAATGTAAGTGCTTCCCCAGGCTGTGTGGTGAGCATTAGCATCAGAACTCACCACAAGTTCAGCGTTGTGTTTTCGGGTGAACTCCGCCACTCGCTCCAACTCAATGGTAGGATCTGAGTTCTCTCCGGAAGATAGGTAGAGCAAATGATTAAATGATACTCTGGCCTGTGTGCATCCCTTGAGATTTATGAAGGCTGTAACCAGATCATCATTGCAGTACTCTGCAACAGCTAAAAGTTCAATATCTTTATTGTAAATTATACAAGCTCTGGGTCTACTGCCTTTAGTATTGACAAGAATCTTACCGGCAGCCGACAATCCCAGAAATTGACCGTTGGCCACCCAAGGCTCTTCTTCTCTTCTTCTCTTGTATAAGGGCGAGGTCAATGTTGTCCTCTGCAAAGCATACCTCCGCCACGGCAGAAGCAGCTGCTGCATGGTGAAGATTTGCCTGGAGGACCCTCGTCTTACCCTTGGGTTTAGCCATTTATTTGGGTGGGGGAGCAGGAGTCTTTTCCGCCTGTTGAGGATGAAGACGTCCTTTACCGGCGCTCTTGACCCCCGCCTTACTTTTCGCTATACTGCTCCCACCTCCCTTCCCCCTAGCCTGGATGACAACAGCGAAGGCCGTCGGACCGAGGCGAGATCAGCGCCTTTGATCTTTGTCACTCTCACTGATGGAGTTCCAGTCTCAGCCCGAGAGGTGGAGGGCTGGGAGGATTGGAGTTGGGGCGGTTCAGGCTCCATTGCCACGTCAGAGCCACCATTGACTTTAAAAGTTATAATTTTAAAGCCAAGGATGACTCTGCAGCCTGCCTTCTGAAGAGTCTCCGTCGATGGGTTGTCCAGAGAAAAGGTTACTAGGAACCCAATCTCCTCGCTACGGTGGAGGATTCTCCAGAGCTCGGTATGGAGCCCTTCATTTTGTGCGTTCAAGAACACAGTCACCTCCTCTGGGGCAAGTAGGTAATGTCCAGCTGAGGCTTAAGCAGTTCACCCTCGGTATTATAGAGAGCTCTGCCTCCAGCCAGGGTTTCAGTTTTCGATTTCATTCACAATCCAGTCCTGGCTTCCATTATTCAAGCACGTTATCAGATATCCAACCTGGCTTGTGAGTGAATCCCGAAAATTTTGGTCCCATTCCCGGATGCGCCCCACAGGCCGTCTTAGCGATGGCCTGTGCTAGTGCCCGGTGGACCAGCCGCATCTGGTCAACACTCATAGGATTCGAATTGCGAAATCCGACGCAGCGTCAGCTACGTTACTGAAGTTGAATTTCGTCTTCCCCGTTGCCAGCTCGTGCACAGACTTCCTGGGCTGAACTTTGGGAGACTCTTCCTCAGACCGACTGCATTTTTTCGCCTTCGGAACTGGAGGAGGTTGGGGCAGAGGAATTTCGTCCCAGGGATTCTGGCAGAGAGAGAGAGAGAGAGGGCTCTTCGGTTCCTATCTCAGGTGCTATCAGCCTTCGGTAGCTCTTCCTTGCTGCCCCATTAAGCTTATAAGGCCTAGCGAACTTTTTCTTTTCCTCTCCCTGGTTTAGTTCGGCTGCAGATGTGCCCTCCAATTCACCGCTCGTCCCAGGTTGGAGCGTAGTATTGCAGGGTATTGCTGAGGCTAAAAGAGTCTCTTCCAAGGCTACAGATAGAAGACACAAGTTTGCGCGTTAACCGCTAAAAAGAACCCCTTTATCGTATCCCCTCAGTTTCTAGGCACTCCCCTTGTTGCCTCAGCCAGTATCGGAATCCTCGACGTCGACATATCGAGTGACGTGCAGTTTCGTGGTCGTGGTAGCGGGACAGTATTTCATGCCGGCACACCGCCTGCAACTTTACAAGGCGCAGGTTCGGCCGCACAAGGAATACTGTTCCCATCTCTGGGCTGGGGCTCCCCAGTACCAGCTCCTTCCACTTGACCGCATCCAGCGCAGAGCGGCTCGAATCGTCGACGACCGAGTGCTTTCCGATCGGCTCGATTCACTGGCGTTGCGAAGAGATGTTGCATCTCTTTGCGTATTTTATCGCATCTATCACGGGGAGTGCTCTGAGGAATTGTTCGGATTAATCCCAGCCGCCAAATTTCGTGAACGCACGACACGGCAAACGTCCCGATACCATCCACACCATCTGGATGCTTGGCGGTCCACCACTGTACGTTTCACAAGGAGTTTTCTTCCACGTACAACCTCTCTGTGGAATAGTTTATCACCGGCGATTTTTCCGGACCGATACGACCTGGGGACCTTCAAGAAAAGAGCTTACTCCTTTCTAAAGGGCCGGCAACGCACCCGCAATTCTCCTGGTGTTGCGGTTGATCATGGGCGGCGGTAGTCACTTAACATCAGGTGAGCCGCATGCTCGTTTGCCCCCTCTTCTATAAAAAAAAGATAGTTCGATTAGAGGAGATTTTTCATTATCCTTTTAAAATAGTCGATTTTTGTCCATTTTGGTCCCACGATTAGCTAGGAAAATATTCGGTCACCCCCGGCAGAGCCCCGCATGCCGAGTGAAGGGCTCAAATACTACCTGAATCGCTCTGGTCTCGGGTAGATACCGTTTGCGACTGCACTCCCTCCAGCCACGCATCCATCAGCACGGTACACTTGACATCTTGGATTGGGTTGGAATACAAAAAAGGGGTCGGGATAAAAAGAAGAGAATCGTCTGTGTGTTTCTGTTCTGTCTGTTTACTATTGAACCAAACTAAATAACTGGCGGTAACCACGTAAAAAAGAACTCCTCAGACTTGCCCTGGGGATTATTATTTTTACCTGCGATCCCAAAAATTAAAAACAAAAAACAGCACAGCCAATGTTAAGAAAGCATTAGACTATGTTCGCAACAACCAGAAGAAATCCCTGAAATTCTAAAAAGTAAAGTTGAGTATGCAATGTAAACGCACAAAAATGACAAACCTCCCGGGCCGATCACATAACCAATGATATGTAGAAAGCATGATTGCCCGAAACAGCAATAAAACTGACCAATTTATTTAATGTTATCCTAATCACAAACCATAACCATACAATGGACAATAAAGTCTATAATTCTCATCCATAAGAAAAGAGACAGATCAGAAATAGGCAACTGTCGCCTAATAAGTCTCATGTCTAATATATATAAAGTGTTCTCAAAATAATACTTAAGCGTATCACAAAGCAACTTGACGAAGAACAACCTAGAGACCAAGCTGACTATGGATATGTGGCATATTCCACAATAGACCACATCCACGTAATCAAACAGCTAATTGAAATAAGTCAAGAATATATGTATCCACTATACATGGCCTTAGTAGACTAAATAAGGGGTTTGACTCCTTAGAATATCAATACATTTGAGAAGCCCTAATAAATTAAGCAATCGAAAAAAATATATGAGGATAAAAAAAATGTTTACACAAACATCGCAGGACGAATAAAGCTACTAAGTACTTGAGGAAGTCTTCAGAAAAATGGAATAGGACTATCTCGGAATCTACATTAATGGCATTAACCTAAGCTATCTAAGATTCGCTGATGACATAATACTCATAGCGTATAACTAAGAAACCCTTTAAACCATGCTCCAAGATCTAGAACAAGAAAACAAAAAGGTGGGCCCTAACGATGAACAAAACTGAGAAGTATGTACTTGAGTATTAAAATTGCCTGATGCAGTAAAACACACGACCGTTCTTTACTCGCTTTAAAGTTGACTCACGGTAGACAGAGTTGAGTCCGAGGCGAGTGTCGACCGTAGCACGGTCACCGAGTCGGTCCCGTGCCTGAAATTACAAAGGCGGGCCTCGACTTAGCAAATACCCGTGATGCAGTATACTCGTCCGAGCAAAAATAGTCTTATAACTAGACTACAATCCAGTTGAAGTTTGACGATCTGGATTTAGCGGCTATTGCGATCGCTCTGGACGATGAAGAATCTGATAAATCTTCAATTACAAGCCGGGATCGAGTTGTTGCCAAGCGTTGACCGTTGCTCGGCCGTCACTCGGTTGCCGCTTGGTATAGCGTGAGTGTGACCATACAAAATATATGTAATATTAGTTGACCGTGCTACGGCCGACACTCGGTTGTCGCTCGGTATAGCGTGAGTGCGTCCATACAAAATATATGTAATATTAGTTGACCGTGCTACGGCCGTCACTCGGTTGTCGCTCGGTATAGCGTGAGTGCGTCCATACAAAATATATGTAATGTTAGTTGACCGTGCTACGGCCGACACTCGGTTGTCGCTCGGTATAGCGTGAGTGCGTCCATACAAAATATATGTAATATTAGTTGACCGTGCTACGGCCGACACTCGGTTGTCGCTCGGTATAGCGTGAGTGCGTCCATACAAAATATATGTAATATTAGTTGACCGTGCTACGGCTGTCACTCGGTTGTCGCTCGGTATAGCGTGAGTGCGTCCATACAAAATATATGTAATGTTAGTTGACCGTGCTACGGCCGACACTCGGTTGTCGCTCGGTATAGCGTGAGTGCGTCCATACAAAATATATGTAATATTAGTTGACCGTGCTACAGCCGACACTCGGTTGTCGCTCGGTATAGCGTGAGTGCGTCCATACAAAATATATGTAATATTAGTTGACCGTGCTACGGCCGACACTCGGTTGTCGCTCGGTATAGCGTGAGTGCGTCCATACAAAATATATGTAATATTAGTTGACCGTGCTACGGCCGACACTCGGTTGTCGCTCGGTATAGCGTGAGTGCGTCCATACAAAATATATGTAATATTAGTTGACCGTGCTACGGCCGTCACTCGGTTGTCGCTCGGTATAGCGTGAGTGCGTCCATACAAAATATATGTAATATTAGTTGACCGTGCTACGGCCGACACTCGGTTGTCGCTCGGTATAGCGTGAGTGCGTCCATACAAAATATATGTAATATTAGTTGACCGTGCTACGGCCGACACTCGGTTGTCGCTCGGTATAGCGTGAGTGCGTCTATACAAAATATATGTAATATTAGTTGACCGTGCTACGGCCGACACTCGGTTGTCGCTCGGTATAGCGTGAGTGCGTCCATACAAAATATATGTAATATTAGTTGACCGTGCTACGGCCGACACTCGGTTGTCGCTCGGTATAGCGTGAGTGCGTCCATACAAAATATATGTAATATTAGTTGACCGTGCTACGGCCGACACTCGGTTGTCGCTCGGTATAGCGTGAGTGCGTCCATACAAAATATATGTAATATTAGTTGACCGTGCTACGGCCGACACTCGGTTGTCGCTCGGTATAGCGTGAGTGCGTCCATACAAAATATATGTAATATTAGTTGACCGTGCTACGGCCGACACTCGGTTGTCGCTCGGTATAGCGTGAGTGCGTCCATACAAAATATATGTAATATTAGTTGACCGTGCTACGGCCGACACTCGGTTGTCGCTCGGTATAGCGTGAGTGCGTCCATACAAAATATATGTAATATTAGTTGACCGTGCTACGGCCGTCACTCGGTTGTCGCTCGGTATAGCGTGAGTGCGTCCATACAAAATATATGTAATATTAGTTGACCGTGCTACGGCTGACACTCGGTTGTCGCTCGGTATAGCGTGAGTGCGTCCATACAAAATATATGTAATATTAGTTGACCGTGCTACGGCCGACACTCGGTTGTCGCTCGGTATAGCGTGAGTGCGTCCATACAAAATATATGTAATATTAGTTGACCGTGCTACGGCCGACACTCGGTTGTCGCTCGGTATAGCGTGAGTGCGTCCATACAAAATATATGTAATATTAGTTGACCGTGCTACGGCCGACACTCGGTTGTCGCTCGGTATAGCGTGAGTGCGTCCATACAAAATATATGTAATATTAGTTGACCGTGCTACGGCCGACACTCGGTTGTCGCTCGGTATAGCGTGAGTGCGTCCATACAAAATATATGTAATATTAGTTGACCGTGCTACGGCCGACACTCGGTTGTCGCTCGGTATAGCGTGAGTGCGTCCATACAAAATATATGTAATATTAGTTGACCGTGCTACGGCCGTCACTCGGTTGTCGCTCGGTATAGCGTGAGTGCGTCCATACAAAATATATGTAATATTAGTTGACCGTGCTACGGCCGACACTCGGTTGTCGCTCGGTATAGCGTGAGTGCGTCCATACAAAATATATCCTATACTATTAAACGAGCAATTCTTGTATATATGTATATATATATATATATATATATATATATATATATATATATATATATATATATATATATATATATATATATATATATATATATATATATATATATATATAATCGGGATCTCGGAAACGGCTCCAACGATTTTCATAAAATTTAGTGTCCAGGGAGTTTCGGGGATAATAAATCGATCTAGCTAAGATTTATTTTTAGAAAATGTCTTTTTGTCCGTGTTTTTAGGCAATTAAAAACTGCTACAATATAGTTAGAATAAGAAGGTAAATTTTGACAGTTTGGTAATGATTATAAATAGCTTATTGGTATAATGGGCGGTCACAAAATCGTAAAACCCCGGTTCGAGCCCAGACCGACCGACCGACTTTTTTATTTTTTTTTCAAGTTTCTTTCTTTTTTGAGAAAATATATTTTTTTCGAGCCCTTTTTTAGTATTTTTTAAAAACACGAAAATTTAAATAAAAATAATTGCACTCATGATTTTTTATTCAAATAACCAGTTCAGTTTTTTCTGTTATGTCGCTAAGATCAAAAAATATTATTTATAATTCATCAGTATGTAATTTGTATCTAAATATAATTTCCAAAACACACGAATTAAAAAAATCGAGCGAAAAATACCGAGCAAAGCTCGGTCAACCGGGTACTGTAATATTAGTTGACCGTGCTTCGGCTTTCTCTTTTTCTTTTAGTTTGGAATCTAGGGATCCATTATGTTATGTCCTTTGTCCATTTGTTTTTATTATCTGTGAGCATATGTCCTGCCCACCTCCACTTAAGATTTTTGTTTTGGTGACAACATCTTCTATTTTTGTTATTTGTCTTATATCTGGCGCTCTTTTCCTATCTTTTTTTGTGTAACCCAGTATGCTTCTCTCCATGGCTCTTTGAAATGTCCATTTCAGAATTCTTTAAGTGTCCGAAATCTTTTCCACGAGGTGGAAATCCGTCTTCCTATTTCTAGTTTGCTTCTGAGGAAAACGAGTCCGCCTAGAGAGATAGTCGATATATTAAGGTATTGGTACCACAACAAATCAAATAATGTAAGGTGGGCATGTTCATACTCATGTGAATATAGGTTATGGAGTGAGACAGGGGGCTTAACTTCACTGAGGCTCTTTAACCTATATATAAATGGATTGATCGATGAGCTTAGCAGAACTGGCGTCGGATGCTCAATAGATGGTAACTTCGTAAATAGCATCAGTTACGCGGATGACATGGTGCTGCTGAGCCCTTTGATCAGAGCACTCGAAACATTAATAAATTTATGTGAGAGATATGCGGAAGCCCATGGCCTCAGGTATAACTCCAAAAAGAGTGAACTACTTGTTTTCAAGGCAGGGAATAAAGAAACCAAGGTTATCGCACTGGTCATGCTTGGAGGAGTACCTTTAAGTAGAGTCACCAAATTTAAATACCTGGTGCACGGGGTTACGGATGACCTCTCTGATGACTTGGATATTGAACGAGAACGTAAAGCGTTAGCAGTGAGGTGCAACATGCTGGCTCGCAGGTTTGCAAGGTGTACAAAAGCTGTCAAGATAAGCCTTTTTAAGGCGTACTGCCAAACATTTTACACCTGCAGCCTGTGGGTCAAGTATACTCGCAGATCCGTAAATGCTCTACGTGTTCAGTATAATAATGGCTTTAGGGTGCAAATGGGACTGTCTCGATATTGCAGCGCCTCAGGTATGTTTGTTGAGGCTAACACGGATAGCTTTGATACAATGATGCGGAAGTGAGTGGCCTCCCTGATGCGACGCGTGCGTGACAGTGCCAACGGACTCCTATGTACCGTATTAGGAAGGTTTGATTGTCCGGTAGTGCGGCACTAGAACACTGTGCATATGGGGTCCAGAGCAGTTATATTTAATATAAAATAAACATTGTTGTTTTTAGTTGTATGTTCATTAACATTAATTTTGAGTTTATATTATTTATTACTAACAAATTATGGAGCTTGAATCTGAAATAGAATTATTATTATTAGTGTATTCTCATCTGGTTGGGTTGAATAAATATATTAAAGGAAATGATAAATATACATAAATATATATTTCATATACCAACACAAATAAATAAATAATACATAAATAAATAAAAGCCCAACCAGATGGAGGTCCTCGGAAGGGGAGACCAAATGGCCGAGGGCTAGGGGGAAAGGGTGAGAAACCGGTGGATGATGCGGGCGGTATCGAGAAGCACCACCTTCTGCATTTGAGCCTGGAGCGGTCCGTCACGGAGTCCCAGCCTCCTCAGATGACCCGAGAGGCTGACTGGGATTAGCCCGTTTGTAGAAACGACTACAGGAATAATTTGAGTCGGCAGACCGCCTCACATGTCGGACACCTCGCGAGCTAGGTCCAGATATTTTGTCCATTTATCTGTTTCGGCTTTCACGAGCTTCTCGTCATACGGAATGGTAATGTCGACCAATAATATCCTTGACTGTGCCCGGTCCATCAGCACAATATCGGGCTTATTCGCAAGAATAGTCCTGTCTGTGATAATGGCCCGGTCCCTGTAGAGCCTGGCGCGATCATTTTCGAGCACGGCTTCCGGCAAGTACTTTTAATACGGCAGTTTCCGATCCACGAGACCGTATTTCAGAGCGAGCTCCTGGTGTAGAATTCTGGCTACTAGGTTGTGCCTGTGCAAGTACTCAGAGTTAGAAAGCGCCGAACAACCGGAGATGACATGCATAAGTGACTCACCGGGATGGCGACAAGCTCGACAGATGTCGACGGTGCCATCCTTTAGGATGTATGGAGATACATTGAATAGTTAGTCCTATCGGAGGATAGTTGTTGGTCTTAATAACCTGATCCTGTATTGCACAGACAAAACCCTCGGTTTCCCCGAAGAGGTCACCGAAACGTAGCCAGTTGAGGGAGGCGACTGTATCTACGAAGGGCTCATGAAGAGCCCTGTAGTACCTCCCGTGGAGCTCCTTATCCTTCCATACGGTCTCCAGATCGGAAATGCTAAGCACTGCTGGGTCCTGCCATTGCTCGTGGGCTAAGGATATAGGGGCTTACCCCTCTATCCTTAGCCCACGAGCAATGGCTAAAGGGCATAGCCCTTTATCACTAGAAATGACGTCATTATAGAATGGATCATCCGATCTCACCAGGAAGTAATCACGGAGGCTGCACACTTCGCGATTATGCATGGTGAGCGCGCTCAAAAAGCCACGCCCACCGTGCTTTTGCGGCAAGTACAGCCTCATCACCGACGATCTCGGATGATGCATCTTATGGGACGTCATAGTAGTGCGGACTTTTCTATCCAGGGCGTTAAGTTCAGTCTGAGTCCACCTGAGTATGCCAAAGGTATACATGAGGACAGGCATGACCCAGCCGTTATATGCGTGTGTTTTACACCACATTCACACCAGACAAAAGGCTATTGAGCATATTGGTCAAGCGTGCATAAAACACGTCGCAAACTGACTGTTTCATACCAGCCTGATCGATACCGATGTTCTGTGACACACACAGGTATCGGTATGTTTCAGCCTCGGAAAGGGTCCTTAAACTGATGGGCATAGATAAGTCTATGCCCTCAGAGTTAGCAACCCTTCCCCTTTTAACATGGAGGACCGCACACTTATCCGTCCCCAGCTCCATTCCAATAGAATTGCTAAATTCACAAGCGATGTTTAGCAATTCCACAAGATGGGAGCGACTGGAGGCGAATAACTTGAGGTCATCCATACAAAAAAGGTGGATAACTTTTGTACCTCCTTTCCGAAGCTGAAAACCCCTCCCGAAACACTCCAGTAAAGTACTGAGAGGATTCAAAGAGAGGCAGAACCAGATTGGACTCAGACAATCGCCCTGGAAGATACCGCTTCTTATCCTAATGTGGCTTTCCGCAGCCATCATCAGCTCACCTAGATGACAAAGGATCGTACTCCACTGCCCCATACACTGCTCGAGGAAGTCTCTAACTGTACAGTCAATCAGTTATTATTCAGTCAGTCAGTTATTATTACTATTATTTTATTGGGGTATCTGTATAGTTTTCTCATCTGGTTGGTTTCTATAAATATATAATTATAAATTAAAATGAAAAGATAAATATACATAAATATCAATAAAATAAAATAAATACAAAAAATACACAAATAAATAAAGATCCAACCAGATGGAAGCCCTCGGCAGGGGAGACCAAACGGCCGAGGGTTAGGGGGAAAGGGAAAGAAACCGGCGGACGATGCGGGCGGTATCGAGGAGCACCGCCTTCTGCATTTGAGCCCGGAGCGGTCCGTCACGGAGTCCCAGTCCCTAAGATGACCCGAGAGGCTGACTGAGATTAGCCCAATCGCAGAGACGACTACGGGAATAATTTCGGTCGGAATACCACCCCACATGTCGGTCACCTCGTGAGCCAGGTCCAGATATTTTGTTCGTTTATCTGTTTCGGCTTTCACAAGGTTCTCGTCATACGGAATGGTAATGTCGATCAAAAATATCCTTGACTGTGCCCGGTCCATCAGCACAATATCAGGCTTATTCGCAAGAATAGTCCTGTCTGTAATGATGGCCCGGTCCCAGTAGAGCCTGGCGCGGTCATTTTCGAGCACGGCTTCCGGCAAGTACTTGTAATACGGCAATTTTCGGTCCACGATACCGTATTTCAGATCGAGCTCCTGGTGTAGAATTATGGCTACTAGGTTGTGCCTGTGCAAGTGCTCAGAGTTAGAAAGCGCCGAACAACCGGAGATGACATGCCTAAGTGACTCCCCGGGATGGCGATAAGCTCGACAGACGTCGACAGTGCCATCCTTTAGGATGTATCTCCGATAGTTGTTGGTCTTAATAACCTGATCCTGTATTGCACAGACAAAACCCTCGGTTTCCCCGAAGAGGTCACCGAAACGTAGCCAGTTGAGGGAGGCGGCTGTATCTACGTGAGGCTCATGTGGAGCCCTGTAGTACCTCCCGTGGAGCTCCTTCTCCTTCCATACGGTCTCCCGGTCGGAAATGCTCTGTACTGCCGGGTCTTGCCATTGCTCGTTGGCTAAGGATAGAGGGGTAAGTCCTTTATCACTAGAAATTACGTCATTATAGAATGGATCATCCAATCTCGCCAGGAAGTAATCACGGAGGCTGCACACTTTGGTCAAGCGTGCATAAAACACATCGCAAACTGACTGTTTCATACCAGCCTCATCGATACCGATGTTCTGTGACATACTCAGGTATCGGTATGTTTCAGCCTCGAAAAGGGCCTTTAAGTTGGCGGGCATAGATAAGTCTATGCCCTCAGAGTTAGCAACCCTTCCCCTTTCAACATGGAGCACCGCACACTTATCCGTCCCCAGCTCCATTCTATCAGAATTGCGAAATTCACAAGTGATGTTTAGCAATTCCACAAGATGGGAGCGACTGGAGGCGAATAATTTTAGGTCATCCATATAGAAAAGGTGGGTCACTTTTGTACCTCCTTTCCGAAGCTGAAATCCCCTCCCGGAGCCCTCTAGTAAAGTACTGAGAGGGTTCAAAGAGAGGCAGAACCAGATTGGACTCAGACAGTCGCCCTGGAATATACCCCTTCTTATCCTTATGCGGCTTTCCACAGCCGTCATCCGCTCGCCTAGATGACAGAGGATCGGACTCCACTGCCCCATACACTGCTCGAGGAAATCTCGAACTGTACAGTCAGTCTTGTACAGCTCGGGGACCCTCTTTAGCCATGTATGGGGCACCGAGTCGAATGCTTTTATGTAGTTTATCCAGGCGGCGGAGAAGTTCCGACGGTTGCGTTTCACCACTTTGAAAATGACCGCGTCAATGAGGAGTGGTTCCTTGGTTCCACGACCACCGCCCCGACATCCATTTTGAGCGCGCGACATCACCTGATTTGAGTCCAGTATTGACGAGTGATTCTCGCGCTCAAAATGGATGTTAGTATATTGTATATGGTCAGTAGACACGTGATGGGGCGGTATTTGCTCAGGTCTGTGGCACCCTGATCTTTAGGAACCAAATGAGTGATCCCAGTAGTGAAAAGGCTTGGGAGCGACTTCTGGTTTCTCAACCAGAAGTCGCCTCTTAAAACTGTCGGGCGAGCACAGCGTGACACACCATGAACCCTTTCAGCCCGTCAAGCCCCGGACTTTTCCAGTTCGGGTCCCTACGGACCGCCTCAGTTACGTCATCCGGCGTTATGATGACGGGGTCAATGGGCGTAATACCCGCACACTGACTCGCCACAACTTCCGTCCAAGGGCCCTCGTTGTGATTTACGGGCTCTGACCACAGGCTGCGCCAGAATGCCACCATGTCGGCCTGATTTGGTGCTGGGCCCTTGCCACTTACTATTGGTCGCTCCAATGATTTATAGAGCCTCTTCTGATCGCTCTGGTAGAGCCGATTCTAGTTGAACCGTGTTGACCTCTCGGTATATCTCCGAATCCGCTTTCCCCAACCGGCGATTCTTTGCTTCAGGTCGTCTATGCGCTCCTTCAGTTTTTGCATTATATCCGGCTGGGACAAACTAACATTTTTCCCAGCAAACGCCATCCTGACGGTGCGCACAATCCATGGCCTGGTATTGCCTGACCTGAAGCATATCAGTCTGCCGATGAGGGCCCTAGCCTTTGCGATACGTTCTTCAATTCTTATTCTCCAGGCTGGGATAGCACTACTTTGTCCAGTAGCGCGTCTAGCCGTGGAAACTTTGGCGCCTATAATACGGCAGACTGCCAGTGCGGCGCCAAAAAGAATTGAGTCCGTCTCGCAAAGGTCCCGGCTGGCTTCCAAATAGGTAACCAGCATTGGGTTCAGAGCCCTCACGACAGCCCGATTTCGCTTGCTTAGGGCTAAGCGGGGAAGTCGCGGTCGATTTTCGAGAGTCATTCTGCGCGTATCCACAATCGCCTGTTCCAATGTACTCCTCATTCGCTCTAGTTCCAGTTCCTGGGCGACTGTTCCATCATCGTTTGAATCAACCACAACAGGCGTATTCACGGCGGCATCCACATTTGCCGTTTGCTCAGCAAGTTGTGGAGCCGCATCCTCAGCCGCAGCATTTTCATCCGATGAAGGAACAGCCTCACGTCGTAGCCGTTCGAGTTCGGTGGCATCAAATGTATTTGAGCGCAAGATATACCGAACTCGGTCTACCAGGTTTTGCTCGGTGACGGTTACAGATGGCTCCAGCTCAGCAAAAAGTCGATGCATCCTTGCCCGATACGCAAATCCTCCAGTTTCTCCCCCTTTCGCCCTAAAATACGCCCGCAATGCGTTGCTGTTCATCTGGGTTGTCCAACGCATGCGGCGTACTCCACCAGTGGCGGGTGCCGATTGCTGGGTTCGCGAAGACCCTGCCGACACCAAGCTAGCTGGTGGGGATGATGGATGCGAGGGGCTGCTGGGTGGTCGTGCAGCACCTCGCGCTCGGCTGGCGGTTTGCATGCTGTCGCATCCAGCGCCAGCTCCAGACGCGCCCTGGCGACCTCCAGGCAGCGGCCCTTTGCGCGTTCTATTTAATTCCATCATCTATTTTAGGGCGTCATTTAGCGGGAGACGCCCAGACCCGGCGCCGTTTCATGGTGAGGCCATGTGCACAAGCGGGCCTTTGCATCTTCAATTTTTGCCGAGGCACGGCTCTAACACCTCTTGGCAAGGTGCTGACTGACTGCGCTGACGTAGCGGTTTTGTCACATAACCGTTACGTCAGCGGGCGATGGAGTCGTCACTTCCTACGCATTATTATTATTATTATTTTGTTTACTTTCATATCTCGGCTTTTACCGGTTTACTAATAGCACGGGCCTAAGCCAAGTGTATATTAGTGCTGGATTTCATGCTATCCTGTGAACTACCTTATTCAGTTACCTGTGTGTTAAGTTGTGAGGCAATTTCCAAGTGCGCATCCATTTGGAATCAAAATCCGAGATGTCTTCTTGCAAAAATTTTCGGACTATACGGCACGTGTTGAGGATGGCTGCTTTTTGCATGGTAATATAACTATTTTCAGGAAGATCTTAAACGATTTTAAGGGAGAGAGACAAACATTTCGGGATCACACCAGTACTGGAGAGAACCAGCGGTACAATATATACTTTGTTCATTTTCCAGATTCTAGTTACTTCTTCTTTTAATTCTGTGTATTTATGATTTATTTCAGTAATGGTTTTTTGTATATTATGGGTATTTGGGATCGCGATATCAATTAGGTATACTGTTTTATTTAATTTATCAATTAAAGTTATATCCGGTCTATTGTAATGAATTGTTTTATCGGTAAGAATAGCTCTATCAAAGTATATTCTGTGACTGTCGCTCTCCAGAACAGGTTTGGGGGTATACTGATAGTACGGCAGTAGTTTTTGGTTCGGGATTAAATTGTGTTTATTTGCAAGTTTTTGATGAACGTAATTAGCAACCTGGTTATGACGGCGGGTGTAATCAGTTTGTGCTAGGCTGGGACAAGCACCGGTAATTTGTTGTATAGTTTCGAGTTGGCGGCGGCATTTTCTACAACTATCGTTCTGCATGTTTGGGTCTTTTAATATGTATTTTTTATAGTTTCTTGTATTGATTACTTGATCCTGAATGGCAATAAGAAAACCTTCGGTTTCGGGGAAAAGAGAACCTATTTTTAACCATTTATTTGAAGCCAGCAATTCTATGTGAGGTTGTTCTAAATCGTGTGCATGTCTACCGTGTAATTCTTTACTACGCCACTTTGATAGCTTTCCTTTTTCATGATCAATTACTGTAGTAGATCTATTACCTCGATTACTTAGATTTAGAGGGGTGTAATTGTTATCGGATTCAATGACTGCTTGATGTAACGGACTATTAGCTGATTTTTCATAAAAGAAAGATTGCAGGTTTTTGACTTGCCCTTCCCATAACCTTTTAAGATCGATCAGACTCCTACCTCCTATAGCTCTCTTTATCGTAAGTCGTTCAATTGCCGATTTAGGATATAAATATTTTTGTTTAGTTATGGTAGTCCTAGTTTCGATTTCAAGATTTCGTATATCTGTAGTTGACCATTTAATTACTCCGAAAGAATAGGTAAGTATTGGGATGGCAAAAGTGTTAATAGCTTTGAGTAAATTTCTAGAATTAAGTTGCTTTTTACAAACTAGATTCAACCTACGTAAATATTCATTACTATTACGCGTTCATTTCGAGTTTGCCGTCGTAGACCGTTACGACGTCACAGCTGACGGTACCGTAGACGAAAAAAGTCATCATGTTTATGTTTTTTAGTATTCATATTTTCAATAAAGTTATATAATAACGTGTTCGATGAAATAAAATATTTTTTGAATGATGATGATGAAATAATAACGTGTTCGATAAAATAAAATATTTTTTTATAGTTTTATTTTACATTTTAAATATATCAAATTAAAGAATTTCGAAGATTTTCTCATTGTAACAGAACAAATTAACGAATATCAACAGAAACAAAAACAAAAAATCAACAGTAACGAAAACAACAGCAAAAACAGTAACAAACTAGAGAACGTACGGGAGCATAAAAAATGGACGTAAGTACACTTCGACGTTGCTATCGGTACTAAACGGGCGACGCTTGAGGTGCGGAATGAGGGGGTGCGGCGGGAGGTAACGGCATTCTTGAAGTGAACGACTAGTAAGGTCCTTTTAATAGCAGTATGGTCTATACATCTTCCTACACGCAAGCCTAGATATTTCTATGTATGATTTTCGTCCATCAATGTAAACATATCGTATTGACGTTCTGTACTACTATTGACTCTACCTTTATAAAGTTTAAGCGTTTTACATTTATTTAAATCAAAGGTCATGTTTATATCTTTACTAAACTCAGCTGTAATTTTTATGAGGGCGTTCATTTCTTTTTCTGATTTGGCAAAAAGTTTTATATCGTCCACATACATTAAATGATTAACATAGGTGTCTTTAGTTAATTTATATCCATGACTGTTTTTGTTGAGTAAAGAAAATAAAGGGTTGACAGCCGGACAAAACCACAGTGGACTCAATGAATCTCCCTGGAAAATGCCATTAGCGATTGTTATATCGTCTGTGACTATGGTCTTACTGCCGTCATTAAGGTGTAGTTTAGTTTTCCAAGTACCCATAACTCTCTCCAGGAAAGAAATAATGTCCGGGTTGATTTTATAAATTTGCAAAACTCGTATCAGCCAAGAGTGAGGTACACTGTCGAATGCTTTCTTATAATCAATATATGTTAGGTTAAGATTACGGTTGTGAGAGGTAGCGTGTTTAATTACTATCGAGTCGATAATGAGTTGTTCTTTGCATCCTCTGTGATTCCGTCTGCATCCTTTTTGTTCCTCCGCTAATACTTTATTATGTGTTAAATGCGTATTTATTTTTAGTGTTATACAAGAGGTTATTAGTTTGTATATAGTTGGAAGACACGTAATCGGTCGGTACTGTGAGGGATCTGCTGTTTTATCACTTTTGGGAATCATGAAAGTAGTACCTACGGTTACAAGTGATGGGATCTCTGATGCGCCTTTTAATATATCTGTAATAATTTTCACTAAAATATCGTGGAGGGCTGAGAATTTTTTATACCAAAAGTTGTGAACATTATCGGGCCCAGTAGCTTTCCAGTCTTTCATTTTTTTGGTTACATGTACAATCTCTAATTTAGAAACTTCTGTGAATTTCATCAATTCAATAGCTTCTGCTTTATTTTCTTCTTCATTGATCCAACTTGCCTGCTCATTATGTTCATTATTTTTCTTCCATATTTCAGTCCAGTAGTTTTTAAGTTCTTCTTCAGTTGGTACTTCCTTAGGTTCATTGGATACATTACTTATATTATGTTTGAGCATCCGATAAAATCCTTTTTCATTAGTCTGAAAAAGCCTATTGTCTTCTTTTCTTTTTAGGGCTTTTTGGTATCTGGCTAGTCTTTGGGTTTTAAGGGCAAGTTTTTGTTTTAGTGTCTACGAATTCAGCTGGTCTAATATTATTTTTATCATAAGTTGAATGCACTTTATATTTATCAAATATTAAATCAATTTTCTAAACTAATCGAGGATGTCTATTATTGTTAATAAATTGTGTTAATCTAGCCACATCAGCGCGCAGGATAGATATATCTATTTCGAATCTTATTTGCCAAGCCGGTTTATTGTTAAATGAATTTCGCTTTTTTAAGGGGCCGTTTGAAATGTTATATCCTAATAGTTTTGAGATAACTAAAGCTGAACAATATATGAGGGTATGAATATGTAGTATCTCAGAATCAATACTATAGAATTTGGGTAATATATGACTATTAAAAATGTTAAGTAAACTATATAGCTGCTTAAATAAATACAAAAACACATAAATAAATAAAAGCCCAACCAGATGGAAGCCCTCGGCAGGGGAAACCAAACGGCCGAGGGTTAGGGGGAAAGGGAAAGAAACCGGCGGACGATGCGGGCAGTATCGAGGAGAACCGCCTTCTGCATTTGAGCCCGGAGCGGTCCGTCACGGAGTCCCAGTCGCCTCAGATGACCAGAGAGGCTAACTGGGATGAGCCCATTCGCAAAGACGACTACAGGAATAATTTCGGTCGGCAGACCACCCTACATGTCGGTCACCTCGTGAGCCAGGTCCAGATATTTTGATTGCTTATCTGTTTCGGCTTTCACGAGGTTCTCGTCATACGGGATGGTAATATCGACCAAAAATATCCTTGACTGTGCCAAGTCCATCAGCACAATATCAGGCTCATACCAGCCTCATCAATACCGATGTTCTGTGACATACCCAGGTGTCGGTATGTTTCAGCCTCGGAAAGGGTCCTCAAACTGATGGGCATAGATAAAAGTCTATGCCCTCAGAGCTAGCAACCCTTCCCCTTTCAACATGGAGGACCGCACACTTATCCGTTCCCAGCTCCATTCCAATAGAATTGCTAAATTCACAAGTGATGTTTAGCAAATCCATAAGATGAGAGCGATTGAAGGCGAATAACTTGAGGTCATCCAAATAGAAAAGGTGGGTCACTTTTGTACCTCCTTTTCGAAGCTGAAATCCCCTCCCGGAGCCCTCTAGTAAAGTACTGAGAGGGTTCAGAGAGAGGCAAAACCAGATTGGACTCAGACAATTGCCCTGGAAGATACCCCTTCTTATCCTTATGTGGTTCTCCGCAGCCATCATCCGCTCGCCCAGATAACAGAGGATCGTACTCCACTGCCCCATACACTCATCACTGCTTGAGGAAGTCTCTAACTGTACAGTTAATCTTGTACAGCTCGAGGACCCTCTTTAGCCATGTATGGGGCACCGAGTCGAATGCCTTTCTGTAGTCTATCCAGGCGGCGGAGAAAGTCCGACGGTTGTGTTTCACCACTTTGCCAATGACACTTTGGTCAAGCGTGCTTAAAACACGTCGCAAACTGACTGTTTCATACCAGCCTCATCAATACCGATGTTCTGTGACATACCCAGGTGTCGGTATGTTTCAGCCTCGGAAAGGGTCCTTAAACTGATGGGCATAGATAAAAGTCTATGCCCTCAGAGCTAGCAACCCTTCCCCTTTCAACATGGAGGACCGCACACTTATCCGTTCCCAGCTCCATTCCAATAGAATTGCTAAATTCACAAGTGATGTTTAGCAAATCCATAAGATGAGAGCGATTGAAGGCGAATAACTTGAGGCAAAACCAGATTGGACTCAGACAATTGCCCTGGAAGATACCCCTTCTTATCCTTATGTGGTTCTCCGCAGCCATCATCCGCTCGCCCAGGTAGCAAAGGAACCTACTCCATTGCCCCATACACTGCTCGAGGAAGTCTCTAACTGTACAGTCAATTGTGTACAGCTGGAGGACTCTCTGTAGCCATGTATGGGGCACCGAGTCGAATGCCTTTCTGTAGTCTATCCAGGTGGCGGAGAAAGTCCGACGGTTGTGTTTCACCACTTTGCCAATGACCGCGTCAATGAGGAGTGGTTCCTTGGTTCCACGACCACCGCCTCGATATCCATTTTGAGCGCGTGACATCATCTGATTTAGCTCCTGGTGACGAGTGATTCTCGCGCTCAAAATGGATGTCAGTGTCTTATATATGGTGTGTAGACACGTGATGGGGACCAAAGGAACCAAATGAGTGATACCAGTAGTGAAAAGGCTCGGGAGCGACTTCTGATCGAGAGCCTCTTGAAACTGTCGGGCGAGCACAGCGTGACACACTACGAACCCCTTCAGCCAGTAATGATTCAGCCCTTCGAGCCCCGGACTTTTCCAGTTCGGGGCCCTGCGGACCGTCTCAGCTACATCTTCAGGCGTTCTGGTGACGGGTTCCATAGGCGTAACACTTGCACTCTGGCTCGCCACAACTTCCATGCAAGGGCCCTCGCTGTGGTTTACGGGCTCTGACCACAGGTCACACCAAAATGCGACAGTGTCAGCCTGATCCGGTCCTGGGCCCGCTCCACATACCTCTGGTCACTCCAATGATTTATAGAGCCTCTTCTGATCACTCTGGAAGAGACGATTTTGGTTGAACCGCCTTGACCTCTCGCTAAATCGTCGAATCCGCTTCCCCCAAGCAGTGATTTTTTGCTTCAGGTCATCTATGCGCTCCGTTAGTTTCTGCGTGATATCCGGTTGGGACAAACTAAAATTTGTCCCAGCAAACGCCATTCTAACGGTGCGCACAACTCTCGGTCTATTATTACCCGACCTGAAGCTAGTCAGTCTGCCGATAAGGGCCCTTGCCTTTACGATACGGTCCTCAATTCTTTTTCTCCAGGCTGGGATGGCGCTACTTTTTTGAGTAGCACGTCCAGCCACGGGAAGTTTGGCGCCAATAATACGGCATACTGCCAGTGCGGCGCCAAAAAGAATTGAGTCCGTCTCGCAAAGGTCCCGGCTGGCTTCCAAATAGGTCATCAGCATTGGGTTAAGAGCCAGCACGACAGCCCGATTTCGCTTGCTAAGGGGTATGCGGGGAAGTCGCGGTCGATCTTCGAGAGGCATGCTGCGCGTTTCCAGCATCGACTCTTCCAATATGCTCCTCATTTTCTCTAGTTCGTGGGAGACTATTCCATCATCGTCTGAATTAGCCACAAATGGAATGTTGACGGCAGCATCCACATATGCAGTTTGTTGCGCATCTAGTGGCGCCGCATTCCCAGCCGTAGCATTTCCATTCGATGAAGGAATAGCCTCACGTCGTAGTCGTTCAAGTTCGGCGTCACCAAATATGTTGGAGCGCAGGATGTACCGAACTCGGTCTACCAGATTTTGCTCAGTGTCGGATAGAGATGGCTCCAGCTCTGCAAAAAAGCGATGCATCCGAGCCCGATACGCTAAGCATCCAGTTTCTTCCCTTTTTGCCCTAAAATACGCCCGCAGGCGTTTGCATTCATTAATTTTCACCAACGCATGCGACGTGCTCCACCAGCGGCGGGTACCGCTTGCTGAGTCCGAGAAGACCCAGCCGACACCAAGCCTTCTGGTGGAGATGATGGATGCAGGGTCTGCTAGGTGGTCTTGCAACACCCCGCGCTCGGCT
The DNA here is from genome assembly GCA_036936625.1 of Parnassius smintheus behrii. Lineage (NCBI taxonomy): Eukaryota > Metazoa > Arthropoda > Insecta > Lepidoptera > Papilionidae > Parnassius > Parnassius smintheus. Next base: position 49,579,003 of record JAUPFT010000010.1, read on the forward strand.
GGCGGCCCTCATGCTGTTGCGTCCAGCGCCAGCTCCAGACGCGCCCTGGTGACCTCCAGGCAGCGGTCCTTTGCGGACTATCTTTTTTTCCATCATCCATAATTTGGGCGTCCATTAACGGGAGACGCCCAGGCCCGGCACCGTATCGTGGACGGCCATAAGCACAAATGGGCCTTTGCACCCTGAATTCTGCCGAGGCACGGCGCTCACATCTCTCGCAAAGCGCTGACTGACTGCGATGACGTAGCAGTTTTGTCACTTAACTTTTACGTCAGCGGGCGATGGGGTCGTCAATTCCCTACGCCTTATTATATTATTATTATTATTATTATTATTATTATTATTATTATATAGAAGAGAGGGCAAACGAGTATGTGGCTCACCTGATGGTAAGTGACTACCGCCACCCAAGAACAACCGCAACACCAGGGGAATTTTAGATGCGTTGCCGGTCTTTTAGAAAGGAGTACGCTCTTTTCTTGAAGGTCCGGAAAATTCGCCGGGTGGTTTTATTATTAATGTGTCACATTTTAAATTATTAGCCATGTGAAGCTCTTCGTAATTTTGTAAAGAATGAATCTGTTCAATTAAATACCACTTTTACCTATCAAAATCATACCATTATTCAAACGATAAAACAGGTGCAAAACTCCGTTGATGGTCAAATTCCCGCCAAAACTCATAAGGTTAGGATTATTTGTATAGAGCATAGACAAGAGTGTATATACCTTAGAGCATACATTACATGGAGGGAGCACTGTGTGAGCAGAAGGCGTGATCGGCGTAGAGAGAGAGAGACTGAGTTTAGGTAGAGTCTGTCTCTCTCGCACAGTCACTGTCATTGGCTGTTTCATTGGGCATGCGCTAAGCAAGGTAACGAGACGAATCAGAAGCATGTGCGAGAGAGACAGACTCTACCTAAACTCAGTCTCTCTCTCTACGCCGATCACGCTTTCTGCTCACACAGTGCTCCCTCCATGTAATGTATATGCTCTAAGGTATATACGGGAAGTATAGACAGAGAACAAATAGCGACGGTAGCGCCAGTGTTGCCAACTGCACCGTAATTACGGTAAAAACACCGTAATCAGCATAGATCTACCACCTACCGTAGGATTATAATTACGGTAGCAAAATACACCGTAATACCCAATGAAGATCGTATCTAAATATGATTATCTATAAACTAAAATAATTTTAGCGAGTTTGATTGTTTACTTTCTTTACGTTACAGTATTTTCCTTTTATTCTACCGACAACACTGTTTTATGCGTCGGGAAATCCCCCAATAGCGTGGTACCAGCTTGGAGATATTATGCGAACGAATTCGGGGGTGCTGTATGTATTTGAATTTCAATGAATACTTAGAGCTTTTTAATTTTCCTAGTTTATTTGTATCATAAACGAGATACGACTAACATTTCATTAATACTTAAAATTACGTAAGAGTTTGTTGTGTTGTGTTGTGTTGTGTGTGATCTGAGTGTTTAAAAATATGGAGAGTGATGGCGACAGCGCTACTGATCGAGAAGATAGCTTAACACGAGTACCGGCTAAGAGAAAGCGTTATAAGCAGAAGTTTCGGGAAGAATGGTTGCTGAATAAAGAATATAGTGACTGGCTAAGAAAGGATAATAGGGACTTATCGAAGGCGGTCTGCAATGTTTGCAATACATCTTTCAGTGCCGAAATAAGTGTAATAAAACGCCACAAAGAAGGAACTAAACACGTGAATAATTTAAAGAGGTGTAGTGCTTCAACGTCCAAAAAACAACAGTCTATAGTAAGCGTTTTTAAATCCATGCCAACTAATGAAAAGCAATTGGTAAAGACTTCAGAAATAAAATTAGCTGCTTTTGTTGCTGAGCATAAGGTATCTCATAATGTCATGAATCACTTAGCAGATTTGTTACCAAAGTTGTTCCCAGATTCTCAGATAGCCAAAGATATTAGATTAAAAAGAACTAAAGTTCAAGCTGTGATAAATAACTGTATTGGGGAAACTGAAAAAGAAAACTTGATCAGTGACTTGAAATCACAAATGTTTTCAATTTTGATAGACGAAAGCACAGATATTGCTGTAGTAAAAACAGTAGCTGTAGTGGTCAGGTATTTTGATCCAATGATTGGTAAAGTTATCACTCGGTTTTGGAATTTGATTCAATTATTTGATGAGAAAACCACCGATCATGTTGCAAATGCCGAAAAACTTTTTAATACTGTTATAGGTTCATTTCAAAAGTATGAGATTCCTACGGAAAACATCATAGGTTTCGGCTCTGATGGATGCAACACAATGATGGGATGTAACAATTCAGTTTCAAGTCGATTTCGTCAACGTTGTCCAGGCATAATTGTGATCAAATACATTTGCCATTCTCTGCATCTTTGCGCTAGTGACGCATGTAAAGAGCTTCCACTAAATTGTGAAAAAATGGCGCGAAATATTTATAATTATTTTAAATCCAGTAGTAAAAGGCAGAGTGAGTTGAAAGAGTTCCAGTATTTTGCTGAGGCGGATGTGCACAAAATTCTAAGACCAGCCCAGACTAGATGGTTGTCTTTAAATGCAGTAGTGCAAAGGATTCTGGAACAATGGGATGTATTACGTCTTTATTTCAATAGCAAATGGCTGGAAGAATCGGAGTGCCACGATATTCATGCATGCCTGAATGATCCCATAATCAAGGCTTATTACTATTTTTTGGCTTGGATGTTGCCAAAATTTACAACATTAAATAGCTGTTTTCAGAGCGAATCTATTTTAATTACGAAACTACATGGGAAAATGACAGCTTTTTATAAAGAACTGTTACTATTGGTTTTACACAGAAATTATGTAAATTCCGCTCCTATTGAAACTATAGATCCAATGACAGAAATAAATCACAAGGACCTAAAAGACATATATCTAGGTTTAGGTGTCCAGAAAGAACTAGATTCTGTTGAAAATGAAGAAAGAAAGTTAACTCTCAGAAAGATGTGTAAAAATTTTATTATTAGAGCTTGTGTGGGCCTTCGTAAACGATACTGTTTTAATGACAAAATTATGACAGAAATAGCAAAATTTGATCTAGAGAAAGTAATTTCTGATGACAGGGAAGAGTCAGTTTCGTCGTTATTTCCATTACTGCCCAGAATTGCCCCAACTTCAATCCAACATCAACAAGAACTAGATGATGAGTGGCGGAAGTTGCCGTTATACTACAAAGATTTGGATTTAAGTCAACCCCCTGACGTATTTTGGCACCAGGTAAGTTTCCATGTAAACTCGAAGCAACGTGAATTCATATTGGTTTCTATTGTTATAGCAGCCTAATCATTTTTTTTTCAGGTCGCAGAACTGCGTGACCAACATCGAGAAGGGAATACCTATTTCCAACACTTGCCAAAATTTATGTTGGCCATTTTGTCTCTGCCACACTCGAATGCTGAGTGCGAAAGAGTCTTCAGCAGAGTTAACGATATAAAAACAAAAAAACGGAATAAACTCCTAACGAAATCCATCAAGGGAAATCTCTTATCGCAGCAAGCCATACAGCGTCACGGAAAAAACTGTGTTGATTTTAATCCCACTCACGCTATGATCGCAAAACATAACAATGATATGTATAAAAATATTGAAACAATTATACTGTCCGATTCTGATTAAAAATATGTTTTTTTTTTTTACTCTGACCCATAACATGCTACTAAATAAACAAGGTAATTCTACCGTATTTCAAATATATATTACAACATAATTTCGAAAATTCTACCGTATTTTTAGAAGAATTCTACCGTCCGCTAGATTTCAGACTTGGCAACACTGGGTAGCGCTAAAGCGCAGGATTGGCAGGAATGGAAACTAAACTGTCAAGGGCCCGATTGAAAATTGAAAAATTGAAATCTGAAATTGAAAGTTGAAGGCATGAAGGCATAAAAAATAATTGTGGTTGAAAGTGCAAAAATATGTAGATTAGATATATAAATTATTAATAATTAAAATAAATAAACTGTTGTGTTTATTATAATTAATATTATTGTAAAAAATGTGTTTGTTTTTCGTAAATTATAATGAAACTGTTGTTTAGGAACACCAGCAGGGATGGATAGTAATGAAGCGTTATGTTTTATATAAGTGTTTTACAAATGCTTGAAATGATAAGGTACGTGAAATATTTTATAAAATAAATAAAATATTTTACAGTTAGGTACGTACTACATATGCCTATTCATTTTCTTTCTGACAAAATAAACCAGAAGAAAACTGTCAATAAATAAATGAGTAATTAGAAACTAAATTTATTATATTTTCTTTTTATAATAAACCGAAGCTTTCGTCCTACCTTTCAGATAAAATTCCTTCAGTTATGAAGACTAAATAAGGAGCAATTTTATATATAACGATCTAGTTAGGAAACAACGATATTGTATGCGTACCGATGCATTTCTGGATAGATAAACGTAGTCAGTGCGCCTACAGCGGTCGCCATCGAGTGCCGTCCTCCCTATCTGCTGGTAAGTATTATTCCTTTAGTCAATTGATCATATTATATAGGTAACAACTTCTGGCTGTGGTGTACCAGTTTTATAACTAGACAATTTTATAACAAGACTAATAACTGGGATGTCTAACGGGTGAATGTTTTAACAGGCGTGGGGCGGACCTGCGGTCGTAAGGGCATGGCAATACCTGTCCACCGGTTTGCAGCTGTCGACTGTCCCCCGCGACGACCTCATCGGCCTGTTAGGCATTATGCGTTAGTATTATTAAAACTACAAAATTAACAGGATAGCATAAGATAATCCATTTGCCTCTTATGGTTATAGTATAGAAAATGTAATATAGAATATTATATGCAATATTATTGGCTTAAATTGTTTGGTTGTGGCCTTTTTGGCCATAGGGTATAGTTTGCTTCATACAGAGGAGAAATCTGTAATGGTGCTGTAAAGGTGGGTCTATGCTAGACGAGCTAAGCACGAGCGGAGACTGAGCTGAGCACAAAATCGTGTCCGACGAACACAAAGGGACAGAAGATGATTGTTTGCAAATAATTGAATTACAATAGAGCATCGATTATCCGAATTAATTGGGGGACATATGTGTTCAGAAAACCGGTTTGTTCGGATAATCGAACTGTGTAATTATATGTACCAATATACTAATAAAAACATATTTATAATATGTAATATAAATTTAATGTATAACAGTTGTAATACAAGCTAGAACAGTGATACAATTATTTACTTTAGACCAGGTGCCGCTAAATCGCGACGCGAGGCAAGAGTTTTTCTTGGCAAAGCGTTCCAATAGAGTATATAGATAGAGTCCAGTTTCGTAAGAATTTTAAATGTTTTCTAAAACATAATTTTCTTGATTTAATACGTCGCTTAATTTGTTTTTCGAAAGAATCAGCTGCTGAAGAACCAGCAGACAGTTTTTCTCCTTTTATTTGAAGCTCATGAATGCCACGTCTTGACTTAAACCGTTTTAACCAGCCCATGCTTGCTTGGAAGTTCAACGGTCCTCCAAGTTTTTCATTTAATGTTTTGCCTTTTCACATAGAACTACACTCAGCGTCACAAAAATCGCACCTCTCTGAGTTTGCGCGAAAAATGGCTGTAATGGCTAGAAACGAATTATACTTATATAAATATTGGTATGTTTGAAATGGGTATTTGAATAGCTTTACATTATTAATAAAAAAATCATGAAATCATTAAAACATTTATCATTATAGAGCGTCAAAAATAAACACTGTCAAATGCTTGTTAGTAAGGACGCTAGTTACACCACCTAAAAAGTGCATAAAAGGGTCGATCTGGATGAAATACGGGTCAGTCGTAATTTAGACTTTGCAGTGAACACACATGAACAAGTAACCCAAGTAAGAACAAGTAAAGATGGACACCGCTCTGAAGAAGCCGCTTAAGTGATTGCCCTATTGCAGTCGGGGATGCGGCAGTGTGACGTTGCTTGACAGTTGAACCTGTCCCATTTTTCAGTTCAACTCGGAGAACATCTGTGAGTGTTTCTACGATAAGAAAAAGGTTACACGAAAAGAGTTTAACAGCCCATAGACCTGCTAAAGGTCCAAAACTTACTGCACAGCATCGCAAACATCGCCGAGTGGACTCTAGAACAGTGGCGGACCGTACTCTTCTCTGATGAGACGAGGGTTTGTCTCTTCTGCATGACAGACGTAGAAGGGTCTACAGAAGACAGAGGGAGAGGTTCACACAACCCTGCTTCGAAGAATCCGTCGAATACGGGGGTGGCTCGTGTATGTTTTGGGGCGGCATTTCCGTCGACGGGAAAACGGAACTTGTGTGCGTTTCCCGGACTCGGGGTGGCCGTGGGCAAGGGTCATTAAATGCTGGTCAATACATTTCTCAAGTCCTGGAGGAACATGTGGTCCCGTATGCTGGTTATGTTGGTGATGGATTCATGTTAGTGCATGATAATGCTCGTTGCCACACCATGGCTATTGTACGGGATTATTTACAGGAGGTCGATATCCCTGTTATGCATTGGGCAGCACGAAGTCCAGACCTTAACCCAATAGAACATCTCTGGGACGACCTAAAACGGCGCGTGCGAGCTCGAGATCCAGCTCCAACCACTCTTCAAGAGCTCCAAGATGCGGTACTTGAAGAGTGGGAACAAATACCCCAAGAGGCTGTTGCGACCCTTGTAAGGTCATGAAAGATCGCATGGAAGCCATTATCAAGGCAAGGGGGGGTAACACTAGGTTTTAAGAACTTTTTTTGTATTTATTAAGTTTTTTTTTTTTGAATTATTAATTAGCAAATTTGTACATACCCTGTCTTTTTCTTTAATTTCTCTTTCGTCTCGTTATAACAGTAAAATTCAATTAAAATTCCTGAAAGCTAATGAAATTACCTTTCGAATGATACCCTCAAACCACAACATTGCCATTGGTCTGTTGTGTTAAAATAGTATTTAAATTATTTTTTTCGGAAGTGCGATTTTTTTGACGCCGAGTGTACATCAGAGATAGGTTCTCCTTGAGATTTTTTTGTGTAAATCACTTGTAAACAGCGTCATCGAGATCCATTAGTAAAATCATGCTTGCATATAAAATTGGATATGGCCGTCTTTTAGTTTTTATATCCGTAATTGTCAGCTTAACCACTTTGTACTTTTTACACAATTTGGTTGCAGATTCGGCTTTCTCTAATCGTTTGTTAATCTCGTATATCGTAATATTTTATCGGTATGAAATGTAGGCCAACACGGGACACTGCGCGGAGAAGCGAGAAAGTGGTCGCATTCCAATGTGATGCCCAGGACCGAGATAGCAGTTCGGTTAAGCGGTGGTACGGGTAATCGACGTTCGGATAATCGAATCGAATTCTACTGTATATCAAAATAAGAATATGGGACCTAAAACATGAGGATTACTATAAAAAAATAAGAAGATTGATGCATGGTCTTATACATCCCAAGACTCATTCATATCCACCACGATCGGCCAGCACACTGTGGAAAACTGCCTTCGAGGAGAGTGATTGTTGTAGGCTTGTTGTACATCCTCACTTGACACCCCAAGTAGAGCGACTCAGCTCATGCTCGGCTCCTATAGGGTAAACCCACCTAAAGAATATCCAATATCCCATATTGTCCCATGTGTGTCATACTATAATTGTATCATTCACAACAGTTGAATAATAACACCATGTAGTGGTGGTGTAACATCCACTACCCCATATTGTACTGTGGGATGTGACAGAGGGTAACTGAAACAGACGATGTGCCAACCTGCCTGCCAAGTGTGGCACTTTATAGACGGGCCTATCTGCAGCAGTGAAGTTTTATTGGTTGTAACAGATGGATGGATGGATGGGGCATATTTGCCATGGTTGCCTCACTTGGCAGGCAGGTACAGGTTTTTTTAATATTTGGGTTCAGTTGTTATCTGCAAGCCCATCTCCAGTTACATTTCCCTCTGTTCCTGGTTATGACTACCATAGGATGGTATGAAAATATAACTAGGTATTTTCTTTAATATTATACCACTTTTACGTTTTATGGTATTTGAAATGTCAATTAATCTTTCAGACCTCCATCAATACCGGCAGTTCACTCAAGTCGAAGGCAAAATGAGGAACCCAGTCTCTATGTTGAAATCCCACCTGAACCTCCTCAGCCCACAATCGCCAGTTTGGCAGCGGCGAGAAGCGTAACGCCTGACACATTATTGCGCACTGCAGCGTTGGGGCTCAACCATTCACCCATGATGGCTCCACATCTTAAGTTTGGAATGCTTGTATCATTTGCCCTTGCAACTGTATTTTTGGCAGGTGCCAAATATTATTTTGATAGACAGGTATAGTTATTTTACATTTACTTTTAAGTTAATATTTAAGGTGAAGTGGGCGCCAAAAGCAGATTTTTCACGCTTTATATGGACTGTTTGGTCGGCCCGCGCGCTATTTAATCGCACAATATTTATTTGATATTTCTTTTTAAAATGATATATACTCTTCATTGAAAAATAAATTCACTCACGTATTTATTGGTGAACACATAGCCTGAATTTAATTAAAATTGATTTGATAACATCCAAATGAAACTGCTTTTTCGCTTAGTGGGCATACCTAAAATTGTAGATATTGAGGAAATTTTTGCGATCTTTTTCTATCGAGCCAAAATATGTCAATCGTGTTTTGGACACCATAATTCACTAAGAAAAATCTTTAACTTTCATAACGAATGAAAAAAATGTGAATTCATAGTTTTTAATGACAAAAAATTACAGTTTTAAAGCGTGAAAAATCTGCTTGTGGCGCCCACATCACCTTAATATTATGTAAATATGTCACATTATGATCCTCAATACGTAAAAACTACCAAAGTATGTTTGTCATAGCTTGTGATGTAAAGTCCCCACATTCTGTCATGGCGCACTGAAGTTGGCTCTCCGAGACATTCGCTAATGTACAAAATCAATCATAGAGCCCTGATAGGGCGTCAATAGAGATGTGCCACATCATAACTTTGCTTAGCATTTGTTTTGTCTATATCAATTATAATATATATTGAAAATTATGTTTATTATGAAAATATCTTAAAGAATTACGATAAAAGTTTCAATTACATCTTTCATAATCAAGTGTATACTTAATCTGTACAAGTTCAGCCTGGTCAAGATAGAACATGCGGAATTTAAATAGAGTTGCCTATAAAGTTATATAAGAATGCGTTATTGGTCTAGTGGTTGTAGTCATGTGACTGCTGATCATAAGGTCCTGGGTTTGAATCCCAGGTCGGGCCAAAAAATCAATTATTGAGTTTTCCGTCAAGAAATTCTCAGTAGCTGCCTGGTGCACGGTAAGCCGTTGGTCCTACGCCTGATCTCTCCTCTCATAGTTCGATGGGATTGTTTACAGTCCCATCGAACTATGAGAGTGAGGTAATAGGGAGTGCACATGTGCTTGCGCATACACTTGGGCACTATAATCCTGTCCTGCGCCGATGGCTAGTCTCTGTTGAAACTGGCCGCCGTGGCCGGAATTCGGTCTGGACGACATTATTATTATATAAGAATGGTGTAAGCATTGATCCTTGTGGTAAACCTGTTTATTTGTAATGGAATCAAATTTTTTTTTGAGTGTTTTTTGCCTCATGTAAAAGCTTAAGACACACTTTTTTATTCATATTTAGAATTAATTTAACTCTTTAGCTATTTATTGACTTATCTTAAGCTATTTATTGACTTATCATTGCAGGTTAAAAACTTTTATTTTGCCTTGTTCATGTAATTCACAAAAATGTCAATGTAATTGTGGTGTACCAGTATATTTTTAACACCACCCAATGTTATGTAATGCCACTAGGGCTTGCAGTATTCGTTCAATTTTACTATTTGAATATTTCGAATAGTTCCCGACATACTATTTGAATTATTCGAATGCTTTCTACTTAAGGAACAGCGTGTCTTTGAACTTATATACTTATAGCACGTAATTCGTGGATGTTTTATAGCACACTGACACTTAGGTGTGTTGAGATTCAAAAGAAAAATAAGACGAACAACATTTTTTTAAATACTTATTGGCATAAATCACCAACTATCAGATTTACGAGATAGACTTTAGTAACAAAAATAATAACAAATATGCTTCTCCTAAATGTTAATATTAAGAGAAAAAGAATTTAATCAACTTCTGCAAATTTTTCTTCTAGGACGTAAATTAAATGAAATAAATTCTTGCACTATTATTAATATTCATAAGTTAACATTTTAAAATTACAATAAAATCGACTTCTATTAGCAAACCAAAAAATTTGTCTTTTCAAAATTAAGAAATAAAAATCTGACTTTAATATACCTATATACTTATGAATAGAAGGTAAGCAATATCTAATAATTGTGAAAAAAATTTATCAAAAAGTTATTAATCGATACCTCTTGCTTTGATAATATATCCTGAGAAATGAAAGTCAGTCTAAAGTGTCATCACTCATCATTTAAGGCGCTACGAAGCTGCATGTCATTCTACATGATGAAAACACTGTTTCAGATTCTACAGTTGTTAGAGGAATCCCTAACAAAAAATTATATGCCCTCATTAAGGTGAAAGTGCCAGGGTAGCCCGCGAATTTCACATTTTCTTACGTTTTTTGCTATTTGCAGGTCAATGTAAGATTGTATGTTTAAGTAAATATGATTCGCGACCGTAACAAGTATGTGTTCACAAAATTATTATGTATCATAAAAATCACCAGAGAGAGGAGAGGGTTGTATCTCTAAGTTCATATAACTCCTTTGAATGAGTTTTTCTGAAAATAGTCATACAATAGAATTATACGAACTTAGAGGGTAGTATTGATGATTATAATGATTATAATTCAGTAAATACATACTCGTTACGGTTGCGAATCATTTTTATTTCAACATACAGCTTGACACTGCCCTGCAAATTGAAGAAAACGTAAGAAAATTTTATTTCGCGGGCTACCATGCCGCTTTCACCTTAAGTGAATTATTTAAAAGCTGTTGCGAAGAGTTACTAGTGCTGCCAATAGTTATGATTAAATATATCTTTCTTTTTAAATTCCGGTCATGTTTTGAAATATTTTTATTATTAAATTCTTAATCTTTATATTATTATTTGAAGTATTCGAATATTACTCTACATAATATTATTCGAATAGTATATGAGGTGAATATTCGAATAAAACGAATATTCGAATACTGAGCCCTAAATGCCACCAACAATTCCCCTCTAGCACAAATGGAATTGTTACTTGTAATTTTAAGTGCTTATCTACGTACTAGGATGGATGGATTTATTTATTGGGATGATAATATGGTGTAATGTATATTCTTGCACTATGTGGTTAATATTATGCATTTAATAATGATGGTGTAAGATAGGTAACAGTGGTAGAGCCATGCGGCAGCTTTGCTGTTGCACGTATGGGCCGGCTCAAACCGGGGTGGTACCACGACCTCACAGACTACCGGCGTGAAGTGGAAGTTCTGCTTCCGCGTTTCGTCTGGTGAGTGCAGGTGGCCGGAGGCCCAAATCCCCCCCCCCCCCCCCCATCAACATGGTAGCGGAATTAAATAAAGATAGACTACCCCAGGAGGGTACCAGCACCCCTGGAGAATCCCTCGCTGAGCATCCACGACCATGTTTCTCCACTTCTGAGCGTGGGTGCTCAGGCTGCCCCGCGTATTCTGGGGGGGGGGCGAAATTCCGCTCAAGACTACAACTGCTCGGGGCAAACGGAGCAACAAGACCAAGGCGACCCCTGCCACGCTGTCCGTGAATTTCTGCAATATCAGGGGACTTCACTCCAACCTAAACGCCGTCCACTACCATCTCGAGACGGCGAGGCCGGCTCTGCTCTTTCTGATCGAGACGCAGGTGTCCTCTCCGGCTGATGTTTCGTATCTCTCCTACCCGGGGTACAAACTGGAACACTCCTTTGTGCCTCGGGCTGGAGTTTGCGTTTACGTCAGAGAGGACATCTGTTCTCGACGCCTCGGCAGACTTGAAGGTTCGGACCTGTCCATCCTTTGGCTACGCGTAGACAGCGACGACCATCCGCGCGTCTACGGGTGCCTCTATAGGTCCCATAGCGGTAATGCCGAAACAGACCGACTCTTCGACCACGCCCAAATGGCTGCAGATTCGTTGCTACAGCAGATCCCCTCCGCAGAGATCGTGATCCTCGGCGACTTTAACGCCCATCACGCCGAATGGCTCGGTTCACGTTTAACCGATCATGCGGGGAGATCTGTTCATGATTTTGCCTTGGCATATGGTCTGACACAACTGGTTACTTCGCCTACGCGGATTCCAGATGTGGAGGATCATGCACCTTCCCTGTTGGACCTTCTGCTGACCTCTCACCCGGACGGATATCAGATTTCCGTCGACGCCCCTTTAGGCTCCTCGGACCATTGTCTGATCCGGAGTGTTGTGCCACTCACGCTGAAATCGCGGTTGCATTCTGCAGGCTGCCGCCGTGTTTGGCACTATAGGTCAGCCGATTGGGATGGGATGCGGTCTTTCTTTGCATCCTACCCTTGGGGGCGGGTTTGCTTCTCGCCGGATGATCCCAACGTTGTTGCGGATTCTGTTACTGATGTGGTACTTCAGGGTATGGAACTTTTTATTCCTTCCTCTGTGGTGCCCATTGGAGGCAAATCTCAGCCATGGTTTGGTCGCTCCTGTAAAATAGCATCATGCTATAAGCAGGAGTGCTACCGAGCCTGGGTTGATGCATCAGCGTCCCGGGATGTAAACACCAGCGCTCTAAAAAAGAAGTATAATTCCGCCTCTAGGTCCTTCAAAAGAGTCATTGCCAAGGCAAAGTCAGAGCACATAGGCAGAATTGGCGAGAAACTAGTTCGCCTTCCTTCTGGAACCCGTGCATTCTGGTCTCTCGCCAAGGCTGTCCAGGGGAATTTCTGTCAGCCATCTCTTCCATCTCTGCACAGGGAGGACGACTCACTGGCCAATACTGCAAAGGAGAAAGCCGATCTTCTAGGCTCCTTCTTTGCGTCTAACTCGACTCTCGATGACGGGGGGAGTACGCCGCCGACCATCCCGCGGTGTGAGTGCTCCATGCCGGAAGTGCAGTTCACACAGCGCTCGGTTCGCAAAGCACTCCTCTCCCTGGACATCCACAAGTCGAGTGGGCCTGACGGAATCCCCCCAATTGTGCTGAGGACGTGTGCTCCAGAGTTGGCACCGGTTTTAACGCGTCTTTTCCGGTACTCCTACTCCCTAGGCGTAGTCCCAAAATCGTGGAAGACGGCTTTCGTCCACCCGATCCCTAAAAAAGGCGACCGCTCAGACCCGTCCAACTACCTGCCAATCGCCATCACCTCCTTGTTCTCCAAAACAATGGAGTCCATTGTAAACTGCCAGCTCATGAGGTACCTTGAGGATCACCAGCTGATTAGTGACCGCCAATACGGTTTTCGCCGTGGTCGGTCAGCTGGTGATCTTCTGGTCTACCTCACTCACAGATGGGCGGAGGCAGTAGAGTTCAAGGGGGAGGCATTGGCCGTTAGTTTGGACATTGCGAAGGCCTTCGATCGGGTTTGGCACAAAGCGCTTCTTTCGAAGCTCCCTTCCTATGGGCTTCCCGAGAAATTGTGCAATTGGATCACCAGCTTTCTTGCAGATCGGAGCATCAAGGTCGTTGTAGACGGTGCAAGCTCCGATTGCAAGCCTATTAATGCTGGTGTTCCATAGGGCTGCGTGCTATCGCCAACGCTGTTTCTTCTGCATATCAATGATATATTGCATACCCGTAACATTCATTGCTATGCGGATGACAGCACTGGTGATGCTCTTTACACCGGCCGAGCCAATATTTCTCGGGAAAACGTCTCCGAGTGCCGGGACAAACTTGTGTCTGAAGTCGAGTCTTTGCTGAACAGAGTCTCGGATTGGGGACGACCAAATCTAGTCCAGTTTAACCCCCAGAAGACACAAGTTTGCGCGTTAACCGCTAAAAAGAACCCCTTTGTCGTATCCCCTCAGTTTCAAGGCACTCCCCTTGTTGCCTCAGCCAGTATCGGAATCCTCGGCGTCGACATATCGAGTGACGTGCAGTTTCGTGGTCACTTGGAAGGGAAGGCCAAATTGGCCTCTAAAAAGCTTGGCGTGCTCAGCAGAGCGGGACAGTATTTCATGCCGGCACACCGCCTGCAACTTTACAAGGCGCAGGTTCGGCCGCACATGGAATACTGTTCCCATCTCTGGGCTGGGGCTCCCCAGTACCAGCTCCTTCCACTTGACCGCATCCAGCGCAGAGCGGCTCGAATCGTCGACGACCGAGTGCTTTCCGATCGGCTCGATTCACTGGCGTTGCGAAGAGATGTTGCATCTCTTTGCGTATTTTATCGCATCTATCACGGGGAGTGCTCTGAGGAATTGTTCGGATTAATCCCAGCCGCCAAATTTCGTGAACGCACGACACGGCAAAAGTCCCGATACCATCCACACCATCTGGATGTTTGGCGGTCCACCACTGTACGTTTCACAAGGAGTTTTCTTCCACGTACAACCTCTCTGTGGAATAGTTTATCATCGGCGATTTTTCCGGACCGATACGACCTGGGGACCTTCAAGAAAAGAGCTTACTCCTTTCTAAAGGGCCGGCAACGCACCCGCAATTCTCCTGGTGTTGCGGTTGATCATGGGCGGCGGTAGTCACTTAACATCAGGTGAGCCGCATGCTCGTTTGCCCCCTCTTCTATAAAAAAAAAAAAAAGGTAATTAAGCGAGAGTTTGGCGGGCTGTGCAGGTGGTGCGCACGGGCATGAGCCGCGAGGCGGGCGTGGTGTGCGCGGCCGTGGCGTGCGTGTGCGGCGTGAGCTGCGCGCTGTCGCTGTGCCGTGCGCGCGCGCCGCCGCACCCCGCCACCCCGCACCGTGTGTCCTCCACCGCGCAGCGCCATGCACACCAGGTCAGTACACCGCATCAGTTCAGAGCACCGCACCGCACACAGTAGTGCACTACAGTGCACCGCGTGTCCTCCACCGCGTAGTGCCACGCGCACCAGGTTAGTGCGCCTCGCTAAGTCAGTGCACCTCGCTAAGTCAGTGCACCGCACCCGGTCAGTGTACTACACCGCATCAGGTCAGTGTACTATAGCGCACCGCGGGTCCTCCACCGAGCAGTGCCATATGCACCAGGTCAGTGCACCGCGTCAGCCCTTCCACTGCGCAGCCCCACGCGCACCAAGTCAAGTCAATCGCGTTAGGTCAGTGCAACGCACCAGGTCAGTGCACCACAGTGCACAGCATGTTCTCCACCACGCAGCGTCACTCGCACCAGGTCAGTGAATCGCGCCAGGTCAGTGAACTGCACCCGGTCGGTGCATCGCACCAGGTCTGTGCACTTCGCCAGGTTAGTGCACCGTACCCTGTACCCGGTCAGTGCACTATAGCGCACCACGGGTCCTCCACCGAGCAGTGCCATGGGCACCAGGTCAGTGCCGCGTCAGCCCCTCCACTGCGCAGCCCTACGCGCCCTCCACTGCGCAGCCCTACGCGCACTAAGTCAAATCAATTCAATCGCGTTAGGTCAATGCAGCGCACCAGTTCAGTGCACTACCTCGCACCAGGTTAGTGCACTACATCGCATTAGGTCCAATTCCATAACACCCAAAGCATCACCTTATTGCGTGTTGATTCGGGTTTTGCTGCATTCTATGGAGCATGCAAACAGGGGCGGCCCTAGCATAATTTTAGGCGGTGCGAGATCTTATAGTGGCGCCCCTCTAAATACAAAACCTTAGTGTTCCTATAGTATGCACTTGCTTTATCGCGATGTTAAATAGGATTAGACCTATCAAATATCTGCAGATGTTATATACACCTGCAGATATTTCGGGGCATGAAATGTTGTCCATTCCGCTCGCAGTACTCTGGTGCGCTCGACAACGCCACTACGCTTGCCTTGTTGCGGTGACTCGTTGTATAGATAATTTCTCATAATAAGAGTTAATAATTTCTTTTTGCAACTTTTATTTAAACTCTTGTTCTGCTTAAAAAGATAAAAGAAGTACCAACAACAAACTTAATGAAACGCCCTGGTGGCCAGCTTTCTGGCTTATGCGTTTTCAATTCGGAATAATTTAACTTCTGGGCAATAGAATTTTCTATAGAAAAGTAAAGAAAACAAATTAAATTTGGGGCATTCCCCATAAATTCCAAAGCCTATTTTTGACCCATCAGTGTACCATATGAGGCTACCGAACTCAGAGATAACTAGTCATTCAGCTAGTCTTCTCTGGAGGGTAGTTCCACAATATGCTTTTTATTAAAAGTGTAATTCCACAATATACTTTTTATTAAAAGTGTAGTTCAACAATATACTTTTTATTAAAAGTGTATAGTGAACGCATGATATCTGAGATCATGCATAAGACCCGTGTTTCCTCAATTGAGTCGAGCATGAAAGCAAGCGCAGGCCGAATCCTATACAATAAGCCCTCGCCTCCTGGTCTAAATAAAGGTAAAGGGGCATTAGGCTTAGAAGTGCATTAAAAGCTGCTCCAGGCGATGATCGCATCGCTCCAGTTGCCAATGAACAGGCAGTCTTTTGTAGACTATTTAGTCCGTCCGCAGTCATCTTTTGGTTGGCCTTATTATACCAGACAATGGAGGCATAGGTGATAATTGGCCTCATTATGCTGCTGTACAGCCATAGGACCACACTGAGACGCATGCCCGAGTTGTTCCCGACCAAACGACTGCACTTACCTAAAACAATTTTAGCCGTATGATTTACATTGCTAAGGTGAGAGTTCCACGTTAGTTTTTGGTCGATTGTTACGCTTAAATACTTAACTTTTTCGATAGTTAAAAAAAACAGGCGTTAATTGGCGGAGATCCATTACATTAAAGTTGTTAGAACTTGATTTGCTCATTTCCGCGTAATAAAGTACTGTTACGAGCTTGAGGTTCGGGACAATAAAAATTGCCGATAAAATTACCTAAATTAACACTTTAATTTACTTTACACAAATTGAAACTTAAAACACTAATAATTAAACACACTAATTCACTTAATTCCGCTCCGAAGCGTCGCTTGTGTCGCCGAGTTCAACTCTGCCCCGATCGCATCTTGCAGCGCCTATTTATTTAAATTAGCAAAGAAGCATCCCGAATATTCAAGTAAATGCGCGCAAAGGGACGAGTGTGCGAGTATAGATTTTCTAAAAACTTAGTTCTTCGGATGGCGCTGTTGGTTGAGAGATTTGTGATGTCATTTTCTGCAAAGCTCCCCTCGCTCTCGTTACTGACACTAGATGGCGCTAGTTGCAACACTGCCCCCTCCTAAGACATGCTCGTCCCGAGCATTATCGGTCCCATAATAACGCGCCAAGCGATCCACATGGACGATCTTAGGAGTCCCTCTTGCGCCTTTCTGTATCCGGTAGGTCACATCGTTCGTTGATCCTGGTTACAATCCGGTACGGGCCGTCCCATTTAGCTTGAAGCTTAGGAGATTTCCCTTTGCTGCGGACTGGATTGTGCAACCACACTAATGAACCTTCGTTGAACCCTTTATTGTTCATTTTGCGGTCGTACCGGGTTTTCATTTTCTCAGACATTTGCTGGCCCGATTGTCTGACGTGCTCATAAATGTCATTCATTTTGTTCCGCAAGTCATTTGCATAATCGGATATACTGCGTGGGGCATCAGGTGGTATCCCGGTGATCAGGTCTGCAGGCAGCCGTAATTCTCTTCCAAAGTTTGCGAAAGCTGGTGTCACTGCTGTACTTTCGTGAACAGAACTTCGATATGACAACAAAAACGGTTGTATGTGCTTGTCCCAATCTCGTTGCCGATTGTCTACAACTTTTGCTAGGTACCTCTCCAATGTCTGATTAAATCGTTCCACCATTCCATCAGATTGCGGGTGATAAGAAATCGTTCTTGTTTTATGAGTACCCATAACTCGGCAAGTTTCCTGGAATATTTGAGACTCAAAATTCCTTCCTTGATCGCTGTGAATCTCTAAAGGTACTCCAAAACGACAGAAGACTTCATGAACTAGTTTATCTGCAACTGTTGAAGCTTCTTGATTTGGAATGGCGAAGACTTCTGGCCACTTAGTGAAGTAATCCATCACAACCATGAAATACTTGTTACCGCTTTCACTCTCCGGAAACGGCCCCGCCACGTCAATGGCTATTCTCTCCCATGGTGCACCAACATTGTACAACTTCAATGCACCTCTACTACGAGTCTGAGGTCCCTTTACAGCCGCACAACTTGTACATTTACGACACCAGTCCTCGACATCGTTTCAACAGTGGACCCAATAAAACCGTTCTCGGATCTTCAGTAGAGTTCGCTTAACTCCCAGATAGCCTCCAGAACAATGATTGTGGTACAGCTGTAGAACATCCGGTACTTTAGCTTTAGGGACAACCATTTGCAAATGTCAGCTGTCTCCCCTAACATTTTCCTATTTACGGCACAGAACTCCATCCTGAAGCAGCAAACTGTCCCACTGGGCCCAATAGCTTTTAGTGGTCGAACTCGTTGCTGAGACGTCGCTCCACTTAGGCTTGGGAGCACTGGCCTTTATCCATTCCAGAATCGGCTTGATGTCCGGATCTTCCTGCTGTGCATGTTGTAAGCTGTCCTTCCATTCGTTGCCGAGGTGGTCCGTCCTGAGCATCCTCACGGATACCTCTTCCTTACTCTCTTGCCTAGTACAATGGTTGCAATCTTCAGGACAAGGTCTTCTTGACAATGCATCTGCGTTTCCGTGAGATTTTCCGCTGCGATGTTCGATCTCAAAGTTGTATTCCTGCAGTAGTTCAATCCACCTCGCAACTTGTCCTTCTGGATTTTTAAACTGCAATAGCCATTTTAGTGCAGCATGGTCAGTTCTTAAGTGAAATTTTCGTCCCAGAAGATATTTGCTAAAATGCTGCAACGACTTTACCACAGCGAGCAATTCGCGTCTTGTGACACAATAGTTCCTTTCCGGTTTTGACAACGACTTGCTGAAGTACGCTATCACGACCTCTTGGTCACCATTCCGTTGAGACAACACACCGCCAAGTCCTATATCACTTGCGTCTGTGTCAACTATAAATTCTTTGCTTGCATCAGGGTATCCCAAAATAGGTGTTTTGCACAGACGGTCCTTGAGCTCCTGGAATGCGATATTGCAACTTTCATCCCAGCAGAAATGTCGCTTCTCCTCGGTTAGCTTGTGCAGAGGTTTGGCTATATCTGCAAAGTTCTTCACAAATCGCCGATAATAGGAGCACAAACCCAAAAATGCTCTAACCTGCGTCTTGTCTTTTGGAACCGGCCAACCCTTGACAGCGGCGATTTTCTCCGGATCCGTACGGATACCTTCTTCCGACACTACATACCCTAAAAAGTTAACTTGTCGTTTGAATAGTGAACATTTCTTCGGACTCAGCTTGAGGTTGGCACTCTGAATCTTCATAAGCACGCGTTCCAGGTTCTGAAGGTGTTCCTCAAACGTACGGCCCACGATGATGATGTCATCCAAGTAGACCAGACAGGCATCGCCAATTAGCCCCGTAAGTACAAGCTCCATCAGCCTTTCAAACGTTGCTGGAGTATTGCACAACCCAAACGGCATTACTTTAAATTGCCACAGACCCTTTCCCGTCGAGAACGCAGTTTTCTCCTTGTCCTTAGGGTCAATTTCAACTTGCCAGTAGCCATTTTTTAGATCCAGCGTGCTAAACCACTTTACTCCGGTAAGCATGTCCAGCGTGTCATCAATTCTTGGCAAGGGATAGCTGTCCTTCTTCGTAACGTCGTTCAGACGGCGGTAGTCAATACAAAACCGCATGCTGCCATCCTTCTTCTTCACCAGCACCACTGGTGAACACCATGGACTAGAGGAAAGTTCAATAACACCATCCTTCACCATTCCTTCAATCATGGTTTCCACTTCCTTTTCACGTGCTACCGGCAATCTTCTTGGCCGCTGACGGATAGGCAATTCTTCTCCTGTGTTTATTTTGTGTTGAACTAAGCCAGTCTTTCCTATGTCAGCATCGTTTGATGAGAATACATCGGCGTACTTGAGTAACAACTTCTTCGCCTTGACCAATTCGTTCGGGGCGAGAACACTGCGACAGTCTTCCAAAAGTGTGGTCACTCTCGTTTCTGCATCCTTGCTGGGGGTCCCAGTCGATAGATATTGGCACCGACATAACCAATCCACTTCCTCACAAGTACCAATCACTGTGCCTTTTTCTATAATCTGTTCCCGGTCGCAAAGGTTCAGCACACGTACTCCTGAGATGTCAGTGGTCCTGACCAAGGTTCGAGCTACTTTCCATGGAAGGTCATTGTTTACCCTTTCCATAAGTACACAACGGTGAGCTTGCCCAGCGTTTCGAGGAAGACTAACCGGAACAATCGTTTCCGATCTAGGCGGAAGAACAATCTTCCTAATGCTGTACACGTTCCCTGGTAACGCACCTTCCATAAAAAGTTCCTCCTGTCCACATTTCAAAACACCTTGCTTAACGTCGATCTCACAACAATTATTCCTCATAAAGTCTAGGCCTAGGATGGTCCATTATATCAGCCACGATGACATTATGCAGGTAGATCACGTTGCCAAGCTTCAACTCCATCTCCTTCTCTCCACGGACGGGTATACGCTGACCGGTGGCTGTTACCAAATTAATGCGTTCTAGGTTGTATGCGGAGTCCCCAAGGAACTGACTTATTAGTTGGGAACTAACAACCGTACGAGAGGCTCCAGTGTCTATGGTCAGTTTACACGGCATTCCGTTGACCTCGCCCTTGATGATTGGACTGTTCCCATCATGGGTTTGTGAGATCGAGATCCTTGGGGCCCTTTTAACATCAGCCAGCACCCGCCCTGCAGTTCTGGCTTTTACTCGTTTCCCTGCTGCTGCTGGGCGGTGCTGTTGGCCGCACTACCCTCCTGAGATCGTTCACCGTCCCTTTCTAGGGTTCGCTTAGGGCAGCTGGATCGAAGATGGCCCTTTTCCCCACAACCATAGCACCTAGGGCTGTATCCTCTGTTGCGGTCGCGAACTGTAGCTGCTGCAACCTCCCTGACGCGATGGGAACGATGATCCTGCCGCACGGCTTCTACCTCCAGTGCATGGGCCAAGGCGTCCTTAAGCGTCTCGTGGCGCCCGAGCCTCACAGCAGCTCTGACTTCCAGGTCACGGATGCCGTCGATGAATGACTGCACCAGTTTTCAATGAGTGCAGGTACAGACCGGTATGCTTTTCGCACCAGCTTCTCCACCTCTAGAGCCCACTGCTGCAGGTTTTCGTTGATGCGCTGCACGCGATCTTTAAGCTGGTTAAGTGGAACTCAAAGCTAGTTGGAGACTGCGTGAACCGTTTAAACGCCCTGGGTTGTAAAAACAGGATCGTTTTAAGATGGGTTCCGGGTCACGAGGGTATTGTAGGCAACGAATTTGCCGACAAACTTGCAAGGGAGGGCTCAAAGTGCACACAATTTGGACCCGAGCCATTTTGTGGAATCTCAAGAAGCCTAGCCCGATTGACCCTTGAAACTCTTTATCACAATAAATCACATAAGATCTGGTCTGACACACCAGGCTTAAAACATTCTAAAACCTTAATCCGTGCTTTTGATCGTAAATTCGCTTCAGAAGCCCTGGGATTAAGTAAAAATAAATTGCGCATTCTGGCAAGAGCCCTAACTGGACACTGTTGTCTTAAAAAGCACATGTCCATCCTGGGACTAAGCAACTCAAGGATGTTTCGGTTCTGTTCCACAATCCACATACACATCCTAACCGATTGCGGACCCTTAATGCGCAAACGTAACACTCATCTGGGACACTATCTACTCCGCCCAGAAGAAGTGAAATTGCTCACGGCTAAGCAACTCCTTCGATTCATTGAAGACATAGGGCTTAGCAGTGAACTATAGCCATAGCAGCGATCACAATTGATCTTCTACGTCGCAGTGATACTGGTCTCTTTACCTAGACCTGCATAGCTGCTCGCACATAATAAAAAAAAGGGTTGATGGGTAGGCACAATTCTGTTGCCCATAAATCACTTTCAATTTGGGATAATTTTAAATAAAAGTAAAAACTTTATTTACGCTTATTTTCAATAACTGCAATAATATTATATCGTTATTTATATATTTGAACTTAAGTTCAAAATTTGGCTGCTCTTTGAAAAATAACCCCGTATAAAATAAAATAATTAAAAATCGAGAAACTGTCCGCTAATTATTATTTTTTTCAATTCAGATGTCTGAGGTAGCAGACGAGCTACCAGCACTTCTGCCAGTATCAGAGCGATCAGAACGGCGTATGGAACGATTAACCACGGAAACAGTGGAAAGGGGGTTGGAGCGAGAAGTGGATAGAGGGGAGCGAGGGGCGGAGGGGGGAAGCAGCGAAGGTCCGCCTCCGCCCTATCACATCGCGGTGCTGCTGCCCAGCCGCGCCGCCGCCCCTCCGCCCGCCTACAGTGCGATCAGCTAGCCCGACGAATTCATCATCTAGCTCGGCGAACCAACCGAATTCATCATCTAGCTCGGCGAGCCAGCTGAAATTATCATATAACTCGCTCGTCTCGAGACGAATACACGAGACGGTAAGTTAACAAATCACTTTACATGTTTAGTGTGATGAACTATTTAATCTCTGCTAACATCCTTGATTTCGTCTGATAGCTTAGAAAGACTGGTGATTTTATGATATTACGCTGATGATGCTATGTGAAATTTCATGATCAGCTTTTTGACTTCGTTTAAATACGCTAGCTCAATTGTTATAATTAGCCTACGAAGTTCGTTAAATAGCTTTATAGCCCAGTTAATTTATTATGTACCTTATAAGCTCCGCATTGTTTACACTGATCATGACTAAACTAGCTCACTGGATGTAATTAGCCTACGAAGTTCTTTGAATATCTCTTATAGCCCAGTTAATTTATTATGTACCTTACAAGCTTTGCATTTTTTACAATGAGCATAACTGAGCTAGCTCACTGGGTGTAATTAGTCTATGAAGTTCTTTTAATAGCTCTTATAGCCTACTTAATTTATTATGTACTATATTAGCTCCGCATTTTTTACACTGAGCATAAATGAGTTAGCTCACTGGATGTAATTAGCTTACGAAGTTTTTTTGAATAGCTCTTATAGCATAGTTAATTTAATATGAGCTAATAATGTATTAGCTCTGCATTTTTTACACTGAGCGTAATTGAGCTGGCTCACTCGGTGTTATTAGCCTACAAAGTTCTATGAATAGCTTTTATAGGCTAGTTAATTTATTATGTACCTAATAAGCTCTGCATTTTGTACACTGAGCATAACTGAGCTAGCTCACTGGGTGTAATTAGCCTACGAAGTTCTTTGAATAACTGTTATAGCGTAATTAATTTATTATGTACTTTATAAGCTCTGCATTTTTACACTGCTTTGCCAGAAAATGGTGTAATATGTTCAAATGTAATATCTCTTTTTCTATAAACCTTAATGTTGCACAAATCAGCTTTGTTGTGTTTTCTAAAATGTTCAAATCGGCGATGTTTAGCTAAGATGATATTCCACGACCGCTAACACTATAGAAAACTATAAATATTTTTATGTTGGATATTTTTTATTATAATATATATATTGTTTAATTTAAAAAAAGCATCAGGGTTACTTATTAGTGTTTCCTCTCTCTAATCATGTGCTTTCCACAACATATTAGTGTGATGTAAAATAATAAATACGATTTAATGTGAGTGAAACGAGTGATTTAAAAAATTCGACAGCAGAGCCCATCCTCTCCGCTTCGTGTGTGAGGTGTGCAAAATAAATAAAATCAACGCAAGGTCTCATAACTGTCACCTGATTTGACGTTCAGATTTTTCATTCTCATTCATTTAGAAGTTTTGATCGTAAAAAGTCATCTTAGCTAACCCCTCAGTTTTATTTATTTATTTATTTCCCATTATACAATTATCTTTACAGGTTTATCACCTAATGCGATAATATAGACAACTATTTTTACCAACTCCAACTACACCGTTACAAGCTAATAATTTTCGATTGTCAATATGTACTTATTGCTATTTCAAACACCGTATCTATATCACAGTAGGACCATAACTAATTTCAAATAGAGCTCTTACTATGAAATGAATAAATAATTATAAAAGAGCCTAATAATTAATCCTTTTTATTTTAAAATTATTATGCTCAAATTATTATAAATCTTTTTATTTCATTTACTTCTATTAGTGTTTGTTGCCAGTGTAACTTGTTACTTGCATTCTCTCAATTATCTATCAATTCTTGCATTTATAGTATGTGTTAAGTACTTATGAGATATTAATCTTTGAATTGAATATATTAATAGATAAAATTTCTTACTTATAATTTGTTACGGGTTAAACGTGGAAGTGCATTAGTGCTATATACATTTTTCTTAGTCGAATGAGCCTAATGTTTAATGATCAAATAATATTCGGCCAAAAATTATTGACATTAGCGTAAATTATACGTTTTATTTTCACAATAATATCACTATTTTCACTTTAAAAAAATCTAAAGACGTCATATTCGTATATATGTCGTAGACCAATTGTAGAATTGGGCAGATTGTAATCTGATTGGCCATTTCATAATAGGCCGCCATTACATGATCTGCCCAATTCTAACCATCAGACTTACGATATATTTAAACTACTTTGTAGTATCGTATTATATAATATCAAAATTATCGGAGGGTTAACAATTACTGTCTTGTTAAATATGGGACCCGGTATCACGCTAAAATAATTACACAATAAAGTCATTAGATACGGAACTAAGTATATTGTAATCTTAAATCTTTTAAAATACTACAAAATGTATCATTCTAATGATTCACTTGATTAGTGGAGTCATTTATTTTAATGCATTACTTTATGGTGCAATCGAATCTATTAGTGGTTTCAATAAAATAGACCAAAAGTATGACTATCAATACGAAATATGCATGCAATAAAATGATCTCACATAATTGTTAAAAACAATGAAGGAGACTTCGATTTATACTAGCATAATCAATCTAAGTAATATGTTTGTAATTAGTAATAATTGTTCATTGGAAGCCCTTTTGTGGTGGCATCTGTCAATGTGGTTCAGTAGTAGCCGCTAATGTACCTTTATAACAATAAGACGCAGTGTTCAATGTTCTACATATTTTTGGTGTGTAGCGACATAGTTATATATGTAACATTTAACTCAGGTGTATTGTAAACCCCAGAATTATTATATGAATGACATAGCTAGGAGAAGAAAGGCTCATGTATAAGGTCGAATTTAAGCTATTGAATTTTACAAACTTTGTACGGCTGCATAACTTTCCTATGATATTCAAGAATATAAACAAATTGATTAATTTAAATCAGCCAGTACGTTGAGTGACTAACTTAACCAATAATTCCAACCTATGACTTTAATGTTGCCACTCTAAAATGAAATAAATAACAGTTTTTATTTATGAAAACATAAGTAAACTCACAAAAGGATACTTATACTTAATTATCAAAAGTACTTATAGACAATATAATGTCATTTTACAACTACATAGTTAGCAATTTATTTTATATACATAAAATAATCCCACCGATTTATTTTTAATTTAATAACATAAAAAAAGGCCTTTATTTTTCAAATTAACCCGGCTATGTCTTAGATTCTAAGTAATGTGGTGTAATAAATTATAAAATAAACAATATTATAAATATATTATAGTCCTTACTTGCCCCTCTAGTTGAACTCTCGTAATAAGAGGGATTTGACTGTTTAATGAGAAGTGCTATGACTTTGATTGAAAATATTGTTGTTGTTACTTAACGTTAAAATAAAATAATTACGTTATTATTATTATTTTGTGTCGAACACCACGGGTATTTTAAATTTACAAAATATTTTTTATTTAATAGCTGATATTCCAGAAAAGTAAGATGCGAATAAAAATGTAATGTCCTTACGATAATTGTGTATGATCTGACGAGTTTAGATTATAGTATATAGATAGAATGTCGTCCAGTGTATAGAGTAGTATTTTTTGTAAGTGTATGAAAAATTCATGTTGTATTTATATAAATAAAATGTGTGTAAATGACATTTATTTTAGTTATAGCTCGATTGTGAATTTGTTACTTGCTGCATTAACAATATTGCAATTTATCACAAAAATAGCGATATCAATATAGTGGACATGCACTTAATAGCATTATAAGGAAAGATTAACAAAATATGATAAATGTAAATGTATGGGCCTCAGCATCCACTTACCATCGGGTGGATTGTGTGCTAGTTTGTCACCCTTATTTTATAAAAAATTGTTATTATGTGTTAAAATATTTCACAGTATACCTAATGTCACACATAGTTTAAAAGTATTTTTAAACTATGTGTAAAAATACTTTTCTTATATAACTTTTACTGCAAAAAATAATAATATATCAAACATGATTCTCTTCACTTCACTGGGATGACTAATCGTCGAATGAATTTATAGCTGTATATATGGCGTTCCCGGAAAATAACCTAGAAAAAAGGACAATATAAATATAAAAGAATAATTTTAGTCTGAAATACTCAGAAATTCGTATCTTAGCATGTCCATTATATTGCTTTCTTTATTGACTCTAAATGTTAGTGTTCACATTCGAATATATTTCTCGCCGCATATTGTACGTGTTTCAAGTAATTTAGATATTAATTGACGACTGATAAAAGGAATCATTTTAGTTACATATTTAAATTAACTTTAATAGTTAGCCAAAGAATATTTGATATAAAGGCCAAAGATGGTATTGTCGCGTTACTTCGAAATTGATAATCTCATTTGTAAGAATGTCGTATAACTTATTTGCACAAATTAATCTTAATGTTCGCTTGTTAACAATAATTATATATCTGTTATAATAGTGGAACTTAACTAAGGAAAAGATTTCAGTGAAAAATATTATTGATTCTCTGTACTCTTGTCTTATTTATTATCTCTATATGTTATTAGTATTATCTGTACAGTAAAATATAATAAATCACTCTCAAGATCAAGCTGAGGTGTGTCAATTTGCGGTAGGTACTGCTCGAGATAGTTCTAATCATGGAGGTTAGAGAACAGGAGAACGATCGCTACGTGCTAAAGCATGGTCTGTCTGTCCCAGAAAATTTGTAGAATTTATAGCCGCACTGACGTCGATAAGTAGTTTCTGCGAAGTAAATTTTTAATTATTGACAAAAAGAAACATTAATAAATTGTGAAATAATATAAAAAAGTAATAAATCAATAATAATTAATAATTTATATTTGTAATAATTTATAATAATTAAAATTATAAAAAACATAATTTATTTCTTAATAAATAATAATAATTTCGTTATTTTCTTTTTTTTCTTTCAATGATATTATAATAATTTCAAACTAGCGCACAACAGCCCCTCTCTATTGAGATAACTTGGCGATCGAAGGGCCTCACTTATTTTGTCCATATTTCTGAGCCACTATTTTCTACAGCGATCTTTCTCCTATTCTCTAACTTCCACGGTTCTAATCCATATAAACCGAATTTTGTGCTAAAATACAACACGTTGTTGAGAAATTAATGGCCAGGTCATCTTATTTCTTTGTACGGCTCTGCAGTCCCTGTTATCTGTATGTAAGTACATCTAGTCAGTTTGTCTAGTCAACGGTATCCATCATCTAAAGTATGGAGTGTAAAAGTAAGGAGCACCAACTTCCATAGTAGAATAGTTGAAAAAGTGGTCATCTGTAAGCAGTAAATAACAGCTTAAAAACTCTCCACAACAGCGCTGGAGTAGCTACTGGGATGAAATGAACTTAGCAGTTGTCGACGGTTTAAGTGTGCTGCTAAACTGCTCAGTAGCTCTAAAATCTAAAATAATTTTATTTAGTAAATATAACCTCAAAAAAGTCGTCTATCCCGCTAATACTTTTCGGTGCGTTCTTTAAAATTTACCCAGTGTCGGCACCCTTATTTAAAGGTTTTTATAGACACTTTTTAATACACTGTCTGTACTCCTTACTTCTACACTCCATAATCTAAAGGCTTGTTCTTTACGATGGCCAATATAAATACCAATAACTTTGACACCATCCATGCCATGACATGGTACACATATTGTGCCAGCAATTTATGATCAGTGATCACTCCACACGTTGGAAAGTCGTTTAGTTTGTGTCGGTTCAAGCTTTAGCGCAATGTGCGGATGACAATATTATCTCTTATTTTTATACACGCTTTGGCAGACGTCAAAAATTGATATAGAGCTGGAAATGACGTCTGTGACTTATTTATTTACAGCGTATGTGAAAGTAATAGGGTCATCAAAAAGATTGAAAGAATGAAGGTGATAGATGCTTACTATATATAGGAACAGAACAACGCAAATGTGTCTATGTCATCGTAAACATTTTGTATAAAATAATAGAATACGTGCGTACTGAACTTACCTACGGTTGCAATGGGAGGTAGTTGCAAACTTAACGCACTGCCAAGGTGTCGACGTGATGGCCATAATTCCGCAACACTGTTCGATCTCTTTTGAAAAACCGACAGGACTCTGATAGCGCACCAACGTATATAGGTGCCAAGCAATACCTACCAAGGTGGCCATAAATCCATACTCTACATGATTGCTTTAAGCATTGGCCGCGACAATTGTCACAATATATATTGGCTATCGTGGTGAAAGCCTTAACACATTGACCAATTTTCTAAAATAATTAAAAGGCATCTAAAAAAAAATCTATATGTGATATAATACTACAGCGATCTTGAGAGTAGTTTATTGTTCCGATGTTAAATATAATAGAAGAATAGTCTCTTTAGACGTAATAAACGTGATGTGAATTTTTTTAAACTTTGACTAGCGGTTGACGGCAGGTGATTTTATTTTTATATGGAGCCCCTGTAGCGTGCTCGTCTTTGTAACAGACGCTTAATAAACCATTGTCAATGTGAACCTATTGTTTTATTTTTAATTGCGTATTTGCACCATTTGAATATATAATTAGTAGGTTATGGTTGCGCCAAAACGCACATTTGATTTACTGTATTAGCTAGCAATATCCTTCCTCTTCACTTCCGTTTCCTACCTACAAGGGCACGTCCAATAGGAGGCTATACATGGTGGCAGTGTAGTGGCTGTTAAGAATATCCAATACCCCATATCTTCCCGTGGGTGTCGTAAAATGCGACAGAGGGAAACAGGCAGGAGATGGGCAGCAGCATCTTCCTGATAGCAGCAACAGTACAAAAAAAACTGCGGTTGCCAACCCGCTCCTCAAGCGTGGCAACTATGGCAATATACCCCCCATGAAGAATTACACATAAACAAAAAGGATAAAGGGGAGATCACCCGCCGGGCAAGGTGTTCTGCCCGGGGAGCGGCCAACACTCCACGTGATAGTTCGGAGATGTTCTATACGAGTATCTCGTATATGCTGTTTATGATTCGGAATGTTGATAGCGTGATTTAAGCTTCGGTGTGTTTCAGTTGCGGCGCGACGACAGCGCCGCCACATCACCCTCCTGCTCAGACCGGAGGTCGATAGTGCAGTCCGATTGCCGGTGTGTCCTTTTAATGCCGGTGGGGAATGCATGAAAGAAAGAAGAAAGAGATATTTATTTGGCCATTTCTTAAAAAAATAGCAATAAATACTTAAAACATACATTATGTTTAAGCATTCTTATAATTAGACTTAATCATACACTTACTTACACAAACTTAAAAAAAAAGTGAACAGCTAAATTAAAAAAAAAATGAGAAATGGTCCAAATAGGACTGCCACTCAGGAAACGCTAAGATGTGTCATCCTAGCCCTGATTATCAGTGGCTACCTTAAGTACATTATACAGATACACACACATATAATATATATACATATACATACAAACATATATATATACATATATATATATATTTATATACATACATACATATACACATATATACATAAATATATATATACGGATAACACACATACACATACACACATGGGCACGTATAATATATACTTATTTGGATTAATAATACAATTATATACACAATTGGTAGGTTTTTAATATTCTTTTTATTGGGCCACAACTGCCTTATCTTTGTAGTGCTATACCGGACGTTTACGAATGTTAATTTCATTACATAACTGGAACCGAGGATATAAAAATAATTTAAATTTCATATAAAAACATGAGTGTTTTACAACAGCAACCCGATACATATGTTCAACATTGCATGTTACCGCATCCATTTTGCAGGTTTTATCACAGAACCTGCGCTAACACTAGGCGCGCAATGGAAAGAAAATAGTGTAATTAGATTGTACACCCGTGACGTATGAAGGAAAGAAAGACAATTATACACCCCGGAACATACATAGATATACACGCTAAAGCATAAAAACATAAAATTTTAAATTGATACTCTACGATTGTAGCTGTTCGTTTAATAGTATAGCTTTGTATTTTGTACGAAAACTATACACTGATTGTAGGTTTCGAAGAGGCGGTGGAAGGTTATTCCAGCACTTAGTTGCGGCATATCTGAAGCTCCCTCGGAACGCGGCAAAATGATGTATGGGTATGAGCAGCTTGTACGCCGAAGCTCTTGTCGAATTCGTAGCATTGTCTCGTGCCCATTGTAACTTATTATAAAGATAGGAGGGAGTTCTCGTTTTGATTGTGCCAAACAATAAAGTGGCGAAATGTAGTTGCCAACGGTAATCCATTTTAAGCATTCTTGCTTTGTTAATATAAGGTGTTACATGGGCTCGTGGAGGAATTTTATAATGCATAAAACATTTCTGATTTGGTACAAAACTTTCAACCGGTAAAAGCAGTTCTTAGCTGTATTAATTATCTGTTTTTCAAACCTCAGTTGCTCATCCATTACTATTCCTTTCTCGCAGTTTCTCGCATGCTGTGTGCGTAAGGGCAAGTGACACCGGTGCGAATAATATGCCGATGTGTAATAATCTCGCGAGACGCAAAGCGAATGGACGCTTATGCGAGTAGTGCCGACTAATTATTACGTATAAGTTATTTTTTATAATAATATGGATAATCAAATGGAAACAAAATGTAGTGGGTGCAATGAGTTGATTTTTGATATTTTATGCATAGAGTGTTCTCAGAAAACATGTAGAAAAGTGTATCATCATATGTGTGTATCAATAACGGCTGAGCAGTACCAAAATTTTACTGAAGAAGAGAAAGGTAAATGGGTTTGTCCAGAATGCCGGTGTAATATTCCGAAAGTAGACAACACCAATACACCGATTCGGGGAGTTTGCGTAATGGACAAATCGTTTTCACCGTCTTTTTATGTGAACAAAGAACGAAGAGATCGTCACAATTACCGCGAAGTATGTAACGATAGTAGGATTATAGAGGAGATCCGAGAGTTCCGCATGGAAATGATTTCTCGGCTCGACGATCAAATGAAGGAATATAAACGGCTAGAAAAAAGATTTATTAATACCGAAACTGAGCTGCGGGAATTAAAAAATATTATGAAAGTAGTGCAGCAAAAAGCAAATAAGGTGGATGAGTTGGAGGAGCGTATTAAAGTACTTACAGAAATAAATGAACGTTTGGAAACTACTTTAACAGTAAAAAATACTACGAATGAAATATTACAAACAAATGTGGAGCAATTAGTGTCATTTGCTAATATAACGAAGCAGAATAAAAATACGGTAGTTAAAAATACCGGCCCAAATAAGGAGGGGGTAGTCGCAAAATCACCATCTCATTGTAATAATAGTACGGTATCAATAAGTGAAAAAACGCCGAACTCGAGCTCAAATAATTTTAATAATGAATCCAAGAAAGATGGTGTGGCCACGAAATCGGCAGGAGTATCTAGTGTTCATAAATGCTCAGTTTCAATTAATGAAAACCAAGTTAATTCAGTGTCAGTAAATTCAACTAAGAACGCGAAGGACACATTGGAAAAAGAGGAAAACTGGACAGTAGTAAAAAGAAAAAACAATAGGTATCCTAATAGTGAGGTAAAAAGAGGAGGTAACACGAGTCTATCGGGTATACAAGGTACTGAACGTAAAAAATATTTACATGTCTGGCGTCTGAAGAAGGACACTACGAGAGAAAGCATAGAAACACATGTTAAAAACATATGTGGGGCTGAAGTTCAAGTTCAGGTTGAACAAATTAAACATAAGACTGAACGGGATTATGCTTCGTTTATAATAGGGGTTCCGGAAAGTCACTATAAAAAGATATGTTTACCAGCGAATTGGGCATTAAATATTGAATTTTGTGAATGGGTGTGGTTTCGTCGATACACCGAAAAACCAAAAAAGCTTTAGGAGAACTATTGAAATTTTTTACCAGAACGTAAGAGGACTGAGAACGAAATTAGATGAATTCTGGGTGGCCGTTGCTAGCTCGAGTTCCGATTTGTTTGCTATTACGGAAACCGGCTTTAGTGAATCTATTCAAGACTCTGAAGTTATTCCACCTGGATACAAAATGTTAAAATGCGATCGCGTAGATGGGCGGAAACAAGGCGGCGCTTGTCTAGTGGCCACAGCGCGCTTCGAACTGCAGTTTGTCCCTTTATCGAGTGACATCAACATAGATTGTCGCGTATTTGAACTGGTGTGTGCTAGGGTATATTTAAGAGAAAGATTTATATTTTTTATATGCGTTGTTTACATTCCACCAGGTAGTTGTGATAACTAATATATGTTATTATTTAAAATAATCGAGCAATGTTGTAGTAAATACAGTAAAGTCATAGTACTAGGAGATTTTAATTTGTATTCATGTTCCACTGCTATACGTAATTACTATGAACATTTTGTAACATACTGTCAGTTTTTTCAGAGCAATAGAATAGGAAATTGTAATGAACGACAATTGGATTTAGTGTTAAGTTCATTTGATGGTGAGGAATCGCTGAGGGTGTATGCGGCTGATTTGGAGCTTGTGCCAGTGGATGCGCACCATCCCCCGCTTGAGGTAATAGTGTGGTTGCAATCCACCGCAGACGAAACCTCTTCTGCGCAGGGCCCCATTGACAGCGAATGCTACGAGAGACCCGCTTGGAAGTTTAGCAAAGCTAACTTTCCTCTCTTGTATAAAACTATAGAGGAAGTAGATTGGTCTCCAATATATGGTCTAGATTTAGAAGCAAGCCTTGATTTTTTTTTATTGTACTATAAATAATATATTAGATAATTGTGTACCTAGGAAAAAAGTAAGTAAGGTAAGGTCAAAGTATATTTATCCTGAGTGGTATACAACTGAGATAATACGCGTGTTAAAATTAAAAGCAGATCGCCATAAGAGGTATAAGATGAGTAAATCACAAAACGATTATGAATTGTTTTCTAAGTGTCGAGCGAAAGTTAAAAAAATGATAAAACTCGCGCAGGAGCAACATCAGCGTCGCGTCCAAAGCCATCTCGTAGAAGATCCAAAAGCTTTTTGGAATTACATACGGTCCAAAAGAGGCTGCCTAAACAAAAAACAAATTTTGAAAAATGGACAAGTATTGAGTGGTAAGCAATGTGTAGAAGAGTTTGCTCAGTACTTCCATTCAGTGTATAGGACGGAACAACCCAACCTAAGCGTCACCGAGGCAATAATAGCGGCTGGTGGTGTCAACGCAGCTGCGCGGGTGCATATAGAAAGTCTGAGTATTCAGGATGTGCAACGTGCCTTAAAAAAGTTGAAACCAAAAAGGTCCGCAGGACCGGATGGTATTCCACCATATATTCTCAGGGACTGCCGTTTCGTGTTAACTAAGCCGTTAATGCACATAATATATTCCAAATGTCTGGACAATGCTGTTTTTCCCGATATATGAAAAACCACACGGGTCGTTCCGGTTCCTAAAGGAAAAGTAGGATCGCAGGTACACGAATATCGACCTGTGGCCGTGCTTTCATCAGCAGCTAAAGTGTTAGAGTCGGTCATGTATGACAAAATATTCGTGCAGGTGAATCAGCAGCTCTCGGAAGCACGGCATGGGTTTTGCCCAATGAAAAGTACTACTAGCAACCTTCTTAGCTACATGGCTGAAATTGTGCCCGCAGTGGATAGGGGGGTGCAGGTCGATGCTGCCTACCTTGACTTTAAAAAAGCGTTTGACTTAGTGGATAACGACGTCTTACTAAAAAAGTTAGCGGCAGTTGGCTTCACTCCACATTTATTAAAATTATTTGCCGGCTATATGATAGGTAGAAAGCAGTATGTGGAATATGCCGGCTATACGTCGGACCCATATATTACAAAATCTGGAGTAAGCCAGGGCAGTAATTTAGGGCCACTCCAGTTTTTATTACTGGTTAACGATTTGCCGGAGGTAGTTAAGCAATCTAGGTGCCTTCTTTTTGCTGACGACCTCAAGTTGTATCATGTCGTAGAAACATTATCAGACTGTGAAAAGCTACAACAGGACGTAAACAGAGTAGTGGCATGGAGCAATAATAACCGTTTACAGTTTAACACCTCCAAGTGTGTTACCATTTCGTTTACTAGAAAGCGCACGACGCCCATTGAATATAACTATGAAGTCGATGGTTCGCCAATGGTAAGAGTTAAAGAAGTTAAAGATCTGGGCGTTCGGCTAAATAGTGAATTATCGTTTAGAGAACACATTCTCAATTGCTGCAAAAAGCGTATAGAAACTTGGGCTTCATTCTTCGCACAGTTCACGGTTTTACTAACATTAATTTAATCGTTACTATGTATAATACACTGGTAAGAAGTAATCTGGAGTGTAACGCCGTAATATGGTCACCACATGAAAAAAGGTATAGCACAATGCTAGAACGTGTGCAAAATAAATTTATTAGATACCTATATATGCGCCATTATGGGGTATACCCTATGTACCCATTAATGTACCCAACCTTATTTATTCTGGGTATGGTTGGCTACAACGAGTTGAGGGTAAGACGAGACCTCGCCTTAGCCCTATATATTTTTAAAGTGCTTAGGGGAAAAATATATAATAGTGACATATTGGGGCGGATTGGGTCGTGTGTTCCAGACGGGTACGTATGGAAACGGCGGCGGCCGCGGCTGCTCTCCGTGCCGCGCGCCCGAACCAATTTACTAGATAAAGCACCTTTAACTCGAACGTTACGCATTCTTAATAGAATGGCTGAAGACATTGACCTATTCTATTGCTCCTTGAGTGAATTTACTAGGGTGGGATTGTTTACAATTTGTTACAGTTAATTTCTACATTTTTGTTATGCATAAAAAGAACTACACAGTCGCATTAGGTTATTCCTGTCATGATAGTTGTTAGTTTCAATAAATAAATAAATAAAAATAAATAAATAAATAAAAGTAATGCATGCCGTACTACGCACTGGCAAGTGATGCCGGTGAGAACGATGTGCCGGAGCAAGTGCCAGAAGTCTGCCTTATAAATCTGCGGTGAGTCGAGATGAAGAGAAGTTGGACTGGCTTGCAGGAACTGAAGACTGCAGAAGACGATTCTCAATAGTGAATGGTGGGAGTTCTTGAGGATAATAACGAAGGCTTGAAGTTGTAGTTTCCGAAGGTTGTTGGTTGCGTGTTCAGATCACGTCGGGTGGTCACCACTGTGGCCAAAGGGGAGATCTCCCGCCGGGCAAGGTGTTCTGCCCGGGGAGCGGCCACACTCCATGTGATAGTTCGGAGATGTTCTATATATGCTGTTTATGATTCGGAATGTTGATAGCGTGATTTAAGCTTCGGTGTGTTTCGGTTGCGACGCGACGACAGCGCCGCCACACACAAATAGACGGCCCCCAGTCCCCGGCGGCCCCGCTATTCCTGGCTACGGTGGCGAACATGGTAACGGCGGGGCAGGGGGTGCTAAGAATCTCCGGTGGAGGTTCGGTTGCCACCTACGACGACCCGACCTGGCAACATTTGACACACGCACCCTGAGGACCGACAAGAAGATCCTGGAGCTGGAAGAAGAGATAGACAAGTTGCGCTGGAATATTATAGGATTATCCGAGGTCCGAAGAGAGGGGGAGGATACGGTGATTCTTGAATCCGGCAACTTGTTCTATCATCGGGAGGGCGACCATCTGTCCCAAGGAGGTGTTGGATTTATTCTCGGAAGTCTCTCGTTAACAACGTTTTAAAGATTGGGAGTGTATCGACGAGGGTTACGTACCTTATACTCAGAATCACCAAACGGTATTCGCTGAAGGTCATACAGGTTTACGCGCCAACGTCGAAACATCCCGATGAGGAGGTGGAGGAAATGTATGAGGACATTTCTAGAGCCATGCATTCCTCCAAAACTCACTATACGGTGTTAATGGGAGACTTCAACGCAAAACTGGGCACAAGAAAGAACGGTGAGCTGAAGGTAGGGAAATTTGGGATAGGGCAACGGAATCCAAGGGGCCAGCAGCTGGCCGACTTCATGGAGAAAGAGGGACTTCTTATGATGAACTCTTCTTCCAGAAGCGGCCCCACAGCAAGTGGACCTGGTCGAGCCCCGACGGTTCAACAAAAAACGAGATTGACTTCATTATGACGACCAGATGCCAACTGTTCAGTGATGTCTCAGTGATCGCAAGGGTGAAAACTGGCAGCGATCACCGAATGGTTAGAGGAACACTGAACCTAAACTTTAAGTTGGAGAGGTCTCGTCTAATGAAGTCAACGCTCCGTCCCCCTCGTGCTCTAATCCAGAATCCCGAGACTTTTCAGCTCGAGTTACGTAACCGCTTTCAGTGCCTAGAAGATTGCAATGCAGTGGACGATATGAATGACAAGCTCGTGGAAACTGTCCATGCGGTCGGAGCTAAATTCTTCAAGACCCGCCGCAGAAGAACACAAAAACTCCGATCACACTCTTAATCTCATGGCTGTTAGACGGAAGATGAGGCTGCAATCGTCAACAGATTTGACAGCGTGCGTGACGAGACTTACGCAACTTTAATACTGATCGTATTAAAGAAGCGATCGAGCGGAACCAGGGCTCCAAAGTCTTTGCCAGAGATTTGTCTGCCAGTAAGAGCTAACTGTCAATGCTGAAGACTGAGTCGGGGCAGCATCGTTTCCGGGACACCTGAGATTTTGAGTGAGATTGAGAGGTTCTATAGGCAACTGTACACATCATCGCTGGAGCCACACGCGAGTGTGAGTAACGATCCAAGAGCAAGTCTTATCCGACACTATTCCGATGACATACCGGACGTCAGTCTGAGCGAGATTAGAATGGCTCTCCAGCAACTTATAAACGGCAGGGCCCCCGGCGAGGATGGAATTACAGCGGAGCTTGTGAAAGCGGGTGGAACACCGGTACTTGAAGTCCTTCAGAAGCTCTTCAATTCCGTCCTCCATGGTAGTAGTGCCACTACTCCGGAAGTGTGGAGCAGAAGTGCGGTGGTCTTGTTCTTTAAGAAAGGCGACAACGCTTTCTTGAAGAACTACAGACCGATTTCCCTTCTGAGCCGAGTCTACGTCCTGTTTTCGAAAGTCATTACGAATCGTCTCGCACGCAGACTCGACGACTTGCAGCCTCCCGAACAAGCCAGTTTCCGAAAAGGCTTCAGTACCATAGACCACATACATACCCTGCGGCAGATTGTGCAGAAGACCCAAGAGTACAATCTGCCGCTTTGCCTGGCGTATGTGGACTATGAGAAAGCCTTTGATCCTGTCGAAATTTGGGCGGTGCTACAGTCCCTTCAGCGGTGCCAAGTTGACTGTCGGTATATCGAAATGCTGAAGTGTTTGTACAGTAGGGCTACGCTGGCTATCCGAGTACAGAACCAGAGCTCGAAACCTATCCAACTTCAGAGAGGTGTAAGACAGGGTGACGTTATTTCCCCGAAACTCTTCACCGCTGCGTTGGAAGACGTTTTCAAGCTACTGGACTGGAAAGGATACGGTATTAACATCAATAGCGAGTACATCACTCACCTTCGATTTGCCGACGATATAGTCCTTATGGCAGAATCACTGGAAGACCTTAGCACTACGCTCAATGACCTCAATGGTGTCTCCCAACGGATAGGTCTTAAGATGAACATGGACAAGACAAAGATCATGTTTAATGTCCATGTCACACCTATGCCGGTAGTTGTTGGGAGCACTATGCTTGAAGTTGTTGACGAGTACGTTTACCTGGGATATATAGTCCGGCTATGTATGTCCAACTTCGATCGAGAGGTCAATCGACGGATTCAACTCGGCTGGGCAGCGTTCGGAAAATTACGACAAATCTTCTCAGGTATACCTCAATCTCTGAAAACTGGATTGTTCAACCAGTGCGTGTTGCCAGTGATGACTTACGGATCTGAGACGTGGTCCTTCACTGCTGGCTGTATGAGGACGCTCAAGGTCACTCAGCGAGCTATGGAGAGGGCTATGCTCGGAGTTTCTCTGCGTGATAGACTCAGAAATGAGGATATCCGCAGTAAAACCAGAGTGACCGTCATAGCCCAACGGATTAGTAAGCTGAAGTGGCAATGGGCCGGCCATATAGTTCGAAGAACCGATAACCGATGGACAAGAAAGGTTCTCGAGTGGTAGCCTCGTACCGGTAGGCGTAGTGTAGGGCAACCCCCCACTAGATGGAGTGACGACCTGGTAAGATATGCAGGAAGTCGATGGATGCAGGTGGCTGTGGACCGTGCTTTGTGGCATTACTTGGGGGATGCCTATGTTGAGCAGTGGACTTGTGAAGGGCTGTAATGATGATGATGACATGGTGGCATCATTCCGTTCGACCAATGATTGTTGACTATATGAATGATGCGTTGACTGAAGTGAAAGTTCGGAAACACGCCGCCGGCCGACCAGAGTTGACGACGTGTGCCGCCGCCGCCGAGCAGTTGAAGCTCAATTTTAGATGTGATAGCATACCTGTGGCAGTTGAGCCACAGAACCGAACAATTTATTAGTTACACCGCTAGCAAAAGGCGTTTGTCGTTATGCACTAGTGCAAATAATTAGTCGTCGCGCATCATCGCAGCTGGGACTCAGTGCCATCAACCTCGAGACCTGAATAAGAAGCCTAAGTAAGTGCCCGCACCTATTTTTGAGCTGTTCTCATTTGTTGTTTTTTTCCTACAGCAGCTAATGCTCCTGCATTAGCTGCTGTAGAAAAAAAAACAACAGCCCTGCCCTGCCAGCTGATATAGTAAATTAGGTGCTATGACCTAAGTGAGTGTATCCAAAACCCGCCACGTGCCACGTCCGCCATCTTGTTTGAGGTTGTGGCCAGCCATAAAATACAATCTACTTTCGCAATTCTTGCACCCAATGGTCACACCATTGTTCCCGGGAAACAGTAGCGCTACCGGGTTATTTTCTGTGTTAACATGAAATTATAAATATATCTCAGTAACGTGTGCGCATTATAATTGTCCTTCTTAATTTTAATCCAATAACTCAGTTCAACATCGAAAAAAATAATTATAAATTTCATTTTATGTTAGGGTAGAGAAATCAAAGTTTTTTGGTAAAAATAAACGCTGCGAAGCTTTAGCCACTGCAGTATGAAATATTATTAATTAACAATATAAAATGTTTATCAAAATGAGATAGTAAATAAGTGTCGTAATTATTAGTACCCGGTTGACCGAGCTTTGCTCGGTATTTTTCGCTCGGTTTTTTTTTAATTCGTGTGTTATGGAAATTATATTTAGATACAAATTACATACTAATGAAATAAGAATAATATTTTTTGATCTTAGCGACATAATAGAAAAAACTAAACTGGTTTTTGAATAAAAAATCATGAGTGCAATTAGTTTAATTTAAATTTTCGTGTTTTAAAAAATACTAAAAAAGGGCTCAAAAAATAGATTTTCTCAAAAAAGAAAGGAACATGAAAAAAAATTAAAAAAAATTCGGTCGGTCGGTCTGGGCTCGAACCGGGGTTTTAAGATTCTGTGACCGACCATTAAACCAATTAAGCTATTTATAATCACCAACAATCCGTCAAAATTTATCTTCTTATTCTAACGATATTGTAGCAGTTTTTCATTGCCTAAAAACACGGACAAAAAGACATTTTCTAAAAATAAATCCTAGCTAGATCGATTTATTATCCCCGAAACTCCCGGGACACTAAATTTTATGAAAATCGTTGGAGCCGTTTCCGAGATCCCGATTATATATATATATATATATATATATATATATATATATATATATATATATATATATATATATATATATATATAAGAATTGCTCGTTTAATAGTATAGGATATGTACTATTTAATTTTGACTTTATTTTGATTTATTTATATTGACTGCCTCGTTGGTCTAGTGGTTGCAGTAGTGCGACTGCTTATCATGAGGTCCTAGGTTCGAATCCCGGGTCGGGCCAAAAAATCAATTATTGAGTTTTTCTGTCAAGAAATTCTCTGTAGCTGCCCGGAGTCAGGAAGTTGGCGGTGTGTCACCCCCGTGCCTGGGAAAGCACGTAAAGCCGTTGGTCCTGCGCCTGATCTCTCTCCGATCGTGTCTGTTTACCGTCCCATCGGATTATGAGAGTGAGGGAACAGAGAGTGCACCTGTGCTTGCGCATACACTTGCGCACTATAATCCTGTCCTGCGCCGATGGCTAGCCTCCGTTGAAGCAGGCCGCCGGGACCGGAATTCGGTCTGGAGGACATTATTATTATTAAGTATTTTTTAATTAATACGTATTTGGGTATCTATTTTATAGTGTTAACATGTAACACTTTCAATATGAAACTATTGTAACACCTCACAGATAAATGCCATTTTTATTTGATATTTCAGAGGATATTCTTCAATCTGGTTTGGTTTTCATTATTAATTTTAGAGTAGTATAGTAATACAATATACATAATATATTCTATTGAATATCATTTATTTTTATCTTATTTTATACCTTCATCATCTCTTAATATGGCATATACCTCCCTCGTTACGGATTTACCTTAATAGCTACACTTGGGTTATTTTATATATATATATATATTTATTTGGTTTTATATTTATTATCCATTAATGCCACAGAGGTTATGAAATAACCAACGTACATACAAACAAAAATAAAAAAATACGCTAATTCTAAGGAACTTGCCACTTCTGAGAGTGTTGACAAATTTGGTGAAAAAAAAAATCTAAATGCAATACAAGCTCATATCCTCATATATTTTCAATAGATAACATTAAGTACATCAGTGACAAAATAATTAATAGATTTACTCTAAGTTACATGTTAAGTTTAAATATATGCATAATTATACAATAATTCATCTGGTGTTCCGTACAACTAACAAAATGCTCCATATTTGGTATTAATATAAATGGAACTCTATTAAAAATTAGAAAAGAAGAGTAAAAAGGTATCAAATTAAAAAAGATATTAAAAATAAAATAAAAAACCCACGAAAACACGTTTTCCTGTCGGGTCCATATTAACTTTTCCACTTTTTTATTTTCAAATTTTAGTTGAAAGTAAATTATTACTCTAAATTTTATAAACATAGTTTACATTGAATTGCAAGAGACTAATGTATTTTAAACACGAATTTCTACTGATATTACTTATATCCATTACAAAACTTCTGACATCCAAACACGTGCAGGTTTTAACTTGAGAAAGAAACAACACAATCATAACATAAAATTTTAAAAGTGGAATGTAAATGTAGTAAGTACATAAATAACTCACTGAAACTCTCTTTTAAAGGGTGAATTTATTGCAAAACATTACACTCATACAGATAAATGGACGTATTTAATATTTACGAAAAATAATCCAACCCACACTCCGGTTAAAATTGAATTATTTCATATACATGTCGCAGCTAACGAGCATAATTAGCCTTTGAGTTGAACAGTCTAATTTTTTTAGTTAACGGCGCCGTCAAATTACTACGTTCAATTGAATGATATGCAGCCGATGCGTCTAACAACATCGTGCTATGTTCGTAACATAGCACGATGATGTAATATCAGTAGGGTAAGGTGTTACTGGGGTGGCCCTTGGGTCACCCTAACGCCATGTACCTATATTTTTATAATATAGTACACATAGTGACATAATATAGTAAATATAATATACTACACATAGACTAGTATATATAATATACTACAACGAGACGAGAGACGAGATCTGCGACCAGTGATCGTCTCGTTGAATAAAATTAATAGGGTTACCATGACATAATATCTAGGCTGTTTTCTGAGCTAGTAACAAGTTTTAATGGCTAATAAGCTAGTTGGCTGCGACATTCATAAATAATTCTTATTTACATTTAAAAAAAAAACTAAAAGTCAACTTCAAAAAAGTAAAATGAATAAAATAATTTTCCATGCTATCTTCTGAAGTCGGTGCTACGCCATGGCATGTAGCAGTACTAAACCCCGACTTCAGAAGCCAATAAGGAAAAGCTTCTATTATTTTTCGCTTTTCAAAGCCAGATTTTACTTTTTATTATAAGTTTTTCTGAAAATGGTCTAAATGGTTACATTGAATATTTCATCTCCAATTTTTCCTTTGAATGTATATATTAAATAATAATAATAAGTAAATATAATAATAATACAACTTAAAATACAATATTAAAACAATTGTACAGTTTATTGAAATAAAAAGTATTATTAAAAAATATAAGCCAACCGTTGATGTATAAACTATTTAATTTAAAAAAAGCATTTAAATCAATTCACAATTTACAAAGATATGGAGTAATATACAAAAAATAACAGTTGAATTAAGAATCTTTCCTTTTAAAAGTTTACTTATAACAAAAACAAATCATATTAAGGCATTATCACTAAATTTAAATTGCAAACGTCATTATCTCAAAAGTAAGTTTACGAGGTTAGATCCCTTTTGCGTGACTACATCAAATAAAACTTAAATGTTACAATAATATATTAAAAAATCCATTTCAGCATCATCATAGTAAAGGTAAACTAACCAGGAACACAAGCAAGCCTAAGTAAATGACTAGGAAAGTCATAATACAGCCATTAACAGTAACATTAAAAGCATCATAAGATAAATTGATCACTTCTCCAGGTATCGTTCAAAAATCATCGAACACAATATCACAATATAAACAACAGGTAATGCTATCTTGAATAAATAATCTATAATTCCGCATACAGTTTCCAAGCTTCGAACATCTTGTTTGAACAAGAAAATTGAGGGCATCCACAACTTTTCCTGCTACCAGAGTGGCGCGGCGTCACTTTGGAATAAGGGTGAAATAAGAAATTTCATGGTAGAAGTTAAATTGTTAGAAAAACATAGTTTAATTTTTTCTGAAATGTTAGTTAAATTTTATACTAATTAGAATAAAATGGATATGTCGTAGAACAATTGTATAAACCGAATTTTCAGCAAAAATCTGGGGATATCACGAAAACCGGTTAATTAGACGATTGGTCGAATCTGTACTAAAATCGAATCAGCACGCCCCGACTCCACGTAGTCTTGTCTGCCCTACCCCTAGAGTGTTTTTGTAAAGCCGTAGGCGCGGAATAAGCCAAAGCTGCGGAGTTGAGTATGGGTGCCTGCGATTTGCTAGGCAAGGGCGAAGGGCTACACTTCCTACAGCACTGAAGCTGTTACAGAAGTAACTTTGGGTCAATATTCCTGTGTAAAAAGTGCAAGTTAATAATTTTACAAATTTTCGATATTTTAACAAATAAACACTATATATAGTGTTTATTTGTTTATTTATTGTATATATACAAAACTCCGAGGTTGATATAATTACCGATATATCGAAAATCTATGTCTGTGTATTCTTCTATATAAGTATCTCTGCAGAATATGCATAAAAGAAATGTATGTACCGTTACCCGTCTGTATTACGAAAAGATTTCCCTCAAATTTTTATTTATAATAACAAGATACTCGAAGCTTAGAATCCGTAACAAATCATAAGTTAAAGGCAGAAATTAAAGCAGTAACATTTCATAAGATTACATTCTCAAATCTTACTATTACGTATACAAAATCTTACAATACATTGATAGATATTAATAATGAATATAATCGATAAGAACAAGGTTACTAACTAAAAGGCTTACAGATGTCAAATAGGTTACGTCGAAGCCGGAAGTCAAAGTCAATTGCCTGGTGGTCTGACCCTGCCTTGCGACCGCTAAAAATAAAGTTTTCTGTACAATAAT
Organism: Parnassius smintheus behrii; assembly: GCA_036936625.1. Classification (NCBI taxonomy): domain Eukaryota; kingdom Metazoa; phylum Arthropoda; class Insecta; order Lepidoptera; family Papilionidae; genus Parnassius; species Parnassius smintheus. The sequence goes on from JAUPFT010000010.1 coordinate 49,623,179, forward strand.
TCTCTAAGGTAATTAAATTAAGCGGGTTAATTTTTCAATTATTGATATTTCATTAATAACTTCATATTGTTTTTCTTAAAAATATAATTGAACGTATTTTTTTTGTTGAAAAACAACAACATATTCTATTGTTTTGTGGTGGGGTTCCTTTGTCGGGTCCCTTAGGGGCGGCACCGCTATTTTTTCAAACTTTTTCTAACGACTAATAACAAATAAACTGACACAATTCAAATTACTGACAAAGGGACTTAATATCTGATATGTTAGGAAAATTTCTGTCATCTGACAACCCTATTTGCGGCGTAAAGAATCCATTACTCATTTAGTACCGCTGGTGCCATTTAACTCATTGGGTACCAAAGAACACTGTTACTCTATACTAGTGTGTTATTTTGGGTATGTTTCAATACACGCTTAGAGCACTACTCAGTGCTCCCACTGGTGAAAAATTCGTTCCGTTATGAACCGCCAGTATACTGCCGCAGTACCCTAGGTATGGAGTGTAGAGATAAGGAGAACAAACTCTGTATAAAAAAGTGTCCGTAGAAAAGCGCTAAATAAAGGTGGCGCCACTGTAGCTACAGTATTAATTTTAAAGAACCTTTAAATTTTTTTATTGCACAGACTTTCACAATAATTCTTTTTATAATAATTATTGTTTTCAAAATTTTTATTTTCAAAATCACTCTCAACGTATTTTACCCTGTAGCTACTCGAGCGCTGTTGTGGAGAGTTTTTGAACTTTTATTTACTGCTTACGGATGGACAAATTTTCAACTATTCTCCAATGGAAGGTTGTCCTTCTTACCTCTATATTCCATCACCCTAGGCAAATATATGACGTTATAAACCGCCACCATTTTTGTACTGTGAGCACTGGCGCTTGGAAGGCAAGGTGCTCTCAGTACTTTGATCCAAAAGCATAACAGCGCCTGGCGATTTAACAGCTTCCACGAATGATTTAACGGCTTTTTAAACCTGATGAAGGTTTTAAAAGCAACAACATTCAAATAATATTTTTTCTGGTTGAACAAAAAAATGTACATTATAAATACTTAAATTTAAAAACAGTGTCGAATACTGGACTGCGTTCCGTTTTAAACAGTAACCAGTATATCAAACTAAAAAGGAACGGATTCATAGTATACTGAATTAACACAGTCACAGTCACAGTCACAGTGTATATCGGAACACACCTATAGTGTACTATCTACGTAATAGTGTTCTGTGCGCTTGCACAATCAATTTAAATTACATGTGTATAAAAAATTATACCTGAATTAATTTTAACGTTGTAATTAAATATTTTTTTCTAAAACTAAAGTGACAAACAAACTTTGTCCCCACCTGATTGTAAGTGGTCAAATTAAAGCAATATACCGATAAAAGTTTGAGAAATTCGTGAGGGGATATAACAAGTGTCTCAATAGTCGCCAGAGACAATATCTTCAGTTCTCAAGATATGCGACACGATAAAAGCTCTCGTCACAAACAGAGATACTTTCGAACACAGTCGCAACGGACTTTATGCACCTACGTGAGATGTGTTAAAATTTGGACTTTCGAAAATTTGACCTTGTGAATGGGAAGTTAACAACTGACTACTATTACAATGGTTAAAATAATAAAATTTATTTAACTGTTAAAACTATATAAACAATTCTATAAAACATTGGTAACTGGCAAAGAAAAAACTATCTTTTACTGACGTGGTGTGAATATTAAATTACATTTGACGTAATTGAAAAAAGCGCCATATTATTACTTATAACATAACATTGATTTATTTATGAAATACGAAATAAATCTCACTTTTAAGCTTGTAATGTTAAGTTGAATAAAACCTACATAATATTATGTAATCCACTATAAAATATACTACAAAATGTTTATTGATAGTCTCGGGTTCAAAGTATGGTTTAAGAAGTTTTTCTAACTAAAATAGTTCCTTAGACGTAGAACAATACGCACCAAATTTGATAGTTACTGGAGAATTTAGATTTTAGTTTGCATATATCCGCAGGACTTTTTTTTATTAAAACAGATTCGTTTATATCCGAGAGTGATTAAACTACTTTTTGTAATAGGCGGTTAATGACATAAAGCGGCATCAGTGACCATCACAGAGCAATACGGGTACCGGCGGGCCGGAGGGGAGTAGCCATAGCATTTTCCCCCGATACAGTATTCTGTCATTTTTTTGCGGGAGGAAATCTGTGCACAAAAAACAATCGTATGTACTACCTAACAAGTAAAACAATATACTAACAATTTTACACACACAAACATACACACATACATACATTATAACAGTATCGCTCGGTGACAACGACAACTTGGGTACAGACTTGGATCAGTCGCTCGACCGATCCACATTTTGTATGGGCAGTCTGTGTTGGTAAACAAACCCGAAACTACACGACCGTTATTATTGTAATTATTAAGTTTCTTTTTGCAGCAAAAACTGAACAATTAATTCAGCATTTTTGTAGGACGTCGATTCAGCCAAAACTAGGTTTAGTCTAGTCAGCCGTACTGGGCTGCAACTTTTAAATCTAACTAGTTTTATTGTATGCATAGGACGGCGTGGACTTGTACCTTGACAGAGGAGAATGCCTGCCTATGGCTACTTCCCTCCGGTCCGCCGGTGGCCCTTGTTACTGTTATGATCATAAATTGTATATAGAGCCGTGAAAGAGGGCAGAAATATAAATACCAAATCTAAGAAAGCAATTATTAAATAATATATAAAATAATAAAGTTAACCAATTTCATTTTATTTCGAGAAATAATGTATTTCTTAGTTCTGCTCCGATTAAAAACGGGTTTAAAACCGGCTTAAACTCAGTTACAGTTTTCGTAATTTCAATATGATTTCAGTTTTAATATACCATTTTTTCAGACTCTCAGAATTTGAAGTTAGAATTTTTTTCCTTCGTGTACCATTAAAAATAAAATAAGGCTAATATTTTCATAAAAGTTTCGGTTTCATTTCTGGTTCTCGTATCAAAACCGCTAAATAACCTTACCGGTATTTTTGGAACATGAATACCGGATTAAAAGAGGTTTATATTATTTTTAGTTTAGTCAGTCAAAACTCATAATAACGAGAGTTATGTCAAAGCAATATATTAATTAATTTATAATTATATTTTTAATTTATAATATATAATTAATTATAAACTTTAAGTATATAATTAATTATAAATTTTAAGTAAGCAATATTAAAAATTAGAATATAATGTATTAGATGAATTTTTTTTGCGGCTTTAACACACATATAACTCTTAACAAAATAATAATAGATATTTAAATTTTCTTCTCCATCTTGATAATTAATTACCTCTAAAATTTGACTCGGTAAAATTAACATGTGATGAAAAACTAACAATAAAATGCGTGTTATTTACTATGGTGTCGGCTAAACATACGGAGCTGCGGCCGCGAATCAAACCCGGTGTATCTCGAAAAGTTTCACGTCCGTGTCGTACCATATCGGCGGATCTACGTTCCTGTAAAATTAAATTAAATTAAATTAAAAAAATAAAAATGTTTATTTCAATTACACAATGTTTTAACATACATGATCTAGAGCTCCTTTTAATCAAGGAGATGCTTGTGTTAGGTGACTCCGCTCTTCCACCTAACCTTATACAGAGTATGCAATTGATATCAAAAAAAAAAATTAAATAAATAAATGAAAAACACAAACCATTATTTTAATGTTTGTGTCATATATAAATATAGTAAATAATACGCAGGCAATAAACAGCGTGTGCCTGCTGAGCTGCCGTATGTCAGAGGAGTCATAGACAAGGTTGGCTACATCTTGAAGCGAGCTTCCATTAAAACATACTACAAGTCGTCGAAGAAGATTAGTCAATTTTTACCATCCGTCAAGTATAATATTCCTCTACAAGATACAGGAGATACAAGATACAAGTTAGATTGTGAATGTGGTCTCTCTTGCATAGGTCAAACAAAAAAATCCATAAAAACCCGCGTGAAAGAACATATAGCTGACGCCCCACATGTAGGTGCGGAACCAGGCGGCGGTGCCCGCGTTGACCTGGTACTTGCATGTAGATGTATGTGTGCATGCGTGCGGCTGTATGTATGTATGTATGTACGTATGCATGAGTGCGTACCGTATGTAGATGACGCCCCACATGTAGGTGCGGAACCAGGCGGCGGTGCCCTCGTTGGCCTGGTACTTGCGTGTAGATGCATGTGTGCGTGCGTGCGGTTGTATGTATGTATGTATGTACGTATGCATGAGTGCGTACCGTATGTAAATGACGCTCCACATGTAGGTGCGGAACCAGGCGGCGGTGCCCTCGTTGGCCTGGTACTTGCGTGTAGATGGTTGTGTGCGTGCGTGTGGCTGTATGTATGTATGTATGTGCGTATGCATGAGTGCGTACCGTATGTAGATGACGCCCCACATGTAGGTGCGGAACCAGGCGGCGGTGCCCGCGTTGGCCTGGTACTTGCGTGTAGATGCATGTGTGCGTGCGTGCGGTTGTATGTATGTATGTATGTACGTATGCATGAGTGCGTACCGTATGTAGATGACGCCCCACATGTAGGTGCGGAACCAGGCGGCGGTGCCCTCGTTGGCCTGGTACTTGCGTGTAGATGCATGTGTGCGTGCGTGCGGTTGTATGTATGTATGTATATACGTATGCATGAGTGCGTACCGTATGTAGATGACGCCCCACATGTAGGTGCGGAACCGGTACTTGCGTGTAGATGTACGTGTGCGTGCGTGCGGCTGTATGTATGTATGTACGTATGCATGAGTGCGTACCGTATGTAGATGACGCCCCACATGTAGGTGCGGAACCAGGCGGCGGTCCCCGCGTTGGCCTGGTACTTGCGGATGAGGATGGGGTGCGGCACGGGCAGCAGCCCCACCAGCGTGCCGTGCTGTAGGAACCTCAGGATCTCCGACTCGTCCGTCAAACCCCTGCCGAGAAAACACAGCGTCACGCGTAAGAAGCGTGGTAATTCTATACAAATTAAAAGTACAGTAGTAAAACTACAGTTACAGCCTATATACACTATCCCACAGCCGGAGACAGGTCTACTTTCATTTGTAAGAAGGTTCCATTCCATTTCATTACAGCCTACAAAAGTCTGAGTCGTCACTGATGAACATAGGCCTCCCTCATAGATTGCCTCATAGTGTGGGGGGGGGGGAGTTTCCTATAGCTACCACGCTTGGCAGGCGGGTTGGCAACCGCATTTTTTTAATTATTTTGAGTTGTTATCAGGAAGATGTTGCTGCAACAATAAAATCATACTGCTTGTTGCTTTTTGGATGACTTCACATGTCTATGAAATATTTTATTCCATAGACATGGTTTGTTAGGTTTGTTTGTACACACTTGTCGATGCAGATCTTCTCCACCTGCGGCACGAGCACCTGCAGCAGTCGCATGATGGTCTGAAGCGGGAGTCGCCCGCGCCAGCTCGCCACCCATTCGCCTGTAGGTGTCCAACCCTCCTTCTGTGACAAAACGAAAACGTATTATAATAATAATAATAATAAATATAATAATAATAAATATAATAATAATAAATATAATAATAATAATAAAGGCATAGGGAAGTGACGACCCCATCGCCCGCTGAAGTGACGGTAATGTGACAAAACTGCTACGTCCGCGCAGTCAGTCAGCACCTTGCCAAGAGGTGTGAGCGCCGTCCTCGGCAAAAATTGAAGGTGCAAGGGCCCGCTTGTGCATATGGCCTCACCATAAAACGGCGCCGGGTCTGGGCGTCTCCCGATAAATGACGCCCACTATGGATGATGGAACACAGAAGATTGCGCAAAGGACCGCTGCCTGGAAGTCACCAGGGCGCGTCTGGAGCTGGCGCTGGACGCGACAGCATGCAAACCGCCAGCCGAGCGCGAGGTGCTGCATGACCACTCAGCAGCCCCACGCATCCATCATCCCCACCAGCTTGCTTGGTGTCGACAGGGTCTTCGCAGGCCCAGCAACCGGCACCTGCCACTGGTGGAGTACGCCGCATGCGATGGACCATCAATATGAATACAAACGCATTGCGGGCGTATTTTAGGGCGAAAGGGGGAGAAGTTGGAGGTTTCGCGTATTGGGCTAGGATGCATCGTCCTTTTACTGAGCTGGAGCAATCTATTACCGTCACCGAGCAAAGCCTGGCAGACCGAGTTCGGTATATCTTGCGTTCAAATATATTTGATGGCGCCGAACTCGAACGGCTATGATGTGAGGCTGTTCCCTCATCAAATGAAAATGCTACGACTGAGGATGCGGTGCCACAAGTTGCAACACAACCCGCAAACGTGGATGCCGCTGTGAATATCCCAGTGGTTGCTGATTCAAATGATGATGGAACATTCACCCAGGAACTAGAAATGGAGCAAATAAGGAGTACATTGGAAGAGGCGATTGTGGAAACGCGAAGTACGCCTCCCGAAAATCGACCGCGACTTCCCCGCATAGCCCTAAGCAAGCGGAATCGGGCTCTCGTGAGGGATCTGAACCCAATGCTAGTGACCTATTTGAAAGCCAGCCGGAACCTTTGCGAGACGGACTCAATTCTTTTTGGCGCCGCGCTGGCAGTCTGCCGTATCATAGGCGCCAAGGTTTCCACGGCTGGACGCGCTACTGGCCAAAGTAGCGCTATCCCAGCATGGAGAAGAAGAATTGAGGAACGTATCGCAAAGGCTAGAGCTCTCATCGGCAGACTGATATGCTTCAGATCAGGCAATAACAGGCCAAAAATTGTGCGCACCGTCAGGAAGGCGTTTGCTGGGACAAATGTTAGTTTGTCCCAGTCGGATATAACGCAAAAACTGACGGAGCGCATGGATGATCTGAAGCAGAGAATCGCTGCTTGGGGAAAGCGGATTTGGCGATATACCGAGAGGTCGGTTCAAACAGAATCGTCTCTTCCTGAGTGATCAGACGAGGCTATGAATCATTGGAGCGACCAATGGTAAGTGGAACGAGCCCAGCGCCGTATCAGGCCGACACTGTAGCATTCTGGCGCGGCCTGTGGTCAGAGCCAGTAAACCACAGCGAGGGCCCTTGGACGGAAGTTGTGGGGAGTGTGTGCGAGTATAACGCCCATGGACCACGTCATTATAGCACCGGATGACGTAGCTGAGGCGGTCCGTAGGGCCCCGAACTGAAAAAGTCCGGGATTCGACGGGCTGCATCACTACTGGCTGAAGAGGTTCGTGGTGTATCTTACTGTGCTGGCCCGACAGTTTCAAGAGGTTTCTCAACCAGAAGTCGCTCCCGAGCCTCCTCACCACTGGGATCACCCATTCGGTTCCTAAAGACCAGGGTACCACAGACCCGAGCAAATACTGCCCTATCATGTGTCTACCAACCATATACAAGACACTAACATCTATTTTGAGCGCGAGAATCACTCGTCACCTGGACTCAAATCAGGTGATATCGCGCGCTCAAAATGGATGTTGGGGCGGTGGTCGTGGAACGCGGTTTAGGAACCATTTCTCATTGACGCGGTCATTGGCAAAGTGGTGAAACGCAACCGTCGGAACTTCTCCGCCGCCTGGATAGACTACAGAAAGGCATTCGACTCGGTGCCCCATACATGCCTAAAGAAAGTCCTCGAGCTGTACAAGATAGACTGTACAATTAGAGACTTCCTCGGGCAGTGGAGTACGATCTTTTGTCATCTGGGCGAGCGCATGATGGCTGCGGAGAACCACATAAGGATAAGAAGGGGTATCTTGCAGGGCGATTGTCTGAGTCCAATCTTGTTCTGCCTCTCTCTGAACCCTCTCAGTACCTTACTGGAGGGCTCCGGGAGGGGATTTCAGCTACGGAAAGGAGGGACAAAAGTGACCCACCTTTTCTATATGGATGACCTCCAGTCGCTCCCATCTTGTGGAATTGCTAAACATCACTTGTGAATTTAGCAATTCCATTGGAATGGAGCTGGGAACGGATAAGTGTGCGGTCCTCCATGTTGAAAGGGGAAGGGTTGCTAACTCTGAGGGCATAGACTTATCTACGTCCGTCAACTTAAGGACCCTTTCCGAGGCTGAAACATACCGATACCTGGGTATGTCACAGAACATCGGTATTGATGAGGCTGGTATGAAACAGTCAGTTTGCGACGTGTTTTATGCACGCTTGACCAAAGTGCTTAACAGCCTTTTGTCCGGTGTGAATAAGACACACGCATATAACGTTTGGGTCATGCCTGTCCTCACGTATACCTCTGGCATACTCAGGTGGACTCAGACTGAACTTAACACCCTGGATAGAAAAGTCCGCACTACCATGACGTCCCATAGGATGCATCATCCGAGATCGTCGGTAATGAGGCTGTACTTGCCGCGAAAGCATGGTGGGCGTGGCTTCTTGAGCGCGCTCACCATGCATAATCGCGAAGTGTGCACTACTTCCTGGCGAGATCGGATGATCCATTCTATAAGGACGTCATTTCTTGTGATAAAGGACTTACCCCTATATCCTTAGCCAACGAGCAATGGCAAGACCCGGCAGTGCAGAGCATTTCCGACCGGGAGACCGTATGGAAGGAGAAGAAGATCCACGGGAGGTTCTACAAGGCTCCACATGAGCCTTTCGTAGACACAGTAGCCTACCTCCACCGGCTACGTTTCGGTGACCTCTTCGGGGAAACCGAGGGTTTTGTCTGTGCAATACAGGATCAGGTTATTAAGACCAACAACTATCGGAGACACATCCTAAAGAATGGCACCGTCGACATCTGTCGAGCTTGTCGCCATCCCGGTGAGTCGCTTAGGCATGTCATCTCCGGTTGTTCGGCGCCTTCTAACTCTGACTCTCACAGACATAACCTAGTAGCCAGAATTCTACACCAGGAGCTCGCTCTGAAATACGGTCTCGTGGATCGGAAATTGCCGTATTACAAGTACTTGCCGGAAGCCGTGCTCGAAAATGACCGCGCCAGGCTCTACTGGGACCGGGCCATCATCACAGACAGGACTATTCTTGCGAATAAGCCCGATATTGTGCTGATGGACCGGGCACAGTCAAGGATATTTTTTCCGCCGGTTTCTTTCCCTTTCCCCCTAACCCTCGGCCGTTTGGTCTCCCCTGCCGAGGGCCTCCATCTGGTTAGGCTTTTATTTATTTATGTATTTTTATATATATTTAATTTTATTGATATTTATGTATATTTATCTTTTAATTACCATTTACAATTATATATTTATAGAAACCAACCAGATGAGAAAACTATATAGATACCCCACATAATAATAATGTCCTCCAGACCGAATTTCGACCACGGCGGCTGCCTTAACGGATGCTAGCCATCGGCGCAGGACAAGATTATAGTGCCCAAGTGTGCCCAAGAACAGGTGCACTCTCTATTCCCTCACTCTCGTAATCCGATGTGAAGGTAAACCGACACGACCAAGAGAGAGATCAGGCGCAGGACCAACGGCTTTACGTGCTTTCCGAGACACGGGGATGAGACACTGTCAACTTCCTGACTCCAGGCAGCTACTGAGAATTTCTTGAAAGAAAAACTCAATAATTGATTTTTTGGCCCGACCTAGGATTCGAACCTAGAACCTCATGGTCAGCAGTCGCACTACTACAACCACTAGACCAACGTGGCAGTCAAAACGTATACAAAATTGGAACTCTATAACCTATATTATGATGATTTTAATACAGGCGTATGATCGAAAATTTGCTTTAATAGCAGCTGCAGGGTAAAGTAAGAACAATAATCGCGGGTTTAGTTAAACGCTCCCGAAAACGAAAACAGACGATAGTACTAACGATTTATTTCAAAACCAATTTTTGATAATCTGTGGTTGTTCGTTATGTCATGGCATAGTTTAGCGTGGCACGTCGCTATCGGAAGTGGGCGATACAACAATATCTGTAAAACAGTTTATCTGAAAAAAATACGAAACTTTATAGGCGTGAGCGGTCAAAATTATCAATCTAAATTTGATAGAGTATAAGTCACGTGACTTGGTTTCATTCGTTTTTATGATTTTCCGTTGTGTTGTAAAATATCATATTGGTTAATCCCGCTGATTCTCGTACTCATTGCTAAAATACCGGGTGTTTGTGAAACGCTCACGAAAATGAAGGCAGACGATAGTACTAACGATACCTTTGATGATAGGACGGATAGAAAATCGATTCCGACAAAAAATATTCATCTTTTCACGTTTTATTAGCCTTATACACGCTCCATCACGTTGGTACAGCTAAATGAAACGATAATTTCATAAAAAGTCATGAAAATACTGAAACATAAAACCAGCAGTGAAACTTAAAATAGAACCAGCTGTCAGTCAGAAAAAGGACATTAATATTTTTGCAGTCCCAATGTATACGGTGCGGTTGTGGATTGAAAAGTACGCGGCTCGAATATGAAAACAAAACCAGAAGATTTTAAAATTATTTTTATTTTTCGACGTAATCACCACTTTTTTTCAATGCATTTCTTTCATCTGGTTTCTAAAGCCATTACACCATTTCCAAAAAATGCCTCATCTTGGCCCCCAAAATAGACATTAACGGCAGCTTCAATCTCTTCGTTTGATGAAAATTTCTGTCCTCCTAAATGTTTTTTTTTAGATTTCGGAAGAGATGGAAGTCAGGTGGTAGCAAATTAGGCGAATAAACGGGGTGTAGAAATAATTCGAATTCACAATTATGGATTTTAGCCATCGTTTCTTAGGACGTGTGAGGTCGTGCGTTGTCTTGATGAAACATCACTTTTTTAGTTAACGTTCCTTGGCGTTTTTTCTTAACTTCATCAAGCAACCGACGTAAAAGCATACAGTAATAAATAGAGTTTATGGTAGTTCCTTTCGATAGGTAATCGACCATAATGACTCCCTTCGAATCCCAGAATACTGATACCATCACCTTCCTTACAGACAAAATCACTTTAGCTTTCTTCGAAGGCGGTGAGCCTGGTCTCCTCTATTTTTTTTTTTTGGTTGTTGTTTTGACTCAGTATTGTAATGAACCCAAGTATCATCAGTAGCAATAAATCTCTCAAAAAAGTTTGGTGGATTGGCTCGAAACAACTCCAAACAATTGCGCGAAATCGCAAGTCGGTTGCGTTTGTGTTTGGCTGAAAGAAGCCTCGGTACTTATCTCGCAGAAACCTTCGAAAACCCAAATACATTACGTATTGTACTCGTATTTCGAGCTCGTTCATACGATATGTCTATGATCTCAGCTATCTCTCTGGTTTTCAATCTAAGGTCCCCAGTATCAAATCGAATTTTTTTTCCCGATTTTTTCTTCAGTACTCGAAGTCGATGGCCGTCCAGTGGGGGTCATCTTCAATGCTCTGCCGACCACGTTTGAATTCCGCCGATCACTTTTTAATGGCTATATACGATGGTGCAGATTCTTCCATCATATCTTCGTGAATCTGTTTCGGAGTGAACCCTTTCTTGAACATATTTGATAACAGCGCGATGTTCGATTTTCTCCAATTTTAAAAATCGCTTCACTTAACGCTCAATAAAACACAGTAAACTTTTAACCCAAAGTAAGACCCGGTTTCCATCAAAGCAAACAAGAGGAGACGAGAGATGTGCTTCAAAGCTGGCAGGTTCCAAGGGTTCATCTTTCCTTCCTTCTTCTACCTTCGTGAAATAATTACCTACAATCGCGACACACCCAGGGTCAAATACGTAGTCGGGGCTAGCGCGTTGTAGGCGATTGAATGTTAGTTTTTTAACGCTGTTTACGTAAATAATTTCTTGTAAATTCTTGTTGAAATAGTTCTTGTATTATGAAATTTAAAAATTATTTATATTATGTATATTAACCATCTATTTGATAAGTTTTAATGGCAAAACGTCATTCCTATTATAATTGTTGCGTGGATAGACGCTAAATGAACAACAAAATGTTTCAGATATATCTTTCTTTAAGTAACCGAAGGATTTTACTAGGAAGTTATGAAACGTAAATTATTTAATTTTTTTTGTTAAATAGGTACTTATTGCAAAAAAGAATTAAGTTATAATTTATCTAATATCTACGAACTTTATTACAAAATTTAGTTGAAATTTATTTCACTATCCAAGTGTCTACTTACATACCTCTACTTGTGTTTTGTATTTAAAATACCTATTTTAAGTTATAATAACACAAAATACTGAAATTAAAACTTTGTTTACGAACAAAAATTTTAACTAAGTAGAATACTATTACATTTCTGTTAGGAATCGTATTTCAAGTTCATTTGTTGTTTACACTATACCTTTTGCTTCCGGGCCAAGCGTCGCGATTCCCGACGAATGACTTTGCAAGTTTCATGCGTTAGGTATCGCAGAACTCACATAAATGCGAAAATATGGTCAGTCGATCATAGTCAGAATAGGTAAGTAACTTAATTAACATTTCGTAATGTACATATTTTGTTACTCTTTATTGACATCCCTTTGTAACAACGAAGTCCGCCGTAACGTAGGAATGAAGATGCAAAGTAATACAGACACTCTCGCGTAGCGAAGTTTTATTTAACTTGCGAGCGCGATTTATCTAATTAATAATAATTATGTAGGCTATTAAAAGTCGGCAAGTACTCAGCATCAAAGGACTGCAAGTTCTGTACGTAGTATTATTATTTATTCTGTGCCCTGGACCACTCTTACTCAACCGATGGCTAATTATATGTTTATAATTAGTCTTATGACCTTACAAAATAAAAATAAATGCACAAGAAATTTATTGGTGATTTTATTAATAACATTTATCATTTTAACATAAAAGAAAAATCTTTGTCATCATCAAATCGATTGATAAATATGATAATTATGATACAGGCAGCCCTAAACCTTTAAATGTCAAATATGTGCTTCAAATATTCAAACGAAACTATGGAGCTACCCTCCATAAGCGAAACAAATAAGTCAAAATAAAAATGGTGGCTATTTCTTGTGTGAGCGCATGTTTTTTTTTGTTTCATTACAAACACCCTATAAATACCAGTGTACTTATTGAAACTGTTTAACGTACTTTTAATAATATTAAAAGCAGTATTACAAAAAGTAGGCAATAAAACTGTTTCACTAATTAAAGTATACGAATTAAAGAACATAATATGTATTTTAAAGCACATTTTACTACTATACATTAGGTATGTATAAGGAGTAGATATACCGAATTAGTTCAGATTCAATCTGTAGGAGGCGCTAGTAGTTCAATTTTGTCTGCAATAAAATATCGTCAGGGGGCTCTTTCCCTGTAATACACCTTCTTGTATATACTTACTATACTCTTTGATCTATAATAAATAATGCTTATTTTATTCTATTCTATGCATCAGATGAGCCGGTATACCCGTTGGTTTTCTCTTCCATAAAATAAAATTGATGTACAATGAAAAAAGATTAAAAGAAATATTAGAAAGCTTATTCATAATACATATCGTAAGATCACATTTGAGTCCACAATATAACTGTCTTACCTTTGAAACATTATTCAAACAATTTTTGCGCGAATCGCCGTCTCTGTGTCGCTCATTCTTTCGGTCTTTGTGGTCTCGCTGTTTGCTGTCGCTCTGGTCTTCTTCCCTTTCCCCGTCCTGTCCGTCGCCTCCGCTACGTTGAGGTAGGAGTTGGTCTTTCGGGTGAGCTGATTCTCGCTCCGTCATAGCCGTTATTGCTACGGTCCAATAAAAGGGTTTAAGTGTGTGAACGAATAGTACTTAGCTTATGGAAAGCTTTGTTATTTTGTCTTGTAAATGTGAATGGATGCGCGCAAGTTTGTATGTCTGCACGTGTGCGTACGTGCGCTTGGAGTCTGCGTGGGATTAAACCCGTCATTGTTACAGCTTATTAAAGTACATAGCTCAATATATTCCTTTCCCATAGATTTCCTCATGGAAAACAACGCAAACACAACACATTTAAATTACACACAAATAACTTATTTCATATTCTAATCGCAAAAAAATATATGCGCACAAATGTTATGCGTTGCGTTAACATAAGACATAATTGTGCGGTTATGTTTGTGTATAGAGATGGTGTAAGGGAATCAACTACCCTAATCTTCACGTGGCAGTCATTAGAGGCGATAGACGAAAACCTTTTTACGTGGTAGAGCCACGCTGCAGTTTTACTGTGGCTGTGGCAGGAATGGGTCGGCTCGACCGGGATAGGACCGCGCTCTCACAAAATACCAGCGTAAAATAGCAGCTTAATGCATCTGTGTTTCGTATGGTGATGTAGAGGACCGGAGACTTATACCGGACTGAGATCGTGCATTCGATCTCAGTCTTCAGAGGTGACAACGCTTTTGCATTTTGATTCTTAATTGAAGATAAATATAGATGTCTATGGGCCACAGCATCCACTTACTATCAGATGGACTGTGTGCTCGTTTTTCACCCCTATTCTATAAAAAATAAATATAAAAAAGAACTGTAAAAGATAATGAACAGCAGCATCATTTTTGACGACAGTTCAGAACAATAAAAATCTGCGCTCGTTAACCCGCTTGCCAAACTTGGTAACTATGGTAAATATCCGCGCTTACGACCATATGGGCGCGCGTGTTTTATGAACTGAAACTACGTATGATTTATTCAATTGCATTATATACACTGATATAACTTATATCAATTACAATAGTAGAACACGCACGTGCCATCTAGCCAAGCACTCGTCCAAGATGTCGCGCAGTGGTACGATTTTACACGTGCCGTCGAGTCAAGGCTATGCGCGATGTCACACGTTGGTATGAACAGATATACCTCCGGCTCTCGTACCGTATTGGGCTCGAGTAGAGTTAGTCACCCACCTCGCGTACTGGTAGCCCGTCCTCTCCGTTATGTGGACACGTAATAGTTTAAGCTCGGCAAAATATGTAAAGACTTAATGTTGATAATAGTGTTTTGTCGTATCATGTGTCAGTTTTTTCTTTTATAAAGTTTCCCTCAATGGCACACCGATGACCGCTACACAAATGTACTCTTTATTCTTTCGGATATTAAAACCTCTTAAAATATTGCTTTGATTTCCTTTGACATTCTTACTCGCATACATTATCTTGTACTCGCATTCGTCTCGGATTGGTTGAGTAACTAATCAATTTATGCTGACATCAAATCACAAATTAGCATATGTTTATTGCCATGTTATAATTTAAAATATGTCTTACTTACTGTGAGTGTTGGAGTTTAGTTTAAAATTAAAGATCACACAACATGTGCGTGCGTGCTGTTGCATGTGTGTGTGTGTGTGTGTGTGTGTGTGTGTGTGTGTGTGTGTGTGTGTGCGTGTGTGTACGTGTGTGTACGTGTGTGTGCGTGTGGGTGCGTGTGTGTGCCTTTGTTTAAGAATGAACCGTTGCTCCTGCGCCTAATCTCTCTCTTACCGTGTCTGGTTACCGTCCCATCGGATTATGAGAGTGAGGGAATAGAGAGTACACCTGTGCTTACACATATACTTGGGCAGTATAATCGTGTCCTGCGCAGATGGCTTAAGACCGGCCGCCGTAACCGAAATTCGGTCTGGAGAACATAATGCGCATACATCATGTTATGTACGTGCGTGTTTGTGCGAATATATTTGTGTGTGATTGCGTGCATATATATGCGTGTGCGTGTGTGCACGTACCGGGCGTGTCGGGCAGCGTGGCATTGAGCGTGCCAGGCTCGGCGGGCTGCGCAGGCCGCGACCCTTCCATGGCAGCTTCCCGCACTGATTCAGTGCTACGTGACCTAGGCATAGCATTAAAGTAAGTCATACATGCAACCTCCATCATTTTAAGTTACAGCCGATTTAAGTCCCAATAATGGGCACAGGCCTCCTCTCATTTCTGAACATGTTTTAGGGCAAGGAAATGTCCACGTCCACCGAGCTGCCCCATGTGACTTTACAATGGATCAAGGGGCATCGACGCAGCGCACGAACTGGCCAGAAGGGGAACGACTATAGTCGTGTGTGTGTGTGTGTGTGTGTGTGTGTGTGTGTGTGTGTGTGTGCGTGCGTGCGCGCGTGCGTGCGTGCGTGTGTGTGTGTGTGTGTGTGTGTGTGTGTGTGTGTGTGTGTGTGTGTGTGTGTGTTAACTATATACTAACTGACTACTAATATTTTTGAACAATTAACTATTTAAAAATGATTATTTTTCTTTATCCACTGACGCGTCTTATCGCTACGAAAGCACGTAGGGAAAGGGAATTTTGATTCTTAATTGAAGGTAAATGTAGTCTGTGAGCCACATCATCCACTTCCCATCAGGTGAACGTGAGTACGTGTATTCGTTTGTCACCCTTATTCTATAAAAAAGAAAGTTATTAAAAAATTATGTTCAGGTGCTTAACGAGTCCAGACAATCCTCACGCCTTGCTACTGTTCTTGAATGAAAAAAATCATTCATTCATTCACTGTGTTTCGCATGGTGAGTGTAGAGAACAGGATACCCTTTTTACAGGAAACGAGACATTCCAACTTAGTTCTCAAGGGTGACAACGTATCTGCATTTTGATTTTTTATTGAGAGTAGATATCTATGGGCCACAGTATCCATTTACCATCAGGTTAACGTTGTGCTAGTTTGTCACCTTTATTCTGTAAAAAACAAAGTTAACCCGTGTTCACACACAAAGAAGACAACCTTTCGGGGGGGAGAGGGGGCGACGCAAAGGCCGTGCGCCCGCGGCTATCCCTGCATGAACGGCACTTCGATCTCAAGCACAATCGCGAAAGCTCATAATAAGATAAATAATTATCTAATTATAACTGGTCAGCAAATATACCTATTTGAAAATTATACAGTTCATCTTTATTTAACTGTTCGAACAACCAGCGCGTAGGACTGTGCCCAGCGGTGGGACTGCGACTGACCTGTGCGGTGGACGAGCAGGTCGCGCGGCCGCCAGCGAGCGCGCTATGGCGGTGTGCTCGTGCGGCAAGTTGGCCAGCGTGTGGAAAACGGTACGCTTGCGTATGATCGTGTACACTAAGTTTGAGTTGCCTGAAACATTTGTTTTTACGAATATTTAACCCGATTCCTTCATTTATACGTGGTAGAGACATACTGCAGCTATATTATGGCTGTAGCACGAATGGGTCGGCTCGACCGGGGCAGGACAACCCTTTCATAGAATACCAACGTAAAATAGCAGCTTAATATTGCTGTGCTTTCGTAACGTACGAACAAGCTGGAAACAAGGCGTTCCATCCTAGTTCTCAGGGGTGACGCCTCTGCATTTTGATTCGTAATTGAGAATGGATGTGGATGTCTATGGGCCACAGCATCCACTTACCATCAGGTAGACTGTGTGCTCGTTCGTAACCGTTATTCAATAAAAAAAAGATTGCAGTTTAAGCCCGTCTTAAATATCAAAACGGGGAACAGCGCTGATTTAGCAAAGCAAAGGTAAGGTATAAGGAACCTCAATTACAATATTTAACTTTTTTTAAACGACCTATCTGATACAACTCCACTAAAGGAAAACTCATAGTCATACATAGAGCGGACCTACTTCCGCAATACTTATTTGTCATATTATCTAAGGGCCGATATTTCAATCATCAGGTAAAAGTTATTCATCATTAGAATAAAATACAGCATAAAATAATTAAAAAGTCACAATTTTATACAGAGTGATTGGAGGATGGATGCAAAACTGTAAGAGGAAAGTCGTCTACACCATTTAGAACCATATAGGCCAAAGTTATCTTAGACGAAATCCGACAATTTTTTGATGTCAAACATTTATAGGCGAAGGGTAAAACTGATCGTTGGCGTGCTCGCCACGCTACATGATAGTATAAATACATATACATAGAAGCAGTCTGTATATTATAGTAGTGTGTAGGGTGTGACGACGCGTCACCATACGCAAACCACATTTCTCTCATCACACTGAGCTCGGACACCTATTTAGTACACAGTGTTGTTTATTACGGTACACATAACCTGAGTTTTATCTAAAAAGAATAATTTTTTTAACAATAAAGTACGAGGGCGGCACTGAAAATTTCGGTAATCAAGGAAGTGACACAACATTACTATTTAAAAATGTATTTATTGCTTTTCGAAGTATTATCCGCGAAATTTGACACATTTTTCCATACGATGGAACCAATCATTGAAGCAACCATTGCATTCGGAAGTTGGGGTCTCCAAAATGGCCGTTTTGTAGGCGTCCATAGCTTCTTCAGGTGATGAAAATCTCCGTCCACGCAATTTATTCTTTATTTTAGGGAAAGTATAGAAATCATTAGGGCTTAGGTCGGGGCTGTACGGCGTATGGTCTAATAATTCTATTGTTACGCGCGTAAGTTGACGTCATGTATCCGGCACTAGCGCCATCTGGTGTCGGGGACGAGAGCGAGGGGAGCTTTCCAGAAAATGACATCACTAATCTTTCAACCGACAGCGCCATCTGTTGTCTAAAAGAAGAACTAAGCTGCTAGAAGCTGTGACTCGAATTTTCTGCGCTTGGTCGGTTGGTGCGCGTATTTACTTGAATATTCTGGAATATTCTGAATGTTTTCGTGGAAGAGCCCTATATAAAGGCGCTGCAATACGCGATCAGAGGAGTATGGAATTCGGCGAGACAAGCGAAGCTTCGGAGCGAAATAGAGTGAATTAGTGTGCTTAATTATTAGTGTTTTAAGTTTTAATTTGTGTAAAGAAAATTAAAGTGTTAATTTAGGTAATTTTGTCGGCAATTTTTATTGTCACGAACCTCAAGCTCGTAACACTATGTTTTCTTGCTCTAAAAACTCTTTTGTTCTGTGTGCTGTGTGAGAACTCGCATTGTCGTGATGGAGGATGATGCGGCGGTTGCAGTTCTCTTGACGGAGTTCAGAAACGACCTGTGGCAAACAAATGCTAGCATACCATTCTGCATTAACCGTTCTTTGTCCCTCAAGAGGAATAGTCGTAGCATGGCCGGTTTTGGAGACAAACGTGGCCACCATTTTTTTTACAATACTCCGTGAACGAACAATTTTTGTAGGCTTTAACTCATTTTCGAACACCCAAACTCGTGACTGGTTTTTTGTTTCGGGTTCGTACGCGTATATCCAGGATTCGTCACCTGATAAGATGTTGTATACAGCATTTGAGGATCCTGCGTGGAATCTTCCGAGAGTTCTGACGCACCAAGTAACGCGAGCCGCTTTTTGCTCTTCACAGAGCGAATGCGGTATCCATCGGGAAAACAACTTTTTTACACCTAATTGTTCATGCAAGATTATTTGTATTTGACTCATGCCAATGTCTAAAGTTGCCTGAATTTCGCGGTATGTCACATGTCGATCTTCCTCAATCAGCTTACGCACAGCATCAACGTTCTCTTGGGTGACTGCAGTTTTTGGACGACCTTGACGGGGATCATCACTGAGCTTGACACGTCCATGTTGAAATTCAGCAAACCAGCGATAAATTGTGGTTTTGGATGGGGCTTCATCACCAAATGCACAAATCGTCCGGTCAACACACTGTTTTTGTATTAAACCACTTCGAAAGTCATAATAAATCATCGCTCTTGAATTTTCTCGAGTCAATTCCATTTTCTCAACGACTAAACAAGTTTGACAAAACTTTGTGACAAGACCGAGAATCTTTTTTTAAATATATAAATGGTATTCGATTTTTAAAACCAAGGAGTTTTCAATTAAAAAGATTTTAATGTGACAGGAACAGTGGAAATATTCCATTCCCGATACTTTTAGTGCAGCCTATGTATGTCTGACAGTGATAATTTAGATCGTCTTCTCGAAAGCCCGGCGCCCAAAAAAGCTTGCCAAAATGCCCACGCGTGCGAGAGAGACGACTAATCGCTCAACTCCTTTTTTTATGACAGCAGTAACGGTACGAGGTGATGATGAGTTTGAAACAGTTTACGAGTTATTTTATTAGTTGATATTATTGATTGAGCAGTTTGATAAGGCAAGCCCGGCTTTTCGGCTTCTATGGCGGCTTCGCCACTGCACAACAGTCAGGCATCAACACGCGCAGGAGGGCAGAGTCTGCAATGGCTACGACTAGATACGGTATAACAAAACAGTCCAATACGAAAGATGTCAACATATGCAGGAGCGCTACAACGGACTTATTCAGTTCTGTAATGGAATATCTGCATGTTTAGTCTATGATTAAGGATGGCGTAGCATTTAAATGAAGAAATATTTATTTATATTGCAGTATTACGATATTATTACCTATTTTTCACATGAACAATTAATAATTTTGAAACTTGACTACTTATTTCATTCATTCATTCATCATTATTGTAATTTATGTCCAGGATCAAACTTTGATTTGAATTTTCGTATTAGTAGCACAGCTCCGCACTGTATGAATATCGAAGCCACACTAAAGCAAGGTGTACGGATTCCAGTATAGTTCATTTGAACAAAGTGAGTGTTCGGATCAGGGATTGAATAACCGAAAAAATTATGGTAAAGACGGTAAGCGGTATGACGTCATACCTTTAAATTTCGATACCTTAAAATAAAGGTACCTTTAAATTACTATACCTTAAAGTAACTGTACCATTACTCTTTCAAGTATCTAAATTATAAAATAAAGGTATAAACAAATAAATTGTACGCCGCCGCTCGCGCCGAGGCGTCGCGCAACGTGTCGGCCGCATTAGTAAGAGAGTAGGTACTTGATCGAAAATTTAGGGATATTCATGCCTCGGCAGCTAAACAAAGTAGGTAGATTGTTTTGCCATTTTGCCGCCATTCATATTTCCGCGTCTACTTTTATTGTCAACTAAATCACAAGTGTGCTTTGTTAAAACTTTACAATTAGATTCTCGTAAAGATGGATAAAAGTAAGTACAAACTAATTAAGCATGTCTTAACGATATTATACAAATTTGCATTTCTTTATACTTTTTTAGAGTAAGGCCGAACAAACGTAATTTTTCGAGTATATATAGTCATCATGTGTTAGAAAAAGCACCATCATTCCCCAGATATTTTTGTGGATTTGGAACAACGAAGGTCTCCTTCTGCTCCACGCCCTAAAATAGAAAAACACCCGGAGAAATAAAAATATCGCCCTGAATGTTTCCCCTGCATGGCTATCCAACGAGAAGAAAAGGATCAAAGGAAGGACATTTTTAGCTTCATCATTATCATCATTACATCCCTTCATAAGTCCACTGCTGCTGCATAGGCCTCCCCCAAGGTTTGCCACAAAGCACGGTCCTGAGCCACCTGAATCCATCGACTTCCTGCATGTCTTACCAGGTCATCATTCCGTCTAGTGGGCCTACATTACGCCTACCGGTACGAGATTGCCACTCGAGAACCTTTTTTCCCCATCAGTTATCGGTTCTTCGGGCCATATAGCCGGCCCATTGCCACTTCAGCTTACTCATACGTTGGGCTATGTCGATTACCCTAGTTCTACTACGGATATTCTCATTTCTAAGTTTATCACGCAGAGAAACCCCGACAAAGCCCTCTCCATAGCTCGTTGAGCGACCATGATCGTCCTCATACGGCCAGCAGTTATAGGACCATGTCTCAGATCCGTAAGTCATCACTGGCAACACGCACTGGTTGTACAATCTAGATTTTAGGTTTTGAGGTATACCTCACGAGATGTGTCGTAATTTCCCGAAAACTGCCCAGTCGAGTTGAATCCGTCGATTGACCTCTCGATCGAAGTTAGACTTACCTAGTCAGACTATTTGTCCCAGGCAAACGTACTCGTCAACAACTTCGAGCTTAGTGTTCCCAACAACTACCAGTATAGGCGTGACATGGACATTACACATGATCTTTGTTTTGTCCATGTTCATCTTAAAACCTATATGTTGGGATACGCTATTGAGGTCATTGAGCATATTGCTTAGATCCTCAAGCGATTCCACCATAAAAACTATATCGAAGGTGAGTAATGTACTCGCCATTGATGGTTAATACCTTTCCAATTCAGTAGCTTGAAAACATCTTCCAATGCAGCGGTGAAGAGTATGGGTGATATAACTTCAACCTGTCTTACATCTCTCTGCAGTTGAATATGATTCGTAATGACTCGAAAACAGCACTTAGACACGGCTCAGAAGGGAAATATGTCTGTAGTTCTTCAAGAGAGCGTAATCGCTTTTCTTGAAAAATAAGACCACTGCACTTCTGCACCAAGCCTCCGGAGTAGTGCCACCATAAAGGACGAAATTGAATAGATTCTGAAGGACTTTAAGTACCGGTTTTCCGCCCGCTTTCAAAAACTTCGCTGTAATTCCATCTTCACCTGGGGCCTTGCCGTTTTTAACGTGATAGAGAGCCTTCTTTTCTTGCTCAGACTGACTTCCGGGATATCATAGTGTCGGAATAGACTTGCTCTTGGATCGTTACTCACACTTGCATGTGGCTCCAACGATGATGTGTACAGCTGCTCATAGAACCTCTCAATCTCACTCAAAATCTCAGGTGTCCCAGAAACGATGCTGCCACACTCATTTTTCAGCTTTGACAATTGGCTCTCTCTGGCAGACAGATCTCTGGCAAAGACTTTGGAGCCCTGGTTCCGTTCGATCGCTTCTTCAATACGAGCAGTATTAAGCGTAAGTCCTAGCGCATGCATTTGGAGATCTGTCTGTTCAGTTGCCTGTATGCTGTCAAATCTGTTGAAGACTGCAGCTTCATTTTCCGTCTAACAGCCATGAGATTAAAAGTGTGATCGGAGTTTTTGTGTTCTTCTGCGGCGAGTCTTGCAAAACTTAGCTCCGACCGCATGGACAGTTTCCACTAGCTTATCATTCATATCGTCCACTGCATTGCAGTCTTTTAGGCACTGAAAACGGTTTTGTGACTCGAGCTGAAAGGTTTCAGGACTTTGGATTATAGCACGAGGGGCACGGAGCGTTGTCTTCTTTAGACGAGACCTCTCCAACATAATGTTTAGGTTCAGTGTGCCTTTATTATTCGGTGATCGCTGCTAGTTTTCACCCTTGCGATCACTGAGACATCACTGAACAGTTGCCGTCTCGTCGTCATAATGAAGTCAATCTCATTTTTTATCGTACCGTCGGGGCTCAACCAGGTCCACTTTCTGTGGAACGGCTTCTGGAAAAAAGAGTTCATCATAAACAGTCCCTCTTTCTCCATGAAGTCAGCCAGCTGCTGGCCCCTTGTGTTCCGTTGCCCTATTCCAAATTTACCTACCGTCAGCTCACCTTTCTTTCTTTTGCCTAGTTTTGCGTTGAAGTCTCCCATTAACACCGTATAGTGGGTTTTATAAGAATGCATGGCTCTAGAAACATCATAGAGAATATCTAGAAATGTAATAGATGTTGGGGCATAGACTGTATGATCTTGGATACCGTTTGGTGATTCTGAATATGAGGTACGCAACCGTCGTCTACACACTACCAATCTTTACAACGCTGTTAACGAAAGACTTGTGGACGATAAATCTAACACCTCCTTGGGACAGATGGTCGCCCTCCCGGTGATATAACAAGTTGCCAGATTCGAGAATCACCGTGTCCTCCCCCTCTCTTCAGACCTCGGATGATCCTATAATATTCAAGCACAACTTGTTTATCTCTTCTTCCAGCTCCAGGATCTTCTTGGTAGTCCCCAGGGTGCGTCCGTTGTTTGTTGCCAAGTTGAATCGTCTTAGGTGGCAACCAACCGGAGATTCTTAGCACCCCTTATCCCGCCTTTACCATAGTCGCCACCTAGTCAGGAATAGCGCGGCCGCCGTGGGACTGGGGCCGTTTACTTGTGTCATTGCTCATTGGGGTATTTCCGTAGTAGCCACGCTTTACGAGTAGGTTGGCAACTGCAGTTTTTTTTTGTTGCACAATTGATGTTATCAGGAAGATGCTACTGCCCATCTCCTGCCGCTTTCCCTCTGTCGCCTTTTACGTTACCTGCGGGGATTCTCAACCGCCACTACACGGCAGTAATTTTTAGCTTACTTTTAAAAAACGGATGCAAAATATAAAAACTTGTATGCGTGCCCGTGTGTACTCAAAAATATTAGTATTCCTACATCCCTTGGAAGGGAATCACTTTAAAGATGTTTCTTTAACTGATTCTGAAGAGCTAGGTTAAGAATTGGTACATGCATACACATGTTAAACATTATATTACGTTTTTAATTAAATACTTGACTGATAATAAATAACAATGCAAATATGATAAGGATGTTTAATTTTTCCGAACATGAAATACAGTAACACAGGAAATCCAAATCGAATGAAAGTCTCATAACGTTAAGCAAGGTCCGAGACACAATACATATAAATAAGCCTAAAATACTCATTTTTTTTCGGTACCGAAATTAAAGGTATAACGATACCGTAAAAAACATAGGTATAATTCTTTTTTTAACGGTACCACAACCGTAATTCTCAACCGTTTTGGTTCTACCTTTAAATCGAAGTTGTATCGTAATTCTATACCGGTACCATACCCTTATACCTTTACCGCTTTCAACCCCTGGTTCGGATTGCGAAATCTAGTGCGTAGTAGATATATATATATATATATATATATATATATATATATATATATATATATATATATATATATATATATATATATATATATATATATATATATATATATATATATATATAATATATATATATATATCGATGACACTAAATGGTTAAATATTATATAATCAACGCTCACCATCAAACTGATACTGTATCATGTTGTTGAACATCTCGAGCAGGAAGAATACGAGATGGTAGTGGTGCGGTTGCGAGAAAAGGAACCACGGGGTGCTGAACGCCTCCAGCAGATGTAAGAGCTTCGTGGACGCCACCATAGACAATGTTTTCAGGTATGGTGACACTGAATAGTGAAAAAAGTAAATCATTAATGTTTTTGTAGCATATAGGAAGGGCAAGAAAGACATTCTTAGCCAAAACCACATTCTAAAATAAACATAGTCACAGTCATCGAGTTTGATGTTGTCGGTAAATTTGACATCGTCTTTACTTTGGTCGTGACCAATAAAATTGCTAAGGTTTTAACAAACAACGTTACGTAAAAACAGAAATACACACTACACATGTTGCTGGGTTATTATTTTTGATGAGTGTAGAATTAAAATAACAGTAATAATTTTCCAATATCTATATTTCATATTTTTGTGGACTATTTTTGTGTCAACTATGAACGTCGTTGGCGCTTAGGGCCCGCAGGTGCTGGTCAAGTATAGGCGACTTTGACGCTCAAAAGGTTAAACAAATTAAATAACTTAATCAGACAATTAATGTTCAGAAATAATAAAAATAGGTTATAATAAGCAATCACAAGAAAAAACAATTATAAAAAATAGTCAACTGTCGAATAGAATACAAACAGTTTATAATGTAACTTTGTATAACTTCAGAATCGACCATATTTTGATGGATGTTTTTTTAGGACGTATATAGACTGTAACTTTTAGTTTTTTTTGTCAGCTATCGTAATTTACGCCTTCTGTTAAGCGGTATTAATTATTTTAATCTAAGTGAACTACCCTATTGAAATTAAATATATTTACCAATATGCAATTGCTATATATTTTCGATTTATTGAACTACTAAATTTTCAATTCCTTTTATACCGCACACGTAGTGTGAATCATTTTAAATTATTTTCAACGTGACAGGACAGCCCTGTCGGCAAGCTCTTGAATGACCTAATAAATAGAATTGCGGCTGTTCGGGGGCACTCTGCCCGCGTCTACCCCCGCACCGCACTGCTCAATTGCCCCGTCTAGACGCCTTTAATGACTGACTATTAGTAGTAGTTAAACTGTGCCAAAATCTATAAATATGTAAAATTAAATTTATGATAATATTAATGAACTACCTAAGTTTAAAAAAATACACATACCTTGATTAGTAACGCCTATAGTTAAAAATATAATTAATGTTTGTACAATACAGTAGAAAATCCTGGTGTAGGTGTTAACATATTCTTAAATAAAAAAATAACTCCCAGAGTTTCTTAGCGATTTTCGTTTTATAAAATAAATAAACTGAATATAATATTTTTAACTTTGACATAGATTGGCCTCCGATAAATAAATCCTCTAATAAAGGAAAAGGAAGATAAACACAACGATAGGTACCATTGACGAGTATGGTGAGCAGGCAGTCGAAGAGCGGCTGCAGGCGCTGGTGGCCCGTGGTGATGATCTTGTGAAACACCACCACCAGCAGATCAGCGTGCGTGCCCGTGAACACCGCGATATCCATCGGCACCGTTGCCGTGTACGGCTTGTTCAGCCGCACGCCAAAGTTGCGCTCGCCCGAGAGTAACAGTAGGATGAACACACCGATATGCATTAGTCCAACTCGAGCTGAGGAAGACGATTTTTTTTTATATAATAAGGGTGACAAATAAGTATATCGTCCACCTGTGATAAGTGGATGATGTGGCCCATATACATCTATATTTATACTCAATTAAAAATCAAAATGCAGATGCGTTGTCACACATGACCACTAAAATGGAAAGCCTCACTTCCAGTAAAGGGTTTCCGGTTCTCTATACTCACCATACGAAACACAGCATTATTAAGCTGCCATTTTACGCTGGTATTCTGTAAGAACGTAATCCTACCCCGGTCGAGTGGCCCTACCACGTAACGATGTCTTAACCAAGTTTACATCACAAATAGATATTTTGAAAGATCGCCAGTTATCACTGCGTAATTTGAAATAGCCACGATACAACTTTATGCGTATCTTACTGGGGAAGGATCACAATTTCATTTTTATGAGAAAAACACCAGCAGCAAAATGATGTGAATTCGTAAGGTGAGTTTAAAGAATTTACACATAAGGTACGTGAAGGTAATATGGTCACCTTAGGTTTTGCCGCCTTATAAAACCAAAACTAGCAGGATGACAGAAACAAAAGACAAAGTCGTATAATTTAACTAATATATTTAGAAGCAAAAAAGCCTTTATATGTGCATAATATAAAAGCTATATACGATGGCATACCAGCTGCGGCAATCTTCCTGGACATGAGTAAGGCTTTCGACTTCGTGAACCACAAAATGCTTAACATGGTTGCATGTTAAAAAAGTAGACAATAGTTAAAAGAAAAATGTTTCTACGACCTTATTGAATTCATGTCATATATCAGTAACATTAGTATGTAACTAATAATTAATTTATGATAAATAACCTTGAAAGTATGGACATTAACAGTTAAGTACAATTATTACTGAGATTTTGCGTTTTTATAAAATATCCCTTAACGCAATACTTTATAGTTTAATCTTTGTTCCACAAGTGCTAGAGATATGTGTTGGCGTGATTGTGCATTTATTGTTTGTCTATGTGTGATAGCTGCGAACCGGCGACACGCGTCCTGATATTAAAATACCGTAGAAGGCATTTCTAGTGCCTTATTATTTAGATTTTTGTGGACTGCTGCAGCTATCGAGATTTTTTTATATAATGAATCAACACGTGTCAACTCACTAGCGCCTAACGAGTAACTGAGTAAAGTGCGGCGCTAACGCCGCAATTGAATGGTACAGGTACAGCGTAACTAAATGCAGTGTCTCCTCTAGTACGCAGTACATAAACCCTTAATGTTTTTTCGGTTTTTGTTTCATCGTTTACTCCTCTATGTCTTAATTACACCTTTCGAATTTTCAACGAATTTTGAAGAAGTGAATTAACAATTCACACAGTGAAAGATGAGATGAGTGAGAGCACAATTGCGCGGGGCAGCGCAGTGTCACCCACATCTAGTGTCACCTAGAAAGTCAGTCGTTGCTGCAGCAGCACTTGGGCCCGAACGGTCGGAAAGAGCGGACATGTTACAGGACTAGCTAATAGCTTAAATTATTAGTTAATTATTCTTCTAAAATGTTACAAAAGATTTACAATAAAAGTTTCGTTTTGAGTACATTTTTTATTAGAATTTCACTTTTGGTCGATAATAATTGACTTTTATTTAGCAATAAAATTGCTTCCAGACCAAAAAGTAATCTATAATTAATACGTTGTGTACGTGTAACCTCAGGAGCCAGTTCGTTCGTAAAAAAGAAAAAAAATATGATCATGTTTTGTTTTCACTAATGCTCTAGTTAAGTTCTTCACAAATGGAATCAATGATCGTCGTATAGCGGCTGCGTAAGAAAGTCCACCACCCCATAACATGGGATTGATTATTATTGGATTGATAATTATTGGATGGATATTGTCAGACGGAGGGAAATTAAACAGGAGATGGGCAACTTCCTGATGACAACTCAAAATCTGTAAAAGGCGGCAAAGGATCAAACAGGAGATGGACAGCAACATCTTCCTTTTTTATTCGTTACTAGCTTGCCAGGCAGACGTTGTTCTGCCCTTTTCGACGACCATGTCATGTCCTATTAAAAATCCTTAAATTCGCAAAAAAAATATTGTGGATCACTCGTGAGAAAAAAAACTATGCTATCTCTCAAGTTGGACCAAACTCACACGGTGTGCAAATTTGATTAATATCGCTTAAGTACTTTAGGAGTCCAACACGGACAAACGACGATTCATATACAGGGTGTTAGTGTAAACACCGTTGTCCTTGAAACCAGTGGTTTGGTTTCACTTATAGAACGTGCATTAAATGAATTTAAAAAAAACGCTATTTTCTTTCATAAAATTTAAAAAGTTTCTGTCCGACACCGTCCGTAAATTCATGGATGCCCTATGCGCCCGAGTGACGTAATCACTGTAAAGATCACCGCCCGCGCTAGCTACCTACACAACATTCAACATTAAAACTTAATAGGGACACATAACCCGTGATGTAACTTTTCCTTCGTACTTTCATCCTGACTTAGGACAGGAAAAAATTGAGGAATTAAGGAAAAATTAAGATTTTACTAAAAAAAAAATGTTATTTTTCATTGAATTTACGTTCTATAAGTGAAACCAAACCACTGGTTTCAAGGACAACGGTGTTTACACTAACACCTTGTATATTCAGATAACTCAAAATTATAAAAAAGTGCCAAGTCGCCTACCAAGCGTGGCACTATCACAAATATCTCCCGTATGAAGCAACCTATGGAAAAGACTTTTGACAGGCTATAATGAACGTACGATAAAATAGCTACCTGAAAGAAATACTATGAGAATATAATTTAAAATCGCTGGAAAAGAAAGAAAAGTAAAATAATTCTTTTAAGTAATTGAACATCAAAATGATTGTAGCATAATAAAACTTACATTGATCGGCTCGGGAGTCGTTCAAGTGAAACAGTATCGGCACCAGCACCTCAAGGACGTCGCTACTCTTTAGAACGAAGTACATGAATTTCTAGAAGAAAAATTACATAAAAACAATATTTTTAGTTAAAGATTACCTTTCCAGGTGAACTTTATATATTTATTGGTTAATTTTTACTATAAAATACAATATTTTTGAAGTTTACCTATCAATGTGAATAATTTATTTCTTTGTTATTTCTTATTTTTAAATCCCTCTATGAAAACGCTCTAAATTGCCAACACTCTTTCAAAGATTTATTTGGAAACTGTAGAGGTATTAAAAATAAATAATAAACCTGCATGTCTGAGAAATAAGAAAAAAATATTTCGACGAAATGTTAAGTTCACCAACACGTATTGGGGCAGCGCGGCGGACATTTCCTTGCCCCCTAAAATCCTCTCAGATATGAGAGGAGGCCTGTACCCAGCTGCCCCGGTCGAGCCGACCCATTCGTGCTACAACCATAATATAGCTGCAGCTTGGCTTTACCACTGTTAACTCCTCAGTCCCAGCTAAAATGTTCGACACCGCTCGCGCACTTCGCGTGACGCGGCGTCGCTATAAAATAACCTAACATGGAATTTGTCGTACATTTATTTTCAATAAAATTCATTATAAATTTCAATATAATACTTGTTTCTGTTTATTTATTATGTTATATAACTTTTTTCAGTGCTTTCACTTCATTACAAATAGATTTTAATTGTATTTTTATGGTAAAAATATACATACCCAGTGCAGAACAGCAGCGTTAATATCACAATTATTTCTATATTTTACTCAAAATTATTTACGTAAAAAGATAAATTATATTCACATATAAACTTTTATACAATTTTATAAAACAACACTATACTAAACACTAATAACACACTAGAAAAATCCAAAAATCAACACAATAACACGCCACATCTAACAGGCATACGAAATGAACGTAGATTATAAATAAATACTATAGACTGAGTTTTATTGCATTAGAGGATAGAAAATCTCACATGGAGCCTATAATACCAAACGTCTTCATAGACAAGTAGTCTCTAAATATAAGTTTTTATGGTTTAAAGTCTTGTGGGTGGGTGTGGTCACATCCGACCACTTGCAATTTGACGGATTATTGCCTTGGTCGGATCCGACCGTGTGCATATTGAAGTCAGAAATAAATTTTTAAAAATACCTTGTTGTAGTCGCACATCTTCCAGAAAAGCACAAGAAGCTCTTGATGCAACGCGACTTTTTTAGCCGAGTTGGGTAAGTAAGTTTGCGCTAACGGGTTGTTGAGAAGTCGCGTGACGCCCCGAAGAACAAAATGGAAGTCCTCGTCCCGGTGGATACGTGACAGGTAATTTATGAACAGATTATCCGGGAGATTCTGTAAAAGATATGAATGTAGTAGACAGTGTAGAAACAAGGAAATAATAGGGGAAGCTATATTATGACACTGCTTTTAGATCATCTCCTCTCATTTTTAAAAGTAAGAAAGCGTTTTTGTACTTTCTAAATCGAAACCCGTTGCCAAACTTTACACGTCTAAGCAATGTTAACAAATACGTTTTACAATGTTACATACCTATATTCACATATCTATATTCAGTTCAGTTCAGTTCAGTAGCCAAAATCAGTTATTGGGTTTTTCTTTTAAGAATATCTCAGTAGCAGCCCAAAGTCGGGAAGTTGGGGGTGTTTTACACCGATCTCTCTGATCTGATATCTCCGATCGTATCAGATTAGCATCCCATCGGACTATGAGAGTGAGGGAGTAGCGAGTGCACCCGTGCTTGCGCAAACACTTAGGCACTATAATTCTGTGCTGTGCAGATAGCTGGTCTCATTCAAGACTGCAACTAAGCTTCCTAGCGTAGTATGAAATTAAAAACGATGATCGTGGCATGACGTAGTTTCCATACTTTTTTATACCTTAAAACGAGCAATTCTTATATATATATATATATATATATATATATATATATATATATATATATATATATATATATATATATAAATCCGTCTAGCTAGGATTCATTTTTAGAAAATGTTGTTTTATCCGTGTTTTCAGGCAATGAAAAACTGCTACAATATCATTAGAAGGTACATTTTGGCAAAGCGTTAAGGGTTATAATAGCTTAAATGGGTTATCGGGCAGTCACGAAACTGAAGTACCCCGATTCAAGTCCAGATGTTTTCGGTCCAACTTTTTTTTCAAGTTACCTTCTTTTGTGAGACAATCTATTAATTCGAGCCCTTTTTTAGTATTTTTTAAACACGAAAAATTAAATTAATGTAATTGCACTCATGATTTTTTATTTAAATAACCAGTTTAGTTTTTTTCTATTATGTCGGTAAGATCGAAAAATATTATTCATATTTCATCAGTATGTAATTTGGCTAAAAATAATTTCAAAAAAACACGATTTCCAAAAAAACACCGAGCAAAGCTCGGTCATCCAGGTACTCTTACAACACGAATCAGTGTTCGAAGCGTGGGATAAAAGATGGTGGCCTCGTTCTTCGGAAGGACAGGTCATTACGCAATTGTTTTTGAGGAACGTAAAACAGTTACTGCAGAGTGGTACACTAACAATTGTTTGCCACTTGTCTTAGAAAAAGTTCGGGAGAAACGACCTTTCAGTAGGATCCTCCTTCACCACGAAAACGCCTTATCGTACACCGCCAAGCAAACAATCGACTACTTGGCGACGTCAGACGTGGAGTTACTGGGTCACCCGCCCTATAGCCCCGACCTCCCATCTTGCAATTTTTATTTATTTCCGAAAATAAAACAAAAACTTCGAGGAAAACGTTTTATGGACGCCGAGGAAGCAGCGGCTGCGTTTCAAAATGCCGTCGAAGAGACCCCGAAGGACGAGTCGGATGCAGCGATGTATTGATGTAAATGGACACTATTTTGAAAAGATATAATAAAACTAATAACTTGCTAGTTTGTTCAGTTTTTGATTTTCTAAGAACTTTCAGTGTCACCCTAGTATGAGCCCAAATTATTTGATTCCCATTGTTGTGACAACCGCTAACATACACGCCGCCCGCGTAATAAGCGCTTACGCGGACAGCGGCATCGCCTGACATTAAAGGCGTTTCACAACTGTTAGGTCTCTAAACCATGATACATAAAAACTTACTTCGTCTGAATCTTCACCGACGACATGGCTCGCGTCGTGGTCCAGAGCAACGATGAGCATCTGCAGCGCTACCTGCGAAACAAATTACTTGAGACTAGCAATTAGCCCTGTCTTCGCCTGCGTAGGATCAATAAATGTGGCGATATTTAGATAAAAGGTAATCTATCAAAGATTATTTATAAAAAAATTTTGATTTAAAAAAAAACTTTATTTTTCCGGATATTTATTTTGAATAGGATGACAGACGATCACACAGTCCACGTGTTGGTGAGTTGATGCCGTGGCCTATAGACATCTAAATTTATCCTCGATTAAGAACCTAAATGCAGATGCGTTGTCACACTGAGGACTAAGATGGAATGCCTCGTTTCTAGTACAAAAGGGTCTCCGGTTCTCTACACTAACCATACAAAAAACAGCAGCATTGAAGTGCTAATTTACGTTGGTATTCTGTGAGAGCATGGTCCCGCCACAGTCGAGCCGACCCAATTGTGCTACAACTATAATATAGTTATAGCGTGGCTCTACCACGTAAAATCATGTAAAAAGCGCGGGAACCATGAAACTGGACTGATAAATCTATATGGATTGATACTTATAAAGATTATAATATAAAGAAGACTTGGCTTTAGCCTTTGTGGTTTTTGAAAATATGAAGAATTAAAGAAAATAAGACTTGGCTTCGGCCTTTATGGATTTTGAAGAGATGAAAGAAGAAAAATAAGACTTGATTCCGGCCTTTACACTTCAAAATTTTATATATTTAAATAAAAAAAAGACAAGACTGTATTATGCCTTGGTACCTTTGCCTGCACTCTCGAGCGAATAATAAAAACAACAACATCAGACAGACAGTTGTCAACTCAATTGTCACTTGTCTTTGTCAGTCTACGATTTTGTTTTGTGTACGTGATTCGGAGATGAATTTTAGCCTAGACCTTAGATTGTTTCTGGCATTGCTTCAATACAAAAATGAATAAGATAAGAATGATGTGATATCGAGCCAAACTCCCTAGTGTGTTATAATGCTAAGGCTACAGGAATCTTTCTTACCTCAACCAGTGGCTCAACTGTGTCGGCGAAGAGGAGATGGTTGTAGGGCAATCCAATTCCAACTGGGTCGTACGAGCATACAGTGTTCAACAGAGACGTGAACAGTGGCAAGGCGTGACGATTGTCTGGACTTGTCAAGTACCTGAACGTAATTTTTTAATAAGTTTTTTTTAATATAGAAATAAGGGTGACAAATGAGCACACAATCCACCTGATGGTAAGTGGATGTTGTGGCCTATAGACAACTACATTTATCCTCGATTAAGAATCAAAACGCAGATGCATTGTCATACCTGAGGACTAAGATGGAATGCCTCATTTCCAGTAAAAAAGCGTCTTCGGATCTCTACACTCACCGTAAGAAACACAGCAGTATTAAGCTGCTATTTTACGCTGGAATTCTGTGAGAGCATGGTCCTGCCCCGGTCGAGCCGACCCATTCGTGCTACAACCATATAGCTGCAGCGTGGCTCTACTATGTATAAACGTTACAGACATTTGGAAACGTTAAACACGTTACAGATGATGTCAGTGTTAAGTCTTATCCTTCTTATCTTCTATCTTTCTTATATTCTTTCTTATCTCTGAAGTACCTTCAGCTTTTAAATTATTATTTATGGTCCAGTCTACGCAGAATTAACTTACCGTATCACTAATTAAAACTCACAAACTCAAAAGTACTCCAGGTTAACACTGACATTGGTACATCAGTCTCCTCAGTCCCCCGTGACCATGGGTGCTGGAAAGCACCCGAAACATCGGGAATAAAATATCAAATAAATTAAACGCGATAAAATCAGTAAAAGTAGTTATTTAAGGTTCATTTCCAGTTTTTATTAGTTCAACTGATTAGTTTGTGACATATTTCTCAATACGTCCAAGAGAGATACACACACACACACAGAGAGAGAGAGAGAGAGAGATATGAGTGAGTGTGTTTATTTTTCTCTTTTTATTTATTTATATAGAACGGATATGTTAGCCCCATCATACCCTAATCTTAATGACACACAGTTGAAAAAAACCTTGTTGAGAAGATAGTACAATTTTTGATGTTTCAAAACCATTTAAAACAAAAATTTTGCATCATCTGACGGTGGTTTTGTTGACACTGTCAGCAAACTAAGAGAGTGATTATTAGCTAAATACTCAAACGATACTTAATTTTAAGATGTCGTTAAGTCTCGTGGCGTCACAATCACTTTGAATTAAAGCGATAGAGACAGCATGAGACTTAACGGCATCTGTTTCTCATATCTCCATTTGCGCATAAGTGTGGCAAACTTACGCGATCCACTTGTTGTGATGCGTGGCGGCCTGGTGCGCGGGCTTGTAGATGGTTTCGCTGCAGCAGGTGAGCAGTAGGCGCAGCAACTCGGTGCGCGCCGCCTCATGCTGCGCGTTCCTTGCGGGACTGCGAGCGAACCCCACCCCCCCGGCCCAGATGTACTCGCAGCTGTCCATCGAAGACAACTCGTCCGCACGTTCCTAACGGCAAATCATCGTGAAGGATGCAATAAAACGTGATGTCCTATGACGTGGTATAGCCACGCTGCATCTTTATTTTTTTTTATAAACTTTATTGCTCTAACCATAAAGGTTACAAAGGGGGAACTTAATGTTATCATTCTCTGCCAGTGCACCCTTGGCGTGGTGAAAGATTAGTGGCAGGCGACTTAAACAACTAAATATAATGAACATAAATAGATATTATATATGTTATATCATATAACACATTAAAATAAGGCTCATAAATTACACAAATACAGTGAAATTCGGTTATAACGACGGCGGAGGGACCACTTTAATGTCGTCGCTATATCCGGAGGTCTCTATATCCGAAATAATAAAAAGTCATGTACATATTTACTCATCATTTATTTAATTATATCATACACGGATGTAATTGCAAAAACGTGTTATAGTGCACTGTTTTAAGTTTAGTTTTTTGTGCACGCTGTAAGGTGTATTCTATTTTCATAATTCCTTCAACATCTAAAATATTTTGGCCTTCACCAAATAAACAGTACTTTTTGAGCGTTGTTATAGCACATAATGCATCTCTAGTTGTGGCATCACAGTTCATCCTCCTTTTCTTATGTTGAGAAAAAACAAAGGATAAGAAAGCTTAATAGTTTTTTGAATGAGTCTTTGTGCCTTTACCGACTCAGTCGCAATATCAGCAAGGGATTTCTAGGAATCGGTCATAAATGGTTCATAAAAACTAGTCGCTATACCCGAAATTGACGCTATAACCGAAGTCGCTATTACCGAATGAATTTCTTACGAAAGTATGCTTTAAATTCAGGGGACGTAAATTGACGTCGCTATAACCAAAAAGTCGTTACAGCCGAGGTCGTTATTAATGAAATCCACTGTACATATGAATACCAACAAATACATAATATTGCATATATACCATATTTATTTCAACTATAGCAAATATTGTAACTGTTCTGCATATTTCCCATCTCTTCTGCTGAGGCTGCTTAATGCTTACGAATTTTTAACTTTCTAGAAAGATATAGTGCTATTGGAAGTTTTCCTAACACTGCCATGCTGGGATTCTAGGATCCACCTACCACCTGAGGCTTACTTGCTAGCCACGCCGTGAGCTAATGGACTGTTGGCCCATCATTCTGCTATAACGGTCATCATCACCATCGAAAATTATCAAATCTGGACTCAAAAGGTGACACAATAGTTGAATTATAAGTAAATTTTATATTAATATTCAAAAGTCTAAAGTGGATTTGGAGAACTTTGCCACTACCAAAAATGGGAGAACAGGTGTGCCAGCTAGTTTGTTATAATATATTTTATTACCAACTATCTGGTAACCGGTGCATTGCTGCCACAGAAGAAATAATTGTGGAAATATTGTTTTAAATTTAGAAGAGCTGTATTGTTTAATTAGAAATGATAATACATTTGTTGAAATTAAGTTATATATAACCTATAAATAAATTTCTTAGTATGATACGCGTGCCATCTACTGTAAATTAATTGTACTATGTCTATAACCTTTGTGCAAGTGCAAGTCTTATTGCAATCTTATGAATTGTATGGCAGTGCATAAAATACGAACAAACAAACATTAATATTTATATATTAGAGTAATGATGATGATATTCATCATGATGTTTATATAAAAACACCTTTACAAATATTACAAAAACCTTTTTAGTAGCTAAGTCGGAAATAGATAAAGGATTAGAGATTAGGGTTATCTAATCATTAACATAATCAATACTCACCGGGCCTGATCTTTTTGTGCTAGCAACTGTGAAGTCCGGACAAAACAGAAGATCCTGAGAAATATGCAACACTGTATAAATAAAAGGAGTTTTTGGATAAGCAAATCATATAGTTTATATCACATTTAACATACACAAATTGCATTGATGAGTGACTGTGCAAGTGGCACAGATTCATTTTCAGCCGCAGCAGGCAGTGATGACCAGAAGAAACTGTGCCACTCCAGCTCCTCTAGCATATATGGCAGGACCCGCGTCAGAAGACGTGCACAATTCAGAGCTGTAATTTTTTCAATGAACATAACACAATAAACAACACTAGGATCATTTTCGGGGCTTAAACATACCAATACTTGGGTATGGTTCAAAACATATGTACCAATGTAGCAGACACAAAAGATGAATTTGTAATGTTTTTAAACACTTGACAAAAGTATTTAACAGCCTTTTGTCAGACATGAATAAGACATGGACTTATATTGGTTGTGTCATGCCTGTCCCCATGTGCACCTTTGGCATACTCAGGTATACTTGTTTGTCCACGCCAAAATTAATAACAGAAAGTCATTAAAATGGTGGTCAAAGGTATAAGTAATAGTAAAAAGGTTAAGTACATAATATAAATTCTATTAAAAACCTAACAGAACATATCCAGCACTTTTATCATAATGCTGCTAAGTATAATTACAAACATATAATATTGATCGAGTATGCTTTTTAATCTATAATTCATTGATAAAACCGCATATTGATTACTAAGTAGTAGTGTTTGGCACTGCTTGTAAGACAAATATGAGTTTATTGCAAAACACACAAAATAATTTATTAAAAATATTATATTATATTTAATTACGACTATCTTATGTCAACAGATACACCATTTCACAAACTAAAATGATGAATATTACTCAAACATACACATATAATAGTTGCATACTAGTATGCAAAATACTAAATAAGAATAGACATTATAATGTCACTCCAAGTAACAATAAAAAGTACATAAAATAAAATAAAGACAAGAAATAGAAATAAAATCATACACATCCCGAACAATCTATGAGACAAAAGTATTGTTTTAAGCGGCCAAATTATACAAAACATTGCCAAGAAATATATTAGCATCAAACCACATAGTTCCATTAGAAAAAACTACTCAAACATTACATACTAAACACATTTCACACACCGCACACTTACAGTCACGCTCAATCTTTTCAACAAACATGATAACTCGTATTTCCACTCAACTATCCTTTTTTTTTACTTTTTATAAGCCAGTGCTTGACCGCATCCCACCTGGTGGTAAGTGGTGATGCAGCCTTAGATGGTAAATCACATTGTGTTAGCGTAACAAATGCCTATTCACTCTTGCCTTGAAGTGGCCCATATTGATTCGGACGGAAAGATAGATGCCCGCAAATTATTCCACTCTTTTGCTGTATGCATTAAAAATAAACTATTTAGTTCCAATGTGTGGAATATCAACAACAAAAGGGGGAAGATCTGCCGACTGCCAGTCCGATGGTTGAAAGAAGAGGGAGGAATTAAAGCATGCAATTCCTGTGCACTCTCTCCCAAATGCAACCTATAGAATACTGTATCAAACAAACAGTTAAGTTAATACTGTCAAAACATTTGATAAAAATTATTTTGTTACTTAGCTTGCATATTTATTTCCAAAACTTTTTAAATTGTTTTTAAAACTGTTCTCGGTACGACTTTCCATTGACGTCCGTCGAATTGGTGGTGGGAGTGCGGGGGGAGGTGTACTACTCCCCCTTAAAAGGAAAAGTTGCAGAGCCCCCCCCCCCTTTTTGAGTTTTTTCAATTTTAATTCTGAGGAAATTTTATTTTTTATGGATAAATATTAAGTTTAAAAAACCATGGGGGACCTCTTGGGGGGAAGGGGGTACCCCTAAGGAAGGGGAACCCCCTTCACCAAAAATAAATAGAAGGACTCATTCAGAGGGATTTCTGTATTTATTTTGAGACTGCAACGTCTCCGGCTCTATAAAAACACTCTAGGGATAGGACAAACTCGTACC
The DNA here is from genome assembly GCA_036936625.1 of Parnassius smintheus behrii. NCBI lineage: Eukaryota > Metazoa > Arthropoda > Insecta > Lepidoptera > Papilionidae > Parnassius > Parnassius smintheus. The sequence continues at coordinate 49,661,900 of JAUPFT010000010.1, forward strand.
ACATGGAGTCGGGGTCTATTGATTCGGTTCCTTGACATAAGTTGAACCTAATCTATTTTATTTGTTATCTGTCCTAATAGGTGTGTACTGTTTTATACACATGTTTTATTCAATTTTATATACATATTGCTTTAATTAATTCTTATAAAACGTCAGTTTTACGTTACGTCCCACAAGCCGGCAAAAAACGGTAAACACTACACATTTTAATTTTAATAGCTCATAATGATAATAATTTTGTAATTTAAATATAAACTGTTAAATATATGTGTATGCATGAAAACTATTTAAATGAGTACAAAACATAATTATTTACGTAAAATGTACAATAAAATGCTACCGAACGTATGACAACTTAACCGTACGGAAAACGAACGTTCAATGGCGAGAATTCGATGTAATCTGTGGTAAGGATTGACGTAAATATTATAAAAATAATTGATTTTCAATAATTTTTTTTCTCAAAAAGTACATGTTTCTGTATGTTGAAATTTTGCGTGTGTGTTTACAATGGTGTAACGTGTGTGCTTATATTAATGTAACCTTTCTGTAAAAAAAAGTCAACCCCCAACTCGACAGACGTCAATGGAAAGCTTAGCCCTGTTCCCATATGGGTGAATATAAATATTCTAATGCAAATAAAAATATCTCAGACTTCATTCTGTATACATATACTTGTAACTTACTAGTTTGTACTTAATAAAATATGGAAACATGATTTTTCAATAACTTTGTGTTGACACAGAATACCAATTTTCTCAACAGTATGTTTTAATGACTAATCAATAATTTATTTATCCTGACAATTCTCTTGTCATAATAATTCATTAATAATGTAGTAAAATCAGATAATTACCGGTCTGTTGTTCCCGATGTGTTCTGCAACTGTTGTCTACAGTTTTCACCAGTTTTTCAACGGCCTTGTACACAAGGGTAGCCAAGTTGTTAGGCGACTCTTCACGCAGTGCTCGTATTTCAGCACCCGGTACCAATGCAAACACATCCTGAATATTTGTTACACTCTCCGACCAGAATTGATCCCAAAAACTATCGTCGGTCGCATCGATAGGCTACAAATAAATGAGAATTGACAAAAATTGATGAACTAATAACGTCACATAGTAAAGAAATTAAAATATACCTGCGTTTTTGATGTAAGCTGAACTACAGCTTTTCTAAAGTTTAATTTTGTATCAGCGTTACCCATCTCTAAGAACTTTCAATTATTTAAAAACATTAAAATTCATCTCCGAATCACGTACACAAAACAAAATCGTAGACTGACAAAGACAAGTGCATAGAGGAAAGTAATATATCGTACAACAAGTGACAATTGAGTTGACAACTGTCTGTCTGATGTTGTTGTTTTTATTATTCGCTCGAGAGTGCAGGCAAAGGTACCAAGGCATAATACAGTCTTGTCTTTTTTTTATTTAAATATATAAAATTTTGAAGTGTAAAGGCCGGAACCAAGTCTTATTTTTCTTCTTTCATCTCTTCAAAATCCATAAAGGCCGAAGCCAAGTCTTATTTTCTTTAATTCTTCATATTTTCAAAAACCACAAAGGCTAAAGCCAAGTCTTCTTTATATTATAATCTTTATAAGTATCAATCCATATAGATTTATCAGTCCAGTTTCATGGTTCCCGCGCTTTTTTTCTCTTCTTCACAATATGCTGATGCGTCACATTGCGAAGCCCTTTGGAGATTTTGACGACAGCTCAACCCGTTAAGCCGGTCTTCCCTATGTAAGCATCGTTTGACGAGAATACATCGGCGTACTTGAGTAACAACTTCTTAGCCTTGACCATTTCATTCGGGGTGAGAATGCGGCGACAGTCTTCTAAAAGTGTGGTCACTCTCGTTTGTGCATCCTTGCTGGGGGTCCCACACGATAGATATTGGCACCGACGCAACCAATCCACTTCCTCACCAGTACCAACCAGTGTGCCTTTTTCTATAATCTGTTCCTCGGTTCAGTACATGTACTCCTGAGATGTCAGTAGTTCCGATCAAGGTTTGAGCTACATTCCATGGAAGGTCATTGTTTACCCCTTCCACGAGTGCACAACGGTTAGCTTGTCCAGAGTTCCGAGGAGGACTAACCGGCACAATCGTTTCCTATCTCGGCGGATGAACAATGTTCTTAATGCTGTACACATTCCCTCGTAACGGCCCTTCTACAAAAAGTTCCTCTTTTCCACATTTCAAAACACCTTGAAATAATACAAGTTTTTATGGAATTTATCGCGTATGTTTAACTTTTTAAATACCCGACGTTTCGAGCGCCTTACAGCACCCATGGTCATGGGGGAACTGAGATGTTCGACGTCCATAGTTAACCGCGGTTACCATAGATTATATTTTTTATATTATTCCATTCGATACTAGATGGCGCTAGTGAGAACGTTCTAGAAAGATCTTATTGCTCCTATTTCGGCTGTGTGATACGAGATTGCGCTAATAATCAGCCGCCTTATACTAGGCGCTAATTATAGCGCGCAACAAAATTTATAAGTGCAGTTCTTATGATTATATTATATTATAGTATAGTTCTTCTTTGTATTCCAAACAACCCGCCCAATTAACCTTTTTTTTAACCATTTTTTTCTAATTATAGCATCCGGAAGGAATCTGTTTCACAAACTGTTGTTAAAATAAAATTACATTTATAGAACGCAAACCGAGCATTTACTTTCATTTCTCTTCTTGTTGTGTGGGCAAGTTCAAGATAAATAGGTATCGACATTAATTTTGATATAGTTCAGTCAATCCCTAGCGTACAACATGTAAAATATTTTGTATAAAAATGTATTTAACAAATTCATACAAATTATCAATAAAGTGTTTTTCTTTGCACGATATCAAAATAATTGAAAACATTCTATATTTTAAACAGTATATAACACAAATTTTAATCAAAAATAGACGCGCCTTATTATTGATAAAGTCTTGAGAATTTACCTGAGAAATGTGCAATTATCAGGATTACTTCTATGATTAACACCACAGTCACTCACAGAACAAGTAACCATTTTGGAAAACAATTACTAACTAAAAATAATAGCTACCATTTGACCATGGACTTTTTCGCACGTTCTTATAGGTGATCCACTTTTCATCACCAGTGACAGTGATCAATCTTTTCAAAAATGGTTTGGTTTTATTACGTTTCAATAGAGAATAGCAAATGAGTAGGTACACGATTCAGTAGGTTTATTTCAGTGAGCTCCCAAATATCAAGCTTTTTTGTTTAGCCAGACTTTTCAAATGGATGAAAACTGTTTCTTGGTCAATCCTCAATTCGTCGGATATGTCGTAACTACTAATATAGCGATCTAGCTCCACTTTTTCAAATCTGGCAGCGACTTTATCGGTATTTGGGTAACCAGAGCGAGCTGCATCTGCTACATAAGATCGATAAACGTCATAAAATTTTTTTCGCGTCTCGAGACTAATTTTTTCTCTTTTGTAATAAAACTTCAGAATGCATCGAATTTCTTCGTAATAGCCCGTTTACACTCTCGCCTCGAGCCTCGCCTCGTACCTCACCTCAAGTGTTGTTACGAGGTAACGAGTGCCTGTATACACTCTCGCGATGCGTTCAGTTTGTGCTGATCTAGCAACGATGGAAGACGTTGAAATAATAGCAAAATTTCGTAGTAAACCCATAATTTCATAAATTGCTTTTTTCTGCGCAGGTGTTGACGAAAGGTCGCCATAAGCGAATTCTTTTTCATTTTGAGCTCTCCTAGCGGTCTGCACATAACCTCGGATATTATTTTACACACATGATTTTCTTTTTAGGTATTTTTGTGGATGACATGTTTTGGATCTCAAATTATTCACTCAGCCTGATAGAGTTTCAAGAAATACAGCGTGTGTTCTTGCGATCAGTCCATATTTTTTTTTTTTTTATTTATTGATCCACCAACATTTGTATCATTCCTTACATGCTATTTAAATACAATGAAGCGATAAGAACTAAAATGTGCAAATAATTACAGGCGGATACAACATGCAAATAACTTTCTCAGCACTGTGTACCTATATTACTAGGATAAAGAAAGAATTAAAAATTAAAAGAAATTATAACTAAATACAAATAAAAATATATAGAAGCGAAAAGGAAAGAACATATTTTATAGAATGTTACAAAAGATGGTCTATTAAGGTGCGACGGAGCTTGTTAGGTGGGTCGAAAAATATATCAATTTTATCTCTAAATTTGTTAACAAGCTTACTCAATCTAGCAATTGGGGAATTGGAGCCAAACACTGTTCTTCTATATGGTCTAGTCAATGGTGTAATCTTACGAGCGTAACGCGGGTAACGAAAGGGAACGCATATATTAAATTTACTTAAAATTTCAGGACAATCAATAACACCACTAATAATTTTAGAAGCAAAAATCAAATCAATAATATCCCTGCGGTTTTCAAGAGAAATAATTTTGAAATTGATCAAATTATTTTCATATGATACACGCTTCTTATTACTTCTAAATCCGCTTGCGTATGACAAATGTCTTATAAATCTTTTTTGGATCTGCTCGATTCTCAGTGAATGTGTAGCGTAATGAGGTCTCCAGACTACAGCACAGTACTCTAATATACTTCTTACCAAACTGTTAAATAAAAGAATTTTAATTTTAGCATTTTGAAAGACTTTGATATATCTTATGACAAAACCCAACATTCTAGATGCACGTTTAGTAATGTTTTCAATGTGCGGTACGAAAGTTAATTTTTTATCAAATATGACCCCGAGGTCTCTAATTTCGTCTAACTGCTGTATTTTATTACATCCAATGTGATAGCTATAGTCGATAGTGTTACTTTTTCTCGCATATTGCACATAGAAACATTTACTAATATTTAAGTCCATACGATTTACTTTGCACCATTTAATCAGTTGATCAAAATCGTTCTGTAGGTTTATTGAATCGTTCTCTTCCACAATCGTCTTGCAAATTTTTAAGTCATCCGCATACAAGTACACACGAGACCATTTCATCAATTCTGGAATTTCATTTACGAACACCCCAAACAGAATCGGTCCAAGGTGAGACCCTTGGGGCACACTATATATCCATTCACCACCACAAAAAACGCTCGGTCCTTTAAATACGATTTTAGCCATTTTAACATACTACCAGTAATGCCGTAGGCAGCTAACTTACGAACCAATATGTCATGTGGGACCCGATCAAATGCTTTGCTAAGATCAGTATATATTACGTCGACTTGTTTCCCCGCATCAAGTGCTTCAATTAGTATTTCCGTAATATGTACCAAATTAGTGCTCGTAGACCTAGATTTAACGAACCCATGTTGGCTAGTGGTTAAGTAAAGATTGATATGTCTCTGAATATAAGGACAAATAATTGACTCTAATAATTTAGCAAAGACTGATAATATAGAGATCGGCCTGTAATTTCTTACATAATCCTCACTGCCCGTTTTATGAACCGGAACGATTTTAGCTATTTTCCATAGAGTAGGAAACTGCCCAGTACAAAGAGAAAAATTGAATATAATTAATAGTGGATTAACAAGGTGATCAGCACATCTGACTACAAACACTGGAGGGATTCCATCAGGACCTGCTCCTTTATTACATTTAATGCTTTTTAATTTATTTAATAGGGTATCCTGATCAATTTTCAGCTGTGCTAGGTGAAGGCTATTAATTTCAATTAATTTCAAGGACTCTGAATGGTCATGAACATAATCCTGCTCTGTACATTTAGTATTTTCAGAGTACACGGATGAAAAGTGTGAAGAAAAAAGTTCGCAAGTTTCCACTCCATCAGAAGTTACCGTCGTACCGTCAGTCATTGATAGGGAATAGGCGCCTGAACCACCACGTTTCACCTTGACAAAGGACCAAAACAGTTTTGGGTTTTTTGCTATGTCACACTCTATTAGTTTTATATATTTGTTGTAGCAATTTGTGGCCATTTGCGTACATCTTTTACTTAGCAATTGCAGTTTAAGCTCATCTCTAGGATTTTTATATTTCTTGTGACGACACCTATCTTTATACCTTTCTTTTAGAGTTCTAATTAGATGCCGATCAAACCAAGGTGGGTAGTTGTTGATCTTTGACAATTTTTTGGGGACAAATTTTTTGATGATATCCCGAATTTTCTGGTAGAAAATTTGTAGCATATTATTTACATCTGTCAACCCATCAAGTAGCTTGACCCAATCACATCTCGCTAATTCTTTACAAATACTATCATAGTCAGCTCTATAAAAATTTAATTTTACGTTTTCAGTGTTATAAGGTAATCTTATTTCATTTAATAGCTTAATACTTATGTCAAGAGGAGGATGGTGCCTGTCAACTTTACTGAGGGGGCAAAGTGCCTGTTCTAACTGTGCAGTTTGGTAAATTTGCAATAACCAAATCAAGTGTTCTATTTAAACTCTGATTCTTTATACGACTGTACTGCTTCAAATCATTGACGTTTAAAAAATCTATAAATGACTGACTAACAGTGGAAAGCTCGCATTTCGCAGGATCCTCATCCAACAAGCTCCAATTTATGGAAAATAGATTAAAATCACCCACTATACAATGTAGACACTTCTCTTCCAGGACGCTAGTACATGTGTCATAAAATTTATCATAAGTTGCACTTTTTACAGGAGATGGTAAATAAATGGCACAGAAAGCAATTTGATAAATTGAGTGTGAAACTGGCGCTTCGACTAAAACCCATAAATCCTCCAGATCCGACTCCCAAGCTTTTAAACGCTTTGATTTTAATTTCCTAGATACTGCTATTAAACCCCCCCCCCCTCCCTCTTTCTTAGTACTACTGGCTGAAGATCGATCTCTTCTATATACTACATATCTAGGGTCAAAAAGTTCACTACTCGAAACAGAATCATTTAGCCAGGTCTCAGTGAGTATTATTATTTCATAGTTGTTACATAGTATTTGATTATAGAAACCATGTGTTTTGGTCTTAAGACCACTACAATTTTGATAGTACAATTTTAGCGTATCGTATTTTATTAAAAACCTTACCATATAACAGACAATAAGAAAGAAAGGAACAAAAAGAATTACTTAAATAAGTTTTTTTAGGGTTTCTAAACTTTTTACCAGAATATAGTCACTCTCATCGGTCTTCCTCATAAATATTCTGCCATTACGCACCCACACATATTTATATCCGCTCTCCTTTGCTTTGAGTCTAGCCGCCGCATGAATAGCCTTATTCACTGGGGATAGATGTTCAGTTACAAAAACAGGAGTGGTGTGTCCTATTAATCCAAGATGTGTAGCATTAAGTTTGTTTTGTGAGTTCACCTTGTTGTATTTTGAGGCCATCGCCAGCATTTCATCGCGAATTATAGGTGAAGCTAGATGCACTATTATAGATCTTGGACGCTTGGATTCGCGATTCATTTTGGCAGTGCGTGTACAATTTAGAATGTCCTTTTCATTCAGAGAGCTACCAATGACTTCACTCAACTTTGTTATCATTATTTTAAGATTTTCATTTCTTGACTCAGGAACGTTCTGGAGTTCTAAATTACATTGACGTGAGTGTTGTTCTATTTGATTTACTCTCTGAGCTAATGTATGTACAGTTCCTTTCAGTTCTGCATTCTCTTTCTCCAAAGTTGTTACTTTTAGATTAGAGGCTTCATTTTCTTTCTTTATGTCTTCATACTGATCATTAATGAATGTTAAAGATTCCTTAATACCCGACAATTCATCTCTCATTGGTTTAATTTCCTTCTCGAAGAATCCAACCAAGTTTTCATTAAATCTTTTAAATAGATCGTTCATTTTATCATCCATCACACCTTCTAACACTTGACGGATGTCTTCCATAGAAATGTTCACTTTTCGGGGTCAGACTGTGGCGATCTAATGGCTATTCTTTTGTTTCTTCTTACGGTACTGACATTTCTCACAGGTGTATTATCTTTATTTGCCGTTTTTGGTTGTAGGTGGACACATTCAGGGCATGCCCATGTCGCTAGTAAATCAGAGGTAATAATTTTACGATCAATTATCATACATGCATAATGATATTTTCTTTCACATTTAACGCAAACAATAAATTCGTCACAGTTAGCATTTTCGGAAAAGCAACAGCCCCAATTTGCATTAGACATCATAAATCCACCCAAATATAATTAGGTTACGATCAAAAGTCAAACCATACGATCTTGTACTCGTGGATGCAAATTATTTAATATTATATTTTTTGTTATTGCACGGAATTATCGCTGTACTATCAGTATTACCTTATCAGTACTCGGTCGGGCGATGCATTACAAACTAGCCGGGCGTATGCGACTGTTAACAGTCTACAGTCCGAGTAAGATAGCAGTTTGCGTATCAGGGAGCTCAGCGCACCGGCACTCACAATTATTCCTCTACCGCTCAATGCAAACAAAAACAAACGATTTCAACTTTTCTTTGTTTAAATAGACTTTAAGACTAGGTTTTCTTAAGAAATTTATATCACAACACAACCTTTACGCACTATAATTACGAGATCTTATGCATACTAACTTTAAAGGTGATTAAAAACTTTCGAAACAAAATATTACTTAGGGAGCACAACTACCGAGCTGCTTCTATGCGAACGACATATTTAATTTAAGTCAAACGTAAACCCAACAAAACAACACAACCTGCACGGAATAGCGCAGTAAACCAACTAAAACGAGAGCGCGAGTGTAAACACCACGATCGCGTTCCTCACGAGCCCCTTTGACTCGTTCCTAAAAAAACCGCCTCCATCGAAAACGCCGCGAGTGGTGAGGCGAGCTGCGAGGCAAGCCGCGAGCTAGCTTTTACACTCGCACCTCGTGGCTCACCTCGCGACTCGCCTCGCTGCATGCGCGAAAGTGTAAACGGGCTATTAGATTCACTAAGTTAAAAAAACAATTGAAAGTGGCGGGAAAATATATTTCAATTTTTATTTTTATTTTTCTTAATGTCCTTTATGTAATATATATTAAAATCATTCAGATACAAACAGTACAAGCAACGATTTTCCTTCAATTTTATACAAGCAAAATATAAATATTACTACAAATTGTAATTGTAAGTCTTATGGACGACACCCACGGTCAGTTTAAATGATAATTTCAACTGATTAGTTAAAACCAGGACTTTTGATATTTTTTAAAATATCGGATTGGTGATATATCGATAAATAAACTTATATTATACAAAACTCCGATATTGATATTTATATATTATAATGTCAGAGAAGTTCAAAAGCTTATTATTTTTAACATGATTAGTTAACAAATATCACTTTTAATCATCTCCTCTAGTAAGTAGGTAGTTCGGTGACTTAAAGTAAAAAAAACTTATTTCTTAAAACATAGTGATTATATTATATTATTAGATTCCTGCCACGAACTAAGTCCTTGCAGACAAAATGACCAAATCGGGGTAAGGCACCCTTCCAGAATTTCTTGGCGGAAACCCCCAATAACTGATTTTGGTCCGATCCGTGATTTGAACCCGAGACCAATGAGACAGTCAAAAGCATAGAAAATAAAGAATTTCATGGTAAATAAGGGTAAAATATCTATGACTAGACAAAATAGTAATGGGGTTTTTAATCTATGACGAATTCTGAAGACAAATCATACCACTAAAGCACGATATGAAGTTTCATCTCCTTCGTTCCGGTGGCCTCAACTGTTACATTTTTTTACATGAACAGCGAGGTTTAGAGTATTTCCGGATTTTATTTTTATTTTTAGATCTTTATTTTATTCATATACAGCATATAACAACAAAGAACAAAGAATATACTGGAGTTTGCCTCATCATCATCATCATTGCAGCAGTTCACAAGTCATCTGCTGAACATAGGCCTCCACCAAGTTATGCCACAAAGCACGGTCCTGAGCCACCTGCATCCACTGATTTCCTGCATGTCTTTATATGTCATCACTTCATCTTATGGGGTAACGCCCATAGTGCCTCCTATAACTGCCATAGCTGCGTCGTTTAGTAGGCGAGTTGATAATAGCGATATTGTTGGATTCATATTATTGATTTTACTAATTTTTCCATATAATGTATATTGATCCAAGCCTATACATACTATACTACGTAGATTTTGATTACAGATCACAGTAGACGTATTAGGTGGTTTCACAAAGATTGAATATTAAAATTTATAATTGCTTGACGAAAAACTGGCAATAAATAAAATATAATTTTAATAGGCTGTAACTGTGACATTAAGACAATAGCATTTCGTATACTCTTTGGACATACATCATTTCTACGCATTTCTACATGCCATTGTTACATTCGGTAGAATCCACTTTAATTCATAGTTAGTCTGTGAATGTGATTCTTACTATAGACCTCTCGTTAGAGAGTAGTATGTTCCTTGCTATAGACAGTGTAGCAGGGCCTTTGTAGTTAGAACATTTTTCTGTTCTATAGAAACTGGCATTGCATATTTAGTTCCTCAACTCTCCAAAGGACAGCGCTGGAGTAAGTTTACGTTCGGAAGTGCGTTGTTTTAGTTAATTAAATCAAATTAAATGATCGTATCACATTGACTAAATCGACGTGTTAATAATGTGAATTTAGATATTTTCACCCGAAAATGAGTTAAACAACTAATTTCATTAAGATTTAGCTGCTTTAAGTCTAGTTTATTCGTTTAATTGGAAGAAGGCATATTGGTGTTTTAATTTCTAAACGTGACCACCCTCTACCACCATTTTGTTTGTTTTTGAATTTGACATTGGCGTTTTGTTTTTCTGACGTAACGATTGTGCTTTGAATGTTTTGATTTTTTTATATTTTTCCTATATTTTCTTACGACTTGGCAATTCTTGGACTTTGATTATCTTTGCTTAATATAGTGGCCCATGCACGTGAAAGGGACTTCGATTATCTTTCCTTCGGACATAGTTCGTATTGTTTAGTGATGGCCGCGGATAAAATTTGCTGTGTTTCAGGATGTACTAAGAGCTGTGAGTAAATTTAATTATTTTCAGGTTTTACCAGTCAATATATTATTTCTTCTTTCTATTTTATATATAAGTCAGTGTCACCTTGGGCAACAATGTGATACCTAGCACAGACGCAGGTAGCCCAAGAGTTCTGCTTCACTTTTCCACCCTTAGAGTCAATACCTTGGTATGTATACTTATAACACTACTACTTATACTACTTTCATTACACTTTTCAAAAACGCTTCTAAAATATTAATTTTTTTTTGTAGGTGAAGATGGCTTTATACTTCACAAATTTCCAAATTCTACAAAAGATCCAACACGCTTTTGTACACGGGTTCAAGCAGTTGGTGGAAACTTTCTGTGCTTAGATGATATGTATGTGTTTAAGTACCGAAGAATTTGTCATACACCTTTTGAATCCAAGTACTGGACCGGAGTAAAATGTTAAGTAATATTGCAATACCAGCATTGCATATGAAAGGTTAGTAAAAATTTGCATTAACATTGTAATGATCTATTCTTAATATTATGAATGTTAAAGTTAATATGGAAGTTTGTTCCTCAAATAATTAATTTTACTATCAAACATGAATAATTGAATGTATAAATTTTGAATCATTGTTAAACTATTTTCTGCAATACTAATTTTCAACATCCAAATATTATGTATGACATGCAAAGCAATTTTATGGAAAGTTTGTTATTTCTTATTAACAGTTTGATTCAAATGATAATAAAAAGCTTATAAATTAAGGCTTTTTCAAAGCTCATAGAATATCAAAATCTACACCAGTTTATAAATATTAAACATGCTCAGAGTACAACTGGAAAGAAATATGAGTTTATGTTGTAATAACAAATATATAGTGATCTAAAGATCTTTTCCAGTACTAATGAGAATATATATTACACCAACATACTATATTGTAGAATATGTTTAATTATTTTTTAATCATATTGTCCTTTAGTATCTATTTAAAGTTATGATGATCTTCAATTTGATATCCCATTCTTTCACTTCATTCAATCTTAGAATATCATATTAAAAGTTTAAATGCCCAAATTTGTGCAGTACTCATTTGCTTAAGAACAAAAAAGTTAGTATTTCATTTGGTCTTATTATCAAAATCATAAGAGAAGTTGAATAAAACTAAATTTACGGATTTTATTGCGTTTATTTCACTACTTTTACTTATTTTTAATTCCCGACGTTTCGGGTGCTTTACAGCAACCATGGTCACGGGGGGGACTACAATGTTTGACGTCCCAATGTCATAGTTAGTCCGGCTACCTTCAGTTTTTGAATATTAATTTTTGGTCCGATTTACGCAAAACGAGCTTATAGTATCATGAAGTCTTGCAGTGGTATGCTTAGGTTTGGGTTTAATTTTGTTAATTATAGGATCCCAAGCAGGTGGCAGCACCCATCCATCTTCTCTATTGAAATTTGGATGTTTTTTAATTTCAATAGCCTCGCGTATCATCCTTGGTAGGAATCGGTGTTCTTTTGCGAGAATTTGTGGTTTATCAAATCGAATGTAATGGTGGGGACGATCTTGAACATGTTCGCAGACTGCAGACTTCCCGGAGCGTCGGTGCTTCACGTCAGCTATATGTTCCTTCATGCGGGTTTTTATGGATCTTTTTGTTTGACCTATGTAAGAGAGACCACATTCACAATCTAACTTGTACACTCCTGCATCTTGTAGAGGGATATTACACTTGACGGATGGTAAAAATTGACTAATCTTCTTCGGCGGCTTGTAGTATGTTTTAATGGATGCTCGCTTCAAGATGTAGCCGACCTTGTCTGTGACTCCTCTGACATATGGTAGTACAGCAGGTACACGCTCGACTGTGGCCGGCTTCACTCGGTCACTGTGACGTAGGCGCGGGACCCGAAGCTTGTTGTCTTGCAATACTTGCTTGACGTGCTGAAGTTCGGCGGCCAGATGTTTTCTGTCACAGATCCCTCGTGCTCTCTGAAACAAAGATTTACCCACGGTAGCTAACTGTGAAGGATGATGGTGAGATTCACCATTTAAATATCGGTTGGTATGGGACTTTTTTCTATACACAGTGTGACCAATTGTGTTATTAGGATTTCGAATGACTAAAACATCTAAGTAAGCTAAAGAATTATTTGCCTCTAACTCCATTGTGAATTGTATTTTAGAGTGTATAGAGTTAAGGTGGTTTAAAAATGCAGTTACTTTGTCAGATGGTAAAATTGTGAAAGTGTCGTCTACGTACCGCTTGTAGAATCTTGGATTTACAGGAGCAGTAAGAAGGGCTTTCTCCTCGAAGTCCTCCATGAATATGTCGGCGACTATGGGAGATACAGGTGAGCCCATCGCCACACCATCTACTTGCTTGTAGAACTCCTCCTTCCACAATAGATAGCCAGATGTGAGGCAGTGTTTGAGTAATACTGCATATTCAGCAGGCATGTTATTATATTCTAGCTTTCTAGTTACAATTGATATGCAGTCTTCAATAGGTAGGCATGTAAATAGTGACTGAACATCAAAACTGGCCATAGTTTCATTGTCAGCGAGATGTAGGTCTTTTATCTCACTAACAAAATGGTATGAATCCTTTGTGTGTGTGCTCTGGTATGTCGTCTCAGTGGTGACAGTACTTTTGCCAAGTGTTGTGCCAGCTTATAAGTTGGTGAATCGATCTGGCTCACTATAGGACGTAGTGGAGCGTTTGGTTTGTGTATCTTTGGTAACCCATACAACCTCGGTGGTTTGGTACATGATGGTATTAGCGAATTCACGTCGAGATTTAATTTTTCGGAGTATTTCTTTATTAAATCGCTAGTTGCTTTAAGCGTGTTAGTTGTGGGGTCTGTTTTGACCTTTTTGTATTCACTTTCATCCGATAAAAGTTGTAGTATTTTAAAATTATACTCTGACGTGTCCATTATTACAATAAAGGTATTAGCGAAGGGAATGAATTTCGCATTAACACCGCGAAAAATCCCGTACGAAGAAATTATCTGCAGCGTTGAGGATTGTCTGTTTAAAAATAATATTGGTAAGAAAGATTTGGAGGCTATACGTCAAGATATTTCGTCCTTGTTACGTCGTAGTTCAGTGCCGAAACCAAATCTTCCTAAAGACGAATTTACAGCGTTGATTAACTTACGGAACAGACCAGAACTAACGATTCTCCGCGCGGATAAAGGAAATGCTACGGTAATAAAGGACACGTCAGAGTATAATTTTAAAATACTACAACTTTTATCGGACGAAAGTACATACAAAAAGGTCAAAACAGACCCCACAACTAACACGCTTAAAGCAACTAGCGATTTAATAAAGAAATACTCCGAAAAATTAAATCTCGACGTGAATTCGCTAATACCATCATGTACCAAACCACCGAGGTTGTATGGGTTACCAAAGATACACAAACCAAACGCTCCACTACGTCCTATAGTGAGCCAGATCGATTCACCAACTTATAAGCTGGCACAACACTTGGCAAAAGTACTGTCACCACTGAGAGGACATACCAGAGCACACACAAAGGATTCATACCATTTTGTTAGTGAGATAAAAGACCTACATCTCGCTGACAATGAAACTATGGTCAGTTTTGATGTTCAGTCACTATTCACATGCCTACATATTGAAGACTGCATATCAATTGTAACTAGAAAGCTAGAATATAATAACATGCCTGCTGAATATGCAGTATTACTCAAACACTGCCTCACATCTGGCTATCTATTGTGGAAGGAGGAGTTCTACAAGCAAGTAGATGGTGTGGCGATGGGCTCACCTGTATCTCCCATAGTCGCCGACATATTCATGGAGGACTTCGAGGAGAAAGCCCTTCTTACTGCTCCTGTAAATCCAAGATTCTACAAGCGGTACGTAGACGACACTTTCACAATTTTACCATCTGACAAAGTAACTGCATTTTTAAACCACCTTAACTCTATACACTCTAAAATACAATTCACAATGGAGTTAGAGGCAAATAATTCTTTAGCTTTCTTAGATGTTTTAGTCATTCGAAATCCTAATAACACAATTGGTCACACTGTGTATAGAAAAAAGACCCATACCAACCGATATTTAAATGGTGAATCTCACCATCATCCTTCACAGTTAGCTACCGTGGGTAAATCTTTGTTTCAGAGAGCACGAGGGATCTGTGACAGAAAACATCTGGCCGCCGAACTTCAGCACGTCAAGCAAGTATTGCAAGACAACAAGCTTCGGGTCCCGCGCCTACGTCACAGTGACCGAGTGAAGCCGGCCACAGTCGAGCGTGTACCTGCTGTACTACCATATGTCAGAGGAGTCACAGACAAGGTCGGCTACATCTTGAAGCGAGCTTCCATTAAAACATACTACAAGCCGCCGAAGAAGATTAGTCAATTTTTACCATCCGTCAAGTGTAATATCCCTCTACAAGATGCAGGAGTGTACAAGTTAGATTGTGAATGTGGTCTCTCTTACATAGGTCAAACAAAAAGATCCATAAAAACCCGCGTGAAGGAACATATAGCTGACGTGAAGCACCGACGCTCCGGGAAGTCTGCAGTCTGCGAACGTGTTCAAGATCGTCCCCACCATTACATTCGATTTGATAAACCACAAATTCTCGCAAAAGAACACCGATTCCTACCAAGGATGATACGCGAGGCTATTGAAATTAAAAAACATCCAAATTTCAATAGAGAAGATGGATGGGTGCTGCCACCTGCTTGGGATCCTATAATTAACAAAATTAAACCCAAACCTAAGCATACCACTGCAAGACTTCATGATACTATAAGCTCGTTTTGCGTAAATCGGACCAAAAATTAATATTCAAAAACTGAAGGTAGCCGGACTAACTATGACATTGGGACGTCAAACATTGTAGTCCCCCCCGTGACCATGGTTGCTGTAAAGCACCCGAAACGTCGGGAATTAAAAATAAGTAAAAGTAGTGAAATAAACGCGATAAAATCCGTAAATTTAGTTTTATTCAATGTGTAGTGTTCGCGTAAATTTAAGAAATCATTATAAGAGAAATTACTTGATTTGCCTGTCTTTGTAAAATTCGACATTGCTGTAAGATCCATAATTTACATTATAGTATGCATATTTTTCACAGGTGTTCTATTGTACAACGAATACTAATAATAAACTTCCATTTTAATAAAATGGAATGTGTAACTTTTAGCTTCATTTTTATTTGTTTTATATTGTTATGCTACTTCTGGTATTTGTTGTTTGATATTGTCTGTTGAAAGATGTTGGTAGTCCTTCACTCTTAGTCGTTCAAATTCTACATGGCTAATATGTTTATGCTGTAATTTTTTGCTGATTGGTAGTAGAGGAATTAATCTTTGCAATTAATAAACCCAAGCAGGTTAGAATTTTTATTAGAGCCGTCAGTTCACATTTCTCTTTGTACTATTGTTAAGTTGTCAATATATTTCAAGTACAATATAATCATTCATTGTATATATTGATTTTACAGGTGCTGTTGTTAAAACACGTTATACACAAGAAATTGCTTCAACATCAAGTTATGTGCAAGAGACAACTATTGCTCAAACATCCAGTAAGTTAAAATTGATTTTATTGTATAAATTAAATTGAGGATAAAATATTGTAAATTAATTTTATTTAAAAAAAGTCCCACTGGGTTTTGTGCTGGTTCTGGTAAAGGTTTAATATCAAGTTGCTTTAATAGGGGGTTGTGGGGCGGGGGGAAGGGAGGTGGAGAGGGATAGATTCGCACCCCACCTGTCCCCCCACCATGAGATGCATGGTATTTTTATATTAAATGTTAAAGATCAAAATTTTATAAAATAATTTATAAGAAAAATCACCTTAATATGTAGTCGGGGAGGGGGCGTGACCCCTCTTCACCGAAGCAATACCAAAGTTTAGTTGATGGAGCCCCCGTTATTTCTGGGTGGTTTATGAAAAAATAACCACAAATCTTTCTAACCAAACCTATCTGAGTTGGTGTGCCGCAAGTCCCGAGCTTGCTTTGCTCGCTCTTGTACCAAATAAAACACCAAAATGTTAACTTTAATAATTACTTTAATAAGTAAACATATTTTATCACTTTTGCCATTATATTTCATCATGTTTCGCCTACACAAGTACTCCACTATTGCATTACTAAAATTTACAATATCTTAAAAACGGTTAAGTTTCGTGTATGGTGTTTCATGGTCGAAAAAGTCGGTAATGATGCAAAATACAACCCCCAAATGATCTAAGTCGACTTAACCTGTAACCCTATCATATTGTATATTTCAATATTTATCTACTATGTTCCAAATTATGATTCAAAATGCAATCAACTTGCTACAATTAAATTTATTTTTACTAAACTGTAGTACAAATTTTCTTGGTCTATATAAATATAATGTTTTGTCATTTTAATTTCAGGCTTGAAGGTGACTAAGCCCAAAAGGACTCAAATTAGTACAAGAATTACAATGTTGAAAAAGAAACTTAAAAGCTTGAATAAAGCAAATGAGAAATAAGAAAGTATGAAGAAAGAACAAAAAGACTGAAGAAGAAAATGAATCTATTAGAAAATACTACTTTCTTGAAAGCATTTAAAAGTTGAATAAAACTAAATTTACGGATTCTATCGCGTTTATTTAACTGATTTTACTTATTTTTAATTCCCGACGTTTCGGATGCTTTACAGCACCCATGGTCACGTGGTGGACTGTAACGGCGTGAACTGAAACGTCGGGAATTAAAAATAAGTAAAATCAGTTAAATAAACACGATAGAATCCGTAAATTTAGTTTTATTCAATGTGTAGTGTTCGCGTAAATTTAAGAAATCATTTAGCATTTAAAAGTTTTACCTCAATGGCAATAGTTTTTACGATGTTACAATTTCGAGAATGTGGTAAACACAAAAGGGACAGACAATTCACACCTGATGAAAAGGTGATGGCATTACATTTTTTTAACATGGACCAAGAGCTTACAGGATGCTGCAAAAAATATTTGTTCTGCCATCACCTTTAACCTTAAGCAGGATGGTATCTAAGGCCAATATTAAGCCTGGTATAAATGAAAACATATTTTACCAGCTTAAGAAGCAAGCATCTATTTAAAATGAAAGCCAAAGATAAATTGTGTACACTGGTTTTTGATGAAATGGCCTTAACACCACATATTGGTTATGACAGGAAAAATGACAGGATTACTGGTTTACATAATGGTTTCTTATATTTACGCGAACACTACGCATTGAAATAATACTAGTTTTTACGGATTTTATCGCGTATATTTAACTATAAATACCTGACGTTCCGGTGCTGTAAAGCGCTCGAAATGTCGGGTATTTATAGTTAAAAATACGCGATAAAATCCGTAAAAACTAGTATTATTTCAATTACTGGTTTAGTTGACAATGGTGATGTAGTGAGGACTGAACTTAGAATAGAGGTATTCTAAAAACTATAAACAGCCGATATCATATTCATTTTGTGCTTGCAGTACAAAAAAAAGCTGAATTAGCCTTAATGATTAAAAGAAATATAAGAAAATTGAAGGGCTCTGGCTTTAAAATCCTTGCTACTGTATGTGACCAGGGAACATCAAATGTGAGTGCCAAGTGGAACATAGTAGATAAATATTGAAATATGGTGGTAGATAAATATTGAATATACAAGGTAACCCTGTATATATATTTCAATATAAATTATATTGGTTAAGTCGACTTAGATCCTTTAGGGGGTTGTAATTTGCATCATTACCGACTATTACGACTATGAAACACCATACATCAAACCTAACCGTTTTCAAGATATTGAATACTTAAGTTTTTTTTTTTAAAAATTGTCAACTTTTTGTCTATTGTACTATTTTTTTGTAATTTGTGCATCTTATTTTATTTTTCTTATAACTTTTGTGTAGTAGATAAGTTGCTTTATTATTTTAAATACCAAGATCTTAGGTAAATAAACTAAATTTTATGTTATTTGATTTCGATTAATTTACTTTGTATACTGTCATTACTGTCTACTGTCTAATTACTGTTGGATTTATTAATTTAAAATTGTTACTTTGATGAAATATATTGATTGATCGACATTTATTTATTTATTTCTGAAATTGTGTAGATTGCTTAGTTCTTAATTTTTTTTTACTGGTTATGGGTGTGAATTACAATAAAGATGATTATTATTTTTAAATTGAGTTTTCTTTTTTATGATTTACCTTTGATTACATAATTCTGCAACTAACTAGTTTTGTGCCTATATGCACAAAACTAGTTAGTTGCTGAATTATGTGATCTTGTAAAATTAATTAAAAATAATCAGTACACCAGGGATGGGGCTGTACTATATATAGAATATCGTCCGTTTAGTTCGACAACTCCACTATAGATGTCTCTGTACCACGGAATCGAGTAGCAACTCTATTCCAGGTATATATAATGTACTCTGTGCAGTGTAGTTTCAGTGCGATTTTTTATTTGTCTATGAAAATATTGAGGCGAAATGGCTGCTGCGAATATTGTTCGTAGTGCATTTAATGGATTATTACGAAAATCCACATCTTACAGAATTCCGGTTGTTTGCCGGTTATCTACTGTAGCTACGGTACAAAAATTTTATGCGGTAAAAGCCATTGCTAAGTTGAGCTACCAAGTTCAAAATGGGGTAAGAACCATTATCAATCAATAAAATTAATTTTGTCTCTTTTAATTTCGTTTTAATTCTTCTTAATATGCTAAAAGGTTTTCACAAATAGTGTTTATAAACAATTGTTTATTTATTCATTCAATTGTAACTACAGTATAACCTCAATCTTGTTGCATAACGAATGTGTACATTATTGCTAAAATTGTTTAGGTGTATGCACAGAACACACGACAGTACTCGTCTGGCGCGCAATCTAAGCCCTCACCGCAGCAAATTGAAGAAAGAGTGATGAAAGTGTGCAGGGCTTACGACAAACTGAGTGGTACTAAGGTACTGAACAATTCTTCAATTTTGTTTCAGAACCCGAAATTCTGCGTCCGCAACTACAGCGGTGGTCCACCACTCACCCTAGAGCTTATTAAAAGTAGGGTACTGCTTGTACTCCAACTATATGACAAAATTAACCCTGACAAGGTAGTTTATTTCTACCCTTTTTTAACATTTATTAGAGGGTTGATGCATTAGATTATATTCAAAGAAATGTAGATATAACTTCGTAGATACCAGCCAGTATACATTTTTTCATGGATGACTTGTCAAAAGATGTACTTTTAAATATAATTTTGCATTGAAATATGATGTAATTTTATATGAAAATTATATTGTAGATTTATTATAAAATATAGAAGGAATATTTAGCATATTTTTAACAATTAGAGGTGTTTTAAAAAATATGAAATAAGTAAAATATAAAGAATTAGAAACACACTCTGACCATTGCCAAGTACACTGTTACAATGAAGTTGTAAATTAATAGTTACATATATACTACTTCTACTATGCATGTACTGTAGCTGGTCACAGAACTGCTCTCATTTCTGAGAGGGTTTTGGGGCTAAGTTGTTTTTGTATTGTTCCGATGCCTGTTCGGACTACAAATCTGAATTATTTTTGTCCAAGAATAGTTGAATAGAAAGATGAAACTAAAAGGTAATGGTGGCTAATTATGTTTATTTCTTTTTCAGCTATCTGTAGATTCCCATTTCATGAATGATTTGGGACTTGATTCTCTTGATCACGTTGAGGTCATTATGGCAATGGAAGATGAATTTGGTTTCGAAATTCCTGACAGTGATGCAGAGAGGCTTGTGAGGCCAAAAGATATCATACAATATGTGGCGGACAAAGAAGATATTTACGAATAGATAAATTAGTGCAACAAATCGCAACTGCCTTAGATCAAATGTGAAAATAACTGAAATTCAATACCATAAAATAAACTATGATTGTTTCATTTGCAATTGATCTAAGACATTGTGACCCTGACTCGGTTTAGTGTTTAGTTCTGGTTTCTTTTACATGTTGTTCAATGAAATAAACTATGTGAAATGAATGGCTGAACATCCATTGATGAAGATGTAAAAAGTGTAAATTCTGTTTTTATGCATTATATGCTTGTTAGAATAGATCAATTCTTTTTCATTTGATCTGTATGGCCCTGGCACTACAGTGATTTCAAATAAACAGTTAAACTAAGTGTTATTTTATTGCATCATTGTGATATGAAAAAAATTATTTCATAAATTCTGTTCCATCACATCAGACAAATTCTCAACTTTAGTACAGACTATCATTTTTTAAGTAAATCTACGATAAAAACAGACTTGTTATGGGTTGTTACGCCACACCATGAGTTGACTAGCACACAGATTAGTAAGTAGATATCATGTTGGCCCCTGAAATACAATAATTGATGAAACCAAATGTAGGCACTTACTTTCAGGTGTGAAAAAACCTGAAAGTTTGAAAAGGTTTTTCGTTGAATGTAGATAGTTTATCCCTTCCGAGAATCATACGTAACATAAGATACCAACACTGCTGCAAACATAGATACTTGAAAAATGTTCTATGCACAAGTAAGGGCTAAATGGGCTATACCCAGGGTGGCAAAAATGTTTTTTTCCATACCAAAAAGTGAAAAACGTTAAACAGAAAAAAAATGTGCAGTAAAAATTTTTTAGCTTATTAATTATTAAAATTGATTATCTATTATCTTTCTTAACTACCGTCAATAACGCTTTTCAATTTTTTTTGGGTTCCGTAGGTAGTTAAAAAGGATTTATAGTTAATTTATCTGTATTCTGAGTTCATATGTGGTTTCTTATATTGCCCAGACTGTGAATGAGTATTTGGAGGGCAGGATGATGAGAATCCAAACCAACCAAAGGCAGCGAAGCTTTGACCACCTTCACGTTATTAGTATCTATTATCTACAAGCACCAATTCCAAAATACGATTATTATCATTTAAGATACAATTACATTGTTTAAGATTATTAAACGTAATTTCGTCTATGAACATGTTTTCGATAGCCTCATTATTTGGCTTTGGGATGTATACATTTGGATCGCCTATAGTCTTCCAACTATATTAGGAAGGTTGAAATCACCTACCAACAGGGTAAATCTCTGAGTACTACTCATCTCTCAAATTGAGAGATGAGTAGTACTCAGAGATTCTCTACTCAGAGATCTGAGTACTACTCATCAGAGATTCTCTACAAAGAGATCTGAGTACTACTCATCAGAGATTCTCTACAAAGAGAGTACTACTCATCTCTCAAATTGAGAGATGAGTAGTACTCAGAGATTTACCCTGTTGGTAGGTGATTTCAACCTTCCTAATATAGTTGGGAGACTATAGGCAATCCAAATGTATACATCCCAAAGCCAAATAACGAGGCGAGGCGCTGGTGCGATTCCTATCTTAGAAATCGGTCACAGTTGGTCTCGTTGCGTGGTTATTCATCCTTAGCTAGAGAGATTCCTTCAGGCGTTCCCCAAGGCCCTCATATCGGTCCATGGTTCTTTCTTATTTTCATAAACGATCTAGCCAATATATTAGAATGTAATTTTAAAATGTACGCAGACGACCTTAAACTGTACAAAATCATTGACTTCAAACTAGATGTGACCGCTCTACAGTACGAGTTGAATAGATTAGACAACTAGTGTTGTCAAAACCATATGATCCTCAATACTGGAAAATGTTCTCATCTAAAGTTAACTGGAAGGAAAAATAAAACCGAGGCAACATACAAGTTAAACGGAAATCCAAGACTTGGCGTTTTATTTGACAGCACGCTCAGCTTTAGAAGTCATATTGACTCCATACCAAAAAAAGCTTCTAAATTATCCGGGTTCATATCCATTCAAATAAAATCTTTTAAAGACCCTGGTTTAATCATTCCGGTCTGCAACTGTTTGGTGAGAACTATTGTGGAATACGCTAGCCCAGTTTGGAATCCAGGGTACAAGTGTCACTCAAACCGACTGGAAAAGATTCAGAAAAGGTTTATGTACCATTTATCGTATACAAATAATCAATGCAGGACACTCATTTCATACGAGAGTAAATTGGCACACTACAAATTAGAATCGCTATCCAAGCGGTGGGAATCATCTGATGTTATGTTCCTCTATAAAATTATCCATGGTCTCATCAACTGTCGGTCCCTAGAGCTGGCAGTCGTTTGGGCCGCAAAAAGACTTTTGTCACGCCACACCGTAAAACCGTGGCAGGTCATCACTCACCATTGTACAGAATGACTAATAGTTATAATAATATTCGTAATTTGTTCGACATCTTTCATGGTTCCAAGGCCTCAGCAAGGGCTAACATTCGATTAGCCATTAATTAACTAATATTTATCACTTTAGTTTCTTTTCATTTCTTTATTTGTATCTGTTATCTTGTCCACTTGTTACATGCTGTGTTCACTGTTATTAGAATGAACGTTTGTTACTTTGTTATGTTATCTGTACCATGTAAACGTTACATTCCATTTGTGAACCAAATAAAAAAACTTAACCCTACTTTTTTGAAGTTCCGTAATCGGATAAAAAGTATAAGCCTATAAGTTGCCCCGGCTCCCTAGCTACCTATATACAAAGTTTCATGGAAATCTGTTAAGTAGCTTTTGCGTGACAAACAGACAAATACCCCTAATTTAGCTTCAGTGCCCTTTATTTAGTCCCTTGGACTTGTTTTTTTCCAGAAAATATTAAAATTATAGACAAGATTTTTCCACAGATTTATTATATGTATAGATAAGTCAGTGCTTGACCACAATCCCACCTGATGGAAAGTAGTGACGTAACCCTAGACGGTAAATCGCACAGTCTTAGCTTAACAAAAGCCTATTCACCCCTGCCTTGAAGACGCTCAGAATGTATTAGGACGGAAAGATAGAGGCTGGAAAATTATTCCACTCCTTTGCTGTACGTATTACAAAAGACAGAATGTCGACGGATTATCGACAACAAATGGGTGAAGACTCACCGACCGCCTGGTTGTCCGGTAATGGAAAGGAGAAGGCAGAATTAAATCATGTAATTCAAGCGCAAACTCGCCGTGATGCGATCGTTCAACCGAATGAAGGTTATCAGTGAGCATTTTGCAGCACCAGCCCTTTTAACAGTGGTAGAGCCACGCGGCAGCTTTTGCTGTTGCACGTATGGGCCGGCTCGAGCCGGGGTGGTACCACGACTTCACAGAATACCGGCATGAAGTGGAAGCTCTGATTCCGTGTTTCGTTTGATGAGTGCAGGTAGCTGGAGGCACAATTCTCCCCCCCCCCCCCCCCCCATTAACATGGTAGCAGAATAAATGTTAGACTACCCCAAGAGGGTACCAGCACCTGGAGAATCCCTCGATGAGCATCCACAACCTAGCTACTCCACTCCTGAGCGTAGATATTCGGGGGGGGGGGGGGAGGCTCAAGAGAATAACTGCTCGGGGCAAGCTGAGCGACAAGGCCAAGGCGACCCCTGCCACGCTATACCATCTCAAGACAGCGAAACCGGCTCTGCTCTTTCTGACGGAGGCGCAGGTGTCTTTTTAAGAGTGAATCGACATGCCTATAAACAAATGCTCCTCGCGCGCTTGTGGCCTACGAGTCACATGTGCGACAAGGTCAAGCGCTTTTACGCCTTCTATTCTCAGATGAAGTATTTTTTTTTACTTCATCTGAGCTTCTATTTAAATTTCTGTGGCAGCAAATTTGTCACACCAACGTTAAGTTTTTTTTTAAATACGGGGTTTTTATCAAAACTGAAATTTAGAAACTGCCAACATAAAAAGTAACAAATTAAATAATTAACTTAATGATAAATGCTCTGTATAAAACATTTATTTTTAAATCAGGTTCATGCTCAAGTGTGACTTAAATTTAAAAAAAAAACGAAAAAGTGCGTGTTGGGCCACGCAGAATGTAGGTGTAGGGTACCGTAGTTGCCAGTCAAAATATGTTTAAACCCATGGTTGAAAGTCAGAAAGGGCCTTTTTGATACTATGAGCCAATTGAGTTTGCCGTTTGATCGCTATAGCGACTAAAATAGACCAAAATAGGACGATGGTAACTGAAGGGCATATTTTCCAAGCAGACTTATAAGGAGTGGTATTCAAAAAAGATTTAAAAAAAACTTCGATTTTTAAAATAATACACAAATCTACATCAAATCACATAGACATAGTTTCCTATTTAACTATAACACAAATTAAAACAATTAACGGAGTTCCATGCAAGTTCTAAAAGACATTTTGGTTATATACATAATGTCTTTGGCTGCTAGCAAGGTATTCTGTCAATTGCTTCATTTTCATTTCATCCATTACCAAGGTACAATAAATTTTTTTATCAGGGTTACTCTCCGCCCTCAATTTTAATGCCGTCGGCGCTTCTTGAGTAAAGCCTGGTCGGCGATCGATGGTAGTGTACCATTTAGTCAATGTACGTGGTGCAGGCAAACATGTTCCAAAGGTTTCACGTACATAGCGATAGGCCTTTGGTGAGTAATAGTTAAGTGTTAGGGCCTAGTATTTTTTGCAAACTTGTGAAGCCTGTTTATGCTATTGTTTTTATGTCAAGGCATTTTTTCATTTTAATTTTCCTTGGCCTAAGTGTTGGCTCGTACTCGCAGTGGGAGTAGGACTAGTTCGGGCTATATAAGGAATATTTTCGAACTGTGACTTTCGAGATAACTTATGGAATTTTGCCGGAACATCCAGCTTTATTTTTTCGATGTAGGTGATATTGTGCAATCACCACGATCACTCTAAAATAAATAATTTACTAATTTACTTACGTAAGTCTAAAGATTCAAGCTTTTTATTGCTTATATATATGTATGTATATATATATATATATATATATATATATATATATATATATATAATAAAGATACTTATTTAGTACATGAGTAAATAAAGTACAAGTGTTAAAAAACTTAAAAGGAGCTACATGTTTTGCCATTTATGGCGTACAAAAATTATACTACATTAAGTTTACAATTACAATAATAGGTATATAAATATATGAATAAAATTTGATAGGTTAATGCTTTTGTAAACTTAATAAAATATTTTCAAGTAGAATAATATTGGTGTCAAAGGTAATAGTAAAAATATTTAATCTAAATATAATTACAGGCCGTGTAGTGGCGGTTGAGAATATCCACTACCCCATATCTTCCCATGGATGTCGTAAGAGGCGACAGAGGGAGACAGC
This sequence comes from Parnassius smintheus behrii, assembly GCA_036936625.1. Classification (NCBI taxonomy): domain Eukaryota; kingdom Metazoa; phylum Arthropoda; class Insecta; order Lepidoptera; family Papilionidae; genus Parnassius; species Parnassius smintheus. The sequence goes on from JAUPFT010000010.1 coordinate 49,688,087, forward strand.
CAGGAGATGGGCAGCAGCATCTTCCTGATAACAGCAACGATATAATAAAAAAAACTGCGGTTGCCAACCCGCTCGCCAAGCGTGGCAACTATGGCAAATATCCCCCCATGAGTAACGACGCAAACAAACGGCCCCCAGTCCCCGGCGGCCCCGCTATTCCTGGCTACAATGGCGACCATGGTAACGGCGGGGCAGGGGGTGCTAAGAATCTCCGGTGAAGGTTCGGTTGCCACCTACGACGACTCGACCTGGCAACATATAACGCACGCACCCTGAGGACTGACGAGAAGATACTGGAGTTGGAAGAAGAGGTAGACAAGTTGCGCTGGCATATTATTGGGTTATCTGAGGTCCGAGGAGAGGGGGAGGACACGGTAATCCTCGAGTCCGGCAACTTGTTCTATCACCGGGAGGGCGACCATCTGTCCCAAGGAGGTGTCGGATTTATCGTCCACAAGTCTCTCGTCAACAACGTTGTAAAGATTGGGAGTGTGTCGACGAGGGTCGCGTACCTGATACTCAGAATCACCAAACGGTATTCGCTGAAGGTCATACAGGTTTACCCACCAACCTTGGCACATCCCGATGAGGAGGTGGAGGAAATATATGAGGATATTTCCAGAGCCATGCATTCCTCCAAAACCCACTACACGGTGTTGATGGGAGACTTCAACGCAAAACTAGGCACAAGAGAAAGCGGTGAGCTGAAGTTAGGGAAATTTGGAGTAGGGCAACGGAACCGTAGGGGCCAGCAGCTGGCCGACTTCATGGAGAAAGAGGGACTCTTTATGATGAACTCTTTCTTACAGAAGCGGCCCCACAGGAAGTGGACCTGGTCGAGCCCCGACGGTTCGACAAAAAATGAGATTGACTTCATTATGACGACCAGACGCCAACTGTTCAGTGATGTCTCAGTGATCGCAAGGGTGAAAACTGGCGGCGATCACCGAGTGGTTAGAGGCACACTGAACCTAAACGTTAAGTTGGAGAGGTCTCGTCTGATGAAGTCAACGCTCCGTCCCCCTCGTGCTCTAATCCAGAATCCCGAAACCTTTCAGCTCGAGTTACGGAACCGCTTTCAGTGCCTAGAAGATTGCAATGCAGTGGACGATATGAATGACAAGCTCGTGGAAACTGTCCATGCGGTCGGAGCTAAGTTCTGCAAGACCGGCCGCGGAAGAACACAAAAGCTCTCCGATCACACTCTTAATCTCATGGCTGTTAGACGGGAGATGAGGCTGCAATCGTCAACAGATTTGACAGCATACAGGCAACTGAACAGACAGATCTCCAAATGCATGCGGCGAGACTTACGCAAATTTAATACTGCTCGTATTGAAGAAGCGATTGAGCGGAACCAGGGCTCCAAAGTCTTTGCCAGAGATCTGTCTGCCAGTAAGAGCCAACTGTCAAAGCTGAAGACTGAGTGTGGCAGCATCGTTTCCGGGACACCTGGGATTCTGAGTGAGATTGAGAGGTTCTATGGGCAGCTGTACACATCATCGTTGGAGCCACACGCAAGTGTGAGTAACGATCCAAGAGCGGGTCTTATCCGACACTATTCCGATGATATCCCGGACGTCAGTCTGAGCGAGATTAGAATGGCTTTCCAGCACCTTAAAAACGGCAAGTCCCCGGGCGAGGATGGAATTACAGCGGAGCTTCTGAAAGCGGGTGGAAAACCGGTACTTGAAGTCCTTCAGAGGCTCTTTAATTCCGTCCTCCATGGTGGCACCACTCCGGGGGCGTGGAGCAGAAGTGCGGTGGTCTTGTTCTTCAAGAAAGATGACAACGCCCTCTTGAAGAACTACAGACCGATTTCTCTTCTGAGCCGCGTCTACGTGCTGTTTTCGAGAGTCATTACGAATCGTCTCGCACGCAGACTCGACGACTTCCAGCCTCCCGAACAAGCCGGTTTCCGAAAAGGCTTTAGTACCATAGACCACATACTAGGGGTCGCAATACCGGACCTCTTTTCAAAAACCGGTGTTTTCGGTATTAGTTTTTAATGAATACCGGGATTTCGGTAGTTTCGGTATTTTCGTTTTTTAACATAGTGAGATAAATATTTAAAAATATGTAATGTAACCGTAATTTTCATAAGGGAATTGTCACCAGCCAACCAATAGAAGTGTGATATGATAAGAAAATCACATTTATTTTTAAAAAATCAATCATTTATTTAAAGTTTAATAAATAACTCACTGCTGCTAAGTTATTTCAAACTATTTAAACATAAGAAACCTCCAGTAATCAACCTTAACAATAACATAAAATACTCGTGCTAAGTAACTTCTTCGTAGGCTTACTTCTTCATGTTCTTATAAACTTCTTCATTATCCTCAGCTTTAATAAAACATAAAATGCACTAGGGCGATTTGTCTTTTTTTTTCTTCACTTTTTTCATGGAAATCGAGTAAGAGCTTTCTTTGCTGTATGGTGTAATTAGAAAAATTCATATATATTCTTCAGTTTACGATCATCTAAAACTTCTATGAACGTTAAAATCTACCACCGGTTCCAAAAGCGATTTCTCTAGAGAAGAAGAAAATCTGGTTCATAGGTTAAATTCGATAGCAAAGAATGTTATAAATTTACTTTTAAATGAATTGAAGAAGTTTAAATGAAACTAAATTTTACGAATTTTATTGAATATTTTAACTTATTTCATATTCCCGTCGCAGTATCATAGTTTAACACGGCTACCTTCAGTTAACAATTATACGTTTTTGGTCCGATGTACGCAGACTGGGCGTATCTTGAAGTCTAGCAATTGCATGCTTGTTTTGGGATTTAATATTGTAATTTATAGAATCCCAAGAAGATGGTAATACCTAGTCATTCTCTCGTCATAGTAATCTTCTCCATATCATTCCAAAGCAAAGTCATAAGAATCATGATCTTCCAGTTCTCTTAGTTGAGTTTGGGAACAGTTTTCTTTTTTATAGAGCACGTCTAATATCGCTAACCGTATACCATGAGCAAGGCATCGCTGGTGGAAAAGTGCTGCTTCTCTTCCAAATGCGATCATTACATTATAGCACCGTCATTAGTTGAATAGGCGAGCGGGCGGATTCGTCGTCAGCTCAGGACTCGGGAGTAAGTATTCTCTCTCACTCACTCCAGTGTAGTCGCGCGACTTGCGTTGCATAGTCGAGCCGCGTTGCCATAGCATCCACCACGCGAAAAGCGTGGACTATTTAATTTTTTGACGTAATATTATTTAACAATGATTTATAATGAAATACCGAAAAGTCGTAAATACCGGGTTCCGTACACTCAATTCCGGTATTTTAAAACTTTCGTTTCAGTCCGGTACCCCGGTATTTTCGAGATTCGGGATCCCGGTTTGCGACCCCTACCACATACATACCCTTCGGCAAATTGTACAGAAGTCCGAAGAGTACAATCTGCCACTTTGCCTGGCGTATGTTGACTATGAGAAAGCCTTTGATTCCGTCGAAATTTGGGCGGTGCTACAGTCCCTTCAGCGGTGCCAAGTTGACTGTCGGTATATCGAAGTGCTGAAGTGTTTGTACAGTAGGGCTACGATGGCTATCCGAGTACAGAACCAGAGTACGAAACCTATCCAACTGCAGAGAGGTGTAAGACAGGGTGACGTTATTTCCCCGAAACTCTTCACCGCTGCATTGAAAGACTTTTCAAGATTGGAGAGTTTTCAAGCTACTGGACTGGAAAGTATACGGTATAAACATCAATGGCGAGTACATCACTCACCTTCGATTTGCCGACGATATAGTCCTTATAGCAGAATCGCTGGAGGACTTACGCACTATGCTCAATGACCTCTATAGTGCCTCCCAACGGATAGGTCTTAAGATGAACATGGACAAAACAAATATCATGTTTAATGTCCATGTCACACCTATGCCGGTAGTTGTTGGGAGCACTAAGCTCGAAGTTGTTGACGAGTACGTTTACCTGGGACAAATAGTCCGGCTAGGTAAGTCCAACTTCGACCGAGAGGTCAATCGACGGATTCAACTCGGCTGGGCAGCGTTCGGGAAATTACAACGCATCTTCTCGTCAGGTATACCTCAAACTCTGAAAACTAAGTTGTACAACCAGTGCGTGTTGGCAGTGATAACATATGGAACTGAGACGTGGTCCTTCACTGCTGGCCGTATGAGGATGCTCAAAGTCGCTCAGCGAGCTATGGAGAGGGCTATGCTCGGAGTTTCTCTGCGTGATAAACTTAGAAATGAGGATATCCGCAGTAGAACCAGAGTGGCCCACATAGCCCAACGGATTAGTAAGCTGAAGTGGCAATGGGCCGGCCATATAGCTCGAAGAACCGACAACCGTTGGGGAAAAAAGGTTCTCGAGTGGCAGCCTCGTACCGGTAGAGGAAGTGTAGGGCGACCCCCCACTAGATGGAGTGACGACCTGGTAAGACATGCAGGAAGTCGATGGATGCTGGTGGCTCAGGACTATGCTTTGTGGCATACCTTGGGGGAGGCCTATGTTCAGCAGTGGTTTTGTAAAGGGCTGTAATTATGATGATGATGATAATTACAGCCAAACATTACCTCCCACAAGTTCAAGGTTGGTACTGCAGTGTCAGCTAACCTTCTTTTATTGTAAGCTTGGGGTATGAAATATGATTTTCCAAAATGTTTGAAGCAAATGGTGCTAGTCCGTTTAGGTATCTAAGATTCATGGTTTCTACAAGCTACAATCCAAGTATGCCGCCTAAGAGGATCTCTTCGGAATCTGTAAAAACAAACCATAATAGAAAAATTTACTACTTTTTGTAATACTTTAGGTATAAAATCGAATTAAAAACTACAAACTGGTTCGGCAGACAAACCCGCATGGTTAATTAACTTATCGATAGCTAAAGTTGTGGCGTTCATCACTATAGTGCAATACTTTCAGTTGCAGTGATACCAGTTTATTTTTATAAAAATTGCACACTTTTGCTGCGAGGTAGGAAGTTTCGATTTGGCTTATTTGGCCTGTATTTTGTATAATATTTTAATAAATACTAGTTATCGATTATATTTAATTATAATATTCAGTATCGTGTTGAAATTGAGCTGAATATATAAATCATTTAACAGAATCCACTACACATCTATATGTAATGATTATTATTCATCACAAACTGATTTAGTTATTAGGAAATATATTTTCGTTAACATATATAACTTGTGTAGTAAATTATATTTATTTAAAAATAGATTATTTTTCACTTTATGAACTATGATGGCCACACTCGGTATTGAACGATAATATTCACAAAGTACGAGTTTTAATGATAAAATTACTTGAATATTATGTTAAAAATACTCACAGATGAAAAGTCACATTGGCCTTTTGTATACTTGACGTTTTTGATTGTTTTTTTTTTCATGTAAATACACTGCAATTCGGCATTTTGTCGGAGCTCGATTTACTGGCACATTGGCATCATTTCGGAATGACGCACGACGCGGAGCAACTAGTTTTATATAACGGATATGAGTCGAACACTCATACCTTTTACAGAGGGGTATGCCTTGCGATGCCGTCTCCTTTGGTTTAATACTCAAAGGGGTAAATGAGCCGTTTGATATTTTTATTGCTAACGACATCCGTGAGATTATTAAGAAAAACTTGTTAAGTAGTCTTCTGAAATTGGTGGGGGCTGGGAGAATATACGCAGCGCAAATATTTATTCTAGCTTTGTTGATTAAGTCCTAAGTCTATAGAGAGCCATAATTCCTCACACGCTGACTCCCATCTCTTCATTCTCGACGCTCTATATTTTTCCAGTACAGCTAAAAAAATACCACCACCTTCTTTTTTGTTTGGAAGGACAAAGTGGAACTCCGATCGCGCCTAAAAATACCGTATCTAGCATCCAAAAGTTCGTGGTCAAAAACGGTGTCATTGAGCCATGACTCCGTCAAAACAATTAGGTCGTAAGATTTTTCTAATGAATTAATATATAAATTTTCACATTTAGTTCTAAGGCCCCTTACATTTGGATAATATATTTTTAAATTGAATTTTAGTGTTAAGTTGATAATAAAGAATATGCAATCACCGAACAAGCAATAGTCTAGAGGGAGTTCAAACAACTTATGTCTCTTATAACTTTAGATGGCGAGCTGACATCTTTCCACACGAAGACGCGTTCGCTGCGCACCCACACAAACTGATAGCCGAGTTCCCTGGCGCGAGGACGAGTCGCCGCATGCAAGGCCTTGTTTTCCGGTGAAAAGTATTCAGCAACGTAAATTGCCGGTTTCGATTCGTCAATTAGTCCCAGGTGGCTCGAATTTAGTTTATCGTTTGGGTTGCATTTATTATACGTGGGCTCATCTGACCAGAATGGTACGTGGTCTGGGACTCTTCGGGTTCTTTTGGCTACTCTGGTGCAGTGATGGGACAGCTGACGATTTTACCTAGCTGTTGAACTATTCTGGTTACGTTTTCGTTCTCGTGCTCAGGAACGCATTGGAGCTCTAAATTGACGGCGCGAGACATCTGGTCCAACTGATTGCAGTGAGTGGTTAGATTAATGACGTCCCTTCGCAGTGAGTTGTTTTCGACACTAAGACGTCGAACCTCTGCTTTTTGGGCTTTAACCTCGGCATTTAATTGCTCGAATTGTTCATTAAAAATGACATTGAATCTTTGATACTGACCACCTCACTTCTTATTTCATTTAGTTGACTACAACTTCCGGTGGCCCATTCCCTCAGTGCCTCATTTATGATGTCACGTATCTCTGCGCTCGATGTAAGTGCGCCGCTACTTAGTACTTGTGGGGTGGGCGACACGCCTCTAGCCTGCCGCTTTGGTAGCTTTGCGTGTCATAACTTTACTGGCAAAGAGTACAGTAAATATATACCTAAGGAAAGTTACTGGAGGCGTTCGTGGGTGACGATGACGATGCCGTCTACTTGACGGGCGTCTTTCTTTAGATGTTAATATCTATTTTATACAATTGATGTGTTTTATTATGTTAAGTATAATATTTATAAATAAAGCCAAAACTTAGTTTTAACTTTTGCAAATAAATTGAACGACGCCGAAAACGTCCATTTCACTTTTTCAAGACAGTGCCATCTAAAGAATTGACATTTTGCCTCCAGTTACTAATAAATTAAATTATACAAATAATTTACCTTTATATGGTTAGTTAATTAAATTCATAATTGTCTTGTAATTTCAAACGTTCATTTTATAGTTTTTGTTACTTAAGTTTAGTAGATATAAATAAGTTTTATAGTAACTAATTACTACTTAAATAATTAATAGTGACATCTATCGAAAATCATAAAATTAATGATGTTTCGAAGTTTAATTTCCAATTTCCAAAAAAGTTTTAGTAGGTGCTAGTTTTTTTATCTATATATAAACTGATAAAAATTGCGATTATTATATGTATTTACCTATAGTTTAAATAAAGACATTTTTATGTATGTATTGGATCTTAGAATTTATAATATCATAAAAAAATCGATTATTGCATGAAATGGCGGTATTTTATAAAATTTCAGTGTTTGTTGACTATATATATATATTAACAACTAAACACGACATTGCTATTTCTAGATATTATTGTTATATCGTAAAATAATTTTAATTATTATAATTAATTTAATTAAATTTAATATTATTTTAATTAATTTTACACACCGATAGCAGATCTGATAGCGTATATTAGATAGAAGCAAATTTTAAATAGATTCTACACAACTTCATGCCAAAATGTTCGCGGCTTTGTTGTGTAATTGCGCCAGTCCAGTCGCACCTCAACTCAAAGGGTACAGTTTTGATTTTCATAGTTTTAATCTTATAATAGCGCTGTCTCCTTACTGCAATATAAACTAATAATAAGTTATTTACTGTTCAAATTATGCACATTTAAATACTTATTGTTGCAGCATCAAAAAATTTCAAACTTAAAATATGTAAACCGGTGGCCACTGTCTGCATTATTTATGATAATTGTCAATTTTAGCTAAATTACTAACAAAACTGTGTACACAAAACTGTGATTAAGAGAGATCTTTAGTTGAATGTTTTGTATATCTATCAGCATATCAATATTTCCCCAATTTCTTTTCGTGTAAGTAGTTGAAAATTAGGTGTACAGAGATTTTTATCCATAATTGATGAATAGTTCGTGATACATTTGACGCAGCCTTTTTTAATTTTAATGACATATTTAAAAACAGTTTGTCATAGTATATTATTGCCTACTATAAGATAGCTTTCATATTTACAGACATAGCTATTAATTTTTTTGTGACAGTTCCAGTTTCATGACTTACATGAATAAACGAACAGGCTCTTGCGAAAAAGTACTATAAATATCAAGGAAAGCAAATTTTAAACATATTTTTTTATTTTAACTATAAGTAGAACTTCATTGATAGAATCTTGAAAGTCATCTGTATAAGCTGCTAATTGAACCGATCTAAACGTAAATATAGTAGTATGTACGTAAACAACCCAAATTCGATCAGAGTCGACTTCATTCATATTTTAATTGCAATTTGTAAATAAAGTTGAAGTTGAAGAAGTGATTTACCGCGTTCTCGGTGATCATCAAGCACAACATCAAACAAAACATCGCAAGGAAACATGCATATCTGAGAAGTTAAAAAAATATTTCGGAAATTATTTTTAGGTGTGGTGAAGTTGATCATCCCGCGTTGGAGTCAACTCAACCAACTCCTTTTTGTCCTTAAACTCGCTGCAGCCCGTACCCAGTAGTGGGATATATCTACGCTGCTACTTTTATATTTTTAATAGGGCTATTCACTGCCGATCATAGGCTTTCCCCATTGTTTGTCAAATAGACCGGATATTTTCAGTAGTATTTACATTTGGCAAGCAGGTTAACAAGCGCAGCTTTTTATTACTTTCAATCAAGAATATACTGCCACCCATCTCAGTTTACCTCTGTCGTCTCTTACAACACCCACGAAACGAAATGGGGTAGTAGTTTCTTTTTCGCCGCCTCTATACATTCGTAATAAATTTCTAATGACGTTTATCATTAGAATTCCCCTCAGAGATGACCAAATAAGTTGGATATTCGCCTTAGTTACCAACTGCATATTTTTATTATTTTGAGCTATGATCAGGAAGACGCTACTGCCCATCCTCTGTAGGTTCATTAATTTATTTCTTCTCTCATGTTCACCGTAAATAGAAGCCTACTCGAACGCAAAAAAAAATACTGGCATGTATTTTATGGTGCTAATCAATATTCAATAGGGCCAATGTTAATAAAGACCACAGAATTCAACATTGTTTTATCAAAACTATATCAACTTTAATTATGAAACATTATGTTAATAACGCATTTCTGACTCCAGGGCAATTTTTCCTTCATAAAGACACATCGGAAGACGTGCCCAACAATTATCAAAAGCCTACTTATGTGTTTCTGAAGCATATAACAATCATTTCCTACGTCCAGTATAGACACAGATTACAAGTGATCCAGCTTTGCTAATTTTAATTATTGATGTTTCTAAATTCAAGTAGCACGCATTTTTTTCCTATTAGCGACATCTATCGAACCAGCAAGAAAATAAAAAGTATTAATTAACGTTTAACTCACTTCATTCCACCCACCAAGGATATTGTAATGTTCTTTCAGTAGTTAAACAAAAAAAATAAGCTAAACAAAAAAAAACAAAAAGAAGATATCACCCACCATGAACAATACAATAACGAAAAAAAAATCTATCTATTGAAAGGCAACAGATTTTGGTGACTGGACGCTTAAGTATTGAATTTTACACTTCACAGTCACAACACGAGTTAAACTGTCTTTACCTGGATGAGTCTCTAATACTCTAGCCATCAACCATTTGCCAGGTGGCATGTTGTCTTCTTTAAGAAGTACGAGACTCCCAATTTCTATATTAGGTTTACGGTCTGTCCATTTATGTCTATGTTGAAGTCTAGTCAAATATTCCCTTGACCAAAAGTCTTGGAACATCCGTTGAGTAATTTTCCATATGTCTAGTCGACCGATTTTGATGTCAAGATAACTATCTTCAGGGACAGTAATTGGAGCTTCTCCTATCAGGAAATGACCAGGTGTCAATGGCTTGTAATCGGATGGATCGTCGCTCATAGGTGAAATTGGCCTAGAATTAAGAGTGGTTTCTATCTGAGTAGTTAATGTAGCCATCTCTTCATACGTTAATGTTGTATTCTGTAATACCCTTTTTAGGTGAAATTTAATTGATTTTACTCCTGCTTCCCATAATCCACCAAAATGAGGAGCTGCGACCGGTATGTGATGCCAAGTTGTACATTCATTCGCTAACAATTCCTCAATTTCTTTACGAAGCTATTCAATGCTTTTCTCGAAGGAAGACATGAGTTCTTTATTGCTGGCTGTTAAGCTAGTGCCGTTATCGTTCCAAATGTTTTTGCATTTACCTCTACGCCCAACAAATCTTTTAAAGGCAGCTATAAATTCTTGAGCAGTTAAGCCTGTGACAATTTCAATATGAATAGCACGAGTTGCCATGCAAATGAATATCACAATATATCCTTTTTGTGTTTTACAACCACGACCTTTAGACAATCTTAAATCAATGGGCCCAGCTAGGTTTACACCATTATTCAGAAAAGGTCTCGCAAGAGTAACCCTTGGTTTAAGTAAGGATCCCATTCTTTGAGTTGCTGTTGGCGCTCTATATCTAGTGCAAGTGACACATTTTATTTCTTAACAAACTTTTCGTATGTGTAATCCAAAATTTTGTACGAAGATGACAGATGGCATTAACATTGGTCCACCATGCAAAGTTTTGATACGGCAGTCTGATAATATAAGTTTTGTGAATGGATGATTCTCTGGCAGTATTATTTGATGTTTTGAATCGTGAGGTATATTAGCATGTGTCAATCTTCCGCCAACTCTAATAATTTAATTTGGATCAAGAAATGAATTCAGAGATTTCAATTTACTACTGTAGTGGACAGGTCGATTCATTTCTAACTCCTCTCTTTCTCTTAAAAACGCTTGTATCTGACATATTATTACACATTTATTCATGGCATTATCAATTTCTTGTCCAGACAAATGCAAATGGTTTGGTTTGTTTTTCTCGAACACTTACTCTTAACATAAATGCACTCTTATCAATTTAGTTAAATTTGAATATTTCTCTAATACGTTATATTCATTAGTTGTCATTATGTTCATAACTTTAATTGTTTTCTCCTCAAAATTTGTAATATTGTCTTTTAATAGTTCATATTTCGGATTTTTCTGTTTTAAGTTTTTTGGTCCTTCCCACCACAAAGTATAATTTAAGAGTTGCGATAGAAAAATGCCACGTGACGCAACATCAGCTGGGTTACATTCAGACGCCACATGATTCCAATGTTGAGAAGGCTATGAGTTTATGATTTCCGCAGTCCTATTTGCGACAAATGTCTTCCGTCGGTTGGGGTGGCTCTGTAGGCACGCAAGAACCACTTTAGAATCACAATATGCAAATATATTATCTTTTTTGATATTTAATTGCTCTGCAACTTCCATAAGTAGATTGGCTAGAAGCACGGCACCACACAATTCTAATCTTGGTACAGATATAGTTTTAAAGCAGAAACTTTAGTTTTTGCTGAAATCAAGCGCGTGTGTATTGAGCCATCTTTTTTACAACTCTTATGTATACGACGGCAGCATAGGCTATAGTAGAAGCATCAGAATATCCATGCAGTTCATGGCATAAATCTTCTTTATTTGTATGCAACCATCTATTTATTGTGATGTCTTCACAATTGTTCAGTTCTCGTCTGTATTCATTCCATTCTTCCTTTAGTGTATTTGGTATCTCCTGGTCCCAATCTATGCCAGCGAGCCACAATTTTTGAATGAAAATCTTTGCTGTTACTATAACGGGTGCTAACGATCCAATGGGATCATATAGTCTAGAAATTGTTGACAAAACTGTTCTTTTTGTAATTATTTCTGTATTTTTTTTTATAGAATAGGCTGACAAACGAGCACACAGTCCACCTGATGGTAAGTGGTTGCTGCGGCCCATAGACATCTACATCTATCTTCCATTACAAATCAAAATGCAGATGCGTTGTCACCCGTGAGGAAATGAAATGGAATGCCTCATTTCCTGTAAAAAGGGTCTCCGATTCTCTACACTCACCATACGAAATACAGCAGCATTAAGCTACTATTTCACGCTGGTATTCTGTGAGAGCGTGGTCCTTCCCCGGTCGAGCCGACCCATTCGTGCTACAACTATACTACTAATATAACTGCAGCATGGCTCTACCACGTAAAAAATGTGTTGTTGTGATCCATATTAATTACGTACTAAAATTTATCTTTGTGTCTGTCCCATCTCATACCTAGTGTCTTCACTACGTCATCGTTTTTCACAACATATGTATTATCATCAGCCGCATTTTCTGCCTTCTCTATATATTTTGAAATTGTTTTGTTGTTACAGGCCCACTTCTGCATTTCGAACCCGCCAGTTTTCATCATTTTCGTGATTTGTGTGTATATCTCTTCCGCTTCTTCCAATTTATCAGCTCCGGTAACGAGATCATCCATGTAAAAATCTTTCATAGCTATTTTTGCTGCAATTGGAAATTTTTCTTTTTCATTATGTGCCAAAAGTTTTTGTCGCTAAGTATGGTGCACTTCCTGTGCCAAATGTAACTCAGGTAAGTTTATATTCTTTTAGTTCTCCGTGTTTCCTCCAAAGAAGTCTTTGTAGATTTGCACATTTGTCAGTAACCTTAATCTGTTGAGACATTTTAATGCAATCCGCGACGAATGCTACTTCGTATGTTCGCCAAGTCAGTCTTAATTCACGTCGTATTGTTGACCCTACATACATGTTATCATTTAATGACTTTCATTTTAGTCCTTTAGAGGAGGCATTAAAGACTATTCTAATTTTTGACGTAGTTTTGTCTCTCCTTATTACAGCATGATGAGGTAAATAAAAGATTTCATTGGTGGGTCTGATTGCTTCACGGCTATCTATTTCTTCCATGTGTCCTAATTCTTTATATTCCATTAAACCTTATTGTATTCTTCTTTTAACTCTATATCTTTGTCTAACCCTCTTTCTAACTGATCTAGTCTTAGTTTGGCTATACGTATTCTTAGTGTTTCCGTAGTATGGACTACGGAAACACTAAGAAGAGTACTACTCGAGTCTTTTATGGGTAATTTCACAACGTATCTCCCTTTATAATCTCTTGTGTATGTGCTTTCATAAATCTTTTCACATTCTAACTCTTCCTTTGTCATTCTCTTTTTCGAAGATTTTCCAAAAATATTCGTAACAATTCATTGTCCTCGTTAGTTGTAAAATGCATACTTAAAATACCTTTTTTTCTCTCGTTGCAATTTATGTTTATCTCACCAGAAAGAATCCATCGGAGCAACAAGACCAACACAAAACAAGTAAGGGAAATGAAAATATTATTATGCTAGTAGATTTTAATGGAAGGGTTGGGGTGAGGAGGCTTGGTTATGAAAGGATATTGGGAACGTTTGGTGATGAAAGTATAAATGAGAATGGTGAAAGTCTCATCACCGTAAGTATGGAAAAGAATCTTTTTGTGACGAACACTTGCTTTCGCCACAAGAGGATTCACATGTATACTTAGGAAAGACGTGACGATAGAAGCATGATAGATTTCATAATTGTGGATGAAAAATTGAGGGGCGCAGTGGTAGATACAAGGGTTTACCGGGGTTCTAACGTAGGAACGGATCATTATTTGGTTTTATGCCGAATCAATGGTCTGTTCAGGCGTTGGCGCCATCGATCATCTGTGTCTACCACTGCGTTACAGCGTATTAGAACAGAAAGGTTACAAGATGAAGGTGAGAAAAACAAGTTCAAATGTAGACTGAAAGAAAATATAAATGGTTTAGATGAATTATGTATGAAGGAGTTAGACTTGGAGAATGTATGGCAAAATGTAAAGAAAGGTTTAGTGGATGCAGCTACCGAAGTATGTGGTGTTAGTAAGAGAAAGAATGAAAGGAAAAATAATACGTTATGGGGGGATGATGAGATACGTATGGAAGTTGAAGTAAAGAAGAGAGCATGGCTAGATTTACTAAATTGCTGGTAATTCTAGCGGTACGAATGATGATATTGAAAGAAAAAAGGCAGTCTTTAGACATCTTAATAAGAGAGTAAAAGAAGTAGTTGAAAGAAAAAAGCAAGAAAGAACGGATAAGAATGATAGAAGAATATCGGATAACTTCCAGGCAAATATTAAAATGTTCTGGAAACTTGTAAGAACTGCCAGGAGACATTCAAAACAGCCTATGATGAATGTTATAAGAGACAAGAATGGCTATATTCTGAATGATGAAGTTTTGAGTTTAAAGAGATGGAAGGAATATTTTGAAAGCGTGTTTATGAGTGAGAAGACAACGTGTGTACTAAGTGAAGTAGAAACTCCGAAAGAAGAGGAAAGAGGTAGCGAGATAAGTATAGATGAAATAATGAAAGCAGGTAAGGCTGCCGGATATGATAGAGTTTCACTCGAAATGCTAAGGGCTGGAGAGGAAGTGGTGGCAGGCCTGCTGCACACCTTGTTTAATTTGTGCTGGGAACTGAAGCGGGTACCGGTAGACTGGTGCAAAGCCGTGATAGTCCCAGTATATAAAGGAAAAGGGTCGCAGCAGGACTGTAAAAACTACCGTGGCATCAGCCTTCTTAGCATTGTGGGAAAACTGTATGCTAAGGTACTGATTGAAAGGGTCATGAAAGAAACGGTTATGGTTTTTGAAAGAGAAGAAAGTAAAATTTGTGAAATAAGAATTAAGGGGAGTTGATCGAGCAAGTAGATGAGTTTGTATATTTGGGCTGCGTATTTAGCAGGGATGGGAGATATGATAAGGATATAGAACGACGAGTGAATGCGGGAAATAGAGTAAATGGGGCCCTGCACTCTATTGTTAAGAGTCAAAATGTGTCGAAAAAGGCACGTATGGCAATTTACAATGCTGTGTTGGTCCCTACTTTAACGTATGGTAGTGAAAGTTGGGTGTGGCAGAAGAAGCACGAGAGTAGAATGAACGCAGTAGAAATGCGGTCGTTAAGGAGTATGTTAGGGCTGAATCTGAATGACAGGGTAAGAAATTGTGTAATAAGAGAAGAGTGTGGTTTACAAGATGATGTTGTGACCAGGATTAAGAAAGAAATGCTTCGGTGGTTTGGTCATGTGGAAAGAATGAACGAGGAAAGAGTGACATAGAAAATTTATGTTGCAGAAGTGAATGGCAGAGTCGGAAAGGGACGTCCTAGGCGAAAATTTATCGACCAAATTGGCGATTTATTGGAAACGGGCCAAATTAGGAGTACCCTTAACCGACGAGCATGTATGCGTAAGTGTATGGATGTGAAGGAGGCGAGAGAGGTGTGTCAGGATCGTGCCAAATGGAAGTCTGTAGTCTCTGCCTACCCCTCTGGGTGACAGGCGAGTGTTTATGTATGTATTCGCTGACAAAGACATCTTTGATAAATAAAGAAAACAAACAGGTCCTAGAAAAGTAATGAATTGAAGAAAGTGAACTCTTAAGGAGACAATTATTTAAAAGTAAGACTGGAAAACTGCCCAGAACTGAATATTCCCAGGAGTTAAGATGTTTTGCCCTTACACTTAATTAACACTCACCAAAAGCCTATCATAGCGTACGTAAAATTATAAGATAAATAATAGGTGAAGCGTTTGGGCCTAATACCAGATGGTCAAATGCGCGTTTAGCACTTTCAATGCACACTAGAAATCCTAAAAATCATATGTACCGAGGACTGTTTAAAAATCATCTGTATACGTTATTACGAGAAATGGCATTGATTTCTATGTTTAACAGAACATCTTTAGCCTCATACAACCTGGCAAAGGCACTTTGATAGTTATTACTATCTATATAATGCTCGTTTAAATTTTTTAGACCAAGTTTTTGAGTCGAGAATATCGAAAATGTTATTTATTAACTTTAAAAAATTAGCTATGGGTGCAATGTCTTCAAAAAAGCATGACGCACCAGTTTCAGCATACGGCAGGTATCTAGATAAAAATTGTGTCCTGTACGTGGATCTGTACGTGGATCTGTACGTAGATATAAATCCGTAAATTTTCTGTATTCAAGCAACAAAAAGCTTGGGTCACAAGCCGTGCTTTTAGGTCAGCACTTGTACCCTTTACTAAGAAGTGCCCAATGGGTACTTTAGAAGATAATAATAATCTACTGTAACTGATGAACTAACATTTATATGAATGACTTTCCTAAACATATAAATTATATATTCATCAACCAAATCCCAAAGATGTACATTACTTTAATTAATATCTTCAACATGCACAAATGATGTTTTTTATATAACCATCAGTCACAAAAGCATCTACATTAGACATTTACGAACATCAAAATTGACTATTGGTAAATATATATGTTACAAAATGATATTAAACACTGTTTATACAATACAGGAAGTTTCTCAGACATAAAGTGATTCAGCTTATTGTGATTTTTAAAGAACCACTTATTATATTTGAGATGGTCTTTAAAGTGATAAAAGACTAAACAGGTTACTGGTTCATAAAACAATGTAATGTGAGAGTAGCCTTACTAAGAATGACATGACCAAAGTTTTTGATTAAGCATCTATTTCAGTCATTGATATTTGTCCAATACCCGATCACTCAAGATTTATAATACTTTCTTTTATAAATAAACATATAAAAATATACATTTAAATTATGTTTTTAATATTACTCAACACAGATTCAACTTAGCAACAGTTCTAAAATAAATTATCTTCCTTTTTTTTTTAAAATATTATAATTTAACATGATTTGTGAAGAAATGAGCAGAATCAGCTTATTGACTTTTACAATTATTGTAAATATGATGATTTTCAATAATAATTTTTGTTATCTCTTTCTTTTCTTTACCAATCTGATCTCAGGATATTCTTGAGATTCTCTTTTAAAATCCAAACTTTTTAAAATTTACTTCCTAGCAACAACTACCATTATCAAAGATTTTAAGCCTGGCCTTTTGTATATCATATCATCTTCTCATATTATTATTTTTTTTGCAAGATTAGCTAAAATATAAGAATTTATCACAAACTTGATATAATGTTAGAAATTGTATCATTAATTTCTTTTTCGTAAAATTAACAAGATCTGCTACATTTTCAAATACAACTAGGGAAATAACTAACAAAAATATCAATAATTTAAATGAAAGTACAGGCATGACCTTGTTATAATGTTTGTAGTTATACAATGAACACATAGACATTCTAAGTAGTAAAATATATGATTCTGTAAATATATGAGTTAGAAGTCAAAAATGAAATAGCACCGAGTAAACACCAAAGTGGGGAGTAATAAATATGCTAGACGTATTAAGCAATGCGTGTTACCGGTGCAACGACTGAGAATCTGGCATAATTATAATCAATTTACTGAACGACGCAGCACTTGCATTTGGGTTTCTTCTTGATGGTGACATGTTCAGGCTGAAGCGGCTCTTGTGGAGGGGAACGCTGAACTTCAACTTGCCCTGGACGATGCTCTGGAACTACGGCACCGTTTTTGGTACCATTCATGGCTTTTGGTGGACTTTGCTGTTGCACTGGACTTGCAACTTTTGTTTGAGGAGATGAAGGTGGGCTGGCATTCACATTATTCGCATGCACCTTCTCCTCTTCATCGCAAATGGCTAACTGTGGTGCAGCAGTAGGCGTCGGGGTGATGGGTTTTCCGCCTGTTATAAGCGATACAATCTCGTCTGCCTCACGGCTTAAATCGCCGTCAGGACGAAATGGGTTATCCCAACCACTCTCCGTGCTGATCTGTCTATTGTACATTGTGTGCTCAGCCATATCGGAGTTGGCAGTGGCTGATAGCAAATTTGCGTACAGAATATGTGAATCTGGTTCCGGCGTATTAATGCCCATTAATAAAAATAGTATAGTAAGTATTAATGCCCATTAATAAAAATAATGCTAGAGCATCAGTTAAGCTTCAAATTGTCAGAAATGAAGCCAAATCCTATACCTTTAAACGAGCAATTTTTATATATATATAATCGGAATCTCGGAAACGGCTCCAACGATTTTCATAAAATTTTGTGTGCAGGGAGTTTCGGGGGCAATAAATCGATCTAGCTAGGATTTATTTTAGAAAATGTCTTTTTGTCCGCGTTTTTAGGCAATGAAAAACTGCTACAATATCGTTAGAATAAGAAGGTAAATTTTAACAGTTTATTAATGATTTCAAACAGCTTAATTGGTATATTGGGCGGTCACAAAATCGTAATACCATGGTTCGAGCCCACACCGATCGACCTACTTTTTTTATTTTTTTTCAAGTTCCTTTTTTTTTGAAAAAATCTATTTTTTCGAGCCCTTTTTAGTATTTTCTTGTTTCTCATGATTTTTTATTCTAATAACCAGTTAAGTTTTTTCTATTATGTCAATAAGATCAAACCTATTTATTCATGTAATTTGTATATAAATGTAACTTAAAAAAACTGAGCAAAGCTCGGTCATCCGGGTAATCCATAATTAACATAACCAAAATGTCTTTTAGAACTTACGTGGTACTCCGTCAATTGTTTTATTTTCATTTCATCTATCACTAATATACAATACAATTCCTTGTAAGGTTATTCTCTAGTCTAAGTTTTAAAACAGTTAGCCATCAATTGTACTATACCACTTTGTTTTGTATAGTTACTACGTGATGAAGGCAGACAAATTTCAATACTTTTGAAATTTCGCACATATCGTTAAGATGTCGGTGAATAGTAATGTAGGGTTAAAGCAAAACATCTTTCTGGAGAATACTTAGCTTTAGGTAGATGTCACGTTTTATTTTTAAGCAGCTGTCCGATTAAAGTTCACTTTGTTCAACTATTACATCTTGTAAAACTACTTTATTTTCCTAATTTATTAAATATTTTCCAGACAGTTCATTAAATAACGCTTGAAATCAATAAATTTTTTAAATAGCGGTTTTGTGATTGAAGTCTTATAATAAAAACAAAAACTTGGTTAAAACCATCTAAGATAGTAAACTGACACGACTTTTCATTTCACAAATCTGATTTATAAAATATGTAAGTTAACTAAACCTCCCATTTCGATTTGTGACATATTTTAAATTTTATCCTGCATAATCTAAGATAAACCTGTAGCAAAATAAAAACTTACTTTCAATAACTTCATAGTTTTATTCCGAAGATCATTTTTAAATATTTAAAAAAAAATAATTTCAAATAACACCTTGCTATTGTTTATCCATGTATATATATATATATATATATATATATATATATATATATATATATATATATATATATATATATATATATATATATATATATATATATATATAATAGCTTATGCGGACTATGGTGATTTGTTTATCGATAAAAATATCAACATAGTCCACGCCCTATGCTGCTTACACATCGTCGGCCTAATTATAAGAATGCGTAACTCCAAAATATGTTTATTTTTTGTTTTAGTGTCATCTATCGGTAAATCTTAAAACGCATCTGATAGTGTACTTCGTATCTCCCGCGGAAAGTTGTTTAAAAAGTTATTCGACATTTAAAAAAATACGTAACTCCACGACGCCATTTTCTTGTTTGCAATATTCGTAACTCCCGCGTTTAGTGCGGCTTGAGAGCTCCGAGGTGTGGACGTCACGTCGTCGGTTAACTTTTTAGACAAATATTGTGATAAATGTGATTATTTAGATAGAATAGAGTAGAAGGTGAGTTTGTTTCGTATTATTATTTGATCTAGCTATTAAATTTTGCAATTAATAAGCGAAATTAGTTATTTTGCTATGGGATGGAGTTAAGAAGTTTGATTGTTTGTTTAGCTTTGCGTTGTGACTGTTTGCCATGGAGATACGAACTTTGAATTTATTGAATAGTAATTTGTTTTTTATTTTGTCTAACTCTAAGCATTATTTTCGTTGTTTTAGTTAAATACATAACTACATGATGTTGCAAAATTCACGCGCTGCAAAAATACTCCGGAATATTCCGCCCGAAAAACTGAGCATCGAACCAGGATGCTATGCGGTACAGTGTGACAATTCAATAGTGTTGGAAGATCAGCCGCAGCTCATGATTAAAAATGATGGATCTCATCAAGGATTCACAAACAGAGATTCTGCAAGTAGCATTCCTGTTGTATTAGATTCAGATCTACAGTCATCAATAACTGAATGTTTTACTCTGAATCCCATAGAAACGGTTGAACGTGTAGTGGTACAGTGTGATAATTCAATGGTGTTGGAAGATCAGCCGCAGCTCATGATTAGAAATGATGGATCTCATCAAGGATCCACAAACAGAGATTCTGCAAGTAGCATTCCTGTTGTATTAGATTCAGATCTACAGTCATCAATAACTGAATGTGTTACTCTGAATCCCATAGAAACGGTTGAACCTGTAGATATTTCTACGCCGAGGTTATCAGAAGAACACACTAAACCAGGATGCTCCGTGGTACTAACAGATAATTATAAAGTATTGAGGGACTGCCCCTTTAACATCTTAATTAATAATGATAAATCTATTTACCGAAGATACACGAGCCAAGATTCTTTAAAAAGCATCAGCTCTGTTCCATTAGATTCGAATCTAACGTCATCAGAAACAGTTGAGCAGACTATCACTACCTCGTCTCCGCCTCCAAGAAAAAGACAAAAGAAAAGTGAACCCCACCAATGGGACGCAAATAAAAACAAGGAACAAAGAGAAAAAGGTAAGGCTTATTTAGGAAAGAAGAAGAGAGGAAATAAATGGGGCTTTATTGAACCTAAGCCCGCGAGAGAGATGAAAAGTAGATGCAAATGCAAATTAAGCTTGAAAGGGGATACCAAGATGCACTGTGATAAAATACCAGAAGAAGAAAGACAAACAATGTTTGAGAAGTTTTGGAAAATGAGTTGGAAGGAAAAGAAGGTGTTTATTAAAATGTCTTCGATTTCTAAGAAAAAAGAAAGAGAGAGGTGTGCTGGTACATCATCTAGGCGGAAAAACCCTGTAGAGTTATATTTAACTGATAGCACGGGGATTCGATTTCGGGTCTGCAAAACCATGTTCCTTAACAGTTTAGGTGTTGGGGAATGGGTGATAAAGAAGTGGATTATTAATGAAGATGATCCCAAAGGTGCACCGAAAAATAATACCAAAGTGGAAGCTAAAAACCAGTTACGCAAGTTTTTTGATTCCATGCCAAAACTTGAATCACACTACTGCCGAAAAGACTCATCAAAGTTGTATCTTGAACCAATCTGGACATCAAAATCCCAGCTCTATGCAACTTACAGAAAAGACTTCTGTGTCAGAGAGAACCTTGAGCCATTAAGCATTACCACCTTTTTCAACATGTTTAAAGCACTCAATTTGTCTTTATTTAGCCCAAAAAAGGACTTGTGTGATATTTGTGAGTCTTACAAAGCTGGTAATGTTTCAGATATTGACTATAAGACTCATCGTGATAAGAAAGACGAGGCTCGAAAAGAACTCGCTAAGGACATTTCCACGGAACACGAAGTCCTTGCCATGGATTTACAATCGGTGCTTTTAAGCCCACGTTCGAATGTTTCGGCACTCTACTATAAGACCAAACTCATTGTGCATAATTTCACACTTTACGATTGTAAAAGAAATTTGGGCTACTGTTATATTTGGAACGAATGCGAAGGAAAACTGACGAGCAATGAATTTTCGACTATAATCGTGACAGCTCTCGAAAAGTTCAGGACACAAAACACAACGCAACATAACAAGGAAATAATTATCTACAGTGACGGTTGTACCTACCAGAACCGAAATGTGGTACTATCGAATGCTCTACTGAATTACAGCATGGAAAAGAAAGTAACCATCAAACAGAAGTACCTCGAAAAAGGGCATACGCAAATGGAGTGCGATAGTATGCACTCGGTCATAGAAAGAGCGTTAAAAAATAAAAAGATAAATATTCCGGCCGACTATGTTTACATAGCCAAAACTGCTTGCAAGAAAAATCCCTATGACGTACAGTATCTCTATCACCACTTCTTTAAAGATGTTGAACATACTTTGAAGTTCTACAAATCAATCAGACCTGGAAAAAGAACAGGTGACCCTACAGTCACAAACATAAGGGCTCTCAAGTACACTCCAGATGGAAGAATTGAGTTCAAGTTGAGACATTCAGCTACTGATTGGGAAGGGCTCCCAACAAGAACTAAAACAATCCGTTTCATTCCATGGGATACTGTTCCTCAGCTTTATTCGGCAAGGCTGAAGATTAAAAAAGAGAAGTATCAGGATCTTCAGAACCTCAAGCATACCATGGAGAAAGATTATCATAACTTTTATGATAACCTACCACATACCTAACTAGTTAAACTAATGATGTGGTAGGTAGGTACCTACTGAGATTATAAAAGTTATGATAACCTACCCCACTTAAGGTACACTAACATTACATTTATCTGATTAGTACCAAGTATTGTTTAATGTACCTAGTTTTATTTACTTTACCCATTCCAAAGAGTGTTATTATTGTTAAAAGTAATTTTATTTTTAAGACATTAGAGACTGATGAAAGTTATTGATTTTTATGTTACAAGAGTTTTTTTTTTAATAGAAGTTCCTGTTATGTTATTTGATTAATAAAAAACAAAGGTGATTCTAAGAGAGCATTATTTTTTCGTTAATTCTCCCTATATAAAAATGGAATAATAAAACTGCGTAAGTCATCTGCGTTGTATAAAAACTGATAAAAATGTAAACGTAAAACTACGTATATCCTAGAAAAAGTCGTAAGTCCAACTTGAATAAAAATTAAAACTCGTAAGTCCATTATTTTATAAACTACCTGCAAAATCAATAATATTCTTAGTAAAAAATGAATCTACACTTATTTTGAACTCAAAGTAACAGCGACTTTATAAAAATATCTTAATATAAAAACAAAAAACGGTTTTTCGTTGCTCCTGTAAAATTATCTCATTCGGACTTACGAATTTTGGTAATTAGGTCGACGACATGACATGTATAGTCCGTTCATCTTAACTTAACGCGTGAGTGATTGGTAGCACTGTTTCCTCAGTCGGCATCTTAATTTTAGTTTCATTGGTTGCTATCTGTGTGCTATTTTTCTTTTAATTTAATCTCAGTTTTAAAAATTCCGAAAGTAGTTAAAAGTGCTAAAAGGAAAACTATTCTTCAAATTTACGTGTTTCGTGTGTATTTTTGTGACAAAGAAAAGGCTGTAAACAAGCTGACTTTGCCATTGCAACATATTCGTGCCCGAGTTGCCGCCATCACCGGTTTGTTTTTAGGGTGACCAGTTACAAAGATTTACATTAACTGTTGTTTTTGTAATTCGCTAAATGATATTAAAATATTTGTATGTAAAGAAGTATATATATTTTAGTAACGTCACGTATGTATTTTAACAACGTTACTAAAATATTTTAATTTTATTAACTACCTAAGAAAATAAAATTGCATTTGCTTAATGACTACAGATGTATCCGAATTAAAAAAGTAAATGAAAGAGAGATCAGTTCTGTTTCAAATATGGGTGGGCCTGGTCCATCAAAAGTAACACCTGGAAAAAAACGTTTATAGTTCATAAAAGATAGCTTGATCTCTGGGCATGCACTGATTAGGTCGGCATGCCCATTAAGTATGACATTGACAGGTACTGTATGTACTACTAAGAAAATCAAACTATCTTTTATGAACCATAAATCGCGATACAAAGATCAAAATCGATAATACTGGTGCTGGTGCAACACAACAAAAAATTATGTCATTTTACGCTGTACGAAAAAAAAAATGCTACGTTAAACAAATTACTTGTCGAATTGCGAGATGAAACAAATTTTGAAGGTGGGCGTACTACACTATGGAATATATTAAAACGACTCGGATATAAATACAAAAAGTATCAATCAAAACGAAAAATGTTAATGGAACGAACAGATATAGCTGCTACCTAATTGTGAGATTGCGATGGACAGTGCACCATATGATAAAGTACAAATAAATAAAAGCCCTAATATGGCAAGCCTCAAAATAGATATGGTAGAGTGGCTTTAAAACAAGGGACTGTTGTTTTCACCAAATTTTGCCAAAAAATATTTTATGTGAATTAATAGAAAGAAATAAACCAGAGCCCATATATAAAACTGACGAATTAATAAAATCACATGGTCATAATGTTTTGCGACTGCCCCCATATCTTGCAGATTTAAATTCAATTGAGCTAATATGGAGTGTTATGAAGAGACGGTTCGAAGAGAAAAAAGTGGGCCAGAGAGATGATCAAGTGGAATCCCTTATAAAAGAAACGTTAAGCTCAATAGGCGAAGAGATTTGGAAAAAAAGAGTGCTCAGATGGTATCAAAATTGAATATGAAAAATAAAATAATATATGAAGTAATCGCTTTTTATTGTGGGTTGGCATTCTAACCTCCATGGACAGCGACGAAAGTGATAGTGACAGTGAGTGTTCAAGTAACGTTGAAGAAGTTATTATCCCTTTACACCTTATTGATCATAATTATATAAAATGATGCTTTTTAACCCTCTTCTCTTAATAAATTTATCCCGAATGTTCCTATTGATATATGAATTATTTCAGAGAGTACACAATAACACTTAAAAAGTCACATGAGTATAGTCATCAGCACCATATCTGCCTTTGCCTTTCCCTGCATTTTGGGAACGCTATTCACATTGAAACATGCAACACTGTAAATTACAGTGCTGCCAATCGGATTACGCGTCAAGTTACGATGAACGGACAACAATATATTATTGTTCTGAGCAGCGGCACCAGTGTATCGACACGTACAATTCGATGGTATGCGTAAATGCAATGAACACAAACGCTGTATTGTGCGTTTGTAGTGACGCGATTTAATTTTGTATTTGTAGTTAAGTATACAGCTGTGTTTTTCTTGCGCCGCCCTGATGTTGACAGAATTTTTGTTTAGGAATTAACGCGCATGGCCTCTCCAGTTGGTTGAATACTCAAAGCCTCATAAATATCAAACAGTATATGCAGAATATCCCAGAACTCAACGTCAAGCCGACCGAAATGATCTGACAGAATTGATTGTAACAATCATGAGAAAAACCAGAAAAAAATCTATCCCATGCAGTTTGGAAAATGTGCGTCCCCCCAGAAAGCCCAATCGAGCTAGGTGTATTTTCAATATATCAGAATTTAGAGCAAAAATGGAGCACCTCTACAGTCAAGTAAATAAATTGGAGCATTAATACGAACGACGCTGCGAGCTAAAAACCGTGGGCTTGCTGGCGTCCTGTCCCGTCAGCACGCCCAAGCTAGATCTCGGGAACCGTTGAGAGTACTATCGTGTATTGTAATTCAAATTTTCGAGCAAAATTGGAGCACTCTGCTCCCGTGAAATCAACTTCGAAACTAGAATGTGAAAGGAGTTAGACGTGATTAACCGGTGGGCTTGCTGGCGTCCTGTCCCGTCAGCAAGCCCACGCAGATCTCTGAAACGGTAATGATTTGGATTATGATTAAAAACTCTACAGATGAGCCCTATTTAGAGCACTCTGCTCCAAAAAAATATTAATGTAGCTTCAATAGTTCTCGAGTTACAGGCCTTTGAAAACGTGCTTGCTGGCGTCGCGTCCCGTCAGCAAGCCCATTTGGAGCGTGGAAACTACTGAACGGAGAGTCGTCAAAAATATCTCAAATCGTAGCTTAGAATGAGAGAACTATGCTCCAAATAGATCAAAATCCTAGGTTCTACGGTTTTCGCGCTATCAGCGAAAAACACTTCAGCCCGCGACGTTGCCGTTCCGTGCAACAAGCAAATGAACGCTTCATTTTGTCGTTGGTGTACACGAGAATGATCCTATATACTATCCTATATAACTATCGGAATAGTTTATTTAAGAGTCTCTTTACTTGCAATCCTAAGATGACTTGTAGTTTACGTTTGAAATAATAGACCTGCAGCTATCGTTGCTAATTCGACATTTGTAATCTTCTTGTAAGTTCATGTAAAAGTAAGCTTGTTTACCTACTCCCTATATTGAAATGTTACCTAATAATATTTCATTTGATGTGATGTGAGTCAGCACAGCATGATTAAGGGCCTACACGAGCCATAATGGCGCCGCCATTAGTTAAAAATAATTACTCACGTAAGTAGTACCTACTTTTAAACGAAAACTCAGTTTTCAAGTTAGGTATTTATTTAGAAACAATCAATCGGCAAAATATAGAAAGCTGTGTAATATTTATTATTTTTAACTGAGAAATTATTTTTTAACTGATGCCGGCGCCACTTAGGCTTGTGAAGTTGTGATCTTAATAGAAGTGTTGAAATAAAACAAGAAACATACAAATGTGTAAATGTTATAATTGTTACAAATCAGTCTTTTTTTTCTACTGAATATCTGATGACAATAGCTGCATCAGCTGCATATCTATTATTTTAGAGTATTATCCTGTGAAGCGTTCATTGCTTGTTGCACGGAACGGCAACGTCGCGCGGTTGTGAAAATCGACAAATTTTGGCGGCCGAAGTGTTTTTCGCTGATAGCGCGAAAACCGTAGAACCTAGGATTTTGATCTATTTGGAGCATAGTTCTCTCATTCTAAGCTACGATTTGAGATATTTTTGACGACTCTCCGTTCAGTAGTTTCCACGCTCCAAATGGGCTTGCTGACGGGACGCGACGCCAGCAAGCACGTTTTCAAAGGCCTGTAACTCGAGAACTATTGAAACTACATTAATATTTTTTTTGGAGCAGAGTGCTCTAAATACGGCTCATCTGTAGAGTTTTTAATCATAATCCAAATCATTACCGTTTCAGAGATATGCGTGGGCTTGCTGACGGGACAGGATGCCAGCAAGCCCACCGGTTAATCACGTCTAACTCCTTTCACATTCTAGTTTCGAAGTTGATTTCACGGGAGCAGAGTGCTCCAATTTTGCTCGAAAATTTGAACCACAATACACGATAGTACTCTCAACGGTTCCCGAGATCTAGCTTGGGCGTGCTGACGGGACAGGACGCCAGCAAGCCCACGGTTTTTAGCTCGCAGCGTCGTTCGTATTAATGCTCCAATTTATTTACTTGACTGTAGAGGTGCTCCATTTTTGCTCTAAATTCTGATATATTGAAAATACACCTAGCTCGATTGGGCTTTCTGGGGGGACGCACATGTTTGGAAATTTTGAGCATTTAAGAAAAACCTAGGAATTTGGTCAAAGCATCCTCAAATTTTTCCTTATTTTCTATTAGTGTCATCTTTCTCAGTCTGATAGATTTGGATCTTCTTCAATTATAGTGTCTTGAGTAGTTTCGTCTGGAGGTTCTATAGAAGATTGATCTAAGCTCTCATGATGGTTACAATCAATCCTGTCACCCCGTTTCCGCTTGACGTTGAGTTCTGAGACAACCCTGTAATACCTCCTACCAAATAGTATATTATGTTACCAGAAGTTCTAAGATCCCATACAATTCCGTGAGTTTCGTAAAAGACGACGAGAAATGAAACGAGGCAACAGTATCTTCGTGATAACTCAAAATAATAAAAAAAAAACCGTTGCCAAACCAGTGCTAAGAGGCTACTATGGCAAATATTCCCCCTACGTACAGCAGTGGACTTTTGATTGGCTGTATTTAATTGATGAATGATGGATAATCTCTTAAGGGAGCAGAATGAAATCTTTCTGTTTCTTCTCTTGTTTAATTCACTACCCTACTCTAATGAATGGCACTACCTTTAAAATTTGCTCCCTTGCTACCGAAGGCGCCACCATAGTTGGACGTTTCTCTACGCACACTTTTTCATACACAGGGATGGTCCTCCATATCTTTACCCTTCATAGGATATGGAAGGAATCTGCTGGTTTGATCCAGCACGGTAGTATGTATATATATAAGAATTATATACATGTGTATAAGTATTCAACAGCTTCAATAACTGCTAGTTTCGGGAAGGGGCGGATCGCAAGTATATTATGAGTAATTTATTATTACTTTACACTGACAATAGTAAGAGTCCATTAATAAACTTCAGTTTTATGGTAGGAAAAAGGTAAAAGAGAAAATAATTTAATATATATAGTTCAGAATAGTTTTTATTTTTTACAACTTTTACTGATGAAACTGACTGCCTAACAAATTTCATCCATTGAAAAGGAAGTTCATACTTTAAGGCATACAAAAAACGACACCTATATACACTAAGCTCGCGCAACGGAAATGCACTGAAACACTCCAATACATTTCATAGTAACATATTATATTAACAAAACATTAAAATATTTTACACAGATATTTACATTGTCCCTCAAACAAGCCTCAAGACATTTTATACTAAAATTATAAATACTGCTTTCAGATATTTTCATGTAAAAAAAAAAACTGTCAGTCCCCAGAACAAAGATTCACATATCAAAATGTACAAAATAAATTGTCATACATGTAAATAAATTACAATCATTTTTGCATATGAATTACTAGTAGTTTTTTACAGTCCTTAAACTACAAGTTTAATATGTTTTGCTAATTAATAAATTATTTTACACAACAATAAACACTTTTTCATGCCGATCGTCTGAAATAATAACAATAGCAATCAACAAAATTTAACAAAAATCCATTAATCTAATTGGAAACAAGACCCCTCCGGTGGTAAACAATTCAAACAACATTTTCAAGGTCCGCTATCTATAGCGGTTTGATCGAGATCTACCAGCAGAACGTAACCGCATTGCACTATTCGGATCCATTCTGGATACTCTCACTATTGGCTGTAACCAATCCCCTATTGGCAAAATTGGACGTTTCTTTTTAGAGTGCCTATCTTTTTCTTCTGTCTCAGAGGCAGATGACCGTGAAGATCTTTTACAATCTTTATCTTCAGATTTTATGGTCCTTTGCTTAAGTTTGTCTTGAACTAACACTTTCAAATCCAAGTGAACGGACTTTTCATCAGGAACTAATTTTCCTTCTTCAGTGTGAGATATATTTCTTTCTGTTTTCTCACAATGAGTTTGAGTTCTCGTAAAATTTTCTTCTACTACTTTTGTATCTTCTTTTTCAACATCTTCAAGTTTTTCCTTATTTTCTATTAGTGTGTCATCTTTCTCAGCCTCTGATACATTTGGGTCTTCTTCAATTATAGTGTCTTGGGTAGTTTCATCATCTGGAGGTTCTATAGAAGATTGATCTAAGCTCTGTGCTTTTTCATCTGTCTCCACACTATTATTGCGGGAATTCTTTTTAACTTGTTTCCTTTTACTAGGCCATCCTGTCTTGTTCTTTTTCTTAAATTTACCCTTCTTAGTTCTCCCATGAACAGCGCTACTCTGTTTTATTTCATTTCTAATAATATCACAGTTGTCACATTCTGACACTAAGCTGGAAACATCTGGAATGTTTGTAGATGTAGTAACTGTTGCATCGCCTTCCATGATGTCATCAGAGACATCATAATCAGTAGCATCCTCAAACACTTCTGCCAAGAACTGTTGAAGTCTCTCAGAGGCTTCTTGAGTTTCAGATATAACAGGTTCCACTTTTGCAGTGCTATGAGTGTCGCTGATAGTGTCTTCTGATGCTGTTGATTTTGCATCCTCTGGATGTTTTCGCCTATGCAGCAAACCTGCTGATCCAAGTATTGCTAGTGTAGAGGCATGTTCTCTTGGGGATTTTCTAGGATGTTCTAATGCCATTAATGCAACTGTTCTTTTTCTTATCTTCTGTTTCTTCATACCACGCGTCCCATACGAACGTGAAGGACCAGGTTTATCATCACGTTTAGATAAGTCACTTAGGGAACAACAATTTGGCTTCAATGGTGGTAACTGACCAATTTCATAGGGCAACTTTGGGGACTTTGAATATAATGCTGAAAAATAAATATAATTTAAAATATAATGACACATTTATTAATTATTAATAATACTATAACTCTAGAATTAATACATACCAAAATATTGTGGTACATTTCTTGTCGCTACTTTGTCCTGATCTTGACGTTTGAATGTTTCAAACCAAGGCTCACTGTGTGGTATTGACTCAAAGGCAAACTCTAAATTTTCTACTGCAGGAGTGTACTTCAGTCTTCCATCCTCCCATTTCATACACTTTTCAGAAAGTTCCTCTCTCGATGGGTTAATCTCAGTTTCAGGAAGTTCTAGTGGCTGCAGAGAGAGGGGTAGTAGTGGTTGTGGTGGTGGTGGTGTAGGTTGTTTACGTTCCAGTGGCATTGGCGGGAGATCAACAATAGGTGTTTTATTTCTCCGCCCTCGTTTATTCCCAACAGATCCCCGCTTTTTCCGTTTTCTGTAGATCTCGGACCAGCTGTCATCTTCAGATGATTCTTCTTTCAAAGCTAAGGGCCTAGCTAATCTTTGTCGATCATTTGTTGGTTGGATCATGGGTTGTGGTGGGGTCTTTCGTTTTGTTTGGGAAATCTCTTCTGTATCTTCTTCATCATCGTCATTGTTTTCAGATGATGTAGAACTTGTTGAACTTGCTCGTTTTGGAAACATAAATTGTTCTGCTTCATCACTTAGAACTGAAAGTTCTGAACGTCTAACTTTTCTAAACTTAACAACTAAAGGTTTTGTGCCATTGCATGCTGTTGGTGAGTCTTTTCTCTTCGGGGCAAAACCACCACTAGATCGAAGCTTAGTGCTCACACCAACCACTTTGTAATACTGACGATCTTCAGATACCTGGGATTCACTGGACTTTTTATTACATCGTGTATTATGTTTCTTGTCATCATCAAGCCCACCATTTCGCTTTGGACTTTGGTTACCATTGACTGTTGATGCAGGAGATTGGGACCTTGTTGATCGCTTAGTCTTTGGTTCTGCATCGCCATTGCAGAATTTCCTTAGAGATCGTCTTTCACCATTCATAGGTGTCGCTTTATCAAGGAATGTGGAAACATCTGCCCCTGAACTTATTAAAGAGTCAAGTGCAATAAAATTTGTATGGTCTCTGACAAAAGCTAAATGGTGTGTTGATCGACGGTGCAAAGTAGCATCTGCATAGGCTGTGTTACACATTTCACAGTAACCTCCTTTTTGTTCTTTTTCTTCCCTTTCTTTTATTCGGGGCCGACTCTTTCTAGTCATCCTGAAAAAAAAAAGTATACAATAATTTATTTGGTCCAATGGACATAACAAGTTCTTTTAATTTAAATGGCACTTACTTCTGACCTGCAGTATTCTTAATAGTATTAATGAGATTTTCAGGGGATTCTTTTTTTTCCTTTTTCTCTTTTGGTGGATCAGGCTCTAAAGATATTTGAGGCCATTCATCAAACTCTTTGTAAACTGACTTGCACAGTCTGAAACATGACATGAGACAACTTAGTATTTGTGGCAAGTAGGGAAGTACAATGATATAGAGCACAATCCAAATTCTGATCCATACTTGTCCAAAAATTCAATCTTGATAAAATGTTTACTGAAGAGTCTGACATGCGTTTTACGCGGTGCCGTGAAGAATGTGTCATATAGCTTATCCAATAGACTTATAGCCTGAAAGTTTAAATAAATAGGCTGTAAAGATATATAAAATGAATTTAAAACAATATTTTTAATAAAAAATTAGAAATATTGTTTTTATTAGTCTATTTTATATTCTGATTAGCTACAAAATCTGAAAAAAAAAGTGTTATTCATCTTGTAGCATTATTCATGTTATAAACCTTCTAGGAATCAAGAGAAGCCATAATTTAAAAGAAGAAGAACCTTCTAGGGCTCTGCATAAATGAAAAGCTTTATCCTCAGGGCGATTGACTTTTCCTCATAGTTGCCAATCTAATTATTAACACAAATTTGACATATGAGATGGCATATTGCCATGTGTGTCAAGGGACATGAGTAGTTTATAGACTTGCAGGATAGTGGTTTTATCCAAATAAGTGTAAAAGAATATATAATTTTCATGAAATATTCTTGTAATGTATCTCTACATATAAAAACCAATTGCTTTTTAGTCTCGCTAAAACGGCTTGACTAATTTGGATAAATTTTGAATAGGTCCCTAAATGGTTTAGATTCACATTTGGATCCAGTGGGTGGCTGTGTTGTCAAGTCACACTTGCAAAGCTAGGGCAGAACGCTAGTATTGAATAGTAATTATTATATTCACACAACACAATACCAAAAAGTTGTAATTTTTTTTTGTAGTGAATATAGTCTTACAAGAGGAATACATAAATATAAATTTTTAAGGAAACTAAGGTAGTAATGAAATTAAGGTAAAGTGTATGAGGGCTGTATAACAATATAGTCGGACTCGTCATTAGTTTTAAATGTACAATTATGTGCATTGTACCTTCTGAACAGTGAGGTGCACATAGGTGGTGTGTTGGTGGGGCGGCGCTGGCTGGGGCTCCGGCCGCAGCCGCTCCAGCATGGCATCGGCGCGCGCGCGCCCCTCACGCCGCGCGCATCGCCGCCCGCCCCCGCTGCCGCCACACGCTACCAGTGCCGCGCGGGACCCTACCACGTGTGTCACTCGCGGTGTTAGAAATACTTCCTCCTGCTGAAAAATCATGTCTAACTATACATTTGTGAATATTACGAAATGTATGCAATAAGTCTACGGTTCACATAGCCTCATGAGAGAAAAGGACTCAGTAAAAAGCAGTAAGATTTATGCAAAAAGTAATGTGAAAAGATTGATAAATCTATTTTTTCAAAATTAACTTATTTAAACTTTTAGCTAAATATTTTATGCCTGCATAAAAACTCAAAAATAATTTATATTTAGTTTCTATATTTTCTTATGCTATTAATTTATGCTCAAAGTTGCATTGAAATATGTATAATAATGCAGATTTGGCAAGGCTACTTTTGTACTGTTTTGTATTTCTACAAGCCTAGATAATGTTGTCACAATACAACAACATTCTTAGTATTGAAAAATAATACTTAAACTATGTATTGAAAATATAATAATTAATCACCCTTCTATATTGGCATGGAAAAATTACAGACTAGCACAGCCTTCATATATATATCTACATTATGGACAAGATATTGTTTAAAAGCATCAAGTACATAAGTGACACCCAATATTCGCTATTTTACTACATTGGTCCCCCTCTTTTAAAAACAAGGTAACATTACTGATTCTGGCAAGAGCCCTAACTGGACACTGTTGTCTTAAAAAGAACATGTCCATCCTGGGACTAAGCAAGTCAAGGATGTGTCGGTTCTGTTCTATAACGGAAGAAACGCCTCTACACATCCTAACTGATTGCAGACCCTTAATGCGCAAACGTAACACTCATCTGGGAAATTATGTACTCCAACCAGAAGAAGTGAAATTGCTCACGGCTAAGCAACTCCTCCTATTCTTTGAAGACATAGGGCTTAGCCGTGAACTATAGCCATAGCGGCGATCACAATAGATCTTATAGGTCGCAGTGATACTGGTCTCTTTCTCTAGACCTGCATATAATAAAAAAAACATTTCTAATATTTTTATGGTAATATGTGACTATTACAGCATGATAAAGAAGTCCACAGATGTGGTACATGTTATGTATAGGTAACAAGACCATAAGTCCCACTTTAGGCGGGACGGTCCCGATTTAAAGGTTTGTGTCCCGCTGACCCAAAATACGTAAAAATGTCCAGCTTTGACAAAAAAGCGTAGCATCATGCAAACTCTGTCACCCGTGCCAGGTTTGCCAACATGGCCTGACTAGTTACGTGGTTATTCTGAAAACCTACACTTTTGAACTTAAAGTTACGAAGTGACCATTTTTAATTATTCTACAATAAATTATCAAACAACATAAGTTATTTCTAATTAGTATTTATTTGCTTTAAGAAAGAATTAAAAAGCCAGCAGCCAGATTTTATATGATTCTACGTTCTCATTCTCACTTTTGATCATTAAAATATTCAAACAAATATGTGTTTTGTTCATAAAACTATAATAAAGGGTTCCAGATTGAATTTTGGTAACGGCGGCCATTCTCAATGGAGAATAGCTATCTGCGCAGAACAGGATTATATTGCTTAAGTGTATGAAGAAAAAAACACATGTCTACCCTACTTCCCTTATTCTTATAGTCCAATGGAACGGTAATCCGAGACGACAGGAGAGAGATCAGGCGCAAGACCAACGTCTTTACATGCTTCCAGGGGCACAGTGGTGAAACCCCTCCAACTTCAAAAGTTAGAAATCAATATTCCGGGCTGCTACTGAGAATTTTGTGACAGAAAAACCCAATAAATGATTCTTGGCCCGACTTAGGTTTCAAACCCGGGACCACATGATCAGCAATTGCATTGAGAACCGTTAGACCAAGGCAGTCAAAAATGTTAAATCTATATAATTTTAAAGGTGTCCCATTCTAAGGTAAAAAATAAATGATCACTATATGTATAGCATATGCTACAGCAGTGTTCAATGTTCAATCTTTAAGACCTGCATGTTATATATTGAGGTTGTTCTATACTTTTAGGAATGGGCACAATTCACTCTTTGAGTAGATTGCCAATAAAAATACATTTGCAAGATGGTTTCCAATCTTAAGACTAATATACAATTTTTCAGTCATTTTTCATATGACTACTGTAATAATAAGAATTAACAAAATTTAGATTTATTTAGCCTTGATTGCCTGGTTGTAAACTGTCAAATGTTGCATAATATTGTATTTTTTAATGAATTAATAAATTTTGATTCAAAAATTGTCAGATAAGCATATTTTTCACAAACATGAACACAATAGGGCAAAATGTAGACTATGCATATCAATAAAACTTAAGTGCCCATTTGTAATATTAAATAAACTCCCTTTTATTACTCTTTTTTGCATACTATTAAGAAATGAATTATAACTGGACAGTGTCACACATAAAAGAAAAAACATATCTTAAACTTTTTGTGTGGCTGGTAATATAACTTATGCATATTAAAAACTTCCACAGAAATTCCATCAGTATCTTTTTTATGACAATCTATAACAAATCCACTACTAAACAAAGGCCTTCCAAATAGTTTGCCTCAAAGCACCATCCTGCACCACCTTCACCCAATGTCTCCCTGCAGGCTTCCAATATACAATAAATATGAGTGTATCAAACCAACTGAAATTTCTATACAATAATCATTCAATCAATCTCAAAGTAATTAATATATAAATATTTTGATTGAACTTAAGCATACTAGGGATGTAACGATACATAAATGAGCCGATATGATACTGATTATTGTAGTAAATAACTGGTGATACAGATACCTTTAACAGTGACTAAATAGAAATGAAAACAAAAATAATGAATATTTTTTTATTATGCACAAATTTACCTACATTTATTAGAGACTGAACCTTGAGAGGGTTGAACACCAAAATGCCAAATCAAAAATTCAAAATTCAAAGAAAACATTTGTTTATTAATATACAGTTTGTTTAAATTATTAACAGCTGAACTGTTATGCAAATCGTTTTGAAAGAGACCTGCAGTTGAAAACAGACAGTTCAGAGACAGTTTCAAGTGCTTCAAACTCTTGATATCTGTTGCCAGTCTGCCAATTATATCCGCTGATATATCAGTATCAGAATCGTTACATCCCTAAAGCATTATATCCCTTCAAAGCTTAGACTGAATTCTGTTAAAAATATCAAATGTATAAAAATTTAGAAACAGAATCTTCTTAATGAGTTTTGAAATTTTTTGTCAGACTAGTATATTTTCAGATTTGATTAAAAAAATATTATAAATTTGCTCATACAAGATTTTCTAGTTTAAGCCAATTTAAATTTAAAAACTTCTAGTTTATTACTTTGAGCAATTATGAAGATGACATAATTATGTTTTTAATTACATAAATTTTTATTTTTGTTTAAGACATATTTTAAAAATATAGAAGTATCAAAGTATTAATCTATTATAATAGGTTGCATAGCAACTTACAAGCTCCTCTATTACTTGCTTAAGTAAAGAATTATTGCTTGTAGTTTTTATTTAACATAATATTTGCATTTGTAGCTTGCTTTAACCCTTAACCAAGCTTAGGTCATTACGATCCCACATCGTTAATGCTGAATTTTTACCAGGTTCTGGTTTTATAAAATCCACAAGCTAGAATGTCATCCCAAATGTAATATTATCTATGAAATGAAACTGAACGAACTTGTATCGGAACGTAAATGTCAAAGTGACAGCCATTTGAATTTGTGGAGTCGTCGAGTGTGTAGATTTTTGACCAAGTTGAGACATTTTTGTAAATAATGTCAAAATCACAAAAGGTATGTCATGCTATTTTTTTATATGTTGTAGATTATGAGTTTTTGTTGTTGTTTTGTCATATTTCTATGCAGATTACTGGATAATTTTTTTATAACAACCTCTAAAAGTATGTGGGAGAACTGTGTCCATTGCCTGACTAGGTGGAGATTTGGTGCTATATAGATATATGCCCCCACCTGACAATGCCTTTTATTATTACAGGGACCTGTACAAGACCACGAAATTGAGAAGTTACTCCAAATTTGGCAGTCATCGGAAGAGGAAAAGCAAAATTTGTAATTTTTTATTACTTAAATAAATTTATTATCACAAAATATGTTTTTATTTCTAATACTTACCTGCCTAGTGATCTGATACATAGTAGAGCCATGCTGAAGCTATGTTAGTAGTATAGTTATAGCACGAATGGAATCTCACAGAATACCAGCG
Source organism: Parnassius smintheus behrii (assembly GCA_036936625.1). Classification (NCBI taxonomy): domain Eukaryota; kingdom Metazoa; phylum Arthropoda; class Insecta; order Lepidoptera; family Papilionidae; genus Parnassius; species Parnassius smintheus. The sequence goes on from JAUPFT010000010.1 coordinate 49,724,855, forward strand.
TGAAATAGCAGCTTGACGCTACTGTGTTTCGTATGGTGAGTGTAGAGAACCAGAGACCCTTTTTACTTTAAATGAGGCACTCCATCTTAATCCTCACAGGTGACAACACAACTGCATTTTGATTTGTAATAGAGGATAGATGTAGATGTCTATGGGCCACACCATCAGGTGGACTGTGTGCTTGTTTGTCACCCTTTACTATAAAAAAAATGAACCTGATGTAATCATAAACTAAAAAAGTTAATATTACTAGGATTTGTAATATTTAAAATAGTTTAAGTTTTAATTATATTAATTATTTACAAAAAAAAATTAAAATTTTAGGTTTAAATATCAAGTAGGCGCACTAAATTTCTCAATTATCTTACAAGGCAAAGGGATTATGTTTCTTACATGATTTTATCTCTTGCCAGGCAAAGGGATTATGTTTTCCCACATCATTTTTTTACTTTTCCATGCATTTTTCCAATTTTCACAGACTACACGTCATACAAGACGCAAATAGTAAATTAAATCCATAGAAACCACTTGCCCAGCTTAAGCGGTTTTCTTGGGCCTGGTTAAGGGTTAAATATCATTGAATATGCAACAACTTTTGAAATAGTCACACACTTGTGACAAAATTAGTATGTATTAAATTAGGTATAGGTTACAAAACAGAATATGCTATGATATTTTAGAAAGTGTTTATAAACACACTATTACAATGGCTGATACAAAAAAATTGAAAATATTTAATAGTAAGTAGTAGGTATCAGGTAACATGTATTGCCAGTTATAAAACTATCCAATAGTAGTGGTAATTTTAAACATACATGTGGCAACTGTAATTAGAATTCTCACTTTTGAAGTCAGCAAAATAAAAACATGGATCATGTTTTTATTTTGCTGACATTGTACATCTAGCAAGAACAGCAATTTTTGAACAAATGCTGACATAAGTAACAGGGAATTCAAAGATGAACTATATTACTTAACAAACACTACTTAGTAAATAATTTTTGTAAGGTTCTAATTCATTGCAAGGCGCATGTGAGTAACCGCGGAATAATCAACACCGCATGCTTGTATTTCCTTGAAATACTGTCGGCAATACCGACGCCGGCGGCCCAAAGCATTGCACTCTGAGCGCGCCAACCGTCCCGCGCAAAAAAAATAACACACTGAAAATCTTCATACAAATCTAACCCGTAACCTAATAATCTTAAGAAACAATACTCCTTGACAAGCTTAAAGCCATATCAACTGTCAAAAATTAAGCATACACACGAGTAAGCCAAAGAAAACTACATTTCAAACGACTTTTCAATGGATGTAATGCAACGCAGCATAATCCAACGCGGCGCGCGGCCTCGGCCCGTTGCATTTAGCGTTGCGGCGACGACTCTAACGCGAGCATACAAAAGATGACCTAATATCGAACGCGGACTACGCGCCGAACAAATCACTCGATGAACTCAGTTTGAAACTGTTTTCTAAACAAACCTGACACGACCATTATATAAATTTTCACATGTGAGCAACGTACGGCGTATATACTTACACAAAAGCCGTCCGCGAGGCCCCCGCGCGCCGCTTATCACAAAAATAAGTAACTATATACTAGTCACTGAGACGGACACTTCGTCACTGCTGGATTTACCTCGTATTGCAATTTTTAGTTCATAAGTTTGTATCACTAAACGCGTTACCCACTTGTGAATATTTTATTGCCTAAATGATATTTTTCAATGGTTTTTATCTACATTTACTAAATAAATTCGTTAAAGCAACAACAAACACAAATCTGTCACACAAGATGGAGATATTTGCCTAGTTTTATTTATTGTACACTGGCGGCGCTACTGGCGTATTGTGGAGGAGGGGACAAATCTCATTGGTTGGTCGGTTGAAACCGTTCCATTTTACAATATTTATATAACAATAATTTTAAGTAGGTAGTGATTTTATATAACTTAACAAGATAAAAAGTATTTATTATCCTTATCTATATATTATCCCTATTTGTGACCTTACCTGTGACTTTATACACACAATTTAAAATTTAAAACGCTTTTCACGTAAAAGTTAAATGTAATATGGTGGCGACAATTGATGTTTAGAGTGCACTGTAAAAGGAACGCTAAGAATGTGACCGAATAAAAGGCAATGTCACTCAACACAAACAAGAATTATTCGGCATGTTAAAGTTAGTCGTATTATTCCGCTTAATGTAACCAATAATTTATTTAGCTTCGTCGTTTCTTTATAGTAATTTTGCATTTGTTTAACCAATTTAACACAGTTACTTACCAAACCCATGTCCTGTAATCTTTTCGAAATGGATTTAGAGAGTCCAGGTTCTTGAATATCCAAATAAAAGCAGAAACTTTTGCGTACTGTAAAATTAGAAAAATAATCTTTAAATAATTTTCTTGAAAACATTATCAATTGTTTATTTAAAATGAGACGTACCTTTATTATATTTTTCTTGAAGATTCAAAGTGGACACCATGGTGAACAAAAATTATTTTCACCATATCATCAACATATAATTTAAAAAAATCATATTTCTTTCTATAACACTTGTTTTAAATCTTTCAATGAGTGATTATGCAATTGTTTATGACAATTTTTTTTTAAAAATTGTATTCTTTTACTGGTTTACGTTTTGACTGTCGTACACGAAATGTCACTGACAGCTGAGATCAATAGACTATTTTCTATAACACCAATGATCTATGGTAAAAATCGATGAACAAATCGATAATACAAAATTTTCTTTCAGAGAACAATGAACAATATCCTCTAATATAAAAAATATTTTGTTAAATTATGAATATGAAACTAAGTAGATTATGTAGCTTCCAGAATCTAAATTCGGGTGGCGGTAGTCACTTTCCATCAGGTGAGCTGCATGCTCGTTTGCCCCCTCTTCTATTATAAAATAAAATCTAGAATTAAGCTAATTAAAGCGTAAAAGTTTAAGGGTTATTTCAGCGTCTTATTATCCAGCTATTCACAACTATTTCAAGCGATGTAGAGCATTTACATACTTGTATAAATTGTTTCGTATTATGTATACATTGAATTAAGAAAAGCGTGCAGACGCTTCAGATAATCAGTGATCGACATTTTGTCGTAAAGAATGATGACACAACGTGTCTCGTATTCATAGATTTTAGTCAATGCATGTCTATTAGTAGTTATCAACAACGTCCTTTTATATATCGATAAACATTTTATATACTGTTTTTAGATCTGTATATCGTCGACAAAAAATAAATGGCGTAGTAAAAACAGAATAGTAGGATTCCTTCCGCACCGCGCGAGATTTAAATGCCCGCTGTTGCAGGGTAGTCACTGTCCTTTTAATTACACAATAGACACATTTATTTTAACAGCTAAGTCTCATTTAATTTTATAAGTAGTTATAATATACAAACATAATACATACGGATACGTACCTATGCATTAATTTTGTTAATCATTTCTTAAGTTTCCTCTCAAAGAATCAATGTTTGTCAAATAACCATTCTATCTTTACATTACAGTAAATGATAAATAACTAAAATACGAGTAAATTAACACTGAGCATTTGGTGTCAGCTCCAATTTAATGTTTAAAATTAATTTAATTGATGTGATATGATAATTAATGTACTTATGAGGTATGTATTTATGTATAGATATAATAATATAACCTATTAATAAAAAGATAATTTACTTAAACAAACCCATATATTAATTTATTTTACAAAAAGAAAATAAAACGAAAAAAGGACTGCTAGCAAAATTTTATTAAGTCAACGAAGTCTCAAAAAAAGGTGATTACGGATGCGGAGTGCGGTGTGGCCGTCTCCGGCTTGGGTAGACCTTTCCGACTTAGCAAGTGTGGTTGTGTGCGTGCTGTGGCTCGTGCGTACGAGTCCATACTGTCACGTGCCAGGCACGCAAACATATTTCGGTACATTTCTTAGAAGAAAGCCTACTATTCTGTTTTTACTATGTAAATGTTCCCATATGATGTCGAACATATGTTTTTTTTTCAGCTTATAAATCTGGGCCAACACAAAACCGATTATCGCTGTCCTATCTTAAAAAACACTATATATAGGTTAACATTTTTGTAGGAAGTGTGTAGTTAGTGATTTGAATTCAAGTGTTTTCTAATTCTCACCGACAAAGTGTCTATTAATCATTGACTTTCGTGTCTGAGCGCTCTATGCTATCTGAAACGACCATCCATTACCCATTTTTTTTCATAACACAACCATATTTTTCAGTAAAAACTAAGACTTAATCATTTCAAAATTTTTATATAATAAATAACAAAAAATAATAATTCAATAATCTACTCTATCCATTTCGCTTATCCTTGATGCTAGCGGACGGCCTGTAGGCGTTGGATACCGTGGTACATGGTAGTTATATACGTACTTTATCGATTACTCATGTTCGTTATGTACGAATATGTACAGAAGTGGACGTCATTCACGTATCTACTAGGTAGGTAGGCAGCGCTCGCCCTGTTTATTTTGTAACTCGTATGATTTAGGTCACCTGAATGCATTTTTGCTTATGAACAATGTAGTTTGGTATTCGAATGTGAATAATGGTTTAATGGGATTGCACTTTGTAAATAAAACTAAACAATCCAACAAAAATTATTCCTAGGTATTTCAAGTTATAGTTAAATTATTTTACGATAGTTTTACCTTGAGTTTGATGAATAAGATACTCTTATATCTACTTAAGTTGCTGTAATATTTAGGGGCTTTTTCCGTATAACATTATTATTTGGGCGGTAAATGATAACAATATGAGTAAACATTTACCTTTTATATTCATTTCTTTTTATATTATTGTTATATCCTTTCATATTACCTTTTAACATTATTTAAAACTTTGAAAATTTATTACCTAAAGAAATAAATATTTATTTAGTTTATAATAACGCTTTGATTTTAAACATGATATTACAACGATGTTTTGATAAATTTAGACACTTATTAAAAGGTCTAGATTTATCACGTGTAAATGTACAAAACCCATTACAGGAAATAAAACCTAAAAATAATTCGTTCATTTAGGTAGACTAGTTCCAGTTTCAAAACTCAGTAGGTAGGATTGCGCGCCTGAATTTATTCGAAAGCACTGTTTAAATAAAGGTATATTCCATATTTCATTCGAGAATCAATAGTCTGCACGCATTCAGTAGTCTGTGCCTACAAAATTCAATTTAGATTTGAAAGTGGAAATATGAATATTGTGTATTTGTATGCCTATATACCTTTATACATTATAAACTGTTTTATATTACAATTACCATAGAATACTATAATACATAGTATTCTATGACAATTATAGTATCAAATCTGGGGTTGACATATTAAACACTAGCTGTTCCCCGTGACTTCGCCCGCGTTTAATTTATTAAGATTAATTTCATGGCTTATAATTTTTTTGCGCGTAATCCAATTTTTTTTTCTAAAATAAAAGGAGCCTAAGTTACTCCTTATAACATCAGCTATCTGCCAGTGAAAGTTTTCAGACATTTCGGAAATTAGCCGGCAAAAGACAGACAAACAAAAATTTTAAATATTGTGTTTTTGTTATAAGTGACGTATATACTTTCATATGTATTTAGTAAAAAGCTGTTATTTTGACATTACAAACAGACACTTTAATTTTGTTAATTTGTATAGATATATAGATATAGATAACAAGTCATGCTTACCTTATACCATCAGGCTTAATCTACTGCTAGAATTAGACACAGACCTATTACAGACTAGAGTTTTAGGATGTGTTCAAAGATGTGCCAGTATCCACCACGCTCTCGAGATGGGTTGCTGAAAGCAGTGTTCCCTTTAAAAAAATTATTCTGTGAGTACCCTTGTATTGGCAAGGCATCTGCCTATAGCGCATCCAATATATTCGAATACGTATACGGTCCTGGTAAAACTTTGCCAGAGCAGACAGGCAGAGCTTAAGTTAACGGTAGAAAGATTAGACGGTAAAGTAAAAATTAAAGTTACAGCTTATATACGTCCCACTGCTGGGCACAGGCCTCCCCTCATTTCTAAAAGGGTTTTAGGGTGTGGCCGTAGTAGGAAAAGGGGAGATCTCCTGCCGGGCAAGTTGTTGTGCCCGGGGAGCGGCCAACGCTCCGTGTGATAGTTCGGAGAAGTTCTATATATACCGTTTATGATTTGGAATGTTGATAGCGCGATTTAGGCTTCGGTGTGTTTTTCGCTTGTGGTGCGACGACAGCGCAGCTACATCACCCCCTGCTCATACCGGAGGTCGATAGTGAAGTCTCGTTGTCGACGAATGTGCAAGTGCCAGGAGATTGCCTTGTAGTCTGCGGTGGGTTGAGAAGAAGGCAAGTAATCTGCGAAAGTGCCGTAAAACCTAGGCGAGCCGAACAGTAAGGCTCAGAGTCGTACCGAACACTGTATAGCGCAGAGAGTAGCTTCAAGGAACAGGAAGCATTTTTATTCCAATGCTGCAATGAACCTTGTGAAGCTAGATGGCTTGCAGGATATGAAGGCTGCAGACGATATCTGCTCGGGAGCGAATGAGTGGGGTATTCTATGACGATTATGAAGCTTGTAGTTTCCGAAGATTGTTGGTTGCGTGTTCAAGATCACGTCGGTGTCACCACAGTGGCCGTAGTAGGAAAAGGGGAGATCTCCCGCCGGGCAAGTTGTTGTGCCCGGGGAGCGGCCAACGCTCCGTGTGATAGTTCGGAGAAGTTCTATATATACTGTTTATGATTTGGAATGTTGATAGCGCGATTTAGGCTTCGGTGTGTTTTTCGCTTGTGGCGCGACGACAGCGCCGCTACAAGGGCAAGAAAGTGTCCGCCGCGCTGCCCCAATGCGTGTTGGCGAATTTCACATGTCTTCGAAATATTTTTTCCTGAGACATGCAGGTTTCCTCACGGTGTTTTCCTTCACCGCCGAGCACGTGGTAAATCAGTACTCAAAATTACAATTAACAATTCTATTGGTGCCGGCGGGGATCGAACCCGGGTTACTCGCGTTCGACATTTAATAATTAGACAGTAAAATATTTTATTTCTAATACATGCAGGTTTGTTTACGATATTTACCTTCAGCGAGCTATGATTGAACTTAAAATTGCAACTAACAATTGCATAAAATTAATTTTACGGTTTTACGGACCCATAATCACTGCGGGACTGACGTGTTTGACGTCCTGGTGCCATAGTTAATGAAGGCTACCTTCAAATATTAAAATTAAACGCGATAAATTCCTTTAAAATTAGTTTTATTTAATGCTTAAATATAAATACGTGGGATAAAATAAAGTAGGTACCTACCTAATGGAATGCATTATACACGTTTTTGTAATTTAAATTACTATATTTATACCTACTGACATTAATTATCTGAATGAATAGTGTATCTATAATCTATATCATCATCATTATTGTGTTACATCTCATCAAAGTTCACTGCTCTAGGCCTTCCCATAGATTGCCTCTTACGACTGGAGACATTTGCCACAGCTGCCACGCTCGTTAGGCGGATTAGCAGCCACAGTCTTTATTTACTATTAGTTATGTTTCTGGGAAGATGCTGCTGCCCACCGCCTGGGTTGTTTCTATCTGTTGGTGAGTATTCTTACACCGCCCCTACCGATTCCTATGGGACACTAGCAATCCGCACCGGCTTCGCACTGATGATTTCTGGATCGCGACAACAGCTCCACCTACCCGGTCCAAATGTGAATATAAACCAATCTAGGGGCCCATTCAAACACACACAAATCATCAAAATCGGTTGGATGGTTTCAAAGTCTATTATGGACATAAGTAGAAACATTTTTTGTTTTATAAAGATAGATTTATAAAATAATTTAAATATTTACACACAAAACCTGAATTTACTGATAACATGCGGCCGATTGCGGCCGATTCTATTACAGAAATATAATTATTATTATTATCTTCATGTACAAATAAGCAATTAAGCTATTATACTCTTCTCGTCAATAGATGGCGGGAACGTAACTATTATTTATTCTGTGCCGTAAGTAAAATTTTGTGTGTATGGAATGTAGAGGTAGAGGTACCTCTACTGCATTGCCTATACTACACTCCATGGGTAATTAACATGATGATGGTATTTTGTAAATTGCAATCCATCTGTGGCAAAATAATTAGGAAAAATTTTGTAGAAGTAAATACGAAATACTATCGCAACTACGTAGCAACGTACGGGAGGCTGTATTAAATAGCCGAACGACAACTTGCGCTTGCGTGAGAGTAATTTGAATCGATGTTTGTCCCATACGCGATAATATAGTCACTGGAGTAACCCTCCGCATCATTGCGTGGTATTACATACCTGCCTTTATATACCTGCTTCGGACGGGGTAATATCTAACATAATCTATGTTACATATTAGAGCAATAGGTATTACAATAAGTTACTATGATTTTGCCACCTTGCTGCATAGGCTTTGTACCATCTCCATGCGGGCGGGCATGTAGCATGTTTGACAGTCATGTTCTCAAGCTGGTCGGGATGCATGCCTGTATATTATGTTTTAACATATTAATAGTCAATAACTAACACTAAATAACATACTACTTCTATGCACACGGTGCCCCTATCGTCACGGGGGCCCCCGTTACGAAAGTCATCTGCCTGCGTGCCTGCGTGCCTGCATGCGCCGAATAAGGCCGAAGCGAATAAGGCTTCGCTTACGCTATACAATCTTTTTTCTATGTAAGGAAAATATTGCCTCACAAAAAAATATATAGAGTAAATGAGGGCGATCAGTGGCGGCGCAAGACCTAAATTTTATGTGGGCAAGATACATTTTGCGAGGCCCTCTGCCCGCGTTAGAAGACAGATTATATAAAATGAAAAACAAAACTCTTGACATTTTTACAACAAACTTTTATTAACACAAAACAAATTTTTTTTATACAAAATCATTAAGTACCAACACCAAACAATTTAAATGAAAAATGAAGAAATCTGTATTCTGCTTTTTATCCAGCTGAATTGTTTAATTATAGCCTGCCTCGATAGATAAAACTTTTAACGCTGATAGTCTTTTCTGTGACATTACATTTTTGTTTTAATTTTATTTGAGTTTTAATTTTAAGAAGCTTCTTTCAATGGAGGCTGTACTGATTGGTATTGTTAAATGACGATGTAAATGTTTGGGTATATTTTTTAAATTATTTTCTGTAACGTATTGGAGAAGCTGTTTCACATCTGTTACGAAGGTAGGTAAATTAGGGATCATTAATTGTAATTCGTAAGGTTGAAAGTCACTGCTTCCACCCACTCGCAGGGCTGTGTGTAAATCTTGACAGTTATTTTAATATTAGATAGTTTGTAACATTTTTAACTGGTTTAAATCATAAAGAAAACCAAAAATTTCATAATGTTGATTTAAAGCCATAAATCTTAAATCCGTATTTGTTATAATTGAACAAGCATGGTGTTGAAAAAAATCTGTTTATACCGACTTTTAGGCGACTGTATAGGTTAATCCTTGCCTTCATAATCCAATATCTTTTTCTTTTTGGCTACTCTTTTATTTTTAAAATCTTTTGGCAGATCATAACAGTTTTTTCAATAAACTGTTGAGCACCAGACAAGCATTTTTCGAAACAAGTTTGTCGATATTCTTTAATCCAGTCAGAACATGTACGTAAATGTTCTAGAGCTTTAATTTGTCCTCACCTATAGTGACTACCCTACCAAAATAGGTAACAATTTAGCAAGTTCTTAAGAAGCTTTCTGTCTGTTCCGTTTATCTACTCATGTGCGTAGATAACTGCTGTACCGAAATCTTTACTCGATTGCCATTGCCACGCGCCCACGATTAAATAAAGTCAGTATTCTATGTCTAACAAACAGAACGGGGAATCCTCAGCCTTTGTCTCCCCCATAGATTACTGTATATATACTGGTCGCCCCGCAGCGGCGATTCCCCGCAATAGCAACGCAAACTAATGTTGCTAGACTGAATAAAAACATATTTAGTTAAGTCAATAATATCGATTCATGACAATAAAAATTTTTCGTCGCATTTACGGTTTTAAGTAATGCATAAACCTCCAGGGCGCGAGGCCCCCTGGATCGCGAGGCCGTAGGCGGTGGCTCACATCGCTCACGCCTTACGCCGCCTCTGAAGGCGATGTTAGTGACTTTTTAGCAACCCTGAGCAGCTTTTTTACTTTCCAACAGGGCCCCAAATTCTTGTGTGCCATACCGGGACCCTTGTCCCGGTATGGCCTAAGACGGCGTTGTCTAGAAGCAGTCGAGAAAAGTTCATTGGTTAATGGTTAAATTATATTTTTTTGTTAAGCTAAGTCAGTATTGTGATGAATGAAAGTAGAAAATGAAGGAAATACTACAATGAGGGTAGAACTGGATGTTATTTTGCATTTACTTCTAACTGCTTTCTGAGTTTTATGGCGTAAAATCCTTACATAGAATTATAATAATGTCTTTATGTCTGCTCAATTTCTCACAGAATACGAACGAAAGATAGCTGCTTAATGCTGCCGTGTTACTTATGGTGAGTGTAGAGAACCAAAGACGGGGACGGAGACCCTTTTTACTGAAAACGAAGCATGCTAGTCCTTCATTTCTAGTCTTAGTCAAGTATTCAAAACGTACAAGCGTTGAGTTTCTGCATTTTGAGTCCTAATTGAGAATAGATGTAGATGTCTGTGAACCGCTGCATCCACTTGTCAAGAGGTGGGTTGTGTGCCCGTTAATTACCTTATTCAAAAAAAAGTTCTTCCTTTAAATAATCTAGAGCGTAGTTTCTAACTCTAGGTTCTACAATGCCTGTAAGATGTTATGTCTACCGATAGATGGCGGTATACTAACTCTACCAATCTCTACACACAAGGCGTAAAATTCCTTTACTCTTTGTAAAATGTGAAGACCCGTCACGGCAAGAATGCGAATCATGCGATAATCCGCCAAACAAGCGTGGCGATCATAGAGGAATGAAATATATTGGGAAGTGACGATAAGAGGAAATCCTTGGAAAATGGGAGAGACTCATGGATGACGATGTATCTATTATACATAGATTGATAATACATTGTATACTTAACTAGCAAGTTTAATCAAAATCCATTGAGCATTTATTGAGCAATAAATAATCGACTCACAGATTACCAGCGTAAAATAGCAGCTTAATGCTGCTGTGTTTCGTTCTTCGGGTGAAAAGAATGGGAGACCACTTTTACTGGAAACGAGGCATAGTATCGTAGTCTCCAATTTTCAGGAGTGACCACGCATCTGCATTTTGATTTTTTATTGAGGATAGATAGAAAAGTATATGCGCCACAGCATCCACTTACCATCAGATGGACTGTATGCTCGTTTGTCACACCTATTCTTTAAAAAAAAAACACAAACATTTTTAACAATTTCCTATAACATTTTAACAAATTTAAATATCGAACCACGCTAATTCGAACTAACCACTGGTTAGTTCGAATTAGCGTGGTTCGATATTTAAATTTGTTTTGGAAGAAGCTAGTTTAAAAACATAGGCACGGTGAGCCGGTGAGAATGACCGGAGCGCTATTTTGGGCGGGGCACTTTTCGCTCAGTCGGTTCCGTTCCCCCTTCCGTTGCCAATGACAATTTATTGATTGCAATCAATGGTGCATATTGTTTTCGTGGCGTATATGTAAATTGTAAATAATATGTAGCTATAGCAACTTGTTTAGTACAGCCCGTGTACCCGTTGTTCTTTTTAATGGAAAAATATATTTACAATATTACAAATATGTACATTCTTTTTTAATCCTATATAATTCCAAAAGATTAAAATTATAATTACAAAATTCACAAGTTCTACCCGCAAAATTGAAAAATTATTATTATATTATAAAAATTTATGTTTCTTTGTTTCTCCCGTATGTGTTTCTCTTTTATTTCCTTTTTTATATAGAATAAGGGCGACAAAGAAGAACACAGCCCACCTGTTGGTTAGTGCATGCTGTGCATCTTTGAGCCAAAGACATCTACATTTATTCTTGATTAGGCATCGAAATGCAGATTGCAAACGTTGTCACCCGTGAGGACTAAGATGGAACGCCTCGTTTTCAGCAAAAAGGGTCTCCCGGTTCTCTACACTCACCATACTAAACGCTTCAGCACTAAGCTGCTATTTTACGCTGATATTCTGTGAGAGCGTGGTCCTTCCCCGGTCGAGCCAACTCATTCGTGTTACTACCATGATATAGCTGCATCATGGCTCTTCCACGTTGAAAACGTCCATATTATTTCTTTTATCCGAATACGATAAAAATTGGTGGGTTATTACGTGCGCGCCTGCGAAGGTTTCTGACATCTGACATTCCTATGTGTGAATGAATTGTTTGTTTAATCGATTTCTATAATATTCTCCAGATTACGATAAAACTTACACGAGTTTTGTGTGCATCTGATAATGTTTATGACAAAAAGGCATTACCAACGCAGGTTTAGCTAGTTCGTGTTAATAAAAGAAAGTTTTTTTACCGTAGTTTGAGACGGGTCTACTTCCAATATTGCCATCCGTAATCATAACCGTAATAGCCTATTAAAGTCCACTGCTGAACATAGGCCCATAGTTGGTTATAGTTCGCACGCTTTACAAGCGGGTTGGCAACCGCAATTTGTTATTTTAAGTCGTTATTAGGGAAACGCTGCTACCCATCTCCTGATTCGTTTCCTCCTGTCGCCTCTAACGAGTCCCACGGGATGATATGGGTGGTGGATATATTTACACGCCACTATATTGCCATCAGGTTATTATTATCTTTAGTTTTTCGATAGCAGTGTTACCTCTAGGTCCATATACGTCAGTGATATTGCGTGCCGTTTGAGACTCACTGTTTGCACGTCGGACCTCATATGAAAATATAACACGATTTTTTTAGTACGCGTACAATATTGAAGAAAAGGCAAACTCCAAAGAACCAAACGAGTAACTGATTTTGAAAACGCCTTAAATATCAATAAACGTTAAAACGTGGTAAAGCCATGCTGCAGCTACTTATATAATGGTTGTAGCACGAATGGGTCGGCTCGACCAAGGAAGGTCCCACGCTCTCGCAGAAATCACAGAATATCGACGTAAAATAGCAGCTTGATACTGCAGTAATGATTTCTTAAATTTACGCGAACACTACACATTGAATAAAACTAAATTTACGGATTTTATCGCGTTTATTTCACTACTTTTACTTATTTTTAATTCCCGACGTTTCGGGTGCTTTACAGCACCCATGGTCACGGGGGGACTGAGATGTTTGACGTCCCAATGTCATAGTTAGTCCGGCTACCTTCAGTTTTTGAATATTAATTTTGGGTCCGTCTTGCGTAAATCGGTATATTTTTATTTATTGATAATATTTTTAGTCGACATTACTATTCCGTATGACGAGAACCTCATGAAAGCCGAAACCGATAAGCGAACAAAATATCTGGACCTGGCTCACGAGGTGACCGACATGTGGGTTGATCTGTCGACCGAAATTATTCCTGTAGTCGTCTCTGCGAATGGGCTAATCCCAGTCAGCCTCTCGGGTCATCTGAGGCGATTGGGACTCCGTGACGGACCGCTCCGAGCTCAAATGCAGAAGGCAGTGCTCCTCCGCATATCGCCCGCATCGTCCGCCGGTTTCTTTCCCTTTCCTCCTAACGCTCGGCCGTTTGGTCTTCCCTGCCGAGGGCTTCCATCTGGTTGGATCTATATTTATTTATGTATTTTTGTATTGATTTTATTTTATTGATATTTATGTATATTTATTTTTTCATTTTAATTTATAAGTATATATTTATAGAACCCAACCAGATGAGAAACTATGCAGATACCCCAAATAATAACAATAATGGCGTAGGGAAGTGACGACCCCATCGCCCGCTGACGTAACGGTTATGTGACGAAATCGCTACGTCAGCCCAGTTAGTCATTACCTTGCCAAGAGGTGTTAGTGCCGTGCCTCGGCAATAATTGAAGTGCAAAGGCCCGCTTGTGCACATGTTCTCACCATGCAACGGTGCCGGGCCTGGGCGTCTCCCGTTAAATGACGCCCACAAAAATGGATGATGGAATTGAATAGAGGGCGCAAAGGGCCGCTGCCTGGAGGCCGCCGCCAGGGCGCATCTGGAGCTGGTGCTGAACGCGACAGCATGCGAATCGCCAGCCGAGCGCGAGGTGCTGCACGACCACCCAGCAGCTCCTCGCATCCATCATCCCCACTAGCTGCCTTGGTGTCGCCAGAGTCTTCGCGGGCCCAGCAATCAGCACCCGGTGGAGCACGCCGCATGCGTTGGACAACCCAAATGAACAGCTACGCATTGCGGGCGTATTTTAGGGCGAAAGGGGGAGAAATTGGAGGTTTTGCGTATCGGGCAAGGATGCATCGACGTTTTACTGAGCTGGAGCCATTTGTAACCGTCACCGAGCAAAACCTGGCAGACCGAGTTCAGAATATCTTGCGCTCAAATACATTTGATGTCACCGAACTCGAATGGTTACGACGTGAGGCTGTTCCTTCATCGGATGAAAATGCTACGGTTGAGGATGCGGCGCCACAACTTGCAGAGCAACCGGCAAACGTGGATGCCGCCGTGAATACCCCAGTTGTGGTTGATTCAAACGATGATGGGACAGTCGCCCAGGAACTGGAACTAGAGCAAATGAGGAGTGTTTACACTCGATTGTGGCTACAAATTGCAGGGAGCGCGTCTCGAGCGGGAAACCGGTTTGACGGCGGGATCGGGGGGACAGATTTGTGCGGCCGGCTGCCGCGCCTACGAAGCTAGAACTATCTTAGTGAGCGAGCCGTGTCGAGCAGAGGTCGCGAGTTTTGATAACGATTACGGCTTCGAATACGGAGGCCTCCATGTTGTATTTTGTCGTTAATATACGTGACAACCAGGCTTTTTTGCGTTTTGATTTTTGAATTATTGAATTAACTAAGATTGCTATTATTTTGCAACGACGAGTTGTTAGTGCGCCGTTTGATAGTGTGATAAGACTTTTACTTTGTCGGGAGAACGCTGAACTTTGTGCCTCGAGAAGAGACCGCGTTCTTTCTCGTGGTTATAGTTTTGTGCTTAATGAACCTGGGACCTTGAACCTTGACCAACCGTCCTTAAGTTGTGCAGCGTGTCACTTGTTTAATGTCGGTTAACGTTGATTTGGTTGAATTTGAAGTTAATTAAATGTACAATAAAGTTGATGAATTGACATAGTGAAGAGAGAAGTAGCGCCTTTGGATCGGCAGTCCTGGATCAGCGGGGCTGTCAGGTTACACAGTGTACACACTACTACACACTACTTACATGCACATCACTTCCCACCTGACCTCGGTACCTCGTGGTCAACCCTACCTCCGCCAATCGGTAAGTTTTGTGTTTCCTTATCAAGCCGTTATAATTTAATTATCCATAGGTCATTGGACCCTCCCCTCTGTTACTCGTCGAGTTGGACTCCTGATGGCCCCTAGTTCAATCGACTTTTGTCAGGATAACTCAGGGCCGTAACAGAGGAGTACATTGGAAGAGGCGATTGTGAGAAACGCGCAGTACGCCTCTCGAAAATCGACCGCGACTTCCCTGCATAGCCCTAAGCAAGCGGAATCAGGCAACCGTGAGGGCTCTGAATTCATTGCTGGTAACCTATTTGAAAGCCAGCCGGGACCTTTGCGACACGGACTCAATTCTTTTTGGCGCCGTACTGGCAGTCTGCCGTATTATAGGCGCCAAACTTTCCACGGCTGGACGTGCTACTGGACAAAGTAGTGCTATCCTAGCCTGGAGAATAAGAATTGAAGAACGTATCGCAAAGCCTAGGGCCCTCTTCGGCAGACTGATACGCTTCAGGTCAGGCAATACTTATACTTATACTACAGGCCAAAGATTGTGCGCACCGTCAGGATGGCGTTTGCTGGGACAAATGTTAGTTTGTCCCAGCCGGATATAATGCAAAAACCGACGGAGCGCATAGACGACCTGAAGTAGAGAATCGCTGCTTGGGGAAGGCGGATTCGGCAATATACCGACACGGTTCAATCAGAATCGTCTTTTCCAGAGTGATCAGAAGAGGCTCTATAAATCATTGGTGGCGACCAATGGTAAGTAGAATGGGCCCAGCACCGAATCAGGCCGACACTGTCGCATTCTGGCTTGGTCTGTGGTGAGAGCCGGTAAACCACAGCGAGGGGCCTTGGATGGAAGTTGTGGTGAGTCAGTGTGCGGGTATTAAGCTTGAACAAAAAAAAAGCGGGTATAAAGTATGAACCCCGTCATCATAACGCCGGATGACGTAGCTGAGGCGGTCCGTAGGGCCCCGAACTGGAAAAGTCCGGAGCTTGATGGGCTGCATCACTACTGGTTGAAGGGTTTCGTGGTGTATCACGCTTTGCTCACCCGACAGTTTCAAGAAGCTCTCAACCAGAAGTCGCTCCCGAGCCTCCTCACTACTGGGATCACTCATTTGGTTCCTACGGACCAGGGTACCACAGACCTGAGCAAATACCACCCCATCACGTGTCTACCGACCATATACAAGACACTAACATCCATTTTGAGCGCAAGAATCACTCGTCACCTGGATTTACTACCGAAATGCATTTGACTCGGTGCCCCATACTTGGCTAAAGAGAGTTCTCGAGCTGTTGACTGTACAGTTCGAGACTTCCTCGAGCAGTGTATGGGGTAGTGAAGTATGATTCTCTGTCATCTAGGCGAGTGGATGATGGCTGCGGAAAGCCGCATAAGGATAAGAAGGGGTAAGAAGGGGTATATTCCAGGGTGACTGTCTGAGTCCAATCTGGTTCTGCCTCTCATTGAACCCTCTCAGTTCTTTACTGGAGGAAAGGAGGTGCAAAAGTGACCCATCTTTTTTCGCTTCCATCTTGTGGAATTGCTAAACATCACTTGTGAATTTAGCAATTCTATTGGAATGGAGCTGGGGACGGATAAGTGTGCGGTCCTCCATGTTGAAAGAGGAAGGGTTGCTAACTCTGAGGGCATAGACTTATCTATGCCATTAACTTAAGGACCCTTTCCGAGGCCGAAACGTACCGATACCTGGGTATGTCACAGAACATCGGTATCTTATTTTATTTTTTACCAACAACTTATGCACTAACATCTTTCCATATAAATCAAGCGATATAGTAAAAAAAAAAAACTAAGTACACAGTCAATTACAGGTAAACACCACATGCATAACTTTTATCGCGACAGTTACGAGACGAATTATACTTATTGAATAGAAACACTGTAGTATTGCTATTATAAAATGCACTATAAAACAAACTGACCAAAAACAGAGCGGCAAGGTATGGATTTACAATATTTAAAAAAAAATAAAAAAATAAAAAAAAAGGAAAAAGTGTTTAACAAGGCAAGTGTTTATAATCTGAGGTACCTATCATATAGACAGCCTTTCGAAACTTTCTCAATGAAACATGGTTAATGTCGACGAGATCGCTAATTTGGTTAAAAAGTCTGATCATCCTACAAATTGGCGAATGTGATCCCAAAACAGTTCGTCGTAATGGAGGACTGAGTGGAGTCATAGGTTTTCGTGGAGGCCTGAAGGGAACTCTAAAATTAATCTTTTGTAAAAGTTCTGAGCAGTCTATGATATTGTGGAGTAATTTAAATAAAAATAACAAATCTAAAACCTCTCTTCGTTTGGATAAACTGGTCATGTTAAAGCGCTTAAGACGGGTCTCGTAACTGATATGCCTGCCTCACATACCCGAAGAATACGACAGATGCCGAAGAAAGCGCTTTTGTACCCGTTCTATTCTCAATGAGCGAGTAGCGTAGTGCGGCCGCCAGTTTACACTACCATACTCCAGTACACTTCTGACCAGACTACAATAAAGGATTTTTTTAGTTTTAATGTCTCGGAATTCCTTACTATTTCTTATAACAAAATCCACCATTCTCGATGCCCTGCCGATCGTTTGTTCCATATGTGGTATGAATGTAAGTTTTGTGTCCAATAAAACGCCTAAATCACGCATGATTTCTGTCTCCTTAAGTATGTTGCCTGCTATTGTATATGAAGATGAAATTTTGTTAAGTTTTCTAGTAAATTTTATGTGTGTACATTTTTTGGCATTCAATCTAAGTCCATTTTTAACGCACCAAGAATTTTAGATGTCTAAATCCTTTTAAAACGTCATAATATCGCTCTCATTATTTATGAGTTTAGACAATTTCAGGTCGTCAGCGAACATCAAAAGAGTCATTGCCAAGGCAAAGTCAGAGCACATAGGCAGAATTGGCGAGAAACTAGTTCGCCTTCCTTCTGGAACCCGTGCATTCTGGTCTCTCGCCAAGGCTGTCCAGGGGAATTTCTGTCAGCCATCTCTTCCATCTCTGCACAGGGAGGACGACTCACTGGCCCATACTGCAAAGGAGAAAGCCGATCTTCTAGGCTCCTTCTTTGCGTCTAACTCGACTCTCGATGACGGGGGGAGTACGCCGCCGACCATCCCGCGGTGTGAGTGCTCCATGCCGGAAGTGCAGTTCACACAGCGCTCGGTTCGCAAAGCACTCCTCTCCCTGGACATCCACAAGTCGAGTGGGCCTGACGGAATCCCCCCAATTGTGCTGAGGACGTGTGCTCCAGAGTTGGCACCGGTTTTAACGCGTCTTTTCCGGTACTCCTACTCCCTAGGCGTAGTCCCAAAATCGTGGAAGACGGCTTTCGTCCACCCGATCCCTAAAAAAGGCGACCGCTCAGACCCGTCCAACTACCGGCCAATCGCCATCACCTCCTTGTTCTCCAAAACAATGGAGTCCATTGTAAACTGCCAGCTCATGAGGTACCTTGAGGATCACCAGCTGATTAGTGACCGCCAATACGGTTTTCGCCGTTGTCGGTCAGCTGGTGATCTTCTGATCTACCTCACTCACAGATGGGCGGAGGCAGTAGAGTTCAAGGGGGAGGCATTGGCCGTTAGTTTGGACATTGCGAAGGCCTTCGATCGGGTTTGGCACAAAGCGCTTCTTTCGAAGCTCCCTTCCTATGGGCTTCCCGAGAAATTGTGCAATTGGATCACCAGCTTTCTTGCAGATCGGAGCATCAAGGTCGTTGTAGACGGTGCAAGCTCCGATTGCAAGCCTATTAATGCTGGTGTTCCACAGGGCTGCGTGCTATCGCCAACGCTGTTTCTTCTGCATATCAATGATATGTTGCATACCCGTAACATTCATTGCTATGCAGATGACAGCACTGGTGATGCTCTTTACACCGGCCGAGCCAATATTTCTCGGGAAAACGTCTCCGAGTGCCGGGACAAACTTGTGTCTGAAGTCGAGTCTTTGCTGAACAGAGTCTCGGATTGGGGACGACTAAATCTAGTCCAGTTTAACCCCCAGAAGACACAAGTTTGCGCGTTAACCGCTAAAAAGAACCCCTTTGTCGTATCCCCTCAGTTTCAAGGCACTCCCCTTGTTGCCTCAGCCAGTATCGGAATCCTCGGCGTCGACATATCGAGTGACGTGCAGTTTCGTGGTCACTTGGAAGGGAAGGCCAAATTGGCCTCTAAAAAGCTTGGCGTGCTCAGCAGAGCGGGACAGTATTTCATGCCGGCACACCGCCTGCAACTTTACAAGGCGCAGGTTCGGCCGCACATGGAATACTGTTCCCATCTCTGGGCTGGGGCTCCCCAGTACCAGCTCCTTCCACTTGACCGCATCCAGCGCAGAGCGGCTCGAATCGTCGACGACGGAGTGCTTTCCGATCGGCTCGATTCACTGGCGTTGCGAAGAGATGTTGCATCTCTTTGCGTATTTTATCGCATCTATCACGGGGAGTGCTCTGAGGAATTGTTCGGATTAATCCCAGCCGCCAAATTTCGTGAACGCACGACACGGCAAACGTCCCGATACCATCCACACCATCTGGATGCTTGGCGGTCCACCACTGTACGTTTCACAAGGAGTTTTCTTCCACGTACAACCTCTCTGTGGAATAGTTTATCATCGGCGATTTTTCCGGACCGATACGACCTGGGGACCTTCAAGAAAAGAGCTTACTCCTTTCTAAAGGGCCGGCAACGCACCCGCAATTCTCCTGGTGTTGCGGTTGATCATGGGCGGCGGTAGTCACTTAACATCAGGTGAGCCGCATGCTCGTTTGCCCCCTCTTCTATAAAAAAAAAAAAAAAAAAAAAACATATGCGCCGAAGAATAAAGAAAGTGATCAGGCAGATCCTTAATAAATATATTAAATAGTATTGGGCCCAAATGCGAGCCTTGCGGTACGTCAGAGGAAATAGAGTGTAAGTTAGATTGGTACCCATTGACTACCACATAAAAGGATCTATCGCTTAAATATGATTCTAGCCAATGCAGAATAGGTCCAGCGAAGCCATACATTTCTAATTTTTGGAGGAGCACGTTGTGGGGAACTGTGTCAAATGCTTTGCTGAAGTCCGTATAAATGGCGTCAACTTGCCGATTGTTATCCACAGCTTCCATAAGGTCTTCAGCAAAGCACATGAGATTCGTAGAAGTAGACCTTCCAGCTACAAATCCATGCTGTTTACTAGAAGTGTATTTTTTGATGTGATTTTGTATATATGGGCAAATGATTGCTTCTAGCAACTTAGCAAAAACAGGCAGGATAGAAATTGGTCTATAGTTCCGAACGTCTTGGTCATCATCAGACTTATGAATCGGTACGACCTTAGCCAACTTCCATCGCTTTGGAAATACTCCACTTGTCAACGATTCATTTAAAATGAGCCTTAAAAGTGCTGATAAACTATTAGCACAGTTAACTATGAAGTATGGTGGAATATTATCAGAGCCTGCACCTTTCGATATATCTAGACCCTTAATACGTTTGAGAATATCATCGTGACTTATTGAAATATGTGCTAAACAATCCGAGTTAATACTAATATTATTAGTTGCATTATCATAGAGTGACGGCTGTTTGCAATCACTATACACCTCCGAAAAATAATTTGCAAACATTTCACAGATACCCTTGCCTTCATAACTTGTGGTAGATCCATTTTTCATGGCCGTTGGGTATGTACCATGACCGCCTCTTTTAGTTTTGACATAAGACCAGAAGTACTTTGGGTTGTCAGCTATTTTTGCCTCTGTACTTCTAAGGTAATTTTTATAACAATCCGAAATTAGTTGCTTACATCGTTTTGACATCAAATGATAGGAAATTTCATCAAGCGGATTTTTGTATTTTTTAAATCTAATTCTAAACCTATTCTTTTCGCGCAGTCTTTTGATAAGCTCCTTACTGTACCATTGGGGATATTTATGTTTTTTCTGCCTTTGTTCCGGCACATGTTTCTTAATGGTGCAGTTAAGTTTATCATAAAACACATCTATCATTTCGTCCACGTTCTTGGTTAGTGAAAAGATTTCTGGCCATTGGACACTATTAAGCTCTAGATTAACTGCCTCATAGTCAGTTTTGCGAAAGTTCATTTTTATATTGTTAGGGTTAGTTAACATTGTGGCGAATTCGAAACTCAGCTGAAATTCCAAGGGGGATGAAGATTATCGACTACGCTCAAGAAGTCTAATGACTTGGATAGCTGACACATAGGAAGATCTACAAGAACTAAGTCTAAAATTCTACCCATTTTATTAACAATATTATTGACTTGTTTATAGTTATTAATATTACAAAAGTCCAATAAATATTGGCAAATCGCAGAACTATGGTAGTAATTGCTTGACTTACCAAACTGCTCCCAATCTATGCTTACCAGATTAAAATCACCAACAATACAAATATGGGACTGGTTTTCCTCAATAACAGAGTTGCAATTATCCACGAAATGCTTTATTAAGTGCATCGAGACTGGTGGTGGCAAATAAACGGCGCAAAATACTAACCTTCGACAGGTATTTGAAAAAGATATGTCAACCGCAACCCAGAGATCCTCGTAGTCGCTTTCCCACATAGTTATCCTTTTCGAGTTAAGCTCTTTGGATACTGCTATTAAAACTCCACCCCCTTCCTTTCCGTTATGAAAGCCAGACGTCTCTCTGTCCTTTCTAAATACCTTATAACGATGAGGCTGGTATGAAACAGTCAGTTTGCAACGTGTTTTATGCACGCTTGACCAAAGTGCTTAACAGCCTTTTGTCCGAACAACAACAAATTATATTTAAATATTATGTGTGTATATGATTAAGCCGTGGTAGCTCAGATGGTTAGCGCAAGCTGTAAATTTCACAATACGCGACGCGGGTTCGACCCCGCCGGCACCAATTGAATTGTTAATTCTTGGTTGCCATGGCGCGTCATTCAGTGGACATAATGGCCATCAATGAAACATGGCTTCGGGAGGGTGAGGAAGGGCGTGCGCCATCAGTCCCAGGTTACCGACTGCGACACATTCCCCGACCTGCCGAAGTCCGTGCACGCGGTGGGGGGGGGTAGGTTTTTATTTGAGGCAGGGCTTAACTACGCGAATTATTGAGCATCCTGTTTGTCCTATGGTGGAGCAAATGTGGATAAGTATTAAAATGAGTGGTAAATCACTTATCATAGGCACTGCTTATCGTCCCCCGTGGCTTAGTGTACAATTATTTTTGGAAGCGTTGAGTGAGTCGTTAGGGTCCTTTGCAGGGTACGATTATACTGTTTTAATTGGGGATTTTAATATTGACCTCCTAAATAGACATAGCGTAAGTACTAAGATGTTCTATGACTTTCTCAACTGTTGTAATCTTACACAATATGTTGAAGTACAGTAGTCACACTCTCTTAGATGTTGTGTGTACTGACGCACCGGTATCTCATATAAAAGTAGACTATATTAGTGATTTAAGTAGTCATGCCGTAGTTCTGTGTGAATTTAATATTCTAAAAGACCGACTAAAGCCTAGATGGGTTACGTTTAGACCATTGAGAACTATCAATATAGATATTCTCAAAGATGACCTTAACCATATAGACTGGCATAGCTTCACGTTATTGAATGATGTCAATGATATGGTGGGTATCTTTAACAAAACTGTAATAAATATTTTTGATAAAAATGCACCAATGAAGACCGCTTACATAAAAAACAAACATTATCCTTGGATAACATATAACATAAAGTGTATGATGAAGACGCGTGATGAAGCACAGGTGAGAGCTCGTAAGACAAATCTGGACTCACACAAGAAGTATTACAAAGAGCTAAAATCAATAGTTAAAAGTGCTCTTGACTCTGAAAAAAGGGCGTACTTTAAATTTTTCGTTAACTCAAAAATGAATCAACCAAAAGTCATGTGGAAGCATATTAAGCAACATGTACAAATAAAAAACAAAGATAATTCTCTGCCAGCTCATTTCAATGATCCGAATGCTATGAACGATCATTTTCTAAATATCTCCGGAGAAAGTAATGTAGATATGTCTCTCCTCACCTATTTTGAATTTCATCGTTTTTCTGATGTTATGTTTGAATTTCAAGCAATCTCAGAATCTGAGGTTGCAACTATTTTAAGATCATTACATACTAACGCAATTGGTTGCGATGGGATATCACTAGACATGATAAGGTTGTTACTTCCAGATTGTCTTGAAGTAATAACTTCAATAATCAATAAATCTTTCGTAACAAACACCTATCCCACTGTATGGCAGCAAGCCCTTGTTAAACCTATATCAAAAGTTAGTAATCCTGTTTGTATGTCTGACTTTCGACCTATCGGCATCTTACCGTGTTTATCTAAAATTATAGAGAAAATAGCATGTAAGCAATTAACTCAATATCTTGAAACCAATAATATACTGCCCAGGCTGCAATCGGGTTTCAGAAAACAGCGGAGCACTACAACTGCCTTAATTCAGGTCGTAGACGACATACTGACAGCACAATCCAACGGAGAGGGCACTATTTTGACTTTGCTGGATTTCTCACGGGCATTCGATACCATTAATGTTCCCTTACTACTTTCTAAGTTATCATACTATGGTTTAAGTAAAAATGCTATTAAGTGGTTTAGCAGCTATTTTAAGAACCGTTCCCAGCAAGTCGTATTAACAAGAAACGATAACACCAGAATCACTTCCGATAATCGGCGGGTTGAAAGGGGAGTTCCGCAGGGTTCTATCTTAGGACCACTGCTTTTTATACTTTACAGCGCGGATATTGTAAATAATATAGAGCATTGTAAGTTTCACATGTATGCAGACGACTTACAGGTATATATTTCTTTTAAGCCCTGCGACACAGATATAGCTTTGGCAAAGCTTAACGCCGACCTGAATCGCATATCTCTGTGGTCTGAGCGTAACACACTAGTTCTGAATCCAAAAAAAAACAAAATACATGATACTGGGAACGCCAACACAGGTACGAAAGATTATATCGAAATGCCCCGCTGTTTACATAAATAAGGATACAATAGAGAGAGTCCCTGAAGCGAGAAATCTTGGTGTACTGATGGACGAGCAGCTGCGATTCGAGAAGCACATTTTTGACATTGTACGTAATTGCTATTTTAGGCTAAAAGTACTTTATCGAATTCGCAATTACCTAAACCTGACTCTGCGTGTAAATTTATGCGAGTCCCTTGTTCTATCAAAATTCAACTATGCTGATTCTCTCATAGGGCTGCGACTTCTAGCTCGTACCAAACAAATTATACAACGGGTGCAAAACGCCTGTGTGCGTTTTTGCTTTAACATACCACCACGTACACATGTAACACCGTTTTTCAACAAAGCAAATATATTAAAAATGGACCTCCGGAGACGTCTACACTTTGCCACTCTTTTGTTTGGTATTGTAAAAAACAAAGAACCATTATATCTGTACAATAAGCTTGATTGGGCCAAAGATCACAATAATAAACATTATCTCAGATCAATTGAACAAAAATTAGTATATCCTTTTAGCCGCTCAACTGCATTCAGAGGTAGTTTTAAATACAATGCAACAAAGTGTTGGAACAATCTGCCACCTCCCTTACGTAGCCTTACAACGATTAATAGTTTTAAAAACAAATATAAATTACTTCTACTCAAAGAACAAAAAGATGTTGGTTAAGACGTAGTATCCAGGTAAAATAACTATGATAATTATTTAATGTAGTAATTTTATTACTAAATTAACGGTGAATGGATTTACCAGTAATTTAAAAAAAAAAATCCGCTTTCAGTCCAATTATATATAGGTATGGGTATGCATATGTATATGTTTATAGTTTATTATGAATTTTCGGGCATCTAGAGCGAGCGTGCACTCAGCCGCCCGAGCTGCCTCTGGGTAAGGGCTGGACTGAAAACCAGTGCTATCACTGAGTCCGGTCCGTTTCACAGTTTCACGCTGCAGCACAGGGTATTTTTAAAATATTTTCTTAAATTTATAATAATGTTAAGTTACTTTTAATTTAGTTGTATTTATCTTTTGGCTTACATCTACTTTTTGTTTGTTATGCTGCATGCTTAAACTTGAATAAAATGCATTTCTTTCTTCTTTCTTTCTTTCTTAATTGCAATTTTAAGTGCCGATTTACCACGTGCTCAGCGGTGAAGGAAAACATCGTGAGGAAACCCGCATGTCTTAGAAAATTTCGAAGGCATGTGAACTTCGCCAACACGCATTGAGGCAGTGCGGCAGACATTTCCTAGCCCTGAATACAAAGACAATAGCAGAAAGTGAAAAAGTTAAAAAATACTTTCTTAACAATGACAGTCATTAGTTGATCATTAGTGAATGTGATTCTGTTTACTTAAATTACAGAAGACAAGAGCAGAAGGAAGAAATGGGATGATGGGAAGTAATGAAGAATTGTTATGTGAAGTTTGTTGGAACAAACATATTTTTAGTCACGTGTAAATACTTTTAACTTTTTGGTTCAAAATGACACAAAATCTAAAAAATATTTGATACATCATCGACATGGACGGATTTTACATTACATATCCCCATAAACATTTTCAATGTAGAGAAATGGCTATTCTAGACGTAAAACCATCTAATAAAAATTATGCGTTTATCGAACATTATTTGTGTTCGGCCAAGTTATCCTTTCAATTATTTGTTGTCAAAAGACAAAAAAACTGTTCGTTATTGCGAAATACACGTGCACGGCATTCCATATTTTGACGTGACCGAAGAATCAAAATGTGCCTACAAACAAGAGAACATCATTCCCATATTAAATTGGTACATTAGAAATTT
Source organism: Parnassius smintheus behrii (assembly GCA_036936625.1). Taxonomy (NCBI): domain Eukaryota; kingdom Metazoa; phylum Arthropoda; class Insecta; order Lepidoptera; family Papilionidae; genus Parnassius; species Parnassius smintheus. Next base: position 49,751,045 of record JAUPFT010000010.1, read on the forward strand.
GTGCAAAGACGAAGTGATCGCATACAAACGGTGGCGTAGCTACCTTGGGGCTAGGCGGGGCAGTGCCCCGGGGCCCCCAAGCTCAAGGGGACCCTCAGCCTCAAATTATACATATACAACGTAAATGAATTTAAGAAAAAACGATTTTTTACTTTACGGCTTCTGAGAAATAAACCTCGAACGGCTCGAAATGAAACTACAAAAATTTCTTCCACCTCAGCATTTTTTACGTGAAACCGTAACAAACAAGCAAGCTTTCACGTTTATAAAATTACTAGCAACCCGGCCCAGCTCCACATGGGTTCACTTTACATGTCGTGTCATTTATATTTAAAAAAAGCACTGTTCATAATATTTCAAAGATAAATATGGTTACGGTGAGTCAAACTTAGGAGATAAATAGATTCTTATGCCAGCGCGGACTGTTGGCCTAGACTTTTTGAAGAACTATGATTCCTTAGTACATTATTTTAATGCATCTCTTTAAAGTTTAGCCAGTCAGATTTTTCGACGACTTATAAATACAAATTATTGAACTCTTTTTACTATTCAAAGTTAATTAGAATGTATCGTACAAACTAAACTTCCGTAAAAAAAAAATCGCTAAATGGTAATGAAGAACGTTTTAAAATCCGTTGCATGGTTGTGTAGTTTAAAACAAGTAAGTAAGAAAAATCGAAAATTACCCATTCATTTATTTTATCAACAGAGTAGAGTACTATACATTCAATCTCCCCGTAAAATAAAATGTGTCAAACGAGCCAAAATCCTAAATTCCATCCTATTTTCCAAAATCCTATCTTAGTAGCCTACGTAACTAAAGGAAGCTAAGTTATCATAATTTCATGCGTCTTCGGGTTCCGCTTCTTCTTCGCGTTCTTCGGCTGTCATATCAAGTTAGCATTATATTGCAATGCTACGTCGACATTTAACTGAAGTCGTATCGTGCCACTGGGGAGCTGGCGGAGAGACATCCAGGATATTTTTTTATATATAAATTGCACCCTCGTTTTAAAGCCGGTTTTTAAAAAATTTTAAGATTTAAAAAAAATTAACAATGTTAATTTTATTATGTTAAATTCGAGAGAATAATATGCACCTATTTTCTAATTAAAAAAAATCATTAATTTTCCCGATACAAATTTAAGAACCTTATGGCCCTCCGTAAGAAAACAACCGTTTGAAACATCTCAGAGTACTTTCAGTAAGTCTCGAGTCAATCGCTCCGTAATATAAAAAGTTTCATAAAACTGTAACATGCTATTTCCCGTTTTTACCGTTACCGCTACAACCTATTAAAGTCCACTGATGAACGTAGGCCACCCTCATAGATTGGCTCATAGGGTGGAAATTTGTCATAGTAGCCACGCCTGGCAAGCGGGTTGACAACCACAGTTTTTTATTTTTAGAAGAAGACGCGGCTGCTCATCTTCTGATTTGTTTCCCACTCTTGCCTCTTACGACTCCCGCGGGATGATATGAGGTAGTGGATATGCTTGCACCGCCCCTACACGGTAACGCCTCTCTTGCTAAGGGTTGAATTTTCTTAGTGGATGCCTACGTCATAAAAGGCAGTAACTGTCAGATATCCGCGTCCAGTTTTTTGGGATGTGCGTCATGATATAATATTTTTCATAAAAACTTTGCACCCCCTTTTTAAGTCCCTAAGGATAGATTTGTTGAACAAACTAAAAATGTGTAATTTATTATTTTTAATTCCAGTGTGAATTTCATATTAAAAAAACGCTAATAATTTTTTTTGGTTCCTCTTTAATGGATTATTTTCAAAATCGCTAAATTTGTATCTATTTATTTCACATTTTATAGGAAAAGGGTGACAAACGAGCACACACTTCACCTGGTGATAAGTGGATGCTGTGGTCCATGGACATATTTATTCTCAATGAAGAATCAAAATGCAGATGCGTTGTCACCCCTGAGGACTAAGATGGAATGCCTCGTTTATAATAACATCTCCGGTTCTCTACACTCACCATAAGAAACACAGCAACATTACGCTAATATTTTACGCTGGTATTCTGTGAGAGAGCGCCGTGGTAAGCTCAGATGATTGGCATTCGCTGTAGATTTCACACAGTATCATAGTATAGTATACAAACCGCGTAAGATTCTCGCCGGCATCAACAAAATTGTTAATTGCAATTTTAAGTGCTGATTTACCACGTGCTCGGCGGTGAAGGAAAACAACGTGGGGAAACCTGCATGTCTGAGAAATAAGAAAAAATATTTCGAAGACATGTGGTGTTTCCCAACACGCATTAGGCAGCTCGGCGGACAATTCCTCGCCGTAAAACCCTCTCAGAAATGAGCTGAGGTCTGTGCCCAGGAGTGGGACGTACATAGCCTATGTAACTTTAACTTTTTATTCTGTGTGAGCGTAGTCCTACCCCGGTCGAACCGATCCATTCATGCTGCAATCATAATATAGCTGCAGCGTGACTCTAACACGTAATATACAGATTATCTTTAGTAAGTTTCAAGTCAATCGCCCCGTAAAATAATAAGTTTCATACAAATAGTATCACCCTATTTCATCCCCTTAGAGGTTGATTTTTCCTTAATCCTTTCATAGTGGATGCCTACGTTATAAAAGGCAGCGACTGTCCCATTTTCAGATTTCTACGTATAGCAGTTTGGGCTGTATATGGAAGTACGATTAAAAAGTATATGCTGCGTTACACATACTACATAGTAGTTTTACACATTTAAATTATTTAGTTTAGTTCAAATAGGGCTCCAATTTCTTTTTTGCCCCGGGGAAGGGCCCCGGTTTGCATAGCTACCCCACTGCATACAAAGGTGGTTCAGCAGAAAAACAATTTAAAAAAATGTTGACGACGAATGATAGAATTTTTAATATTGAAGAATACAAATGTCCAAAATACAATGATTTGGTAAATGTCATAAATTTAAACAAACGTTATGTGCATAATAATCATATATCTGCAAAAAATAATCACAAAATTTTACATTGTTCTTGAAGTGTGGGTTTTTTTACAAATTAATCCTTAATTTTGTTTGATTTCCCAAAAACATTAGTTATAGTACACAATATATATTAATTGTTTACCTACACCAACACTTTCATTTTTTATTTCACCCCTTAGAACTTTAGACGTGTGTAATGTTTCACTTTATACATCCGTTTACTGGTATTGTGGCAGGACCAAGTGGATGTGGGAAGTCAAATTTTGTAACAAATTTCATAAAATCAGTTACAAAAATATGTAATTGTGATTTTAATCAGATCACATGGAGCTTTGATGAAATGCAACCTTTATATAATTTACCAAATGTTAACTATCATCAAGGAATTCCAAATCTTAATATGTTTGATGGTGAAAACCCACATCTTGTTATTTAAAAACGGAACGGAAAATTCGTGATCAGAGCATGCCAAAACTTTTTTTTTATTTTTTTTAGGATCGTGAGTCGACGAACGTTGTACCACTTCTGACTCAGTGAGCCAGAAGTGGTACTACCTATCTACTCTCAGACCATGTATCTGCCTGGAAAAGAAGAGCCGTGGCATCCGCAAAGGCAATGAATGATCCTTTCATTGTGAATTTTTAGATTACATAGTATATTAATATATGTAAGGAATATCGTGGGGACCAAGTACTAGCATATGATATGGGAAGGTCATCACTGTAGCAACCTCTCATATCGATCCGTTAAATAGTCAGAGAATAGTTTATTATTTTTTATTCCAAGATCTTCTAGCCTGTGCAACAAGAACGGGACGTAGACTGTGTCAAATGCTTTAGCTAGATCAAGGAATATAACCACTACTTTCTTTTTACGGTCAAGATTTGTACCAACAAAATCCTTTAGTTCATGAACTGCATCCTGAGTAGAACGTTTTGGTCGAAAACCATATTGGCAATGTGATAACAGATCATGTTTCTCTAAGTAATTAGTCAAACGCTTGTTGATTACTTTTTCTAGAATTTTTGACATAGTGGGAAGAATGGAAATGGGTCTATAGTTTTTACACAGCCCGCATCACCGCTCTTGTAAATTTCAGCTAGTTTGAAACGCTTGGGACAAAAAGGAAACAGTTTGAAGGGAAAGGTTAGATATATATGTAATGGGAGGGACTAGTAAATTTCTGTACATTTTTATAAAGTGAGGAGAAATATTATCTCTACGTACGCTATAATCAGTTTTCATATTTAAAATAATTGTCTCTATTTCATGTTCGTCCATGTCAAATTGTCAATAAGTACCATGGAATGTTGATATATGTTTGTAGGTAAAATGCTACGAGTGTTGTTATTGTTACGAGCTTGAGGTTCGTGACAGTTAAAATTGCCGATAAAATTACCTAAATTAACACTTTAATTTTCTTTACACAAATTAAAACTTAAAACAGTAATAATTAATCACACTAATTCACTTTATTTCGCTCCGAAGCTTCGCTTGTCTCGCCGAATTCAATACTTTCCCGATCGCATCTTGCAGCGCCTATAAATACAAATTAGCACCGAAACATCCAGAATATTCAAGTAAACACGCGCAAGGTGTCGAGAGTTCGAGTTTCAGCTTCTAGAGGCTTAGTTCTTCGTTTCGAGACTAGATGGCGCTGTCGGTTGAAAGATTAGTGATGTCATTTTCTGGAAAGCTCCCCCTCGCTCTCGTCCCTGACACTAGATGGCGCTAGTGCCGGGTACATGACGTCGACTCAGGCGCGTAACATTATTAACGTGATTGTATGTTGAGTGTAGAGATCCGGAGGCCCTTTTTTACTGGAAACGGAGCATTCCATCTTAGTCCTCAGGGATGACAACGCATATGCGTTTTGATTCTTAATCGAGAATAAATGCAGATGTCTATGTGCCACAGCATCCACTTACCACCAGGTGGACTGTGTGCTCGTTTTTCACCCTTATTCCATTAAAAAAACTACAACAAGTACAGAAAACGGAAATCAACTTTTATTCAGTGTTTTTATTAAAACACCACACAACACAACAATACAAAAATTTACTGAAAACCCCAACATGTTGTAGAGCTGTCCCTCACATTCCAACAGTGCTGTCCTTGATATCTGGTTTCACTGTCTCATTGGTTTAGTGGGCGTAAACGCGTCTGCTGATAATGAGGACCCGGGTATGAAACATTTATTTCTTGTGTTAAGAAATGTTGCCCGGCGTCAGAGAGTTGGCGGTGTTTCATCCTTATACCTCAGAAAGAATGTAAAGCCGTTGGCCCTGCGCCTCTCTCTCTCTGACGTAGGTTTACCGCCCCATCGAACAATGAGAGTAAGGTGTACTCTCTATTCCTATTTTATTCATACAATCGGTCAATATAATACTGTCCTGCGCAGATCGAAATCGGTCTGGATGACATTATTATTAGCCGGGAACCACTAAGAGGCTGATACTCGACACAAATATTGACGACCGTATACATTGATTATTGCGTAACTACCTAACTATACATATCAAATATGGTACCGTCACCTGTGAATTGTGGTAAGATAGTATTTGCCTTGGAGTCCGTCCTGCTGCAGCTATTTTACGATTGTAGCACAACTGGGTCGGCTCGACCGGGGAAGGACCACGCTCTCATAGAATACCAGCGTAAATTAGCAGCTCAATACTGCTATTTCGTATGGTGAGTGTAGAGAAACGGAGACCCTTATTACTGGAAACGTGGCATTTCGTCTTAGTCCTCCGGGGCTGCAACGCATCTGCATTTTGATTCTTAATCGAGGATAGATGTAGATGTCTATGGGCCACATCATCCACTTACAATCAGGCGGACTGGGTGCTCGTTTGTCATCCCTATTCTATTTAAAAAAAAAATGTAAGTACGTTGGCTGTAAGCCGCCTAATAATTGCGCTAGTCGTTACTGCATTTGCTTCACAGCTCAACAGAGATCTACGTAAATCAAAATATATAAAAATCCCATGTCGTCGGTTTGCGAGAATTTAATTTTACTAGCAATACGTACCGACTTCACGCGGGTGATTTCTGCTTCGCTTTTGCTGCGCTTTCTACCGGATTCTATTGTAAATGGTCCGATTGCAAATTGTACATGATCAATTGCATCAAAATCGTTCGAACCGTTTTTGAGTTTTTGCGAGACTAACGGACAGCAATGGATTTTTATAAATAGAGATTTAGATAATTTAGTTGTGGACCATTGAGCGTTTATGTACTGCGTACTAGAGGCGACACTGCATTTAGTTACGCTGTACCGGTACCATTCGATTGCGGCGTTAGAGCAGAGTTTGTATACTCGTATATAACACTAGGCGCTTGGGCGCATCCATAAATTACGTGAGATGTTTTTTTAAATTTTCTGTCCCTCCCTCTCCCCCTGCTGATGTCGTGAGAATTTATTCAACCCATCCCCCAATCTCACGTGAGATTTTTCAAAATGTTCTTACGTAAACGCGTTGGATTGTTATTGTAAAAAGAAAAAAAAAATTGCTTCGTGCTTTTATTTACGACTAGTTAAGACTAGTAATAGTAATCAATATTGCTGAGAGTTATAAGTGTAATAAAAATTTAACAAAAGAATAGTTAAATCGTGACTACTGTGATTTAAAAAAACCGGCCAAGAGCGTGTCGGGCCACGCTCAGTGTAGGGTTCCGTAGTTTCCCGTCCGTCACAATAAGTTTTCCCACTTATGAGTTTAAAGGTGGGTAGGTTTTCATATTTTCTAAACTTATGGTTCAAAAATTAAGAGGGGGGGGGGACACATTGTTATTTACTTTTGGAGCGATTATTTCCGAAATTATTGACATTATCAAAAATGATTTTAGTAAATCACTATTGATTTTTAAATACCTTTCCAACAATATATCACACGTTAGGGTTGAAATTAAAAAAAAAAATCACTTCCCACTTTACATATTATATTCCCACTTTACATATAGGGGGGGGGCTACCCTATTTTTATTTTACCATTTTGTCGGCGTGATTGATACACATATTGGTACAGCTTTCTAGTGCTAACGGTCACAGAGAGGTTAGAGTAAGTCAGCTTAAATTCTAATTTCGCCCCCACTTCCCCGCGCGTCGTATGCTATGTACCGACATGTTTGTAATCACTAATACTCTAAGTAGGTAGGTCGTTAGATACTTATTTCATTAGGTTTATCATATTTATGCCTGTTTCTTAACGCCAACCCAGTCGCTTCTTATTTTTATAACGGTTATTTCCCATTTTAATTTTACGTCTTCCTGTTGCGTAATGTGTATTCTGATCGTAAGCGACACAACTTCTCCCTTCAAAAGCCGGAGCGATACTAACGGGGCGACAGGAATCAAGCTTACGCGCCGATAGTTTAGGTAATTTCTTTTTACAGTGAAAATAATGGTATTTAAAAAAAAGTAAATAACATAAGCACTGCTTTATAGTTAGTTCAGTTAGTATGCAAAGTTTCATGATCTTATTTAAAGTATTTCATGAATAACAGCGGTTTATTGTTCAGTTTGGAGGTAACTTTGGATTTTTTTTCTATCGAGAAAATTTTACGGAATTGTGTTTTCGTCTAACATAGTCCTTAACATTAATCCTCAACTTTACCATATATTTATTTCAAAATTAATGCTGCAATACTTTCGGCATAACGGAGGATCTTGCTAAGCCATTTGAGGTTATATTTCCCCTTAAGCGAGGACGGACAGACGGACAGACTGACATGGCGAAACTATAAGGGTTCCTAGTTGACTACGGAACCCTAAAAAGAATAAAATTGGATCGGAAATTTAGTGCAAAGTTAAATTCTATTTTTACTGTACTATTTCATTAAACATTTTATTTATCAACAACGTCTTCGTTGTTCTCTTCGTTTTGTTTCGTTTAAAATTCGTCGTTTCTCTAGCGCTCACGTGACCTTCATACAAATAATTCGATATTTTAATTGTTGATAATTTTTATTTTTGGATAAGTATATGGTAATAACACTAAGTTATATTTTCCTTCATTAAAAAAATTGTCTTTCGCTAAACCTACTTATACTCTTTGGCTTGATCATAGGTTTGACTAATTGGTTTAATAATCTGAGATTTCAGTAGTGGTTAATCGTATTACGATATACGCTTAAGATTAAATCTTAAGCATGTAAAATCTGGATTAATTGGACAAAAATAGTTTTTTTTTTTGGTTTCAACCAGAAAAAATATTTTCGTGATATTTGCCGAGACCCCTCCTCTCTCCAACGTAAGATTAGATGAGATTTGACTGGACCCCCTCCTCCTCTTTCAATATCTCATGTAATTTATGGACGTCCCCTTGTGAGTTGACACGTGTTGATTAAAATTATATGTTAAAAAAGTTCTCCGTTAAATATGCCTTGGTGTGTTTTAGATATTGCACAAATAATTCAAGTAATGTTGCCAAATACCAAGGAATACATTTTTATCGGTTAACAAGATACTTAATAAAAAGTATTATAGATTAATAATATGCGACACTTCTGTGGGTACCTAAGTATAGGACGAATATATTACTATGCACAATTTTTTTGTAGAAACATATATGAGTTATCATAATTAGGCTAAATTTTCTTTTATTTTATTTTTAGGTTTCAACATTAAAGTCAAAGTGGAATAAATTCGTCCATTTTTAACTCTCGCGTGTCCTGCATTTATGAACGACTCTTATTCCAATTTAAATAAATATAATTGTAATTTGTATGTTATATTAATAAGTTTTGTTAAACATACATTTAGTATGTTTTTTTTTATATTTGACATAGTTACTTTTTAAAATATTCAGATAAAAATATCACTCAAATGTAATTGTGATATAACATTATGTAATATTGTACAAAATAAATGACAAAATTTAAAAATTGTACTCTATATAATTTACCTATTTAACAATACAATCTATTATTACTTACTGATAATTCTACCTATGTTTATTCTATGATAAAAAACCAACCGCGCGAACACGTGAAGAATTCCTGCTTAGTCCTCAGAGTTAACAGGTAACAACACATCTGTTAGCCTTCTTAGTTTCAAGTTGATTGCGGGTGTGATATCAACTCTTTTTTTTTCGTGTCCAGAGTCTAACTCTAATGAATGGCCAACTTTTTTTAAGCATTCTCGTCATAGGCTATGGTTATTCTTGATGCAGCCTATACCCGAAAGTGAATTTAAGACTGATAAAGGTCTGAAAGCGAGTGTTCAAGTGGTTGTTATACTATTACGAGCTGCTGTGAACTAAGCATTCGTTTTTGACTAAAAGTACTAATATTCGAGTTTTCAAATCGACTTCAAAAAGTAGGAGGTACTCATTTTGACTGTAATTTTTATATATTGCCTCAGAACTTTTCTAGGTAAGCCAATTTTAACGATTTTTTTTTATTGGAAATCTGATGCTTCTCATGTCCCATAAAAATTTGATCAAGATCGTTTTGATCAAGAAGTTTTTGAGTTATCCTTGACTTCGACTACATTGATTACGTTCTCATTTTATTTATTTTACAGTGGTAGAGCCACGCGTCAGCTTTGCTGTTGCACGTATGGGCCGGCTCAAACCGGGGTGGTACCACGACCTCACAGAATACCGGCGTGAAGTGGAAGCTCTGCTTCCGCGTTTCGTCTGGTGAGTGCAGGTGGCCGGAGGCCCAAATCCCCCCCCCCTCCCATCAACATGGTAGCGGAATTAAATAATGATAGACTACCCCAGGAGGGTACCAGCACCCCTGGAGAATCCCTCGCTGAGCATCCACGACCATGTTTCTCCACTTCTGAGCGTGGGTGCTCAGGCTGCCCCGCGTATTCTGGGGGGGGGGGGGCAAAATTCCGCTCAAGACTACAACTGCTCGGGGCAAACGGAGCAACAAGACCAAGGCGACCCCTGCCACGCTGTCCGTGAATTTCTGCAATATCAGGGGACTTCACTCTAACCTAAACGCCGTCCACTACCATCTCGAGACGGCGAGGCCGGCTCTGCTCTTTCTGACCGAGACGCAGGTGTCCTCTCCGGCTGATGTCTCGTATCTCTCCTACCCGGGGTACAAACTGGAACACTCCTTTGTGCCTTAGGCCGGAGTTTGCGTTTACGTCAAAGAGGACATCTGTTCTCGACGCCTCGGCAGACTTGAAGGTTCGGACCTGTCCATCCTTTGGCTACGCGTAGACAGCGACGACCATCCGCGCGTCTACGGGTGCCTCTATAGGTCCCATAGCGGTAATGCCGAAACAGACCGACTCTTCGACCACGTCCAAATGGCTGCAGATTCGTTGCTACAGCAGATCCCCTCCGCAGAGATCGTGATCCTCGGCGACTTTAACGCCCATCACGCCGAATGGCTTGGTTCACGTTTAACCGATCATGCTGGGAGATCTGTTCATGATTTGCCTTGGCATATGGTCTGACACAACTGGTTACTTCGCCTACGCGGATTCCAGATGTGGAGGATCATGCACCTTCCCTGTTGGACCTTCTGCTGACCTCTCATCCGGATGGATATCAGATTTCCGTCGACGCCCCTTTAGGCTCCTCGGACCATTGTCTGGTCCGGAGTGTTGTGCCACTCACGCTGAAATCGCGGTTGCATTCTGCAGGCTGCCGCCGTGTTTGGCACTATAGGTCAGCTGATTGGGATGGGATGCGGTCTTTCTTTGCATCCTACCCTTGGGGGCGGGTTTGCTTCTCGCCGGATGATCCCAACGTTGTTGCGGATTCTGTTACTGATGTGGTACTTCAGGGTATGGAACTTTTTATTCCTTCCTCTGTGGTGCCCATTGGAGGCAAATCTCAGCCATGGTTTGGTCGCTCCTGTAAAATAGCATCATGCTATAAGCAGGAGTGCTACCAAGCCTGGGTTGATGCATCAGCGTCCCGGGATGTAAACACCAGCGCTCTAAAAAAGAAGTATAATTCCGCCTCTAGGTCCTTCAAAAGAGTCATTGCCAAGGCAAAGTCAGAGCACATAGGCAGAATTGGAGAGAAACTAGTTCGCCTTCCTTCTGGAACCCGTGCATTCTAGTCTCTCGCCAAGGCTGTCCAGGGGAATTTCTATCAGCCATCTCTTCCATCTCTGCACAGGGAGGACGACTCACTGGCCCATACTGCAAAGGAGAAAGCCGATCTTCTAGGCTCTTTCTTTGCGTCTAACTCGACTCTCGATGACGGGGGAAGTACGCCGCCGACCATCCCGCGGTGTGAGTGCTCCATGCCGGAAGTGCAGTTCACACAATGCTCGGTTCGCGAAGCACTCCTCTCCCTGGACATCCACAAGTCGAGTGGGCCTGACGGAATCCCCCCAATTGTGCTGAGGACGCGTGCTTCAGAGTTGGCACCGGTTTTAACGCGTCTTTTCCGGTACTCCTACTCCCTAGGCGTAGTCCCAAAATCATGGAAGACGGCTTTCGTCCACCCGATCCCTAAAAAAGGCGACCGCTCAGACCCTTCCAACTACCGGCCTATCGCCATCACCTCCTTGTTCTCAAAAACAATGGAGTCCATTGTAAACTGCCAGCTCAAGAGGTACCTTGAGGATCACCAGCTGATTAGTGACCGCCAATACGGTTTTCGCCGTGGTCGGTCAGCTGGTGATCTTCTGGTCTACCTCACTCACAGATGGGCGGAGGCAGTAGAGTTCAAGGAGGAGGCATTGGCCGTTAGTTTGGACATTGCGAAGGCCTTCGATCGGGTTTGGCACAAAGCGCTTCTTTCGAAGCTCCCTTCCTATGGGCTTCCCGAGAAATTGTGCGATTGGATCACCAGCTTTCTTGCAGATCGGAGCATCAAGGTCGTTGTAGACGGTGCAAGCTCCGATTGCAAGCCTATTAATGCTGGTGTTCCACAGGTGTGCGTGCTATCGCCAACGCTGTTTCTTCTGCATATCAATGATATGTTGCATACCCGTAACATTCATTGCTATGCAGATGACAGCACTGGTGATGCACTTTACACCGGCCGAGCCAATATTTCTCGGGAAAACGTCTCCGAGTGCCGGGACAAACTTGTGTCTGAAGTCGAGTCTTTGCTGAACAGAGTCTCGGATTGGGGACGACTAAATCTGGTCTAGTTTAACCCCCAGAAGACACAAGTTTGCGCGTTAACCACTAAAAAGAACCCCTTTGTCGTGTCCCCTCAGTTTCAAGGCACTCCCCTTGTTGCCTCAGCCAGTATCGGAATCCTCGGCGTCGACATATCGAGTGACGTGCATTTTCGTGGTCACTTGGAAGGGAAGGCTAAATTGGCCTCTAAAAAGCTTGGCGTGCTCAGCAGAGCGGGACGGTATTTTATGCCGGCACACCGCCTGCAACTTTACAAGGCGCAGGTTCGGCCGCACATGGAATACTGTTCCCATCTCTGGGCTGGGGCTCCCCAGTACCAGCTCCTTCCACTTGACCGCATCCAGCGCAAAGCGGCTCGAATCGTCGACGACCGAGTGATTTCCGATCGGCTCGATTCACTGGCGCTGCGAAGAGATGTTGCATCTCTTTGCGTATTTTATCGCATCTATCACGGGGAGTGCTCTGAGGAATTGTTCGGATTAATCCCAGCCGCCAAATTTCGTGAACGCACTACACGGCAAACGTCCCGATACCATCCACACCATCTGGATGCTTGGCGGTCCACCACTGTACGTTTCACAAGGAGTTTTCTTCAACGTACAATCTCTCTGTGGAATAGTTTACCACCAGCGATTTTTCCGGACCGATACGACCTGGGGACCTTCAAGAAAAGAGCTTACTCCTTTCTAAAGGGCCAGCAACGCACCCGCGATTCTCCTGGTGTTGCGGTTGATCATGGGCGGCGGTAGTCATTTAACATCAGGTGAGCCGCATGCTCGTTTGCCCCCCTCTTCTATAAAAAAAAAATTATATTGTTATCGGTTGTACAAAATTTTTATCTTTACTACTTGTTAATTTTAAGGGAGTAGAGGTCAAAATTCAAAACACATCTAACCCGTTTATAATACACTTATATTTAAAAAAATTAAATTAACAATTACATTATTTTTATATATAGCAACTTTGTAAAAACTTAGTTAAATATTTATATTAATAAGGTCGTATGCAGGGAGAGTAGAGAAAACGAGCCACCTTATAAAAATATATGAGCGCCGAGTCACATTGCTGAAGGAAATTAAACGTCAATGAATAAATTTTAATAGAATATAAAATTCTACATTCTCTTTCCTACATAAATATAACAATAAATAATAAATATAAAAATCTTTTATAATTAATATGATTAAAAGCATGTAAAAGTGTTTGGATATTAATTATATTCAACAAGGTAATAAAAATTTAACAATAAGCCTTGAGCATAACTGACTTATCTTTTTGGCGGGAAATGAAGAGAACTGGGTTCAACAAAAAAAAAATTGATCTAAAGGTTAACATTTACTTAAACTTACACTTAGGTAAGGTTGAACTTTGTTTTACAGTGATTTTAAGACTGTGACAAACTGCATTTTGTCTTAAATCCTTCGCACATGAAAAATATTTCTTAAAAGATTATTTCGAATTGAAATTAAAAAATTAATATACGATATGTGCGATGTAACACAGCGCGAATATAATTACATGTATATTATTTTTAAGCATTCTTTGGATTTCCAAAACCATACATAAATAAACAAGAAAATATATATTTTAAACATTTTAAAATATGATCTTCGCTTACGATATGTGTCCCAACAAAATTATAACACAAGACTAGTTATAAATATTTACTTATGCTTGTATCTACAGTTTTTCAAATAACACGTTTAGAATAGGCCAATATTATTAGCATTTTTTGATGCACACAGACCAACAAAGAAAGACTAAGCGCTGCGTACTTTTCAAATGGCGGAATAACCAAGCCAAAACCATGCTCAACTTATTGTGAGAACACGCACTCACGTATACATATGCTTCTAAAATCAATTGAAACCAACAATATAGTCTGTGTTCCGAAGTAGAACCCAGTGTACTGGCGAATGCAAATGACGTCATTAATTGACGCCATATTGTACTGGCGTGCCGCCGCCATATTGTGTTGGATATCCCGCCATATTAAAACAATTTTTAATTTGAACGCTGAATGAAACATGCCAAAATTTACTTTTATTTATTCAAATACAAAAAATGGCAGATCTTAAACATTTAAATCTGTACGATGAAGAGAATGAGAAATCATACTCATTCTTTGTTACCGAGGAAGAGTGGTTAAGAGCATGTATGGTGTCATATACTGGCTAATGTTTTGAAACAAATTACCAGTATGGCATCTTTTTATGACGTCATTTGCATTGGCCAGTATACTGGGTTCTATTTCGGAACACAGGCATGGTTTCTGGGCATATGCGTGCGTCCAGCAGGGAACTTTTATGGCCTGGTAAATAAGTGTGCGTGTTTGTGTGTAAGAAATTGAGCATGGTTTTAGCTTTAGCATCAGTAGAAAATTGAAATGAGTGCAGCGTTGCGTCTATCTTTCTTTGTTAAACTTAGTTGATGCATACACCACATTCCAGATATGATGCAAATTCTCTGACACCGCCTCTACACTACACTAGGGGCCCTTGAAACGAAATTTAAAAAAAAATCCGTTATTTTATTTCACAAGTAAATATATGATAATATTAACTTTAATATTAACTATTTTGATGAGGTGCATATACATTATATGCAAAAAGCAACTCAGGCCACTGTAACTCGGCACTACTCTAAGATTAGAGTGACTAATATGGATGAAATTTAATTTCATATAATTTTTTTTACAATTTTCTTCAATATACGATAACATGACTTAGACGTCTAAACTCACTTATCATCAGTCTCAAATTAACCGCCATTACACACCGTTGATGTCACAGATTATACACAACGTTCCTTTTTTTAAACTGTCGCGAAGGTCTTGGTCAAGTCGGAACATGTTTATTTAAATTAATATTAAATTTTAATTTGTTTTCTAATTGTAATATACAATATTTAATTAATGGGGTGGGTCTCCAACATTCTCTTCGCCGTTGGTATCACCGTTGACGAGAGGGACCGGTGGCTTTATGGGTGGGGCTGGTATCACCTGTAAATAATTTAAAAAAAAACATTTTAATAAAAACAAAATGACGAATGATATAGAAACAATTTGAAATCTCACAGCAATTAGATTCTATTGTATATACAATAAATTTATTTCTACCAAAAAACTCACTTATATACCACAATAAAAACATTCAAAACAACACAATTCTTAAAATATGCTACAATTAAACCCTTTTTAAGATAATAATCAACATTTAATCGTCTTATATATACTAAATATGATAAATAATAAAATAAAATGAAACTACATAAAGACAGGTCATATTTTTCAAAATGGGAGGTTTTTAAAAGTACCTAACAATATTTTCTTTTCATGGTAGTTGTGATGGTAGACAGTACATTAACATTTTTTAAACACTAGTTACATCCATTGTTCCTAATTAAATATATACATTTATTGCATAACCGTGTACAATATGATCTTAGTACAAAAACATATAGTTTTAGGCTCAACAGTTTACCCATTTCGGATATGCAACAATTAAGAAAATAAATTTTAAATTTACTACTTACTAACATTAATTTTACTAAAGAACTCATTGAGATCGTAAAAAACATTTTCAATTAAAAATTTCTTTAATTTTGTTTTGAACATATTTCCATTTAATTGTTTAATAGCTGGTGGTAACTGATTGTTAACACGAAATATAGTTACTTTTATAGTAAATCATTTTTTAATTAATTAATCTGATTTTAATATTCACTACTTTGTTTCACGAATTTGTAGCAATGACCTTAAGAAAGAAAATGTACGGCGAGTTAATTTCATCATGGCAACACATTAATAGAAATTTTATCTATACATAAAATATCTATGAGAAAGACTACAAAACTCAACCCAAATTAATCCAACACCAAAAACCCCAAACATATAAACCCTCCACCAAATAAAAACACACAAAACTTAACTTTTGACGATCCTCGTAGTAGTATGGATACCTAAATTAATCGCGAAGATTAATTTCTTATATAGTAGTAAGATATTAATATTCAAATACAATATTAATATACCAAACGTTTGTTAAATAAATGGTGCAGTGATGCTGCTGGCAGCATTCAAAATTTTAAACCAACTAGAAAATAAAAAAGAAAGAAGTAGAGATAAAAAAACTTAAGCATTCCCATGATATTAGTTCTAATTACTGCAAAATAATGAAAATGACCGTTTTTACCGTCTAAAAATTAGGGTGTAACATGTGTGCCGAGCCTACGGCACTTCATCATCATCAATACAGCCCTTCACAAGTCCACTGCTGAACATAGGCCTCCCCCAAGTAATGCCACAAACACGGTCCTGAGCCACCTGCATCCATCGACTTCCTGCATGTCTTACCAGGTCGTCACTCCATCTAGTGGGGGCTCGCCCTACACTACGCCTACCGGTATGAGGCTGCCACTCGAGAACCTTTTTTCCCCATCGGTTATCGGTTCTTCGAGCTATATGGCCGGCCCATTGCCACTTCAGCTTACTAAACCGTTGGGATATGCCGGTCAATCTGGTTTTACTGCGAATATCCTCATTTCTGAGTCTATTACGCAGAGAAACTCCGAGCATAGCCCTCTCCATAGCTCACTGAGCGACCTTGAGCGTCCTCATACGGCCAGCAGTGAAGGACCACGTCTCAGATCCGTAAGTCATCACTGGCAACACGCACTGGTTATACACTTTAGTTTTCAGAGATTGAGGTATACCTGACGAGAAGATGTGTCGTAATTTCCCGAACGCTGCCCAGCTATGGCACTTATATTTTACAAACAATTAAAACAAACATTTTGAATTTAATAAATGAATTAATTAAAATCTATCGACTTTCAAATCATCCACCTACTTTACGGACGGCAATAAAACAATAAAGGGGGATGCCCATATTAGGCCATCGAACGCCCAACAATGTGCATTTGTTAAAAAAATATATCTTTATTTATGGTTATTAATCGCGGTATTCATTTATCCTAAAACAATGGGAATATTTTTGCACAAATTAAAAGTACCGAAAAGATAAAAATAAAATTAGGTAAATACGTAATTCATTAGTCAGTGAATAAAATAAAAAATGTTGCCAATCACAAAAATCATTAAAAAATCGATTCCCCTTTTCAATCGATTACTTATGGTGTCATTATTACAATGCTTATATGATCTTTCGATAATTATTACGATGTTATGATATAGGTTTAAAATAACCGTTGACAATGGATATTTATCCAAAGCAGTCGATACGCAACCGTTATTAACCAAATGTTTACCGACTACAGACGAAAAAGGATGGTTATGTTTTTACTGTGTGTGCGGATTAGGCTATGTTGAATCGTTTTTTGCTATGGTGCTTAAAACGTAGGATGCATTTTATTATTGAGGGAGCTACTATCAAAGAATATTTTATTCGCTTAACTCGTAAAGTACTTGACCAACTTTAAGAATTCTTTCACCACTAGATTGTTATGTATAATTTTAGATATCTAATATAGGGTTAATTTTATTATTGAGGGCGCTACTTTCAATGAATACGTTTTTTGGCTAATCTCAAAAATTACTAGACCGATTTTGAAAATTCTTTCACCATTACATTGCTAATGAGGGCGTTAGCTGTGTGATAAATTATATTATTACAATAAATAATTGCGAGATTAATATTTTCTAAATAAATAAAACTAAATACCTACCTAAGATGTTCAAATCCAATTATTATTTTTACAATTTAAGTACTTACTCAGATTGATTATTGTAGATAAAGAGGTAATAAACCTAAAGTAAAAGAGCTCCGCTTAAACGAAAAAACTATTTATTAGAATAAAACTAAATGTTGAAAAAAAGTGGTTCAGTGCGAGTCGGACTCGCAGGCCCATGAAGAGTTCAGTAGTAACAAGCATATATTTTAAATCGAGTCAAAATACCACTGTCATTATCGCCAGCAACAAATTATTTTGTTTTTCATAGTGTTTGTATAAATAACAAAGTTGTTTTTGCGGTTCCTTAAAATGTGCTACTTGTATCAAAAAAAGGACTATTATACATTAAAGGGGTTTCTGTGGTTTATTCATTACCAAAGAGAAAAAACTTATTGCGCAAAATAGGTTTTTATTAATTTCAAGTCATCAAAAGCGGCAGTCAACCATTAAAAACTAAAACAAGCGTTGTTATAGGCTCGGTTGAATTCATTGACAACCTTCACATTTATAGTTATGATAATTAAACAAGCGAATTACTAGCTGATTTACCAAGAATTCTTTAGAGTATAACAAAACGCTACTGCACAAGTTAACTGTTATTCTTATCTGTTTTTAACATAACATTTAAAATGGAATCATGTTATGATAATTCAAGAAGTTAATTTCCAGCTGATTTACCACGAATTCTCTAAAGCATAACAAAACAATACAGCACAAGCTAACTGTTCTTAAAAATACATTTGAAATAGAGTTTCAATAAATAAAGGAAATTATATTTTAAAAAGCGTGCAGAACTTAAAACGCGTCAAAGATTATTCTTTTTATGATATTATTAATCGAATAAAAATCGATATCATGCCATAGATTTTATGACCGTTAAGTGGCAACATCGTATCCGACAGGTAGGCCGCTGTCACTGTTATGTCACAAGAATTAAATTACGTGTTGTTATCATGTTATTGTTTTGTTATAAAAGTAAAATGCAATTGTTGATCTCTCAACAATTGGTTCGAACACAGCAGGTAAATAGTTGGTACATATCACGATGTGGTATGTCTTCCTCTAAGAAATGCTTTATAACTGAGTTTACTTGAATAATATCAATATAATAATTGTAGCTTCTTTATTAGGTACAAGTTTCGAGTACAGTGAACGTGTAGTGTGGCACTCGCAAAATGCACCAATAGTTCGTCTTGAACATCTATACATCAGCTGTGGCACTGACACTTATGAGAATAAGATCACACACATTGTTTGTCTTCGATTTTCCACGTGAGGAATTATTTGCGCTACGTGAGGTAAGTGTTTAACATGTTTAACATTTCAATTTATTAAATGTGATCCATATATCTGATAATTATACATGTTTTTACACTGATTGTATATCAACTCAAGAACTTGTTTTATTTTTTCACATCTGCCCTAGCTGTATCTGACAAACATACTAGCTTATTTATGAGATTAACCAGTTTTATCAACTACCAAGAAAGGAGACAGTTGATTTTTCATTGTTTTTGGACTGCTGGTAGTCTGTCAGTCCTTAATTATTAAATAATATAGGGCATTAAATCCGTCCTTGTGCAGTAACATTTAACTTGATAAATATTTTATTTATATTTGAGTTTGAAATAAATCTATTTTATTTTTATTTTTTCACTTTGACTTCATTTTTTGTATTTTACATTATTTCAGTTGTCATGCCGTGTATATCATAATTGCTGGCAATGAACTGATAGAACAGCATCATGTTCAACTGCAGAACGGGAACCATCTGAATCATCTAGTCCATCCTCGTTGCAATCTGAAGTGAGTAATGTATTGCACCCAGAACAACAAAGCTTAGATCATACATCACACAGTGTACTGCTAACTAATTATATAAAAGCACAATGTTTTTTACCAGGTTGTAACAGTTCCATCAGCATTGCAAGTATGTCTCTTTTGTGATTAACTACATTTTGCGATAACAAACATACATAGTGACAAGTACTATGTATGTGTGTTATACTTGGTAGAGCCATGCTGCAGTTATATTAGAAGTATAGTTGTAGCATGAATGGGTCGGCTCGACCGGGGAAGGAGCACCCTCTCACAGAATACCAGCGTGAAATAGTAGCTTAATGCTGCTGTGTTTTGTATGGTGAGTGTAGAGAACCGGAGACCCTTTTTACTGGAAACGAGAAAATGATTTAGTCCTCACGGGTGACAACGCATCTGCATTTTGATTTGTAATCGAGGATAGATGTGGATGTCTAAGGGTCACAGAAATGTCTCCAGCAGATGGTGAATTTCAGTTAATGACAAGATATGCTAATAAATCCAGAGCCGTGACTATGTGTCGATATGGGTAGTAGAGGTGGTGAATGGCATTTTTAAAACTGAATTTAAAATATTTCATCAAAATTACTTTAACAGGGCTTCTACACATTTGATGATAGACTGCTGTGGCTTCTGCTATAGTTAATAAATTCCACACAAAAATAAGGGACAGGGATGATGCGGCTCAAATACTTGAAATAGTTCATCAAAATATGGAGACAAATAATGATTTTTCTGAGTATGCTAGGGAAAACAATCTAAATAGAGCTAGGGCAGGCAGACTTTAGAAATATAAATGTAGACTTCAAAATGTTAGGGAATTTCCTGTTTTAACTTACAGCGACTTAATATTAATTGCTTGTGTCACATACCAATTAAAGCAAGCTCGCTACTATTATGGTGAGCATATAAGATTTAATGGTTGCTACCGGATAGAACTCTGTAATAACCAGAGGAGCAGCATTATGGAAGGAATAAAGTTAAGCCCTAGCTGATCTTTACTTAGGGCTAGAATTGCAAGTCATCACTATTAGTCGTAAAGTGTATTTTATTATATAAATTCTATATAATATCTAATATATAAATTCTTTTTTAGGAAGGATGCTTGCTACTACCACCTGCTTAGGACCCTGGTAATTAATGAAATTAAAAACCCAAGCATACCACTGCAAGACTTCTAGACACAGTAAGTTCATTCTGTAGATCGGACAATAAATAAAAATTAAAAATCTGAAGGTACTCCGGGTTAACACTGACATTGGGACGTCGGTCACCTCAGTCTGCCGTAACCATGGGTGCTGGAAAGCACCCGAAATGTCTGGAATTAAAAATCAAAGAAATAAAACGCGATAAAATCGATAAAAATAGTTGTTAAAAAAACTGCATTTGTGAAAATAAAAACTTCAAATATTTTCAAAACCCCGACTTTTTTTAAAGCAATTCCTTTACCATTTCATTGTTTTAATTGCATATTATCATATCTATATGCTTTTATATGTGGGCACTCATGGCCGAAGTGTCTATGAAGACTGGGCATGCCCCTTTAGTAGGCATCTTTGACCTTGTCACTTCGCAGGGTAACAGGCTCAAAGGCTAAAGGATAAGTAATTGTTCAAAAAAAAATTTCCAAACGTTTAATTCAAAATTTTGGTTTTTATTTTGTAAAATATCAGTGCCATTGTTTTCTACTACGATCACATTACATCCTACTTTTTCCAGACGGTAAAGAAGGTCATCCAGTATATATATAAATGCCAGTGCGGTTAGCAAAAATGACATTCTATGATTGTTAACGCTATAGGAAACTATAAAATGAATGGGAATGACATACTATATGAACGTTTACGTCACGTTACTTATTTTTTTTAATACACAAACACATTAGCAGCTAAATCGCTGATGCGTGTGCATCTCTTAATGTTTGGAGATTTTATCCAATCTGTTCTTGGAGACTTAGCGTTGATTTCATTCAATTTTAACCCCCGACGCAAACAAAGGGGTGTTATATTTAACGTGTGTATGTGTATTTGTCTGTAAGTTATTATAATGATTAAATAAGCGTTAACGATCGAAAAAATGCCTAACGCCACGGACCGTTGGTACACATATAAAGTCCAGACCAGTGTGAAGCGCAAAATCATCAAAATTGAGTTTTCAAACTTTTTGTATCAAAATTCACAGTTTAAATTTTATTGCCCTTGTAAAGCTCGGGGTACGATGAGAATGTAATTGTAAATCGTGCTTGAAATTAACTGAAATTAGATTAAAGGAAGATCCACATGCAGAATAAAATTACGATCGAAATATAATCGAGCTCTGTTGTCAACCTCTTTCGAGGGCATAAAAGTATTTTTTTTTATAGAACAATACAAACGAGCGCACAGTACACCTGATGGTAAGTGGATGCTGCGGCCCATAGACATCTACATTTAACCACGGTTACGAAGCGAAATGCAGATGCGTTGTCATCCGTAAGGACTAAAATGGAATACCTTGTTTCAAGTAAAAGGGGTCTCCGGTTCTCTACACTCACCATGCGAAACACAGCAGCATTAAGTTGCTATTTTACGCCGGTATTCTGTGCGAGCGTGGTCATTCCCCAGTCGAGCCGACCCATTCGTGCTACAACTATAGTACCTTCTGTGTACTAAATATCGGGAATTTGTCAATAAAACAAAAAATTCAAATTATTCATCTAAATTTATTTTATCGCCTTCAAAGTAGGCCCCATCGCTTGCAATACAACATCTCCAACGCTTCACCCAGTCTTCCATACATTTTTCATAGGCTATTTGTGGTATGGCCTTTAGCTCATTCAGCGAATTTTTTGTTATGGCTTCTATCGACTCAAAACGTTTTCCTCGAAGTGGTAATTTTAACTTGGGAAATAAAAAAAAGTCAGCCGGAGCCATATCAGGTGAAAACGATGCTTGGTTGAGAACTTTTGTTGAATTTTTCGCTAAAAACTCTTTCACTATAATGGCTGTGTGTGATGGTGCATTATCATGGTGCAGCATCCATGAGTTGTGTTGCCACAAATCCGGACGTTTTCGGCGGATACTCTCACGCAAACGCTTCATGACGCCTAAATAATATTCTTTATTCACTGTTTCTCCCTTTGGAAGGAATTCGGAGTGAACCACACCACGGTAGTCAAAAAAAACTGTCAGCATCACCTTGATTTTGGAGCGACTTTGCCGCGGTTTTTTGGGTTTCGGCTCGTTTTCGAGACGCCATTCTGAAGACTGTTGGTTTGTTTGCATGTCGTACTCATAAACCCATGTCTCGTCGCCAGTTATTATACGTTTCATAAAGGTCGGATCCGTAGAAGCTCGGGAAACCATGTCTTCAGCGACATGCTTTCGCTGCGCTCTTTGAACAAAATTGAGCTCTTTTGGAACTAGTCGAGCTTCGACGCGTTTCATGCTTAAAATGTCAATGAGAATGTTGTGGACGGACTTAAAAGATATGTTCACCTCACTAGCCAACTCTCTCAGACTCATACGTCGATTTTCGAGCACTAGCTTCTTGATTTTGTCGATGTTTTCTTTGGTCGTAGCGGTTGAAGGTCTACCAGAACGAGGCAAGTCTACTACTACTTCTCGGCCTTCTTTAAAAGCCTTATACCATTCATAAGCCCTTGTTTTCGATATACACGATTCGCCGTAGGTATTTCGCAACATTTTTAGTGATTCACCACATGAAATATTATTCGAAACACAAAATTTAAGGCACACTCTTTGTTCAACAATATTTTCAATTGTAAAAATCGCCAAGAACTCAAAACTATGACCAACAAAAAGTGTAGTTTAAAACAAATTAAATGACAGATCCCGCTCAAACTTTGCGCGCTAAATCAGTACAGTGCTACCAACATGCAGTAAAAAAATTAGAACGACCTCTTTTACGCGGGTCTTTTTATTGACATATTCCCGATACTTTTTACACAGAGTAGTATAGGTGCAGCGTGGCTCTACCACGCATAAATATAAGAAAATAACGTGCACCATTTTGCAAGAAACTAAGAAAAGCCACCGTGTAGTGTGGGTTGAGAATATCCACTACCCCATATCATCCCGTGGATGTCGTAAGACGCGACAGATGAAACATATCACGAGATGGGCATCACCGACTTTCTTATAACATCTAAAAAAACTTCGGTTGCCTTCCAGCTTACCGAGTGTAGCAGCTGTGGCAAATATCCCCCTTTTGAGACCACCTATGGGAGAGGCCTACGTTCAGCAGTGGACTTCAACAGGGTGTAACGGTAACGGTAACAAAAGCAAACTTAAATCTCAAATTAAAAAAAATGTTATACTATCGTATGTCAAGCTGTTATGTTGCCAGCAGCACCCCTGTACTCCAAGTGTAAAGGTTTAAACTATGCATACGTTTTTGTAAGTTGCACCATCTTCTTCTTGGTCCTGTTAGAAATATCACATAGCTTAGTACTGCATATTGCTCTTTTAAAGTACATACAGTAAAATAAATTTAAGTTTTTTTTTACTTCTAAAAACGTTAGACACTAGCATTTTCTCCTGTATCGTGGCAGTTTTCAAACATAAATTTTACAAGGACAAACATCCAGGCCCGGAACAACTATTTGTAGGCCATACAAATACTTGTTCCGTGTGGGATTCGAACCCGCGGGCCTCAGCGCAGCAACTCATTGCTAAGCCACTGCATCACGGAGCCGTCAAAAGGTTACAGAAGAAATAAGCAGGATGTAAAGTTAGTTATGTAAAGATTATTTTTCAACTCAGAGATGAAATGATATAAGCAGGTTAAAAATTGAAATGAAATGAAAATTTATTTACTTCTCACCACAAGCAACAGAAATGTCTTAAGGCTAAATTTAATAGTTACTATAACAAAAGTGGTTGTGGATCGCTGGTGCCTGAAGTAGGTGATTAAAACCTGAGTTACATTTCACCAGTAACTGAGGTTTTAATTAGGTTAAATATTATATGTAGTCAAAATATATGTCAAGTAAAGATAATAGTTTTATGATGAAGTTTTCAATCTGTCTTTAATTAAGTTAGTGCAATAAATAAATTATTTCACCATTAGAAAGTCCACAGCTGGGCAAGGCAATGAACTTAGAAAGGCTAAAATACTTTTTACTTTCATGAATTGTAGCTCTAGGTAGATGTTTAGTGTTGTGCGCATTGATTATGTAGAGTACAACACGAACATATTACACAAAGAGATGTGAATATATTACAGTTTAGTGTGTATTTATATACAGAACTAGCTGTTGCCCGCGACTTCGTTCACGTGGAATATATTATAATTGGATTTCATGGGTTTTAATTTTTTTTTGCGCGAAAGCCTGGCTCTTTGCCTATAGTAAATGTAGTCTAATTTACTCATTATAACATCAACTATCTGCCAGTGAAAGTCAAGTCAAAATTGGTCCAGTTGTTTCGGAGATTAGCCAGAACAAACAAACAGAAGTACAAAAATTAAAAATAAATTGTATAAAACTAGTTTTTAAGGATTTCATCGCGTATATTAACTTTTAAAGCACCCATGGTCATGGCACTATGAACACCTCAGTCCCCCGTGACCATGGGTGCTGTAAAGTGCTCGAAACGTCGGGAATACTAAAAACTAGTAAAAACTAGTTTTATTTAAATGTGCAGTGTTGGCGCAAATATCAGAAATCATTATAAAAAAATTGTTATTAGTACTGTACCTATGTGTGTGTATTTAGTAAAAAGCTGTTATTGTGAATTTACAAACAGACAGTTCAATTGAATTTATTTGTATAGATATAGATGTATTGATGAAGCTCACAGAAGGCTTGGGGCGGTGCGTGTCGACGGCGGGCACGGGCAGCGTGACGTGCTCCTCGCGGCAGCCGTACGCCACCGGCGTCAGCTTGATCACCGTGTGCAGCGGCACGTGCAGGTACGGCAGCTCATCTGCACAAGGTACAAACATATCTACTTACAATTTCCAAATTATTATATCAATTAAGCGTTTCCGAGTATCCACCCTAGTGACTTTTATCTTGTTTAAAATATATCAGTAACTATTACATTTAGGTTTTATTATTACAGTCCGCATGGTAAGAGATTCTTCGAGAGACTTTTAGGCAAAAATGGTAAACACCCCTAACACATGGTAAATTAGTTTTTTTATGGGTATCAAACGAGCACACAGTCCACCTGAAAGTAAGTGAATAATATGGTCCATAGACATTTACATCTATTCTAGATTAAGAATCGAAATGCAGATGCGTTGTCACCCCTAACGTTTAAGATTCAATGCCTCGTTTCTAGTAAAAGAGGGTATCCGAATCTCACACTCAATATACGAAACACAGCAGTACGAAACTACTATATTACGCTGGTATTCTGTGAGAGCGTGGTCTATCCCCGGTCGAGCCGATCTCTTCGTGCTATAAATATAGCTGAAGCATGGGTCTACCACGTAAGCCGTGCACGTACTCACCGGCCGACTTGTCCAGGAAGTAGGCAAGCAGGCAGCGCATGACAGCCTGGTGCGACACCACCAGTACGTTGCCCTGCCGCTCCAGCTCCATGATAACGGGCTCCAGCCGGGCCACCAGGTCCTCGTAGCTCTCGCCGCGAGGGTACCGGTACGCGAACTTGTTTGCGTCGCGCGCGTTAAAGTCCGAAGGGTACTTTTGCTGGATCTCCGCGTACGTCATCTCTTCACAGATGCCCTATTTGATAAAAATATAAAATATGAGAGGTTATGATCATTATCATCACCATTACAGCTCATCACAAATTCAACACTGAGTATAGGCTTCCCCCAAGGAAAATACCACTAAGCATGGTCCACTACCGCTTGCATCTATTACATTAACTGCCTACTGATATAAAAGGTCAAGAACTTTTCCTCCCTATCGGTTGTCTGTTTTTCAAGCTACATTTTTTATAGCATTTGATGACAAAGGAGCACACAACCTACTTGATGGTAAGTGGATTCTGTGGCCCATAGACATCCACATTTATCCTCAATTAAGAATCAAAATGCAAATGCATTGTCACCCGTGAGGACTAAGATGGAATGCCTCGATTCTAGTAAAAAGGGTCTCCGGTTCTCTACACTCACCATACGAAACACAGCAGCATTATGTTGCCATTTTACACTGGTGTTCTGTGAGAGCGTGGTCCTGCCCAGATTGAGCCGACCCATTCGTGCACAACTGTAATATGCTGCAGCTCGGCTCTACCACGTAAAATACCTGACACTGTCACTTTAGCTGACTGAACTATTGGGCTTCTTTCAGCTATTCTGATTCTACTGCGGATATCCACATTATAAAGTCTATTAGACAGAGAAACTGTACTATTGTTACGTGCAGGGTAAATAAAAATGCCGATTAGGATGAAAAATAGATGTATTTATCCACACACAGCAAGTTTATAAAGGCGTCCTCCAAAATCGCTAAGCTTCTTCGGTGAGGTTCTTAATAATCGCATATGTCGTAGATCGAATTTACGTAGTTTCTTCCCAGATTAGAGTTCACTTTCGCGTTTCCGCAATAACTAACTCTCCGATCGCCGGATTTTATAATCGATAAAGGAAATATAGAACTTTCTAGGTTAATCCGGCTCGTTTCACTCTTTCAATCGGAAAGTACTAGAACACTCGGGATAACATAACGATAACAATATCCAAAGAAGAAAAGCCTTTATTAACGTAGACATAAGGTTTCTTTTTGTTTGCATTAATAGTTCAAGCGTTATCTATTTTAATAACATTTTTTATAACATTCTCATACAATGTGACGTAATACGCAACTGTCGTAACATTATTATTAAGTAAAACATAATGATGTATATAAATGAAAAGGAAAGCCATTGTCCCACGTGGGTATCGTAAGAGGTAACTATATGAGATAGATTGTACTAATAAGAACACAAGACCAACGATAGATGGCGATATCACCATTTCTTTTATTCCAGATATGAAATATCCAGAACACTAACCGGGGCAACATCGGGTACGAGATGACTTGAACTGAGATGCATAGCGATTATGACAAATTCTCCCCACAACGCAAGATGGTTATGTCAAGTAGTTGGCTTTAAAAATTGATGAAGCAAAATATAAATATAATTAAAGTAATAAATTGCATAAAAATAGGGATGTTCGGGAGTATTAGACAACTTTAAAATGTTTCTTTCAGTTTTTTTTTAATAGTTAATTTAGACGATTGCATTAATCTTACAACAGTTACGCGTCCTCGCAATATTTTATTACCGTTTATTTATAATTATTTAATTTATTATATTAACCCGTGTTGTTTCTATTTATTTAAAAAAAATGCAGGCGCTTCAACACCAGGTGGTTGTTGTTCAACAAATTAATACGTTTGAAAAACATTACATTTAAATATAGAAACTAGCACTGAGTGATTTAGTTTTAGATTTAGTTCAATTTTTTATTAATTTTTCCTTATCTAGTTATTTGGAGTCGGCTTAGCACGTCTTCCTCTTCTATTATCCTCCATTAGCTCTCTTCTCTCTCTCTCTTTTCTCACTCACTCTTTTCTTAAGCATATCATCTCTGACTCAGTCCATTCAGCTTTTCTTAGGCCTCCCTAGGCAGGCTACTCTTATATCCACCCATATCCACAGCCTGGTATATGGCTTACTTTCCTTTGCATAATAATTTAATCTAAATATTAAGTACTATCTGTGCGGTTAAAGAATGGGATTGAAAATGGTGTCGCCTCTATTCATCTCTCGCTTGCACACTGTAGCTATCTGTAGCGATACGCGTATTATGAACGTCGTATAACTTCAGTCCAACTTTCATTGGAATCAATGACAACAAATTCCCATAAACTAGAAAAAAATCAGTCTGATTTTGCTAATTTGTGAGCTGCGACGCGTTCTGAGTAATTTCTTCAATAATCATTGTTGAAATCAAAATGTTTGTTGATATTTTTGTATAAAATTAATAATTAGTAGAATTAGCAATTAGTAATTAACAATTAGTAGGAGTGATTTACATTAATTTTTATCCGAATAATTTAGAAATTTTATTCTAATAGAAGTATTGATAAGACAAAATAAATGGTCTTTTATGACTATCTTAAGTCTAAATAACGGCACATTATTTAGACAGACAGTTATAAATGTTATTTTAAAAATTAATATACCTACCTGTGTAGACAATTTTTTTTTTCAAATATTTTGCCATTAATAGAAAGTTTCCAATTAACCAAATAATGTAACGTAATAACACGATATATCGTTATTAGCGGGTTTTCGCTATTGGTACTGTGCATATTGACGGTACGGGCTCGATGCGTCGCCATTTCTAATCCTATTTTTTCCGTACGGACTATATTATATTGTAATACATATTGTGTTCAATTTCATTCAATAAAATTTCATTTATTGACAGAATGACCATAGCACAAACAATATAATGAACTTTTATTTTTATTTATTTTATATATTTATATGTGGTAGAGCCACGCTGCATTTATATTATAGTTGAGGCGAGAATGAGCTGGCTCGACCGGGAATGGACCACACTCTCACAGAATATCAGCGCAAAAAAGCAACTATAGTGTAGATAACCGGAGACCTTTTTTTGCTGGAAACAAGTAATTCCATGTTAGTTCTCAAGGGAGACAATACACCTGCATTTTGATCCTTAATCGAGAATAAATGTAGATGCATATAGGCCATAGCACCCACTTATTAAAAAATAAACAATAAAAGCTATGTCTATTCATCATCATTATCATCATTGCACGGTCCTGAGCCACCTGCATCCATCGAATTCCTGCATGTCTTACCAGGTCGTCACTCCATCTAGTGAGGGGTCACCCTACACTTCGCCTACCGGTACGAGGCTGCCACTCGAGAACCTTTTTTCCCCAACGGTTGTCGGTTCTTCGAGCTATATGGCCGGCTCATTGCCACT
Source organism: Parnassius smintheus behrii (assembly GCA_036936625.1). NCBI lineage: Eukaryota > Metazoa > Arthropoda > Insecta > Lepidoptera > Papilionidae > Parnassius > Parnassius smintheus. The sequence goes on from JAUPFT010000010.1 coordinate 49,780,497, forward strand.
TCAGCTTACTAATCCGTTGGGCTATGTCGGTCACTCTGGTTCTACTGCGGATATCCTCATTTCTGAGTCTATCACGCAGAGAAACTCCGAGCATAGCCCTCTCCATATGTCGCTGAGCGACTTTGAGCGTCCTCATACGGCCAGCAGTGAAGGACCACGTCTCAGTTCCGTAGGTCACCACTGGCAACACGCACTGGTTGTAGAACTTAGTTTTCAGGTTTTGAGGTATACCTGACGAGAAGATGCGTCTTAATTTCCCGAACGCTGCCCAGCCGAGTTGAATCCGTCGATTGACCTCTCAGTCGAAGTTGGACTTACCTAGTCGGACTATTTGTCCCAGGTAAACGTACTCGTCAACAACTTCGAGCTTAGTGCTCCCAACAACTACCGGCATAGGTGTGACATGGACATTAAGCATGATCTTCGTTTTGTCATCTTAAGACCTAGCCATTGGGAAGCACTATTGAGGTCATTGAGCTTAGGTCCTCCAGCGATTCTGCCATAAGGACTATATCGTCGGTAAATCGAAGGTGAGTGATGTACTCGCCATTGATGTTAATACCGTATCCTTTCCAGTCCAATAGCTTGAAAACGTCTTCCAAAGCAGCGGTGAAGAGCTTCGGGGAAATAACAGTCACCCTGTCTTACACCTCTCTGCAGTTGGATAGGTTTCGTACTCTGGTTCTGTACTCGGATAGCCATCGTAGCCCTATTGTACAAATACTTCTGCCTTCGATATAGCAACAGTCAACTTGGCACTGCTGAAGAGACTGTAGCACCGCCCAAATTTCGACGGAATCAAAGGCTTTCTCATAGTCCACATACGCCAGGCAAAGTGGCAGATTGTACTCTTCGGGCTTCTGTACAATTTGCCGAAGGGTATGTATGTGGTCTATGGTTCTAAAGCATTTTCGGAAACCGGCTTGTTCGGGAGGCTGGAAGTCGTCGAGTCTGCGTGCGAGACGATTCGTAATGACTCTCGAAAACAGCACGTAGACGCGGCTCAGAAGGGAAATCGGTCTGTAGTCCTTCAAGAGGGCGTTGTCACTTTTCTTGAAGAACAAGACCACCGCACTTCTGCTCCACGCCTCCGGGGTAGTCCCACCATGGAGGACGGAATTAAAGAGCTTCTGAAGGACTTCAACTACCGGTTTTCCACCCGCTTTCAGAAGCTCCGCTGTAATTCCATCCTCGCCCGGGGACTTGCCGTTTTTAATGTCTATTCATGCCTAGATATTATCGAAACTTTGAAGTCAACTTAAACCCATAATATATATTAAATTAAACTAATATTACGGGTTTTATCACGTTTAATTTTAACTTTTTAATTCCCGTCATTTCGGGTGCTTTACAGCACACATGGTGAGGAAGGGCCGAGGTGTTTGAGGTCTCGATGACATAATTAGTAAGATTTATAAGAGATAATTAGAGTTAACAGTATCTTAAAGTCCTGCTGATTATGCTTAAACTCATACAGTCAATCAATACTTACAGCATCAATCTCGTTGAGCGCTTTCCACCTCTCCTGAGGAGCTCGCACGTCTTTGACGGTTTGTATGGCTCGTCGCATCCACGAGGTCCAGACCCTCAACCCTGGGATCTGCTGCTGCTCGATATAAGTAGCCAGGGCGCTGGCGTAATGCCGACCCCGTGCCGACAGTTCGCTGTCTCCACCGATGCGACCCACTAGGTTGTGTATGCTTTCACCATGCTGGAATAAATAAATTAATTAAAAAAGGGCTTATCAAAATTTCACCGACGAACGTAAGCCTCCCCCATAATAATAATAATAATGTCCTCTAGACCGAATTTCGTTCACGGCGGCCAGTCTTAATGGAGACTAGCCATCTGCGCGAGTCAGTATCATAGTGCCCACGAGTATGCGCAAGCACAGTACATTCTCTAATCATATCTCTATTCTCTCACTTTCATAGGCCGATGGGACGGTAAACCGACACGACCGGAGAGAGATCAGGCGCAGGACCAACGAATTTACGTGCTATCGATATTTATAACACGATATAATATATCGATACTGTTTAAAAATATCGATACCATATACATCGATTTTTTTCATTTGCTCATCCCTAGGTGATGCTCTTAATCTCATTTAAATAAATTGTATTGGAATTTACTAGGCTTCCCACATATAAATATACATAGATAGACAGATAGATAACTCTTTATTGCATTTGAACAAAGTTATTACAATAACTGAAAACTTATGACTACTACAAACCGTGGTCATATCGCTTTAACCGATTTCTGCCTGACAAACCGAACATAAAAGTACATTATAGTTTTATATTTTGACGGATAGGTGTGCAACGTAACACATAATTTAATAATAGAAGAAAAAACTTTATGAACTAGGTAATGGCTAGGATTTTAAAGTTTTTAGGCATACAATTTGTACATGTAACATAAATAACGCACATCCTAAAAGTAGTTTGTTGAGAATTGTTTACTGAATCGATATCAATAATTTTTAATATACATAATTTTTTATCCCAAAAATAATTAAAACTACGTAAAGTACAATCAATCACAGCTCACAGTAAACCTGTACAGTCAAAACAAACTGTAATGGACCGTAACCCACAAGAAGACTTTTAACTTGTAAGCCCAGAAGTTTTCCGAGCTTACGAGTTAAAAGTGCAGTTTTATTTGTATTAAAACAAATTCCGTCATTCAATACAAAACATAGAAAAATGAACCTTATTTAAAGCATGATTTGTACTGTGATCAAAACATTCTTCGGGAATTAGTATAACTAATTTAATAAATAATCAATGCATAAACACATTTAACTAAAAGGTCAGTGTAAGTATCATGATTATAACATACTAATTAGAGTGTATTGTGTATTTTTGATCAACAGAATTCAACTTAAAAAAAATGAATACACTTACCCTGGTCAAATAAATGGTTCTTGGTACTATATGTATGTTCATCAGATAGTACACAATTCGGCTCTGTATATGACCTTCGTGTTTGTGCACCACCACCTTCTCCCCCGTGTCATAAATCTTCATGAAACTATACTCGGACTCGAGATTCTCGTCCAGGGGTTCATATTTCTCCTTATAGTGTTCTATCCTGAGTAGGAAGTCGTTCAGAACATTATCCATGTTCTGTATGTTGGTGTAATCTGGACTGCTCACTTTCACCTCCTGAAAATTAATGATTATTATTAAATAAAAATTTTATTCTAAAACAAGTTGTTCCCCGCGACTTTGCCCGTGTGGAATTTGTTACGATTAGATTTCATGGGTGAAACCAATTTTTTGCACCAAACCCTAATTCTATTTCTAAAATAAAAGTAAGCCCAAGTTATTCCTTATGAAATCAGCTACCTGCTAGTGAAATTCCCGTCAGAATCGCTCCAGTCGGAACAAACAGACAACAAAAATGTTAAAAATTGGTTTTTTTTTTGTTATAACTACCGTATATGCTTTCATATGCATTTAGTAAAAAGCTGTTATTGACAATACAAACATATACTTCTGTTTTATTTATTTGTATAGACTGTATTCAACTTAAGCATAATAATGTAAGACGAATCGGTCCTCTGTATCAGAGAGGCTGCTTACGCCGATGTTTTATTGTACTGAACGAAATCTATATATACATTGAATTAATTGGAATTTAGTTTTGTATAGAAGTGTTGTGTTAAAAGGACAAGTGAGGGATTTGAGGCGCGGCGGTAGATAGTCCAATTTGAAATGCTTTATTATAATAAACCTATTCTAACATCGCACATTATAATAATGAATTAATCGGATGACAACTTTATCACACAACTAGCGGATACTCGGCGTGTGTTACTATGCTAAAAGAATCAATATATTTTGTTTATTTCTTGCAAAAAAGGGAATTTTGTTAATGTTTATTTTTTTATTAATTTTTAAGTGCTTAATGCATTGTTTTAGTGGTTTAAAACCATCGCATCGCATGATTGCCTTTCTTAATGAAACCGATTTGGGGCACATCGGTTTGATAGTTTAAAAGGCTATAAACGGGCATAGTTAGAAACATAATATTTGTGTTTTATTTAGATAGATTATTAATAATTACAGAATACTGCTACTGTACTTACTAAGGCCTATTTTTTAAAAGGAGTCTGTGCGTGTTACCAAGCCATCTTCTTCTGCTAAATTGCAGTGCCTGTACTGCAATGTTCTTGTTTCGAGGGTATAGAGTCATTATAATTAAAAATGTGAGGCATTCCATCTTAGTCCTCCGTGATAACGCATCGGTACGAAGTACTTCGCATTAACGTCAGAGCGCGCAGAGTCAGCATTTGCATTTACACGCTGACCCAAATTTAATATCGCAAAAAGACAGTTCATCAGTCATCAATTACGCCGTGTTTACCATTAACCATTGCTATATTACCAATTATTTTAACCTATACTCGCACAATAACTTACGTGTTCCATATAAATTTGATCAAGATCTGACCAGTAGTTTTTGAGTTATCCTTAATAATGCGTGTTTTTGACTTCGGCTACATTGATGACGTTCTCACTTTATTTACTATTGAAGTCGATTGTGCAAAATGTTTAATTATACCATATGTTAAATTTTTCCAATTAATTTGTTCAACTTGCGCCCAACAGCATCTGTAGCTCTCTAGTTCATTGCTTAGAGTTGGTGCAGGTGTGCAGAGACTGCAGTAGCTACTTAACATCAGGTGAGGTGGGTTCGTTTGTCATATCAGTTTAAAAAAAAGAAATAAATATATTTAAAAAAAAGAAATAAATATATTTAAAAAAAAATTAATTTGACGACTCCGTGGCTTAGCAATAAGTGTCTGTGCCGGGGGTGGCGGGTTCGAATCTCGTACGGAACAAGTATTTGTATAGCCTACAAATAATTGTTTTGGGTCTGGATGTTTGTCCAATTGTGCAATTTATGTTTGTAAACTGCCCCCACGATACAGGAGAAAATCCTAGTGAAGGGGTAACGTTTTTATTAAAATTCAAAAAAACCAAAATATATTTTCATCACTGGTTCTTCGGACATGCTTGAAGTGATATAAGTTTTTATCGAGTGTGAAAAACGAGCACACAATCCACCTGATAGTAAGTGGATGGTTTGGCCCGTAGAGATCTACATCTATCGTCAGTTATAAACCGAAGTGAAGATAAGTAGTCACCCCTGAGTGCTAAGATGGAACATCTCGTTTCCAGTAAAATGGGTTTCGGGTTCTCTACACTCACCTTACGAAACAGCAGCATTGAGCTGCACTTTCACGCTGGTATTCTGTGAGAGCGTGGTCCTTCCCCGGTCGAGCCGACCCATTCGTGTTAAAACTATAATATAGCTGCAGCGTGGCTCTACGAGGTGTAGTTTTTTTAATACTTAAATATTTGTAGATATTAAAAAATTGCATAAACATAAACTCTCACGCCTGTCACCCAGAGGGGTAGGCAGAGACTACGGACTTACATTTGGCACTATCCTCACATACCTCTTTCGCCTCCTTTACATCCATATATCTACGCAGACATGCTCATCGGTACTTCTAACGTGGCCCATTTTCAAAATATCGCCAATTTTATCGATAAACTTTTTTCTAGGGCGTCCTTTCCCGACTCTGCCATATAAATTTGCTTTGTCACTCTTTCCTCATAAATTTTCTACCTTCTACATGACCAAACCACCGAAGCATTACTTCCTTAATCCTGGTCACAACATCATCTTGCATACCACATTTATCTCTAATCACGCAATTTCTAATCTTATCTCTTCTCTTATTCTTCTTAAAAAATTGTTAAAATTAAAACTTTCTATTAATTTGTACAAGTGATTAAAATCAAATTCTATGTTTTTTTTTCAAGTGTTAATATCGACTCACCATGATATTCTGTTCTATGATCCCCGGGTCGTCACAAATCGATTCCACGAAGAACAGCTTGAAGCCCATCTTGTGCACGACGATGTCGCGGATCATCCGGCGCCTCTCCATCGTAGAGTTGGTCGCGTCGAACACCTGCGCACGGACACACACTGTGTAATGTTAATAGAGTCTACATTTTTATTAATAAATATATTAATTAGTTACTTAACTGTTATTTTAACCAGTTATTATTGGATTAGTTTTGACTACTAATCGATATCAAAAATTTACACACTCACACGATCAGGCACGCGCCCGCACACGACACAGAAACAGACACAGAAACACAGTAAGAGAGAGAGAGAGAAAGAGAGAGACAAACACATGTAGTGACGTGTAGCTCCCACGACAATGGGTATATATTAGTTTTTATAATGAAGTGTAGTCTAATGTACACACTAAGACATACACACACAAAGACACACACACACACACACACACACACGCGCGCGCGCGCACACGCGCACGCACACGCACTTCTATACATTAACAGAGACAGAAACTTTTTTATTCAATATAGGTTGTAAATAATTCTTATTGAAAGTCACTTTTTTCATTTACCATTGGTTCGCAAAAAACACCCCTGTCCTGGGAAGAACCAGTAAGAAACCCAGCAGGACTATTTTTTTTTCAAATAATAGCTTACAATCATGTACGTTATTAACATCACAAAATAAATTAGAAATAGCTTGGTAGCGATCACCCTTCCCAGGGGTTTATTATGCAATATTACTGGTAAACATGTTTTTTGTAAAATTGTTTATGAATTGTGTTTCCTTAATAACATATTCCGTAAGTCCGGCCATATCTCTCACTATCTGTGATATCAAGTAGCAGTATGGCTCAGAAACGTTAAGTACTTCACACAATTGTAATGTCCCTGTAATTTTGAAACATATTCAATTACTAATTTACCACATGCTCCTTGACGAAGGAAAACTTCGCAAGGAATGAAATTATGTCAGTCAAGCTCTTGAAGAGGAGTCTAGTGGCTAAGGTATCTTCTTTCATTATACGCTTAGTGAGTACTAGGCTTTTTATTTCGTAGAGCCACCTTGCTGCCAGAGCCGTGGTAGCTCAGTGGTTAACGCTCGCTGTAAATATAACAGAACGCGAGTAACCCGGGTTCGATCCCCGCCGGCACCAATGAAATTGTTAATTGCAATTTTAAGTGCTGATTTACCACGTGCTCGGCGGTGAAGGAAAACATCGTGCGGAAACCTGCATGTCTGAGGAATAAGAAAAAAAAATATTTCGAAGACATGTGAAGTTCGTCAACACGCATTGGGGCAGCGCGGCGGACACTTTCTTGCCCTAAACCCTCTCAGAAATGAGGGGAGGCCTGAGCCCAGCAGTGGGACGTATATAGGCTGTAACTTTACTTTTACTTTTTTACCTTGCTGCCGTATTGTTGTATTGTTGCTGTAGGAATAATGAGTTGGCTCGACCAGGAAAGAATTAGGTCACAGAATACTAGTTTAATAATGCAGCTAGATTTCTGAGTGTTTTTTTAGAATAAGGGTGACAAGCGAGCACACAGCTTACCTGATGGTAAGTGGATGCTTTGGCCCATAAACATCTTCATGTACCCTCTAATAAGAATCAAAAATTTAAAACATAAACGCGTTGTCATCTCTGACGACTAGGATGGAATGCCTAGTATCCATTAAAAAGGGTCTCCGGTTCTCTACACTCACCATACGAAACACAACAGCATTGAGCTGCCATTTTCGATGGTATTCCGTGAGTATCCGGAAGTATTCCGTGGTCCATCCCTGATCGAGCCAAACAATTCGTACAACAGCCATGATGTAGCTGCAATATTGCTCTAACACGTATAAAACCACGAGTGTTAATTGACAACCCATATACGTTTTGATTCTTAATGGGTGATAGATGTAGATGTCTATGGCCCTCACCATTTAACTTTAATACACCTGTATTGGGACCCTTACCTATAAATAAGATACACTTCGCTTGTAAAGTTCTATCTGGTTCAATAGCGTAACATATTCTTACATCTTTTATTTATTTTTGAGATCTAATCCAGTAACACCCAGGGCTATTTTATGAATAAAAATAATATTACTGGTAGCCTCTAAAGGGACAATGCATACGCTTTTACAACAAAGCACTAGAAAATATGCGGGATCTATCTATCAAAAAATATTATTTAAAGTCGAAAATTTGCTGGTTTTTCTATTCTACATGTTTTTTAAGTTACAAAACAATATTATAGATTACAAAACAAAATTTTGGTATATAATTTTTGACTAGGTATATAATCTTGGATTGCATAAAATGAAAACACGATGTCACGTAATTTTCTCGATAGAAAAAAATTGCAAAGTAGTAACTAATTAGTTACATTTCTGCATGACATCACAATATTTTTGCCAATAAGCTCATGGAATTATTTTTAAGGCATAGTAAATAGTCATTAGATATGAGTTTAAATAAACCATTGTTTTAATCCATAACAAGGTTTTGTTGAAAAAAATGTTGCTTGGCGGTTACTTAGTTTTTTTCCGAGCGCGTGGTCGGTATAGTATAGCTTTCTCACAATTTGCGTACTGTGAAGTCATTGCATCACTTTCATTTTGACACTCTCGCAGTCGTGCGTGAGCTCCACCGACAAAGCGATAAGCAACGCCCCCAAAACTACGATTTATTTGCAAAAGTGATTTAATAAGTGTTATTATATAACTACGGAGTACATGATTGATAACGGCCACTCTTTAGTTTTGACAGACGAATTATAGACCAGACGGATTATAACCCCTGGGAATGAGGTCATCGCTACCACGCTGTTTTGAAATGTTTTCATATTTAATTGCAAAACATGGTATTTTATATTGTAAATAAACGTTAAAAAAACTCCCGCTGGGTTAATTGCTAGTTTTTCCCAGAACACAGGTTTTTTCCGAGTAAAAGATAACTTTTTTATAGGGTGACAAACGAGCACACAGTCCACCAGATGGTAAGTGGATTCCGTGGTCCATAGACATCTACATTTATCTTCAATAAAGAATCAACATGTAGATGCATCGTCACTCTTGAGGACAAAGGTGGAATGCCTCGTTTCCAGTAAAAAGGATCACCTGTTCTCTACATGAAACACAGCACCATTAAGCTCCTATTTTACGCTGGTATTCTGTGAGAGCGTGATCCTACCCATGTGTGCTACAACCATAATATAACTGCAGCGTGGCTCTACCACTGTCATTTCAATACGTATTCTTTTAATTTATATAGAATAAAAAAAGTGTTATTCTTAGTACGGGTCTCCACTAGATGGAGTGATGACCTAGTGAGAGATGCAGGTGGCTCAGGATCCTGCTTTGTGGCATTCCTCGGGGGAGGCCTATGTTCAGCAGTGGATAATTCTTGGTAAATATAAAGAGGTCATGAGGTGTTTTATTTTAGTTTATGACTTATTGAAAGGTCACGAGAGATATGAAGATAGACGATACTCACAGCGACTTCGCCGCCCTTGACGAGCCACTCGCAGACATCGTGTAACGCGTCAAGAGCGCACTGTTGCCGGATCGCCATCGCCTCCTTGTTGTCAGCGCGGAAGAACTCGTGACTCGTGTACGCAGTCGTGGCGTGCCGTCGGTACTCGCCCAGGTTGAACACTGCGAAATAACACTTTTTTAACTCGGGAATGATACTTTTTATTCTTTGACAGCTCCGTGGCGCAGTTGCTTAGCATTAAGCAGCAGCGCTGAGAATCGCGAGTTCGAATCTCTCACAGAACAATTATTTGTATGGCCTACAAATAATTGTTCCGGATACCCAGCGTGGGCCAACGGCACCCTTATTTATTTATTTGTTTTTTTTTTTATAGGATAGGGTGACAAACGAGCACACAGTCCACCTGATGGTAAGTGGTTGCTGTGGCCCATAGACATCTACATCTATCGTCGATTATGAATAAAGATGCAAATGCGTTGTTACTGTTACTACTACAGGACTATGATGGAATGCTTCCTTTCCAGTAAGAATGGTTCTCTACATTCACCATACGAAACACAGCAGCAGCGTTAAGCTGTACCTCGTTTCCAGTAAAAAGGGTCTCTGGTTCTCTACACTCACCATACGAAACACGAAAACATTAAGCTGCTATTTCACGCTGGTATTCTGTGAGAGCGTGGTCCTTCCCCGGTTGAGCAGAGCCATTCGTGCTACAACTACTAATGTAACTGCAGCATGGCTCTACCCTCATTTTAGTTGACCCATTAGGACTATCTTGAACAGCTTTTTGCTTCTTCAGACAATGGCAAAGCCAGAATAAACATTACCAGTACAGTGTTTCAAAAGTTCACTGCTGAAAATAGGCCTCCCCCATACATTGCATTATAAGGATTTTGCCATAGTTGCCACGCTTGGCACGCATGTTGGCAACCGCAGTTTCTTAATTATTTTGAGTTACAGGGGGCCTAAGTGTGGTGCGGTTTTGAAATTTGGGTTTTATTGGACTACCTAATAGAGTTCGATTTTTCGGTTGACCACTCGGCCAAAGTTGGACTTGCCTAGTGGATTTTCCGCCCCTCGCGGAAAAGACACCTAAAATACTCTGTGTGATCTAAATTATTTACTTGATAGCGCTCATATTAGTCATTAAAATATAAATAAAGACAAAGTCTAACTTACAAATCATATGCGGAAGTTTGACATGGATGAAGTAATCAACAATATTTTTGTTATTGAATAAAACTATTTTTACGGCTTTTATCGCGTTTAATTCGAACTAAACGCGATAAAATCCTACAACGTGAAGTATTCGTATAAATATAAAAAATTGTTATGATGTTTGTTAACTTTGTTATATTAAATCCACAAACACTATATTTTTCTTCAATATTTGTTCCAGACATCTTCTTTCTTTCTTATATATTTTGATGATTTTTTTTTGTTTGATATAGTGAGTTCTTGGATAATCTATTCACAGTTGGCCCAGGGTAGGGCACGCTGTTGTCAAGATCTAGAAATCACTCGTGCGAAGCCGGGGTAGATCGCTAGTCCTCAATAATTGTGCGAGTAGTATCTCAAAAACCCCCGTATAGATGCGACATGAACACATCTTTTTACGACGACTTAACTGTTGGAAACCTAACCGTTGGCAGACACTATGTAGTCAAACTGAGTGTAGTGCTAGGTTTCAGATCAACGTATTCAGGAGACTATAAGTTACGAAGTCTGCGTGCAAGACGGTTCGTAATGACAATGAAAACTCAGCTGTAGTTCTTCATAGGGGTGTTATCGTCCTTTTTTGAAAATCAAGATATTTTGCCCCACTATTGCTTCCGATCCACGCTTGTGTCGTAGTTCCAAGTGATACAGCTAAATAAAATAGCTTCTGGTACCGATTCTCTACTCACTTGTTAGCGGGAAAAAGCTACCGCCCATCCTCCGTTTTAAATTCCCTCTGTCGCCACTTATCACATCCACGGGATGATATGAGGTAGAGAATATTCCTATACCGACACTGCACAGTAAAGTTTTTATAAACATCATACGTGAAAATTCACACGTGGTAGGGCCATGCTTCAGTCATATTAGTAGTATGGTTGTAGCACGAATGGGTCGGCTCGACCGGGGAAGGACCACGCTCTCACAGAATACCGGCGTCAAATAGTAGCTTAATTATGCTGTGTTTCGTATGGTGAGTGTAGAGAACCGGAGACCCTCTTTACTGGAAATAAGGCTTTATATATACAATCTTAGTCCTCATGGGTAATTGTATCATTGTATCTTCATTTCTGCTGAGAATGCTATCCTAGCCCTAAAGCACACTGATGAATACTACAAAAACGCCGAATATACATGATGTTTAGATCTCTCCAGAGCTTCCGATCTCGTAGATTATGATTTATTGTAGGATAAGCTACGCCATAAAAAGGTTCCAGCAGAGCTTTTGAAAATTTTTAGTATTGGTACAACAATCAGTATAATAATGTGGGATGGGAATAAGTTTTCTGAAAGGTACAGGTTGCAATGTGGGGTCAGACAGGATGGGATGACGTCACCAATTTTTTTAACTTATACATTAAATGATCTAATCGTTGAACTCAGCAGGAAAGGAGTCGGATGTCATATTGACGACGTAAATCTTAATAACATTAGTTACGCAGATGATATAGTGCTGCTGAGTCCAACGGTCAAGGCAACCAGAGAACTTCTTAAGATATGTGAGAAGTACGCCTTAAAGCCATGGCTTGAGTTGTAACACTAACAAAAGCGAGTTTATGGTTTTCGGCTCTAGAAGCCCAGAAATAGTGTCAGCTATTAAATAGAATGGCCCTGAATTAAAACAAGTGAGTAAATTTAAGTACCTAGAACATTTTGTTACCGACGACCTAAATGCAGTGGAGATGCGATCTCTTCGTAAAATGTGTGGCGTTAGCATAGCCGACCGAAAGCGAAACGAAGAGATTCGCAATATGGCAGGATTGAAAGATGACCTTATCACAAAAATTGATAGGGGCGTACTCCAATGGTTTGGGCACGTTGAACGAATGAGTGAAGACCGAATGGTGAAGAAAATATACAAAGCGAAAGTAAATATTAAAAGGTGTCGAGGTAGACCGAGACTAACTTTCGAAGACCATGTGAGCAAATTGCTCGAAGAGGGGAGGGTCAAGAGTACTCGGATACCTAGACGTGCATGTATGAAGAAGTTAATGAACCTGAAAGAAGCGAAAGAGGTATGTAAGGATCGTGACACTTGGCGATCTGTTCTCTCTGGCTACCCCGTTAGGGATTGTGCGTTAAGATAAGTAAGTACGACCTAAATGACAATGTTGAAATTGAAAGAGAACGTAGGTCGGTGGCAATCCGATGTAATATGTTGGAGCGCAGGTTTGCGCGGTGTAGTAAACAACTAAAGATAACATTATTTAAAGCCTACTATTAAGTTTTCTACTGTCGGCTGTCGACGCTTTACGCGCCCAGTATAATAACGACTTTAGGGTCTTGTTGGGGCTACCCTGATTTTGCAGTGCATCAGGCATGTTAGCAAAGGCGTATAAGGATGACGACTACGCCATTATAAGTAAGAAAACAGCCTCGCAACGCTCGGCAGGGTGCGGGCTAGCTTCAACTCTATCATGAAAATAATTGCTAATAGATATGACTCATTTATTTTTAAGCAATATTACCGCCACTGTTTAGTTGATAAGGCACTTGTATTTAAGAATTAGATTTAGTTACTAAAATAAATTTAAGAATTAAATTTAGGTACTAAAATAAATTATAAGTTTCATAATTAAGTACTAACATAATATTATATGGATTACTTGGATATCTGAAATAAAAATTATTATAATATTATTAAAACCCATTACGACAATCCTATACAGCATTTTGGTTCCCTCTGAGTACTGTTATAAAATCCGATATCCGACCTATTTACATTATATTTACTGCAGAGACAAGATATATGCTCTTTAGTTTTCGATTCGTACACATTCCATTACAAGTGGTAAAATTAAAAATGTTTTACAACTGGCTTCAATGTAACTAAAATGAGAACATCAACAATGTGTTTAAAGTAAATTGAATACGCATTATTAAAGATAACTCAAAAATTCCGGGCAGATATTGATTAAGTTTATAAGGAATCACATGAGAAGCACCAGCTTTCTTCAAATAAAAAAAGAATCATCAAATTCATCTAGAAAAAAGTTCTGAGTTAACACACATAAAAAAGCAGTCGAATTGAGAATTTCCTCCTGTTTTTTTTGAAGTCGTTTAAAAATATGAAATACAAAATGTATGTTAATTGGTTATATTCTACGCAGTTAGGAGAGGTATAATATTTTGAATAGCAAAGCAGTTTGATTACGCACACATGTATCTTTATTATTGGAAATACAGTAGAGTCCGTTTATAATGACTTCGAAAGGAATTGACAAACACGTCATAATAAGCGGACGTCATATAAAGCGTTATGTGAAATGAAAAACTTTTTTTATGTAAATATGTATGTATTTAAGTATTTTAATACAGAAACATACATAGTACATATGTAATTACATATGTATGTATATATACATATTAAACCAAAATCAAAATTGCACGTAATCAGCACATTATTATAATAACACATTGTATGTACAAGTGTATTTTTTACTGTAAGTAATCTGTAATTTTTGTCTGCTTTCGTTTTTTCATTTTATTGTAAAAACAGTCTCTAATACTATTGTGTATAGAAGACGTAGCTATGGTCAAATTATCATTTTCAATATTGCTGTGCACAAATCGTGATAATAATTCTGCAGCTTTTAATGCCTCTTCTGCGGTAGGTAATGGTGCTTCCTCGACTTCCTCTTCCCCATCACTTTCGAGTTGTTCCTTAGCACTAATGTTCTGTAAGATATTTTCATCGGTGGGTTCTTCGGATGTGAGGAGACCGCTATCGATGTCAACATAATCTTCCCACATTTCCGGTGCTGCTAAAGAATCTGAGTTTAGGTTTCGTGACCACAAAGATAAAGGAATGTCATCTTCTTCATCGAATTCATGTTCTGATATTTGAATAGGTAAACCGTTGTGGCTTTCAATGAATCCTGCGTGTTTGAAACAGTTATGAATGGTACTTTGAGACATTTTATTCCAGGCATCATTAACCATCAGAATTGCATCTAGCACCGTTACTTTTGTAGAAGAATGGTTTTCATTAGCATCAAGACAATTAATCATTTTGAGCACAAGGTTCTTCCTAAAATTCATTTTGAGTGATCGTATTATTCCCTGATCCATTGGCTGTAGTACTGATGTTGTATTCGGCGGAAGGAAAGCAAGTGTTATAGACTTTAAATCAGTAACATTTGGATGCGCCGGGCAATTATCAACCAGCAATAGAATCTTTTTCTTCTTCTTCACCAAATCACGATCCCAATCACGAAGCCATTTTTCAAAAAGTTCTGACGTCATCCAAGCTTTACGATTGTTAGCATAATCGACAGGTAATGATTTGACACCTTTAAAACATCTTGGTTTTTGTGACTTTCCAATAATGAGCAATTTCTTCTTCTCTGTGCCACTCATATTCGCTATTACCATGACAGTTATTCTATCTTTCGATAACTTACCTCCACTACAATTTTCACCTTTAAATTTTAAAGTTTTATCCGGCATTAATTTGTAAAAAAAAGTCCAGTCTCATCAGCATTGAATATCTCATCATCAGAAAATTGTCTTCGTAAATTCGGCCACACAGATATCAACCAGTTTGTTGTTGAATTTTGATCTACAGACGAAGATTCACCGACAATTTTTCCAGCCACAATGTTATGTCGAACTTTAAAACGACTGATCCAGCTTGCAGAACAATTGAAGTCGAGAATACCAAAACGCGCGGCAAAACCATTTGCCTTTTCCTGTAGCATAGGACCGCTGATAGGTATTCCTTTGTTTCTCACGTTTTTAAACCACTGAATTAATGCTTGATCAACATTTTCTTGTCGTGATTTTCGAAGCCTCTTCGGTTTCAAAACATTTGAATTGAACGATTCCTTAATGCGGTTCTTGTTTTTAAAAATCATTGAGATTGTCGAATGACCCACGCCAAATTCCTTTGCGAGACATGAGTTAGATTCTCCATTTTCTAATCTGCATATTATTGCACCTTTCTCCTCAGTTGTAAATGCTTTACGTCGTGGAGATGACATTTTTTTCACAGTAGCAAACGAAAAACAATGCGTGACCTTCAACCGTCAATTACTCACTGAGAATCAAAACAAAAAAAAGCCACGTGCCGAACGTCGTCGGGAATCAACGAAAAATACCGAAGGTGTAAAGAATCATGTCGGTCATTATAACCGGACATAATTTATTAAAAATGGGTCATAATAAGCGACATGTCACTGTAAGGGAAGTCATTATATCCGACTTTGTTATAAAGAATTTTATATGAAAACCAAACTTCGTAGTGCAAATACGTCATAATAACCGGCTGGTCAATATAGGCGGAGTCATAATAAACGGATTCTACTGTACTATTAAATGATACTTTGGTGGAACCAAACAATACGACTAATCTGCTCTCTACAGCCTTTAAATGGTCTCCAACTGCACTAGTTTTTTTGGTACCTCAGAACTTTTTATAGTTAGGTAAACCGATTTTGATGATTTTTTTTAAAGCCGGCGCCTCTCATATGATCCCACATAAATTTGATCAAGATCTGACCCGTTTATCCTTAAAAATGCGTATTTAATTAACTTCGACTACATTGACGATGTTCTCATTTTGTTTATAAAGAAGTCGGTTGTACAAAATTTTTAATTCTACCGCTTATTCTTATATAGCCTCACGCTAGGGTATTTTTAGTAAGAACTTACTGCCTGTAGTTTTAATATATGTTAGTTTTATAGTAAAATACACCCCCCCCCCTTTCACGCCGTAAGGAGGATGTTGCAGTTGTTCTCTTAATGCCAGCCTCACTTCACCCGCACGCGGTGCATCCCGTTAAATATTTTTTTGTAAACCTTTGTCACCCTTATTCTATTAAAAAAATAACCAAAGAAAATATGCTGCCCGAGAAATGGTACTAAATTCATTAAAATGGCTACTTCTATAGTCACACATCCCATGAGCAACAGCATAAAAAAAAAGAAAAGAAAAAGTTATAAAGGTTATCTGTAAGAGATCGTTCTTAGCGATAAGACCGCCCATTGTACCACACTTATTTCTCTCCTTTTTATGTTAATATTTATGATTTTTTTGGCGTGCAATAAAGTGTTATCTATCTATCTATAAAGTTTCATAAAAGAGATGGATGTCCATCCATTCCACCCAATCATCCACAACATCTTATAAAAGTCCACTTCAGAACATAGGCATTCCCATAAATTGCTTCTTAGAGGGGACTTTCTTCTGCACACATTTATAATTCCAGGTACAATTTAATACCGTAATTTACTTTTTCAATTGTTAATTTCGTTCGTTCAAAACTCGAATTTTCGAGTCCAGGCAAACACGATCGCAGACTTAGCTTATTGTATAACATAAGAAGTGAACGGAGTAGAAGCCCAAGGCACTGATATTTTACAATAAATTAAATAAATTAATTAATTAAAATATATAGAAATTCAAATCATATACACCCTACTTTACGAACGGCAATAAAACAATAAATTTAACAGGCATCTTTGACCTTGTCACGTCGTAGGGTCACAGGCTCAAGGGCAAAGGACAAAGTAATTGTTAAAAAAAAACCAAAAGTTTAGTTTAAAACTCTTGTTTTTATTTTTTGTAAAATATCAGTGCCGTAGGCTTCTACTCCGTTCACATGTTATAGAGCCCATTTTTTCCAGACGATAAAAAAGGTTATCCTAGTATATATGATCCCAGTCCACTTCACTCAGAAGTTAATAGAAATAAAACTAATTACTTAGCGATAAATATTTTTGCCATCCGTCACTCGTATCATAGTACATTTTTATCAGAAGTATCATAGGTTAAGTCCTCACTTAGATAAAGTATATTATAGTAAGTATATAATCACGCAAACTCAACAGTTGCGCGATTTAAAAATAATTTTGTTAAAAACTGCAAGATTGGTCTCACATTGTTGGTAAATATATTTTCTTTATCAGTGCAACCCACATGTTTACTTAATGATCACCTATACTATATATGTGGTATAAATATTAGATGCATCTTACTTGGCAGTGGACACCGGCCAAGGAACTCGCACATGTCAGCTACCCGTGCCAAATTATTTATGCATTCCTTTATGAATTTTTATCAGTTGCAAACTAATCCTATATTATATAGATAAATTACAATGGAATGAAATTTATTTTAGCAAAGATGTTGACTGAAAGGCTCTTGAAAATATCGGTTTAAATGTGAACTGAAAACGCAGTATACGTGGTAGTCACGCTGCAGCTACATGATGGTTGTGGCACGAATGGGTTGGCTCGACCGAGAAAGGGCCACGATCTCATAGAATACCAGCGTGAAATAGCAGTTTAACGCTGCTGTGTTTCGTATCGTGAGTGTAGTGTAGAGAACCGGGGACCCTTTTTACTGGAAATGAGGCATTCCATCTTAGTCCTCACGGGTGACAATGCATCTGCATTTTGATTAAGGAGAAATGTCCAACCATCAGGTGGACAATGCGCTCGTTTTTCATCCTTATTCTATAAAAGAGACACGTACAAACATAGACTTATTTATACTCTTGCGTACGTACAAAGGGTTCTTTAGGCTTAATTCAAAAGCAGTCCTCTATAAAAAATTAAGCCATTGCCATAATTAAGGCTTAATACAGCCAGAAAAAGACCTCCTCTCAGTTTTGAGCTAGTTTTAGGGCAAGGAAGAGTCCGCCGCGCTGCCCCAATGCGTATCGGAGGACTTCATATACTTAGATTTTTCTTTAAATTTCTCAGACCTTCATTGCTGAGCACATTGTTAATTGAGGACTCAAAATTGCAATTAATAATTTCACTGGTGCCCTAAACCCAAGGAGTAGTAAAGTAAGGAGCGCTAAGCCTCTGAGCTCTCTAAACTCGGTAATATTTTAAAGATT
Organism: Parnassius smintheus behrii; assembly: GCA_036936625.1. Taxonomy (NCBI): domain Eukaryota; kingdom Metazoa; phylum Arthropoda; class Insecta; order Lepidoptera; family Papilionidae; genus Parnassius; species Parnassius smintheus. Next base: position 49,798,944 of record JAUPFT010000010.1, read on the forward strand.
ATTTTATTAATTTATTGGGTTAAATAAACAATGACACAATGAAACATTTGAACAACAAGGATGATAAAAACAATCTTAACAATTAACAAGGCCAACGATTTTTGTTGTTTATTACACAACTAGGGAAAATTCCAAGAAAAATAGTGTTTTTATTTTTTTATCATATGAGATAATAAAGACTAAAGTGCTCATTCCTGTTTCGATATTCGAAATAATTCGAAATTCAACCGGCCGAAACGCGGTGACGTCACTACTCGTGTCTCGCCGCGCGCTTGCGAGCAAAATGCTTCGCTCGCAATTTCGACTTGGTCACTTACCGCCGTGATATATAATACGATCAAACCCCACCAAATAAATTGTTTTCAACAGACTCCAAAAACGGAGGAGGTGTTCAATTAGACTGTTTTTTTAATGTGTGTTATCTCTATATCACATAACAAATTAGAAATAGCTACCAAGCTATTTCTTATTTGTTATGTGTTGTTAATAGTATGTTACTGTTAACAACATCATTGTAAGCAGTTATTTTAAAAAAAAAGTCCCGCTGTGGTTCTTCCCTGGACAGAGGTTTTTTTTTTCGAACAAATGGTGATTAAAAAAGTGACTTTTAATAAGTATTATTTATAATCTTTATTGAATAACAAAAGTTTCTATTTCTGTACTGAGTAACTATTTTGAATAAACATGGCTCCAAAAGTATAAAAATATCATTGATACAATAACAAATCTCACCCGAATAGTTTCCGCCCGGAAAACGAACCCGAAGCCCCTGATTGCGAGCTACGCCACACAGTTGGTCGTGAAATATATTCATTTTTGTTTTTAAGTTGAAAATGACATGGTATGCCTATGTGAAGTATAAACGAGTACGAGGACTGCTGAAACTTACGAAAGGCGTAGAGTGCCTCACAAGTTTGCTTGTCAAAAGCCTTACGGTCCATTATAGGAAAATGTAGGAATGCAGAAATTATTAAGAAAATTCTGTGAGAAAATGGAAGTGGAGATAATGAGTCTACTTCACACAAGTTTAGTTTTTACTAGACTTTTCGACAAACGCGGCCCTAGTAGTAACTCTGTAACAACAGCCCATGTTTAGGTACGACATAACTTGTAATACTCCTAACAAACCTACTACTTCATAGATAAGTTATTAATGATTATCTAGTCACTATTTTTAATATATATTGAGCTACCATAAAATCATTCACTTTAGGTAAACTGTCAGATTGACCTTTTTCATAGCTAACTTCCATGTTAAATTGTAAATTAACCCCCTACAACAACTTTAACAACGTTCTAAATTAGATTATTTGAAATCGAATATCAGAAGAATTGTGGAAAAACAAGCATGTTCGACCGTTGCGTACGTACCTTATTTAATGTCTGAGCCATCGATCACTTATAGTGATCAATGTTCTGAGCGGTAAGAGACGCGAGATATGACGTCACATCGCGAGCGCGCGAAATCTCAGGAAATTGAAAAACCGCTCCGAAACTAACTTCGGTATGCAACGGAACCGAAGGGGCCAGCAGCTGGCCGACTTTATGGAGAAAGAGGGACTTTTTATGATGAACTCTTTCTTCCAGAAGCGGCCCCACAGGAACTGGACGTGGTCGAGCCCCGACGGTTCGACAAAAAATGAGATTGACTTCATTATGACGACCAGACGCCAACTGTTCAGTGATGTCTCAGTGATCGCAAGGGTGAAAACTGGCAGCGATCACCGAATGGTTAGAGGCACACTGAACCTAAACGTTAAGTTGGAGAGGTCTCGTCTAATGAAGTCAACGCTCCGTCCCCCACGTGCTCTAATCCAGAATCCCGAAACCTTTCAGCTCGAGTTACGTAACCGCCTTCAGTGCTTAGAAGATTGCAATGCAGTGGACGATATGAATGACAAGCTCGTGGAAACTGTCCATGCGGCCGGAGCTAAGTTCTGCAAGACCCGCCGCAGAAGAACACAAAAACTCTCTGATCACACTCTTAATCTCATGGATGTTAGACAGCATTCAGGCAACTGAACAGACAGATCTCCAAATGCATGCGGCGAGACTTACGCAACTTTAATACTGCTCGTATTAAAGAAGCGATCGAGCGGAACCAGGGCTCCAAAGTCTTTGCCAGAGATCTGTCTGCCAGAAAGATCCAACTGTCAATGGTGAAGACTGAATGTGGCAGCATCGTTTCCGGGACACCTGAGATTTTGAGCGAAATTGAAAGGTTCTATGGGCAGCTGTACACATCATCGTTGGAGCCACACGCAAGTGTGAGTAACGATCCAAGAGCAAGTCTTATGCGACACTATTCCGATGATATCCCGGACGTCAGTCTGAGCGAGATTAGAATGGCTTTCCAGCACCTTAAAAACGGCAGGGTCCCAGGCGAGGATGGAATTACAGCGGAGCTTTTGAAAGCGGGTGGAACACCGGTACTTGAAGTCCTTCAGAAGCTCTTCAATTCCGTCCTCCATGGTGGCACTACACCGGAGGCGTGGACCAGAAGTGCGGTGGTCTTGTTCTTTAAGAAAGCCGACAACGCTCTCTTGAAGAACTACAGACCGATTTCCCTTCCGAGCCGCGTCTACGTGCTGTTTTCGAGTCATTACGAATCGTCTTGCACGCAGACTTGACGACTTCCAGCCTCCCGAACAAGCCGGTTTCCGAAAAGGCTTCAGTACTATAGACCACATACTACTCTGTGTAAAAAGTATCGGGAATATGTCAATAAAAAGACCCGCGTAAAAGAGGTCGTTCTAATTTTTTTACTGCATGTTGGTAGCACTGTACTGATTTAGCGCGCAAAGTTTGAGCGGGATCTGTCATTTAATTTGTTTTAAACTACACTTTTTGTTGGTCATAGTTTTGAGTTCTTGGCGATTTTTACAATTGAAAATATTGTTGAACAAAGAGTGTGCCTTAAATTTTGTGTTTCGAATGATATTTCATGTGGTGAATCACTAAAAATGTTGCGAAATACCTACGGCGAATCGTGTATATCGAAAACAAGGGCTTATGAACGGTATAAGGTTTTTAAAGAAGGCCGAGAAGTAGTAGTAGACTTGCCTCGTTCTGGTAGACCTTCAACCGCTACGACCAAAGAAAACATCGACAAAATCAAGAAGCTAGTGCTCGAAAACTCGACTCGCTCGACGTATGAGTCTGAGAGAGTTGGCTAGTGAGGTGAACATATCTTTTAAGTCCGTCCACAACATTCTCATTGACATTTTAGGCATGAAACGCGTCGCCGCTCGACTAGTTCCAAAAGAGCTCAATTTTGTTCAAAGAGCGCAGCGAAAGCATGTCGCTGAAGACATGGTTTCCTGAGCTTCTACGGATCCGACCTTTATGAAACGTATAATAACTGGCGACGAGACATGGGTTTATGAGTACGACATGCAAACAAGCCAACAGTCTTCAGAATGGCGTCTCAAAAACGAGCCGAAACCCAAAAAACCGCGGCAAAGTCGCTCCAAAATCAAGGTGATGCTGACAGTTTTTTTTGACTACCGTGGTGTGGTTCACTCCAAATTCCTTCCAAAGGGAGAAACAGTGAATAAAGAATATTATTTAGGCGTCATGAAGCGTTTGCGTGAGAGTATCCGCCGAAAACGTCCAGATTTGTGGCAACACAACTCATGGATGCTGCACCATGATAATGCACCATCACACACAGCCATTATAGTGAAAGAGTTTTTAGCGAAAAATTCAACAAAAGTTCTCGACCAAGCACCGTATTCACCTGATATGGTTCCGTCTGATTTTTTTTTATTTCCCAAGTTAAAATTACCACTTCGAGGAAAACGTTTTGAGTCGATAGAAGCCATAACAAAAAATTCGCTGAATGAGCTAAAGGCCATACCACAAATAGCCTATGAAAAATGTATAGAAGACTGGGTGAAGCGTTGGAGATGTTGTATTGCAAGCGATGGGGCCTACTTTGAAGGGGATAAAATAAATTTAGATGAATAATTTGTATTTTTTGTTTTATTGACAAATTCCCGATATTTAGTACACAGAAGGTACATACCCTGCGGCAGATTGTACAAAAGATCGAAGAGTACAATCTGCCACTTTGCCTGGCATATGTGGACTATGAGAAAGCCTTTGATTCCGTCGAAATTTGGGCGGTGCTACAGTCCATTCAGCGGTGCCAAGTTGACTGTCGGTATATCGAAGTGCTGAAGTGTTTATACAGTAGGGCTACGATGGCTATCCAAGTACAGAACCAGAGTTCGAAACCTATCCAACTGCAGAGAGGTGTAAGACAGGGTGAGGTAATATCCCCGAAACTCTTCACCGCTGCGTTGGAAGACGTTTTCAAGCTACTGGACTGGAAAGGATACGGTATTAGCATCAATGGCGAGTACATCACTCACCTTCGATTTGCCGACGATATAGTCCTTATGGCAGAATCGCTGGAGGACCTAAGCACTATGCTCACTGACCTCAATGGTGTCTCCCAACGGATAGGTTTTAAGATGAACATGGACAAAACAATGACCGTGTTCAATGTCCATGTCACACCTGTGCCGGTAGTTGTTGGGAGCACTATGCTCGAAGTTGTTGACGAGTACCGCTTTACAGAGTAGAGAGGAGTACATCGTTTGCCAGTGATGACCTACGGAACCGAGACGTGGTCCTTCACTGCTGGCCGTATGAGGACGTTCAAAATAACTCAGCGAGCTATGGAGTAGGCTATGCTCGGAGTTTCTCTGCGTGATAAACTTAGAAATGAGGATATCCGCAGTAAAACCAGAGTGACCGACATAGCCCAACGGATTAGTAAGCTGAAGTGGCAATGGGCCGGCCATATAGCTCGAAGAACCGATAACCGATGGGGAAAAAAGGTTCTCGAGTGGCAGCCTCGTACCGGTAGGCGTAGGGTAGGGCGAAATTCCACTAGAAGAAGTGACGACCTGGTAAGAAATGCAGGAAGCCGATGGATACAGGTGGCTCAGGACCGTGCTTTGTGGCATTCCTTGGGGGAGGCCTATGTTCAGCAGTGGACTTGCGAATAGCTGTAATAATAATATAATAATCTAATGCTTTATATTTCATTACTCACCCCTGGTATTTATGCCTATCCAGTTCAGGTACCGTGATAGTTTTTTTGATATGTATGTCTTGCCTCGAGCAGGCAGACCCACCATAGCGATCACGTGGGGAATGTTTACATAATTTGCGCGTTCACCTGAAATCAACATTAAAAATATATAAAATCATGTTTTTTTCATCACTTTTTGAAGAATAATTTTGTATATGTATGATACATATACAAAATTATTCTTCAAAAAGTAGCCAAATTTTAAACTTCAGTTCAAATATATACCGTTATTGCAGTTTTTGAAAATACGAGTATTTAAAGCTTTTAATTTTCTATGAAATTATCCCAAATTGAATGTGATTTGTGGGCAAAAACGTTTTTGCCTACCGCTCGACGAATGTATGCGTGTGCAGTAAAATCAGTTAAAATAATGCATCATCACGCATTTTAAATTGAAAAGATAAAAATAACAAAATATTTTCCACCATTTCATCATCATTACAGCCCTTCACAAGTCTACTGCTGAACATAGGCCTCCCCGAAGGTATGCCACAAAGCCCGGTCCTGAGCCACCTGCATCCATCGACTTCCTACATGTCATACCAGGTCGTCACTCCGTCTAGTAGGGGGTCGCCCTACACTTCGACTACGGGTACGAGGCTGCCATTCGAGAACTCTTCTTCCCCAACGGTTGTCGGTTCTTCGAGCTATATGGCCGGCCCATTGCCACTTCAGCTTACTAATCCGTTGGGCTATGTCGGTCACTCTGGTTCTACTGCGGATATCCTCATTTCTAAGTTTATCACGCAGAGAAACTCCGAGCATAGCCTTCTCCATAGCTCGCTGAGCGATTTTGAACGTCCTCATACGGCCAGCAGTGAAGGACCACGTCTCGGTTCCGTAGGTCATCACTGGCAACACGCACTGGTTGTACAACTTAGTTTTCAGGTTTTGAAGTATACCTGACGAGAAGATGCGTCGTAATTTCCCGAATGCTGCCAAGCCGAGTTGAATCCGTCGATTGACCTCTCGGTCGAAGTTGGACTTACCAAGTCGGACTATTTGCCCCAGGTAAACGTAATTGTCAACACATTCGAGCTCAGTGCTCCCAACAACTACCGACATTGGTGTGACATGGACATTAAACATGATCTTTGTTTTGTCCATGTTCATCTTAAGACCTATCCGTTGGGAGGCACTATTGAGGTCATTGAGCATAGTGCTTAAGTCCTCCAGCGATTCTGCCATAAGGACTATATCGTCGGCAAATCGAAGGTGTACTCGCCATTGATGTTAAAACCGTATCCTTTCCAGTCCAGTAGCTTGAAAACGTTTTCCAATGCAGCGGGAAGAGTTTCGGGGAAATAACGTCACTCTGTCTAACACCTCTCTGCAGTTGGATAGGTTTCGTACTCTGGTTCTGTACTGGGATAGCTATCGTAGCCCTACTGTACAAACACTTTAGCACTTCGATATACCGACAGTCAACTTGGCACCGCTGAAGAGACTGTAGCACCGCCCAAATTTCGACGGAATCAAAGGCTTTCTCATAGTCCTCATACGCCAGGCAAAGTGGTAGATTGTACTCTTCGGACTTCTGTACAATTTGCCGAAGGGCGTGTATGTATGTGGTCTATGGTACTACTGCCTTTTCGGAAACTGGCTTGTTCGGGAGGCTGGAAGTCGTCGAGTCTGCGTGCAAGACGATTCGTAATGACTCTCGAAAACACCACGTAGACGCGGCTCAGAAGGAATATCGGTCTGTAGTTCTTCAAGAGAACGTTGTCACCTTTCTTGAAGAACAAGACCACCGCACTTCTGCTCCACGCGTCCGGAGTAGTGCCACCATGGAGGACGGAATTAAAGAGCCTCTCAAGGACTTCAAGTACCAAGCAGACTCATCTCCCGTCTAACAGCCATGAGATTAAGAGTGTGATCGGAGAGTTTTTGTGTGCTTCTGCGGCGGGTCTTGCAGAACTTAGCTCCGACTACATGGACAGTTTTCACGAGCTTGTCATTTATATCGTCCACTGCATTGCAATCTTCTAGGCACTGAAAGCGGTTACGTAACTCGAGCTGAAAGTTTCGGGATTCTGGATTAGATTACGAGGGGGACGGAGCGTTGACTTCATTAGACGAGACCTCTCCAACTTAACGTTTAGGTTCAGTGTGCCTCTAACCATTCGGTGATCGCTGCCAGTTTTCACCCTTGCGATCACTAAGACATCACTTAACAGTTGGCGTCTGGTCGTCATAATGAAGTAAATCTCATTTTTGTTGAACCGTCGGGGCTCGACCAGGTCCAGTTCCTGTAGGGCCGCTTCTGGAAGAAAGAGTTCATCATAAAGAGTCCCTCTTTCTCCATAAAGTCGGCCAGCTGCTGGCCCCTACGGTTCCGTTGCCCTACTCCAAATTTCCCTAACTTTAGCTCATCGCTTTCTTGTCTCTTGTGCCTAGTTTTGCGTTGAAGTCTCCCATCAACACCGTGTAGTGGGTTTTGGAGGAATGCAAGGCTCTGAAAATATCCTCATACATTTCCTCCACCTCCTCATCGGGATGTGCCGAGGTTGGTGCGTAAACCTGTATGACTTTCAGCGAATACCGTTTGGTGATTCTGAGTATCAGGTACGTGACCCTCGTCGACACACTCCCAATCTTTACAACGTTGTTGAAGAGAGACTTGTGGACGATAAATCCGACACCTCCTTGGGACAGATGGTCGCCCTCCCGGTGATAGAACAAGTTGCCGGACTCGAGGATTACCGTGTCCTCCCCCTCTCTTCGGACCTCGGATAATCCAATAATATGCCAGCGCAACTTGTCTACCTCTTCTTCCAGCTCCAGTATCTTCTCGTCAGTCCTCAGGGTGCGTGCGTTATATGTTGCCAGGTCGAGTCGTTGTAGGTGGCAACCGAACCTCCACCGGAGATTCTTAGCACCCCCGCCCCGCCGTCACCATGGTCGCCACCGTAGCCAGGAGTAGCGGGCCGCCGGGGACTGGGGGCCGTTTGTTTGCGTCGTTATTCATTGGGGGATATTTGCCATAGTTGCCACGCCTGGCGAGCGGGTTGGCAACCGCTGTTTTTTTTATTATATTATTGTTGTTATTAGGAAGATGCTGCTGCCCATCTCCTGCCTGTCTCCCTCTGTCACCTCTTACGACACCCACGGGAAGATAAGAGGTAGTGGATATTCTCAACCGCCACTACACGAGTGTATCGTTCCACCATTTGCCTATATTACTTATTCTGAACCTCCTCTGGAAATTCAGTCGGCTATTGCAAAATAGCCCTGTTGTAATTAATATTTTTATTCTATGCAAGTTTTTATGTATTGGTATATTATGTAAAACCATCCACAGATCCACTCAAATACACAAAAAAGTCAACAAAATCAGTACAGCCATTTAGGAGTTCACAGTGACACACACACAAACAGAAGTATTGTTATAAAGATTTATTCTATGGTTGTATGGTACAGAATGCCGATAGCATCAAGCCCATCTGTACATCACATATGTTGTATAAAGTAAATAAATAAATATATAAAAGATTAATTCAGAATTAGTATTTTATGCATTTTAACATAAATTTTTATCATATGGGCACAGCCTATTTAACTCTCACTTTTAAGACTCACTTTTGGGCAAAGACCTCCTCTTATCCCTGAGAGGGTTTTAGGGCGAGTAAAAAACACATTTTCTTCAGGAGGATATTATCACTAAACTCATATTAGAGAATCAATTGTAAAATTATCAAAACCAAGTTAAGGATGATTCGCGGTACACCGTGTCGCGACTGGGCAGAGCCCCGGCCGGGACACGGTCAAACATCTTAGTATACTTTTTGTATGAAGTGATTCATGCTTAACCGTGACCCGGCTACGCCCCGCTGTGCGCCGTCGGGACCCGGCCGGGGCACGGCGTCAAAATGTCGGTGGGTATTGTTTCCCGGCTCCGGCTTGACCAGGCATCGACACATTGTAACATGAACGTGTACGCCGAGCGCCCGCAGGGCAGTCGACGAAAAATCCTTGAGATGTGAGCAGATAAATATCAAAATGGACGACGGAAAGTTGCTAGAATGTGCGCAAATATCCTGTTGTTTACAGCATGAGCCATCTTAAGTATTTGGATAATAAATACAAAAATGTTATTTGGAAAACAATATCAATACCAGTTGTGAAAATTGCATATTTACTAAAGCGTCACATATATCCACTGATTAAATCGCTAGTTGACACAAAACACCTATCACCCTATCACAGACACGGCCCTGCAAAGAATACACGCAAACACCAGGTGTAGCATGAACGACTAGCCCGGTCGGCGCACGGTGGACGTGCCCCAGGTGGAGCCCGGCCGGTTTGCGACACGGTGTAAAGTGAATCAGCCTTTATTTGACTTTGCATTTGCATCACACATACTCGTAGTTTGATTTTTTAACATAAAGAAAAGGTTTGAATTCTCTAAACAGGAACTTGTTATAAGATAATAAACTCATCCAATGTTGATACATATCAAGTTTATATCATCATCATCATCATTACAGCCCTTCACAAGTCCACTGCTGAACATAGGCCTCCCCCAAGTAATGCCACAAAGCACGGTCCTGAGCCACCTGCATCCATCGACTTCCTGCATATCTTACCAGGTCGTCACTCCATCTAGTGGGGGGTCGCCCTACACTACGCCTACCGGTACGAGGCTGCCACTCGAGAACCTTTCTTCCCCATCGGTTATCGGTTCTTCGAGCTATATGGCCGGCCCATTGCCACTTCAGCTTACTAATGCGTTGGGCTATGTCGGTCACTCTGGTTTTACTGCGGATATCCTCATTTCTGAGTCTATCACGCAGAGAAACTCCGAGCATAGCCCTCTCCATAGCTCGCTGAGCGACCTTGAGCGTCCTCATACGGCCAGCAGTGAAGGACCACGTCTCAGATCCGTAAGTCATCACTGGCAACACGCACTGGTTGTACAATCTAGTTTTTAGAGATTGAGGTATACCTAACGAAAAGATATGTCGTAATTTCCCGAACGCTGCCCAGCCGAGTTGAATACGTCGATTGACCTCTCGGTCGAAGTTGGATTTACCTAGTCGGACTATTTGTCCCAGGTAAACGTACTCGTCAACAACTTCGAGCATAGTGCTGCCAACAACTACCGGCATAGGTGTGACATGGACATTAAACATGATCTTTGTTTTGTCCATGTTCATCTTAAGACCTATCCGTTGGGAGGCACTATTGAGGTCATTGAGCATAGTGCTTAAGTCCTCCAGCGATTCTGCCATAAGGACTATATCGTCGGCAAATCGAAGGTGAGTGATGTACTCGCCATTGATGTTAATACCGTATCCTTTCCAGTCCAGTAGCTTGAAAACGTCTTCCAAAGCAGCGGTGAAGAGTTTCGGGGATATAACGTCACCCTGTCTTACACCTCTCTGCAGTTGGATAGGTTTCGAGCTCTGGTTCTGTACTCGGATAGCCATCGTAGCCCTACTGTACAAACACTTCAGCACTTCGATATACCGACAGTCAACTTGGCACCGCTGAAGGGACTGCAGCACCGCCCAAATTTCGACGGAATCAAAGGCTTTCTCATAGTCCACATACGCCAGGCAAAGTGGCAAATTGTACTCTTCAGTCTTCTGTACAATCTGCCGCAGGGTATGTATGTGGTCTATGGTACTGAAGCCTTTTCGGAAACCGGCTTGTTCGGGAGGCTGGAAGTCGTCGAGTCTGCGTGCGAGACGATTCGTAATGACTTTCGAAAACAGCACGTAGACGCGGCTCAGAAGGGAAATCGGTCTGTAGTTCTTCAAGAGAGCGTTGTCGCCTTTCTTAAAGAACAATACCACCGCACTTCTGCTCCACGCCTCTGGAGTAGTGCCACCATGGAGGACGGAATTGAAGAGCTTCTGAAGGACTTCAAGTACCGGTGTTCCACCCGCTTTCAGAAGCTCCGCTGTAATTCCATCCTCGCCTAGGGCCCTGCCGTTTTTAAGGTGCTGGAGAGCCATTCTAATCTCGCTTAGACTGACGTCCGGGATATCATCGGAATAGTGTCGGATAAGACTTGCTCCTGGATCGTTACTCACACTTGCGTGTGGCTCCAACGATGATGTGTACAGCTGCCCATAGAACCTCTCAATCTCACTCAAAATCTCAGGTGTCCCGGAAACGATGCTGCCACACTCAGTCTTCAGCATTGACAGTTGGCTCTTACGGGCAGACAGATCTCTGGCAAAGACTTTGGAGCCCTGGTTCCGCTCGATCGCTTCTTTAATACGAGCAGTATTAAAGTTGCGTAAGTCTCGCCGCGTGCATTTGGAGATCTGTCTGTTCAGTTACCTGTATGCTGTCAAATCTGTTGACGATTGCAGCCTCATCTCCCGTCTAACAGCCATGAGATTAAGAGTGTGATCGGAGAGTTTTTGTGTTCTTTTGCGGCGGGTCTTGCAGAACTTAGCTCCGACCGCATGGACAGTTTCCATGAGCTTGTCATTCATATCGTCCACTGCATTGCAATCTTGTAGGCACTGAAAGCGGTTGTGTAACTCGAGCTGAAAGTTTTCGGGATTCTGGATTAGAGCACGAGGGGGACGGAGCGTTGACTTCATTAGACGAGACCTCTCCAACTTAACGTTTAGGTTCAGTGTGCCTCTAACCATTCGGTGATCGATGCCAGTTTTCACCCTTGCGATCACTGAGACATCACTGAACAGTTGGCGTCTGGTCGTCATAATGAAGTCAATCTCATTTTTTGTCGAACCGTCGGGGCTCGACCCGGTCCAACTCCTGTGGGGCCGCTTCTGGAAGAAAGAGTTCATCATAAAGAGTCCCTCTTTCTCCATAAAGTCGGCCAGCTGCTGGCCCCTTCGGTTCCGTTGCCCTACTCCAAATTTCCCTAACTTCAGCTCACCGCTTTCTCTTGTGCCTAGTTTTGCGTTGAAGTCTCCCATCAACACCGTGTAGTGGGTTTTGGAGGAATACATGGCTTTGGAAATATCCTCATACATTTCCTCCACCTCCTCATCGCGATGTGCCGAGGTTGGTGCGTAAACCTGTATGACCTTCAGCGAATACCGTTTGGTGATTCTGAGTATCAGGTACGCGACCCTCGTCGACACACTCCAAATCTTTACAACGTTGTTGACGAGAGACTTGTGGACGATAAATCCGACACCTCCTTGGGACAGATGGTCGCCCTCCCGGTGATAGAACAAGTTGCCGGATTCTAGAATCACCGTGTCCTCCCCCTCTCTTCGGACCTCGGATAATCCTATAATACTCCAGCGCAACTTGTCTATCTCTTCTTCCAGCTCCAGGATCTTCGCGTCAGTCCTCAGTGTGCGTGCGTTAAATGTTGCCAGGTCGAATCGTCGTAGGTGGCAACCGAGCCTCCACCGGAGATTCTTAGCACCCCCTGCCCCGCCGTTACCAACCGCAGTTTTTTTTTGTCGTACAGTTGCTGTTATCAGGAAGATGCTGCTGCCCATCTCCTACCTGTTTCCCTCTGTCGCCTTTTACGACACCCACGGGAAGATAAGGGGTAGTGGATATTCTTAACCGCCACTACACGGCAAAGTTCAAGTTTATAACACAAATAAAATTCTTATTAAAATATTTCCATATCTAAAATACTAAACCCAGTAAACTATTTTTGTTTTTGTTTAAAATGTAATTATACATTTTAAACAAAAACAAAAATAGTCTGAGTCATGTTTTTATCAACAAATTTGTTATTTGTCATTGCATCAACAAGGTCTACCACCTTGCGAGATAAGGGGTAAGAAACACAAAAATAGACTATAGCATGGAGTTCATGACAAATTCGTTAAAACAGAGTTAAACCCTCTTTTATAGTGCTGTTAGTTGTCCCTAATCCTATACTATTAAACGAGCAATTCTTGTATATATATATATATATATATATATATATATATATATATATATATATATATATATATATATATATATAATCGGAATCTCGGAAACAGCTCCAACAATTTTCATAAAATTTTGTGTGCAGGGAGTTTCGGGGGCAATAAATCGATCTAGCTAGGATTTATTTTTAGAAAATGTCTTTTTGTCCGTGTTTTTAGGCAATGAAAAACTGCTACAATATTGTTAGAATAAGAAGGTAAATTTTGACGGTTCATTAATGATTACAAATAGCTTAATTTGTATATTGGGCGGTCACAAAATCGTAATACCATGGTTCGAGCTCAGACCGGACCGACCGACTTTTTTAATTTTTTTTTCAAGTTCCTTTCTTTTTTGAGAAAATTTATTTTTTCTAGCCCTTTTTTTAGTATTTTTTAAAAACACGAAAATTTAAATTAAACTAATTGCACTCATGATTTTTTATTCAAATAACCAGTTTATTTTTTTCTATTATGTTGCTTAGATCAAAAAATATTATTTGTATTTCATCAGTATGTAATTTGTATCTAAATATAATTTCCAAAACACACGAATTAAAAAAAAAACCGAGCGAAAAATACCGAGCAAAGCTCGGTCAACCGGGTACTGTAACATAATTCATGCATTACACCTGCTCCCAATTAATCTCCATTATTTCTGTCACACATAACAAAATTTGTAATTGCATCAATTTACAAATTTTCTTTTGTAGTTGCAGTGCAAAGACTAGCGGTACCCGGCATAATTTTTTATAAATCAATTCGCGCACTAAACTTCACCAATGTTTAATTATTATCTGACAAATGGTGAATAAGCAAAATGAAAAGATGAATAAGCAAGCAAACAAACAAATAATAAATTTTATATATAAGACCCAATTTAACGTTTTAAAATGTTAATTGAAAATTAGCAGGCTAATTTTCTTGCTGGTTCTTCCCAGGACAGACGTTATGTTCTGAACTAATAATAGAACCATAATCGGTATATATTACACTAAAAGTACTGTACTGTAACTACAAGTTACATTAAAATTTCATTCCCTATTTTGCCAATCTTAAGTTTGGGGTAACAAAACAGCCTGACACAATAGTATAACATTTAATTTAATTTGAGATTCAAGTTTCCTATATTTACTGTTACCTTTACAGCCTATTGAAGTTCACTGCTTAACTTAGGCCTCCTCATATAGATTGGATATTTGCCTTAGTTGGCACGCTTGACTAGCAGGTTGACAACTGCAGTTTTTTATCTTTTGTTGTTATAAGGAATATTATTATTATATTATAATATTATTATTGTTATAAGGAATATTTTTTATATGTGGTAGAGCTATGCTGCAGTTACATTAGCAGTATATTTGTAGTATGAATGGGTTGGCTTGACTGGGGAAGGACCACAATCTCACAGAATACCAGCATAAAATAGTAGCTTAATGCTGCTGTGTTTTGTATGGTGAGTGTAGAGAACCGGAGACCCTTTTTACTGGAAATGAGGCATTCCATCTTAGGTCCTCACGGGTGATAATGCATCTGCATTTTGATTCATAATCAAGGATAGACGTGGATGTCTATGGGCCTCAGCATTTGATTCCTGTGTGGACTCTTGCGACACCCACAGATAGATAAGAGGTAGTGGATATTCTTACACCGCCTCTACACTGTAAAGACTATATTTAAAATTGATCACAGTATGATTAAATATTCAGGGCATTGTATCCTCAAAATGTTTGAAAGTCTAAAGGATTTATCTCCATTATTTCTCTCAAACGCAGGTCACTTTTTCCATCACCATTAAGCACAAGATAATATGTACTTGAGTGCTGAATAGTATTTTATATATAATATCTAAAAAAATATATAAATAATTTATTTGCCATGTGGCTGCAGCATAACAAAATCCAATACCTTCACCTTGTCTCTTTGGTATTGTAAGAGGCAAGTAGAAAGTATATGCCACCAAAATATTATAACTTCCGATAGATGGAGTAAAACCATCTCATTATTGGCAAACGTGAAATACCCAGACTGGCTACAGACAGCAACTTGTATAGTGCAAGACATCTAGTACTATATATGTCAATTGGAAGCCAAACTCTCCCAACAACAGGACAAGCTCATATCTTGCAGATGACTCTTACAAGCCTATTATGAAAAAGAAAAATTATAGTTCAATAAAATGATATTTACCATCTTTAAATATCACAAAATGAACTTGTAATGCATATGGGACCACTGTGAAACTTTGTTCAGCAGGAAACTTGTGAAAGGCTATAACGATCATGATGATGATGAAAAAGTGTGAAAGTATAATAAGTTAGTAAATTATTGACTGTTTCACTTACATATCATAATATAAAACTAGTTATAGGCTATTACAAAAATGTAGGCTTAATGGTCTATATTTTATATTATGTAAAAGGAAATATTGAGCTGTGGTAGCTCTGATAGTTAGCGCTCGCTGTATATTTCACAGTATGCGAGCAAACCGGGTCCGATCCCTGCCGGCACCAATGAAATTGTTAAATTCAATTTTAAGTGCTGATTTACCACATGCTCAGCAGTGAAGGAAAACATCGTGAGGAAACCTGCATGTCTGAGAAATAAGAAAAAAAAATATTTCGAAGACATGTGAAGTTCTCCAACATGCATTGGGGCAGCGCGGCGGACAATTACTTGCCCTAAGACTCTCAGAAATGAGCGGAGGCCATTGCCCAGGAGTGGTACTTATATATATATATATATATATATATATAAGCTGTAACTAAAAGGAAATATTGTAAGTAAACCTTCACACATGACATGTGAATTCTGGCAACACACATACACTACACAGAATACCAGTATAAAATAGCAGCTTATTGCTGCTGTGTTTCGTATGATAATTGTAGAGTACCAGAATCCTTTTTACTGGAAACAAGGCTTTCCATCTTAGGTCTTTAGGGGTCACAATGCCTATGCATTTTGATTCTTAGTTAAGGATAAATGTAAATGTTTATGGGCCACAGTATCAACCTGCCATCAGGTGGACTGTGTACTCGTGCATCTAACATTACCTACACAGAAATAAGAAGAGGACTCAGCCCAGCATTGGAATTTAATATAAAAATTTATATAAGGGTTAGAAATTAAGTTTGTAACAATTCAATTAATTCAACACTCTGATAAGGCAAGGGATAATCTAAATATATGGTGAATATTTAACATCTCCTATATATCTCATATTTCTATCATAATATAATATACCTATATAGCCTAATAATAACTTTCCAATTTGTAACCCAAATGCTAGATAACGTGCGCACTAATCTAAAGCACACACGATATGATAATGTAAATTAGAAAAATGTAATTAATTTTATGAAAACATTCATTTGCAGAATTTATTAAAGGTTAAACCGCCTCGTATGATAGAACAAATCAACTTTATATTGTCATGCAGTAAAACGAATGAAATGGTTGACCTTGTAAACACATAATTATATTCTTTTAACATTTTTCTCCTAAGGTAAATTAGAATATAGAATTCGTACTGACCATCGCCAAAATATTGCTTATTTAAATATTTCCAGCCTTCCGCTCTATTATCTTCCATGTCCATTCTTAAATAAGAGTGTATCACAACTTTAATAAGCTTAATTTGAATTAAATAAACTTAAATACAGAATTTAAGAAATAAAAAACCACTCCGGCAACTTCCACAACTTAGTTTAGCAGACAGACATTCGCGACTGTCAAAGTCATTATTAGTGTTGTCAGAGTAAAATTTTCAATTACCGTGTTTGGTAACCATTTTTTTGTAGACGGGTCACGGGCTCAAGCATAAATAACTGCAAAATCAGGTAAATTGTAGGAGCGTTGTGACCCTTTTAAAAAGTAGAGTGCTCTTTTCTTAAACGATTTTTAAGTATCAAACCGGAAAAATTGCAGGAGGTAGCAGACATCGCAAAGACAAGTCATACAACTACTAAGAACAAAACTTCTCGTAAAATGGTTCTGGTGGAATTAATCCGAACAATTACTCTGAGCAATCCCGGTGATAAATGCAATATCACTTCGCAGAGCCGGTGAATCCAGTCCATCAGAAAGGTATTCAAGCCAATCGTCCCTAGTCCAAGAACACAAAGACAAAAAATAAGCCGAGTTAGTATAGAAAATAGGTCTTTCAGTTGCCACAGAGTAGAAGGGAAAACATATGAGACAAAGACATGTTTCAAAATGTGACTACCTGTCTTTTTCAAATACGGAATTGTATATATTGACAACCAAACCAACATTTTGTAAAAAATAATCGTATGTCAACGGGTTACTTTCTCTTATATACAGATTTCATGATTTGAAACTTATGTTTATTTGATAAAATTGGTTATTTTTTAAACTATTAACTTTTATTCTTATTTTCAAACTGCAAAAATAAAATTTTGTAATAAATCTAATAATTTGCATTCTTTAATGCAAAATTTTTCGAAACCTCTACAATTCCATAACATTCCTACCTAAGAGATCCGCGTTGCGTTATTTTACCCTTAAATTAGGGGAAAACTCCTAATTGGCAACATTATATAAGTGACAGAAGCAGCTTATCAAATCAATAATGACATTGACAGTAGCATAGTCAACTTAAGCATAGACAATTTACTTGTGATATCATATAAGGACGGCTAATAATTTAAATAAAAACCCGAAATATAAAGACCTGATGATCTTCAAACGACTGCAAAGATTTTCTTGAATCATCGCTAAGAACAGTCCCGATCAAATCACCTTTCAATAAATAAACTCAATCTAAAATCTTTAAGCTGTGGTTAAAGACTGCTGCGATATTTAAAAAAAAAACATTATAAGCAATTACGGTCACCACTAAATTTAATTAAGTAAAAAATACACTTGTCAAGCGGGTTTTTTTTTATAAAAGAGGGGGCAAACGAGCAAGCGGCTCATCTGATGTTAAGTGACTACCGCCGCCCATGATCAACCGCAACACCAGAGGAATTGCAGGTGCGTTGCCGGTCCTTTAGAAAGGAGTACTTAAGCTCTTTTCTTGTAGGTCCCCAGGTCGTATCGGTCCGGAAAAATTGCCGGTGGTAAACTATTCCACAGAGAGGTCGTACGCGGAAGAAAACTTCTCGTGAAACGTACAGTGGTGGACCGCCAAGCATCCAGATGGTGTGGATGGTATCGGGACGTTTGCAGCGTAGTACGTTCACGAAATTTGGCGGCTGGGATTAATCCGAATAATTCCTCAGAGCACTCCCGTATATGCGAAAGAAAATGCAAAGAGATGCAACATCTCTTCGTAGCACCAGTGAATCGAGCCGATCGGAAAGCACTCGGTCCTCGACGATTCGAGCCGCTCTGCGCTAGATGCAGTCAAGTGGAAGGAGCTGGTACTGGGGAGCCCCAGCCCAGAGATGGGAGCAGTATTCCATGTGTGCCTGCGCCTTGTAAAGTTGCAGGCGGTGTGCCGGCATGAAATACTGTCCCGCTCTGCTGAGCACGCCAAGCTTTTTAGAGGCCAATTTCGCCTTCTCTTCCAAGTGACCACGAAACTGCACGTCACTCGATATGTCGACCCCGAGGATTCCGATACTGGCTGAGGCAACAGGGGGAGTGCCTTGAAACTGAGGAGATACGACAAAGGGGTTCTTATTAGCGGTTAACCCGCAAACTTGTGTCTTCTGAGGGTTAAACTGGACTAGATTTAGTCGCCCCCAATCCGAGACTTTGTTCAGCAAAGATTCGACTTCAGACACAAGATTATCCCGGTACTTGGAGACGTTTTCCCGAGCATCACCAGTGCTGTCATCTGCACAGCAATGAATGTTACGGGCTTGCAACATATCATTGATATGCAGAAGAAACAGCGTTGGCGATAGCACGCAGCCTCGTGGAACACCAGCATTAATAGGCTTGTAATCGGAGCTTGTACCGTCTACAACGACCTTGATGCTCCAATCTGCAAGAAAGCTGGTGATCCAATTGCACAATTTCTCGGGAAGCCCATAGGGAAGGAGGTTCGAAAGAAGCGCTTTGTGCCAAACCCGGGCGAAGGCCTTGGACTCTACTGGCTCCGCCCATCTATGAGTTAGGTAGACCAAAAGATCACCAGCTGATCGACCACGGCGAAAACCGTATTGGCGATCACTAATCAGCTGGTGATTCTCAAGGTACCTCATGAGCTGGCAGTTAACAATGGACTCCATTGTTTTGGAGAACAAGGAGGTGATGGCGATAGGCCTGTAGTTGGACGGGTCGGAGCGGTCGCCTTTTTTAGGGATCGGGTAGACGAAAGCCGTCTTCCATGATTTTGGGACTACGCCTAGAGAGTAGGAGTACCTGAAAAGACGTGTTAAAACCGGTGCCAAATCTGGAGCACACGTCCTCAGCACAATTGGGAGAGGAGGGCTTTGCGAACCGAGCGCTGTGTGAACTGCACTTCCGGCATGGAGCACTCACACCACGGCGAGGTTGGCATTCGGAGTTTTTTTTTATAATTGCGTAGTACAGATATCCAGTATATTACTTTCCTCTACATAGGAGATGTCGGAAGTCGATAGAAGCACACAGTCCACCTGATGGTAAGTGGCTGCTGTGGCCCATAGACATCTACATCTTTCCTCGATTACGAATCAAAATGCAGATTCGTTGTCACCCATGAGGACTAAGATGGAATGCCTCGTTTCCAGTAAAAAGGGTCTCCGGTTCTCTACACTCACCATACGAAACACAGCAGCATCAAGCTACCATTTGACGCTGGTATTCTGTGAGAGCGTAGTCCTTCCCCGGTCGAGCCGACCCATTCGTGCTACAACTACACTACTAATATAACTGCAGCATGTCTCTACAGCGTATGAAAGGTAGCTCAGGACCATGCTTTATGGCAATCCTTGGGGAAGGCATATGTACAGCTATGGGCTTCTGAAAGTTGCCTACATATGAGTAATTTTAGTTTATGCACATAACACGTGTAGATTACTCGCGCTCGCCTACTGTGAAATTGACCGCAAGCCCTTGGCCTCCAAGTTACAACGAGTCCTGGGGAGTGCCCTGAAATCGAGGAGATACGACATTTCATTTTTTGTTAGCGGTAAACTTGCAAACCTGTTTATTCTAAGGGATAAGCTCTATTTTAGTTAACAAGTATATCATGTAAAAAAAGTATACCATGTAAATATGCGTGGTATTTCAGTAGTTGGCTTTGAAATTTCATAATGTGCACGTAGAACTAGAGTTACAGAGTAGTTCTAAACAAGTACATTGTTAATCCCAATTATTATTTTTGTGTTGGTCTACAATGTTCTTAGCAGGGGATAACACCAAGGTAGTATGTCAGTAAAAATTCAACATATTTCGAAACGCAGTGATAATATACTCATCAATTCATCATGTTATAAAAGCGGACAACAGATAACAAATAAAAATAACCCTCGGCTTTTATTTGCGTTTGCTTTTAGTACTTAGATCACAGAGCAAAAACAATTATTCTTTACTTGATAAAAACCAAAATGTACATAATTTTAGCAAGTTTTATTAAAACTTAGTTTAATAAACAGTATTTCGTCGCGCTCACTCGAGATAACCTTTATAATTTATACATTATGATAAGAAAAACGTAACATTGCCTTTATCACGTGATTAATGTTTTGTACAGCGGCCGTAGATTTATCAATATAAATTAACTATCGAGCAATTTACGGTTTACTGCCATATCGGTCAAGTTGCCACAATCACTCACAGACGTACCAACAAATACTCGTGATATATTCTTGCATTCTTAGATCAACTCTTAGAGATAACTAGGTACTTATCTATGCATCACTATAAAGAAGAATGAAAGACTCTGTTTCATACAATAAGTTCTATACACGTTATACTATGTACATAATATGTTATATAATATTATGTACATTCTATTATATACAGGCTATTGTGAAGAGTCAAAATGTGTCGAAAAAGGCACGTATGGCAATTCACAATGCTGTGTTGGTCCCTACTTTAACGCATGGTAGTGAAAGTTGGGTGTGGCAGAAGAAGCACGAGAGTAGAATGAACGCAGCAGTAGAAATGCGGTCGTTAAGAAGTATGTTGGGATGAATCTGAATAACAGGGTAAGAAATTGTGTGATAAGAGAAGAGTGTGGTTTGCAAGATGATGTTGTGACCAGGATTAAGAAAGGAATGCTTCGGTGGTTTGGTCATGTGGAAAGAATGAATGAGGAAAGAGTGACAAAGAAAATTTATAATGATTTCTTAAATTTACGCGAACACTACACATTGAATAAAACTATTAGAAAAAAGAAAATTTATGTTGCGGAAGTGAATGGCAGAGTCGGAAATGGACGCCATAGGCTAGGAAAATTTATCGACCAAATTGGCGATTTATTGAAAACGGGCCAAATTAGGAGTACCCTTAATCGACGAGCATGTATGCGTAGGTATGGTATGTTAGGTGTATGGTAGGTGTGTCAGGATCGTGCCAAATGGAAGTCTGTAATCTCTGCCTACCTCTCTGGGTGACAAGTGTGAGTGTTTTTATATGTTTATGTATAATATGTTATGGACCAAAAGATTAGTTAAGTGTATAAAAATCATATTTTACTGATTTTTGCACAAAATAGATAAAAATAGTACAAGTATTTTTGGTTAATTATTATTAATTTATTTAATTTATGAAATGAGTGCAATTCCAGGTGCAGTGTAAAAGAAGTATGTTTTGATGGAAGCACGCTTCAAGAGGTAGCCAATCTTGTCAGTGACTCCTCTAACATATGGCAGTACAGCAGGTACGCGCTTGACTGTGGCCGGCTTCACTCGTTCACTGTGACATAGGCGCGGGACCCGGAGCTTGTTGTCATGCAAAACTTGCTTGGCATGGCTCACCTGTATCTCCCATTGTCGCCCCACATATTCATGGAAGACTTTGAGGAAAAAGCCCTGCTTACTTCTCCCATAAATCCAAGATTCTACAAGCGGTACGTAGACGACACTTTCACAATTCTACCTTTAGATAAAGTAACTGCATTTTTAGACCATCTTAACTCTATAAATTCTAAAATTCAGTTCACAATAGAGTTAGAGGCAAACAATTCCTTAGCTTTTCTAGATGTATTTTCTATGTGTATAGAAAAAAGACCCATACAGATAGATATTTAAACGGTGATTCTCACCACCATCCTTCACAGTTAGCTACCGTGGGTAAATCTTTGTTTCAGAGAGCACGAGGGATCTGTGACAGTAAACACCTGGCTGCCGAGCTCCACCATGTCAAGCAGGTTTTGCATGACAACAAGCTTCGGGTCCCGCGCCTATGTCACAGTGAACGAGTGAAGCCGGCTACAGTCGAGCGTGTATCTGCTGTGCTGCCATATGTTAGAGGAGTCACTGACAAGATTGGCTACAACTTGAAGCGCGCTTCCATCAAAACATACTTCAAGCCGCTGAAGAAGATTGGTCAGTTTTTACCATCAGTCAAGTGTAATGTCCCTCTGCAAGATGCAGGAGTGTACAAGCTGGATTGTGAATGTGGTCTCTCCTACATAGGACAAACTAAAAGATCAATTAAAACCCGCGTTAAAGAACATATAGCTGATGTGAAGAATCGACGCTCCGGGAAGTCTACAGTCTGTGAACATGTACACGATCGCCCCCGTCACTACATCAGATTTGATAGACCACAAATCCTCGCTAAAGAACACCGATTCCTTCCAAGGATGATTCGCGAGGCTATTGAAATCAAAAAACATCCTAATTTCAATAGAGAAGATGGCTGGGTGCTACCATCTGCTTGGGATCCTATAATAAATAAAATTAAATCCCAACCCAAACATACAACTGCAAGACTTCAAGATACCGTAAGTTCATACTGTGTAGATCGGAACAAAAGTTAAATTTTAATCTATGGTAACCGCCGTTAACTATGACATCTGGACGTTGAACATCTCAGTCCCACCCGTAACCCGTAACCATGAGTGCTGTAAAGCGTTCGAAACGTCGGGTATTTAAAAGTTAAATATACGCGATAAATTCCTTAAAAACTAGTATTATTTCAATGCCGCTAAAGAAGTTTTCACTTCAATTAGTGCATTGGTTTAACGTTAATACATACATACATACACAAACACTCCCGCCTGTCACCTAGAGGGGTAGGCAGAGACTACAAACATCAATTAGGCACGATCCTGACACAACCCTCTCGCCTCCTCCACATCCATATATACCAACGCATACATGCTAAATGTATTAACAATTTACAACAACGAATGTTAAAAATCTGAATACCAATGTGTTTTTAAATGGGGAAGAAGTGAGCCCCGTTGAATTCTCTGTTTTTCTTGGCATCACTGTCGACGCTAAGCTTCAGTGGGGCCCCCATATAATATCTAAACTAGCAAGCAGACTAAGCTCTGCAGCTTATGCTGTAAACAAGATTAGAGATCTCACTAGTGTCGAGACAGCTAGATTAGTTTATTTTAGTTATTTCCATAGAATAATGTTATATGGGATTTTGCTATGGGGAGATGCGGCTGATTATAAACTATGTCTTTTTTGTTTTGGAGAAGAGAGCCATAAGAGCTATTTACAACCAAAAACCGAGAGTCTCGTACAGAAAAATTTAAACAAATAAATACTCCATATTAACTTTAGCCTCTCAGTGTATTTACGAAAATTTATTGTGTTTACAAAACAAAGGTAGTTTTAGTAAAAAAAAGTGATATACACTCTCTAAACACTAGCAACAAACACTAACTAGTGATACCAGTTTCTCGACTCCACAGAGCAATGAATATGCTATTACAAAAAAGTCCCAGAAAATATACAAGGTCTCTCTATTACCAAGTTTAAATATTTAATTAATCTAAAACTGCATAAAAAGGGTTATTATAATATAAATAATACAAGGTAGATAATAGCCCCTGGAACGAGATGATCACTTCCAAGCTGTTTCTAAAATATATTTTGCAATAATTCACATTGTAAAATTTACTTAAAAAAAAGTCCCGCTGGGTTTCTTGCTGGTTCTACCCAGGACAGAGGTTTTTTTCGAACAAGTGGTAAAGACAAAAATGACTTTCAATAAGAATTACATGTAATCTATTATTTATTTATTATTATATTATTATTATTCAATTAATTTTCCCTCTGTTGTCCCGAACACGCACGGGACGATATGGGGTAGCGGCTATTCCTAGACCTCTACTATGTGGTCAACTTTTCATAAGCTTTTCTTAAATTCATTAACGCCACAATAACAAGCAAATCTTTTTTATGCTTTTTTATAGCATAAGGGTGAAAAACGCACACATAGTCCACCTGATGGTAAGTGTGGTTACTGTGGCCCAAAGACATCTTCATCTATCTTCGATTACAAATTAAAATGCAGATGCGTTGTCGAAGACTAAGATGCAATGCGTCGTTTCAAGTACAAAGGGTCTCCGGTTCTCTACACTCACCATACGAAACACAACAGCATTAAGTTGCTATTATGCGCTGGTATTGTGTGTGAGTGTGGTCCATTCCCAGTCGAGATCACCTATTCGTACAACTATACTACTAATATAGCTGCAGCATACGAGATGCGGCTACACTACGATACGAGACGAATGCTAGTTATAGAAAAAGATATGACGTTGATATTTTTGCGTCACGGGCCACGCGAAACGCTGAATAGACTGTAATTTCCCCGTACTGACTGTGAGAATGGGAAATGAGCGTCTACATTATTTACAAGTAATTTGCTTATATATAAAATTATACACTTAGTATTACGTCACCGCTGCAGTGAATGAAAGATTAAAGTTGGCAACCTTTCAGTGAATTAACAGGTTCACTGCGGTAGTGCGGATCACCAATTGGCCCGATATAGTGTATGTACTCGTACATACACTATATCGGGCCAATTGGGGATATCTGTATACAATATATGGCGTATACAGTGTACATACACACCTACAGCACACGATAAAAGCGTTTGCTAAGATCCGCCTGATATAAATGGCTTGTAGATAATGCAGATCACCAATATTTGTTCGGAAATGATTGCGTGAAAAAAATGTTAGTATTTTCCTGCTTCGAAAATACTTCGATTCCTAAATTTTTCAAAATACACAAAATTTCGTCATATCGGAGATGGAAATACAACGTATGCTCAAGGTGCGTTATCACCTCTGTGGACTGAGATGTATGACAGCTTGTAACTATACTGGCTGTCTTTAATCTTCAGAGCAGTACACAGCGGTGCACACTACTATATCGTGACAGAAATGGTTAAGTAAGTGGTTACCTACCTTAGGCAGAAAAGGAATGTTCTTTGGTAGACCTACAGCTGTATTGTAGTCGTAGCATGAATATCTCGGTTAGACCGCGATGGACTACACAACATATCAGCGTGAAATAGCAGCTCAATGCTGCTGTGTTTCATCGTGTATGGTGAGTGTAGAGAACCGAAAATCATTAAAATGGAAATAAGGCATTCCATCTTGGTCCTCAAGGGTGACAACGCATCTGCATTTGATCGACGATGGATCTAGACGTCTATAGGTTACAGCAACCACTTAGAATGAGGGGTACTGTGTGTTCATTGGTCATCCTCATTCAATAAAGATGATGGTAATATAACATTTATTTAAGTAAAATCGATTTAAAGATTGCTATTAGAGAGGCATCATATTCCAGTCAGACACAAACAATGATATCGATTCATTGTTTTCGAACATGACTCATTGCAAACAGATGCACTATCGTTTGCGAGAATAGCTGTCGATTTGAAGAGCGTTGCTAACATTAAATATGATACCGGTTCACACTGATGCTTTCCAGTTCGCAACATGAGCACATGAATAAACTCCTTACTCTGTGATATGAGTGTGAATAGAATTAAGTAAAATAGAAATGCATAGAATAAATTTTATTCAACATAGATTATAAGTAAAGATAAAAGTTACAGTCTGAGAGGGTTTTAGGGTAAGGAAATGTCCACTGCAATGCTCCAATACAAGTTGGTAGACTGTTTTTTTTTTTGTAGCAGCAGTGGGATCTAACGAGCATGCGGGACGCTTTATTTAAAGATTAGACCGCCGTCCATAAACAACTGCAACATCATGGGAATTGCACGTACGTAGCCAACCTTTTAAAAAGGAGTAAGATCGTTTCTTGAAGGTCCCTAAGTCGTATCGGCCCGGAAAAATAACCGGTAGACTTCACAATCCGAAATATTCTTTTACTCCGCAGACATGCAGGTTAATCAGCAATTAAATTTGCAATTAACAATTTAAAAATGAAAGAAAGATGTAATCTTACTTTTTAGGGTTCCGTAGTCAACTAGGAACCCTTATAGTTTCGCCATGTCTGTCTGTCCGTCTGTCCGTCCTCGCTTAATCTCTGTGACCGTTAGTACTAGAAAGCTGAAATTTGGTACCAATATGTGTATCAATCACGCCGACAAAGTGGTAAAAATTGGAAAAAAATGTTTTATTAGGGTAGCCCCCCTATATGTAAAGTGGGAAGTGATTTTTTTTTAATTTCAACCCTAACGTGTGATTGTTGGAAAGGTATTTAAAAATGAATAGGGGTTTACTGAAATAATTTTTTGATAATGTCAATAATTTCGGAAATAATCGCTCCAAAAGTAAAAAACAATGTGTCCCCCCCCTCTAACTTTTGAACCATAAGTTTAGGAAATATGAAAAAAATCTGAAAAGTAGAACTTTATAAGGACTTTCTAGGACAATCATTTTGAACTTGGATGGAAACACGCACGCACGCACAAGTTGCACGCTACATGATCGCGCACGTACCCACTACCGGGAGCAGTTGCAGGAGCGCGGAGCGCTGCTTGAGCGCGAACATAATGGATACCCACCTTTAAACTCATAAGTGGGAACACTTATTGTGACGGACGGGAAACTACGGAACCCTACACTGAGCGTGGCCCGACACGCTCTTGGCCGGCTTTATTTATCTTTATAGGATAGGATGAAAAACGAGCACACAGTCCACCTGATGGTAAGTGGTTGATGTGGCCCATAGACATCTACATCTATCCTCGATTACGAATCAAAATGCAGATACGTTGTCATCCGTGAGGACTTAGGTGGAATGTCTAGTTTCCAGTAAAAAGGGTCTCCGGTTCTCTACACTCACCATACGAAACAGCAGCGTTAAGCTGCTATTTTACGCTGGTATTCTGTGAGAGCGTGGCCCTTCCCCGGTCGAGTCGACCCGTTCATGCTACAAATATACCAATAATACAGTTGCAGCATGGCTCTACCACGTATAAAACCTGAGCTACCATGGCTCAACATAGATTACAATTAATTAAATATAGAAAAGCAAAAAAAATCATTAAATATAAAAATTTAACTATGATCTTGTATTACATTACTCACATAGGGTATTTACTCAGGATTAACTGACACATGGTTGATAACATGATAATAGCTTCCAAGCTGTTTCTAAAATAAATTTTATACTCATTGTAAAACCTTGAAAAAAGTCCCTCCGGGTATTTTTGCTGGTTCCTCCCAGGAGAGAAGTTTTCCCAAACAGTGGTAAAAGAAAAAAATGATCTTTTAATCTATATTGAAATAAAAAAAATCTATTCTATTCTCATTGTGCTTAGAAGCACTACTTGAAGTAGGCTATGCTGAGCCGTGTACTTGTAAAGGGCAAAAATGAATGATGAAGGGACTTATTACGTGGTAGAGCCACGCTCCAGCTATATTATGATTGTCTGTGTTTCGTATGGTGAGTGTAGAGAACCGAAGACCCTTTTTACTGGAAACGAGGCATTCCATTGTAGCCCTCAGGGGTGACAACGCATCTTTATTTTAATTTTTAATCGAAGATAAATGTGGATGTCTATGGGCCACAACATCCACTTACCATCACGTAGATTGTGTGCTCGTTTGTCAACCCCAAATTAAAAAAAAAGGTGAAAATCTTGCAGTACCTGTCGAAAAGCGGATGACCTACGTTTATCCTCGATTAAGAATCAAAATACCGATGTGTTTGTCACTAAGAAGACTAAGATGAAATTACTCGTTACCAGTAAAAGGGTCTCCAGTGTTTGTCATTCACAATAAAGAAGACAACAGCTCTGTCTTACGTTGCTTTTTCATGCTAGTATCTTGTGCAAGCGTGGTTTTTTCCCCGGTTTAGCCAAGCTATTCGTGTTGACGAAATATTCCGTGTTGTGCAACGTGTTACAACGTAAACAACGCGTGAGACAAAAAAAAACACATCTATGTCTGGACGGGCACCTACATGCCGTATCTGTATATAAATAATTACATATGTATATTGTACCGTAAGCAGCGTAAATGAAATCTGGGAATAGCTAGAGGACGTCCACTTATCATCAATGTCATTTAACAGAGTTTAAATTAAGGGTAATTTGAAACATAGCAATGTCCTCCAGACCGTATTTCTTTCACGTAGACCAGGGGAGAATAAACATTTGAATAGGACAGGATCATTGTACGTAAGTGTGTGCGCAGGCACAGATGAACTCTCTATATAGGCGAATAAGCTTACTTGGTTTCCGTAAGCGCGACTTACCAACACGCCGCCAACAACCTGAATCCAAATTGTTTGACGAAAGAATATAGCCCAAATAACTGATTTGGTCCAACCATTGATTCAAACGTAATCAGTAATAGCGTTTTCGACTACTAACCCAACGATGTTTAATCTGAAACATACATAATTATAACTTTCTAGTGTAATGGCTAATTGATTTATTTATTTATTTTATTTATTTATTTATTTATAAGGTACACCAACAGCAAAACACATTAAACATTAACAACAACACAATAACAAATGTATATGGTTAAATATGTTTGCCAATTACAGGTATACACAACATTTACCGTAATGTGCAGATCATTACACCACAATGGCACTGAATACAAAACAACTTACATAAAAAAAAAACTAACTAAGAAATAAGTGTGTGCTGACTGCTGAGAGGGTGAAAAGAAATTGGTCAATTTTTTTTTGAAGCATCGGGCAGAGTCATTGAAAATATCAATGTCCGGTATCTTGGTCATAATTTCATTGTATGTGTTACATATTCTGGCTAGGGGATAATGCGCGGCTAAATTAGTTTTGTGGCAAGTTATGCTAAATAGTTTGCGAATTGGATATCGAGGATATCTGACTAACGGTGGCTAACGGTAACGGTCATCAATTCGAATCCCGCATTAAATCAGTGTCGTATGACCTTTTCGTTTTTTATAGGATAGAGTAACAAACGAGCACACAGTCCACACGAGCACACATCTATCCTCGATTTCGAATCAAAATGCAGTTGAATGTCACTCCTGAGGACTAAGATGGAATACCTCGTTTCCTGTAAAAAGGGTCTCCGGTTCTCTACACTCATCATACGAAATACAAAACCATTAAGCTACAATTTACGCTGGTATTCTGTGAGAGCGTGATCCTTCTCCGGTTAAGCTGATTAATCCGTGCTACAACTATACTACCAATATAACTGCAGCATGGATTTACCACCTAGAAGACCTATAATTTTTTTTTGTGACCTATAAGTAATTTACACATATCCTAAACACATAAATTTCTCTCTCTTATTATTAATGAATGAGGGGGATTCCACCACTATAGTGAAAATGAGGACTTGATGCAACATACGGAGTTTCAATGGGCTGGGTGCCTAGAAAAGTACAGCGTGGCAATCTGTAAAGCCTAAGTATTTTTTATAGTAGTAAGAATGAAAAACGAGCACGTAGTCCACTTAATGCTATGTGGATAATATGGCCCATAGGTAACATCTATCCTCAATTAAGAAATAAGTTAGAATAATAGAACTGTCAGAGAATGTACCAACCCAGACCTCCTAGGCTGGTCGGAAGTCCTGTGTGGAGTATCTATTCCTGATAAATCATGACATTCACAAATTCAGTAATTTTTTTTATTAAACAAACGGTAAACCGACAAAAGCATTGGTGGCTTCCCCCATATTCATTAATAGTTAATAATTAGTAATTAGAAAAAAATATATATAGGTTAGGTTTCTATAAAACTGGACAAAATTATAAGTATTGCTTATTTTATGATTTTAGATTAAAAACATCTTGTTTCGAATAGTTTTTAACAGCGCAATTTGAGGTCAAGTAAATGAAATGTTTTGGGTCGTTGAACTTCTGTTTTATATAAATGTTTTAACCGCCATATTGACAGATTGTTCACGCGGTACTCGAGAGGTTCCTTTATCGTCATGAACTTGGCGAGTGCCAACTTCTATTCATTGTTTATCGAAAAATAACAAAACTGTTTACTGTTTGAAAATAATATGGGGATTATCGACGCCGCAAAAACAATGCTGACATCAATTATTGTTACTAAGGTAAACTGACGTTCCTCTAATGGAGCATTTAACATCAACTGAGGTCTACGAGGCCTAGAGCTGAAAATGGCGACTATATTCTTAATCCGATAGGAATTTCTGTTTACAAACAATAAAAGCAAATGTTAAAAATTTACCTACTGTTTTTTTTCATTCTCATCATCATTACAGCCCTTCACAAGTCCACTGCTGAACATAGGCCTCCCCAAAGGTATTCTGAGCCACCTGCATCCATCGACTTCCTGCATGTCTTACCAGATCATCACTCCATCTAGTGGGGGGTCACCCTACACTTCGCCTACCGGTACGAGGCTGCCACTCGAGAACCTTTTTTCCCCAAAGGTTATCGGTTCTTCGAGCTATATGGTCGGCCCATTGCCACTTCAGCTTACTAATCCGTTGGGCTACGTCGGTCACTCTACTTCTACTGCGGATATCCACATTTCTAAGTTTATCACGCAGAAAAACTCCGAGCATAGCCCTCTCCATAGCTCGCTGAGCGACTTTGAGCGTCCTCATGGGCCAGCGGTGAAGGACCACGCCTCGGTTCCGTAGGCCATCACTGGCAAAACGCACTGGTTGTACAACTTAGTTTTCAGGTTTTGAGATATACCTGACGAGAAGATGCGTCGTAATTTCCCGAACGCTGCCCAGCCGAGTTTAATCCGTCGATTGACCTCTCGGTCGAAGTTGGACTTACCTAGTCGGACTATTTGTCCCAGCTAAACGTACTCATCAACAACTTCGAGCTTAGTGCTCCTAACAACTACCGTCATAAGTGTAACATGGACATTAAACATGATCTTTGTTTTGTCCATGTTCATCTTAAGACCTATCTGTTGGGAGGCACTATTGAGGTCATAGAGCATAGTGCTTAAGTCCTCCAGCGATTCTGCCATAAGGACTATATCGTCGGCAAATCGAAGGTGAGTGATGTACTTGCCATTGATGTTAATACCGTATCCTTTCCAGTCCAGTAGCTTGAAAACGTCTTCCAATACAGCGGTGAAGAGTTTCGGGGAAATAACGTCATCCTGTCTTTCACCTCTCTGCAGTTGGATGGGTTTTGTACTCTGGTTCTGTACTTGGATAGCCATCGTAGCCCTACTGTACAAACACTTCAGCACTTTGATATACCGACAGTCAACTTGGCACCGCTGAAGAGACTGTAGCACCGCCCAAATTTCGACGGAATCAAAGGCTTTCTCATAGTCCACATACACCAGGCAAAGTGGCAGATTGTACTCTTCGGACTTCTGTACAATTTGCCGAAGGGTACGTATGTGGTCTATGGTACTAAAGCCTTTTCGGAAACCGGCTTTTTCGGGAGGCCAGAATTCGTCCAGTCTGCGTGCGAGACGATTCGTAATGACTCTCGAAAACAGCATGTAGAAGCGGCTCAGAAAGGATATCGGTCTGTAGTTCTTCAAGAGGGCGTTGTCACCTTTCTTGAAGAACAAGAGCACCGCACTTCTGCTCCACGCGTCCGGAGTAGTGCTACCATGGAGGACGAAATTAAAGAGCCTCTGAAGGACTTCAAGTATCGGTTTTCCACCCATTTTCAGAAGCTCCGCTGTAATCCCATCCTCGCTCGAGGACCTGCCGTTTTTAAGGTGCTGGAGAGCCATTCTAATATCGCTCAGACTGACGTCCGAGATATCATCGGAATAGTGTTGGATAAGGCTTGCTCTTGCTCTTTACTCACACTTGCGTGTGGCTCCAACGATGACCTATATAGCTGTCCATAGAACCTTTCCATCTCACTCAGAATCTCAGGTGTCCCTGAAACGATGCTGCACACTCAGTCTTCAGCTTTGACAGTTGGCTCTTACTGGCAGACAGATCTCTGGCAAAGAGTTTGAAGCCCTGGTTTCGCTCGATCGCTTCTATAGTTGCGCAAGTCTCGCCGCATGCATTTGGAGATCTGTCTGTTCAGTTGCCTGTATGCTGTCAAATCTGTTGACGATTGCAGCCTCATCTCCCGTATAACAGCCATGAGATTTAGAGTGTGATCGGAGAGTTTTTGTGTTCTTCTGCGGCGGGTCTTGCAGAACTTAGCTCCGACTGCTTTAACAGTTTCCACGAGCTTGTCATTCATATCGTCCACTGCATTGCAATCCTCTAGGCACTGAAAGCGGTTACGTAACTTGAGCTGAAAGGTTTCGGGATTCTGGATTAGAGCACGGGGACGGAGCGTTCACTTCATTAGACGAGACCTCTCCAACTTAACGTTTAGGTTCAGTGTGCCTCTGACCATTCGGTGATCGCTGCCAGTTTTCACCCTTGCGATCACTGAGACATCACTGAACAGTTGGCGTCTGGTAGTCATAATGAAGTCAATCTCATTTTTTGTCGAACCGTCGGGGCTCGATCAGGTCCACTTCCTGTGGGGCCGCTTCTAGAAGAAAGAGTTCATCATAAAGAGTCCCTCTTTCTCCATAAAGTCGGCAAGCTGCTGGCCCCTACGGTCCCGTTGCCCTACTCCGAATTTCCCTAACTTCAGCTCACCCCTTTCGCTTGTGCCTAGTTTTGCGTTGAAGTCTCCCATCAACACCGTGTAGTAGGTTTTGGGGAAATGCA
Organism: Parnassius smintheus behrii; assembly: GCA_036936625.1. Lineage (NCBI taxonomy): Eukaryota > Metazoa > Arthropoda > Insecta > Lepidoptera > Papilionidae > Parnassius > Parnassius smintheus. The sequence continues at coordinate 49,831,860 of JAUPFT010000010.1, forward strand.
TGGCTCCGGAAATATCCTCATACATTTCCTCCACGGGGATGTGTCGAGGTTGGTGCATAAACCTGTATGACCTTCAGCAAATACCGTTTGGTGATTCTGAGTATCAGATCCTCGTCGACACACTCCCAATCTTTACAACGTTGTTGACGAGAGACTTCTGGACGATAAATCCGACACCTCCTTAGGACAGATGTTCGCCCTCCCGGTGATAGAACAAGTTGCCGGACTCGAGAATTACCGAGTCCTCCCCCTCTTCGGACCTCGGATAATCCAATAATATGCCAGCGCAACTTGTCTACCTCTTCTTCCATCTCCAGTATCTTTTCGTCAGTCCTCAGGGTGCGTGCATTATATGTTGCCAGGTCGAGTTGTCGTAGGTGGCAACCGAACCTCCACCGGAGATTTTTAGCACCCCCTGCCCCGCCGTTACCATGGTCGCCACCGTAGCCAGGAATAGCGGGGCCGCCGGGGACTGGGGGCCGTTTGTTTGCGTCGTTATGCATGGGGGGATATTTGCCATAGTTGCCATGCTTGGCAAGCGGGTTGCAGTTTTTTATTATATTAATGTTGTTATTAGGAAGATGCTGCTTTTTTCATTCTACATGTACAAAAAATAAGGATTTAACATTTATTTGCTATAGAATTAAACTTACATCTTATATTTTATGCCGCGCTTGTCGTTGAAAATTATCATATTAAATAAATCATTTGCCGTGAAATCTTTTTATTTTATATACCATTTCATTTGAAGGTCTTCTACCGCGTGTGAATTGCAACTTTTCATTTATGAGATTGTGTAACGTATTACTTCACCTCAGCCCCAACCGTCGCATTGTCAGTTGTCGGACTTCGGAAGTCTCCGAAATATTTTTATTTCTTAAACATATGAGATAAATTGTAATTAACAATTTAATTGGTGTCGCCAGGGTCAAACTCTGGTTATACTGCATACTATTACACACTGTGAAATTACAGCGAACGCAGGGACTGACGCAAAAAGGAACCAGGGCTAAGGTTCTTTTTTATGAATGAAAGATATTTTATGAGTAGTATTTTAACAATTACGAACAAAATGCAATGATTGCGCCATATCGGGCTTAGTGTTTGATGTAACCTTTGTGCTATAAGAGGAGTATTACAAAAAAACGCGAAATTACAAGGTTTCCTCGTTGAAATTATTTTCCTTTCGTTGCTTTAAATAACAATTACTTTTTTTAAATAGTTCGTTTTCTCTACTACATTAAGCTCAGAGCAAATATTGGATAACTTATTTACTTATTTAGTAATAATCATTCAAACATTCAAACATGGATAGAATATATATAAACTATTGACTTATACATTACTAGCGTAATGCTGCGGCTACACTAAGGATCAACGTCAATGCCCATAAACGCAATAATTACTGTCTTAAATTTAATGCGATAAAATGAGTGGCTACACTTGAACGGTCAACGTCGTTTCCCGTTGAACGGCATTAAATTTGCCGTTGAACGGCGTTAAATTTGCCGTTGAACGGCGTTAAATTTGCCGTTGAACGGCGTTAAATTTGCCGTTGTTAAATGTTTCGACCGGTGAAGGACCACGCTCTCACAGAATACCAGCGTAAAATAGTAGCTCAATGCTGCTGTGTTTCGTATGGTGAGTGTAGAGAACCGGAGACTCTTTTTTACTGGAAACGATTCATTCCATCCTAGTCCTCACGGGTGATAACGGATCTGCATTTTGATTCGTAATTGTCACCCTGAGGATAGATGTAGATGTCTATGGGCTACAGCAACCACATACCATCAGGTGGACTGTGTGCTTGTTTGTCACCCTATCCTATAAAATAAAAAAAATAAACAAAGAAAAAGAAGATGATGGATGCTACAAATGCACAGGAAACGTACACTGTAAATCTATTTATGTTTTATTTTGTTTTCCCGCACCCAAATTGCACATATTTTAATGAAATAATAACTAATAAGCCAATCATAAATACTGATCAAGTGCGAATTAGATACACGTACCCAGGGTCTCGTACCACTGTAGACTATGAATTTTGACCTGCAAAAATTGGTTTTTTTTTCTCCTGCTTATTTTTTTAGTTTCATACCGTAAATTAAAGTACTTTTGAAGTAATTTTATTTAATTCAATCTCGAAAAGCTTTTTCATTACTCCACTCCATCGCAGCCATACGTGCAACCCCGTGGCACTCACCGTGCACAATGAGACAAACGTAGTGTGGCCGCTTCAACGCGATAATTCGCGCGTTAATCCTTTGATGTACCGCCACTCGAGTTATCGGCAAACGGGAAACGGCATTGTTAATGCCATTGTCAAATTATCGCGATAATTCGTGGCCACACCTACATTCAACGTCCATCAACGCGATAATTAACGGCATTTTTCCTTAGTGTGGCCGGGCCATAAGGACCGGGCCGACCGAACAACTAAAACGGACCAATGCGTTGGCCTTGGCCCTAAAATTACAGTATAGGGCCAACGCGAATCGGTCGACAGTGGTGCGCGCGCATGACAGATTTGCCCGTCACAAATATGTCTACTTTTTTTTATTTAGCAGGGATGGGAGATATGATAAGGATATAGAACGACGAGTGAATGCGGGAAATAGAGTAAATGGGACCCAGCACTCTATTGTGAAGAGTCAAAATGTGTCGAAAAAGGCACGTATGGCAATTGACAATGCTGTGTTGGTCCCTACTTTAACGTATGGTAGTGAAAGTTGGGTGTGGCAGAAGAAGCACGAGAATGAACGCAGTAGAAATGCGGTCGTTAAGGAGTATGTTAGGGCTGAATCTGAATGACAGGGTAAGAAATTGTGTAATAAGAGAAGAGTGTGGTTGCAAGATGATGTTGTGACCAGGATTAAGAAAGGAATGCTTCGGTGGTTTGGTCATGTGGAAAGAATGAATGAGGAAAGAGTGACAAAGAAAATTTATGTTGCAGAAGTGAATGGCAGAGTCGGAAAGGGACGTCCTAGGCGAAAATTTATCGACCAAATTGGCGATTTATTGAAAACGGGCCAAATTAGGAGTACCCTTAACCGACGAGCATGTATGCGTAGGTGTATGGATGTGAAGGAGGCAAGAGAGGTGTGTCAGGATCGTGCCAAATGGAAGTCTGTAGTCTCTGCCTACCCCTTTGGGTGACAGGCGTGAGTGTTTATGTATGTTTATGTAAATATGTCTAGTTGCGTGGTAAAAGAATGTAAAAATTACGATACAAAGATAAGAGAAACATGGGATATCGTATCATCGGTAAATAACCTTATATTAATTTTGTTACAATTAAATTATTATTTAAACGCATTTATAAAGTTTTATTTTACAGTTAGTTTAGTTACGTTACCAAGATTAGGCCAGGGTAGGATTCAGACCCTCAAAAATATTGTACATGGAAAAAAATTGTACTATTTTAAAAAAATTATATCACGTTTGACGTTTCATGTTTCTTTTTTCCCATGGGCCGGGATTTTGGCGTCACAATCTAGTTTTATCTATACGTTTCGTTTTTAGACCGTTTTATTTTTATTTCTGTTTAAATTTTGTCTAAAGAACTTATTGTAAGTTAAATTTTGAATATTGGTACCTAATATATTTTATATTCAATAAGGGTAAAACGAAAAGAGTACAAAAGAAAAGGATCGATCGAGCATCGATTGATCAGAAAGGGAGCTAATTCTAATTTCATTAAAAAAACGCGATACTCATGTACAATACAGAAATTCTCGATATCGTAGGGATAATACCAAAATATAAAAGGACCCAATAATAATACAAGTCGACCTTTAGGTAAAATTATGGTATTTTCGCCTAGTATTATTACGATACCTTGTACTACAAACTATGAAATAATGGTACATTTAGGATAGTTATTCTACGAAATCCGGCCCTGGTTACGTCGTGTTTTGATATGACGTTTGTATTATGACAGATGCGCTACATTTTCTTGTATGTAAAAGTTATGAGTAAAATATTTAGATGGGCCCATCCTTTAAACTCGTGTTTTAATATAAAAATAAACATAAAGAATCAATATAAGTAGATGCAGATTTATATATCTTGTTCTCTGTGCGTTTTAATTTTATGTCTCGGCGTATTAAAATAATAAAAAGGTTAAATTATAAAATACAGTGGTTTAACGAAAGTAGAAGAAACAACCTATAGTGTCTGCCTATACCTATAGTAACCTAGACCTACGCAGTGGCATAGTAAGGATAATATCGTATCTCAGAAAATAAAAAATTGTTGCCTAACCAAAAGAATAATTTGTACTTATACAGCGAGAAAATTTAAAGGTTAGGAACTTAGGAATTACATAAGAGAAACAGTAACATAAATACATCTAAATTTTAACTTATTCAAAAAAATTGTAGAATCAGCCTACCCGTATAGCGGTGAAAATTCGACGAAGGTGTAAGACAACACTAAGTACCTACACAAAACTCTTTTTACTTTCCCAAAATCCCGCTCTCAGAAATTAACCGCTTGAGGCTATGAAACACTAAAATCCTTTGAAATTAATTTACATCTTTTATTCTAACCCTTATCATCACTCATCACGCTTTAGTATAAGAAACCCTGAAGAAACGTCAAATTTCACGGCTTAACTTGTTTAGGACGTCTCTTTTCAAGGTAAGTGAAGATAAATAAAGGCGGTAAATACCCCACGTGTTAATGTCATGTGCAATATCTACGAGCGCTGCAATAAAAAAATATAAAATACGTAGTAAAATTTAAGCACATAAGTAAGTGATTGAGGCATGTTTCACACGTGATTTTATGACATGACAATAGCTTGATAGTAATCATAACCTTTGTTTAATAATCTGTAACTTTTACTGTCCTTTATTTCAAGTTTTTTATTAGTCTGGGTTATTAATACTTGTGCAACAAATGAACAAACAGTGAGTTCGTTCTGCAGAGATACTAGACTAATACCACATGAGTAAAGAAACCGTACAGAGGCAAAGCTTTCAAGGAGCTGTCAAAATTTTTACCATTTTGACGTGACAACGTCTTATAAATTGGTTTGCCGGGTGACACTTCAAGAAACTGCGTTACGCTCCGCTCACGTTATGCGCTCACAATGAGAGCGAGTGAGAGGCACGCGTCCCTTCCACTCGGGCATGGTTAGCCCGCCTAAGAGCGAGAGAGACAGACATAAAAAGTGTTATTTCATCCTTCTTCCTACTATACGAATGAATATTCACATTAAAATTATTTTACCACTCAAAGTCGTTGTCACGTAAAACTTTCGCCCGTATACCGACTTTACAGGCAACCAATTTTTTTTTGATAGGGTTGGCACAGGAGGATAAAATTAAATAAACAAAACATTTATCAGCTTTTATGATTACTTACTTAAGATAGAATATTTTTTTGTATATTACATATTCTAAATATTTTATTTTTATAATTTTTGTTCTTTAACAATTTGTTGTAACTTTAAATAAATGGTAAATTCTCAATCTAATGTAGTTGTTTTTTTTAAATAATCTATTGGAAAGCAGTTACATATATACAATCTCGCACACGTTTTAATATTTCATTACCAATATTTACAAAGTGTCTCACGAGATTTTTGCCCAAGCAAGTAATGCATTCCTTTCAGATACGTTCTCACATTGGCTGGAACTCAAACAAACACCGTAATTTGTCGGCAAGTTGAGTGTTGGAGAAGCATTTCCGAATAAATATATTATAGTTCTATTTTTATAAAAGTTAATACAGGATTTTTTAAAGTAATCCTCACAGAATCTATATTGCTCCCTTTTTTATAATCAAAAGTTTTAAAAGGAGATCTTCTCGTCCGACAATTTTTAACCACTCTTGTTGCCCTATATAGTACTTATATTATTATCTATGACTCTTGTCTAAAATAATAGTAAAAAACATGAACCTACGTAATTAATTTATAAACGTAATGATTCAATTACAAACATTATAAAAATAACTATTCAATCACTTATAGGTAGGTAGGTAATACGCTTTCTTTCAATGTTGAGGTATGTGCTATGTGTATAAGGTATATCTCTATCATATTAAAAACAATAAATTATAGCAAGTTACTACTTAGGTACTTTACGGTTACGGTCTAGTCTTCAGACTATCAAGTCGAATAACTTCCGAGTTCCGACGTTTGTTAAAAAAAATAAGATAAAATCAGTAAAAATAGTTATATTCAATGTGTAGTATTTTATTATTTATTATAATTATATCATATAGATACATAAACAAAAATAAAATCTCAGATATCAGTCATTTATTTGTGTTATTTTAAATGACGTAAATTTCAAAACTTATTCAACCCGGGTTAGTTTCCTGTTGGCACCAATGAAATTATTAACTGCATTCTTTTAAGTTCTCATTTACCAAGTGCTCAGTGTTGAAATAAAATGCCGTGAGGAAATCTTCATGTATGAGAAATTTAAAGAAAGGTAATAATTTGTAAACGCGGTGAAGTCTGTCAACACGGATTGGGGTAGCGCGGCGGACACAGCCTTACCCTAAGAGCCTGAAAACCTCTACAAAATGAGGGAAGACCAAAGTATAACGTAATAAAGCTGTAACTGTTATCTTCCAGTATTAGTCTTTATATGCGATTGTGGGTGTCTTCAAAGCAAGAGTGTATAGGCTTTTATAAATGTAAGTCAGTGCGTTAACCATCTTCGGCTGTTTTACCACTTACCTACCACCAGGTGGGATAGAAGTCAAGTGGTAACTTATTGTAGTTAGGAAAATACTTAGCTTTACTTACACATAATAATCCCCATAACACGCTTGTATCTGATGGGTAGAGTAGGTGCATGTAGTATTAGAGTTTAAAATAAAATAACAATGTCAAGGTTAATTGTGATTATTATGCAACAATTTAAAAAGTAATACAAAATCGATCATAGATTATGATAAGGATAATCATGATAGATTATGTATGATGATAAGAATTGCCTTTTGGACAGGACTTTTTCAGCAGCCCCTAAACAAAATGTTAGAATATTGGTCTCGCCCGTAGTACATAGTAATAATATAGTATATGTATTCTTTGCCCATAATAAGACTGGTTTGTTTGTTTTTATAGAAAAGGGGGCAAGCGAGCACCTGATGGTAAGTGTCGACGGCCGCCCTTGAACCACTGCAATACCAAGGGAAATGCAGGTGCGTTGCCGGCCTTTTAAAAAGGAATAGGCTTTTTTCTTGAAGGCCCCTAAGTCGTATCTGTCCGGAAAAATCGCTGGTGGTAATCGATTTCACAAGGAAGTTGTGCGAGGAAGGAAACTTCTTGTAAATCGCACAGTGGTGGACCGCCATTCATCCAGGTGGCATGGATGGTATAGCAAGTTTTTATACGTGTAGGTATTGCCATGACCGGCAGTTCTAGATATTTTGCACATTTGATGCTGACTCCTCGTCGATGACCTAGGCATTTGACATCTTTGCTTGCTGGTTGGTTTCTCTCTTTGGTTGCTGATCCTGAGGTCTCGAGTCGTATCAAAATCAGATTAGGGTTTTTCTGTCAGGAAATTCTCAGTAGCAGCCTAGATTCAGGAAGTTAGGGGTGTTTCACCTCCGTGCCTTGGAAAAGCACGTGAAGCCGTTGGTCCTGCGCCTGCTTTCTCTCCGGACGTGTTGGATTACCGATCCATTGGACCACAAGAGTGCATCTGTGCTTTCTCTTGGGCTCGGGCACTTTATCCCTGTTCTGCGCAGATGTCTGTCTGCGTAGAGACATGCGGATGTGACGGAAATTCGATCTGACTATATTATTTTATAAGGTTATTTCGCCCTCCCTTCTCGGGCCTCTACTCTTAATTCTTAACGACATTTCCCTTAATTGAATGTGGTGGTCGTGGATTATTTTTCACACCCAGCGAAGATATCGTTAACTGTTTTATTTTTGTTTTCAAATCAATTAAAACCATATAATATTTTTATTGCCAACGATATTTTTAAAGAACACCACGTTGCTAACAATAAATTACCGGAAACATATAATAAAAATAATGTTTGCAGTAAATGTTTAGTCTGTGGCAACGTGCACTGCGGTGACGTGGCGGACTTTTCTCTTTTCCATATTCAGAAATAAGAGGGGCCATGCATGCCCAGCAGTGATCTTTTAGTAGTGTCATTTTGTATCTTATGAGTTTTCATAACGGTGATAAAAAATATCTGAATATTGAGTAAATCCATATTTTCAATAATGTAGGATATAGTGATTTATATCCGTTTAAACGTCACTAGTTTTCACTCCACCCATTTTAATTACGTTGAGTGGATTTGGTGACACACCGGCTCTTACAAGTTTGTACACCGCTTCAATATTTCTTAATATGGCTTTCAATGTGAAAAATAAAGGAAAAAATATTAACAAATACATGTTACTAAAAAAGAAAGAAAGAAACATTTATTTCATCAATACACAACATTGAGAAACTTAAAAATTCGTACAATTATAAATTGATGATTTAGCGGTTATGTAATGTCAAAAAGGATCTCGCCTCAGCGATAATCTGCTGGGTAACACAGCACTACGTTACGGACCGGACATACATGAAAATAACCATCCAAGTGCGAGTCGAACTCGCACATACCACGCATATACGTGGTAGACCCATGCTGCAGTTATATTAGTAGTATAGTTGTGGCACGAATGGGTCGGCTCGACCGGGGAAGGACCACGCTCTCACAGAATACCAGCGTGAAATAGTAGCTAAATGCTGCTGTATTTCGTATGGTGAGTGTAGAGAACCGGAGACCCTTTTACTGGAAACGAGGCATTCCATCTTAGTCCTCACGGGTGACAACGCATCTGCATTTTGAAGCGTAATCGAGGATAGATGTAGATGTCTATGGGCCGCAGCAACCACTTAACATCAGGTGGACTGCGTGCTCGTTTGTCACCCTATCCTATAAAAAAAAACATAGATGGTTTCGTACCATCGTAAAACACGTTTCTCGTAGAGGAGCTCACTTTAATTTTTAATTTTGATTATTTGTTGTTATAGCGGCAACAGAAATACAGATTCTGTGAAAATTTCAACTGTCTGCCTATTACGGATCATGAGATACAGCTCGCTGACAGACTGACTGACTGACGGGCGGACGGACAGTGGACTCACGAACAGCGGAAGTTTAGTAATAGGTTCCCGTCGGTTACCCTTTGGGTGCGGAACCTTAAATGTGCTTCAAAATGTACTTCAGTTAAAAAAACGTCATATTATACATACATATTAAAGTTAGCGGATATTCTTACGCCACAGTTTGACAGAGTTTGGCAACCATATTTTTTTTCTAGTCATTATTAGGAAGACATTTTTGCCCATAAAGCTGTAAATAAAGGCTATATTATTATAGATAGATAGACAATTCTTTATTGTACACCAAATTAATACATAAACGAAAGAAGAAAAAAAATAGTGTCACAATGGGCGGTCTTATCGCTAAAAGCGATTTCTTCCAGACAACCGTTGGATGGACAGGATTGCAAAAAGCAGAAAATTGTGTGGTTTGGTGATACAGAAACAATATTTATAAATATATCCATATTTTATATATATAATTAGAAATAAACAACAAATAAATACAAAAAAAATACGAATGAACACTGCATATATAGATGGCACGAATTCAACGATTAAGATAGTGACTGTGTACAAGTTTCTGAAAAATACGTAAAGACCGGGCGCGTCTCACTGACAGGTAGGGCATTCCATAGACGGACTGCTTGGATACTAAACTACCTGTCCATAAATTTGCTATTAAGGGCAGGCATTTTTAATGTGAAATTCTCTGATGATCTCAAAACTTTCGAATGGGATTAGTGAAGGAATTCAAAACGATCATTGAGATAAGAAGGATAGGAAGAATTAAAGAGAACATTGTGAAGAAGTGACAAAATATGAGCATTCCGGCGAAGACGGACAGGAAGCCACTTGAGCTTATTACGAAAACAAGATACGTGATCATACTTGCGCAAACCAAATATGAATCTTATACAAAGTTTTGAAGACGCTCAAGTTTATCAAGTTGCTTCTCAGTGAGATCAAGAATTTTATTATATTTACAGCAGGATTGAAGAGTTCTGTATTCTCATATCCGTCTATTATTGATAGCCAATCAATGGCTCGTCTCCCGTCTCAAGTATCAATTAATAATACACACTGGGTCATGTCGGGTAACAAATTAATTTCTTTATAACTACATAACTAAATGTAGTCTTGAAGATTTAAAGTACGCAGGGAACTAGGGAACCCAACTCAACGCCTCCCCTTTGGACTCTACTGCCTCCGCCCATTTATGAGTTAGGTAACCCAGAAGATCACCAGCCGAGCGAACGCGACGGAAACCGTACTGGCGGTCACTAATCAGCTGGTGATCCACAAGGTACAGCATGAGCCGGCTGTTAATAACAGATTGCATTATTTTAGAGAACAAAGAGGTGATGTCGATAGGTCTATAGTTGGACGGATCAGAGCGGTTACCTTTTTTAGGGATCGGGTGCACAAAGGCTGTCTTCTATGATTTCGGAACTACGCCTAGAGAGCAGGAGCACCGGAAAAGACGCGTTAAAACCGGTGCCAACACCGGAGCACACGTCTTTAGCAATGCAGGAGGGACGCCCTGAGGCCCACTCGACTTGTTGATGTCCAGGGAGATGAGTGCTCTGCACACCAATTTAGTAAACGCTTTTTATATTGTTTTATTTAACTGGCTTTACGGCTCCTGGTGCTAGCCCTTCTGAGCCTATCATTTAACTTCTTCGTAATCCTCTTTTTTATATATTTTTTCTTCACAATATACTGATGCGTCACATTGCGAAGTTTTTAGGAGATTTTGATGACAGCTTAATCCAGCGGACAGTTGATGACGAGAGCCACTGTAGCATGGCTATGCCATTTCTCAAGTTCTTAAGGCGCCCAAGCAATCAAAATAATAAATAAAGAGGTTTATATAAACATCAAAGCACTTGTTTCGTCGTTGTCTCTAATAGTTCACACGCGCAGACACTTAATTATTCACAAAATCGCATCACTTTTACGGATCAAAATCCACTTCAAACCATTATTCAAGCGACAACACAGGAGCGACAATCCGTACCCCCCCAACAAGCTTTCGGCTGACCTGAACTGTCTCCTGGCGGCTCAGGCCGAGCCTACATAACACATCCCTTAATCTGCCTTAGTTAGGCACTCTTTTAAGCGGCTTTTCGCCGCTTGCGCCCTCCTTTCTGCCAAGGAGGGTCGCGTTCGTATACGGCTTAGAGCTCTAGTCAGATCGTTAAGCCAATTCCTAAAAGGTTGGGTTTAGTGGGTAAAAGTCACCACATAACCACGCAGCCGGCTGCGTGGTATGCTATGAGCATTCCCAACCTCCCTCCCCCGCTTTCCGGAGGGTTGCCCATATTTGCTTTGGGCGCAAAAAAAAGCGACAATCCGTCGACGGCCAAGTTCCCGCCAAAACTCCTCAGTAAACGCTTTGCTACCGAACACCCGAACACTTAGTAATAATATAAGTATATTCTTTGCTATGACTCCATCGATCACTTTCGTATTCTATTTTATCTTATACGCGCATATTATGTAACCCTAGGCCAGCACATCCCTAAATTGTATTTAAATTAAATCAACAAACGTATCAAAGTATACTTTCAAGGACGCAATACATCAAACGCGTCTCGTGCAAACACGCTACGTATCGCAAACCTGAGTACATTTGCGAGATATCGCAGGCAACCAATTCATCGGATACAACCGGTTTAACAGACGTTGTGTTTGGTCGTATTAGAGAGAACGAGTCGTATCGAGTTATCTTAGCAGAGGCATTGACTTGCTAGAACGGAAAGTGGCCTTTCGCGTTTGCTAGTGTGTAATGAAATATCACATTCTAGGTCTAGTAGATTGGACTATGTATAATATACAATAAGGCCACAACACCAGCCCTTCTTAATCTATCGATTTCATACAAGGTTCAAGGATAATCCAAATTATTCAATATAAATGACCGGATAGTGTATATGTGAGTGACAAACAAGCACGCAGTCCACCTGATGGCAATTCAATGCTGTGGCCCATAGACATCTACATTTATCCTTGATTAACACCCCTGAGGACTAAGATGGAATGCCTCGTTTCCAGTAAATAAGGTCTCCGGATCTCTACACTCATCATACGAAACACAGCAGTATTAAACTGCTATTTTACGCTGGTATTCTGTGAGAGCGTGGTCCTTCCCCAGGACCCATTTGTGCTACAACCATAATATAGCTGCACCGTGGCTCTACCACGTATGTAATTTCTATAATAAAAATGTTTTACGACTTTAGAGTACACATTATAGCTTGCTAATACATTTAATGTAGTGTTCACGTCGGCCTCAGGATAACTATGTTGCAGATGTTGAATTAATAATACACATGTATATCAAATTGTTTATTTTTTTTAAATATATAATAAAATAGAAAGAAATAAAAAAGTATCCACTACTCCATGTCATCGTAATGTCTAAAGAGGCGACAAACAGAAACCGAAGCAGGAGATAAAAACCTGCAGTTGGCAATCCGCCTGCCAAACGTGGTAACTATGGCAAGCTGAATGATGAATAAAAAATAAATATTGTCTTTTGTGCCTTTCCAAGGCCACGTCACTTTTTATTCTTAGAATTGAATTTCGAATTATATAAATTAGATTTTTATGTTTAAGAATGTATAAACACGATGTTTAATTGACTATAAGAAACGAATAATAATATTGTCTCAGGCTGAATTACGGTCAGCGCGGCCAGTCTCTAGAAGTCTCGAGTCGAAGACTAGCCAAGATAGTCACATAGAACTAACTCCAAGCCCGATGGGTCGGCAATTCGACACGACCGGAGATGGTAAAACACTTCAAACTTCCTGACTCTGGGCTGATTCTGAGAATATTTTGACAGAAAAACCCAAAAACAGATTCTGGTCCCAATCCGGGACCACATCAGCAGGCGCGTTTACAACCACTAACGGAGTAGACAAATAAGAAACCATAACGTCACTAAATGGTTTTCATAGAAAAGTTTGTTTTGACAATTCGTAAAATATTATTATATATTATTGTTATTAATCGTCAACATTCCGAAAATGCTGATAAATAATTCTGTTTCAGCGGCAAAACAAAATTGCATCATTATCATTTAAATTACTTAATTCATTTTTCAAAATTGATTTATCTAATCTCACGTAAAGTTAGTAAAGATAAAGATACATTTTGAATGGAGAAATAATAATAAAAGTTTTTTTTTTTAATGTGAAAACTGGTGCAAAAATTCTCTAAAATTAAAATCGGAGAAAATACTTTACGTAGTAGAGTCAAGCTAGCTATATTATAGTTGTAGCACGAATAGGTCGGTTCGACCGAGGAATGTGAGAGCTTAAAATATCAGCTTAATGCTGCTTTGTTTCGGATGGCGAATGTAGAGAACCGGATACCCTTTTTCCTGGAAACAAGGCATTCCATCTTAGTCCTCAGGGGTGACAACGCATCTGAATTTTGATTCTTCATCGATGATAAATACAGATGTTTAATGACCACTGTATTCACTTATCATCAGATGGACTGTGCGCTCGTCTGTCACCCTAATACTACAAAAAAACGATCCCTAGGGGTGGGAAAATAGGGATCGAAAGGTATTAATGTAATCGTTTATATGCCATTAAAAATTTTACTTTGAGAATGTGATATACTTAGTCTACTCAAAATTGTCAAAAAATTAAACTTAATGACTTCTGAAGCTGTTATGTAGAAATCATTTTATTCTTTTTAGGGTTTTAACGTTTTAACGCGTTAACTTTTTTTTATTAATGGTTTGTTTTTTAGTTTTATGTAAATCCGTACTAGAGTGCAATATACAAATGACTCGATTTCAAATACCAGTTGCCACCACATAGTCAAGCTATCGCTTATAGTAGTAGCGGTAGGCAATCGGCGAGAAGGATATCACCGCCACCATCATCATTATCATTAAAATTAAGTAGGTAGGTAGGTATGTATATAAATAACGTACTATAATGATAGGTACTATTCAACAATTACTGCGTGTCAAATATACGATAAAACTCAGCCGCTTGCGGTCCCGGCACGCGCGCTAGTCGTGAAACTGAGGGTTGCCAAGTGTCCTGGTATTTTTTTATTATTGGGAAAAATTGCTAGTCGGTTATAATAAACTAATTTGTTTTCCGTTAAATAGAACAATTCTAATATTCTTGAGAATGAGAGTCTGACAAACTGATTTTTTAATAAATATTTTATTAAAAATACCCAATGAATAACCATATTATGCACTGTGATGCGACTATATGTCCTTCCATATTATCACACTTTAAAGTATGTATTTGTATGTTTATAAACTGTGATATTATGAACATCCAAATTTATGCAGATGTGTTTGAATACAAACTGTCAAGCGTAAGGTTAATTAATTTTACGTAATCTTATTTCCAAACTACCCGCCCCAGCTTCGCCTGTAAGAGTATCCATTACCCCATGTCATTCCGTGGGTATCGTGAAAGATGACAGGGGGAAATGAAACAGAAGATCGAACTGGCAATGTTATCACTCAATAAGATTAAGTGTAAATAAATAAATTAGTATAGATTAGACATCGACGTGTATTCAGCAACTTACACTTATTACAGTTTTGGTACAGCAAATAAAATGATATGTAAAAACCTAAAAGATAAAAATAAATAAGACAATATTCGAATTGAACGTTAGTACCTTACCTACAGGTAAATTTTATAAGTCATAATTACTCAATAAAACGAACAATGAGTGCAGTTATACTTGCAATCATTATGGCAAAATTTTTGGTACCTGGTAGAGCCATAGTGCAGTTATATTAGAAGTATAGCTGTAGCACGAATGGGTCAGCTCGACCGGGGAAGGACCACGCTCTCACATAATACCAGCGTAAAAAAGTAGATTAATGCTGCTGTGTTTCGTATGGTGTGTGTAGAGAACCAGGGACCCTTTTTACTGGAAACGAGGCATTCCTTCTTAGTCTTCACGGGTGACAACGCATCTGCATTTTGATTCGTAATCGAGCATAGATGTAGATGTCTATGGGCCACAGCAACCACTTACCATCGGTGGACTGTGTGCTCGTTTGTCACCCTGTCCTATAAAAATCCCATTAAGCAATCTAACTAAGTGTTCATTGACTTTAAAAAAGAATTGTTCTCTAAAACTTCTACAGCAAACTTAAAAACATTGGAATAACTAACATTTAAGCGCTTACTAAACTTTAAAAGTATAATTTGAATCAAATAGCACATGTACATAGCATCTGAACGCAACACAAGCACAAACAATCATAATTAATGACCTCTATTATCTATACATATAAAATCACAATAACAATAATTCCCATACCTACTTATCACTTAGTCAGAAATTAAACCCGTGAGTTATTTCGTTGATATCTATAAACAACAGTTATATTGAATTTAAATTATTACTAATTTTATTATTAGATAATTTAATGTTTAGCATTTGGCAACCCTGTGTACAGTTTTATCAGTTCAACAACAACGCAGCTGCGCCACGAATAAATAAAATATACCGACTTAAAAATATCCATTTTTTTCGCACAATCGAAGCGTTTCGCTAAGCAAGGAATTCGGAACGCGGCTAATGTACCACAGCCACAGGTCAATGTTAGGGCGGGCCGTTGGACGTATTATTTTATTTTATAATCTGTAAATGTAAAAACATTCTTGATGATAATAGCACACTGTATAAATATTATACTGTGATAATAGTTATTAAAAGTGGATCACGGAAAACGGCTTTTGAACGAATATTAATTTAATGCCGGTGCCGGTTAAATAAGCACTGCAATTTTTTTTTGAAAGGACTATAATTTATTTAGTTAATTTAATACATATTGCGTTTGAGTGTGCTATTAAAAAAAATAAGCTCTTTTATTACATTTTGAAGTATCTACTGAATTTTTTTTACTAATGATTGCGCTAGTTGCGATGATAACCGATATTTTAAATACTATCAATGCTATTCTCATTACTAATATTCCCTTTAAGCTTTACTGGTAAGCTGAAAATGCTTGTGTTTGACAACAATAGTCGAATGACGGATTCGAATTTCGAACCCACAATCTTTTGGGATCCCGGTCCTTTTAAATAAATAACATTGAATATTTTAAATATTATTTAACGATATTAATATATTATGTACGTTATATAAATATAGCACGTGAGGGTAATACGGTTATCCAGTTAATATCGCTTTCTTATAACTCAAAACTATAGTCTTGTTTGCATAGACTCTGTGATACGATAAATCTTCGTCAGTAAATCAAATAATAAAGGGTCAAGAAAGCGCTGTTTTTTCGACGCCATTTTGACAGTTGACATTATAGTTAATATTTTAGTAGTTTTTTGTGTGTTTGTAGTGTAGTTAATTTGTTGTTTAAGTTGATTCTTCGAAGTGTTCCTAATTATTGCTAAAGCTTTTTTGCAATTTTTTTCTTAATATATTACTTATAATATACGACTTTGCATTTTTGTCTCTATCTTCCTCCTAGTTTTGGTTTTACAGTGCGGCAATGCTTAAGATGACCATATTACGCTCACGTACCTTAATTAAATAATTGCATATATAAAAACCATCTTTAATAAGAAAATAATTTTTAAAACAATACCCGGCTGCATTAATCTAATAACAGCTCACATGACATTCATTAGCATGTGAACATTAAAGTTTTTACGATCGTCGTATTGACATACTGTCGTATTCTTTTTTTATCAGTCAAGTCCACTTCACTGCTAGACATGGAGCTCGCCCACTGTTGGGCGGATTTGTGCTAGACAGTAGGATTGACGAATGTAGTACCACGTAGACGTATGTTAATTTGTTACAAAAGTGTAGATATTATGACTTCTTTTTGAAACGAACTGATTATAAGTATATATTTTAATATTAGATATATCTATATATTATACATGTTTTGTTTATATATTTGCACAAATGGTAATATTGTGTATATTATATGTATATTATCATAGTACGTATATATATGCAAATGCTACAAAGTCTCATCGCTTTCGCATTCGCAGTTGACTGGTAGAGAATGTCGATAGACATTAATTCCGCCCTAATCTCTTCATCATTATCATGAACAGACACACACACAGACATTAATTCCGCCCTAATCTCTATATAACCTAAACTAGGAGAGAGACGAAAACGCAATTTCGTATGCTATAAATATTAAGAACAAAATAACAAACAAGTTCTGGCAATCATTACGAACACTTCGAAAAATCAACCAATACTACACCATAGTAAAGTCGATTAAAATATTTTTTTGTAGGATAGGGTGATAAACGAGCTCCACCTGATAGTAAGGGGTTGCTGTGGTCTATAGACATCTACATATGTCCTCGATTACGAATCAAAATGCAGATGCGTTGTCACCCGTGAGGACTAAGATGGAATTCCTCGTTTCCAGTAAAAGGTTACCGGTTCTCTACATCACCATACGAAACACAGCAGCATTAAGCTGCTATTTTACGCTGGTATTCTGTGAGAGCGTGGTCATACCCCGGCCGAGCTGACCCATTCGTTATGCATAGGATAATAAAGCTTCAGCGCAGCTGTACCACATTGAAATAATAAAATAAAATTATTCTATAAAAGGGGGGGTTACCACATGGAAAATTTAAAAGTCCTGACAAATAACCTGATTTTCATAGAAAAATCCTGACATTTTGTAGCAAATGTAATTAACAAGCATGAAAAAATACCTACAAATCAATTATTGGTTTTAACAAATCAATTATTGGAATGTAGGCCCAACCCCGGTCGGACCGGGGTAGGGCTTACATTCGTGCATGCATTCGTGCTACAACCATTTTATCGTAACCGCAGCGTGACTCTATCACGTAAAAAAAATAAAAAATTGAAGTGTCTGTGTGTAACATTGGAATAATTGGTTTCTATGAAACTCAAGGTCATTAGCAGGGTTATCAGCGTGCTATTAATGTGAGTGTTTGAGCAAAATGCCGCGATAGTCGTTATTTGTGAGGTTTTTAGGAGCTATACACTTGTTGGACACTTAGACACCTAGACACTTGTTAAAAAAACTTTTTTACAGAAAAATTAAACCGCCAAAAAAACTGAAAAGCAAAAAATAATAAACCTTTTTCTTTCACCTTAAGAACTAAGTTCTTAAACTAATGTAAATGTACCTAAGTAAATATTTTTGTAATTATTTTGAGTTTTTATTAACCTTAATAGATAACCAAGTTCTTAAACTAATGTAAGTATACCTAAGGAATTTTGAGTCAGCGCCAAGCAATCAATGAATAAAGATCAATAAATTACCTTAAATTTAAAGAAATAATCGAATCAAATTAACAATGCAACGTGAAATCTCCTGCGATAAACATTATCATTTCAAAAAATAGCGTATATAAGCGTATGTATTAAAAATATACGCGTCGAATTGAGTATCTCCTCACTAACTAATAAAAAATCTATTTTATTTCTACATCATCTTGATTCCATAATAGCCAATTACAATTTTTTGTAAAAGGGAGTAAATACTTGATGAATTTCCCTAAAAGTAAACTACAGAAATGCGAAATTGATAATTGTTGACATGCATCTGCTCATAAAGTAAGCATTATTTATTTTGCGATTGACACTAATTGATAGGCTATTTATAAATGAAAATTTTCATCAATTTTTATTTTTCAAAGGGCTAAAATTCGATTTTATAAAGAAAATATTTTCGTAGTTTTCCTTAGTAGATATATTGTAGCGAGAGCGCATGGAGTGGCAAAGCATAGGCGGACCAAATGCTCAAGTTCGTTCGCTAGGAGTAACGCCATAAAGCAAAAATAACCATTTTTAAAATATTTGTCTGTTTATTTGCCCAGGCTAATTTTTGGATTAACTAAAACTATTGTGACGAAACCGATAGGCAAAAATCCCAGGAGGGATCAGGGGATGGACTTTATAACTACACCCAACATTATCGTCCCTCGGTCTGTCTTCTGTGTTGTAAATCGAGTAAAAAGCATTTTGTCAGAAGATAGCATTTTTTGTAAATTCAACAAAGTATTTTAAGTGTAATCTTCTACCACATATTCTCTTCTCTTCTATCATCTAATACCATTGTAATAGTTGGTAGAAGAGCTGAATATGAGGTGCACTATGAGAGTGGGAAGGATTAGTTGAAATCGCGTTAGCCTAGTTGCTGGTAGAATTTGCGTAACTATTAATTAATCTGTGGTAAAATTGGCAATCGAAGTACTAGCCGGAGGCATTTTTAGGTCTGCCGTATTAAGGCGAACTGAAACAGGGCAGCGGGATAATTCCTACATAAATGTATAGTATAGTACGTGAGGCTAATATGGTCATACAGTTAATATGATCACTTTCTTGTAACTCACAAACTACAGCCTTGTTTGCATAGATGGCGCTGTGATACGATAGCTCTTCAATCTTCATCAGTCAATCAAATAATAAAAGGTCAAGAGCGTGCTGTTTTATCGACGCCAATTTGACAGTTACAGTGATATAATAAAAGATAATATAAAAATATATATATTATCTTTTATTATATCACTATGATATAATAAAAGATAATATAAGAGTGATATAATAAAAGATAATATAAAATAATAAAAGAAATTAGGAATATAAAGATAAAGCATTAAAATACGACTTGCAATGTGTATCTAAAGATAATAACATCGTAACGACATCTGCTACCCGCAAAATAGGTAGGTATAATGTATAAATAAGAGATAGCACATTAAAAAATCAAATCAATAATAAAAAATTGATTGACCCTGCAGGTCATCCCTGGAACTTCCCGCTAATTTCAAATGCAAGGCGCTCCAAATTTCAACAAATTATGTTGCGGAATCTCGAAGTTCTGTTAGAAAAAAAAAAGTTTTTTTTTCAAATTCTTTCTCCTTCGATATGTCACGAACGAATAAACCGATTTTTATTTTATACGGCATTCAACGTAATTTTTTGACGTAAAGAGTTGATTAGTTTTTGAAGTCGATCAGTAAAGCCGTTTAAAAGTTATTCCAAATTTTTATTTTTGAGATTTCTCAAAATCTTTTTACCTGAATCAATTTATATTATCACCAAACCTATTCCACATTGAGATCTTTAGAACGCCGCAAACCGCATCTCAATCGATCAAGACGTTCAAAAGTTATGAAAGGTTTACATACTTACACACACGTACATACATCCGTATTGACATCCACGTGAAATTAGTCAGAATAGCTTCATGGGATCTCAAGACGTCCAGATCTGATGAAAACTCAATTTTCGAAAATCGGGGTGAAACCAATAACTTCCCTATTTTTGAAAATTTTCAATTTTCTTAGCGGGAAAATAAAACGTTATGCTGCTAATTCACTCCAGCGTACGTTAGTATTGTGAAAGCGAGGTCGATCGAGTTGACCTGTCCTTGCTGTAGTAAACCTAACAAGTAAAAACGTCTTTTTGGTACCTCTAATTCTGCTTTGTCGACGGACAACACCAAGGCTCGCGTCAATCGTAGATTCTCTTCAGCATAGTTGTTCTTAGGCCGTCGACATTAAGCATATATTGAAAACCTTAGAGTATACATTTAGCATATCTTGCTTATGTAGGTATTTTTTTATAGAAGAGGAGGCAAATGAGCATGCGGCTCACCTGATGTTAAGTGACTAGTGACCGCCCATGATCAACCGCAACACCAGGAGAATTGCAGGTGTGTTGCCAGCCTTTTAAAAAGCCCTTTAGAAAGGAGTATCTTAGCTCTTTTCTTGAAGGTCCCTGGGTCGTATCGGTCCGGAAAAGTCGCCGATGGTAAACTATTCCACAGAGAGGTCGTACGCCAGGTATATTCCAATTGTATTTAAATGTAGTTCAAACATTTTTAATTACTAATACAAAGTTATTTATAGTCTAGACTAAAAAATGTAAATTGAAATACATTTCGTAAATTGTGACTCAACAAATGGATGAGTAATACTATCTTACGATTAGCTGTCATTAGCCCTATTCTGTTAATTAATTAGTCAAATCATTAGTTGTTAAATGCAAAGTAATAATTTGGAAGCTAATAACGCAGATAAATGGAGGTTTGCCACATTTTTTATAAGATGAGGATGACAAACGAGCACACAGTCCACCTGATGGTAAGTGGATGCTGTGGCCCATAGACATCTACATCTATCCTCGATTGTGAATAAAGATGCAGATGCGTTGTTATCCGTGAGGACTAAGATAAAATGCTTCCTTTCCAGTCAGAATGGTTTTTCGGTTCTCTACACTCACCATACGAAACACAGCAGCAGCGTATCCATTCATGCTACAATACTGCTAATATAGCTGCAGCGTTGCTCTAGCATGTAAAATGGTTAGAAGTTATTATTAAGAGTAAATTTTAAAACCACCGTATGGGTGCGTAGTAGTGGAGGCGTGAAAGAATACATTATTTCATATCATCCCGTAGGTGTCGCAAAATGCGATAGAGGGAATCGATACGCGATATGGGTAGCAGCATCTTTCTGATAACGAAGCAAAGTAATAAAAAAACTGTGGTTGCCAACCCGCTTGCCAAGCTTGGCATATATATATATATATATATATATATATATATATATATATATATATATATATATATATATATATATATATATATAAGACCTGTCAATACAGTTCAATATTACTAGATAGGCTTATACGAATAAATAAATAAAACTTGTTTAGATTAAAAATCTCATGTAAAATTTGGTTATATGCATGGTAGAGCCACATTGCATTGTGTCGGCTTGATTAGCGAAGGATTCCGCCTGAGGTGAAAACGCATTTGTATTTTTTTTTCTTACATCATTCTATTATTCCTATAGACCTATAAAAAGGTGGAGTGTGTGCTCATTTGTCACTCATACTTCTTTTAAAAAACTAAATCGCAACCCAGCCTGATCCGCAGTACCGTTACAAAGCGCTGACAGTATTCAATCGAGACTTAATAATAAGAAATATTTATATTTTATAGGTTAAAAGGCAAGCTACGCGTTATCAGTCCGGATGACGTTAACGATTAAAAAATAAGTAATCTGAATATAAATAAAGTTGATTGGTATTGTTGAGTCATGCTCATGTGTAACAGTTGGTGTACAGGAAAGCAAGCTCTTTCCCATACTTACTGCGTGGTAGAGCCAGGCTGCAGTTATATTAGTAGTATAGTTGTAGCACGAATAGGTCGGCTCGACCGGGGAAGGACCACGCTCTCACAGAATACCAGCGTCAAATAGAGGCTTAATGCTGCTGTGTTTCGTATGGTGAGTGTAGAGAACCGGAGACCCTTTTTACTGGAAACGAGGCATCCACCTAAGTCCTCACGGACGACAACGCATCTGCATTTTGATTCGTAATCGAGGGTAGATGTAGATGTCTATGGGCCACAGCAACTACTTATCATCAGGTGGACTGTGTGCTCGTTTGTCACCTTATCCTATAAAAAAACCTTACTACGTGGTAGGACTTCTTTTTTAGGAAGGAGTCTGTCTGACTAGGCGCGTGTACTGCCGTGTTACGGTCGGAACGGTATACAGAATACAGACTCAATATGTTTAAAGGCTCAGAGACATTTCACCTTGATCTTCAGAGAAGACAACGCATCTCTACCCTTCTTGGTTTGAAGTTGGTCATAAATGTTCATGGGCCGCGGTAGCTACCTACGCACAATCAGGTGGACTCTTATTTATTTTGTCACATGAACCAAAAAAATGTATATTGCTATGATTGTTATATTTATTTGTAACATGTCACTCCAGGCAAGACTCTGACTGTTAGTCTGAATGTCAAACGAGCTCACCTGACGGTGGGTTTTTTTTATAAAACTTCTACTGGACATGGGCCTTAACCCGTCGTATCAACGTGTCAAGTGGTAAAGCCACGCTGGTACATTACAATTCCACCATCAATGAGTCAGACCCTCCGGGTAAGAATCACGCTTTCACAGAATACCAGCGTAAAAATAGTAGCTTAAAAGATGACTCACGCTAGACCGTGTCGGGTCAGAGCCAAGTGTCGACCGTAGCACGGTCACCGAGTCGGTCCCGTGCCTGAAATTACAAACACGGACCTCGACCGAGCAATCACCGTTGCGCCGTGATGCAGTATACTCGTCCGAGCAAAAATAGTCTTATAACTAGACTACAATCCAGTTGAAGTTTGACGATCTGGAATTAGCGGCTATTGCGATCGCTCTGGACGACGAAGAATCTGATAAATCTCTAACTACAAGCAGAGACCGAGTTATTGCCGGGCGTTGTCCGTTGCTCGGCCGTCACTCGGTTGCCGCTCGGTATAGCGTGAGTGCGTCCATACAAAATATACCAGCGTGAAATAGTAGCTTAATGCTGCTGTATTTCGTATGGTGAGTGTAGAGAACCGGAGACCCTTTTTACTGGAAACGAGGCATTCCATCTTAGTCCTCACGGGTGACAACGCATCTGCATTTTGATTTGTAATCGAGGATAGATGTAGATGTCTATGGGCCGCAGCAACCACTTACCATCAGGTGGACTGTGTGCTCGTTTGTCACCCGATCCTATAAAAAAAAAAATATGTAATATTAGTTGACCGTGCTACGGTCGACACTCGGCTCGGACCGGACACGGTCTGGCGTGAGTCATCCTTGATTCAGATGTGTAAGGTATGGTGAGTGTAGAGAACCGGAGTGACAACAAGTTGACAACATATCTTTATTTTGAGTCAAACCGACAATAGATGTAGATGTAGATGTCTATGGCAGCATATTGTGAAGTATAGATATCTATCAGATGGACTGTTGTATATTGCAGTCCATGGAAACCTGCAACCATATTTAAACAAGGAATGCTACAGGTGCGTTATCTCTGGAACTAAGATGGAATATCTTATAATTAAAAATAAATAGCCTGTAATTACTCTGGGTCTATGTAACCTCCAGACGGGAACACTACAGTGCCAGCACTGCTTTTGGACGACATAAGTAGGTTCCTACCAGACGGACTTATTAACTTGCGAAATTGATTGTGTGCAATGAATTATTGATAAAAGTACTAAGTTTTATATCTATGTTTTATTATTGCTTAAAATTATCACATGAGTGAATATTTTTTACTCATGCAATATTATAGCGAAATATATAATAAACAATGTGTGAGTCGTATGATCTGGGTACAAATTCTTAGGGAGTTCGTTGTGAATAAATTTTTGATAAGAAAGATTTAAACGTAATTTGTATGATCGAGTGTGTCCGAAACTATTTAGGGTTCCGCTGTCAACGGCAATAAGAAATCCCCGCAATTTTGGTCTATCCGTCTTACATGATTTCACAGTACAATTGATAGAGATTTCGACTTAATTAGACAAATAATAGGGGCGTATTTTTTAAATACTGGTCTAAATTCACTGTAAGAATGTGTTATATTTTTTCCATATATAATATAAATCAATTTGGATGATTTGGATGATGGTTAGTTATTAAAATATTACGTTTCAAAGTAGCCTGCAATGTAAGTGTGTTTTATAAATAAAAAAGGCTTGTTAACTTCAACATGTCAACCCATTGATTTATATATTACCTACACTGTCAACCCTTGAAATTCGCAGAAAGATGCTTGACTTGGTTTTCCTGCACGTATTAATTATAGTAAACTTAAACTGCCCAAAATTGTATTTAAGATCCCAAAAAGATTTCCTCGTCTAGACACTAAGCTTAATATTAATATACTACATAGTACCATACCAGTCACTGCAGCACAAACCTTAAGTCACACTACTCAATATCATGTCTTTACAAAGTTTATGAAGCATATTCTACTGTGCTAGATATTAACACAACCTCTGTATATAAAATTAAAAAGAATGTGCTCGAAATTGATATCAGTAATGATAAATGAAATCTTTTTGCTGTATTGTTGTTAAATTGTTGATTTTATTTATAATATACTATAATTAATTTTATATTGATACATGCTGTGCTAAACTGTAAATACAATTGCATTTACTTAGTGTTATTTTTTGTCAGACACATAAAATAAATTCATGTCTACTGAAACTTTGATTTTTCATTTTTTGACGGATTGATAGCGTAGCGACTAAGCACAATGATGTGATACTGCGGACCTGGGGTTCAATTTCGGGATCGAATATTTTTAAGGTCTACAAACAATTGCATGAAAAATATCTCCACAACGTAGGAGAAATTTCTAGCAGGTGTAACATAATAATAAATGCGTTATCTAAGATTTTTGACTGAAGCTTGACCGCTGGCGCATTGTTGCTTTGTTACGGAGAAATTGTGTGATTTTGTGTATTAAATGTCTGCGCTTGTGAACTATTAGAGGAGACAATGTTACAAGTGCTTTGATGGTGATAAGAACCTCAAGATTTTATATCCGCTTGAGATGCGATCGCTTTCATCTCTCTGTTAGGTTATTGTCGTTAAAATCTCTGCAATATGTCGCAATGTGACGCACTAGGCTAAACTTTTTTATGTGGTGGTGGAAATCCATCACTACATTTCATCCCGTGGGTGTCGAGAGGTTGCTATACGAAAAGCCAGAAAGACGACGGTAACGGTGTAGATAACGGCATAACCATGTCGCCTTGCTTACGTCAGACGTATATCTAATTATTGTACGAGTAGATAATATTGTCATCATCTTTCGATATAGGTTGGTGCCGACAGATACAATTTAATAAAATATAATTTATCTGCGCTGCGTATGTTAGTTCATTGGTTTATATAGAGAGCAATATTGAAATATATATGCGCTCAGATACCGATATCTTATGTATATGTGTAGTGTGTTACTCGCTTTATACTCAGTTACTCAGACCAATATGGAGTAAAAGTATCAAAGGTGCAAGATGTCTGGTGGTATAATCGCCAATCGCCCTAATAGCGAGGCAATTAAGGCAAATCCTCCATACATCTATCGAGAGCTATTTCCATCAGTGGAGATTTACATGTTGACTAAGAAAACGATAAAAAAGGTCTCTTAAATTTTTGATATTCGTACTTAAAAATAACAAAAGACAGGATGCATGACAATTGTTATTATCCAAAAAGGAACGACCGTAAACTTGAAAAAAGAAACAAATAGCTTCAAGGGTATACGTCACGTACACGTCACATCTTCAAAACAAATTTAAATAGACGTTGGAAAATCTCAGACTATTAAATGTATTGGAATCACAATACCCAGTAGTCCGAGAAGAATTCAAGGTTAAAATCATCATATAAACTCAGGCGTTTCGTCGTTCGATTTAACATTAAAGACATGTTCATTTTGTCAAAGTCAAAAACAGTAACTGTGATTGTATTTTATCTCCGTCCATATTTTCGACTGCAATTAAATTCCTCATTTAAGCTTACAAGACAATTTTAGACTTAAATTTTAGTATAATCTGTTGTCTTGTGAACCTAGTTAATAAGAGTTTAAAAAACTTAACATGCATTTATCATGAGCTGTGATGATCCTGACCAGGATACTAGGACTCTACCCTTGTTTAGTTATTGTGTTATCATCGATTTTTCAAACTTTCTAGTCAATCGGCAGTCTGCAAGTGGTGAAAATTACATTAAAATATTCCGTTAAGTAGATGGATAAATATACGTGAAGCTAATAAAACGTTAACTTCATGAAATTGTTAATTACAGTTTTAAGTGCTGATTTACTAAGTGCTCGACAAGATATACGTGAGAATTTACATGTCTGAGAAATTAACACATTTTCGTGGACATGTGAAACACTGGACTTTATTTCAGTGGCAGAGCAAGCTACAGCTATATTGTGGTTGCAGCACGAATGGGTCGGCTCGACCGAGGAAGGACCACGCTCTCACAGAATACCAGCGTAAAATAACAGCTTACTGGTGTTTTGTTTCGTATGGTGAGTGTAGAGAACCGGAAACTCTTCTTACTGGATACGAGGCATCCATCTTAGTCCTCACGGTTGACAACTGATCTGCATTTTGATTGTTAATTAAGGATAGATGTAGATGTCTATGGGCAACAGCATTCACTTACGACCAGGCGGACTGTGCGCTCGTTTGTCATCCTTATACTATAAAAACACGCAATGAAGGAGCTCGCACTCATGAACGAGAGCATGTACCCGTCAAGTACCGGACACATATTATAGACTGTTGGTTTTATTTTGTAATATGATTAGGAGTGATTTTTAAAAGTTATTTACTTTCTACGTGGTAGTGGCGTAGCTGAATTATGCCTGCAGGACGAAGAGGTCGTTTAGACCAGGAAATGGCAATGCTTTTTACGAGGGTCCCTATTTACTGATAAGACATTTCAGCTTAGTCCTCGGAGGTGAATATAAGCGAACACGAACTAATTCTTTGTTTCCAGTAAAGGTTCTCCGGTTTTACGCATTCATCATACAAAACACAGCAGCATTAAGCTGCTATTTTACGCTAGTATTCCAGTAGAGCGTGATCCTACCCCGGTTGAGCCGACCCATTCGTGTTACAACCATAATATAGCCGCAACGTGGCTCTACCACCTAAAAAGTGATGAGTTATCAAGTAATTGAAATAGAAATGGCGAGAAGAGATAGAGAATAAGGAAAATTTAAAATAAATATACAATAACAATTGGATTATTTAAAACTATTAATTTGAAAAGAACATGTGCTGACTTGGCTTTAAGTATTTATTAATTTTTAATAACTAAAATTGTTATTTTCTACAACAGTACGCATAAATAAATTTATCTATATGTAGCACAAAAATTCTAGTAAATGTAAAATAACTGAATCAATGATATTATAACACAATGAATTATATAATATCATTGTTTTGAATAATAAATTGTAATAGAGAGCCTATTAATTCCAAATATAAAACAAAAAGTTTATTGTTTAATCTACTGTAAGAGTTTGCGAAGGGTATCTGCCTAAGTTAAATCGGGCGAGTTAGAAAAAAAATTGATCGGCTAAAACTGACGGATGGGGTTTACGATAATAAACATTTTTATCGTAAATGACTTCCAAATGTCGCAGTCTCCGTTTTGATGAAAATAAGAAAATGTCTTTCGTCAATTTTGATGTGTATTTTGAACATAAAAAGACCGTTGTCATTTTTAATTTTTATTGTGGCTTTGGCTGCAAGGCCTCCAGAAAAACTAAACAAACGTTATAAAACATCATCCTATAAATTTGTTTAGTTTATTTCTTGTTTTAGTAAAGTAGATTAAAAGCCTTGACCAGCAGATTGCGTTTGTTAAAGCAAACTTCAATGTAGTTTATATAAAGGTAATATAGATTAAAAGCTTTGACCAGCAGATTGCGCTTGTTAAAGCAAACTTCAATGTAGTTTATATAAAGTACTCTGTGAATACACGCGCGTGGAACAATGTAATGTAGTTAGCTAGATATCACAATATTACGCGAAAGCGGGAACGGGATAGTCGAAGAACGGTCATGTATCACCCGGTCGCGTGTTCGTTCGCGTATTTTTAGTATTCACTCACAAACTAGTAATTAATTTACCTCTTATAGGGAACGGCTTGGTCATTATAGTCTCCGAAGTCGGCGGCAAGAGCCGCTTCGTTTCCAAAGACATAACACTAGTGCACAAATTCAACTCATGTTTTTTACTGTCACTGTGATTGTTGACGCCGCCGCGCAGCCGCAGCGACGGACCGTTTGCTACGTCCATCTGCGTGCTCTATCGAAGCATGACTGAACGACTGACACCACACCACTACAGAGTACAGACTACACACACAATAGAGACTCAGTCGCCCGTGCGACTGCCCAGTTCCGACACAATCACTATGCTATCACTATCAGCTGATTCTGTGGAAATTTATGAAATAACGAGGCGATTGAAATGCACATATGAGCGTATAGCGTCGTCTCTATCTTGCGTTTGAGTTTGTAGAGTCAATGCGCAGTTAGCGGCAAGCTAATATTATAATTACAGATTGCACTCCCGATAGTAGGCACTAAATACAAAAAGCGCATTATTTACAGCTCTACCCGAACAACCAGTACGTTAGACGAAGCCAATAACACTGTAGTGTATCAGTTTCGGGCATTTTGCCATATTATTATCTGAAATCTTTTACGTCAAAATACACCATGACAGCTGTTCTTTTGAAATACGCAGAGACAGTGACTATGTAGGTAGGTACCTATAACTCGTACGAATTAACTTGAGACCTGGGCCGATGACGTGATTGTCAATGTACGGTGTGCAAAATAATGCGTCGTAATATTTTTTTATTTGAAATTTTTGAGATTTGCATGAGATTATTAATAAAAACAAAATAAAATGTTCTGGCAAGGGGTGAAGTAATAAGTGATATACTGTGCGTCTCTTGTCAAACCCTTTATTTCCCTTGCAAACTGGTTAACATTTTTAGCTGCCACCCTTTGTTTTATTAAGTTCCATATATATTCGATAGGGTTCAAATCACAATGGTAGGGTGGCAGCCGTAATACCTCGTGTCCATGCTCCCTCATGAGTTCGTCCACTATATATTTTTTCGGTGGTTTATTGAGCAGTATTATAGGGTACAGTTCAGGTTTCGTCATTTTTTCATCAAAAGGAATGTTGTTTTCCGAAGCCAACTATACATCTCACCTTTCAGGGACGAGCTCACGGGTGGTTTTTCAGACTGCGTTGAGTGGTAGGGAGCACATCTATAACGACGAGACTGTTTTGAGGTAAGTTTGGGATTAGTTTTTCTGTCAACCACTTTTTAAAGTTTTTACTATCCATTTCGTGATGGTAGTCCCCGGCATTACTTTTGCATTTGTAAAGCAAATTGGCACCAGGGATAAAGCCATTTTCACCGCCAGCGTGCACCAATATCCACCGCTGTCCTGGATTATCATTTTTTCTAATGCTTGCGTCATTGTTATTTTGCCAGCATTTGCGCACGGTATAGTGGGAGTGAATCCATGTTTCGTCTAAATAAGTTACGGGTTTTTTGTCCACCCCAAGTTTATTGTTTTCTTTCTTCCTTCCTAAATAACGGGCTCTCCAGGCAGCAATTCAAAAACCAAGTAGTCAACGAGTATTCGTTGTAACGTGGTTTTTTCACCTGTAAAATAAAGATTTTATTTTTAATTTTTAGTTAACGCGTGGTATTTTTTCAAAAAATAATTTAAAATTAAATATCTCAGAAATGGTTCACTTTTGCATATGGGTGTCCATACATAAAATTGTTGCAAATTACCAGTTCTAGCACCCCTAACAAGATTATGCTTGAATTAAATGTCACCTTGTATATGATATGACCTAAAGTATGATATATAATACATATAAAAAATGTCAATAAATATGGGTACGTACCTGGAAAATTTAGATCTGCTTTTTCAGCCGTTAAAATATTTTTCAATGTTGGATTTTCTTTCCGTACTTTATAGAAACTGTTGACAAGGTTTCTTAGAGCACACAGATCAAAATCGTCGAGTTCAATTTTTTTTGAGCTCTGTTTCCTTTTTTTTCTGGAGTTGATAGTTTAAGTTCTGGTCTTGCTTGAGAAGTACATGGTTCCGATACTACTGTGACATCATCATTATGGTCTTGAGAAATTGACTGAACTTTTTT
The DNA here is from genome assembly GCA_036936625.1 of Parnassius smintheus behrii. Lineage (NCBI taxonomy): Eukaryota > Metazoa > Arthropoda > Insecta > Lepidoptera > Papilionidae > Parnassius > Parnassius smintheus. Next base: position 49,862,510 of record JAUPFT010000010.1, read on the forward strand.
CGCCTCGTTTGTAATTCTTAGTAGTGTTTCCTTTGATATGCCTGTTGCTGCACAAGCCCTCTTTAAATCTTGGTCCACAGGAATAAGAAACTTTTTATTTGATTTTTCGAAAAATTTTAAAACTTTTAGAGTAAGTGTCGGTGCTTGGCTATGTATTGTCTTTCCTCCCATCTTTTTTAAAAATAAAAAAGGTCGAATAACTCTTAAGCGTCACAAGAAAACGGCACAACACAACGTCCAAACTTAACAATAAAACAACGCAATTAACAACATACAGATAAAATAACGTTCAAGTATAACAAAAACAAACAAAAGTCCAAACCAAACAACAAACAATTATCAAAAATATCGAACTAGAGTCGAGACGCGTATCCGTAACAAAAATGCTATCGGTACTGAGCGCGCACGGCCAGCGCGGAACGCAGTGCGGGGAGTCGGGAAGGGGGTCGCATTCCAGCGGAGTCTCAAGTTAATTCGTACGTGTTGTACGTTGTTGGACACATGTCACGTCATTTTTTGTTATGTCGCCTCTACACGTTGGCCAACACAGTGGCGAATGGAGTGGCGAATATATTGGCCGAGAGTTGGTGACGGCGTCCACACGTTGAAAGATCGTTCAGTTTACATCTGTTCGGGCCAATGTGCGGACGAATTTATAAGCGTGACGCAGTGGCTCAGCAATGAGTGGCTGCGCCAGGCGCCGCGGGTTTGATCCCGCACGGAACAAGTATTTGTATGTCCTACAAATAATTGTTTCGGGTCTGGATGTGTGTCCTTGTGCAATTTATGTTTGTAAACTGCCTGCGCGATACGGAAGAAAATCCTAGTGTGGGGTTAACGTTTTTATAAAAGAATTATAAAATAATAGTGGATATTAATGGGGCTGTAAATAGATATAGGTACGATTAGCTTTATTTATTCTTTACATGCATCAGAAACTGGTATAAATACCATTAATTAGAACTAAACTTATTTTAAAGTTAAAGGAGTTATAATCAATTAGTCTATGTTTTAAAATTGGGTTTTGTTTTAAAAGTTTAGCAAAACATGTACTTGCTTTTCTATCAGACATTTGATGTATATAAAAAACACCTTACAAAATATTTGGTAATTTAACTATTTTTTGAGAAAGACACAAACAATAGCAATAAATATAATTAATACTGACTTAATAATAGGTACTAATTATAACTTAAAACATAAATGAAAAACTCATGACAAGGAAAGTGGCTCAGGACCATGCTTTGCGGCATTCTTTGGAGGAGGATGTTCAGTAGTGGACTTGTGAAGAGCTGTAATGATGATGATGATTCGAAAACTTGCACGATTAAATTATAAGAAATCGACGCTTTTTATATAGGATAGGGTGACAAACGAGCACACAGTTCACCTGATGGTAAGTGGTTGCTGCGGCCCATAGACATCTACATCTATCCTCGATTACGAATCAAAATGCAGATGCGTTGTCACCCGTGAGGACTAAGATGAAACGCCTCGTTTCCTTTAAAAAGTGTCTCTGGTTCTCTACACTCACTATACGAAACACAGCATCATTAAGCTACTATTTTACATTGATATTCTGTAAGAGCGTGGTCCTTCCCCGGTCGAACCGACCCATTCGTGCTACAACTATACTTCTAATATAACTGCATGTTTCTACCACGTATAAACGACGTGATTCTTTTTTTTTCATTTCAAAATTGTTCTAGTAATAATCTGATTGTAAATAAATGTTATATTTTATTTATAAATTAATAGCTTATCGATTAAAACAAATGTTTAAAATAATTAAATCTCGCTAATTAAAGCAGTAGGAATGTTTAAAGTTGAAATTGGCACTAAAAGGCTGGTAATTGGGTCATCCACCCTACAAAGCGTGAATATAAAATTTCAATCAGATGCGTGTAATCACTCTGGGAGCTTGTAGCAAACTAAACGCGCGGCCAACGTGTGGACGCGGCGACCAAACTCTGCCAACAATCCTTTGATCTTTAGTAAAAAACCGACACCACACGGATCTCGCGCCAACTTGCGGGCCATCGTTCCAATACATAAGCGCTTATTACACTATACAATTTTTAGGAAATCTAATTAGGAACCTAAATTGGAAGCTAGTGATCACACTACACTAAATTGAATTCTAAATCGTGACGAACCGCATTCGTAAAGAAGTATCGACGGGGTTGGACGTTTGATCCATGGCGCCGTATTTATCAAAACAGCAGAAAATAGGACTTGCCTTAGCCATAGTGGGAACAATGGATATTAAAAAAGAGAAAAGAGTACTTGTCATTGAAAAAAAACTGTCCAATATGAATATAATTATATATTTTTAGATTCTAAGCAGTTTTTTTAGGATAGGGTGACAAACTAGCACACAGTCCACCTGACGATAAGTGGTTGACATCTACATCCATCTCCGATTACAAATCAAAATGCAGATGCGTTGTCACCTGTGACGACTAAGATGGAATGCCTCGTTTCCAGTAAAAAGGGTCTCCGGTTCTCTACACTCGCCATACGAAATACAGCAACATTAAGCTACTATTTTACGCTGGTATTCTGTGGGAGCGTGGTGCTTCCTCGGTCGAGCCGACCCATTCGTGCTACAACTATACTACTAATATAACTGCAGCATGGCTCTACCACCTATAAAAAAGTTTGAATATTTGTTAAGTTTGGTATCCATACATATAACATATTGAAAAAGAAGTCACGATATTTCGATAAAGTGTGAGTACCAAAGAATGTTTGATGGTGACATTACGTTTTATAGCCACCGGAAATTAATATTAAGATTTAAAGTACTGCTCTCTGATATCAGACTTCTATCAAAACTTCAAGACATCCGCTTGTATCAAAGCGCGGGCGCCGACTGGTTGTTCTAAATCGTAACGTTGCGATTACACTGTCCTAAATTGTAAACAATTTAGGAAGTAGAGCGATTGGGACCTCCAATTTGACTAAATCGGATCCTAACTGTTCTAACTACGATTACACCTTCCTATTTCCTAATTAGATTTCCTAAAAATTGTATAGTGTAATAAGCGCTATACCAATGAAGCCCAAACACCCCGTCTACACGTTGGCCAATGCTATTGGCAACTACATTCGCCACTGTGTTGGCAAACGTGTAGAGGCGCCGCACCGTTAGTCAATCTTATTACGGCGCCTCTACGCTCCCAGAGTGATTACACGCATCTGATTAAAATTTTATATTCACGCTTTGTAGGGTGGATGACCCAATTACCAGCCTTTTAGTGCCAATTTCAACTTTAAACATTCCTACTACTTTAATTAGCGAGATTTAATTATTTTAAACATTTGTTTTAATCGATAAGCTATTAATTTATAAATAAAATAATTAACATTTATTTACAATCAGATTATTACGAGAACAATTTTGAAATGAAAAAAAAAAAGAAGCACGTCGTTTATACGTGGTAGAACCATGCAGTTATATTAGAAGTGTAGTTGTAGCACGAATGGGTCGGTTCGACCGGGGAAGGACCACGCTCTCACAGAATATCAATGTAAAATAGTAGCTTAATGATGCTGTGTTTCGTATAGTGAGTGTAGAGAACCGGAGACACTTTTTAAAGGAAACGAGGCATTTCATCTTAGTCCTCACGGGTGACAACGCATCTGCATTTTGATTCGTAATCGAGGATAGATGTAGATGTCTGTGGGCCACAGCAACCACTTACCATCAGGTGAACTGTGTGCACGTTTGTCACCCTATCCTATATAAAAAGCGTCGATTTCTTATAATTTAATCGTGCAAGTTTTCGAATCATCATCATCATTACAGCTCTTCACAAGTCCACTACTGAACATCCTCCTCCAAAGAATGCCGCAAAGCAAGGTCCTGAGCCACTTTCATTTATGTTCTAAGTTATAATTAGTACCTATTATTAAGTCAGTATTAATTATATTTATTGCTATTGTTTGTGTCTTTCTCAAAAAATAATTGAATTACCAAATATTTTATAAGGTGTTTTTTATATACATCAAATGTCTGATAGAAAAGCAAGTACATGTTTTGCTAAACTTTAAAAACAAAACCCATTGATTTATATGTTACACTAGATAAGTAATTTCCGCGCCAAAGCGTTGTCACTTCACATAAGGCCACAGCCTTATACTCAGCGAACGTCGGTTCAGTGTTCAAGGTGACGCCGTCCGAGTTAAGCCGAACGATTCACAACAAAAAATGGGTAAATGCGTAGTGAAAGAATGCGTTTCAAGGTCACAAAAACATAATAAATCAACCGGAATCACTTTCCATACGTAAGTTTTAATTTATATATTCATATTAACGTTTAAAACACTAAAAAATTAAATAAAATATCGAATATTGCCATTTAGGTTCAATGTTGCCACTTTTCCGCATTTGTGATTATCCTACATTAATGGGAGACTATATAATTAATGGAGTAAGTTAATTTGTTACCTCCGATTTTAAATATTTTGGAAATTATAATAAAAACTACGTTTTAACTTTCATACAATATAATTAATTATTCTTATTTTAGTTTATTCTTGAATTATCTTTTAAATATATTTTATTACCTATTTTATATTAATAATTTTATATTATTTATAATTTCGTATACATTTTATATTAATTATATTTTATTAGATACCTATTTTTATTGTTTGATTTATTAGAACCATAAAAATACGTTTTATTTCATCATTATGTTTACTTCTATTTATCTGATAAGCTTTGTATCCCTTTTTTTCTAAGGGGACGTAATAAAGATTTTAAAATAAAATATACTTTTTTAATATAAAAACAATTAACTGCAGCTTAAAAAAAACTCATTTTTATTGCGTATTTTAGGTAAAATTTCATATAGTAAGCCACACCAACCCGCCATTGCATGTTTGTGTGTCTATCTTTTTCTAATCTTACGACGACGATATTGTTTTCGCAACTTGTGTAAGTGAGATAGATATATGTTTACTTAAAATTGTTATTAGTTTCAAAGCTACGTCGTCGCGTTTGGATAGTGGTTACACTTTTTTCGACGCGCGGTAATGTGGTTTGCTCCTCTAGTCTTGTATAACTCAATGACAAAACCCAATTTTAAAACATAGACTAATCGATTATAACTCCTTTAACTTTAAAATAAGTTAAGTTCTAATTAATGGTATTTATTCCAGTTTATGATGCATGTAAAGAATAAATAAAGCTAATCGTATATCGTATATCTATTTACAGCCCCATTAATATTCACTATTCTTTTATAATTATTTTATAAAAACGTTACCCCCCACACTTGGATTTTCTCCTGTATCACGGAGGCAACCTACAAACATAAATAGCACAAGGACACACATCCAGACCCGAAACAATTATTTGTAGAATGGACATGCGCGGCCCCCGGCACAGCACTCATTGCTAAGCCACTGCGCTACGGAGCCGTCGTCTAAAATAAAATAAATTCGTCCGCACATTGGCCCGAACCGAAGTAAACTGAACGACGTTCCAACGTGTGCACGCTGTCACTTTTTTTTTTTTTTTGCGCGAAGCAATTAAAGGGCTACCCTGTACGTAGGGAGGCGGAAAATGGATTACGCATGCAGCCGGTCTATCGTGGTTTTGAGGGACTCACTGTCCTACCGGGGACCCTAAGTGATACCCTCTAAAAACCGCCTTTGGGATGGGATGGGATTAAGCTCTATTGTGCCTTATCATGAGCGACCCTCTTTTGGGAAAAGAGGGCACAGGCGGCTAAGAGCCGCTGAGGGAGTGCCTACGAAGGCAAATTAATGTTGGTTAATACAATAATTTAAACTAATTAGAGTTGGCCTGAGCCGCCAGGAGGCAGTTCAGGTCGCTTGACAGTTTATTAGGCGGGTCCGATAGAGAGTTTCTCGGCCTGCGGACACGATAGCGAGAGGGGGGTGGGGCTGCATAAGAAGCCGCCTCACGAATTAAATTGTTTGGGTGCGACTCTGAGGCTTTGAAGAAGTTCTCAGAGAGTTTTTTAAGGAATTGTTGAATTGTTGGGAGCTCTAAGTCCCGATGAAGGTCGGCATTACGGACGAGGAAGAGGTTCTGAACTATTTGGAGTTCATTTAAAATATTAGGGTTTGCGTGGGCAAAGACGGGGCCCGCGTAGGACATGACGGGTCGTATACAGACCTTATAAAGGGTTCGCTTGTTTCGAAGGGACATTTTACTGTGTCTGCCCAACATACTGTTGAGCCTACTCAGGTAAAACCGTGCGTGACGGGTGACTCGTTTGACGTGGGGCCTAAAAGAGAGCCCGGTGTCTAGAGTGACACCTAAATATTTGGCGGTCGTATGCCAGGGAACAGGGGTCCCTAGCATACGTATTGGAGGGGTGTTTTTAAGACGGCGTCGTTTATAATCGAAGTGAACGGCGGAGCTCTTCTCCGGGTTCACATCGATGCGCCATTTTTTGAACCAAGCTCCTAGGTCATCAACTGACTTTTGGATCTTGTTCCGTATGAAGGGTAGTGAGACACCTTTGCAGTAGATGGCAGTGTCGTCTGCGAAGAGGGAGAGTTGAACACCTTTCGACGGGATGGGAATGTCGTTGGTGAACAGGATGTACAGCAGAGGAGCAAGTACTGAGCCCTGAGGGACACCAGCCTTGATAGTTCGCTGTGAAGATAGCGTGCCTTCGTGTCTAAAACGAAAGGTACGATGTTTCAAATAGGAGGCCACGAGACGAACTAGACGATCGGGGAGACCTATTTTGTAGAGCTTGTAGATGAGGCCTGTGTGCCAGAATCTATCGAAAGCTTTGGCTATATCGAAGAAGACCGCGATGGTTTTATGACGTCGAGGATAGAAACCGCTGAGGGTATATTCCACAATGCGGTGAACTTGTTGGGGACATGAGTGTTTGGCTCGGAAACCGAATTGGTGGGGAATGATGAGAGGGTCACCGTCTGTGGGAAACAGATAGCGCCTCATCCGTGTTTGGATGACTCTTTCGAAGAGCTTGCCCATTGCCTTGAGGAGGCTAGTGGGGCGATGGCTGGAGGGGAGGTTGAGAGGCTTGCCTGGCTTGGGAATTCCAATCACAGTTGCCTCTTTCCACGTAGTGGGAAAATAACTAAGGTTGAAGCAGGCGTTGAAGATAATAGATAAAAAGGTTAACACCTGCTCGGGAAAGTGTTTAAGGGCTTGGTTGGAGATGCCATCCGCGCCCGGAGCCTTTTTAGGCTTAAGTCCTTTGATGAGAGATGAAATCTCATCATTGGACACAGAGATAGGTTCGGAGGCCGTAGGGGGTGAGTTCCGGCGGCGGACCTCATCCTCCACTGCCTGGACGTGTGAGGGGTCGACAGGTTGAGAACTAGGGGAGCATTGAGCGGCAATGCTATCCGCAAAGCACTCAGCCTTTTCCTCGTCCTCGAAGGCAACCGTGCCGTCGGGACGGGAGAGAGGGGGAGTGTGGGTGATAGCGTCTATGCGGAGGGCTCTAGCCATCTGATAGTACGCTGTGTGAGATGGAGAGATATTCTCCATGAGCTTACTCTTTTCGAGATCTTGAAATTCAGAGAGGCGGAAGCGGAGTTTTCGTTGAAGACGATTGGCCGCGCGCCTATATTCGGGGGTGAGATATTTTGCTGCTCTCCGGAAAGCAGCTTTTTTGGCTTTTATTAGGTTGCTAATATGTAGGGGAAGCCCACTATTGTTAGCAACCGGGACGACCCTTTCGTTCTCCTTAAGGGAGGATTTAATAAGGGTGGAGAGTGAATCGACCGCGGTGTCGATTTTTTCGGGACTGTCTAAGTCCGTCGGTATGGAGATGGTAGAATCCTGTGAGTCCAGAGCTTTGGCTAGGGACTCCTTGAATCCCTTCCAGTTAGTGAAGGTTTTCGTGTGTGTTGGGGGAGGTGGCTGATGGCCAAGAATGAGGCAGACCGGTCGGTGATCTGATCCTAGATCGTCTAGTGTCTCGATTGCTCTGAGGTTGAGAGAAACTCCTTGGAGTAACGCAAAATCTAACACATCAGGTGAGTGATCGGTGTTATCGGGAAAGTGAGTAACACCGAGAGGACTATGGACGATGATATCAAGAGACTGCGTGATATCGAGCAGTATCTTGCCACTAGGGGACGTAGTGCGGCATGTCCATTCAGTATGCTTGGAGTTAAAATCTCCAAACATAATGACTGAATTGCCCAAGGATAAAATGGCCTCAAAATCTTTTTTGAGGGGATAGGTTCCTGAAGGGATGTAACAGGAGGCTATGAGGATGGACTGATGTCCAGTCATAGCTAGCCTGCATACCGTGGCTTCCATGTTGGTAAGCTGCGGAGTAGAAATGGGTGAGCAATGAAGTGTCTTTTTGCAGACACTTCATTGCTCACCCATTACTACGACGACTAAATTTGAGGATAACAATTTCATTTATCCAGCTTACATCTATGCTATACTATTAAATATACATATTTTGTTAGAAAGTTTTAGCCGAGGGCTACCACTTAGGCTTAGGGCCTAAGCGCCCGCGGTAAATATCAAAGTACGCGAGTAACCCGAGTTCGATATCCTGCGGCACTAATGGAATTGTTTATTGCAATTTTAAGTATTGATTTACCACGCGCTCGGCGGTGAAGTAAAACATCGTAAGGAAACTTGCATGTTAAAGAAATAAGAAAAAAAATATTTCGAAGACACATCAAGTTCGCCAATTTTGCGCAAGCATTGGGGCAGTGCGGCGGACATTTTATTGCCTTAAAACCCTCTCAGAAATGAGAGAAGGCCTGTGCTTTTTTTTATTGCGCCCGAAGCAAATATGGGCAACCCTCCGGAAAGCGGGGGAGGGAGGTGGGGAATGCGCATAGCATACCACGCAGCCGGCTGCGTGGTTATGTGGAGACTTTTACCCACTAAACCCCCCTTTTAGGGACTGGCTTAACGGTCTAACTAGAGATCTCTAAGCCGTATACGGACGAGACCCTCCTTGGCAGACAGGAGGGCGCAACAGGCAAACAGACAAAAGGCATGTGCCCAGCAGTAGGACTTATAATATAGGCTCTAACTTTAACTTTAACTTATTAAAAGTTACATTTATTGATAAAACAGTTCTTTTGTAAAGATATTTCTAGAAGCTAATGCTTTCCATTAACAAGCCGTAAAATTATTAAAGGTTGTGCAAATTGTAAAATTAATTGGGCTTAGCTAATCAACAATTATTGGTAGTGCCGATAGACGGAAACTCAAACAGGGGATGGGGAGTCACACAGCTTTCTAATAACGACTTAAAATAATAAAAAAATTACGGTTGCCAAGTGCGGCAACTATGATAAATATCCCCCCTACAAGACAGTCTATGGGGGAGGCTGGTGTAGAGAGTATATGATGTAGAGTTATATCTAAATTGAGCATAATCTACTCTGTACTCTTTTTTTACATCATGGTAGAGCCATACTTTACGTGGTAGAGTCGGTTTCTTTACTAGTGTTGTATTGGCATGCTAGATATATATGTAGAATAGGAGATATCTATGGACCACATTATCCACTTCACACTTGGTAGACTGTGTATAGGTAGACGTTTGTCGTCCCTATTTTATTAAAAAATATCCTTTGAGTAGAAAACGGAGTTAAACATTTTACAGAGAACAAACGAGGGCATCTGCAGAGTGGGCGACTTTAGGATGACTCAAAGAACTAAAAAGAGTAATTTCCTTTATGTATCAGCTTCTGAGGGCGTCGCTTTAATGTTTCCATTACTATTACAACAATGAATTGGTTGTCTGTAAAGTCGGTTGATAACGTCATAACAAAACATTGATGAAACGATTACATACTTTTATGAATAAAATTTAATCATTTTTATTGAATATATCACTATTTCGTATGGATACAAAGAAGGAGTAAAATGAAATCTACAACTTAATTGATAAATTTAGTTTTACCCACAAGCGGATCGTGCCTTTCGCTCGCTCGTGCAGCGCTTTCGCTCCGATCGTAACGTTACAATGATCGTAACGTGACAATGAGCGTAACGTTACAATGAGTCATCCTTTTTAGTGCGTGCAGTCGGCGTTCATCTATTTATTAAACGTTGTCCCGTCAAAAATACATGTTCGTTTCGTTTCGTTCAGTCCGTCAGATTTTTATATATAATACTTACTACATAATTCTTCTGTTCGTGTGTATGTGAATGAACTCCTCCTAAACAGCTGGACCAATTTTGATTAAATTTTGTGTATGTGATTAAGTTGATTAGAGAATGGGTTAGATTCACAATTAAACCAGGTAGGTGGCGATGTTGTCAAGGATCGCTACTATATTTTTACTTATATAATTTTTCTGCACGTGTGTTTGTCACCGAACTCCTCCTAAACAGTTGAACAGATTCTGATGTTTTTTTGTGTGTTAAAGTTGGTTGCGCGGAAAACCATTCGTATTATTATATTTGACGGTAGGTGCCAAGTCGCTTGTTCCTTTCCGAAAACGATATCATTCATACCCTCCTATCGACACATCGGGGTGGTGGGGTGGGAGGGGCAAGAAGATGATTCTAGAATGTCACGTAATCATCGGAGCCGAGGATATATAAGGCACGCGCGACCGTTGCGCGTCCTCTTCCCGCCGCGCCAGTGATTGGAACAACAGCTCTCTTCCCGCCGCGCCAGTCATTGGAACAACAGCTCTCTTTCCCGTCGCAGTCGTCGTAGAAACCACACCGCTAGTAGAAACCGCTTTAGCCTGGGAGCAGTCGAGCTCCAGGAGACCCGCCTCACCTCGTGTGAGATATAGTCGCGCACCGCCTCTCTCCGGAGTGTTCCAGAAGAAGTTCCAGAAGTCGCAGCTATAGTGCTCAACAGGATAGAAGAAACCCCGGTGAGTCAACACTCCTAATAATACTGCCTGATATAATTGTTTTAACCCGCTCCAATTTTGTTTTTCTCCTAATCAGGCAGGATTCTCTTTCATCGATTTGGCACAATAATAGTTTTAGTTTTAGGGAAGAGCGAGTGCATTGTACCGCATGCTATAGTAGTCGCTTTTACGTAAGCGAAGAAGCAATGGCATATACAGTCCACTTTAGTTAATATCTCGCGTAATAGGTTTAAGGTTCGACCGGGGAACTAGATTTTCGGCAGCCTTAGACACGTGGCTCCACCAAAAGTGGTTACCTGGATGGTGTATATTCACAATTGAACTCGGTATGTAGTGCCGTTGTTAAAATTCAGAAATCACCCGTGCAATCTCTTATATTTACTTAAGTTTAAATGTCAGTGTGTTTGGGTTCAATATTAATAAAGTGTTCGGTAACATTTAAGTGACGGAGATTCATAATAACTTATTGGATGTTCTATATTTTTATATTTTTTAATGATCATGTTAATGTTTTTAGTGGACTTCGCAAAAAAGGGGTAGGTTCTCTATTTGACTGCATGTTAGGTAACTACTTAAACGATATTATGGTTGTTTGTTACCTTGAGCTTGTGATTATACTTAGTGCAAACACGTCATAAAAGATTAAATATAAAAATAGCCTAGAAACCCTTGCAGACCAATAATCTCTTTATACGCATTCAGCTACGCATTACTATGGTAATAAGGCGAAAACAAATTGCAGTGAACTAGGTTTATTGTTCAATTATCCCTGCTATATCGCTCAACAAAACGTTATATTTTACAACGATTTCATTTTGTAGAATAAGGGTCCCAAACGAGCACACAGTCCACCTGATGGTAAGTGGATGCTGTGGCCCATAGACATCTACATTTATCTTCAATTACGCATCAAAATGCAGATGCATTGCCAGCCCTGAGGACTAAGATGGAATGCCTCGTTTACAGTAAAAAGGGTCTCCAGTTCTCTACACGCACCGTACGAATCAGAGCAGCATTAAACTGCTATTTTACGGTATTATACGGTAATATTATATGGTAAGGTATTCTGTGAGAGCGTGGTCCTACTCCGGTCGAGCCGACCCATTCGTGCTGCAACCATAATATAGCTGCAGCATGGCTCTACCATATTGCATCGCTTTGCATTTTCTGTCGCATTTGCCACATGGAGTGCTCAGAAGAATTATTGGGATTAATCCCAGATGCCAAATCCCACCAACGTACATCGCGGGAAATCCACACTACTATTCATACCATCAGGATGCTTGGCGGTCCACCACTGCGCCACTTACTACTTGCCACTAGCTAGTAATAGTTTATCTTGCTAGTTATCAATAGTTTATCTAGACTTTTTGTGGAATCGTTTACTACCAGTGATTTTTCCGAACTAATGGGACTTAGGGACCTTCAAGAAATGAGCTTACTCCTTTTTAAAAGTTTGACAACGCACCTGCAATACCGATGGTGTAGCGTAGGCACTAGCAACCAGGTGAGCATCTCCCTCTTCCATTTTCCAAATCAACCCTAAGGACTCAGAGAGATTGCTTATCACCAGTAAAATGAGTTTCCGGTTCTTTACACTCTCCATACAGTAGCAATAAAGTGCTATATTTCGCTGGTATTCTGTGGTCCACGTGTAGAGCGTGGTCCGTCCCCAACCGGACCCATCGATGGGGAAAAAAGGTTTTAGAATGGCAGCCTCGTACCGGTAGGCGTAGTGTAGGGCGGCGGTAATCACTTACCATAAGGTGAGCCGCATGCTCGTTTGCCCCCTCTTCTATAAAAAAAAAAACCCACTAGTTGGAGTAAAGACGTCGATATGGACTTATAAAGGGCTGTAATGATGATGACTAACTTATTTTACAATATCCCTCTATTATATGTAGATATTCTTTTGTAGAGATATATTCCTTTTTAGTGAAATATTACTATTTATTAATTTTATGTTACAATATCGCTCTAATATAGAGATATATTCCTTTTTAGTGAAATATCACACTATATTGATTTGTGTTTTACATAACGTTTATTAACTTGTGTCATTATAACACATTTAAATGTGTTATCTTAATAGAGTAATATATATATATATATATATATATATATATATATATATATATATATATATATATATATATATATATAAATCTTATAATGACACAAGTTAATAAACGTTATGTAAAACACAAATCAATATAGTGTAATATTTCACTACAAAAAAATCTATAAAAACCCACTAGATGGAGTAACGATCTGGTAAGACATGTAAGACGTCGATATGGACTTATGAAGGGCTGTAATGATGATGACTAATTTATTTTACAATATCCCTCTACCATATATAGATATTCTTTTGTAGAGATATATTCCTTTTTAGTGAAATATCACTCTTTATTATTTTTTATTATTAATATATATATATATATATATATCCCTCCTCCTCCAGTGTAAACAGTTGTTATCGGTACTGGATATAGAGTGATAGAGCCCCGTAGTTTAAGTTTACCGTAAACCTTAGTTAGCTTCCTGCTGCTTAGTCAGTTGAATGTGGTAATAAAGATAAGTTTAGTTTCAATTTGAAAATTGTCGTAATAAACGTAACGGTTTTTACACGCTTTATACCATTAGCTTGAGCTGTCAATATTATGTATATGGTATGTATGAAATGACGTTGACCGTGTAGTTCCGGTGTAAGAATCCACTACCCCATATCGCCCCGTGGGTGTCGTAAGAGGCGGTAGAGGAAAATAAACCATGAGATGTTAACCCAATTGTTAGCCTTTGTTCAGCAGTGGACTTCAGCTGAAACGGTATTGCAAGCCTTCAGTACTTCCAATAACCTATAAAGCTGAAATTTTAGACTTTTAAACGTGATAGAGCCATACCACTGCAAAACCTGAAGACACAGTGAACCTATTCTGCGTAGGTCGGACAAAAGTCATAATTAAAAAGCTATAGGTACTCCGGGTTAACTTGGACATCATGACGTCAATCACCTCAGTAACCCCGTTGTCATGGGTGCTGCAAAGCAATTGAAACTTGAATTAAAAATAAGTAAATTAAACGCGATAAAATCCGTAAAATAGTTTTATTCAGTGTGTTAAAGCCTCTTTGTAGCTGTAATCACGACCGTAGTACGAATGGAGAAGTACCACGCTCCCACAAAACAGCAGCGAAGCGCTACTGTATTACGTCAGGGACTGTGGCGTATCAATTTACGCCTCCATTGTAATCGACATCAAATTATCAACTCGACTGTGTTGTTTAATGTATGTGACATATGACATGAAATATATTTATTTCTTCAACATAAAAAAGAAGAGAGAATAAACATAAACAATAACATAGACATAGACATACATAAACATAAACATAGACATAAAAAAGAACAGAAGAGATTTATAAAATATCGTATTTTTCAAATCTACCAATTTTAACAAATAATGACAGAGAACCCTCTAAAATAAAATAAATAAATAAAAATGTAGAATAAGGGTGACAAACGAGCAGCGAGCACACAGTCCATCTGAGGGTAAGTGGATGCTGCGGCCCATAGACATCTTCATCTATCCTCGACTGCGAATCAAAATGCAGATGCGTTCTCAGTTGTCACCCCAGAGGACCAAGATGGTATGTCTCTTTTCTAGTAAACAAGGGTCTTCGGATCTCTACACTCACCATACGAAACAAAGCAGTATTAAGCTGCTATTTTATGCTGGTATTCTCTGAGAACGTGGTCGTTCCCCGGTCGAGCCGACCCATTCGTGCTACACCATAATATAGCTGCAGTATATAGTTTTTTTTGTAATTCGAAAGTTAATATTACATAGTATAGCAAAATTTTCAGCACGAATGGGTCGGATCGGCCTGGGAAGAACTACTATCTCACAGAATACCGGCTTAAAATAGCAGCTTAATGCTGCTGTGTTTTGTATGGTGAATGTGGATGTGGAGAACTCGAGAATCTTTTTACTGGTAACGAAGTATTCCATCTTAGTCCTCAGGGGTGACAACGCACCCACTTACCATCAGGTGGACTCTGTACTCGCTTGTCACCTTTATTACCTATATTTACCTTTAAAATATGGTTATAAGCCGTATAAGTGTAGTCTTGCAGTCTTGGTAGACATACTTGTAGTTCGATATGCCTAACAACTTAACTATTGTTCCAATATTTTAATGAGATGTATTATTTAACCAACTGCACCAGAAAACTGCTGTTGTATAGAAATGGATAACAGATCCATCACATCGGTAACTAAAGCATGTTCAACAATGTATTTATTCCAAAAAGGACTACGAATATTTGGAGCTTTGATTATATATTTGGAGCTTATTAGTGCAGTGAACCTCAGCCACAATCTAACTACTGCCACTAGCAGTCAGTCATCGAAGGCAAGCGAGACGCGGGCGGGGCGCTCCCGAGCGGCGAGCGGTAATTAGTTATAGTTATTGGTCGTTCGGGAGCTGTCCGGCATCCGGCAGGGCTGTCTTGTCACAGTGCAAGCACCAAACACACCGGTATAACACGAATTTAAAATCTAGTACCTAGTTCTATCAATCAAAAATATCAAAAATCGAAAATATCTATCAATTGCACATTTGTAAATAAGTTATCATAAGATAATTAAGTTAAGTTACAAGCGAATATATATTCAATACCATTTAAAAGTAAAGTAAAAAAGTAAAGTTACAGCCTATATACGTCCCACAGCTGGGCACAGGCCTCCCCTAATTTCTGAGAGGGTTTTAGGGCAGGGAAGTGTCCGCCGCGCTGCCCCAATGCGTGTTGGCGAACTTCACATGTCTTCGAAATATTTTCTTATTCCTCGGACATGCAGGTTTCCTCACGATGTTTTCCTTCACCGCCGAGCACGTGGTAAATCAGCACTTAAAATTGCAATTAACAATTTCATTGGTGCCGGCGGGGATCGAACCCGGGTTACTCGCGTTCTGTTATATTTACAGCGAGCGTTAACCATCTGAGCTACCACGGCTCTTTTAAAAGATCGCTTAAAAATAACACAAAAAAACTAACATATGGCCGATGTAAAGTATATATTATCACCGTAAAATTTTCTTTGCCAGTTTCTTCCGGCAATATTGAGAAATCGGCCAAACTAACTTACTTTGATGATAAATTTAATGACTTAAGTTTATTTAAAATTTTAATTAAGTTGTTTGTTTTAAGCTTCAAATCTTTCACTTACATTTAAATATATAAATAAAACAAACATAGTGTTAAATATGTTGTTATTACTTAAAGATAACTTATAAACTGCTTTGTATTATTGTATTCGACCGCTGACTATTTTTCATATATTTTTTGTAATTCTGCTTATTATAACCTATTTTTATTATTTAAGAGCATCGATTATCTGATTAAGTTATTAATTTTATTTAAAAGTGGAATAAAAAAACCATTCTTTATTTTTTATTGGAGTTGAGCTCCCATGGCCAAGAAAACGATTCTTTGAAGTCTATCTCCTCCGTAACCCGGCCAATTACTGTACCTTTCAGTCGGTGTCTAAAATTCTTGTCTTATCAAAATCCCAAATTAATTAAACATTCTTCATATAAACCCTATTATATTTCCATGAAACACGTTTTCACTGCATGGTACACTTACTTCATTATATATTTAATTGCGTTACCTGTTCTAAGTGTTTGCACATTTTACAAAGCATTAAAGTACTTGCTACTTTAGTTTTTTAAACAAAGTCGCTTCTAAATTTAAAAATGCACCAATAAAAAACACCTCATTATTAATAAACAATTATAATTACAACTTATTTACATCTTTAGCTATAATTAGAAAAAAATATTTAAAATTACGCAATTAAATTGTTGATATCATCACCAGGCCACGTCACAGTATAAATATGGACACGTCGCGTTGTAGGAGTAACCAACCAGGTACCAAGGTTATCCTCATAGTCGTCCTTGAACTTACATGAAATCAAAAACATTTCGAGTGTAATATGTAGGGAGACAAGATATTTCAAGGAGTATATGAACAGGCGTGGGCTAGCGGCGGACTGAAACTGTATCTTGACCTAAAACCCTCTCAGAGTGAGAGGAGACCTGTGTCTAGCAGTACGACGTAAGCGTTATTTTACTTCTTTAACTATAAAAGTATATTATATCGATCAACACAAAATAGTTATATCGTATAACTAGCTGGTAAATAATTGGGAAAAAACAGATGGGATCTTCAAGTGTGTTCAGCATCTTCAAATATGTTCTTTTGTGTGTATGTGTGTAGGGAGACATATTTCAGTGTGTGGATAGGCTAAGGTACAATAAAATAGAATCATTTTTATTCGATATGCGACAATACTCATTGAAAGTTATTTAAAAAGCTTTACTACTGGTTCGGTTAACAAACCTCCATCCTGGGAAGAACCAGCAAGAAACCCAGTGGGAATTTATTTAAACATTAATTTACAATATAATATTTTATACAATTCAATTTCAAACATTATAAATAGCATGAAAGCGATCATCTCATTCCCAGGAGTTCTAGTCAATCAAGTAATCTTTAGTAGTATAATTACCCTAAATAAACTATTTTGCTTAATGAAAAATTTTTTTTTGATAGATAGCTCTTGTATATTTTCTGGGACTATGTTTTTCTAGCAATTAGTTGTAAGGTTTGTCATCTGGTCTTCATACGATGGGTCGTACTCCTCCCTATTAAATTGGATTGGCTGCCACATGTGCCACATTGGTATGCTAGGACACAGCCTAGAAAGAACATACAGTCAGTCATCGCTTTTGATGTTGTCGGAAAAGCCGACAAAACAATAAAATTGCTAGGGTTATCACAACGAGAAGTAACTAGGCCGATGCAGATGCAAAGGTTAAAACCTTTTGCATCTGCGTCGCATCAAACCTTTGCCTTTCTCTACCTAGCATCATAAACGGAGCGGAGTAGAAGTCTAAAGTCATAACTATCTTTATTTAAACAAAAGATTCAATCAAATGGTGTGACATTGCGCAGATGTAAATTAGCAAATTGATTAGATAGTAAAAGAAAAAAAAATCTAATTCAGATTTTTATCGTTAACAAACCTTGTCTGTATAATATATATATATATATACAGACAAGTATTATATATATATATATATATATATATATATATATATATATATATATATATATATATATATATATTGGACATTTGTTTTGGGGGTGGGGAAAATTATGTTTCGAAATCCAAAAGACTACACAGATCTTTGAAATATTTTTTAACTTCACTGCTAAGTGAGTGGCTATGTGAGAGCAATAACAAGAGTGAAATATGTTATTGCTCTCACATAGCCACAGTACGATAAATTTATGTCATTATTAGTAAACAAAAGATAATAGGAGTAAGAAGCTGTTGTTGGAACGGGCTGGCCATACCGTTTGTTAAAGCAGCCGTTATGATAAACTTTTGTTTTTAAACGTTACCTCCACACTAGGATTTTCTCTTGTATCGTGGGGGCAATTTACAAACATAAATTGCACAATTGGACAAACATCCAGACCCGGAACAATTATTTGTAGGCCATACAAATACTTGTTCCGTGCGTGATTCTAACCCGCGGCCCCCAGCGAAGCCACTCATTGCTAAGCCACTGTGCCACGGCGCAGTCAACTTTTTAAAGAAACTTTTTAATAAAATTTTTAAAGAAGGCTTGCACATGCAAGTGTAAAGTAGAGCAGATCTCCACTACTAGCAGGAGTGAACTGATAAGGCATCCAGAGAGTCATTTGACGCCAATGGCTCAGGATCGTGATTAACGGCACTCTTGACTGAGATTGGTGTTTAGCAGTGGACCGCAATGGATTGTTATGTTGACGATGATGATGACAAAGTAGATAATAACACCAAACCCAAATCATATAGACAAATATCATGTACAATTAGACATTATGTAACTCAAAATCTATTTTTTATAAAATATGGATAATAACCCCCCCCCCCTCCCTTATTTATTATTGATAATAATAGAATTGTTTATTTATTTATTTATTTAATTCCTTATTTGTGCAATATGGGTACAGATGGTGTTACAGTGGTCAAGTTACATTGTTGATCGCCATATTTAGGCTCATGCCATGCAAAAATTCTTAATTATATGCTATAGATTAAATTAAAATTATTACATATCAAATTACAGTGTCTAAATAATTATTAAAATAATGTCAAATGAGATTACCTAATTAATACACAATGTCAACTTTGTAAAATAATGTCACATAAAATGTCTAATTAATGTCACAGTACCACTAAGCCGGTTACAATACTACATCTATTAATTTGTCTTCAAGAAATCCCCTTACCGAATAATATGATTTTTCTAAAAGTAGTGTCTTAACTTGTTTTTTTAAATAAATTATTATTTGAAATTTCATTGGCCATTGTGTTATTGATAATAATTAATAACCCCTGGGAACGAGGTGATCGCTACCACGCTACTCCTAATTTGTTTAGTGTAGTTAATTATATATGATTGCAAACTTTTGTTTTTATAGCGTAAGAGTGAAAAACGAGCGCACAGTACACCTGATGGTAAGTGGATGCTGTGGCCCATAGACATCTACATTTCCTTTTCCTTCCAATTTGACGGCTCCGTGGCGCAGTGACTTACCAATGACCTGCAGCGCTGAGAGCCGCGGGTTCGAATCACGCACGGAACAAGTATTTGTATGACCTACAAATAATTGTTCCGGGTCTGGATGTTTGTCCTTTAGGAATTCATGTATGTAAAATGCCCCCACGATACAGGAGAAATTCCTAGTGTGGAGGTAATGTTAAAAAAAAGAGACAAAATGCGTTGTCACTACTGAGGATTAAGATGGTATGCCTCGTTTTCAGTAAAAAGGTTCTCCTGTTCTCTACACTCACCATACGAAACACATTTTACGCAAGTACTCTGTGACTCCCCGGCCGAGCCGACCCACTCGTGCTACAACTAATATAGCTGCAGCCTGACTCTACCACGTACATTGTCAGTGGTACCGTCAGAATAAGACTACTGCAGCAGCAGCAGTGCGTCTGCATAATGATGAGCTGGTTGCACCTTTTTATCGCTGCAATCTATACCTTATTTATTTTATATAAATAAATATATTTCTCATATATTTTAGGTATGTGTACTGTCATATAGCGAGGAATAAAGTATCTTCTTTCTGATATAACTTTTGAAGTTACTAGTCACGTAGCTTCACCAACGTCAAGTTATGGGGAACATGGCGCCCAATGACGGCTTGTGAGCTTGCGTGCCAGTAAACACGTAGCCTATCGACCAAACTGTGAACTCTCAAAATAAAAACTAGTTCCAGTAATTCGGTGTAACCGCGGTACACTTATAATTGTGTACGTGAGGTTAGACGCGTCTTTTCTCAGCTGCAGTATAGATAATATATTTTAGTATACATCAGACACTTTCGTAAGTAATATTAGAACATCTTTAGTTATGAATCAATATAGTAACCTTGATACAATACCCGTGGAATAGTTTATCACCGGCGATTTTTCCGGACCGATACGACCTGGGGACCTTCAAGAAAAGAGCTTACTCCTTTCTAAAGGGCCGGCAACGCACCCGCAATTCTCCTGGTGTTGCGGTTGATCATGGGCGGCGGTAGTCACTTAACATCAGGTGAGCCGCATGCTCGTTTGCCCCCTCTTCTACAAAAAAAAAATACAACCAAGTAAAAGTAAAAGAAGTTAAGTTATATGCTTTCCCACACATTTCTAAGCGGGTGGTTGAAGTTAATTGCAATTTTAAGTGGTGATTAAGTAAGCGTGTTCCAATAATATATATTTTGTACACCTTTGCATACTTTGTTAAATTTCAAAATTTATTGCAGATTTTAAACTTTAGAATCTTAGAATGTTTCAAATTTAGACCAACTAAAAAAGAACTAAGAAAGACGTATAGAATAATGGTGACAAACGAGCACGCAGTCCACCTGATGGTAAGTGGATGCTGTGACCCATAGACAACTACATTTATCCTCGATTAAGAATCAACACGTAGATGCGTTGTCACCCCTGAGAACTACCACGTATTAAATATTCGAATGTTACGCATTTAATAGCTTGTTACACCTGATAATTACATATAACTTGTTTTCTGGCTAGGTATTCAACTGTTTAGAAGCAACAGTAAATCTTTTCCTTAGCAGGTGAAACAAAATGTTTAAAACATTCTTGGAATCTATACCACAAAACCGTTCGCAAATGGTGAACGATCTGGACTTACCTGATGATCTGACTGTTGCTCCATACGTCTGGACGGAACCTGACGAATCGCTGCTTAACAGTGACAGTCTCATCTCCGACAGTCTCGGAGATTATGAAGTCAAGACTCTCACCACTGAGTCCAGCCTTACTTTATCACGCGCTATGACCGACTCAGAAATTGACTACGAGAGGTATCGTAGGGTGAGTAATAACCCTAAATATATCTAAATTACAATAGTATTATTAAAACATGAAAGTTCCTATACATTCTGCCTTGTCGAGGCGTGCAAATTTTGACTAAATAGGTATAACAATTTTTTTCGATGAATTTAACTTATTTACAAATATCAAAATGTTCATATGTAAAAACAGTAAAATTAACTAACTAATAATTATTCTATAACTATCAAAGTCCAAAGCAAAAAAATTCAAGCATTTTTGGATACAGTTTTTAAATATGTAATTTGTTTTGATTTTTGTGATCAAGATACTCATTAACAGTATAGAAGCAATTAAGTAAAAGCCATTCATGAAGCTGGTTTTTTAATTTTGTCATTGGGAAATTTTTAAACTCGTCGGGTAAAGAGTTAAAGATTTTAATCGCCATTATATATGAATTTTTTTGGAAGAGCATCAATTTACATTTTGGAAAGTATATTCTGTTATTAGATTTTTCTCTTAAACTTCTATCTCTTAAAAAGTTATTACTTGGGAAGTATTCAGGAAATTGTTTGACAAAAATCGCCGCTTGTTTTATATACATACATGCGAGTGGCAGCACTTTTATTTCTTTAAATAAAGGTTTGCACGATGTCATGGAATGTGCTCCACAGATTGCTCGAAGGCATTTTTTAAATACGCGTTCTATTTTAGAACAGTTGCCCCATATTAGAAGTCCGTACTGCAATATCGATGAAACATAGCCATGATAGGCGTTTAACGCTGCTTTGGCAGATGCTATTTCTCGAATCTCGAATCTCGGATCTCGAAAGTGCAAATACAAATCTGTTTAATTTGTCACATATCGATTGAACTGCCTTTTCCAATTACAATTATTGTCAATAGTGATACCAAGAAATTTATAATAATCAACTTCTTGTAGCACTTTTTCATTGTACATTATATTTAAATTAATTTGCTTACTTCCAGTTGTATGAAATTGCATTATTTTAGTTTTATTTATATTTACAGTCATATTGTTACAATTTAACCAATCAATTATATGTATAGTATATATTCTGTGTCAATATTCCTGCGTAAAAAACTTTTATTAAATATTTAGTAATTATATCTTGTTTTCAATCACAAATTAGTTTTTCTAGTGCTAGTTTTAACTAATGCCCGGAGTGACAACTAGTTATATCTGAAAATCAAATATATCAGTGGTAAATTCTAGTTTTGACCAGGTGTTTCTAATTTTCACATAGGCATTTAGCAAAAACTAGTTTTAACTAGGGAATACGCGTTTTTGGTACAAAGAGTAATTTGTATATAAAACGTAGGTACTACTGCTATATTTACTTACTTTATACTTTTTCTACGTTTATTGATCACAGTAGGATAAAATGTGGTAACCATAGATTACTAATACAAACTAGATGATTTTTTTTACCGTTTGGAAAAAATAGGTTGTAACAGGTGAACGGAATAGAAGCCCATGGCACGGCACTGATATTTTACAATTTTTTAAATTTATTTAGTTAAAAAAAAATTGTTATTTTCTTAGTACCCACCGAAAGTTTATTTCAAGTTAGTAGTATTTATTGGTAGATCAATTTCATAATATGTTAATGTAAAATAAAAAATAAAACATTGTAAAATAGTGTCCTCCAGACCGAATTTCGGTCACGGCGGCCTGCCTCAACGGAGGCTAGCCATCGGCGCAGGACAGGATTATAGTGCCCAAATGTATGCGCAAGCACAGGTGCACTCTCTATTCCCTCACCCTCATAATCCGATGGGACGGTAAACCGACACGACCGGAGAGAGATCAGACGCAGGACCAACGGCTTTACGTGCTTTCCGAGGCACGGGGGTGAGACACCGCCAACTTCCTGACTCCGGTCAACTACTGAGAATTTCTTGACGGAAAAACTCAATAATTAATTTTTTGGCCCGACCCGGGATTCGAACCCAGGACCTCATGATCACTTCCTCGTTGGTCTAGTGGTTGTAATAGTGCGACTGTTGATTGTAAAATATCAGTCCCATAGGCTTCTACTCCGTTCACCTGTTACACCCTATTTTTTTTCAGACGGTAAAAAAGTCACCCAGTATATACAAGATATTGGTGGTAATCAAAATCTCGTATTATTTCTCCTTTACACATCGTATAATTAAATAAAAAACCGTCGTTATCGAATACCCAGCTGAAATTTATTTGTATGATGCCAAGTCTATTCGGATGACACAAAATTAAACCGTACGGTTTGCACAGATGTAGCCTTTTTACGCCTACTATATTTCCGTAAAAATATAAAAATAAATACATTCTACATAAAAGTTTAGATTTTCGGAAATAACGTTTGAGATAAAACATAAATAAGGTTAATTTCTTATTACTACAGTTTGTATTCAGTAACACAAGTAATTGTTTTTGTATTTATGGGTGTCAGTCTGCCCTCATTGTTATTTCTATTTGGTGAATTGTAAATCGATTTTTTTGTTTCTATTCTGTTTCCATGTTATTCTTTATCCATGTTATCCATGTTAGTCTAGGACTTAAAGATCCAGCGTTTATCTGTGGCTATAACAAAAATGTATGTGGCAAGTGTTACTTGCCTCGCATGTCGTACAAGCTGACTTATGGATATTGGGTTTGTGTTTTTTTAACACTTTAACACAAATCAAATCAAATAATTTATTTGTAAAACATAGGTAAAAAGTTACAAACTTGGTGGAAAAGGTATGATTACCTATCAGTATGCTTAGACACTATGTTTCGCCATAAAAGGCATACAAATATTTGGTTATCACCTGGCAATATGAAAATAAATTTTTAATAAAATAACAATTTCCCACACTAGGATTTTTGCTTCTGTATCGTGGGAGAAGAACATATCTGAATTGATCTGGAATAGTTATTTGCGAGCCCGTTACTCGTTCCATGCCGTATTCGAATCCGCGACCTTCAGCGCCGCATTTTAATACTAAGCCACTGCACCAGGAAGTAGTCTATCGTAGTATAAAGGCTAGCCATCTTTAAGTTCTCTCACAATTTACCGTGTATGTATCGATTTAAACCTATCTAATCTAATCTAATACCTTTAAACGAGCAATTCTTGTATATATATACAAGAATTGATCGAGATTCCGATTATATATATAATCGGAATCTCGGAAACGGCTACAACAATTTTCATGAAATTTAGTATGCAGGGGGTTCGGGGGCAATAAATCGATCTAGTTAGGACTCATTTTTAGAAAATTTCGTTTTATCCGTGTTTTTAGGCAATGAAAACTGCTCAAATATCATTAGAATACGATAGTAAATTTTGCCAGTGCATAAAAGGTTATAACAGTTTAAATGGAATATCGAGCGGTGCTGAAATCATAGAACGCCGGTTCGAGTCCAAATGTCGCCGGTGTGACTCGTTTTTCCTTTTTTTCTAGTTCCTTCTTTTGTGAGAAATATATTTTTGGAGCCCTTTTTTGAGTATATTTTTTTAAAACACGAAAAATAATAATCGAAAATTTTTATTCATATTTCATCAGTATGTAACATGTATCTAAATATAATTTACAAAAAAACACGATATCCAAAAAAAATCGAGCAAAGCTCGGTTATCCAGGTACTGTAAATTTTATAAGGAATCGAAGCGAGACGAAAATTGTTTACCAACGTGTCACATCTCAGTAATGTCATGTACGTAGACGCAAAACATTCTGTTAAGCTCATGTGGTTATTTGCATGTGTTTAAAACATAAGCAACCATTTTTTTAATGTTGTCTGTCTGTCTATATAAGAGAGCTGTGTTAGCTCAGGGACTAAGTGCTCGGCGTAAAATTTCACATCACGCGAGCAACCTGGGTTCGATCCCCACCAGTAGCATTTATGCTGAATTACTACCTGCTCGGGGGTGAAGGAAAACATCATAGGAAACCTGCATGTATAGGAAATTAAAAAGAATATTTCGAAGACGTGAATTCGTCGTAATACACAAGTAAATAAAAAATAACACCTACCTTTTTATTTTGATTCAGTTCAGGAGCAGAAGCTTTAGTGACCCGTGGGTCCAAATGAGAACTGTACTGGATTCCTTCCCTCCTGAATATTTAGAGTCTATCAGTAGGTAAGTGCAATTTGATAACATTTATAATTTCTTGACATCCTTATCCATGATGAAAAATGGCATTTATATACATTAATACGAGTATATACTTGCCGTGTAGTGGTGGCTTAAAATGTTTAACAACCACATGTGATCCTGTGGGTGCTTTAAATTGCGAAAGAGATAAACCGAAACAGGAGATGGATAGTAACATATTCTTAATAATGGCTGATATAATAAAAACTGCGGTTGCCAATCCATCTGTCAAGCGTGGCAAACTATGGAGAGTATCACCAGTATGGGGCAATCTATAGGGGAAACTTGTGTTCAGTAATGTGCTTTTAATAGGCTGTTATAAATTATTATAA
This sequence comes from Parnassius smintheus behrii, assembly GCA_036936625.1. NCBI lineage: Eukaryota > Metazoa > Arthropoda > Insecta > Lepidoptera > Papilionidae > Parnassius > Parnassius smintheus. The sequence continues at coordinate 49,888,250 of JAUPFT010000010.1, forward strand.
GTACTGTTTTCTTTGATTTTATAATCCTATACGCGGTAGAGCCATCCTGCAGCTATATTGTGTTTGCAGCACGAATTGGTAGGCTTGACCGGGGTAGGACCCCGCGCTCACAGAATACCAGCGTAAAATAGCAGCTTAATACTGCTGTGTTACGTATGGTGAGGGATCCCGAGAAACTTTTTATTGGAAACGAGGCATTCTATCATAGTTCTTAGAAGTGAAAACGCATCTGCATTTTGATTATTAATCGAGGATAAATGTAGGTGTCTATGGGCCACAGCATTCACTTGCCATCAGGTGCACTGTGTGTTTGTTTGTCACCTTTATACTATAAAAAATTCCATTGACTGAGGGTTTTTGTAGTACCCAGTTGGAGTACAGTCGTTGTTTAAAAACAGCTCGGTATGTCCGAAGAATGAACACAGACCTATAAAACACAAGTGTAAATTAGCAACTGATATGTTACTCATTTAGGATGCGTGGTAATCTCCTCGGACTCGACGGAATGACTTATTGCTCGTAATTATACTAACTTTCAAGCCGGAAGAAAGAATTGTACGCATTACGGCGGCGGGTAAAGTTAAAGTTACAGCCTATATACTCGTACATTCCAATGCTGGGCTCAGGCCTCTTCTAATTTTTAAGACGGTTTTAGGGCAAGGAAATGTTTTTTTTTTTTTTTATAGAAGAGGGGGCAAACGAGCATGCGGCTCACCTGATGTTAAATGACTACCGCCGCCCATGATCAACCGCAACACCAGGAGAATTGCGGGTGCGTTGCCGGCCCTTTAGAAAGGAGTAAGCTCTTTTCTTGAAGGTCCCCAGGTCGTATCGGTCCGGAAAAATCGCTAAATGTCCGCTGCGCTGCCCTAATACGTTTTGGCGAATTTCACATGTCATCGAAATATATATTCATTTTTATTTCTCAGACATGCAGAATTCCTCACGATGTTTCCTTCACCGCTGAGCACGTGGTAAATCAGCACTTAAATATTTCAATGGTGCCAGCTTGGATCGAACCCGTTTTGCTCGCGTACTGTGAAATTTACAGCGAGCACTTAGCTTCTGAACTACCACATCTATTGATATTTAGCTATTATGGCTGTAGAAATTCGTAAATGAGTGGTGCTTATTCAAATGGACCCCTAGACAGGAAAGGTATCTCCTACCACCCAGTAAATAGTTACTAGTATGAGGTTTTTATACATTACAAAATAACTACAGGAATCAGAAGGGCTGTATGCTTGTTTGACATCAATAGCTTTTAAATATGAGGTCTTTTGTATATTACAACTTAACTACAGAAATCAGAAGGGCTGTATGCTTGTTTAACATCAATAGCTTTTAAAAATGAGGTCCTTTGTATATTACAACTTAACTACAGAAATCAGAAAGGCTGTATGCTTGTTTGATATCAATAGCTTTTAAAATCCCTAGCTCAACAAGAATGTTCCTACTGTTACGCATTACTTGCAACTACCCCCCAAAATTCATCATCATCATCATCCACCACTGACCACTGCTGAACATAGGCCTCCCCCAAGTAATGCCACAAAGCACGGTCCTGAGCCACCTGCATCCATCGACTTCCTGCATATCTTACTAGGTCGTCACTCAATCCAGTGGGGGGTCGCCCTACACTACGCCTACCGGTACGAGACTGCCACTCGAGAACCTTTCTTCCCCATCGGTTATCGGTTCTTCGAGATATATGGCCGGCCCATTGCCACTTCAGCTTACTAATCCGTTGGGCTATGTCGGTCACTCTGGTCTTACTGCGGACATCCTCTGTCTGAGTCTATCACGCAGAGAAACTCCGAGCATAGTCCTCTCCATAGCTCGCTGAGCGACCTTGAGCGTCCTCATACGGCCAGCAGTGAAGGACCACGTCTCAGATCCGTAAGTCATCACTGGCAACACGCACTGGTTGTACAATCTAGTTTTTAGAGATTGAGGTATACCTGACGAGAAGATATGTCGTAATTTCCCGAACGCTGCCCAGCCGAGTTGAATTCGTCAATTGACCTCTCGGTCGAAGTTGGACTTACCTAGTCGGACTTTTTGTCCCAGGTAAACGTACTCGTCAACAACTTCGAGCATAGTGCTCCCAACAACTACCGGCATAGGTGTGAGTAGTTACGTTGTACCAGTTCTGGCGCACTTGTAGTAAGGTTGTACCAGTTCTGGCGCACTGAGTCACAAGTACGACGTTCGTCGACTCACGATCCTAAAAAAAAAAAAAAAAAAAAAGGTTTTGGCATGCTCTGATCACGAATCTGCGGTCCATTTTTGCGTAGGATGCACGGTTCCGGAGATGTGCAGATCAATTAACTCTTATCTAATTGATATCCGCTTCGAGCCTCCACCGTCATTAGCGCTCCATTGTTCTTATCTACTTATCTATTGTCGATTGACTACCGTCATTATCTATTATTCGCAGCGTGTGGGTCGGCTTATGCTATTGTATTATACTCCTTTGTTCCTATCTACAACACTAATCTGAATCTACAATAAAACACATTACCTAATTTTGTTAAAATTTTTATTTATAAAATACAAAATCTTATTACTTATTATCTGTAAAATAGGAGCGAAACATCTCATCCACTAACATATCGTCGTACAATGTGTTCTCTGTAAATATACTCGTAAAACTATGCATTGAACATCCCTGAAACTTATATAGCAAATACATTAAGCAATATTCGCCACAAACTGAAGTCCTATCAACATTCCAGTTCCATCTTTTACAATTTCGTACAGGTGCCCGTCCATATGAATCAAAATATTCACCGACGTCATTCGTATCGATATATAAAGCTACCCAATGTGACCCTGGTTTATCATCTGTACCCAAATTGCATATTACCTAGTCAGGTCATAAATTCTATCACATGTTTAATATAAAATAATTGAAACAAGTTTATTCATTATGTAACCATTTATATACCAAAATGAACTTAACAAAACATAGATTCTTATGACACTATAGTTTATTCAAAATGACCTCCGTAATTTTGAATACAGGCCTTCAATCTGCGCGGCCAGTCGTCTATCTCACCACGAACGAGGTCCATGTCATATCGGCGGCTGCCTTAATTAAAGATGTCTTGAGTGACTCGAAATTGGGATGAGGCTTTGAGCACGCCTTTTCCTCCAAGTGTTGCCATATCTTGTAATCTAACGGATTCAAATCTGGATTGGTCTTTGTGTCGGATGAAGTCGATTTCACGCGCCGCCAGCCAGTCTTTTTTTTTTTTTGTTTTTAAAGAACGTTACCTCCACACTAGGTTTTTCTCCTGTATCGTGGGGGCAGTTTACAAACACAAATTTCACAAGGATAAACATCCAAACTCGGAACAATTACTTGTAGGTCGTACAAATACTTGTTCCGTGCGGGATTCGAACCCGCGACCCCCAAGCACAGCCACTCATTGCTAAGCCACTACGCCACGGAGCTGGCAAAAGTCCTGTGTGCTCTTCGCTCTATGAGCTGACGCCGAATCTTGTTGGAATACCCAGTATCTGTTATTGAACATGGTATGAGAAACAGGTTACACAAGGTTCGTCAGGACTGTATTTTGATACACAACTGCATTCGTTTTTAACCTTTCTCACAAAAATGTACCTCTGTTAAGCCCCAATAAGAAACTCCCAACCACACCATGAGCGAGGATGGAAAATGACCCCGTTGGACACGCGGAATACGGTTGCTCGCTTCTTCACTACTGCGTGCGTACACCTTATCATTTTGTTTGTTGTAGCTCTCTTCTACGGTAAAAATTTTTTCATCCGAAAAAAGAATTTCCCGATATTTTTCCCGCGTACCGCTTCAACAAAGCGCGGCATCTCTTCAGTTTCAGATCCATTAGACGAGCATTCAAACGATGTCCTGTTTTTCTTCGATATGCCCGAAGCCCTAAGTCTTCATTTAACGCCGTGGTTCTGCTTAACCCCATCTGAAGGGCCAACAGTTTCTGCTTACGTTTGGGATTTCTTTGAATTCGCACCTTTACAGCTTTTATCACTGCTGGAGTCCTAACAAATCGAGGGCGACCACTTCTTGACCTGTCATCTACACTAGAGTCTTCATTGTATCGTTTGATGGTACGATAAACGAATCTTTTGGTTATATTCAAATTTTTCAGTATATCAAAAAATTTAATTGGCGTGTAATCGCAACTGCAACACGGTCTTTTTTAAGCGTCCACTCCATATGTAAAAATGAGTAAAATTCTAAAAAGTATACAGTTTTATTTTCATGAATAATTCGAATTCAATAAACTTTTTTGTGGCCAGCATTCTAAAAGGGTGCGTTTGGCAGAAAAAAGCGCTAGCAAGCGCTTATAAGCGCTGAAATAGTTTTCGGCCAGGCCACGATTGCTACTTCAGTAGCGCTGACACAATCCGCCATTTTGCTTATTTAATTTGTTTGTTTTGAAGTAGAGTTGATAAGTTGTTTTGTGCAATATTCGTTTTAAGTAATATAATGACATGAATAAACATATACATGTTATTAAAAATTCATGATTGGTAAGTTTTTAATATGAATACTTTACAAACATATATTTAAATTAGGTTAGGTTCCCCCGTTAAAACTAACATCGTGTCCTGGAGGAAAATAGCTACTTACGATTTGACAGCGCTTACCGCTTACGATCGCCATTTTGCTTACAAGCGCTTGCTAGCGCTTTTTTCTGCCAAACGCACCCAAAGAAAAGTTTTTACTGTGTGACAATACTTATGACCTGACTAGGTATGTACGTTGGTACGTGGGTGTACATGGACAGTCTGTTAGCAGCATAAACATTATTTTCTAGACTGGGGTGAATCTTTTTCAGATGTTGTTGTACATCTAGTGTATCCATGATATTACTGCTATTAGTAGATTACTACAGTACAATCTACTCAATGACTAACATAGGAATGATCAATTATGTGATTTCTAAATATTAAATTGCATTTATTCCGTTATACAAAACCTATTTGAGTCATCAATACACTGAATAAGACGCAACACGAAGAATGTGAGATAAGGTTGTTGACGCATAAAGTTATTATCAATTCTACTGTAGAAATTCTTTAGATTAGAATTATTACTTACTGGTACTATATAAGACCAAGCAACTGCAGTCATGGAGTTAGTGTATGGTCGTTTGACCGCAGTGTATCTATCAATAATACATTTGTGTTACTTCAACGCATCAAAGGCCATAGATGTAAGTGTTTAATCTATTGACAAACTTAGCTTTCTTTCTGTTATTTTTTTACGTGTGTATGATTTTGAACGACAGGCCTGTTGGTCTAGTGGTTAGTGACCCTGACTGTTATGCCGGAGGTCGTGGGTTCGATTCCCACCCAGGACAAATGCTTGTGTGATGAGCACGATCATTTGTTCTGTGTCTGGGTGTAATTTATCTATAATATTTATGTATTTAGAAATATATAAGTATGTTTATCAGTTGTCTAGTACCCATAACACAAGCTCTGCTTAGCTTGGGACTAGATGGCGTTGTGTGATAGTTGTGGAATATTATTATTATTATTATTATTTAGTGTTAACAAATTATATTTAAATATTTTGTGTGTGTATATGATTAAGCCGTGGTAGCTCAGATGATTAGCGCAAGCTGTAAATTTTACAGTACGTAACGCGGGTTCGATCCCCGCCGACACCAATTAAATTGTTAATTGCAATTTTAAGTGTTTATTCTATTGACACACTTACTTTTCTTTCTGTTATTTTCTTACGTGTGTATGATTTAGTGTTAACAAATTATATTTAAATATTGTGTGTGTATATGATTAAGCCGTGGTAGCTCAGATGGTTAGCGCAAGCTGTAAATTTTACAGTACGTAACGCGGGTTCGATCCCCGCCGACACCAATTAAATTGTTAATTGCAATTTTAAGTGTTTATTCTATTGACACACTTATTTTTCTTTCTGTTATTTTCTTACGTGTGTATGATTTAGTGTTAACAAATTATACTTATATTATAGTGTGTGTATATGATTAAGCCGTGGTAGCTCAGATGGTTAGCGCAAGCTGTAAATTTCACAGTACGCGACCCAGGTTCGAACCCCGCCTACACCACTTAAATTGTTAATTGCAATTTTAAGTGCTGATTTACCACGTGCTCGGCGGTGAAGGAAAACATTGTGAGGAAACCTGCATGTCTGAGAAAATTTCGAAGGCATGTGAAGTTCGCCAATACGCATTGAGACCGCGCCGCGGACATTTCCTAGCCATAAATACAAAGACAATAGCAGAAAGTAAAAAGTTAAAAAATACTTTTTTGACAATGACAGTCATTAGTTGATCATTAGTGAATGTGATTCTGTTTTCTTAAATTACAGGAAGAAAAGAGCAGAAGGAAGAAATGGGATGATGGGAAATAATGAAGAATGAATTGTTATGTGAAGTTTGTTGGAACAAACATATTTTAGTCACGTGTAAATACTTTTAACATTTTGGTTCAAAATGACACAAAATCTAAAAAATATTAGATACATCATCGACATGGACGGATTTTACATTACATATCCTCATAAACATTTTCAATGTAGAGAAATGGCTATTATAGACGTAAAACTATCTAATAAAAATGATTCGTTTATCGATCATTATTTGTTTCGGCCAAGTTATCCTTTCAATTATTTGTCGCCAAAAGACAAAAAAACTGTTCGTTATTGTGAAATACACGTGCACGGCATTCCATATTTTGATGTGACCGAAGAATTAAAATGTGCCTACAAACAAGAGAACATCATTCCCATACTAAATTGGTATATTAGAAATTTGTGCAAAGACGAAGTGATCGCATACAAAGGTGGTTCAACAGAAAAACAATTTTTAAAAATGTTGATTTGGTAAATGTCATAAATTTAAACAAACGTTATGTGTGTAATAATCATATATTTGCAAAAAATAATCACACAATTTTTCATTGTTCTTGTGACGAAGTGTGGGTTTCTTTACAAGTGTTTATTGCTTGAAAATAAAATTTTAAATTAATCATAAATTTTCTTTGATTTCCCAAAAACATTAGTTATAGTATACTATATAATACAAAATTGGTTCAACAGAAAAACAATTTTTAAAAATGTTGACGACGAATGATAAAATTTTTAATATTGAAGAATACAAATGTCCAAAATACAATGATTTGGTAAATGTCATAAATTTAAACAAACGTTATGTGTGTAATAATCATATATTTGCAAAAAATAATCACAAAATTTTACATTGTTCTTGTGACGAAGTGTGGGTTTTTTTACAAGTGGTTATTACTTGAAAATAAAATTTTAAATTAATCATAAATTTTGTTTGATTTCCCAAAAACATTAGTTATAGTATACTATATAATACAAAATTGGTTCAACAGAAAAACAATTTTTAAAAATGTTGACGACGAATGATAGAATTTTTAATATTGAAGAATACAAATGTCCAAAATACAATGATTTGGTAAATGTCATAAATTTAAACAAACGTTATGTGTGTAATAATCATATATTTGCAAAAAATAAACACAAAATTTTACATTGTTCTTGTGACGAAGTGTGGGTTTTTTACAAGTGGTTATTACTTGAAAATAAAATTTTAAATTAATCATAAATTTTGTTTGATTTCCAAAAAACATTAGTTATAGTATACTATATAATACAAAATTGGTTCAACAGAAAAACAATTTTTAAAAATGTTGACGACGAATGATAGAATTTTTAATATTGAAGAATACAAATATCCAAAATACAATGATTTGGTAAATGTCATAAATTTAAACAAACGTTATGCGTGTAATAATCATATATTTGCAAAAAATAATCACAAAATTTTACATTGTTCTTGTGACGAAGTGTGGGTTTTTTACAAGTGGTTATTACTTGAAAATAAAATTTTAAATTAATCATAAATTTTGTTTGATTTCCCAAAAACATTAGTTATAGTATACTATATAATACAAAATTGGTTCAACAGAAAAACAATTTTTAAAAATGTTGACGACGAATGATAGAATTTTTAATATTGAAGAATACAAATGTCCAAAATACAATGATTTGGTAAATGTCATAAATTTAAACAAACGTTATGTGTGTAATAATCATATATTTGCAAAAAATAATCACAAAATTTTACATTGTTCTTGTGACGAAGTGTGGGTTTCTTTACAAGTGGTTATTGCTTGAAAATAAAATTTTAAATTAATCATATATTTTGTTTGATTTCCCAAAAACATTAGTTATAGTATACTATATAATACAAAATTGGTTCAACAGAAAAACAATTTTTAAAATTGTTGACGACGAATGATAGTTTTTATGAAATTTGTTACAAAATTTGACTTCCCACATACACTTGGTCCTGCCACAATAGCAGTACACGGATGTATAAAGTGAAACATTACACGTCTAAAGTTCTTAGGTGAAAAATAAAAAATGAAAGTGTTGGTGTAAACAATTCAAACAAAATTTATGATTAATTTAAAATTTTACTTTCAAGTTATAACCACTTGTAAAAAACCCACACTTCGTCACAAGAACAATGTAAAATTTTGTGATTATTTTTGCAAATATATGATTATTACACACATAACGTTTGTTTAAATTTATGACATTTACCAAATCATTGTATTTTGGACATTTGTATTCTTCAATATTAAAAATTCTATCATTCGTCGTCAACATTTTTAAAAATTGTTTTTCTGTTGAACCAATTTTGTATTATATAGTATACTATAACTAATGTTTTTTGGAAATCAAACAAAATTTATGATTAATTTAAAATTTTATTTTCAAGTAATAACCACTAGTAAAAACCCACACTTCGTCACAAGAACAATGTAAAATTTTGTGTTTATTTTTTGCAAATATATGATTATTACACACATAACGTTTGTTTAAATTTATGACATTTACCAAATCATTGTATTTTGGACATTTGTATTCTTCAATATTAAAAATTCTATCATTCGTCGTCAACATTTTTAAAAATTGTTTTTCTGCCGTGTACTGCTATTGTGGCAGGACCAAGTGTATGTGGGAAGTCAAATTTTGTAACAAATTTCATAAAAACTATCATTCGTCGTCAACATTTTTAAAAATTGTTTTTCTGTTGAACCAATTTTGTATTATATAGTATACTATAACTAATGTTTTTTGGAAATCAAACAAAATTTATGATTATTTTAAATTTTATTTTCAAGTAATAACCACTTGTAAAAAACCCACACTTCGTCACAAGAACAATGTAAAATTTTGTGTTTATTTTTTGCAAATATATGATTATTACACACATAACGTTCGTTTAAATTTATGACATTTACCAAATCATTGTATTTTGGACATTTGTATTCTTCAATATTAAAAATTCTATCATTCGTCGTCAACATTTTTAAAAATTGTTTTTCTGTTGAACCAATTTTGTATTATATAGTATACTATAACTAATGTTTTTGGGAAATCAAACAAAATTTATGATTAATTTAAAATTTTATTTTCAAGTAATAACCACTTGTAAAAAACCCACACTTCGTCACAAGAACAATGTAAAATTTTGTGATTATTTTTTGCAAATATATGATTATTACACACATAACGTTTGTTTAAATTTATGACATTTACCAAATCATTGTATTTTGGACATTTGTATTCTTCAATATTAAAAATTCTATCATTCGTCGTCAACATTTTTAAAAATTGTTTTTCTGTTGAACCACCTTTGTATGCGATCACTTCGTCTTTGCACAAATTTCTAATATACCAATTTAGTATGGGAATGATGTTCTCTTGTTTGTAGGCACATTTTAATTCTTCGGTCACATCAAAATATGGAATGCCGTGCACGTGTATTTCACAATAACGAACAGTTTTTTTGTCTTTTGGCGACAAATAATTGAAAGGATAACTTGGCCGAAACAAATAATGATCGATAAACGAATCATTTTTATTAGATAGTTTTACGTCTAGAATAGCCATTTCTCTACATTGAAAATGTTTATGAGGATATGTAATGTAAAATCCGTCCATGTCGATGATGTATCTAATATTTTTTAGATTTTGTGTCATTTTGAACCAAAATGTTAAAAGTATTTACACGTGACTAAAATATGTTTGTTCCAACAAACTTCACATAACAATTCATTCTTCATTATTTCCCATCATCCCATTTCTTCCTTCTGCTCTTTTCTTCCTGTAATTTAAGAAAACAGAATCACATTCACTAATGATCAACTAATGACTGTCATTGTCAAAAAAGTATTTTTTAACTTTTTACTTTCTGCTATTGTCCTTGTATTTATGGCTAGGAAATGTCCGCGGCGCGGTCTCAATGCGTATTGGCGAACTTCACATGCCTTCGAAATTTTCTCAGACATGCAGGTTTCCTCACAATGTTTTCCTTCACCGCCGAGCACGTGGTAAATCAGCACTTAAAATTGCAATTAACAATTTAAGTGGTGTAGGCGGGGTTCGAACCTGGGTCGCGTACTGTGAAATTTACAGCTTGCGCTAACCATCTGAGCTACCACGGCTTAATCATATACACACACTATAATATAAGTATAATTTGTTAACATTAAATCATACACACGTAAGAAAATAACAGAAAGAAAAATAAGTGTGTCAATAGAATAAACACTTAAAATTGCAATTAACAATTTAATTGGTGTCGGCGGGGATCGAACCCGCGTTACGTACTGTAAAATTTACAGCTTGCGCTAACCATCTGAGCTACCACGGCTTAATCATATACACACACAATATTTAAATATAATTTGTTAACACTAAATCATACACACGTAAGAAAATAACAGAAAGAAAAGTAAGTGTGTCAATAGAATAAACACTTAAAATTGCAATTAACAATTTAATTGGTGTCGGCGGGGATCGAACCCGCGTTACGTACTGTAAAATTTACAGCTTGCGCTAATCATCTGAGCTACCACGGCTTAATCATATACACACACAAAATATTTAAATATAATTTGTTAACACTAAATAATAATAATAATAATAATATTCCACAACTATCACACAACGCCATCTAGTCCCAAGCTAAGCAGAGCTTGTGTTATGGGTACTAGACAACTGATAAACATACTTATATATTTCTAAATACATAAATATTATAGATAAATTACACCCAGACACAGAACAAATGATCGTGCTCATCACACAAGCATTTGTCCTGGGTGGGAATCGAACCCACGACCTCCGGCATAACAGTCAGGGTCACTAACCACTAGACCAACAGGCCTGTCGTTCAAAATCATACACACGTAAAAAAATAACAGAAAGAAAGCTAAGTTTGTCAATAGATTAAACACTTACATCTATGGCCTTTGATGCGTTGAAGTAACACAAATGTATTATTGATAGATACACTGCGGTCAAACGACCATACACTAACTCCATGACTGCAGTTGCTTGGTCTTATATAGTACCAGTAAGTAATAATTCTAATCTAAAGAATTTCTACAGTAGAATTGATAATAACTTTATGCGTCAACAACCTTATCTCACATTCTTCGTGTTGCGTCTTATTCAGTGTATTGATGACTCAAATAGGTTTTGTATAACGGAATAAATGCAATTTAATATTTAGAAATCACATAATTGATCATTCCTATGTTAGTCATTGAGTAGATTGTACTGTAGTAATCTACTAATAGCAGTAATATCATGGATACACTAGATGTACAACAACATCTGAAAAAGATTCACCCCAGTCTAGAAAATAATGTTTATGCTGCTAACAGACTGTCCATGTACACCCACGTACCAACGTACATACCTAGTCAGGTCATAAGTATTGTCACACAGTAAAAACTTTTCTTTGGGTGCGTTTGGCAGAAAAAAGCGCTAGCAAGCGCTTGTAAGCAAAATGGCGATCGTAAGCGGTAAGCGCTGTCAAATCGTAAGTAGCTATTTTCCTCCAGGACACGATGTTAGTTTTAACGGGGGAACCTAACCTAATTTAAATATATGTTTGTAAAGTATTCATATTAAAAACTTACCAATCATGAATTTTTAATAACATGTATATGTTTATTCATGTCATTATATTACTTAAAACGAATATTGCACAAAACAACTTATCAACTCTACTTCAAAACAAACAAATTAAATAAGCAAAATGGCGGATTGTGTCAGCGCTACTGAAGTAGCAATCGTGGCCTGGCCGAAAACTATTTCAGCGCTTATAAGCGCTTGCTAGCGCTTTTTTCTGCCAAACGCACCCTTTTAGAATGCTGGCCACAAAAAAGTTTATTGAATTCGAATTATTCATGAAAATAAAACTGTATACTTTTTAGAATTTTACTCATTTTTACATATGGAGTGGACGCTTAAAAAAGACCGTGTTGCAGTTGCGATTACACGCCAATTAAATTTTTTGATATACTGAAAAATTTGAATATAACCAAAAGATTCGTTTATCGTACCATCAAACGATACAATGAAGACTCTAGTGTAGATGACAGGTCAAGAAGTGGTCGCCCTCGATTTGTTAGGACTCCAGCAGTGATAAAAGCTGTAAAGGTGCGAATTCAAAGAAATCCCAAACGTAAGCAGAAACTGTTGGCCCTTCAGATGGGGTTAAGCAGAACCACGGCGTTAAATGAAGACTTAGGGCTTCGGGCATATCGAAGAAAAACAGGACATCGTTTGAATGCTCGTCTAATGGATCTGAAACTGAAGAGATGCCGCGCTTTGTTGAAGCGGTACGCGGGAAAAATATCGGGAAATTCTTTTTTCGGATGAAAAAATTTTTACCGTAGAAGAGAGCTACAACAAACAAAATGATAAGGTGTACGCACGCAGTAGTGAAGAAGCGAGCAACCGTATTCCGCGTGTCCAACGGGGTCATTTTCCATCCTCGCTCATGGTGTGGTTGGGAGTTTCTTATTGGGGCTTAACAGAGGTACATTTTTGTGAGAAAGGTTAAAAACGAATGCAGTTGTGTATCAAAATACAGTCCTGACGAACCTTGTGTAACCTGTTTCTCATACAATGTTCAATAACAGGTACTGGGTATTCCAACAAGATTCGGCGTCAGCTCATAGAGCGAAGAGCACACAGGACTTTTGCCAGCTCCGTGGCGTAGTGGCTTAGCAATGAGTGGCTGTGCTTGGGGGTCGCGGGTTCGAATCCCGCACGGAACAAGTATTTGTACGACCTACAAGTAATTGTTCCGAGTTTGGATGTTTGTCCTTGTGAAATTTGTGTTTGTAAACTGCCCCCACGATACAGGAGAAAAACCTAGTGTGGAGGTAACGTTCTTTAAAAACAAAAAAAAAAAAAGACTGGCTGGCGGCGCGTGAAATCGACTTCATCCGACACAAAGACCAATCCAGATTTGAATCCGTTAGATTACAAGATATGGCAACACTTGGAGGAAAAGGCGTGCTCAAAGCCTCATCCCAATTTCGAGTCACTCAAGACATCTTTAATTAAGGCAGCCGCCGATATGACATGGACCTCGTTCGTGGTGAGATAGACGACTGGCCGCGCAGATTGAAGGCCTGTATTCAAAATTACGGAGGTCATTTTGAATAAACTATAGTGTCATAAGAATCTATGTTTTGTTAAGTTCATTTTGGTATATAAATGGTTACATAATGAATAAACTTGTTTCAATTATTTTATATTAAACATGTGATAGAATTTATGACCTGACTAGGTAATATGCAATTTGGGTACAGATGATAAACCAGGGTCACATTGGGTAGCTTTATATATCGATACGAATGACGTCGGTGAATATTTTGATTCATATGGACGGGCACCTGTACGAAATTGTAAAAGATGGAACTGGAATGTTGATAGGACTTCAGTTTGTGGCGAATATTGCTTAATGTATTTGCTATATAAGTTTCAGGGATGTTCAATGCATAGTTTTACGAGTATATTTACAGAGAACACATTGTACGACGATATGTTAGTGGATGAGATGTTTCGCTCCTATTTTACAGATAATAAGTAATAAGATTTTGTATTTTATAAATAAAAATTTTAACAAAATTAGGTAATGTGTTTTATTGTAGATTCAGATTAGTGTTGTAGATAGGAACAAAGGAGTATAATACAATAGCATAAGCCGACCCACACGCTGCGAATAATAGATAATGACGGTAGTCAATCGACAATAGATAAGTAGATAAGAACAATGGAGCGCTAATGACGGTGGAGGCTCGAAGCGGATATCAATTAGATAAGAGTTAATTGATCTGCACATCTCCGGAACCGTGCATCCTACGCAAAAATGGACCGCAGATTCGTGATCAGAGCATGCCAAAACCTTTTTTTTTTTTTTTTTTAGGATCGTGAGTCGACGAACGTCGTACTTGTGACTCAGTGCGCCAGAACTGGTACAACCTTTCTACAAGTGCGCCAGAACTGGTACAACGTAACTACTGGTGTGACATGGACATTAAACATGATCTTTGTTTTGTCCATGTTCATCTTAAGACCTATCCGTTGGGAGGCACTATTGAGGTCATTGAGCATAGTGCTTAAGTCCTCCAGCGATTCTGCCATAAGAACTATATCGTCGGCAAATCGAAGGTGAGTGATGTACTCGTCATTGATGTTAATACCGTATCCTTTCCAGTCCAGTAGCTCGAAAACGTCTTCCAATGCAGTGGTGAAGAGTTTCGGGGATATAACGTCACCCTGTCTTACACCTCTCTGCAGTTGGATAGGTTTCGAGCTCTGGTTGTGTACTCGGATAGCCATCGTAGCCCTACTGTACAAACACTTCAGCACTTCGATATACCGACAGTCGACTTGGCACCGGTGAAGGGACTGTAGCACCGCCCAAATTTCGACGGAATCAAAGGTTTTCTCATAGTCCACATACGCCAGGCAAAGTGGCAGATTGTACTCTTGGGTCTTCTGTACAATCTGCCGCAGGATATGTATGTGTTCTATGGTACTGAAGCCTTTTCGGAAACCGGCTTATTCGGGAGGCTGGAAGTCGTCGAGTCTGCGTGCGAGACGATTCGTAATGACTCTCGAAAACAGCACGCAGATGCGGCTCAGAAGGGAAATCGGTCTGTAGTTCTTCAAGAGAGCGTTGTCGCCTTTCTTAAAGAACAAGACCAACGCACTTCTGCTCCACGCCTCTGGAGTAGTGCCACCATTGAGGACGGAATATAAGAGCTTCTGAAGGACTTCAAGTACCGGTGTTCCACCCGCTTTCAGAAGCTCCGCTGTAATTCCATCCTCGCCTGGGGCCCTGCCATGTTTAAGGTGCTGGAAAGCTATTCTAATCTCGCTTACACTGACGTCCGGGATATCATCGGAATAGTGTCGGATAAGACTTGCTATTGGATCGTTACTCACACTTGCGTGTGGCTCCAACGATGATGTGTACAGCTGCCCATAGAACCTCTCAATCTCACTCAAAATCTCAGGTGCCACGGAAACAATGCTGCCACACTTAGTCTTCAGCTTTGACAGTTGGCTGTTACTGGCAGACAGATCTCTGGCAAAGACTTTGGAGCCCTGGTTCCACTCGATCGCTTCTTTAATACGAGTAGTATTAAAGTTGCGTAAGTCTCGCCGCATGCATTCGGAGATCTGTCTGTTCAGTTGCCTGTATGCTGTCAAATCTGTTGACGATTGTAGCCTCATCTCCCGTCTAACAGCCATGAGATTAAGAGTGTGATCGGAGAGTTTTTATGTTCTTCTGCGGCGGGTCTTGCAGAACTTAGCTCCGACCGCATGGACAGTTTCCACGAGCTTGTCATTCATATCGTCCACTGCATTGCAATCTTGTAGGCACTGAAAGCAGTTACGTAACTCGAGCTGAAAGTTTTCGGGATTCTGGATAAGAGCACGAGGGGGACGGAGCGTTGACTTCATTATACGAGACCTCTCCAACTTCACGTTTAGGTTCAGTGTGCCTCTAACCATTCGGTGATCGCTGCCAGTTTTCACCCTTGCGATCACTGAGATATCACTGAGCAGTTGGCGTCTGGTCGTCATAATGAAGTCAATCTCATTTTTTGTCGGACCGTCGGGGCTCAACCAGGTCCAGTTCCTGTGGGGCCGCTTCTGGAAGAAAGAGTTCATCATAAAGAGTCCCTCTTTCTCCATAAAGTCGGCCAGCTGCTGGCCCCTTCGGTTCCGTTGCCCTACTCCCAATTTCCGTAGCTTCAGCTCACAGTTTTCTCTTGTGCCTAGTTTTGCGTTGAAGTCTCCCATCAACACCGTGTAGTGGGTTTTGGAGGAATGAATGGCTTTGGAAATATCCTCATACATTTCCTCCACCTCCTCATCGGGATGTGCCGAGGTTGGTGCGTAAACCTGTATGACCTTCAGCGAATACCTTTTGGTGATTCTGAGTATCAGGTACGTGACCCTCGTCGACACACTCCCAATCTTTACAACGTTGTTGACGAGAGACTTGTGGACGATAAATCCGACACCTCCTTGGGACAGATGGTCGCCCTCCCGGTGATGGAACAAGTTGCCGTACTCGAGGATTACCGTGTCCTCCCCCTCTCTTCGGACCTCGGATAATCCTATAATATTCCAGGGCAACTTGTCTATCTCTTCTTCCAGCTCCAGGATCTTCTCGTCAGTCCTCAGGGTGCGTGCGTTAAAAGTTGTCAGGTCGAGTCGTTGTAGGTGGCAACCGAACCTCCACCGGAGATTCTTAGCACCCCTGCCCCGCCGTTACCATGGTCGCCACCGTAGCCAGAATAGCGGGGCCGCCGGGGACTGGGGGCCGTCTATTTGTGTAATTGTTCATGGGGGGTATATTGCCATAGTTGCCACGCTTGGCGAGCGGGTTGGCAACCGCAGTTTTTTTTTGTCGTACAGTTGCTGTTATCAGGAAGATGCTGTTCCATCTCCTGCCTGCTTCCCTCTGTAGCCTTTTACGACAACCACGGGAAGATATGGGCTAGTGGATATTCTTACACCGCCACTACACCGCGACCCCCCCCCCCCAAGATTATTAATTATTATATTGCATTGCCTCGTTCTTATAATCAACCATGTTGATTCATCATGTAAATAATACCTTCTTCCTGCTCTTGTTCTAAGTTATTTGAGTTTGGCATATAATGTCTTCCGCTGCCATTTTCCTCTTCACTGACTCTTTTCTTAAGTATATCATCCTTGATACAGTATAACCATCTTTTCCTAGACTTCCCTCTACTCTTATATCCATCCATTTTCATAGCCAACATTCTTCTTGTTAGATGCATGTCTCTTGTGTAATATGCCCATACCAGCCGAACACTTCTCTATTTTTTCGTGACTGGGGCTGGCACTATTATTGTTGATTTATTTTTATGATGCAAATAATATAATATTAAATAAATAAATCACCCCTTCTCATCCTGTTTAACGATGTCGTTTGTTCAAAAAAAATAGTTTTAAGTCGTCATCTGAGTTGAACGAGGAGACCAGTGGTATGGAAAGGCACGGTGAAGAACTGCGACTGAAGATGGAGAGGTTTTTCTACGAGGAATGTCGTGTGTTTACACCTGACGACCCTGGACTACTTGTATTAGAGGAAGCGTTACAAAATGTTGATTTAAAGGTATTTTTTTAATTTAGTTAATTCAGTAGTTTTTCATTATCACCATCAGTCTACTAAAATCTACTCCCAAACATAAGCAGTTACGGCATTTACTCACCATCAATGGCCCGTACATACCGGTATCTATCCTTGACACTTAAAATGCAGATGCGTTGTTACCTTTGATGACATTTTAATTAAAAAAAAAAACCATTGCTAATATTTCCTTTAACCACTCCTGTTAAGCTTAAAATGCACGTGTTAGGAGTGGCTCAGGGCAGCAGTCGAAAGGCGGATTCGAATCCGCTACCTTTTGAGTTCGTGATCCGCAAAAACATATCCATTCGTCGTCATCCACTTTGCCAAACATCATTAATATGCTGTAATGTTACACTAGTATTCTATGAGAGTCTAGTTCAGTCACCAGTTAATTATAACATAGCATAACATAATGTTGTAGATCTACCAAACGTGGTAAAGCCACGCTGCAGTTATATTGTAGTTGTAGCACGAATGCGTCGGCTCAACCGAGGTAGGACCACGTTTTCACAGAATACCAGCGTAAAATAGCAGCTTAATGCTGCTGTGTTTCGCATGGTGAGTATAGAGAACCGGAGACCCTTCTCACCGGAAACGAGGTATTCGATCTAAGTTCTCAGGGCAACGCATCAGAATTTTGATTCTTAATCAAGGATAAATGTAGATGTCTATGGGCCACAGCGTCCAATTACCATCAGGTGGACTGTGTGCTCGTTTGTCACCATTATTCTATAAAAGAAAATTAAAAAAAGTGCAGGTACATTACGCCACTACCACGTTATCGTTAAAAGTTTTCATTATGAAAATTACTTTTTCTGTCACCGATTGCTTTTGGGAAATAGTATTGGATACATTATGAAATGTCTTTATATAATTTAAATTTTATTATGACCGTGTAGTGGCGGTGTATGAATATGCACTACTTCATATCGCTCGTGGGTATCTTAAGAGGCAACAGAGGGAATCTGCAACAGCAGATGATAAAAAATCTGCGGTTGCCAAACCGCCTAGTGTGGCAGATATGGCAAAATCCCCCTACGAGGCTAACTACGGATGAGGCGTATGTTCGGCATTGGAGTTTTACGGCCTGTGAACAGAATTTATTTCGCCGTATGCACAGAAATTGCATGACAATTCCTCTCAATCCTTTTCAAAATCGGTCAGATTTACTGTCAGTTTCCATCTCTTTGTTGCCAGCGTCTTTTTCCATCCGGCTACAAAAAGTCTTCAAAGTAAAATGAATAGAATATAAACGTAAATCCCTTTTGCTACATTCAGCAGTGGATTATTGATTACGGATAAAATATATATACTCTGGCTCTGAGGTCGATAACTTGCCTATCAAAGATCCTTCTACGTTATGTGTAATGATGAGACCGATGGTGACGTCTTGTCCATACTGTATTGAAACTGTAATTTATTTTAAATTATTTTACACGTAGATTTTCTGAATTGTTTTTAGAAATCGAATACCTTTAAATTTAACGACGAGTAACTGTTATTTCTTCATTTCCAGGATTCTGATTTGGACAGTACCTCTTTGAGAGCGTCACCGTATCCAGGAAACTAAATTATAACTTATATGTAAGGCTTTTATTATGCCTATGTTCATTAATAAACAGACGTATATATAGTAAATTTGTATAAAATAGTGCTGCTAGGGGCTGTAAAAATGTGAATTCAAAATAAAAAGACGTTTTCGTGTAAAATGTACTTTTAATGGGAATGATTTCCAACATCACAACAGTTTTTAACTTGATTGTACGCAGATCATCGCGATTGTTTTTAAAACATTAAAAATAATAAAAGCAAATACAAAAACAGTAAAAATTATAGAAAATGCATAAATGCTATCGAAGCAAAAAGCATTTTTTTAATTTTTACAATTTTTGTATAGTAACATAAAATACAATTAAAACATAAAATACTTATAAGTAAAGTAACATACAAGAAATAGTATTGCACATAAATTTCAATTTTTGGAATTAAGATGAGATTCTTTTTCACATTAAAATAACATAAAAAACATATTTTATTAATATATTGTAGGAATTTATATTTTCCAAAAAATATAGTCAATTAAACCGTCTTAAATAGCATAATATGGCAAACCGGTCGGGTTATGTTTAGGCTTGAAAAAAAATTATTCGTTCAAAATGAATAACGATCTTGTAACAAATTACCAGCGTATCTGTTTTGGAATTGTTGGACTTGAAATATGATAATATTCACTACACAGTAAAAATATTAAAACGAAATTACGAAGTTACGTCATAAGGTTATATTTTAATAAAGGTCTGCCGCCAAAGAACAACATTTGCAACGCTGTGTTCCCAGCTACCCTCCAGCTAGATAGAGAGCCAGTATGAATACAGATTTTAAGGAATTACGACAACGTATTTGTATAATTAATGGAATCAGGCGTTAACTTGCGGAAATCCATTATACTAAAGATAATAAGAGTTACTTTGCAACCATCCGCTCAATAAAATAAAATGATGTGTCTTACCTAGTTTGAAGAGCACCTCCCGTCCTTCCTCAATTGCGTGCACTAATCCCGTCATCACTACTCCCAACACCACTGTTCTAGGAAAGACACACCATCGACGATAATAACCACTACTCCCAACACCACTACTCCCAACACCACTACTCCCAACACCACTATTCCCAACATCACTACTCCCAACACCACTGTTCTAGGAAAGACACACCATCGACGATAATAACCACTACTCCCAACACCACTACTCCCAACACCACTACTCCCAACATCACTACTCCCAACACCACTGTTCTAGGAAAGACACACCATCGACGATAATAACCACTACTCCCAACACCACTACTCCCAACACCACTACTCCCAACATCACTACTCCCAACACCACTGTTCTAGGAAAGACACACCATCGACGATAATAACCACTACTCCCAACACCACTAATGTATTATCATCGATGGTGTGTCTTTCCAAGAGTAGTGGTGTTGGGAGTAGTGATGTTGGGAGTAGTGGTGTTGGGAGTACCGGTATTGGGAGTTGTGGTGCTGGGATTAGCGGAGACGGGATTAGTGCACGCAATTGAGGGAAGGCGGGAGGTGCTCCTCAAACTAGGTAAGACACATCATTTTATTTAATTTAGCGGATGGCTTCAAAGTAACTCTTAATATCTATAGTTTAACGTATTTGTACGCACGCTTATTGGTTTAGAGTTGGCTGCAGGTATGCAGTGTGTTTATATCAATGATCTGCACTTTTTTCAGGCGCTTGTTATGTACAATAAATACATTTATTAATATAGTTTACACATATAAATTAGTTTATATAACAGCACACTTTACCACAGCGCGCGCTTATTGGTCAAATCAAATAGTGCGCGCTTCCCCAGCTTCCTGTTATACACTTCCGTCCCTTTTCAAAATCACTCCCACAGATTGTGGGAAAGCGAGAGAAATGAAGTTACAGATCACAAAGTGTGAGTTTTTTGCATTCTATGCAAATATTTAATACTCTGTGCCATATCTTCTCATATAAAATTGGCGCCAAAGTATTCAAATTGATAAACTATTTTTACATTGCTATTCCTTTTTTATGTGAATTATATACAAAAAAAGGACATATAAGGGACAGACTGTTTAGTAATATACCATTCCAGAATTTTTTTCCTTTTCTTAAACTATGGCAGATATAGATAGAGCTTTAATATGAACAATGAACAACTAGTAAAATATTACCTCTGTCTTATAATGGTAGTGTAGTGAATATGATCATATGACGTTTTTCATGTTGTTGTGATCACATTTTGCTATTTAGACATACATTTATTATTGAACAAGAAAATATAAAGCGTTCAGTATATTCTACATTAGCGTCCTCGCGTCGGGTACTGAATCATTTATCTTACAATATTATGATGGTCTAGTGTAGTAGAAAGACCGAGTCGTCACATAAAAAAAACACTTCAAGACTCTGCAAATATTAGTAGTCTTTTCTATTCTCTTTTATATTTATTGCTGGAAAAAATTAGCGCCTATCGAGTGTTTTGATTAATTAAATCAAACAACGGGACCGGCTTTCTACCTCGATCCAGTAATTCTATAAACTAACTTATTGCTACTTACATGTTAGAAAAATATTGCCAATTAATAAAATATCTTGGTAACATATGCTTAATAGATACGCTGACAAAATAATTGTAAACATTCGCTGTCCTATATCATGGACGTGCTTATACAAGGCGACCTTAACCTATTAAATTACTTTAATATAAAGTATAATTTTATGAAACAGGTAGGCAGGGTTAACATGCTCAGTTTGGTTGTAGATAATATCAACTATTTATAAGTTGCAACAGCGTAGTTCTAACAATATCCTTACGAACTAAACAAACCATTATTACCTTTACATTAATAACACACATCTCAAAGGAATGTCGATTACACGAGCGAATAAACATGGTCAATATACCTATTACCAAAAATAACTGAAACATGTTCTGTTATGATAATCGGATCATGTCTGAGCAGAGGTTTAAGAAAACAAAAGCTATTGCAAACTTTTATCAATTTATTAATTTTCAGTTTTTATGTTCTGAAATTATTAACTTATATAATTATCCAAGAACGGTTTAAAAAGGTTATAAATATAAATAATATTTAAGTATATTTAGGTAATACTAAAAAAGTGTAGAAGATAATGGAATGTTTTTAATTGTTCAACGTTATTTATTTGATTTAAAATCGATGCAGTAGTGATAGTAGATTCGTTACAGAAGACACGGCATAACCACGATAGTACTTAAATATTATATCAACATTTTTATTTTACTAAACATGTATAAAAATAATTGTTTGAATAGCATTAAAGAAAACAGTATAATTGGAAGAGGTATAGTTTAAGAACCGGCTCGTCTAACTCTTTTTCATTTCGTGAGCCTACACATAAATGCAATAGTTAAAATGATCTAACCAATATAAAATATAACGCGGCCTAAATAATAATAAATATAACGACAATAAAGAAAAGTTCTTTTGTATCACTGACACAAAAATATTTAAGCATAAAAAAGCACTAAATATTACAGTATCATGCAAAAGCTGCTGTAGAAAATATTCATGCAAACTGCTGATCAAATGTTCGTTGCTTTAAGGGCTTTTGGTAATATAAAAACAAAACAATTATACAAGTAAATTATATAATTGTAATTTTCATTTTTTTAATGTTGTTTTTAATCCCCCAGTTTTATTCTATGAGTAACTTTTATTTAATGATTGTAAAATCAGCCTTTATGGCCAACTCAATCGCTACTCAGGTTTGAAATGTCGTAAGTCTCGTGGTGTCACAGTCACTTTGACTTAAAGTGATAGAGACGGCACGATACTTAACGGTATCTTATAATTGAGTAGCGTTTGAGTGTCTGACTATTAGTCTATTTAAATTTCCCAATTATATTATCTACAGTGTGTAAGTATATGTTAAGCTCTAAAACGTAAAATCGTAATCCGTCTTATTACCCAAGGGTGGTCTACTTATAGTCTCTGGTTGAAGCTGTGGTTTAAGAAACGTCCTTCTAACTTAAGAATTTCCTATCCACGGCGTCACAATCTTTCCGGTATTTGACAGTTGCTGTCAAACTCTATACTTTACATTTTAGTTGGGAAACTTTCCACGGGACTTCGATAATATGTGACAAAGCAAATTTATATGGCAGATGTGAATGGCAGAGTCGGGAAGGGACGCCTTAGAAAAAAGTTTATCGACCAAATTGGCGATATTTTGAAAATGGGTCACGTTAGAAATACCCTTAACCGACAAGCATGTATGCGTAGATATATTGATGTAAAGGAGGTGAAAGAGGTATGTAAGGATCGTGCCAAATGGAAGTCCGTAGTCTCTGCCTACCCCTCTGGGTGACAGGCGTGAGTGTTTATGTATGTATGTAACATACTCTAGTTTAAGCCTGCGACAAACTATAAACAACTTGTTTTAATAAGACAGATTATGTTAATATTAAAAATAACATTTTGAAAATAAAACACGCTATGTTACGTGTATTGTTTTCAAATCAGTGTTATTTAATAAAGGTTAAGTGCAGGGCAACACTTTGAGATTTAGACAATAAATAAACAAAAATAATTTATTAACAACATATAAAAACAAAAATGTTTAAAGTAATTTCATAACATTACATGTATACAATGAACGGGAAAAAAGGTACTGTTTTCCCACATTTAGGCCTTGAAGGATACTGGTGAGTTCTTTGGTCAATGATCTTTGGTTCCGGGAATATGGTGAGACAATGCAACACCCATCACAAATCGTTAGACAAGTGAGCATGGAGCTCCAGATTAACCAAATCAGCTTGATTTTTGTTGACACGGTTGTTACTAAACATATGTTAACATATTAAAACACAAAATTAAACGATAATTTTGACAAACATTGTACTCCAGGAGTTAATATAAGACAAACATATATGAAATTATGGTTCCGTTACAAAAAAGAACTAAATTTCGAACGGACAATAAATGAATTCTCTGTATTCATTCGGAAAAATTGTATTGAACGAATTCGTTCTGCGTAGATCGGACCAAAATTGATACTCAAAAACTGAAGGCAGCCGGGCTAACTTTGAAATCGACCCCGTGACCATGGGTGCTATAAACCACCCGAAACGTCGGGAAATAAAAATTTTAATTTAAACGAGATAAAATCCGTAGATATAGTTTCATTTAATGTATTCGCGTAAATATAAGAAATCATTATGTGAACGAACTCATCTTTTCTGTAAAACCAATTTTGATTTTGATCTCCATCACAAAGGTTCAACGAGAAATTAGAAAATATATTTCGCATTGGTGCTTATGTTGAGAGGCTTTCAGGCTTTTATAGCATCCTAAACCTCACAAGCCGTCACTCTCAGTCGGCCTCTAAGCGCTGTTTCCAGAAAAATGTATGGTAATAACAACCAACCCAGTTTTAGTGCCTAGTTTATGCCATTCTTTATTGCAAATTTTAGTACTTATACCGAAATGCAATAAGAAAAATATAATTGGTAAAAACTTGATTTGTTTAAATTTTATAATTTAACTTAACTTTTACTTTTATCACAACAATTATAAATATAATTAAAAGTAATTGCGTGGCCGCACAAAAAGAAAATATATTTTAATCACTACTACGTACTATATATATAATAAATTATTATTCAAAAAGCTTTTAACAAATTTTGCATCAAAATTAGATAATATTTTTATTCCGACCATAGACAGAAAATGGACTCTCTTTCTACCATAGAAAATAATAACAGAAGAAAAGATGGTGCGGCTAATGACTATCTTTTTAGATCCAAGAGCTAAACCGGAGCTAGAATGAGACATAGATTGGAATAGACGTTTCCTCTACGAGTATATCACATTTGTTCTTTGAATGAACTTACATGAACTTTACATCGTGTTATAAAACATTAAGCCTCTTGTCTATGACTGTAGAGGAAGTTAGCTAATCTATGACAGTAGCTTTCTTCTATTGTAGTTCGATGTTAAGTGACAGGGTTTGAAATGTTACCAGTATACATAAATTAACATTCAACTACTAATAAATATAAAAGCTGACACATAATACGTTCTAGCATTATATTTAAATTTTCAACAATTAACCGTAGCATACAATAATAACAACTTATTATCTACAGTCATCTGACTTCTAATGGAGAGTATACGACCGTGGAAGAATAATTAATAACAGGTTAATATAGTGCGGAGCGCAGTTCTGGAGACTAGAACTCTGTAATTAACATGTTTTAAATGGATCATTAAAATATACTAAGAAAGGAAGAAATAATGTTACTTGCAGTTTATGAATTTAAAACGTATTTAAAAACATAATTTCAAAGCAGATAAAATTTGCTAGATATAATTAATATTTGATCCAGACCTGCGAATGATTTGATACACACCTAATATATACGAGCTAAGCAAGCACACAAACATGCGAAGATACGACTACCTATATATACACGTAATTGACACGATAGCATTTTACATTAGGATGTAAGACACACAGTTCACGATAATTGCACACCTTTGCTTCACACAAGCAAGCACAATAATGGTAGTAATATACAAAGGCAATTAGGACTGTGATGTTTGAAATAAAATGAATGCTGAATGAATAAACGCTTTGAATTAAATGAAATATATCAAACTAAGCCTCACATAAAACAAAATAAAAAACTATAATACGCAATCGCACTAAAATTGGTTGTTATAGACCTAAAACAAGCATAGACAAAAACAACACTTTAAAAACGTCACAAGTCCTAAAAAGACAGAATTCATAATAAATATTCGTTTCATAGAAAGGTGGGAGTACACAGAAAGGCAATGAGGTAAGGAAATGAACTTGCACAATCACTATCTCAGAACAAAATGACAATATTATGTCTAAATATACAATATGTAAAACCACCCTTTGAGATTCGAAACGCACATAGGTACGGATATGGTAATTATTACCAAAAAAATAAAAGTAGTAATAACTAAAGAGTATGAAAATGTTATTGTTGTTTAAAATACACTATGTTTTTTACAACAATTTGCTTAAAATTTAGCAATTTTTAATATCTGGCAACACTGTCAACACGCAATCCAAATTGATGGCAATAATTGCCGTCAACGCACGCACGCGTCTGCGTCGCTTCTTACAGTAGAAATTAACCTCTATATATTGTTACCCGACAGTCGCCCGCGCCGCCCGTGTTGCCTTGAGTATCCCGCCATAATTATATTTTATTTGCGTGGTATTCAAAATCACATCTCGATAATTAAAATCGCAATCGGAAACCTTGCCATATGCCTATGCCTTTTTTAACATATTACTGTGTTTTATTACAATATTTTTAAAATTTTTGTAAAAATTGTAATCTCTGGAAAATTTTCTTTCAAAATGAAACTGTTAAGCAGAATAAATAAAAAATTAAACAGAAGAAAATTTTGCTTTCGCACGTGTTTCTCGCAAATCTTGTTCTGCAAAATATATAATAGAATGGAAGGGAAAATGAAGGAAGACTATTATATTCATATATTTCACTCCTAAGGCTTTCGTGATATGTATACTCTTTGTATACAAAAATAAATCAATATACACATCCATAACAACGTCATATTAAATTTGTTATTAATAATATAAGTTTATACATTTATTGTTATATCTTACTAAAAACTGCACTTTCAGTTTAATTTTTTGTGTTTTTAAAACAGTTGATGTTTATTTATCATTAGAGTTCTTTTTTGACAAATATTTTTAAAAAATTATAATTTCACAAGTTTTACAACAAGCTTAGATACCGTTTGAAAAAAAATGTTCCTATTGCCATTTTAGATTAAATATGTCATAACAATAATTTAAAAACACAACAAATTATTAATGTAGCGCCAAAACTCGCGTCATTGCCTTCAGTGTTGTACAAATATCTTTAATACATACATACTGTATATAAATATCCGTTACCATATTGTCCTCTGTTAGAAACTAACTATTAGTTAAAAGCTTAACGCACATATAGCTTGAGCAGTCACTAAACGCTCTATACGGTTCAAAGCTTACATTGTACTAAATCAGTATTATATTATTATTAACTAACTCCTATGCTATTAACACAATCGCCCAGTCTCTCATTCTAAATTTACATCAAAACTAGTTATTACATGCACGCCAATATCTTTGTTAAAGAAATAAGTGCATTAAAATCACAGTACAAATCACATTATAAACGAAAAGGAATATAGCGTGGTACTCAAATACCAATATCTTAAGTTATGTGAGATCTTTTATATAAAAATATATCCTAATATTGCAAAAAATAAGTAATAAAAATTACATATTACTTTATAATAGCTAGCAACATTAACAATTACTATTAAACGGTATGCAACATTGCTCATAGTGTAACCATATGGGTTGGGGTTGCCAGCGAGGAAATATAAATTGCTGTCAACAATTTTGTAAAAGCATTTTTTGTCAATCTAAACTATCCTAAATGTGGAACAGTGTTTTCTGTGATTATTAAATGAAAAATACTTAATATTATTATGATAGCAACCACAACACTATTCTAAACACGGAATGCTTAAAATTCTAGAAGTAATCTCTCTCTGTGATTAGGTAGGTAAGCTATTTTTACCAAATTACGTTCCCAAAATGTATTTGTTTGAAACAATTTTTCGTTCAAAATTTAGGCTCTTGGCAAATTAATATTATAAAATATTGTTCTATCAAATATATGTAACTTCGTATAACGCGGAAAGTGATTGTCATTTCATACGATTATAACAAATGATTAAAATGCTAATATAAACAGTATACACTCTGAGAAGCATAATTTGGTTTTCGTATTGAACAATGCACGGTCGAATAGCATTAGCTTACATTAAAACCTAAAGAATATTCTATCGCCCAATTTCAATTGTAATAAATAACTCTTACGTACCTCTTTTGATATGTCCTACTTTACCCTTGGGCCGAAATTTGATATTTTTCAAAAATGCAAATTGGATTTGTTAAATCTGAGAGTTGCACCGAATTTTAAAATGGCGTCAAATTTGCAAGCCGCTTTTAATATCGTGATAAACGTGAAAACCGTAGTATGTGGTTAATAGGTTTTAAAAACAACCCATAACAAAATTCATAGAGTATGTGTATCAGCGGGTGAATACCAAATGGTTTAAGCGACATCCTGAGAGATACCAACATATTTAGACATATCATATTTCTCTCTCTTCTAGTTATATAGTATGTTAGGCAAGAGTTGATAAAAAAACAGGGTTCCTAAGAACTCATTACAAATTGCAGCCCGCTAATTATTTTGATAATATATAATAAAAATGCCGTCACGTCGGCTCCGCTCACGCTTGACAGCAGCTGCGAGCCTCGCACCACAAAACTGTGTCTAGCTTGCGGCGAGCAATGCCGTCAAAGAGATTGCGATACTAAAGCGACAGTGGGTGTAGCGAGACTTTTCATAATATTTATCACTTTTCGCCGAAAGACTTTATACGAAGTTTTGATCGAATTTCGCTCAGTGTTTATAATATGTCAAGTATTATTACCCGACGTTGTTTGAATAGTTCTTTTTCTCGGTGCTACATTTCTTTAGACGTCACTTAAACTTTTCGCTTTACACAAAAACACTCGAATCATTTTCTTTTCCTTCACATTAACGAATAAAAGTACAGACATGAAAGAAACTAAAAGGCATGTATTATTTTAAGCCATTTTATTTACCGAATTGAATCATAATTAATTAGAGGGCTTTCAATAAATTAATACCACGATATTCTTGTTGCCAATTGTTTCCATCTCAACACCAATCAATTATGATCATGATAACAACCCTTGATCGGTTAGATAGAATATTCTTAGGTTAAGTATAGACGAAAATCAGACCCGCCTAGGTTTTCCCGGGCCGGGGCATTCCGTTGATTTGATGATGGAGGCTGCATAGCTTTCCCTGGGAAACGCGGGATCCGACTCCATGAATCCCGGATTTAAAATAATGTTAGGCACTAATTCCATTACGTCTTGTTCCTCTTCATATTCTACAGTAGGCCGGGGGTGGGGGTTGGCAAATATTACAAACATACATACCGTCACCGTGCGTATTTGTATTTGTTTGTTAGTGTGCGGCCCCGGAGTCCAAGCGTGCGTTCCAAGCGAGTGCGACAGAAGAGAAAGAAGAAAAATATTCGAATGAATAAAAATAGATTATTATCATCGCGAGAAGAAGAGCATGCGGAAAGAGATATCAGATATTAATGCGCTCGCTCATAATATACTCTTTATTACCATTTTATTCAAAAGTTTTATGAATCAAAAAAAGTAATAATTGGAGATGACTTTTTTAATGTTATTTTTCATTTTAAATATATTTTGTATGAAAAGTATTCATTAGGAACGAGCGTTCAGTATCTGTTGTAATGCAATAGATTAGATAAAAATCGATGGCGTCTTTGGCATCGTTATTAAAATTCTGCATTTTAATTTAAAAATATTTAAGCCAAAATTAATAGTAAAGGCAGATTAAATATACCTAATTCTGGCTTAAACAAATGCTACTTATAATGTAAAATTGCGTAAAGATGCATTATGTAATGTACTATGGTATAAAACGTTCATCCTAATTTGTTAAAGGGTTAATTTTTCAATCATCATATTATACATAGTTACTCATATGGTAAAATAATTAAAAAAAAAAACATTGTATGAATAAAATAGTATAACAGTTTTACGTTTGTATTTCAGTCAGGTTATAATGTATTGTATGATGGATAAATTTTATGTGATGATAGAAAAATCGGCCCTAAATTAAATTCACAAATCAATTCAAGCGTAATATCTGTTATAATATTGAGTAGTCTATCAAACTATGTTTTATTACAATCTAAAAATGAAATTTTAAACAAAATGTTACTCCTGAAGTCAGATGAACTGTTTCCAAAGTTATAGTTAAACTAGAACTTGTTCCCTTAAAACTTAGAGACACAGCAGTGAGACTATTGCTTTTTAGCGGCAGAAATATGTGGCTATGTTATACATTCAGTCAGGTAAATCTAACAAATAAACCTGACTGAATATTGAAGAAAGTAACAAGCAATATTATCTAACACTAAGACTGCAAAGTTATTTTAATAGGCTTTTTCGTTGGTATGGCGTAGCTTCAAAGGTTTCGTAGGAATAAGCTCTTTTTCGCATAATACGTACGTTGTTAGATCCAATCCAATCTATCACACTATTGGTGAAATGTGATATAATTACCATTTTAAACCATAATAATAACTGCATTGAATTTATTAAATATTACACATTTATTAAATAAAACACGATAAATATGGTGCATATTTTATGTCTATTATTTGATGGTTCAAATAATATATATTCAAGAACTGAAATCCCGTTTTTTTTGCAGAGTTATCCTTTATGAAGCTTTTTGATCTAACGATATCTACGAAAAAAAATCTTAAAAATTTCATGACGTGTAAAATTATGCCACTTACAGTATTTATGACATAAATAATATGAAAATAAACAATTTCACAAGTGGTTATACCGTTTCTTTTGTGTAAGTAATGCAAATATTTCAAAAAATGCGGTGCACTAAGTATATTTTAAACAGCTATGACATATATAAAATGAATCTGGTGTGTAGACAGAATGTTATTAATTTGAAGAATACCTATAGTTCTTGTTCACTTCACACAGCGTAACCGCGTGCTGCTAAATGTCAATCCACAACCAAACATCGACCGCACTCTTGAATCTCAAGAACTATACCTACCTAATTATTATCTACCTCTTTTTGCTAAAGTATGCTATAGTTAAGTGGTCCAAGTAAAACAGTGGTCCTAAAGTCATAAGAATATTATTTTAAAGTATTAGCAGTAGAAGCGATATTACGTTTTGATGTATGTGTGGGTAATATGGTCACTGCCTCGTTGGTCTAGTGGTTGTAGTGGTGCAACTGCTGATCATGAGGTCCTGGGTTCGAATCCCCGGGTCGGGCCAAAAAGTCAATTATTGAGTTTTTCTGTCAAGAGACAGGAAGTTGGCGGTGTCTCACCCCCGTGCCTCGGAAAACACGTAAAGCCGTTAGTCCTGCTCCTGATTTCTCTCCCAGTCGTGTCGGCTTACCGTCCCATCGGATTACGAGAGTGAGGGAATCGAGAGTGCACCTGTGCTTGCTCACACACTTGGGCACTATAATCATGTCCTGAGCCGATGGCTAGTCTCCGTTAAGGCAGGCCTCCGTGGCCGAAATGGAGAACATTATCATCATTATTATTATGGTCATCCGGTGTCTTATTGTCCGGTTACTTTCCTATACTTAACTCAAAAACTACAGCCTTGTTTGCATAGATTACTTTTGATACGACAGCTTTTCATTAGTAAATCAAATAATAAAGGGTCACAAAGGCGCTGCTTTATCGACGCCATTTTAACAGTTGACATTATATTAAATATTTTAGCCGATTTTAATATGGTATAGTGTAGTTAGTTTTTTTAAGTTGATTTTTCGAGGTGTTCCTAATTTAAATTATTGCCAAAGCTTGTTTGCCATTTTTTTCTTAATATATTAGTTATAGTATAGGACTTTGTGTTTTTGTCTCTGTCCTCCTCCTAGTTTTGGTTTTATAGCGCGGCACAGCTTAAGATGACCATATTACCCTCACGTACCTTAGTTATAGGTACGTGAGGGTAATATGGTAATACATTAGCTATACTATACGAATTTGTGTTTTTGTCTCTGTCCTCCTCCTAGTTTTGGTTTTATAGCGCGGCACAGCTTAAGATGACCATATTACCCTCACGTACCTTAGTTATAGGTACGTGAGGGTAATATGGTAATACATTAGCTATACTATACGAATTTGTGTTTTTGTCTCTGTCCTCCTCCTAGTTTTGGTTTTATATGGCGGCAAAGTTTAAGATGACCATATTACCCTCACGTACCTTAGTTATAGGTACGTGAGGGTAATATGGTAATACATTAGCTATACTATACGAATTTGTGTTTTTGTCTCTGTCCTCCTCCTAGTTTTGGTTTTATAGCGCGGCACAGCTTAAGATGACCATATTACCCTCACGTACCTTAGTTATAGGTACGTGAGGGTAATATGGTAATACATTAGCTATACTATACGAATTTGTGTTTTTGTCTCTGTCCTCCTCCTAGTTTTGGTTTTATAGCGCGGCACAGCTTAAGATGACCATATTACCCTCACGTACCTTAGTTATAGGTACGTGAGGGTAATATGGTAATACATTAGCTATACTATACGAATTTGTGTTTTTGTCTCTGTCCTCCTCCTAGTTTTGGTTTTATAGCACGGCACAGCTTAAGATGTCCATATTACCCTCACGTACCTTAGTTATAGGTACGTGAGGGTAATATGGTAATACATTAGCTATACTATACGAATTTGTGTTTTTGTCTCTGTCCTCCTCCTAGTTTTGGTTTTATAGCGCGGCACAGCTTGAGATGACCATATTACCCTCACGTACCTTGTACTTAAATCCACGATGCAAGTGTCGCAGTAATTTGAATTTGGAATTTATTTATTTAGTCATTTTAAATGTCCCTATAGATCTTATATGCACGTGTGTGTGTGTATGTACAACTTGGCCAAAACAATTAGTTGCATGGCAGGAATGCGGTTTCGGCGCTCGCACTCTGTCTCTATCCTACCGTTCCGGTATTCCTCTTTAGTAGACATGTGTCAATCATTCATTTCTCGTGATCGAATCATTCTAGTACATTTCGTGACGCGTACGGTACTTTCAGATCGATCGTTCAAATGGATCATTTCGGAATGCAGTACCCTATACTAAAAACAATTCACTCAGATCATTCGGGATTCAGACGGTTTTCGACTCATTCACAATTTACACCAATCATGAATTAAAAAGGTTCCGTAAATTGTTTGTGATCGATGGATTGATTGTACCGGAACATTCAAAAGATGAATGAACTATCAATATTTTTAAATGAACCAGCTCAAACGAACGAATCATTCAAGATTGACACATGTCTACGCCCTAGTTCTAACAGTGCGTTTGCACCAATAAATCACACAACATGTTTTGTTGATGGTGGCGTTCGCACATATAAAAACTGTGCAAAATTTTCAACAGATATTCAAACTTATCTTTCAACATGACAATATTTGTACAAATTTGTTTTCAAACATTTTGTTTCTGTATTTATATAAAGATAATAATATAGTTAAAATATGTAATGTACAATAAACTGTTTGCTGCTGTCTGCAAATACTTTTTGATAAATTGACAGAAAACAGTGTTTAAAACATGTTTTTTTGTGAAAATCAGTCAGTCAGTACAAACTCACGGTAATGACGTCTTAGCTGTAATGCGCCTAATTGTTTTGGTCACGTAGGTTTAAATTTTATATTCGATCCACTATTCCGTGTGCATTTTCAAGTAATTATCACGGAAATTATAGAATATTATGGAATAAGAGAATATTTTTTTGTAATGAAGAGGGGTTAAGCAGGAATAAAGAGTTTTAAGTAAGGCGCCCCCTAGACGATCATTTATATTGCGTAATATTACGAATTTTGCAATATTATTGACGGTACAGCGTTAAAATTGAAGATTGCGCAATAATTGAACGAAAGTTTGAGCGAGTTTAATTTTTATTGCACCATAATTTTCCATTGCATCGTGTAGGGTCAGTATTGCGCAATTTTTTTTGGTCTGTGTTTCGTTTTGACGAGGAGAAAACGTGCGGACAAAGGCGGAAAAAAATCGTCGTATGTATCCGATTGTACAGAAAATTGCTGTTTCGGCAGAATGTCAAGAGCAAAGAATATCATGACCGTGATAAAGAAAAACGCTGTTGACGAAACATTGTTATCTTAATACAAAGAGATGTTTAAATAGACAAGCAAAGATGATTTGAAGAATAAATTCAATTCTTTGAGAACTACCTACCGGAAGGAACTCAAGAAACACCACGGGTCGATGAAATACGGATCTAGTACAGACGACATATACCAACCTACTTCATGGTATTATAACGAAATTTCTTTTTACAAAATCAGGAGTCCGCATGAGATTCACAGTCTAGTATGGATAATAATCAATCTATTATACGTAGTTCGGGAGGAGAGTGACCGTTTTAATTTGGACAATAATTACTATACACAGATAATTTTTAATTTATTTTATTTAAATGAATACAAAATTGTATGTATTACGAGAGCATTGTCTTTTGCCAGGGAACTGCACCTTCGTTGCTACAAAATCCATTGTATTCGTCCCGTGCTTGCTTCGCGATATACAGCGAATTTTTTATTGATATTTTCCAATGATGTTAACGGAAATACTTCCTGCGATGGTTGTATTATTCCCAATTCGTTATCCTCATGAAACATGAATGATGGCGATAAATAGGAACTGGATTTTCTCAAAAAAATTATGTAGATAACAAGTCAAAACAATTTTCATTACTTTTATAGGATCAAAAGGAAATGCTCTTTGAAATACTCCAAAATGAGTAGCTAGTATACCGAAAAGACTTTCAACCATTCTTCTAGCTCGCGATATTCGATCGTTGTACATTCTTTTCTCATTTGTTAATCCAGTTTGGCTATATAGTTTCAGTAAATTTTGAGACATTGGAAAAGCATCAACCCCAACAAAAAAGTATGGGAGTTTTTGGGAAGTTCCAGGCAACAACGCAATATTTGAAGTAATATTTTTTATTGCTTTTCAAATTTTGTATTCTGCAGTACACCTCCATCAGATACACAACCATTGGTCCGAACATCAACCATAATGAACTCCATCACGCCATCAACACCATATACAATGTTTTTTTTTTGTAGTTATATTAGTATGATCCAGAACCAGGAGGTCTTTATTTCCATGTGTTTGTCATCTATATTCTATAGCACCGATTATATGAGGGGCAATTCCACTGGCTCTCAAAAACCTTGGCAAGTTGTTCCCATTCCGCGGTTGTTTTGCGGTAACTGAGAATGAAATAAAAACAAATTGTTTATCTTTTTTAGGAGGATACTACAACTGTTGGAGCGGTTCAAGCGCCATCTATATCCTATACATTTCCAAAGACTTAAAATGAGAATTAAAATAGAAAACTTGATGATGACCTTATGCTATTGGCAGCTAAGAGTTTAAGAGAAAAACCAGACGAAGATCAAAACTGGGCTTTGTCCGCTGCTGTAGATTAAAAAATGGAACTTTGCTAAAAATGATATTGCTGCCATTATCATGGAAAGACAATTAGGACTTTTACACCGTATTTCGGTAAAAATAAATACTCCAACAGTTACGATAACTCCACCTCCGACATATACCAAATCCACGTCAACTCCAACAAATTACAGCAGCACGCGATCGCCTCGGTATTTTGTAAACTTTGTATTTTTCAACGGAAAGATTCTGAACTTCCACCAGAGCAGCTGCCACGTAAGCAGCAGAATATGTACTACTTTCAACAGGACATACAGCAGAACATGAACAATTTTCAACAGGAAAACGATGCTCATGACTCAATGGCGAACGAAGGTTCATTATCTCAATATATACAGTTTAATAAATAAATGAAAACATAATAGTATTTATTTACATTGATTAATTCCTTCAAAGCATGTATTATCGTATCACAGGTATCCATAATTATTAAGGACAAATTTTGTGAGAAAATAGCACTATAAAATTTTAAATCTTCCAGAGTATTTCCGGTCGCTAGATACCGTAATGTTATTGAAAGCCGTTGAAAAGGTAGTATTGCTTCCATCATATTTGTATTTTTTTCTCAATAAATGGCGTGACCAATTCTAGTAGCTCTTGAAACTGTTCCAAGTTCTGTTCAGTCGTACAACATTTTTGAAGTCTGCATCCTCAATTAACATCAAGCCTTTTAAAAGATTTTTGTAAGTGTATTAGCCACAAGCAACAACACTACAGCTGCGGCTAAATCTAAAGCACGGTGCACACGGGACGACTGAACACGAAGACATTGCGAATACTCGTCGACGACCGAGTGCTTTCCGATCGGCTCGATTCACTGGCGTTGCGAAGAGATGTTGCATCTCTTTGCGTATTTTATCGCATCTATCACGGGGAGTGCTCTGAGGAATTGTTCGGATTAATCCCAGCCGCCAAATTTCGTGAACGCACGACACGGCAAACGTCCCGATACCATCCACACCATCTGGATGCTTGGCGGTCCACCACTGTACGTTTCACAAGGAGTTTTCTTCCACGTACAACCTCTCTGTGGAATAGTTTATCATCGGCGATTTTTCCGGACCGATACGACCTGGGGACCTTCAAGAAAAGAGCTTACTCCTTTCTAAAGGGCCGGCAACGCACCCGCAATTCTCCTGGTGTTGCGGTTGATCATGGGCGGCGGTAGTCACTTAACATCAGGTGAGCCGCATGCTCGTTTGCCCCCTCTTCTATAAAAAAAAAAAAAGAATAGTTCGTATTATTGTGCAGTATAATTGATCGTTCGAATTCAAAGCGCATTTCAATCTTATTGTACAATATTATGTTATTGTAGGTCTAGGGGCCGCCTAAGACACAAAACTATAAGATGAAAACATTTTTCTTTTTCTTCAAAAAATTTGCGCTCTAAATACATAATTTCGACGATTGTTTTTATAACAATTTTATGAAAGGAAATTCTTAAATTATCAACACGCAAAGTCGGCAAGAATATATCGTATACTACCAAATATATAACTGCTACTACTATGTACTAAAGCAGTGAACGCTTTTCCTAAATTCAAAATAACTTTCTAAATATCATTGGAACTATGCCTTATGTATTGCATTTAATGCTTATTACTTATTTTATCCTAGTACTTAAAATTTATTATTGATCTCTGAATCTAGAGCAAGCGTAATAAGTTTAAAATCTATTTAAAATATTATCCATTACAATATAATTTTATTTGAAACTACACAACCTTAAATACGTTAAAGAAGTAAATATGCACGGTAACTATATAATTCATATTAGCATTAGCTGTCATAAACCGAAATGAGGTACTTGATATTTTATTTTGTCAGAATTATGCACTAAGTAAAATCAAAAATAGTTTTTTTAACAATTATTTGGTCGAAAAATGTGACGCAGAGAAGTAAGTAAATCGATACATGAGATTTTACAGAAAGCTATTATCTATAATAAATATCATTCAGTTAAAACACTTCGAAAGTAAAGAGAAATACAGCGACATGTCCTATTTCAAATCCTGACATGTAGCTTTCCGACTACAGAGTGTCTCATAGTTCTGAAAATATATTTATAATATTCCTTATGAGGCACTAAAATTAACATTAGCGCCATCTATAGTTAAAAGAGAAA
Organism: Parnassius smintheus behrii; assembly: GCA_036936625.1. Lineage (NCBI taxonomy): Eukaryota > Metazoa > Arthropoda > Insecta > Lepidoptera > Papilionidae > Parnassius > Parnassius smintheus. The sequence continues at coordinate 49,925,742 of JAUPFT010000010.1, forward strand.
AGAAAACGGAGTTTATTCGTTTTACGCAACAATCTCCTTTCATTTATTTGCTTCTATAGCGTCACGTTTACCATGAAGAGAATCCCTTAAAAATACGTAATAATGCACTTAATTAATTATGGAAAAATCGCTATAAATACTATCGTCTACCCACAATTTGTCAATAAGATCCTAATGCAATTATTTGATAATAACACTCGTAATATTAAAATTGAAATTTACTACTGAGATTATTGGACATAATATAAAGTCACCATATCGATTTTTATAATTGACGTAGAGTGGTAAAAATTGGTCTGTTTTTTTGTTCAAAAACAAAGTTCTAATTTTAAAGTGTAAAGCAAAATAAAACTCATAATAAATATCAATATTCATAAACTATGCTTGCACGATAAAATAGGATCGCGTTTATTATTACTAAGTCATTTTTGTACTGCTAGCAAAAAATATAAGTAGGAAAAAATAATAAGAACTAAGTCCTATAATACATACATACATACATAGCGTCTATAATCCTGAAGCAGAGTCCAAAGAGAAGCGAACAATTTTAGCCAAAAAAATATGGATGTAGAAGAAAGAAGTCATAGAACCTAAGTAGCCTATCCATCGCCTGAACAATCACAAACCCAGCATAATATTAGTCGTCTTTTACAACATGCTTGGCTAGTAGCACATTAAGCACATTCTTTTTTGTTATAAGTCAACATAGGACCTAAAAGTCTCAGATCAACATGGGACATGGGAGAGCAATTTACTATATAGTATAACTACTTAGTTTTTCATCGAGTATATATTGTTGATTTTATCAATATTTAAGTATATGATGATGATGATTTTTGCAAAATTCAAACATCATCATCTCAACTTGCCGCATATTTGAGGTTATATTGTTTTAATAATCTCCCCCAGATTGAGTTTCTGTCACAGCGGCCGGTCTCAACATATGCTAGACATCATCATCGGACACAGGACAGGATTATAGTGCACGAATGTATACGTCAGCAAACGTGATCTATCTATTCCTTCACTTCCATAGTCCGATGAGACGTCAAATGGACACGATCGGAGAGATATCAGGCACAGAACCAAGCTTTCTGTGCTTTCTGAAGCACGTGGTTGAAACACTGCCAACTTACTGACTCGAGGCTGCTACTCGGATAGAATTTTTGACAGGAAAAATATTATATTGTCCCAAAATATTATATACGTCCCAATATTATATTCTTTTACTTCTTAAGTAAAAGTTAATTAATTTTTTTTGAATAGGTATATTGCTATCTTTTACTTTTTGCACATCTAAACAACGACTAATTGTCAATTTGATCGATCTATTCATTCGTGCGCGCATAGTTTCTTCATTTCATTGATAAATTATAATATTTTTTTATATAGTGTTTTTCGGGATTGCAGATATTTTCTATTTATGGTGGTGCAATAATTTTAAAAGTCACTATTATCTAGACTACAATTTTAATAATATTAAACTTTGAATCTATTCAATAGTTATTATTTGAAGATTTGAAGTTATTCTTTATTATTATAATATGTCAATAGCTTGTTTGTTTGGTCAGTGAACATATATTCAAGAATATCACAAAGAAGTCGAATTACAGAAGCTTAGCACCGTTTTGGCAAAATTTAGAGCTTATTTAATATTGCAATAGTTACTAAAATTGTTACTTTTAATTAATTTTATTTGTCAATTCCTACATTACGCATATTTTGGAATAACTATTAACTAGCTACTATATTAAGAAAAATCCTTGGCACTAATATAAACACAGATTGTTCCGCAATTATTCGATAGAATTAATAAATATAAAACTTTGCAATTTACTGATTTAAAACAAATGCAGGCACGAAAAAAATATTTTGGCGATAAATTGATAATTTATCAATGGTAGTTATTGTTTAATCTATATTACTTACATACTTTAATAACTAACTGGCAGAGTTAACAGATAGTTGTCAATAAAAATGATATTACGATAGTAAATATAAACGTATGTGCGTTCCCAGATGCCCAAATTATCAATAAAAACCTTAAAATAAAATAAAATCTTTGAAAATGGTTAAATATAAAGTCTTCTAAATAAATATGTTATGCCTTATTAATTTCAACCGGCACTCAATTAAGTAATCACTATAATTTATTGAATTAAAATACCTTTATATTAACATAATAGCTGTAATGAAAATGTCATAAATCAGTTTAGTATTTTCTAGTGAATTGCGTTGAGTTTGTAACATGCTGTATATAATTTACTTCCACTAATTTGAGGTTTTAAAAGTGTGTACATAATTTGAAATATATTTTTATAAAATTCAATAGCATTACGTGTGTTAGTCTACCGGTATTGTGCGTATATTAAAATTATTATAAATCAACAATATACATAAAAATGGAAGCTAAAATGTCTATTTATACTTTATCACAAGTAAAATATTTAGCTTTTCAATTTTTATTTTTAATCACGCATCTAATCGTTTAAATCAAATACGGATAGTTATTCCATTTGTGTATAATTAAGATCAATGTGTTTCTATTAAGAAGTCATTTAAAATTGATACTTACATATATTTGTCCAGAAAAATATATCTTAAACGCCAAAATGCGTTTCCCCTTGTGAGTTATACTAGGTATTATACTGGGAGATTTTTTTTACCGTCTGGAAAAAGAAATAGGGTGTAACATGTGAACGGAATAGAAGCCTATGGCACTGATATTTTACTTTTATTTTTTTATTTTATATTAACATTTTATGAAATTTATACTACTAATTTGAAATAAACTTTCGGAGCTATAAAAAGTAACAAATTTTTTGAACTACATAAACAAATTAATTAAAAACTATCGAAATTAAAAGAATACGTACCCTTTTAGTAGTATTTATTGATAGATCAATTTCATAATATATTAATGTAAAACAAAATAAATATTGTGAAATATCAGTCCCATAGGCTTCTACTCCGTTTACCTGTTACATCCTATTTTTTTCCAGACGGTAAAAAATCATCCAGTACTTTACGTTCAACTAACCTAAGATAAATACGCTACGGAATGCAATGTACTATTTTTCCTAAACTCGAAAGATGGAAATGCTAAAGTTTGCCTTTAAATATCTTCATGCATTACAATATGTCGAAAATAGAATTTCATATATTCTTAGCACTGTCTTTAATTTTTTTTGGCAGTCAGTCTAACCTAACCTTAATAAAGAGTGAACACTAAGTAAATGAGATATATCCAGAAAAAAGTTGATAACAAGCTGCAATTAAATTTAATATTATATTTTAGTATTAATAATCATTACTTATATATTAATAAGACAACATTTGTTTAATCGATCTGATAACAATATGGCTGTCTTCAAGGCAAGAGTAAATAGGTTTATGTTAAGTGCACATTACGATCTTCGACTGCATGAGCATTTAGAACAGGTGGTATAGTAGCCGAGCACTTGGTTATAATAGTAAGTGCGTGGTTTAACTAATAGATTTTTGTTGACTAAAGTTTAATTTCAACGGCTAATTACTGAGATGAGTAAATTGTAATCTTCTCGTGTCCGATTTTTTATTTCTACTGGACACAGGAAAGCCGAATAAACGATAAAACTTCTTCACTATAACTAGAATTCCTTGTTCATCGGCACGAAGGCCACCGTCATTTTTATCCACGTATGACAATGAATAACCAGATATTAATAGTTTTCGTAGACAAGGTTTATGCATAGAGAGCATGTTCATAGTTAATTGATTTGGGCAAATTCTTACCAGTTTAGTATACTAAATATTTTGTCAGTGTGCAATAAACATTATGATATTTAAACTTAAAATCTAAAAGTATTTTGTGTGATCGAATATTTGATTGTTACCGTATGGGTAAACATAGTATACCTCCAGTATAATACGGGTCAAAACCGGACCATAATACTTAATTTATCGAAAGAAAATCTAATCGAATTTTCGATCATACATGAAACGATTGTATACTGATAGAACGTACGAACATACCGAATGAGCGTTATCGGTCGTTTTAATACGCAAATCTGATAGATACTACACAGTCTGATCGAATGAGTCAGACGGTGTCGAAGGCCCTTTTCACACGCACAGGGTAAATATCTAACAAATAGTTTTACTAATGTAGTTCACGGTTCCCTATTGAAAAGTTTTTATTTTTTAATACAATGCAATAAAATCATATAAGTGTTTTGGGTCCTTATTTTCTCTGCACTGTATACTCAGACATGTGAAAGTAATCGTATTTCTTAATACATTAACTACAATAATACAGCGCGAGGCCGTGTGTATGTGAAAAGTTGTTAAAAATGGGTAGAGTAGAAAGTGAGGGTGAGGGTGTGGGGAGGGGAGGGGTGGGCGGCTAGGGCGTGCGCTCACCGGGGCGGCGCCACTCGCGGCACAGCACGGCGCAGGTGCCTGCGGCCAGCACGGCCAGCGTGCCCAGCACCACGCACACGGCCGCCAGCCACGTGCGCGTGTCGAACGACTCCGCGCCCTCCAGGAAGTGCTTGTACAGCTCTGCAACCGTATCACCAGTTGCTCTATTTATGTCACATTCCTTTATTCAAAATTCACTTCCTACTCTGTTTTACTACCGATAAAATACAAGATAAACATTTCGTACATTCTGTACGTGGTAGAGCCATGCTGCAGTTATATTAGTAGTATAGTTATAGCACGAATGGGTCGGCTCGACCGGGGAAGAACCACGCTCTCACAGAATAACAGCGTGAAATGGTAGCTTGATGCTGCTGTGTTTCGTATGATGAGTGTAGAGAACCGGAGACTCTTTTTACGGGAAATGAGGCATTCCATCTTAATCCTCACGGGTGACAACGCATCTGCATTTTGATTATGTAGATGTCTATGGGCCACAACAACCACTTGCCATCAGGTGGACTGTGTGCTAGTTTGTCACACAATCCTATAAAAAAAAATTCGGTAACATACTATTAGTTCGGGAACTTATAACGAATCAGTAGAAAAACAATTTCAAGTTATAGTAATTTCCTCATGTATTGATTGTAGACACGTACGATAAACATATTTCGAGGACATCAGAACACAGATTACCCCTTAGGGGGTAATCTGTGCATCTGAAGTTTGCCAACATGCATTGAGGCGGCGCGGTGGACACTTTCTTGCCCTAAAAACCCCCTCAGAAATGAGGGCAGGCCTGTAAGCAACTATGGGACGTATATAGTCTGTAACTTTAAGACACGTAGGATTAGTATTTTCATCTAAAATAATTGAAAATTATATTATACAGAGTGTGATTTCTGGATCTCGACAACAGCGCTACTGAGCCCAATTGTGAATCTAAACAATTCAGGAATCTCAAACACAAAAAATGTTCAACAGAATCGGTCGAGCCAGCTCCGAGTTTCAACGAGACAACAATTGATTTTTATATATAGAGATTTTGTAATAATTTGTTAACATTCATAATAGAATGACGCGTTACATGAAGACTTTGATTTTGACGACACTCAAACAAAAAGTATATGTTTGTTTGTATGTGTTTATATCTCCATCTGAGCATTTGTGTCGTTTCCACTCATATCTCATAGTTCACATCCGCTCACATGCGAGTATGTGTGGTGTAACGTTAAATGCAATTTTAAATGAAAACTCGGTCATTATTAGTTAAAGACTTTTTCAAAATAGTTGATTTTGTTTTTATGTAAATATTTTAAAATCATCAATAAATAACAAATTGGTTACGCTTTAGTGCACATGCTGCGCGCCGCTCCCCCTGTGGGATTTATACAAGTCGGGTTAGAACATCAAAAAGGCAACTACACTTTATTAATTTTAAAGGCACAGTTTATTGACCCCTGTCGACCTTCGTGCCGTTTTATACATCATGTGCAAAAAATACAGTACAATATAATTCCCTTCATTGTACACTCAAAAAAACAAAAGGCGGTCTTATTGCTATACAGCGATTTCTTCCAAACAACCTAAATAGTAAATAAAAAAAGGAATAAGTTAATAAAATTTTTATAAATATAAATTTCCTGTGGCGAAACTACTGAATATCTTTGATTTATTTTTTGTGTACTATGTTAAAATAGAAAAGGTACCATTTATTGTGTTTCACGCAGCGCCAATCTGTAGATAATAATACAAAAACTAAAATAATTGTAAATATCGATATTTGAAATAATTATTAACACTATTAGACAGCATCGTTTCCGGGACACCTGAGATTTTGAGTGAGATTGAGAGGTTCTATGGGCAGCTGTACACATCATCGTTGGAGCCACACGCAAGTGTGAGTAACAATCCAAGAGCAAGTCTTATCCGACACTATTCCGATGATATCCCGAACGTCAGTCTAAGCGAGATTAGAATGGCTCTCCAGCACCTTAAAAACGGCAGGGCCCCAGGCGAGGATGGAATTACAGCGGAGCTTCTGAAAGCGGGTGGAACACCGGTACTTGAAGTCCTTCAGAAGCTCTTCAATTCCGTCCTCCATGGTGGCACTACTCCAGAGGCGTGGAGCAGAAGTGCGGTGGTCTTGTTCTTTAAGAAAGGCGACAACGCTCTCTTGAAGAACTACTGACCGATTTCCCTTCTGAGCCGCGTCTACGTGCTGTTTTCGAGAGTCATTACGAATCGTCTCACACGCAGACTCGACGACTTCCAGCCACCCGAACAAGCCGGTTTCCGAAAAGGCTTCAGTACTATAGACCACGTACATACCCTGCGGCAGATTGTACAGAAGACCGAAGAGTACAATCTGCCACTTTGCCTGGCGTATGTGGACTATGAGAAAGCCTTTGATTCCGTCGAAATTTGGGCGGTGCTACAGTCCCTTCAGCGTTGCCAAGTTGACTGTCGGTATATCGAAGTGCTGACGTGTTTGTACAGTAGGGCTACGATGGCTATCCGAGTACAGAACCAGAGTTCGAAACCTATCCAACTGCAGAGAGGTGTAAGACAGGGTGACGTTATATCCCCGAAACTCTTCACCGCTGCGTTGGAAGACGTTTTCAAGCTACTGGACTGGAAAGGATACGGTATTAACATCAATGGCGAGTACATCACTCACCTTCGATTTGCCGACGATATAGTACTTATGGCAGAAACGCTGGAGGATCTTAGCACTATGCTCAATGACCTCAATGGTATCTCCCAACGGATAGGTCTTAAGATGAACATGGACAAAACAAAGATCATGTTCAATGTCCATGTCACACCTATGGGTATGGTATGGTATGGTATGGGTATGGTAACAACTACCGGTTGTTGGGAGCACTATGCTCGAAGTTGTTGACGAGTACGTTTACCTGGGACAAATAGTTCGACTAGGTTAGTCCAACTTCGAACGAGAGATTAATCGACGGATTCAACTCGGCTGGGCAGCGTTCGGGAAATTACGACACATCTTCTCGTCAGGTATACCTAAATCTCTGAAAACTAAAGTGTACAACCAGTGCGTGTTGCCAGTGATGACTTACGGATCAGAGACGTGGTCCTTCACTGCTGGCCGTATGAGGACGCTCAAGGTCGCTCAGCGAGCTATGGAGAGGGCTATGTTCGGAGTTTCTCAGCGTGATAGACTCAGAAATGAGGATATCCGCAGTAAAACCAGAGTGACCGACATAGCCCAACGGATAAGTAAGCTGAAGTGGCAATGGGCCGGCCATATAGCTTGAAGAACCGATAACCGATAGGGAAGAAAGGTTCTCAAGTGGCAGCCTCGTACCTGTAGACGTAGTGTAGGGACCCCCACTAGATGGAGTGACGTCCTGGTAAGACATGTAGGAAGTCGATGGATGCAGGTGGCTCAGGACCGTGCTTTGTGGCGTTACTTGGGGGAGGCCTATGTTCAGCAGTGGACTTGTGAAGGGCTGTAATGATGAAGATGATGACTATTAGACAAGAGCAACATTCAGTTAAGAGCGGCCAACCGACCGTGACCCACGTGACCGACGAATGTTACCGAATGCCAACCGAGCGATCAGGCGCTATCTCTCTCTTTTCGCTTTGCCTCTATTTCTAACATCGCGCTGGATGAAACAATAAGCTTACCACGCCCGCGTTGACGATAGACGGGCCGGGAAGGGCCCTCTTGAGTCTACTTAGTACTTACCAAATACCATTCTAATTAAGGGTGGGCTTTGCGACGACGAACCGTTTACAAAGACCGTTTTGTGTTCTGCGACGATGAAACCGTTTTACGTACTGTGTTCAAACAGTCTTCGTTGCACAAACCAGTCTTGGAATTACTTGGTGCGATTTTTTATTTTACGCCTATGGAAATACAATACTACCTATCTCAATCGTTGCGTCATCGTCCTTAGCGTTCCACGTTATATTTTGGTCTTTGGTTCCGCGTTCATTTACAAACGTAGCCAGAGACTAAGCAATCCATACAATAAAAATTTAACTTTTTGTCAATGACATACAGTCGCTGACGTTAATGGTAATGCTAAGTCTGTCGGTGCCAGTCCTAAGCCTGGAAAAGTATGAAGGGAAGCTCATTTCATAGTTAAGTAAAGTCGATGGATAAAACGAATTATTGAGTAAACCATTTCATACATTTCATATCGTTGAAAGTTGTAAGAAATTTGCAACCATTTCACTCGACGAAAACGCAGTTCTATTTCACGTTGGATAAGTTTCGTCCTTTAAACCGTCTTCAAACCAGTTGCAACGACGACCGTATTCTGCAACTGTTTTCGTCGTCGCAAAAACAAATGCGGTTCATCCGTCAAAGATTAGACAACGATCCACCACTAATTCTAATCAAAATATTGAATTGAATAATAGTAATTTTATTATTAATTAACAATTAAAAGTTAAAGGTAAACTTCGTTAACTATGACATCGGGACTTCAAACACCCCAGTCGCGCCCGTGACCATTCCTTGGGAAGTTGACGGTGACCTGATATCCGACCGAATCAGAGATCAGCAGAAGATACAACAGGGAAGGTGCATGGTCATCCATATATGAAATTCTCGTTGGCGGCGTAACCAGTTGTGTTATACCATACCAAGCCAAGGCAAAGTCATAAACTAATCTTCCTGTACGATCTGTTAAACTTGAATAGAGCCAACCAGCAAAGTGGGCATATAAATCGCTTTTAATTTATTCAATGTGTAATATTCGCGTAAATGTTTTTTTTTAATAAGAAATCATTATGAAAAATATTACATTTCGAAGACGTTTTTATGTGGTTGAGCCTTGCTGAAACTATATTACTGGTATAGTTGTAGCACGAATGGGTCGCCTCGACCGGGGAAGAACCAAGCTCTCACAGAATACGAGACGCTCAATAAGTTGGTTGTTGGTTCAGCACCTAAACAATGTCCTAAAGGAAAACTTAACCCTTGAAAAATGGTGGTCACTGTTTGGTGGTGTAGCGCCGGTGTGATTAATCACAGCTTCTTCCCAAACGGGATGAGCATTACCGCATATGTGTACTGTGAATAACTGAACACAATGATGGGGAAGCTCACACGTCTCTAACCAGCTTCGGTCAATCGCTAGATCCCGCTGCTCCTGCACGACAACGCGCGACCTCATAGATACTGCACAACAGACGGTCTTCCAGTTACAAGAGCTGGGGTTCAAATCTATTCGTCATTCGCTGTCCTGGCCACACCTTGCGCCTACAGAGTTCAACGTTATCCAGAATTTGGCTAACTTTTTAGCAGAACAAAATTCAATACTGTAGAGGCAGTACAAAATGCCTTTGAAGAATTTGTTGCCTCTCCCGTCCAACTGATTTCTTCAAGGAAGATTACTAAACTGCCACTGCGTTGGCATAGATGCATCAATTGCGTGGGTGATAACATTGATTAGTAGAAATAAAAATGAGAAAAATTACGTCACCTTATTTCTATAACTCATAGGTAAATACCTACTTATATTAGGTCCTTACATATGAAATTGGCGTTTTGTACGGGAGGAATATAAAGTCAATCTTTTAAAAGTATGCACCGTTGTTATCAATGCACTTTTGTCATCTCATAGGTAGTTCAATGATCCCTTTACTAAAAAAAAACCATGGGGGCGAAAATTAATAAACTCTTTGAAGGCTGTTTGGAGTGCATCATCGGAGCAGTTGAATTTTTTTTCTTTTAAGAAGACATCCAAATATTCCGGAAAAAATGGTAATCTGTTGGAGCAAGATCCGGGGAGCACGGTGGATGTCGCAGATATTCCAATTATAGCTCATCTAACTTAGTGGTTGTTTGTTGAGCAGTGTGTGGTCTTGCGTTGTCGTGAAGCAGCAGTGGCCTAGAGCGTTTGACCAATCTCGGTTGTTTAGCAGCTAGTTCTTCCTTCATGGTTCGCAGTTGCTGACAATAGATATCTGCCGTAATCGTTTGGCCAGATTTTAGAAAGCTGTAGTGAACGACACCGGCGCTAGTGCATCAAACACTCACAAGTAACCCTTTCTGAGTCAATTTTGGTTTAGGGCAGGATTTGGCTGGGTCTCTCCAGGGTTCAGCCATTGCGACGAGCGCTTCTGATTATCGTACAGTATCCACTTTGCATCACAAGTAATGATTCGATTTAAAATCCCTTCATTTTTAGGTCGGTTGAGCAAAGTAACACAGCAGTCGACGCGTATTTGCAAGTTCGATTCATTCAATTCATGAGGTACCCATCGTTTAAGTTTTTTTACTTTCCCGATTTATTTCAAGTGGATTAATACAGTTTTATCACTTATACCGAAGCCTGCAGCTATCTCTGAAGTGCTTTGTGATGGATCCACTTCCACAATAGCCTTTAATTCTTCATTCTCCACTTTGGTATCCGGCCGTCCACGGGGTTGGTTCTGAAGGTCGAAATTTCCAGAACAAAAACGTTGAAAACAAAAACGTACCGTGCTTTATTTTGCAACACCAGCGTCGTACACATCCTTAATCCTTCGAGCTGTTTCTGCAGCACTGGTGCCACAGTAGAACTCGTACTCGTAAATATACCGCTATTTCATGTTTTCCATTGTGCGGTAAAAAGCGACGCCAAAGAAAAAAATAATGAGGAAAAAACAAATGAATGAATGTTTTCAAAACTCAAATGTACCAGCTAAATGAATTTATAAATTTGAATTTGAAATTCTTAACCAAAGAGGAGATATTTCAGATCAAAGTGGTCAGTACGACAAAACGCTAATTTCATATGTAAGGACCTAATAATATTCGTATATCACACTTACCTTTTCTATATACGATATATGGTTTGTGACAGTAATGTTCATAATGGCTTATTCTAAAACGCTGTAAACTGAAAATACACTTCTTCATATGAACAAATTTTCAGTTGTGGTCCACACATGGATAAATTTATTATTAATAATCTATTATGAAAATAATTGGTTATCAATAAAAACATTAGGTGAGGCAGAGTTCCTAACCCACTGAGGACTCCGGCTGGGTTCCAAAGTCCAGTTACCGTTACCGTTATGACCTATTAAAGTGCATAGGCAGGCATAGATTGCCCCATAAACGGGATACTGGCCATAGTTGGTACGTTTGGCAAGCGGGTTGCTAGCCGCACTTTTTTTTAGTCGTTATTAAGAAGATGCATCTCCTGATTCGTTTTCCAAAGTCCAGTTGCAGCCTAAAACAAGTACGAACCTGCTTCCTGGTCGCTGTAGAGCGTGGTGGCGAGCACCTCGACGGGTGGGCCGGGGCCCAGCACATTGGTCGCCCACACGCGAAACCAGTACGACGCGTTAGGCTCCAAGTGGTACACGTCGATTTGACGCTGAGGAACAAACATGTGACTGATCTTGAAATTGTAATTTTTTTACGTGGCAGAACCACAGTAACCGGGGTCAAACGCTATACAGAATACCAACATAAAATAGCAGCTTAATGCTTCTGCGTTTCGTATGGTGAGTGTAGAGAACCAGGTATTCCATCTTGGTATACAGGGGTGATAACGCATCTGCATTTTGATTCGTAATCGAGAATAGATGTAGATGTCTATGGGCCACAGCAACCACTTACCACCAGGTGGACTGTGTGCTTGTTTGTTACCCTATCCTATAAAAAAATATAGACCTTAATCGTCAAGTTTGGCAGACATATGGACGACCACAGTACCAGATGTGAGCACTTTTGACATCTAATGTACTTACTCCAGTTCGAATTTCTGTCACGACAGCCAGTCTCAACGGAGACGAAGCAATCTGCACAAGACAGGATTACAGTGCATAAGTGTATGCGCAAGGACAAGTGCACTCCCTATTCCCTCAACTCTTATAGTTAGATGGGCTAAGAGAAATTTGAGCGCAGGACTTACGGCTTTACATGCTTTTCGAAGCAAGGGAGTGAATAACCGCCAATTTCATGACTCCGGGCTGCTTCTAAGAATTTTTTGACAGACAAACCCAATAAATGATTTTTGCCTGACCCGGGATTCCAGACCAAGATCTCATAATCAGTAACCACGTTTGCTATCACTAGATAATTAGGCACTCAAAGCAACAAATAATACAAGTAGATAATGTATATGAAATAGTTATATCACTATTTTTTATAGAAGTGGGGGCAAACGAGCATGACGGCTCACCTGATGGTAAGTGACTACCGCCGCCCATGAACAACCGCAACACCAGGGGAATTGCAGGTGCGTTGCCGGCCCTTTAGAAAGGAGTAAGCTCTTTTCTTGAAGACCCCTAAGTCGTATCGGTTCGGAAAAGTCGCCGGTGGTAAACAATTTCACAGAGAAGTTGTACAAGGAAGAAAACTCCTTGTAAAACGCACAGTAGTAGACCGCCAAGCATCCAGATGATGAGGATGGTATCGGGAATTTTGACGCGATGTGCGTTCGTAAAATTTGGCGGCTGAAACTAATCCGAACAATTCCTCAGAACACTCTCCATGGTAGATAAGATAGAAAACGCAAAGGGATGCAACATCTCTTCGCAGCGCCAGTGAATCGAGCATACATTGTCGTATAGATTTACAATAAAATCCTCACCGAGTTAGGGCTGATGTGGTTGGGGCTGATCGGCCGCCACGGCTCGAGAGTGCCGTTGACCGGCATCGCAGAGCGGTACTGCGCCGTGAAGTCGATAATGGGGTGCCCGCCGTCGCCCGCCACGTTCCACAGTATAAGCGCGAGGATTGTCGACGCGTGGACTGTCACGTTGGCCAGTGGCGGTGGTTCCGCTGTTGATTTCACAGTGACAAATATAAGTTTGACGTAATTTATTACCATTTGGTTGCACCGTAAGAAAATCTGTTACCACATCTCATCTTGCGTGTCTTTTAAGATTAGTGTTACTGTGTTTGGTATGGTAGTGTAGAGAATCGGTGTCCCTCTTTACTGGAAACGAGGCATTCCATCTTAGTCATCAGGTGCGACAACGGATCTGCATTTCGATTCTTAATCGAGGGTAAATGTAGATTTTTAATGTTTATTGGCCACAGCATCCACTTACCATCAGGTGGATTGTGTGATATATTTAATAAGGCTGTCCAATGAGGACACCCTTAAATATATATATATATATATATATATATATATATATATATATATAAAAGGTTTCCTTTCCATACACGCCTCTTATGGAATAACGAAATAGTGTTTCGGATCTCCACACAGCATCTCAGTTTCATTTTATTACAGTGCAATAATTATTGTAATTAGTCGATGAACCCTTTCAGAAATGAGAAGTCTATCTGCAAGGTTTTCAACGTGGTAGAGTAACGCTACAGCAATATTATGGCTTCAGCAGAAATGTGTCGGCTCGATCAAGAAAGGATCACACTCTCACAGAATACGAGCGTAAAATAGCAGCAATGCTATTATGTTACGTGTGGTTAGTGTATTAAAGCGGAGAACTTTCTAGTAGGCATTCAAGTCCAGTCTTTAGGGGCGAAAACGTATATGTATATTGATTTTTAATCGAGCAATGATCTAGATGTTTATGGGTTACAGCATCCACTTACCATCAGGTGGACTATGTGCACGTTTGGCACCCTTATTCTATAAAAAGAAACGCTTAAGGTAATTAACAGAATCAGGTGTTACTTTGCGGAAATCCATTGTACATTATAGGTATCCATAATCCATTATACATTATATGAGCGGAACGCTTAACTTTAGACGACAAAAAAGAAATAAGATAAGTAAAGCCTAAAGAGTAGTGTTTTTATCCAAGTGATCACTTTCAAGTCGTAAAGTTTGTCCCTAGAGACAGACGTAATTTAATAAAGAGCGTTTTAAGCGCCAGACTATGCTAATAGTAAACCCCACCTGTATACACAGTTGGGTCAATACGCCGAGCACACACATAGGATGGCTCATATTCGGAACTTTGTGGGACTGTCCGGACTGGAAATTGTGCAATATTGTACAATTTGTGTGACGGAGGCCGAATGTCTGTCAATAATAACATTTATGATAAAAATCTAGGAGATTTTGTATAATATCAATAATTTTACTAATAATTAAATATTGTACATACATATACATACATAAACACTCACGCCTGTCACCCGGAGGGGTAGGCAGAGACTACAGACTTCCATTTGGCACGATCCTGACACACCTCTCTCACCTTCACATCCATATACCTACGCATACATGCTCATCGGTTAAGGGTACTCCTAATTTGGCCCGTTTTCAATAAATCGCCAATTTGGTCGATAAATTTTCGCCTAGAACGTCCCTTTCCGACTCTGCCATTCACTTCTGCAACATAAATTTTCTATCACTCTTTCCTTATTTATTCTTTCAACATGAAATATTGTACTCCTCTTAAATTAGGATTTGTTGGTAAATCATGAAGATAACTTATAGTTCATAAAAGATAGCTTGATCTCTGCGACAGCTGTCATTAAAATCACGCCTATGAAGTCCTGAATTTCTTAGCAGTACAAACAGTACCTGTCAATGTCATACTTTATGGGCATGCCGACCTAATTAGTGCATCTTTTATGAACTATAATATACATAATACTTCTGTCCATGTGTCACATACTCTGAATTTCTCCTGAACGGCTTGACTGACCCATTTTGATGAAATTTTGCGTGAGAATTTTTGTTGTCGCGTTTATGTTGATTTGAGAATGCTTTAGATTTAAAAGTGGACCCGGTATGTGGCGGTGTTGTTCAGATCTAGAAATCATCCATGCGAAGCCGGAACGGATCGCTGGTTTTTCTATAAAATTCAAATGACATACGAACTTATAGTCTAAGTGAAGGTTAGTGGCTACTGCAGCCAAGCTAGTTAGTAATAGTGAGCGAAACTGATGATCACATGGTCCCGTGTTCGAATGCCAGGTCGTGACAAAAATCAGTTATTGGGTTTTTATTTAAGATATTCTGAATAGCAGTATGGAATCGGAAAGTGAGTGGTGATTCACCCCAGAGTACCTCGGAAAGTAAATAAAGACGGAGGACCTGCGCCTGATCTCTGGTCGGTCGAATAAGATTGCCGTCTAATCACACTGGCCGCTGAGATTTAAATTCAGACGAGAGGATATAATTTTTTTCATAGGATAAGGGTGACAAACGAGCACACAGTCCACCTGATGTCCACTGTCCACATCTTCATCTATCCTCGATTATGAACCAAAATGCAGATGGGTTATCACCCGTGAGGACTAAGATGGAAGGCCACGTTTCCATTAAAAAGGGTCTCCGGTTCTCTACACTAACCATACGAAACACAGCAGCATTGAGCTGCTATTCTAGGCTAGTAATCTGTGCGAGCGTGGTTCCACCCTGGTCAAGCCGACCCATTCGTGCTACAACTACACTACTAATATAGCTGCAGCATGGCTCCACCACGTATGAAACTTATTATTATCAGTGCAGCGCCATGAACAATTGCAAACAACTTCATACGAATAAGGGTACAGACGCGTTGTCCTCTGAGGACGAAGATGGAATGGCTCACAGCCTGTAATTATACCGGCCCTCTGTACCCTTCAGAAAGGAACACAGTAGTACATACACTGCCGTATAGCGGCAGAAATATCTGTCTAGTAGACATGTGTCAATCATGAATGATTCGTTCATTTGAGCTGGTATACTTTAAAAGTATTGATGGTTCATTAATCTGTTTTTGAATGTTCCGGTACAACCAATAACAAACAATTTACGGAACCTTTTAAACTCGCGATTTGGTGTGAATTGTAAACAAGTCGAAAACCGACAGAATGCCGATTGATCTGAATGAATTGTTTTTAGTGTAAGGTACTAGAGCCCGAAATGATCCATTTGAATGATCAATCCGAATGTACCGGTACGCGTGACTAAATATACTAGAATGATTCGGTCAGAAGAAATGAATGATTGACACATGTCTATTGCCTAGATTGATTCTTAAGCCACCAACCTATACCTTTCGTTTTTGTCCCGGTATTTTCCGCTAGACTTAGCAGTACCTACATAAATCACCTTGTTTTTGTTCTACGCATTTCTACTGATCCGCGGTTATTGGCATTTAAAATCGAGGACGTCGCCATAGGACGCTTTATACGGGCGAAACAATAGGGTTATACCTACGCACGCACCATATGCACATACCAAGCAAGTAATAAATAATATCTCCTTGATTCTTTACCAGCTCGTTAGTGTTAACTGTTCGATTTAGACCTCTCCCGTTGTAGGAAGGATTAACTATCATGGCTCTTGTTAGATGGTGTGGCGGTGGAACCATCACATATATTCATATCATCATTATCATCGTAAGAGCACAGTATCTCAAAAGTTACACGTGGTAGACCCATACTGCAGCAATATTTGTATGGTTGCAGCACGAATGGGTCGGCTTAAGCGGGGAAGGACAATGTTTTCATAGAATACCAGCATAAAATAGCAGTTCAAAGCTGCTATGTTTCGTATGGTGAGTGTAGAGAACTGGAGACCTTTATTACTAGGAATGAAACATTCAATCAGGGGTGGCAACGCATCTACATCTTTATTCTTAATCGAGGATAGTATACTTTATACTAGATAGATATTTATGGGCCACAGCATCCATTTACTATCAAATGGACTGTGTGCTCGTTTAACACCCATATGCTATAAAAAAAACCCTACCAAAGTTCACTGCTGAACACAGCCCTCCCAAAAAATTTCTTCATAAGAGGGATTTTGCCAGGGCTGCCATGCTTTATTGAATTTACTAGATGTTATCAGGAATTTTATTTCATTACGCGGAAATAAGTAAATAAAGTTCTAATAACTACTTTAACACGCGGCACCTTGAAGATCACCAGCTGATTAGTGACCGCCAGTACGGTTTCCGTCGCGGTCGCTCGACTGGTGATCTTCTGGGTTACCTAACTCATAAATAGGCGAAGGCAGTGGAGTCAAAGTGTCAAAGGGAAGTATTGGCCGTTAGTTTGGACATAGCGAAGGCCTTCGATCGGGTTTGGCACAAAGCGCTTCTTACGAAGCTTCCTTCCGATGGGCTTCCCGAGAAATTAAGCTTGTGTTTTCTGGAAGATTGGAGCATCAAGACCGTAGTAGACGGTGCATACTCTGATTACAAGCCCATTAACGCTGGTGTTACAAAAGGTTGCGTGCTATCACCAACGCTGTTTCTTTTGCATATTAATGACATGTTGAAAACCGGTAACATACATTGCTATGTGGACGACAGCAATGATGATGCTTTATACACCGGCCGTACCAATATTTTTCAGGTAAACGTGGCCGAGTACCAGTGCAAACTTGTGTCTGAAGTCGATACTTTGTTGAACAAAGTTTCGGACTGGGGGTGACTAAATCTATTCCAGTTTAATCCCCAAAAGATAAAAGTTTGCGCGTTTACCGTTAAAAAGAACCCTTTTGTCGTATCTCCCCAATTTTAAATCACTTCCCTTGTTAGCTCAGCAAGTATCGGAATCCTCGGCGTCGTCATATCGAGTGACGTGCAGTTTCGTGGTCACTTGGAAGAGAAGGCCAAATTGGCCTCTAAAAAGCTTGGCGTGCTCAGTAGCGCGGGACAGTATTTCATGCCTGCATACCGCCTGCAGTTTTAAAAGGCGCAGTTTCGGCCGCACATGGAATATTGTACCCATCTCTGGGCTCCCCAGTGCCAGCGCAGAGCTGTTCGAATCGTCGGCGACCGTGCTCTTTAGCGATCGGTCCACCACTGTGCGATTTAAAAGAAGTTTTTTTCCTCGCACAACTTCCTCCAGCGATAAGATACGGCTTAGGGACCTTCAAGAAAACAGTCTACTTCTTTTTAAAAGAACGGCAACGCATCTGTTATTTCTCTGGTGTTGCAGTTGTTCATGGGCGGCGGTAATCACTTACCATCAGGTGAGCCGTATGCTCGTTTGTGTGTATGTAGGCCGATACTTTAAGAATGTCCTCAAAACCGAATGTCGGAAACAGCGGCCAGTCTCAACGGAGACTAGCCATTTAGTCAGGATAGGATTACAGTGCCAGAATGTACACACTATCTATTCCCTCACTCTCATAGTCTGAATAAGTAATCTAACACGAGCGGAGAGAGATCATTCCGAGTTACGGGGATAAAATACTGCCAACTTCTTGATAGAATAACGCAATTAAATGCTGGATAATAGATAATAGGTGTCATTACGCGGCCTTCGCGCTTCCGTGTGACTCGTCTTCATCTGTGTTTAGGTGGTCTAATAGTGTCATAGTGATACTTTGGTATAAAAACATTAACGTAAAGTAAATGATTATTTCATACTGATTTAATAATGTTGCCTAGACTAGACAACTCCGCTGAAGTACGTGAATTTATTAAGCAAGTTCAAAAACTTCTCGGAAACGGTTTAATCAATTTATACAGGTACAGGTACAGAGGTAGTACAATATAAATTCAAAGAAAAACCTTCACCCCTAAAAGTAGAAAAATAGGGAATGAAGATTTTAATGTTTAAGGCAGAGCCACGCTCCTATATTAGTGTAGCACGGAGCACGGCTGTAGCACGGATAGGTCGGCTTGACCGGGGAAGGATCACGCACTTACACAGACACACAGAGTAACAGAGTAAAATATCAGGTTAACGCTACTGTGTTTCGTATGGTGAGCCTGGAGAACCGGAGACCCATTTTACCGGAAACGAGGCATTCCATCTTAGTCCACACAGGTGACAACGCATCTGCATTTTGGTTCGTATTTGACGACCGATGTAGATGTCTATGAGCCACAGCAACCACTTACCACCAGGTTGACAGTGTGCTCGTTTGTCACCCTATCCTATAAAAAAAAACCTATTTAAACGACATTCTAGTCATCTTAAAATTGTAATATTATTTATACCACTCACAGAAGGGTTAAATAATTAATATTTTAATAAAAAAATATTATCAACCCCTGGGTGTCGTAAGAGGCGAAAGAGGGAAACTGAAACATGAAATGGGCAGCAGCATCTTCCTGATTTTTTTATAGGATAGGGTGACAAACAAGCACACAGTTCATCTGGTAGTAAGTGTTTGCTGTGGCCCATAGACACCTACACGTATCCTTGATTACGAATCAAAATGCAGATCCATTATCATCACCCGTGAGGACTAAGATGGGATGCCTCGTTTCCTGTAAAAGGGTCTAAGTACGAAATTAACTAAAAACAAACAAGAGATTCCTCTATGATTTAGCTTGTTTATTTTAGTCACTCACCTTGTTTTTTTACGATCTAATTAAAAATAAGAGAACAGACAAAAAGGCTGAATTATAAACAAAACGAAAGTTAAATTAAAATGTTTAAAGCGCAGTATAAAGCTGAGAACAAATTATCGGACGCGTCCGTCAGCCGCGGCTGACAGTCGCGGCTTAGCGGTGTGCACGGTAGCTGAGACGGCGTCCTCGGACGCCTCGCTTCGGTCATTCCAGAAAGGTTTTGTCAATCGAGAAACATGACAAACAGTGACAGCGAGGACGAATTTATAAAGTTAGCGGCAGCTGCTTTATGTCGTCCTCCAAAAAATAGGGGACCCAAACACTCCTTGTCCATGATATTAATGTAAAACGACTCGAGTATGATGAATTTCATACATTGTATCCAGACTTACAAAAAGATGATAAACGTTAAAAAATGTACTTATGAATGTACTAATATGTACTTATAAATATAGTCACTCGTGGCCATGAACACATTCAATTAATTTTTTTTTTCATTACACATCATGTCGCGAACCCAGTTGGTTTGCTTGTGACACTCGAAACGTCCGCGGACGCGTCCCATGCCCCGTTCACACTGCCCGCGGACGCACCAAACATCCAGCCGGCCAGATTCTGTTCGGACGTCCGAACGCTCAAGAGCGACGCAAGGTCATGTCCGCGTCTTACGGCTCATAGTTTGCACAGTGTAGTATTAAATGTACTGGCTAGATCTCAATAAGCCGCGGCTATCAGCCGCGTCCGTCAGCCGCGTCCGATAATTTGTTCTCAGCTTAAGAAGTCATATATTCTGAGTTCGTTTTTAGTAAAATAAAGTAAATTTTTAACTACCAATATAACTGCAGCATGGCTCTATCACGTACGTAACAGCTCAAAATAATTAAAAAACTGCGGTTGCCAACCCTCCTACCAAGCGTGGCAACTATGGCAAAATCCCAGCAGTGGACATTTATAGGCTGTAAAGTAAGAGTTAGTGAGACGGAAGTGTTAATATGATTGCGTTGACTGTCGTCTACAATATCCCGTGGGACACTGCAGGTATCGGGCCTCGGGGTATACCCCATTGCCCGGGTGTTCCTCATGGCCCATCACTATGGGCCAGTCCTTATAGCCTTTTTAGGCATAGTGAAGTAATTCCGGGTTAATCCGTACTTGGTAATATTTTTATTAGTTGGTTAATTACGGGAAAAAGAGAGGTTGTCCAATAGAAGTCGAAGTTGGCCTTTCAGCGGCATTGTGGGTTGTTACTCGACTCTCTAATCACATATAGAGAGGAGTTCTCTTGGAAGAGGTCGCCCGTCCGGTGGCCGGGTATGTAACGGCGCAAAGCCGTTAAGGTGTTCGTGTGGCCCGTTATCGGCACGGTCAAACATGCCGCGCGCTAACCGGGCCACAAAGTCGTGGATACTCTCGACCTTCAAGTCGGCCGCTATCACGTCATTCCGGACGTAGCGACCTGCTCCGACGATCGTTCTTAATGTCAGATTCTGCTGGGCCTGTAGTCGCCGCCTCAGAGGGTCGCTCAGAAGTGCGTACCAGGCCGGTGCAGCATAAGTGATGATGGTCCGGATATACATCTTGTATATCCGGAGCTTGGTTTTTATTGGCAGTTTGGATGCCACGACCGGCAAGAGCGTCGCCCGCGCACATCGGACCCGGCGGACGACGAAGTCGACGTGCGCTGTCATGCGCAGCGTCCTGTCGATCCTGCATCCAAGATAGGTTACAGCCTTCTGGTACGCAATCTCCTGGCCGTTGAGGGTCAGCGGAGGTGGAAAATTCCTGAGACGGCGAGTGAGCAGAGCGGTCGTCTTACCAACGTTGACGACCATCCTCCACTCATCCAGCCATGGTGGCAGCAGGTCCAGCAGACGCTGCATCTTGGCAGTGGCTATGTGGGCTCTTTCGGACGAGGTGAAATAGGCGCTATCGTCCGCGTATAGCGCCAGCTCGACGTCGTCCTCCCACTCTTGAAGCCTGCCTGCCAGTGTAGGTATATCGTTGGTGTAAGCCGCGTACAGGACTGGTGACCGACAGCTGCCCTGTGGAACGCCGGCTCTGATGGTTCTTGTTGCGGACTCGGCGTCCTCTACGCAGACGTAGAACTTCCTGTCTTCCAGGAAAGACGCCATTAGCCGCAACATAGCAAGAGGGACACTGGTCTGTTCTTTCAGCTTATATAGTAATCCTATGTGCCACACCCGGTCGAACGCCTTCTCGATATCGAGAAAGACGCCAAACGATATGCGGCCACGATTGTACTCTGCCGCAAGCAGGTGCAGCACTCTAGTCAGTTGTGTGACTGTAGAGTGACCCCTCCTGAATCCGTGCTGCTCCGCCCGAAGTTGGATGCACGGACGGAGACGTCTCAGCAGCAATCTTTCAAACAGTTTAGCTATGTGTGGTAATAGCGTGATCGGCCTGTAGCTGGCAGCTCTACGCCTGTCCTTCCCGGGTTTCGGCAAGACGATGATTTTGCCTTTTTTCCAGTCCTCCGGGAAGTGGGATGTCCGCAATATCCCATTGTAGAGTCGACCAAGCTCTACTATGACTCTATTGGGCAGCTGTCGGAGTGCAGCGTTGGTAATCCCGTCGTGCCCTGGCGCCTTCCTCGGTTGCAGGCGGGTTACTGTCCTCCGCAATTCAGCGGGGGAGATGAACCACTCTCCTGCAAGAGGCGGCGCGGGTGACGACAGGAACTCCTGAACGCGACTTTCCTTCCGGGCATGAAGCTCCATGAACTCCGCACTTGCTGGGTTCGGCATAAATTGCTCCTCGAAGTGCTCGACTAGGATATCCGCTCTGCCCTTGGCATCGTAGCAGCGTTTGCCTGCGTTATTGATCAGCGGGCAAACGGGAGGTTTGGTTCTGGTCAACTGCCGGTTCAGTTTATAGAGCGACGCATCTTGCTCTTCAGCCTTACTGATGCGCCGATCCCAGGCGTCGCCTCTGAAGGCCTGGACTGCAACCGACAGTTCCTCCGAGATGGTGTTGAGCTGGGTCTTTAATCTAGGGCAGCGAGTACGCGCCCAGAGCTTTCTCAACGCTCTCTTGCGCCTGATCTGCACGCATATGTTAAGCGGCAGATCGTCTCGCCTGGCAGTGATCGGGACGATCGTAGAGGCCGCGTGGAGGGCCTCCTTGATGTTATTGGTGATTCTAGTTGCAGCGGTCTCTACGTCGTCCGCTGTGCTTATCGGCTGGTGTGCTGGAGGTCTCTGCTGCAGGTGTTGACAGTAGAGCCTCCAGTCGACACGTGTCTTAAACGCTCTGGGCGGCGTAGTCACCGCCTTCAGGCCAAGGGTTATCAGTAACGGGAGGTGCTGTGAAGAGAGGTCGTACAGCACTTTTACCACTATCGGATAGTTGACGTTACTAGTGAGCACGATGTCTAATACATCCGGATGCCTCCTTGGGTCAGTAGGAACGTGTGTTGGTTCCTCGGGACCTAAAACGTCATACGAGTTCTTATCCGCATCTTCATATAGTTCATGACCCGGCGGGGTGATCACTCTGGACCCCCACGCCGGGTGTTTAGCGTTTAGGTCCCCGGCGATAATTGTGGGTGTGTCGCCTTCCATCACCGTCCGGATGTCTGAGGAGCAAAATGGAGTCCCTGGCGGGCGGTATGCCGCGTAGATTCTAAGTCCCTCGCCCGCCGCCTCCATTTTTATGCCGATAGAGCGCATAGTCTGGTAAGGTGGTAGTTCCAGCTCTTGATGGACGATGTCCCTCCTCACTAGAACCGCCGTCCCTCTGTAGGCGGCCCCTTGAGCAGTGACCTCGTCCCTCCTGTAGATGTGGTAATTCGGCAGCTTAATATGCGTCTTTGGGTTCAACTTTGTCTCTCCCAGCAAGATGATGTGTAAATCCTGTTGCTGGGCGACTGTGCGGAGTTCATGCAGCTTCTGCTGTATTCCGTCCGGGTTCCAATAGAGGAGGCGCAGATTACTCTCCTCCGTAATGCCGGGCTAGAAGGTTTGCCAGCGCCTTCATTATCGCTGTCACTGGGTCTGTCCCGGCTCTTATGTCAGCCAGGACTTGCGTGCCGACCTCGATGGCAATACCAACCAGACGTTGGATTGCATCTGCTGTTTCGAGGCCGGTGGTAGGTGTTCTCCTGTAAGAAGGCGTTGGCAATTGTCTCGGGTGTGGTTGCTCCTGGTCCTGCCCTCTTGGCTTGTGGGTAGAGCGCGCTCTAGCTGTAGAGCGGGCTCTACGTTCTGGTAGAGCCCTTTCTGGCACTGTACCCACGTTGGTTGTCTCCCGAGTAATCTGCGCCTTTTGCGAGGCTACTGGTACTGTTGGTGTCGGGGTAGAGGTAACAGCCTGAGGAGGCTGCGACTTCTTCCTACTTCTCTCCCGCCTCCTCTTCTTTGAGGGTTGCCGTTCTGTGGCAGGATTGGCGGGAGGCTGTAGAGTCGCCCCGGTGGTTGCCCTGGTCGTCGTGGGTTCCACCGTTTCCTGGGATGTTACGGGTGGGGGGGGGGGGCTGGTTGCCTGCCCTTCCCGGTGATGGTGGTCCACCCGTCCTGCTGAATAGTAACAGCTTTCGGCCGACTCTGGGGGGCCTTTTTTGGTGCCTCCGGGAGTAGTCCCGGTAAGGTTAACCTCTGCCTCCTGGCAGTCCTCCTCAGGACTGGGCATCGGCGGTCATTTGCCGTGTGGTTTTTACCACAGTTGGCACATTTCGGTTCTTCTTCTCTACCCCGAGGGCAAAGGCTTGCAATGTGCTCCCCGGCACAGCGCACGCATCTCACTGGCCTGAAGCAGTTGGCAGAGGCGTGCCCGAAGGCCTGGCATCGGTGGCATTGGGCTGGTCCTGCTTTTCTTTGCCAGGCCTCGATGACGACCCCTCTCATGTAGAGGAGTTCGTCGATGTTGTAAAGGTCCTGGAGCTGCTCCAGGCTCAAGTGGTCCAGTTGGGCAAAGTAGACGCAGCCAGGTCTGCTTCTACGAGGTGGTATTGCCTTCACATATTTAATGGGGAAGCCTTTTGCCCTTATAGCCTCCTCTATGTCCTTGGTGTCCGTGCCCATTGGTAGACCCCGGATGCCCACTTTAGTGGGCTTGTCCTCCTCCGGGTATAACAATACCACGACAGTGTTGGTGTTTTCTTTGTTAAATCAACCATATACCGCTGTACTGTGCGAAATTCGTTAGCACTTTGCGGTGTAAATCTTACGCCTTTCCCAAACGGACGGGCATTTATAGGGTGGCCCTATATATTATTGAGCTCCTTAAAATGCCTCGTCCAGTCTGGTAGGCATTCGGCCACTATAGGTGGGTAACGGCCCTTCTCCTGGTCGGCAGGCTTCTCAGTAGGCGCTGCCGCCGGTGGTGGTCGTGGTACTGCTGGTGCAGCTACCATATGGGCATAACTGGTAGATGGCCGTTGGCCATCGTCCTGTGGAAGCCCGGACGGATTTATTGTTGCCACCGGCGATGATCGGCCGGCGGATGCAGCGAGGGTGGCATATGTGGTTGACCCCCAACTGAAGGATTCCTCGCCCCCCTGCTCATACTGGGCCGAATCATGGCTTCGCCGATCCGGTGATATGGACCGGGGGGGGGGGGGGGGGTTGCGGTGGAGAAGGTGACCTGGGTGGCGATCTTAGCACCTTCTTTGTGGTCACTTTGTGGTATTCTTCGTCTTCCTCTGATGAGGCTGGTGCTTCATCGGATGACAGTTGGGAGCCAATCCGTTGCCTCTTCTCATACAAGGAGGCTTCCGTTTCCGGAGGAGTATGACGTCTTGCCGTTTTCTTTGCCCGCTGCTGCTGGGGCGACGGTTCCTGCCTAACCGTGTGCTCAGACACGGCCGGCGTGAGCGCGACGCCCGGTGCGGGGTCTTTCCGTGGCGAGACGGGTTTTCTTTGAGGGATCTGTGAAAAGGATGACACTATTCTAGTGCGCTCCGGGTTCGACAGATCCCTCACAGCCAGTGGTCGTTCCAACACACCTTTTCGGTCCGGTGGTTTTCTAGATGGGGGGGAGGCTCCCCCTTTTTCTTATCGGACATGATGACCTACCTACGTCAGTCAGGTAATCTACTATACGGCCCTGTCTAATATATGGTATGTGAAATGGTGACTTTCCACACTTGGGGCACTGCCTACCCCTTTTGTAATCAAAAGCGTTGGGGGAAGTGCTAAGGTGGCACTTTATAACGCGACTAGGCACAGGATGCACGGAGCGCATAAAGTGCCAAGAATCAACTAGGGGCCGGTGACCTCGACGCCTCACGGAATCACGGGACTCAACGATCGGCGGAGTATGTCGTACCGGCGGTCATTTACAGCCACTGCTAACTGTAAATAACGCACACCTAGGAGATCCTAATATGATTATTTCTTTAATACATTTCTTTGTGTCTACAGGCCTACGGAGTTCACTTCAAAACTACTTTTCAGTAATTTCTTTAATTGTGTTGTTCAATGTCACTGTGCTGTTACAGAATAGTTTTCTGCTGGCCGTATGATGAAGGTTAAGGTCGCTTAGCGTCCATGCTCCAAGTTTCTCTGCGTATGAGGGTAAGACTCTTCGTAATGACGATATCCGCAGTAAAATTAGAGTACGTGCCATAGGTCATAGGATCAGTATACTAGTTATGGAACGAGTAGTGATTTGCCGAGTACCGGCCACTGAGTATTCGGCCTAGATTGGGCCAAGTACTCGGCCGAATACTCGGCTTAAAAAAAACGCAGCAGTGAACAGCGCGCGGTTATTTCCCTTACACAGAGTTAGGGATGAAACGATACGAGTAATAACAAGTACTTACTTGATACTCTTCTTTCGATACCAAGTACTTTGGTAACGATATTTTAAAACTGAGTACCAAGTAGTATCGAAAGAAAAGTACTTGTATCGGTACTCGATCAGTCACACACCCACGGACACTGTTGATGAGTTGAAGATTACTGATTACTTGTCAAATAACTCATGTTCGAGAGATTGTTTTCATTATCTGGCGCGAAAATGTCTGCTTATAAAAATCGCTTTATCGGAAAACATCTAGAAAAATTATTGATCTTAGGAAACACATAAAAAATTCATTCAAAACATGCTTCTGAAAAAGAAAGAAGCTGCTGACGCATCAACCAGTTGCCAACCTAATGATCCTAAGAATTCCGCTGCAGCAGAGTTAGATCATTACTTAAGCGTACCAAGGGCCGCAAGAGATGCTAATCCATATAAATGGTGGATTTCTAATGAAGGCCATCTTGGGAAAAGTTGCGGCTCAATACTTATCAACACCTGCCAGTTCAGTTTACAGTGAACGGCTTTTTTCAGAGGTGGGCTTAGTATATGAAGCAAAAAGGAGCAAACTAGACCCAAATAGGGCCGAAAACTATTGTTTTTGATTGAGATTCTTATGTACGTTCTCAATATTTCTGCTGTTTCTCGTGTTTCTGATGTTTTAATGTGTCTAATGTAATAATAATGATAAAAATTGGCTTTTTGTCTTTATTTTTCAATGGAATATAATTAAGGCCAAGCACTCTATACTCGGCCGTTAATACTCAGTGTTCGGCCGAACCGTAAAAAAAAATCCGCCGAGTACCGAATCCAAACCGACTACACATCCCATGTCTACAATATACTAAAGTGGTAATAGGTAGGTAGGGAAGCCGACAGATGCAGGTAGCTTCGAACGTGTTTTGTGGCGTTCCTTGGGGGAGGACACCAGTCTATTGATGATAAAGAGCACTACTGATGATGAATCAGAGACTTTTTTATTCAATATCTTAATATATATAAATTACGTGTCACGTTGTTTGTCCGCGATGGACTCCTAAACTACTTAACCGATTTTAATTAAATTTGCACACCGTGTGCAGTTTGGTCCAACTTGAGAGATAGGATAGTTTTTTTGCCCAAAATTTTTTGCGACTTTAAGGATTTTTAATAGGACATGACAAATTGTCGTCGAAAAGGGCAAAAGGACAGAACAACGTCTGCCTGGCAAGCTAGTAGATTATAAATAAAACTTATTGAAAGTCATTCTTGTTTAATTTACCACTGGTTCGGAAATACCTTTGTTCTGGAAGCCTGGTGCGTCCACACAACCCAGCCGGACATTATTTTTGGAAAAGGAACAGTTTACAATTATACAGAATGGGTCCCACATATATGCAATAAATGAAACCATATACTTGTTATCGCCTTTGCTGACGATATACAAAAAATGAACGTAATCGGTCCAGTAATTAGGTCAAAAAGTAGAGTTTTAATTTTAAGCAAATTTGATCTCTCTATAGAATTGGGTCACTAAGTCAATGATTCAATGAACTTGAATAAATCCTTGAACATTAAAAAGCGACGTTGCCACGTAGTGCAAACTATTGGTATTGCAACATATCGACAGCGGTGTCTTTTGTCGGCGTGCCACCCGCGTGCAACGTTGTCACTCTTCCAAGGGGTCAAGGTACGTTGTCTAAACAGAGTGTTCACTTTTACTGAATTTATTTTAATATTTATTTTGTTTGAAAATTTCACTTTTTTATTTTACGGGTTTTAATTTAATATTTAATTTTTCTACACTTCTACGGACCAGTATTACATGTGGTTTCATTTATTGCATATATGTGGTACCCATTCTGTTTATAATAATAAAACTCACTTCTGACTGTAAGATTGACTCTATCGACGAATGCAGTCTCGTTCTCTACGCCGCACTCATAGAGGCCTTCATCGTTTACGCCCACTTGCTTTAGAACCAAGCTTCCGTCTATCTGGAACAAACAAAAAGAAGATTAAAATGATTTAATCATAAGAGACATTTTGACTCTGCTTTTGTCCCATGTCCAATATCACTCTTTGTTCCTGAGATACACAAGGCGAAAATTGAATTCGGACATACATACATAGATACGTATGTCTGCACACACGGACAACCTCCTAAAAACCATACTATTCGACTCTAAAGACCTTGAAACGTGGAGATATGTTAAAATTTCCAATTTGCAAAATCGGACCCATTACAATAACTTTTCACTGGGAAATTAAAAACAAAGAGAAAATCCCAGAGCCCACGTAGCTCTGGCTCTGGCTTCTGACGCAGAAGAAAACTTAGGGACATCCATAGACTCACTTTTCTTAAAACTACTAAGAGTTTATATGAATAGACAATATGAATAATTTACATATGAAACTTTAGATGCAAATGTAATCGCAGCCCCGCGGGAGAATTGTCATCCTCCTCCAACTTTGTGCCCCCTTTTAGCATATTGCGCGCATGGAGGAGCGTGACATTTGGTATAGTTAAAGTTTACATGAAGAAAGAGTGCACTTGCTAATGAAAATATTAATTTCTTACGTTGATACTTTCACACATTATGGTTTAAAAAACTCAAACATTACTCATGAGCTGTGATGAACCTAGTGAGAATACAAGTTCATTCATGTCAAGTTATCATTATCATCATCATCAGCCTACGGCAGTTATTTTCTGGCCATACGCCTCACCTATGTCGCGGCACATTGGCCAATCTTCCGCTCCGAGCATCCAGTTGGCGCCAGCCGTCTTGTGCATACCGTTGCTCCATCTAGCGGTACGGTCTTCACTATGTGACACATATAGCGTATAATATATACTAGATGAACTTTTTACCGTCTGGAAATGATCGGGTGTAACAGGTGAACGGAATAGAGAAGCCTACGACACTGATACTTCACAATTTTTATTTTTATTTAACACTAAATATTATGAAATTTATCTATCAATAAATACTACTAACTTGAGATAAACTTTCGATACCGAAAAATAAAAACAAAATTTAGGAAACTAAATGAATAAAATCAAGTAATGGAAATTTAAATAATACGTACCCAATTATAGTATTTACTGAAAGAACAATTTCATAATACGTTAATGTCAAATAAAAATAAAACTGAAAAATATCAGTGACATAGGCTTCCATTCCGTTCACCCGTTACACCCTATTTTTTCCAGACGGTAAGAATATCACTCAGTAAAGAACAAAATAGACTCATTTTTATTAAATTTGATTATTGGAAGTCTTTAGTTTTACCACTGGTTCGGAAAAAACCTCTGTCTTGGGAAGAACCAGCTAGAAACGCAGCGCGACTTTTTTTTTAATAAAATTAATTTACTATATAATATGTTATACAATAGTATAAAAACATTTAGAAACAACATGGTAGCGATCACCCCATTTCCAGGGTTCATAATCAATCATGTACACTTTTGTAGTAACAACAATTATAAACTTTTCGATAGGTAAGACCTCATATTTTCTGGGACTTTGTTGTCAAAACGTATACATTGCCCCATGGAGAAATTAACGACTCTCTTGCCCCATTTACATTCAGCTCTGTTGGGCAGGGAAGTGAGCAGGGCAGTGGGTAGGGAAGTGAGCAGGGCATTGGGCAGGGCAGTATGTAAACAGGCTACTCGCGCTGACACTGCCGCTGCCACTGCCACTGCCCGACGATCGCTCAAATGTCGGTTTTTCGTGCGGAAGTCAAAGGACGGGCAGCGCGAGGGGCAGTGAGTGTTCACATTCAGCTCCATCGCTCACTTCGCGCCAAGCGCCTGGATGAACGGACGTGCGTGCCGTCTTGTTATTAAATATGTATGATCTACCAAAATGCCTTTCGAGTGGAATAATGAAAACACAATAAAGTTTTTAGAACTGCTGGAATCAGAAAAAAACTATATGGGATTTCAACGATAAAAACCACAATTCATCATCTTCTACGAATTTTCTTTTTGAGATAACGTAGTGCCTATGTACATAATTAATTATAAATTCGTCAAATTTAATATATTTATATAAAATTTAATTTAACGAATTAATGAACATTGACATTTGATTTCTAAAAACGATTAGTAACTCATATTGATTATTTATTTATTAAAATGTAAAATAAGTTAAATGGTAATATTTGCGTAATAGCCTGAGATTTTTTAATTTTTATTTTATTGTAGATAATTAAAATTATGAATTAATTTATACTGTAGTGTAATTATTAAAATAATAATAGCTTAACTAATCTCATATAATATTTAATATTATTTGTGTAACAATAATGTGATAATTCAATTAATACTTTATAAACAATTTACTGGTTAAGAATTCAAATAGAGTGGATCTGTATAAGTATTTAATTGTACATAATATTTGAATTCAAAAAGAATTAATTTATTATTTATATATTATTAACATTGGGTTTGTGTAATTAGCTGTATTTCATATCATCTTTGCATGCCAATTATGGCAAAACATGTCAGTTCCACGTCATTGATCATCTTATATACCATGTTTTTAAGCAAATAAATTTTCTATCTATCTATCTATCTTCTTTCGAACTTGATATCTTTTTAAATTATTAACGTAATTTTGTATTGCAAGAAGACACAGCGCGGACGCTGTAATTATTTCGACGTCTGCCATAGTCGAAAGCCGAAAGCGATGTGAGTGGTAGGGCAGAGTGTGAATACACACTTCCCGCGATCCTGCTACGGCAGTATTTAGCGAAGTATTGCCGGCAGCGCGAGGAGCAGTGGCAGGGGCTGAATGTAAATGAGGTCTTTGGAGTCGAGTATAACCTCCTAGTATTTACAGAATGTACATTACACACATATTATTGTTTTTGCGTACATAAATTAAATTTTCGTAAATGTATTCAGAGACCATTTAAATTTTTCTCCAAGGGATTCCTTCGGACCTATGTAATAAATTGCTCTTATTGTTTTCTTATACGACCTGCGAAAACGTGTATTAATAGTCGTTGATTTGAATGATTTTTAAGTTTACATTGATTTATTTGTTCTGATCAATTATTATACGAAATACGAAAAAAATCTGTGTTCGTTGGTTTATCCGGTGGGAAATTTTATGTTCTAAAGCTTAACAAAATATTACTCGTAAAAATAATAACTCCTTATTCGTTTTATTTGCGTAACACAAATTTAAAAAGTTTACGTAAATGATGTCTCAGGCACAGTCCACATTATGTAATAAAATGAAACAAATAGAGTTGGATAAAATAAGAACTTTCGTAATTTCGGTCGCGTCTGCTTGGTTGTAGTGAACTTGTGTAAAACTTTTGCACAAGCGAAACTTGCGCACGACATTTTTTGTTGTAGCGAACTATCGATTTTCAAGATACCTACTAGCAGAGCTGCTAAAGGGATATGCTATTAATACTTTTCATAGTCTTAAATTATGAAAAATTAACTCATAGGATATAAACAGTAGGTAATAAAATGATTATTTATGTATCTATGTGCTTAATTGAAATATACGATTCGTCAAGTGTAATTTTCTACTTAATACCTTAAAATAATGTTCTACAGACCGAATTCGGTCACGACGACGAGTCTTAATTGGCCTGACCCGAAATTCAAACCCAAGACCTCATGGCGAGCAATCCTAATTAAAAACACAGAAGATTTGATTGTAAATATGGTTTCACTTATAACATATCTACAACAAACAAACATATCTACAACACTTGCGAAAAGAACATATAGCTGACATGAAACACCACACGCCAGGAAGTCTGCAGTCTGTGATCATATCCTAGACGGCGCCCGCCATTACTTGATAGATCACACGATACCAAAGATGATTAGTGATGGTATTTAAGCTAAAAAAACATCCTTATTTAAATAGAGAAGGCGTCTGGGTAAATTGCAACCTGCTTGATATCCTGTACTTAATGAAATTAAATCCAAAACCAAGCACAATATTTGCTAAGTAAGACTACAAGATAAAGTAATCTCACTCTACGTACATCGGACCATATTAATAATTAAAAACTGAAGGTATCCTAAGTTAACCATTACAACTAGACGTCACATCACACCTCAGTCTCTCCGTGAATTCGTGAATTTGACGTGGTAAAGCCTTGCTGCAACTATATTACTGTTGCACGAAAAGGTGGGCTCGACCGGAAAAGGACCAAGCTCTCACAGAATACGAGCGTAAAATAGCAGCATAACGCTGCTGGGTTTCGTGTGGAGAATGTAGAGAACCGAAGACCCTTTTCACCAGCGTAAAATAGCAGCATAAAGCTGCTGGGTTTCATGTGTTAAATGTAGAGACCCTCTTCACTGGAAACGAGGCATTCAACCTTAGTCCTCACAGGTGACAACGCCTTTGCATTTTGATTCGTAATCAAGGATGATGTAGATGTCTATGGGCTGAAAATGTAATATTTAAAAAAAATACGTAAAATAATTTTATTCAATGAAATATTAACAAATTTTCGTTTAATTACAAAACTTGTGTTGCCACTTCTACGAGTATGCCGAGTTTGAGGAAAATTTTTCCAATTCTCTCTATTTTAATTTTTGAACGAACTTTAGAGGTACTTTTACAAAAATTGGATTAATTCTTAATGATGTGACTTGTCTACAATTTCCTAGCGGGAAGCAATTTTTAATGATGATGGTTAGTTGATTTTGATTACAGATAGTTTGTATATGGTAATTGAAAAAAATATGGGCTTCCATACACTGCATATGTACGCGGTAAAGATACGCTGCAGCGATACCATAGCTAGTGGCTGCAGCGTGAATGAAGCTGCTCGTCACGGCAAGGACCGAGCTCGCACACGACACCAGCGTGATTAAGCACCATAATGCTGTTCAGTTTAGTATGGTTGGTGACAAGACCTGAAAACCTTTTATACACCTAGCGTGGCATTCCTTTTTAAAACAAACTTTGTCAAACACAGATGTTTGTGTCTATGGCCGCCGCATCCACTTACAATAAAGTTGACTGCGTGACCGTTTGTCTCCATTACGGATTTTTTGAATAAATAATTAATAGTTATAAATTTATTTACATGAGATATGTTACAAAGAGATTCGTTCACATATTTCACCGGTTCATTTTTCTCAAGAAAAGTAATAGCTTTTGGTTAGAAAATATATAAAGTAATATTAACATGCATCAATTTCTAATTTTAATATTGAAATATTAACGTTTAAAATATGATCTAAGAGAAACAGCGCTTAACAGTCAATTAAAATAATATTTTCTTTTCGGCAGTTCATTTATTAGAATAATGGGATTCAGAAACAAGTTTTGTACACATCAAAGTGCAGGACAGAAAGATAATACAGACGGCCACTCAATTATATAGTAAAATTACAGTAAAAGGACTGCCTTGTTGGTCAAGTGGCCGTAAAAGGTACTTGCTGATCATGAGGTTCCGAGTTCGAATCCCGGGTCGGGTCAAAACATAAATTATTGGGTTTTTCTGTCAAGAAATTCTCAGTGCATCATCTTCATCATCTTGAAGATGATGCAAGATGATGAAGTGACCGGGATTAAGAAAGGAATGCTTCGGTGGTTTGGTCATGTAGAAAGAATGAATGCGGAAAGACTGACAAAGCAAATATATGTTGCAGAAATGATTGGAAGAGTCGGAAAGGGACGTCCTAGGCGGAAGTTTGTCGACCAAATTGGCGATATACAAAAAAAATAGGCCAAATTAAGAGTACCCTTAACCAACGAGCATGTATGCTTTTGTATATGGATGTGGAAGAGGCGAGAGAGGTATGTCAGGATCGTGCTAAATGGAAGTCTGTAGTCTCTGCCTACCCCTCTGGGTGACAGGCGTGAGTGTTTATGTAAATTCTCAGTTGCAGCCCGTAGTCAGGTGTTTTACCCCGGTGTATCGGAAAGCACGTAAAACTTTCCGAGACAGGTCCTGCATCTGATCTCTCTCCGAAGAGTGAGGGAATATAGAGAAAGTATAGGTAATATATTAGCAGTGCATCTGTGGTAGCGCATACACTCGGACACTATAACACTGCCCGACGCAGATGGCTGGTCTCAGTTAATACTGGCCCCCCTTCATTGGAATTTGGCGTGGAGGAGAGTTGTAACTCTAACGCCTGTAGGCGTATAATATAACGCTCCCCTGCTGGGCACAGACCTACTCTAATTTCTGAAAGGAGGTCCGTGCCCAGCCAGCCCAGCAGAAGTTTTAGGGAGCGGAAGTTCACGCCGCGCGGCCTACACGTCTACCAACAAACCATATTTTAAAGTTCCTCAAACATGCAGGTTTCTCCACGATGTTTCCTTCATCGCGAAACGCCAATCATTTAAAACTGAAATTAACAATTTTGTCGAAGCCGGCAGGGATCGAACCTGAGTTTCTCGCGTATATTGAAAAATTTAGGACTATTATTGTAATTTAGCCCCTGAGCCTGAGCTGCGAGATACGTATAAAGTTTTGATTAAGGAATTTATTGATTTCACTATCAACATTACCAATATGAACGCAAATATGAGCTCTATAAACTTCATTTTGAGGTAATTATTCATTAATTTACAAAAACTAGTGGTGGGTTGTTGTCGAATTTTTAACGAACGAAATGAAACCGTTTTCCCGACGACGAAAACGGTTGCAAAAAACCGTCGTCTCTTACGAGATCCACATAAAAATATGGGGCAGAAGATTCTTCTACGCCCCCACTACACGGATTTAAGAGGGTATTAAAAGAAATGAAAGTCGTGTAGTGGTGCATCATCCAATGGATGTCGTTAAGGGTCGACAGAGGGAAATAAATCAGCAGTGTCTAATATCATAATATCATATCTATAAGTGGCAGAGTCATGCTGCAGTAGTATTAGCACGAATGCAATAGTTGTGGTACGAATGGGTTGGCTCGACCGGGAAAGGACCACGCTGTCATAGAATACCAGCGTAAAATAGTAGATAATGCTGTTGTGTTTCGTATGGTGATTGTAGAGAACCGGAGGCCCTTTTTACTAGACACGAGAAATTCCATCTTAATCCTCACGGGTGACAACGCATCTGCATTCTGATTCGTAATCGAGGATAGATGTAGATGTCTATGGGCCGCAGCAACCACTTGCCATCAGGTGGACTGTGTGCTCGTTTGTCACACCTTTTGGCAATAACATAATAAATACATAAACACTCACGCCTGTCACCCAGAGGGGTAGGCAGAGACTACGGACTTCCATTTGGCACGATCCTGACATACCTCTTTCGCCTCCTTTACATCCATATATCTACGCATACATGCTCGTCGGTTAAGGGTACTTCTAACGTGGCCCATTTTCAAAATATCGCCAATTTGGTCGATAAACTTTTTTCTAGGGCGTCCCTTTCCGACTCGGCCATTCACATCTGCCATATAAATTTGCTTTGTCACTCTTTCCTCATTCATTCTTTCTACGTGACCAAACCACCGAAGCATTCCTTTCTTAATCCTGGTCACAACATCATCTTGCATACCACATTTATCTCTTATCACGCAATTTCTCACCCTGTCATTCAGATTAAACCCTAGCATATTCCTTAAAGACCGCATTTCTACAGCATTTATTCTACTTTCGTGCTTCTTCTGCCACACCCAGCTTTCACTACCATACATTAAAGTAGGGACTAACACAGCATTATGAATTACCATACGTGCCTGTTTTGACACATTCTGGTTCTTCATAATAGAGTGTAGTGCCCCATTCACTCTATTCCCTGCATTTACTCGTCGTTCTATTTCCCTATCATATCTACCATCCCTGCTAAATACACATCCCAAATACACAAACTCATCCACTTGCTCAATTAACTCTCCTTCTATTCTTATTTCACATACCGTTTTGCTTTCTTCTCTTTCAAAAACCATCACTTTCGTCTTACTTGCGTTCACTTTCATTCCCCTTTCTTTCAATTCCCAGTTCATTAATATAACCATCATCTGCAACTCTGCCGCCGATGACGCAAGTATGACTTGATCATCGGCATACAAAAGGCATTTGACGGTTAACTCGCCCATTCTTAACCCACATTCTTCATCTTTCAAAGTTTGCAAACACCGGTCCATAAATAGGTTGAACAGCCAAGGGGAAGCTACACAGCCCTGTCTGACACCTTTTTGGATGCCAAACCAGTCCGAGCAGACCCCATTGATCCTGACACAAGCACTAGAGTCCCTATAAAGAGACCTTAATGCCTGTATCAAACCAGCGCTCAACCCATATGAGTTCAGTGTTTGCCATAACACATTCCTGTCCACTCTGTCATAAGCCTTTTCCAAGTCCATGAACGCACAAAAAACTTTCTGGTTTTTGGCCAAAAACTTCTCCGCAATCATGCGCATGGAAAAGACTTGATCTGTACACCCCATTCCCTTTCTAAAACCCGCTTGCACATCCCAAATTTTTCCATCAGTTTCTTTCATAACTCTTTCAATAACGATTTGGTAAAAAGTAATGTTACCAAATACCGGAAGTTACTATTAAATTAAAATTTCTTAAATAGTTTCAAATTTTGTCTTAAATACCCAGATCTATGTGTAACTGGTACATCGATTTGAAATACATCTGCTACTGATGGAGCCATGTACACACACCGGAGACTTCATCGCGTTATGGGGGAGAGAGACCGACGGATTTAAAGATTTCTAAAAGTTTTAACGCTCAACGTATTATGTAGATACCGCGGCCTTGCTGTTCAGGCCTTGAAAGGCGATCGATAATATTTAAGTCCCATAATAGAAAACTTTGCGCAACTGAGCGTCCGCCACAGGCGCTTCTTAAGTTCAATTTTGTAACAAATACCAGTTAGTAATTACTATTTATGTTAATAGATAACTTTCAAATCAAAAAAATGATGACTATTCGAATGAATTAAAGAATATCTCAATCATATTATGATGATATCGAATATTTTATTTTATCAAACGTTGTCCTTGGATTTTCTCCTGTATCGTGGAAGCAGTTTACATACATAAACTGCACAAGGATTTTCATAGATTAATATAGTTCCTCACATGTACGCAAATGTACGTAGGCATCTCCCAAAGAATAGTACATCATGACGCTGAACAATGTTTCGCCCTCTCTTCAATCTACTAGGTAGGGGGCCGCTCTACACTTCGCTTACCGGTACGAGGCTCGAGAATGTTCTTCGTGCTATATGATCGGCCTATTGCCACTTCAGCTTACTGATCAGTTGAACTAGGAGTATATCAGGTTCTCAAGTCTAGTATTATATTAACACCTAAGCATATTATTAAAAGTAACAATATATATGTATAGTTATATACCGCTGTTACAGGCCTCTTCTCTATGTTTGAGAGGGTGTAGAGCAGAGGTTAAAGGTTTACGAGTGAAGGCCTCGAATCGGTGTGTACTGTGTAAGACCAATGTACTAAAACATGCTTAAGTAACGATAATCTCCTTAGCTCTGTTGATCAAAAGCTGACAGATCTTTATTATTGAGAGTAAATGATTGAATCACACAAACGCAAACACAAATTAAAAGATAAGGTCACACTGGCCCATAACCAACTAAAATGTACATTTATCTTCCATTACAATACAAAATGCTAACGCTTTGTCACTCTTGAGGACTAACATGACATCCCTTGTGTCCAGAAAAACGGTCTCCGGTTCTCTACACTTACGATACGAAACACACTGCTTTAAGCTGCTATTTTACGCTGGTATTATGTGAGAGCGTGGTTCTACCCCGATCGAGCCGACCCATACGAGCCACAATCATAATATAACTGCTAAAAGGCTCTTGAAAAGGGTTGTTTGTAACAGTGTAACTATATATTACCACTCGTCGCTCTAGTGAAACTTGGAGCGCGGTGGAACTTTTATTATGCTTTCAAAGCGCCACCGAACTTTCGTCGGCGAGACAATAATTTAATACTGTTGTTGCTGAACGGAATATTTCGCTTGTTTTTATCGATAACTGACGTCAAGCGTCAAGGTTAGAGCTTGCACTTGATACCAGCAGGTCTATTCGCTAACTTCGTTGACATTACATATCACTTCTAACGCTTAGACGATTTTAACGACACCCCATATGTTAAGATTTATCAAGCCATTTAGGTTACAGAGCGTGATAAAGAAAAATACATACAAACATACACTCGAGACCGAAATCGAATGGCGATGTAAGAATATCCACTACCTCATACTGTCTCGTGGGTTTTGTAAGAACCGACAAAGACAAACAAGCCAGGAGATTGGCAGCAGCGTCTTCAACAACTCAAATTGTAAAAAACTGCAGTTCTCAATTCCACTGCCAAGCGTGGCAACTATGATAAAATCCCCCTATGAGCCGATCTACTGGGGAGGCCAATGTATTCTATTTTTTTATTTATTTTATAGGATAGGGTGACAAACGAGTACACAGTCCACCTGATGGTAAGTGGTTGCTGTGGCCCATAGACATCTACGATTGCGAATCAAAATGCAGATGCGTTGTCACCCGTGAGGACTAAGATGAAATGCCTCGTTTCCAGTAAAAAGGGTTTCCGGTTTTCTACACTCACCGTACGAAACGCAGCACCGCTAAGCTACTATTTTACTCTGGTATTCTGTGAGAGCGTGGTCCTTCCCCAGTCGAGCCGACCCATTCGTGCTACAATACTAATATAACTGCAGCATGGCTCTACCACGTATAAAAATGTTCAGCAGTGGACTTTTAAAGGCTGTAATGCATGGATGGTGATTTTGTTGATGATGATGATAATGAAAACAAAATGGTCAAGTGCGTAAACATTACAACCTAGTCAAGTTGCGGGAGCTGCCGAGAGCTTTTTTTTTTCTTTTTTTTAAAAAAACGTTACCTCCACATTAGGATTTTCTCCTGTATCGTGGGGGCAGTTTACAGACACAAATTTCACAAGGACAAACATCCAGACCCAGAACAATTACTTGTAACTCATACAAATACTTGTTTCGTGCGGGATTCGAACCCGCGACCCCCAAGCGCAGCCACTCATTGCTAAGCCACTACGCCACGGAGCCGTCAAAAGCTTTTTAAAAACTAATTAAAACTACGTGTTCACAGAGAGAGATGTGAATTTATTCTGACCATTGTCTTTTACAATTCTTAATCCTATGCTTACAGTGTACTTAAATTACTACATACTCAGCGTTTATGTATTTACGCTTTATACGTTAGCGTTACAATAAAATCCGTAAATAAACTTTTACGCGTCGGCCATTATGACGAAATAAAATATAAGGGAGCAAATTATATTACCTACTTAGTACTCTGTTATTACCTACGTAATGGAATGAGTTTTATTCCATTGCCTTTAATAGGTCTCAAAAGTAACGAAGTGGTATGAAGTACTCCTAACAACTACAAGAACATCAACGCAAACGAGGGGTCCTAAGATCCCCGTAGGGAATGGAACCAAGTATCTTCTATTGTAACTTCTTAGGTTATGCGTCCCTAGTGTAGAACTCGCTACTCGTTGTCTCTTTCTATAGTAAATTATGTTACATTTGGGTCAATCCAAGTAAAGCGACATTTTTTTTTGTAAATAGTAAATAAGCGGCAGTTATGTGATTATTACGGATAGCGAAACTCAAATCGTGAGAATTAAACCCACAATCGAACATTGTCGTGAGCCACATTTTTATATTGGCACCAGCTTGGTACCCAGCGCGTTACTGCCACAGAAGAAATAATTGTGGAAATATCGTTTTAAACTTGGAAGAGTTATCTATATTGTTTACTTAGGAATGATAATACATTCGTTGAAGTTGAATGACAGATGGCTTTCAAATAAATTTTTCTGTACTATACGCGCGCCACCTACTGTAAGATAATTGTTCTACGTTTATAACAAAATGCATTTGACAAGGCATTTGCATTTTAATTCGTATCCAGCACCACTACACTAGGAAGACGCCGGTGGTGTCTTCCTAGTGTAGTGGTGCTGGTATTAATGGTGGGGATAGTGCACGCAACGGAGATGGGGTGAGAGGTGCTCTTTAAACTAGATAAAACACAAACTTTTGTAACTTAGCTGCTTTATTAGTAACATCTTTAAACTTATTTCGTCGCACATTGTCGACTTAAAAAGAAAATGATAAAACAACAATTTTTAAAAACAAAAGCTTTACCCACAGTACCTAATTTTGACTTATCTCCTATAATCTCCTGTATAGCTAGAACTCCTATTTTTTCTGAGTCTGTCTAGTAGGTACTACTCTCGAACCTATTTCTGCGAGTAGTGGTGCTTACACTGCTGTGTTTCGGTCTAATGGTTCGGTCTAAATGTACAGAGATTCAATATAGTTAACAAGCAGTGAAGCATTCCCATCAAAGTCCTCAGAGGTGGCAGCGCAAGATTAAAGAGTAATCTTTGTTTGAAGATAATTGCAGGTGTCTAACCTAAGTAGCTATTGATCATCAAGTGGACTGTTTTTTCATTTATCATTCATACAAGCGGTAAAATTAAAAACTTTGTACACCCGACTTCAATATAAATAAAATGAGAATATCATCAATGTAGTCGAATGCAATTAAATACGCATTATTAAGGTTAACTCGAAATCCACTGGTCGGATCTTGATCAAATTTATATGGGAGAAATTTATATGAGAAGCAACAGCTTGCAAATAATAAAAGAATTATCAAAATCAATTCACCTAGAAAAAAATTCTTCGGTAACACAGATAAAAAATATACAGTCGAAACGAGTCGATTAAAAAGATACTTTAATGTATTCTTTAGGGATGGATTTTTTATGATAATGGCAACATAACTCTCCTTCAAGGGAAGTTTGTTTAAAAAAGATGTTATTACCCATCTCCTGTTTCATTTTTGTCTATCATCTCACGACACCCTCGATACTCACGATATCGGGTATTTAATTCTCTAATGCCGCCACTACCTGGCGATTATACAAGATACCAGCGTGAAATATCAACATAATGCTGCTGTGTTTCGTTTGGTGAGTAACGAGAACCGGTAACCATTTTTAACGGTACGTGTACATTTCATTTTAGTCCACAAGAGGGACATGGGTGCGTGAGCCTATAGGCCACAGTGTCGACAGACATGCGGTTGTAAATCCGCCTGCCAGACTGCCAGGCGTAGTAATTATTGCATATCTTACCTACAAGGGGAGAGTTACATGACTAGTAGTATATTGGGCTAAAGAAAAAAAATTCTAAAGATTACAGCGTAAATTGACTGGGAACTTCTTGTTGTTGAATGGCTGTAAATTTGAGCGTTCTTTAAACTTGGCATGCGAACAGAGCGCTCGAGAAGTCAACAGGCACTAAGTAGTTCTCATATAGATTGGTCTATTTTGAATCTTTTTCTTCCTATGAAAAGATATTCGAATTTCTGGGTTTCAACGTAAGGGCTTTAAAGATAGGTTTTTTAAAATATGCAAATCTTTTAAAAAATTAATAGAACCCCATAATTTAAACTAGTTGTAGAAACTGTATTTTAGAAACCAGATTAAAACCCTTTTAGAGATTTATTCCTACTAACTCACATTTAAAAAAAATTCATAATGTTATTAGAATAATTGATTATTCTATTTTTCGAAATGTTCGCCGCTCCAAGGTGGAATATTATATATATTCTTTGCAACTTTAATCTTTAATGATATCAAATGAAAGTGTTTAATAAATTTTTAAAAGAAGCTATTAGGGTTTTAAACGTTAAAGTTAAAGTTACAGCCTATATACGGTCCACTGCTGGGCACAAGCCTCCTCTCATTTCTGAAAGGGTTTTTAGGCCAAAGAAATGTCCGCCGTGTTGTCTCAATACGTGTTGGCGAACTTCACATGTTTTCGAATTTTTTTTTATTTCTCAGACATGCAGATATCCTCACGACGTTTTCCTTTACCACCGAGCACGTGGTAAATCAGCACTTTTTGTTTTATATATTTTGTGTAATTGCAATTAACAATATTATTGGTACAGTCGGAGATCAAGCCCGAGTTGTTGGCGTACTGTAAAAATTACAGCGAGCGCTAACCATCTGAGCTTAACGTAACGTTAAACGTATTTAGGTAAAATGTATTCGTAAAATAAAACACAATATAAACAAATTTAAACATTATAGTCGCATGAATAAAGTAGCTCAATAGTTTCCTTTGTATAGTCAGTCAGGTTATAACTTATTTGATGGATAACTTATATTTCATCAACATCATCATCATTACAGCCCTCCACAAGTCCACTGCTGAACATAGGCCTCCCCCAAGTAATGCCACAAAGCACGATCCTGCGCCACCTGCATCCATCGACTTACTGCATGTCTTACCAGGTCGTCACTCTATCTAGTGGGGGGTCGCCCTACACTTCGCCTACCGGTACGAGGCTGCCACTCGAGAACCTTTTTTCCCCAACGGTTGTCGGTTATTCGAGCTATATGGCCGGCCCATTGCCACTTCAGCTTACTAATCCGTTGGGCTATCACGGTCACTCTGGTTCTGCTGCCGATATCCTCATTTCTAAGTTTATCACGCAGAGAAACACCGAGCGTAGCCCTCTTCATAGCTCGCTGAGCGACTTTGAGCGTCCTCATACGGCTAGCAGTGAAGGACCACGTCTCGGTTCCGTAGGTCATCACTGGCAACACGCACTGGTTGTACAACTTAGTTTTCAGGTTTTGAGGTATACCTGACGAGAAGATGCGTCGTAATTTCCCGAACGCTTCCCAGCCGAGTTGAATCCGTCGATTGAACTTATATTTAATTATTTAAAAATCAATTCTAAGAGTTGACAATGATGGTCGCTTCTAATGATCAAAAAGGAATGCCCAAGACAAATAATAAGGCTTTTGGTTTACTAAATCGTGCTTTAGATACATCTTCAGCTATATTAACACTAACAGGTAGGATAGCAGTTAAGCGCTGAGTTATAGTTTAAAATATCCCATAAATATTTCCTCCATTTATTTCCTAACAAATCATCAAAGAAGAAATCATCAGAAGCATAATAAGCAGAATAAGAAAGAACT
Source organism: Parnassius smintheus behrii (assembly GCA_036936625.1). Classification (NCBI taxonomy): domain Eukaryota; kingdom Metazoa; phylum Arthropoda; class Insecta; order Lepidoptera; family Papilionidae; genus Parnassius; species Parnassius smintheus. Next base: position 49,969,114 of record JAUPFT010000010.1, read on the forward strand.
GAGGAATATTACAGGATCTGCAGTTTAACAATTATCTTTGAATTCAAGAGATACTATTTTTCATAATTTGTTGGATGGGTTGAATTTTTTGTTGGGTTTGGAAGAGTATGGTTCATTGTTCAAAATAATAAATATAAAAATACTCGTATAAATGAAACCAATCAAAAGTGGCTTTCAAAGCAATTATAATATGTAAATACTTCAAATGCAATTCAATTTATTTATACGCCGAACATAAATTGGAGTGATTCACTGGGTTGGGGTGTGATACACATCGCACCCCTCGCAAAACGCACGTGTATGTGTGTATGACTCATAAAGTACACAATTCTAGATATTTCATTGTTATTTTATTTCATACGTATATAAAGGCCGACATATGTAGTAAAAAGTTTCGTTGGTTATATTTAAAGTTATGAGCTATTTCATCATTTTTAAACCAGTATCCCCACTACAAGAAGCAAAAAAGCACAAACTCCACCTAATGGTAAGTGCATGCTGTAACTGTAATCCAATAAAACCTAACCATCTACGACATAGAGTATAAAATAATCAAAGCCCCGACTTCGGAATGTGAAATTATTTTACAAATCACAACAGTATAATGTTATGCCAGCTTTTATTCTGTACAAGTATTCGGAATTCGGTATTTCCTAGGTCAAGCCGACCCATTCATGCTGAAGTCTGGCTTTCCCCGGTATAAGCTGAATAGAAAGCTTGTACAGATTAGGTAGACAAACGTTTTATTTAACTTCGGCCAACAGGTCAACCGACGCATCCAACAAGTTTGAAATGCAGACGGGAAACTGTCTGCACAATGTTTACGTTTATATTACGCTAATAAAAGTTTAAAAATGAAATCAAAACAAACGATCCCGCGCTGGGTACAAATCTCATCTCATCACTGAGATTATTATTTATTTGGAAGCAATTGAGTGTAATTCCAAAACAATTAAAAGAATATACACACAGGACAGACTCATTAAACGACCTTCCTAATGTACGGCGAGCGACGTTTGAGAGACGCTATCGCTACTACTGACGGTAATACAATTTGTGGCCGCAACGTTGGACAACTTTGATATTCGTTGAATTGACCGTGAGCAATATAACCCCCAAGGGAGTCGTGTTTCACGGACAATGTTAATTAGTTTTTTTTTTTACAAAATAAGGCTGACAGATGAGCACACAGTATCCCGATGGCAAGTGGATGCTGTAGCCCACTGCGTTACACTACATTAAGAATCAAAATGCAGATGCGTTGTCGTCCTGAGGACTAAGGTGGAATGCCTCATTCCCAGTAAAAGTAAGTCTCCTTTTCTCTACACTCACCATACGAAACACAGCAGCACTTAGCTGCTATTATATGGTAAAATCCCATAGTAACCCATTTGTAGAAAAAAGGACAACATTACCCAAAACGTTGCCAAACACGCCATAAAAATTTATGAGCCCTTTCAGTTCCCTTTCACCAGAAAGTTGGGTCATAAAAAACAGGTAATGTAAAATCCGCTCTAACTTTAATTCACCATTCCCCGTGGTTTAATTTAAGGCAGTGCTATGGCACTTAACGTCGCATGGCGCACGCAAGCCCAACGACATCTAGACAAATTAATCACAGTCGGGGTTAGACAGGCCGTCGCTTGCCGGCCATAGTGCACGGGAAACGTGTCAGTGGAGGTGATTCGTCTCACTAATAACTTCGATATTTCAGAGACAGTTATGATGTAATACTGGTGTATGTCCACACCCACACCGTAATCTTAATATATATATATATATATATATATATATATATATATATATATATATATATATATAGTACCCGGTTGACCGAGCTTTGCTCGGTATTTTTCGTTCGGTTTTTTTTTTTAATTCGTGTGTTTTGGAAATTATATTTAGATACAAATTACATACTGATGAAATATGAATAATATTTTTTGATCTTAGCGACATAATAGAAAAAACTGAACTGGTTATTTGAATAAAAATACATTTTTGCAATTAGTTTAATTAAAATTTTCGTGTTTTTAAAAAATACTAAAAAAAAGGCTCGAAAAAATTGCCTTTGAAACTAAACTGTCATATATATATATATATATATACATATATATATATGACAGTTTAGTTTCACAATTCGACCCGGTGGATGGCCTTGTGGTCATCATACAAATATCACACGTGCCAAGCCGCGGCGGATCGCTAGTTACTCATAGATATGAGTATATATCTTCGACAAACTATTGTCACTACATATTAAGTAGCTGAAAAAACTTAAAGGCTTTTAGTTATAGAATAAGGGTGACGAACAAACACACAATGGTATGGATGGTAAGTGGTTGCGGTGGCCCATAGACATCTTCATCTATCCTCGATTACAAATCAAAATGTAGATGCATTATCACCCGTGAGGACTAAGATGGAATGCCTCGTTTCTAGTAAAAACGGTCTCCGGATCTCTACACTCACCATACGAAACACAACAGTATTGAGCTGCTATTTTACGCTGGTATTCTGTGAGAGTGGTCTCTCCCCAGTCATAATAACTGCAGCGTGGCTCTACCACGTATAAAGCAGAGTTGCAGCGCGCTGGGAGCCGCGGGTCCGAATTCCGCACGGAACAAAAGTTTATGTACGACCTACAAATAATTGTTTCAGGTTTGGATGTTTATACAAGAGAAAATCCTAGTGGTAACTTTTCTTTATTAAAAATAGAAAAACATATTTATTTTTCTTCTTTTATGAGTGGAAGAATATCACAAATAATCTTAATGGCGTCTAAATAGTAACATTAAAAACTTTATCAGCTATTACGCCACCCGTAGAAATGAAATTTATATGTGACCAGGCCTGAAGCGTATTTTATTACGTATTTTAATAAAAAATGTGTAGTCGTAAAAGTAAATGACTTTCAATAAGTATTACATATAACTTATGTCGAATAAAAAATGATTCTGTGACGGCGCTGTCGTCACGCCATAAGCGAAATCCATCGAAGCCTAAATCGCGCTATCAAAGTTCCGAAGCAAAAACAGTAGCTCCACACGGAGCGTTGGCCGCTCACCGGGCAGAATATCTTGCCCGGCGGGAGATCTCCCTCCCCTTTTCCTTTCACCGCCAAAATTCTATTCTGTTTTAAAAAGGCATCATCAAATTCGGTTGTACGAAAATATCGCATAACATCATACATACAAGAAAAACACGCAGTCGAATTGCATAATCACCTTATTAAAACAGACATATATATATATATATATATATATATATATATATATATATATATATATATATATATATATATATCCTTACGGTTGGATCTTCTCTTTATTCTAAATAGGCTTTGGAGCAGGAAAAACGCGCCCTAAATCCGTGAAAGCGGAACGTATTTTCAGGTCAGGGATATATTTTATTTTTTTCAAGCGTAGTTTTCCGCACGTAGTAATAAGCGTAGTAAATTGACTTTATAATTGGTGTCGGCGGGAATGGGACTAGGTTTTCTTGCGTAGTAAGATAATAAGGGTCCTGGATAGTAATTTTTTCTCATCCGACTTCAAAATAAGGAAAAGGTTCTCAATTCGACTGTATTTTTAAATGTGAACCGATTTTGATGATTCTTTTTTTATTTGAAAGCTTTTTTTTATAGAATAGGCTGACAAACGAGCATACAGTCCACCTGATGGTAAGTGGTTGCTGCGGCCCATAGACATCTACATCTATCTTCCATTACAAATCAAAATGCAGATGCGTTGTCACCCGTGAGGACTGAGATGGAATGCCTCATTTCCAGTAAAAAGGGTCTCCGGTTCTCTACACTCACCATACGAAATACAGCAGCATTAAGCTACTATTTCACGCTGGTATTCTGTGAGAGCGTGGACCTTCCCCGGTCGAGCCGACCCATTCGTGCTACAACTATACTACTAATATAACTGCAGCATGGCTCTACCACGTAAAAAAACCTACCACTAAGCTGGTCATGTGGTACCATATAAATTTCATCAAGATCTGACCAGTAGTTTTTACGTTATCCTTAATAATGTGTTCTTAATTGACTTCGACTAAATTGATGATGTTCTCATTTTATTTATATTGAAGTAAGTTACACTACATATTTAATTTTACCACTTGTCTGATATTATTTGATATGTCAAATTTGTAAAAATTTGTGAAAAAAAAATTGTACCTCTTTCGTTTTCAATACTAAAATACCTTACTTACATTATATATTTACACCGTTAGTGAAGTTAATCGTAGAGAAACCTGCAAATTTGAAAAAAAGAAACATGTGTGCATTTCAGGTACAGAGAAGTGAAACCTTCAGAAAACTAAACTTCATAATAATAAGACATATTCAGAGTATCACGCGTAGGATACTCGTAATTGTAGGGTAATTTAAACGTAATAAAATAAATTTATAATAATCACTGTATACTGTATCCTATTTCAGTGTTCCGCAAAGTGTGTACTGCGACACACTGGTGTACCGTGATCATTAGTTGGTGTGCCGTGGAAAAAAACGGGTGGAACACCGGTACTTGTAGTCCTTCAGAAGCTCTTCAATTCCGTCCTCCATGGTGGCACTACTCCAGAGGCGTGGAGCAGAAGTGCGGTGGTCTTGTTCTTTAAGAAAGGCGACAACGCTCTCTTAAAGAACTACAGACCGATTTCCCTTCTGAGCCGCGTCTACGTGCTGTTTTCGAGAGTCATTACGAATCGTCTCGCACGCAGACTTGACGACTTCCAGCCTCCCGAACAAGCCGGTTTCCGAAAAGGCTTCAGTACCATAGACCACATACATACCCTGCGGCAGATTGTACAGAAGACTGAAGAGTACAATCTGCCACTTTGCCTGGCGTATGTGGACTATGAGAAAGCCTTTGATTCCGTCGAAATTTGGGCGGTGCTACAGTCCCTTCAGCGGTGCCAAGTTGACTGTCGGTATATCGAAGTGCTGAAGTGTTTGTACAGTAGGGCTACGATGGCTATCCGAGTACAGAACCAGAGCTCGAAACCTATCCAACTGCAGAGAGGTGTAAGACAGGGTGACGTTATATCCCCGAAACTCTTCACCGCTGCATTGGAAGACGTTTTCAAGCTACTGGACTGGAAAGGATACGGTATTGACATCAATGGCGAGTACATCACTCACCTTCGATTTGCCGACGATATAGTCCTTATGGCAGAATCGCTGGAGGACTTAAGCACTATGCTCAATGACCTCAATAGTGCCTCCCAACGGATAGGTCTTAAGATGAACATGGACAAAACAAAGATCATGTTCAATGTCCATGTCACACCTATGCCGGTAGTTGTTGGGAGCACTATGCTCGAAGTTGTTGACGAGTACGTTTACCTGGGACAAATAGTCCGACTAGGTAAGTCCAACTTCGACCGAGAGGTCAATCGACGGATTCAACTCGGCTGGGCAGCGTTCGGGAAATTACGACATATCTTTTCGTCAGGTATACCTCAATCTCTAAAAACTAGATTGTACAACCAGTGCGTGTTGCCAGTGATGACTTATGGATCTGAGACGTGGTCCTTCACTGCTGGCCGTATGAGGACGCTTAAGGTCGCTCAGCGAGCTATGGAGAGGGCTATGCTCGGAGTTTCTCTGCGTGATAGACTCAGAAATGAGGATATCCGCAGTAAAACCAGAGTGACCGACATAGCCCAACGGATTAGTAAGCTGAAGTGGCAATGGGCCGGCCATATAGCTCGAAGAACCGATAACCGATGGGGAAGAAAGGTTCTCGAGTGGCAGCCTCGTACCGGTAGGCGTAGTGTAGGGCGACCCCCCACTAGATGGAGTGACGACCTGGTAAGACATGCAGGAAGTCGATGGATGCAGGTGGCTCAGGACCGTGCTTTGTGGCATTACTTGGGGGAGGCCTATGTTCAGCAGTGGACTTGTGAAAGGCTGTAATGATGATGATGATGATAAAATTATTTGTAAGGTTAAGTAAAATATCTACACAAATCACGCGAGCGCACGAGTTAGGCGTTTTGTTTCGTTCATCTAATTCTGTTCGTCGTTTCGTTAGGCGGGGACGGAGGCTCCCCGCCCCGCTACCCGAACTCTCTGGTCACCAGTCTGTCAGTATTGAGTATTGTTATGCTTATTATTCTAAGTATAAAATAAGTATTAAAATAATGGATAAATTCATTAAACGTAGTGTAAGTTTGTCAGATGAAAGTAATGAAGAAGAAAAAGAGTCTATGAAAAAGTAACCCAAAATTGTTCATCGAAAATATGACGAAATCTACATAAATTACGGTTTTACGTATTGCGGAGACGAATCTTGTCCTACCCAAAAATGTTTTGTTTGCGGATAAACGTTGGGTAATAATTCGATGGTGCTCAGTAAACTAATACGACATTTAACTACTAAACACCCATCAGTAGCCCAAAAAGACAAAATGTATTTTCCACGTTTGAAGGACCAATCGAAGAAGCAAGTAAATCTCATGAGTTCGTCTTTCAAAACCTCAGACAAAGCACAAAAAGCAAGCTACGTAGTCGCTAATATGTTAGTTAAAGCTAAAAAGCCGCACTCTCTTGCTGAAACTGTAGTTTTATCTGTCTGCAAAGAAATTTTCAAGATAATGATTAGCCAAGAAGCTGCTAAAGAAATTGAAAAAATACCTGCATCGGCAAAAACGATTTCACGTCGAATCAATGACATATCTAATGACATTAAATAGACGTTGATTGAAGAATTGAGAGTTAGTGGAGTTTTTGCGCTACAAGTTGATGAGTTTGAGATGTTTTTTGCAGTCCCAGGGTTCAGATTATGCACATTTATTTAAAAAAGAAGAATGGCTAGCAAAATTTGCATATCTGACGGATATATTTGCTCACTTAAATGAGCTCAATAAAAAAAATGCAAGGCAGAAATTCCAATATTTTGACATCTTCGGATAAAATTGAATGCTTTCGCGCTAAATTGGAACTATGGATCAGTCTCGCTACGAATGGTTATAATAAAATGTTCCCAAATGTCATTGCAGCTGATCCAGAAAAAAGGGTGCAGGCTTTGATTGTCAAACACTTAAAGCTTCCTGCAGAGAAAATGAATTTCTATTTCCCTAAGCGTGATCTGCAATCTATGGACTGGGTTCGAAATCCATTCTCCAATAACATTCCTTTCAGCCACTTACCAATAAATGAGCAGGAAGAAGTGATGGAAATGAAAACGGATCGCACATTAAAATTAAAATTTTCTGAAAGTGATTTAGAACAATTTTGGCTATGTGTGAAAAATGAATATCCTCCGCTTTCTAAGCATGCTATTGCAATACTTTTGCCGTTTGCAAGGACCTATTTGAGTGAATTAGGATTTTCGACTCACCACCACAATAAAAACCAAAAAAAGGGAACGCCTCAGGACGATGGACGAAGAAATGAGAGCAGCCTTGTCAGCGGTTACTACAAATTTGACCGTCTATGCTCAATTAAACAGTCTCATGTTTCGCATTTAATACCTTTTCTGAAATGTAAAGTTTAGGTTTGTTGATCAATAATAAAAGTTTATTTTATTAAAATTACTTAAAAACTGTGTTTTAATTTGTGGTGTACCTCAAATTTTTTTCGTTTTCCTAGGTGTACCATGAACACAAAAAGTTTGCAGAACACTGTCCTATTTCATTCTCTCGCAGGCTAAATCTTATAGATGTATATGTTTGTCTCTTTTTAGTATCGCTTTTTCGATTCGAGTTTCAAATCACAACGATTATAAAGAACTTTTCGCTTGAAAAAAATATTTTAAAGACATGTGAAGTCTCTCATTGTGCTTGCCTTATTGGTGGCGGTACAAGCGAAACACACCGAAGCCTAAATCACGCTATCAAAGTTCCGAATCAAAAACAGTATATATAGAATAACTCCGAACTAACACACGGAGTGTTGGGCGCTCCCCGGGCACAATACCTTGCTCGGCGTGAGATTCTCCCCTTTTCTTTAAATAGAATATCGGGCGGTGGTCTGACTATTTTTCCTTTTACTCCTTCTTTTGTGAGAAAATATATTATTTGGTGCCTTTTTAGTATATTTTTTTAAACTCGAAAATAATGATCGAGAGGATCGAAAATTTTTATTTATATTTCATCAGTTTGTAATTTGTATCTAAATATAATTTACACAAAACAGGATTTCCAAAAAAAAATACCGATCATCCGGTCATCCAGGTACTTTTATAGAAACGCATATAAAAGAAACAAACATAAGGACGTGATTACGAATGCTTCACCTCTCACAGAATACCAGCGTAAAATAGCAGCTTAGTACTGCTGTATTTCGTACGGAGAATATAGAGATTCGGGGAACCTTTTTTACTTGAAACGAGGCGTTCGGGGTGACAAAGCATCTGCATTTTAATTTTTAATCGAGGATAAATGTATATTATTATGGGCCACAGCGTCCACATACCATCAGGTGGTCTCTGTGCTCGTTTAGCACCCTTATTTTATATTAAAAAAAAAAACCACAAAATACTTCAACTGTTTTGTAATTTTGCTGCCATCGGCTGTGATGTTTGCTAAAATTAATTTTACAATTTGAAATAATAGATAGCCCCTAAATATTTTTAGCTTATACATATTTACCAATCTTATTTTGACCTTAGTCACGTAACAACGTGAAAACGACGACTACGCGTCCACGGGAAAAGTATTATACTGAAACAATATAGCCAGCAAGCAAGTAAGTAAACAAAAATATTATATATTTGCATTAATAAATGGTTTCACACGATGTCCATAATATTAGTAGAGACAAACGATTACAGCGCATAACTCCAGTAAATTAAAGTAATACGTTGACTTAAGATATCGTGTTAAAGTAATTTTACAATCTTCATCGCAAATAATTTTTTAAATTTTTTATTTCCACTGTTTCCGGTGCTTTACAGCAAATAACAGTCCCTCCCCATCCCCAAGTGACCATTGGTGTAGCAAAGCACGCGAAATATAAAATAAACTAAATAAAAATTAAATTAAACTAACGTACAATTAACGCGATAAAAAACGCATTAGTAATTAGTTGTATTCAAAGAGTAATATGCGATTAAATATAAGAAATTGTTAGAAACACTTTTGTTAACTTCACGTGTATCTCCTAATGTAATTTCCACCAACTTGTAGACGGCCTGTAGATTGTGAAAACTTTTACTCGTAGCAAGGACCGATGACAACACAATTTAATAACTTTGTCCTAGTATCTTAGTAAATTAATCATCAGGATCTCAGGCTCATGATCAATGCGTGTTGGTTAAGTTTTTTAAAATACATTTTAAAGTAATATTTTACATCAGCGCTATTGACATTCTGCGGTCGTCATTAACGCAAGTGCAATGGGGTGAACTGGAATCAATCACAGCGAGTAATGGGCGCCGGCACACCCCCGGGGCGCTGGGATGACGCATCACTTTTATGACTAGACGTCTACGAAAGTTGTAGGCACCCTTTCAACCCCCTAGCTTACTCATTCAACTGCACAGTCTACTACAGCCATCCATGGCCATATCGCCATTATATTTCAAAGTAGGAAAGATTTCGTAGTAGACTGTATATTTGAATAAGTAAGCTGGGGGGTTGAATATATATATATATATACTTGAAATTTAGTTTAGTTACTCTTCAAGTAATTTCGCTCACTAAAACAGATTTTATCACAAGAAAAAATTTCTTGATATTTTATATCTGATTATTACCTAGTGTATTGTTGGTGCGCCCAGCGAAGCGAGTCGAATAGATCGTTTAATATAACTCCGAGGAAAATTATAGTTCAGCAAAAAAAAATTGTGGCTCCAAGTGTCTAGTTTTCAGATCTGGCCATTTTTTTCATCATATTTTGTTCTGAAGTGATCCTAAACTTAATAGGAAACTACCGAAAAAAAATCTAATTTTTTTCTCGTCTTTAAAAAGGTCTACGGGCTTCGATTTTTTTTTATTATTTCGTATATAATTTGACGTAATCCAAAAGCCTCTACGATTATTGGCCGAGATGTTTTCGTCTATCAAACAATTTACAATTTGCTTTTTTTGCTGTACGATCATCTTCCTCGGAGTTTTACAGCTTACTGAAAATCATTTAAAAATTTAGATTTTTTTTAATATTCCTTAATTTTTGTGACCCTAGATGCCGATTATAACTAGATGCGGTTGGTTGTGGTGGATTAATATTCCTGAAGAAATAGTAAACCCATCCTACGGTATCAGAGTTTATTCGAACATACTCATAATAAAAATATAAATTACTTCGCAACGTTCCGCTAACTAAATACAATGATGTGTCTTACCTGGATTGAAGAGCACCTCCCGCCCTCCCTCAATTGCATGCACTAATTCCGTCACCACTAGGCCCAGCACCACTACTCCCGGCACCACTACTTCCAACACCACTATTCCAGGTGAGACACACCATCGACGATAATACGACACGTGTTTCGCCTCTACACGAGGCATCCTCAGGTGATGTAGAGAATCTACGGCGGCTGACCGCTAAGTCGGGCTGACTTTTTTCAAATGCTTATTCCGGGACTGGATGTTTGTCCTTGAGAAAATTATGTATGTAAACTGCCCCACGATACATGGGAAAATCCTAGTGTTGAGGTAACGTTTTTAAAAATAAAATAAAAAGAAGGTAAAAAAACCCATCCAAATAATTAAAAAAAAGTTACCCTTACACTAAGTAGGATTTTCTCCTATACATCTAGACCCGAAACAATTATTTCTAGGCTTATACAAATACTTATCCTGTGCGAGAACCCGCGTCCCCCACCGCCACAACTCAATGCTAAGTCACGATGCTGCAGAACTGTATATTAACAGTAACATCCCAAAACATTGTCGCGATCGGTCAAAACGATATTAATATTGAAAGAAATTCAGGCTTTACTGAAACATTAGGTCTAACCATGTGATATTGATATTGATGCTTTTGATATTAGTAGTAATTAATACAATACAATACCTTTTATTGTACACTAAGAAAACGAATAACATAAAAAGAAATAGAGAGAAAAAAACAAAAGGCGGTTTTATTGCTATACAGCAATATCTTCCAAAAAGAAAATAAAAAGAACTGAAAGTTAATTAATGCTTGGAGTGCACCATAAATAATATCATAATCTAAAATATAAATTAAATAAGCACCCCGTAATTTACTCAAATGACAGACTAGTGATCATAAAGCGACAGGAAGAGATGAAAGGAGGAGGGAGAAATTAGACGGAAAAAAATTGTTTTTTAAAGGAGTCTATTGTTTGAGCACGTTTTATAGTAATGGTAAGGTGTTCCAAAGCTTGACTCCAAGAACTGAAGAAGATTTACTGAAAAAAGTAGAGGAGTGCAAGGGACAGAGATGAGAACGGTTTTCTTTGGACTGAAGGGAAAGGAATTAATTACAAGGCCGTAAAGTAAAAAGGTAAAAAAGTAACGGGCACAGGCCCCATTGAATTTCCTAAAAGATGGTTTATTGTCTAAAACCGAAATAACAATCGTTACCAACAGTCCATCTCGTGGTAAGTGGTTACTGCAGCCTGCAGCAGGGAAGTCTACAGTTTGTGATCATATCCTAGACGGCCCCCAACATTACATCAGATTTGATAGACCACAAAACCTCGCGAAATAACATATAAAAAGCCAAGGATGATGCGTTAGTCTACTGATATTAAAAACACATCCTAATTTCAATAGAGAAGATGGATGGGTGCTGCCATCCGCTTGGGATCCTGTAATTGTACGTGGTAGAGCCACGCTGCAGCTGTATTATAGTTGTAGCACGAATGGGTTGGATCCGCTTTTACAAAATACCTGTGTAAAATGTGTTTCGTATGGTGAGTGTAGAGAACAGGAGACCCTTTTTACTGAAATCGAGGCATCCAACTTAGTCCTCAAGGGTTTTAATTCTTAATACGAGGATAAATATAGATGTCTATGGACCACAGCATCCACTTACCATCAGGAGGACTGTGTGCTCGCTGTGCGTCGTAAACCCAAGCACACCACTGCAAGACTTCAAGACACAGTAAGTTCATTCTACGTAGATCGGACCATAAGTAATAATTAAAAACTGAAAGTACTCCGGGTTGACACATATCGGAACGTCAATCACCTGAGTCCCCCGTGATCATGGGTGATGGAAAGCGCCCGAAATGTCGAGTTAAAATCAACTAAATTAAACGTTATATAAATTCCGTAAAAGTAGTTAATCAAGATGGAATGTCTCACAGTCTTTAATTATAATGGCTCTCTGCTTCAGGTCGGAGCGTAACAGTGCACGCAATGCTGCTTGGCCACAGAAAGAGGTAAGAGGGACTTGGAAGGATTCCTACCAGCTACTCGTAGTATTACAAATAGTTGGATCAAGAAAAAGTTAACAGCGCTGTCCTACTGCATGTTGTCAAATTTATTCATCCATTCATTAATATAGAGCAGCCTGCACAAGTCCACTGCTAATTATAGGCCTCATCCATAGATTGCCTCATGGGGAAGCTCCCTATGAAACAATCTATAGGTTCCTTTCCTATGTTTTTTTTACCTTTCTATGGTTTTGGCCACAGGTGCACGCTTGGCAAGCGGGTAGGCAGCCGTAGTTTATTATCATTTTTTGATTTGTTATCAAGAACATGTGCTGCTCATCTCCCGGTCCAGTTTCCCTCTGTCGCCTCCTGTGATACCCACGGGCTGACACGGGGTATTGGATATTCTTATACCATTACTACACGGGTTATTTATATCGTCGAATCGTTCGTTCGACATGTTTCTTTCCCCACGAATAATTTCTTCACTATCGTGCAGTAGGAAAACCGGTACTTATGATTGCATTAAAAATCTCATTGGTGCTGGTGGGGTTAATTTTAAGGTTGCCCGTATACTATGAAATTTAAGACAAACGCTTATTCAATTAGCTACCAGGGCTCCATAAAACATGAAACACTTAAGTTCAAGCCATAAAATGTATTTGTTTTGTGTTTTTTTCTTTTTATAGAAGAGGGGGCAAACGAGCATGCGGCTCACCTGATGTTAAGTGACTACCGCCGCCCATGATCAACCGCAACAGCAGGAGAATTGCGGGTGCGTTGCCGGCCCTTTAGAAAGGAGTAAGCTCTTTTCTTGAAGGTCCCCAGGTCGTATCGGTCCGGAAAAATCGCCGGTGGTAAACTATTCCACAGAGAGGTTGTACGTGGAAGAAAAGTCCTTGTGAAACGTACAGTGGTGGACCGCCAAGCATCCAGATGGTGTGGATGGTATCGGGACGTTTGCCGTGTAGTGCGTTCACGAAATTTGGCGGCTGGGATTAATCCGAACAATTCCTCAGAGCACTCCCCGTGATAGATGCGATAAAATACGCAAAGAGATGCAACATCTCTTCGCAGCGCCAGTGAATCGAGCCGATCGGAAAGCACTCGGTCGTCGACGATTCGAGCCGCTCTGCGCTGGATGCAGTCAAGTGGAAGGAGTTGGTACTGGGGAGCCCCAGCCCAGAGATGGGAACAGTATTCCATATGCGGCCGAACCTGCGCCTTGTAAAGTTGCAGGCGGTGTGCCGGCATGAAATACTGTCCCGCTCTGCTGAGCACGCCAAGCTTTTTAGAGGCCAATTTGGCCTTCCCTTCCAAGTGACCACGAAACTGCACGTCACTCGATATGTCGACGCCGAGGATTCCGATACTGGCTGAGGCAACAAGGGGAGTGCCTTGAAACTGAGGGGATACGACAAAGGGGTTCTTTTTAGCGGTTAACGCGCAAACTTGTGTTCTAATTTAATTTCAAGTAAATAATGTGTTTACACGTGCACGTCTAATATGCCGTAAAGTGTAGCAAACACTTAAGAGTAAATTTCATATGCCTATCAAATTACTGATAACTTTTAATTTAATTTGTAACATATATATGCAATCATAGGATAGTTACTAAGCTGCTAGCTACTATACTTTATACTCATAGACTTATTATAATACTACTGCGTATGTACTGGGTCATTGAAGAAACAAAATGGCACCGACTCCTTGGTACGAAAACATTTATGGAGCACCAACGCAAGCACCAATGTGTGTTGTGCGTCCGTAAAGTGTTTCCACTTTTAGATATTTTGCACTATTTTAGTGGAGTAAAATCGAACTTCAGGTAACCCTGTCTTTTATACCCTCCCGATGCAATTTTTTTTAAAGATTTACCGAAGGGGATAGGGTCAAAAGAGCCAGAAAAGTGTAGAATGAAAAAGTGTTTCATTCTGTACATTGGAGTAATGGTATAATATTTTACTAAGTTGCATATTCCTTATTCATATGAGACTAAGTGTAATTATAATTTGAAAATGAGAACGTCTTCTTTATCACAAAACTCAAGATTTTTAATCGTGAAATTATATTCAAATCTTGAAACGATGTTGTTGTTTAAAATATTGAAAATTAGGTGCAATATGTAGGGCTATTTTGATTTTCTTTTTTACGATAATTTAGGGAGGATTTTTACAGATTCCAGGGTAAAATCAAAATCATAAGTGCAATCACTGGTTCCGTGGTAGTTCATGTGTACTCGTATTTAAGAAATGCCGCTGATTTTGTCTATGCTTAAACCGTAACTTATATATTTTTGTAAAAACAAATAATCGTGTTCACTGTGTAGACAGTGTAAGATTATCCACTACCCCATATCATCCTGTGAGCATCGAAGAAGCAGCAGAGGGAAACATTCCAGGAAACGGGCAGCAGTCCTTCTAATAACAGCTGAAATATAAAAAAGCTGTTGTCAGCCCGGCTCTCAAGTGTGGCAACTATGGTAACAACTATATCCTTATGAAGCAATCAATGGGGGGGGGGGGGCTGTTTTCAATAGTGGAGTTTTGATAGACGATAATAGTAAATAAACAAGTTCGTACGTGGTAGAGCCATGCTGCAGTTATATTAGTAGTATAGTTGTAGCACGAATGGGTCGGCTCGACCGGGGAAGGACCACGCTCTCACAAAATACCAGCGTAAAATAGCAGCTAAGTGCTCCTGTGTTTCGTATGGTGAGTATAGAGATCCGGGGATCCTTTTCACTGGAGACAAGGCATTCCATCTTAATCCTCAGGGGTGATAATGCAGATGCGTTGTCACCTCTGAGGACTAAGATGGAATGCCTTGTTGGTTCTTAAGCGAGGGTACATGTAGGTGCTTATGGGCCACAGCAACCACTTACCATCAAGTGGACTGTGTGCTCGTTTGTCACCCTATCCTTTAAAAAAAAATAAGTTCATTCCTTCTTTAAATTCATATAGCCCTGTCTCTCGCACGATGGAGCAAATTATTTTGACTCCTCACTGAAGCACAGAATGTACTAGTTAATACACAGATAATACACTAACAGTACTAATTGAAGAGAAAATAACCAGCCAACATATCACCAACGAAGGATCAGGACAAATACAACTCATTCAGTAACCTCACTCGACGGATTGATAATTCCTTATTTGATGCAATAATAAAAATACGTGGTCATCTCTCAGGAACTTACACAATTTAGTTGCCTCTGATGTTACATCGAAGAGATACTCACTGTATGTCACAAAGCCTCGAAAGTAAGCGTTTTTGAAACCTTCTCAGAAAAGGGCCTCTCTCTACCTCTCCCAAAGTCATTATAAAGAAAAACCTATCGAAAATTGTGTTCTTTTTGTGGATCCAAACTTCAACACGATATCCATCGTTATCCCCAAACAGTCTACTGTTTGGTTTGTAACAACGATCAAACTTTTGATTCATGTATAAGAGTGTAAGTTGAGAGCGTGTGGGAGTGTCACAAACAGATTCTGTCTCCTCCATTATGTACTTATTATGATGAAATATATACGCAGTTGTTAATCCTTATAATAAGTAGGACATATTTTATGATTCCCTTCAAAAGTTTAAAATAAATACGTCAATAGTAATTTTCATTTTGTTTTAGTTTTGTATTTTACATTTTTTATAGAATAAGAGTGACAAAAGAGCACACTGTTCACTTGATGGTAGGTGGATGCTGTGGCCCATAGACATCTATATTTATCCACGATTAAGAATTAAAACACGGATGCGTTGTCACCCCTGAGGATTAATATGGAATGCCTCGTTTCCAGTAAAAAAGGATCTCCGGATCTCTACACTCACCAAACAAAACACAGCAGTATTAAGCTGCTATTTTGCGCTGGTATTCTGTGGGAGCGTGGTCCTTCCCCAGTTGAGCTGACCCATTCGTGCTAAAACCATAATATAGCTGCAGCGTAGCTCTACCACGTATAACGATATTTACGACTAAGTCCTTCCTAAATCTTAAATGTCAGCATATTGTAAGGTTTGTGAATGTTGTTTACTACTACTATAAGTAATTTAGTATATTATATAAAAGCTATATTTATGAAACTGCTTTCTACTAATGTCTTATATAGTTGAATTGCTGTACTTATAATAAACGACTAAGTCGTAGCCGTCAACCGCCATAGATATTATACAAGCTCAGAGACGCAACTAAAACTAAATATATTTTTTTATATTTGACTGACAAAAATTGGCTGAAGTTTATGATGATAGGCTGATATAATCCCGAAGGCCAAATTTTGATTTAAATCCAAGCTGAAAATTATGTAAAGTTAAAGTTAAAGCTATGACATTAATTACAATTATATAAATAAATTGCACTTTAAAAGTGCATATACTCGTATAATTACAAAAAGGTCAGTTTATATAAATTATTTATTAATTTTAGTTGCAGCTTTGGTCAGTGAAATAAACATTATTTTGGTATGACTTCTGTTTTATGATATATGGCTTAGCGGTCAGTTATCGCAGTCTATTTTACCTGAGGATGCCTCGTGTAGAGGCAAACACGTGTCGTATTAACAGAATCAGGCGTTACTTTGCGGAAATCCATTATATTAAAGTTGTTAAGAAATATTTCGCACACATCCGCTCAATACGTAGAAAACTATAACATATACAAAATAGAACGGGGCAGTGGGCGGAGCCCGTATAGCCACTAACATGTCACTAACACCTCAATTCACACATATAAATGTCAACACAATCAATCGTTTCCAATTTTCGTGTCAAGCGCCGCTGCATGCAAATTATTTAAAAAAAAACGACAAATTGTGCAATAGTTACGTATCGAAAGAACAGCAGGAAATGGAATTTAAATAAAGGAGACATTCTACAACCAGTAAGACGAAACTATTTATATTTTGTGAATATTAGAAACAAAAATAAAGAAACATTTATGTGTCAAAAACATTAACCAAAAGTCTAAAATGTGCTTGTAGTAGTGTATAACTGATAATACGACGTAATTGCTTGTATGTGTGCTCCCGGCGACACCAATCCTCCTACAAAGTTAGGTTGACAGCCATTCTATTGTGTATTCTACGGCTCAATAAAATAAAATTTAGTGTCTTACCTAGTTTGAGTTGCTCTTAAAACTAGGTAAGACACATCATTTTATTTTATTGAGCGGATGTGTGCGAATTAATTCTTAACAACTTTAACTTGTCGTATTATCAGTGATGGTGTGTTTTTCCTAGTGTAGTGGTGTTGGGAGTAGTGGTGACGAAGATAGTGCATGCAATTGAGGGAGGGCGGAAGGTGCTCTTCAAACTAGGTAAGACACATTTTATTTTATTACACGGATCATAGCTATTTAATTTTTAACTAACATGTACAATGCGAAAATATTTCACAACTTCTCATTAGTATTTAAGAACATATTAGTTTATTATTTTTCTATTGTTCTCAAATTTTTCTTTAACAGAAATGATCATGAATACATTGTACGATACGCAGCATCCATTCAACGATTCTTCTCGCCACTTACTATACGACAATGGGTTTTATTAGTCTGTCCGCTTTTACAAAGTGAGCTTTCATGCTAATTATTATCTACGAAAATTTTTAATGTAATACAAAATTGTCTGTGTATACTGAATACTAAACAATGTACAACACCATCATTATCATTACAGCCCTTCACAAGTCCACTGCTGAACATAGGCCTCCCCCAAGGAATGCCACAAATCACGGTCCTGAGCCATCTGAATCCATCGACTTCCTGCATGTCTTACCATGTCGTCACTCCATCTAGTGGGGGGTAGCCCTACACTACGCCCACCGGTACGAGGCTGCCACTCGTGAACTTTTCCTCCCCATTGGTTGTCGGTTCTTCGAGCTATATGGCCGGCCCATTGCCACTTCAGCTTACTAATCCGTTGGGCTATGTCGGTCACTCTGGTTCTACTGCAGATATCCTCATTTCTAAGTTTATCACGCAAAGAAACCCCGAGCATAGCCCTCCATAGCTCGCTGTGTGACCTTGAGCGTCCTCATACGGCCAGCAGTGAAGGACCATGTCTCAAATCCATAAGTCATCACTGGGAACATGCACTGGTTGTACAACTTAGTTTTCAGGTTTTGAGGTATTATATATACATACCTGACGAGAAGATGTGTCGTAATTTCCCGGACGCTGCCCAGCGTTTTGTTTAGTTTCAGTTGAGACCTCTCGGTTGGACTTACCTAGTCGGACTATTTGTCTGTATTTGTAAACATACTCGTCAACAACTTCGAGCTTAGTGCTCCCAACAACTACCGGCGTAGATGTTATGTACAATGTATATATGATGTAGGTATATCGAATCAGTGTTCATCGACTAACGTAGATCTCTTCTATTTTAAAGAGACTATTGAAAATATATGAAAATGAAATGATAGGATTTGCCAAATCGCAACTCACCGGCACGGAAACTTGGCCACTCGTGAATTTGCTGATTATTTGCACTGAAACGTTTTTTTAACAGTAAATTAAGGGTAGATGCATTCAATAAGTGTCTCTAATGGTTTTAGAACATAGAAATTTAATGTTTACTTCACCGAAATTTTTCTTTTCAAGATAACATGTTTTCACTAAAATTAACATCTTTCCATTGTCACTTTAAAAACACTACAAAGTTAAAAATTAAGTCTGTTTCTTTATTATCTATCAGTTTTAATATCGGGTGTTTCCTCCTCTAGCCCTGATAACCGCTTGCATTCGATCTGGCATGCTTTGAATGATGTTTCTGACATCAACTTGCGGTATGCTGTCCCAAGCGGCCAGCGCTGCATTTCGGAGCTCATTTAGAGTTTGTGGCGGTTTGGAGCTGGACTTTATCTTTCTTTTGAGCATACCCCATACATGCTCAATTGGATTTAAGTCCGGGCTACGAGCTGGCCACTGTAATTTTTGTATTCCAACCTCTTCCAGATATTCCTCTACACAATGTGCGACGTGCGGGCGTGCATTATCGTGCATGAGGAGGAATTGGTCGTGTCCAATGAATCCCGAATAAGGCATTACGTGCTCCTGAAGAACTTCCTCGATGTATCGAGTAGCTGTAAGCCGATTATCGACGATGACCAACTCTGTACGTGCGTCGGAACTTACACCTCCCCATACCATTATTGAGCCTCCATGGAAACTCACAGTTTGGGTGGTGGTAATGGGTAGAAACCTCTCTCCTCTTTTTCTCCACACTCGTTCTCGACCGTCTGGAGCACGTAAAGCTGTTCGACACTCATCTGTGAACAACACTCTAGCCCATTGCTCGTGGGTCCAATTAACATGTTCTCTTGCGAACTGAAGTCGGGCTACTCGGTGCTGTCTGAGAAGTTCTGGACCTCGTGCTGGTCTACGAGCTTTTAAATTCACTTCCTCCATTCGTCTTCTCACCGTACGCTCACTAACATTAACGCCTCTTGCGATTTGGAGCCGCTGGCGTATCTCAACAGCGGTCAGGTAGCGGTTTCTCAAAATCTCCATAACAATAAAACGATCGTCCCGGGCCGATGTGCACCTTACGCCCCCACTGCCTGGCCTGCGGGTGTAGCGGCCTGTCTCCTGGTATCGTTTCAGTGAATACTGCATTGAGGACCGTGGTACGTTAAGCACAATAGCAACTTCACGCTGTGTCAGCCCTTGGTCAATTAATGCTACTGCTTGTGCAACTTGTGCTGGTGTTAATGGCATTTTTATTGGCTTTAAAGCACCTTTAGTTATTTAATTAAGACACAAGATCACAATAATTGAATAACCTTACAGTAAACTTTTCACAACACACAAATTTAAAATGTGAACTTAGTCGCTCAAATGACCCGATTCAACTAAAAATTAAAGAATTCGTCATGGTGCACTTAAACATAATGAATTACCCTCTTGAACTTGAGGGTAAACATTTTTTGACATACTTGCATAACAAACATTCATCAGAAACACTTAAAGCTTTTGCTATCGCGAGATAACCGCTTGGCCAAGTTTCCGTGCCGGTGAGGTAGATTCCTTCATTTTGAAAGTAGCCATGACTCGAAGAAAAAGTCAAAAGAATATCCAAAAGTTCAACTTTCTTTGTCATTTTTAGATCGTTCTTCGTATTCTTGTATTTTTTATAAGATCTATTAAGAATTAATATATACATACCTTGACATGCACCAGCATATCTTGAGGACGAAGATAAAATGCCTAGTTACTGTTCTACGGTTCTCTACATTTACCATAGATACACAGCAGTGATAAGCTGCTATTTCACGCTGGTATTCTGTAAGAGCGTGGTCCTTCCTACCCACCTCAACCTCACTCAACAACCATAATATAGCTGCCACGTGGTTCTACTTCTACTACATTAAATCTTAGTATCTTTCTGACATCTCCCGTATGATTAAATTTACCTTAACTGTCAGGAAGCTCAGTATATCTCAGACGATCTTAATTCTGCTCCCCGTCACCGGTCTATGCATTTTAAACTTGGCATAAACGAGATGGTTATTGAATAAAACTATATTTACGGATTTTATCGCGTTTAATAACTTATTTTTAATTACCGACGTGTCGGGAGCTTTACAGCACCCATGGTCACGGGGGGGACTGAGATGTTTGACGTCCCAATGTCATAGTTAGCTCGGCTACCTTCAATTTTTGAATATTGATTGTTATTTCGCCATAATTGGAACATATTAGAACTTTTTACCATATCGCATAGTCGCCTATCACGACAAGCACGGACCGAAATAGGGTGGAATACGTCGTCATCACGTCATTTTTAATATAAAAATATAGGGCGCAAATACATAAATCTCTTTTAAATAATTGTAAGCGCTATACAGCACAAGCCACGTAACATTGCTGTACATTGTATGTTAATAGGATTGTTCGCAGTCGTCGGTTAAATAGGAACGGTCTGTCACTAATATCCCGCAATTTAACTGCGGCATTGTTAATGTAATTGCGTCGGTTATATATAGCACAGATGTAATATAGTATAGCAGAAATTTTGCAAGACTTGTTGTGTTGTTCCACCTGATCTATCCTCGATTAAGAATAAATATGTAAATGCTACTAAAACCACTGATGACTAAGATAGAATGCCTCGTTTCCGATAAAAGAGTCTCCGGTTCTCTACACTCATGAAATTAAACTCAGCCGCTTTAAGCTGCTATTTTACGCTGTTACTCCGTGAGAGCGTGGTACTACCCCGGTCGAGCCGACCCATACGGCTACAACCATAATATAGTTGTAGCATGGCTCCACGACGTGGCATTTTAGAAGTTAGGCAGTTTGAAATAAAAGTCAAGCAGCAGGACAGCTATTTTTTATATTGTTTCTTGTATATTGTATGTTCTGCGATACCTTTCTCAAACATAACCCGATTTTCATGATTGTTTTTATTAAATACGTTACTTCATGAGTAGAACAATTGGGGATGACTTTTTAATGTAGCTATTCACACATTACTCTACCGCTTGGTAACCTTGAAGCTTGTAATATTTCTTAGTCCACTCAAAATAGCAAAAAAGCCAACTTTAAAGAAGTTAAAAGAATTAAATAAATTCCTCATATCTCCTGAAGTCAGGGCATTCATTCTTTATATTTTTTTTTTACTTTCAATTTGACATGCGAAATGTTAGACGTAAGGATGCATTTTACATCCGTTCTGATAAACGGTGATTGTAAATCTATTTCAGAAAGAAGCGGGGTATCTTACAAAATCTAGAGGGCTCGGTAGCGATCTTGCCGCGTAAATGCGGACTGTTGACTGTTGATGCCGAATCCCACACGGAATAGGTATTAGTATGGTCTACAAATAGGTCTAACAAGTTGTAAGCGCGTTAGCTCCGGGCTTACGCGTTTGCCGTAAATATAACGCGTGCGATGATAAGCGCGCGAGCAACCCCCAAATCGTGCTTGCGGTGAATGAAATCATCGTAAGGAAACCTGCATGTCTGAGAAATTCAAAAAAAGTATTTCGAAGACGTGGAGTCCGACATCACGCAAGAGGCCCATGTAAGCCCTCTGAGAAGTAAGTGGAGGCCTGTACCCGGAAGTACGTCGTAAAGTAAGTAGGCTGTAACATTTTTACCCCTTGAATTCACACTGGGTACCCACCACCTTTTAAAAAAACGTAGAAACCTTATGAGGATTGTGAAGCTGTAAAGTTTCATACAAAAAGCGATAACAATTTCCCTACCGTAAACATAGTGAAATTTTCATAATGATTTGTATGTTGTAGATATAATGAAAAGCTAGGTCCGTACGTTTTTATTTTAAGGAATTAACCTCTTAGCTACCAAGCATGCAAATTTGACTGCAGCGATATTCCGTCAAAATTCAAGTGGTCAAATGTGACCGCACCCACCGACAGCACTTTAACCCATAAACACTTATGTTTAGAGACTACTTTTCTGTGAAGAAATAATAAGTTAATATAATGGAATGAGATATCTCCTTTACAATAAAAATATTCTACAGTAAATAACATTTTGATGATTGATTTTTGCCTTTTCTTTTCTTTTTTTAAAATGTTACCCTGTACTGTGGTTACCCTGTTTCTCCTGTATAGTGGAGGCAGTTTACATACATAAATTGCACAAGGACAAACATGCAGACCCGGAACAATTACTTGTAGGCGATACAAATACTTGTTCTGTGCGGAATTCGAACCCGCGGCCTTTAGCGCTGTAACTCATTGCTAAGCTACTGCGCCACAGTGCCGTCAATCGATACGCGTCGGAGCTTTTAGCTATAGAAGCGTCAAGAGTAAAATTCGTTTACCTGCATAAGAAATACGGCCAAATGACAAATCCAAAAAAAAATCCAAATTACATCACTAGCTTCTCTAACTCCGCCTAATTCTAAACAGAATTGCCATGTTCATTTGTAAAAAGCCGAAAGAGTAGGTAAATCTAGGATATGACCTATCCGTGTGGCAATATTCCTTCAAACTTGCCGTTTATTGAATGAACATCCAAACGTCTTTGAAAACTTGGTTATTATATTATAATATCATACTAGATTTTTGTTATAGGTATTCGGTATTTTGAAAATATATCAATGTAGAAAGAACATAATGATTTCTTATATTTACGCGAACACTACACATGATTAAAACTACTTTTACGGATTTTATCGCGTTTATTTTTACTTTTTATTTTTAATTCCCGACGTTTCGGGCGCTTTCCAGCACCCATGGTCACGGGGGACTGAGATGACTGACGTCCCGATGTCATTGTTAAACCCGGAGTACCTTCAGCTTTTTTAATTATTGTTTATGGTCCGATCTATGCAAAATGAACTAACTCTGTCTTGAGGTCTTGCAGTGGTATGCTTGGGTTTAGTTTTAATTTTATTGATTATAGGATCCCAAGCAGGTGGTAGTACCCAGCCTCCTTCTCTATTGAAATTAGGATGTTTTTTAATTTCAATAGCCTCACGTATCATCCTTGGTAGGAATCGGTGTTCTTTCGCGAGGATTTGTGGTCTATCAAATCTGATGTAATGGTTGGGGCCGTCTAGGATATGATCACAAACTGCAGACTTCCCGGAACGTTGATGCTTCACATCAAACTGATGTGAAGCATCAACGTTCCGGGAAGTCTGCAGTTTGTGATCATATCCTAGACGGCCCCAACCATTACATCAGATTTGATAGACCACAAATCCTCGCGAAAGAACACCGATTCCTACCAAGGATGATACGTGAGGCTATTGAAATTAAAAAACATCCTAATTTCAATAGAGAAGGAGGCTGGGTACTACCACCTGCTTGGGATCCTATAATCAATAAAATTAAAACTAAACCCAAGCATACCACTGCAAGACCTCAAGACAGAGTTAGTTCATTTTGCATAGATCGGACCATAAACAATAATTAAAAAAGCTGAAGGTACTCCGGGTTTAACAATGACATCGGGACGTCAGTCATCTCAGTCCCCCGTGACCATGGGTGCTGGAAAGCGCCCGAAACGTCGGGAATTAAAAATAAAAAGTAAAAATAAACGCGATAAAATCCGTAAAAGTAGTTTTAATCATGTAGAAAGAACATATTATTATGGTCATCCCTAATTGCAATTAACATGATGACCCATGATGCTCAAAGTCATTGTCATACAGTTGACTATTAAAACCGCTTTATTGTAGCCTTATGATCTTTTTCATATAAAACACTGTAATTAGAATCAGTGATTACTGAAACGGCAAATAAGGTACTATCATGCATTATCTTACGAAGCAAACATGCAACATAATGTTTGTTAACCGTGAGTTTGCACTGACGCGATTTTCACAAAAAAACATGTTTTAAACACTGTTTTCTGTCAATGTATCAAAAAGCGTTTGCATAGTCAAAGAACATGTTGTAGTGAAATATGACTGACAGTATGTTGTACATATGTAACGTATGTATGTAATGTACTCTATTATATATTTAAAACTACAGAAACAAAATGTTTGAAAACAAATTTGTAGAAATATTGTCATGTTGAAAGATAAGTTTGAATAGAAGAGTGAATTATTATCAGTGAGAAAGTTGTATATATTGCAAACTGTTCTAAAACTCCACAGGTCTTTACCATTTAATTATAATAATCTAATTATATATTTAAAACTACAGAAACAAAATGTTTGAAAACAAATTTATAGAAATATTGTCATGTTGAAAGATAAGTTTGAATAGAAGAGTGCATCATTATCAGTGAGAAAGTTGTATATATTGCAAACTGTTCTAAAACTCCACAGGTCTTTACCATTTAATTATAATAATCTAAATAAAAGAAGAAACAGGTTTATTTTAAAATTGCAGAAAACTAAAACAAAATCAGCTAAACGACACTACAAAATACAATCAGCTCACCTATATAATAAAATTAATAAAATCATTGAAATATACCCTTTAAAATTAAGAGATTGTAAAAATAAATTATTTAATTGGTTGCAGCCACTAAGTTATACTGACACAGAAGATCTTCTCTCAGTGTGAATTAGTGGGTGTAAGATATGTATTTTACAACCGCTGGTCTATGCAACAGTTCTAATTATATTTATGTTATATTATCTCTTTCATATTACCTATGTTCTTAAATATTATAAAACTTAATTTAAAATGTTTTCAGCTCTAGTTCCCTATCTTAAGAATTATGATTTATAACAATAGTTTTTTTTTTTGTAAATTTAAATTCTAGATTTAAGGAAGCTCGAAACATCCAATGTATGTAAGCATCATGAAAGGGCGGAGCTGCCTGCCACAAGTATATATATATGCTTACTAGGCAGCTCCAACAATTAATATTGTATGGATATAAGTTTTTTGATGAAATAAATATATTTTGATTTTTTTTTTGAATATCTGTTGAAAATTTAAGACAGTTTTTGTGAGTGCGAACGCCACCATCAACAAAACATGTAGCGTGATTTATTTTATGCGATTTGTGTCAAAACATTACGTGTTCGATGTTTCTCAGTGCAAACGTACTGTAAGCCATACACATAAATACAATTGAGATGTCTGTCTGTAATTTAAAAAGGTTAGAACATACGCGAATTGAACTTCGTTTTTGTAGTAAATCGCGACATTACTACATGAAATAAAAACAATTAGAATGTGATTTGGAATTAATACTAAATTTACCTACAATGAGCGAAAATTAGTCTGGCCCACCAGGAAGTGTATTATGGATGTTACCGACAGCGGTGATTATCTTCAACTTGTCTTCAACTATATTTTCGGATGTGGACGGCTTCGGCCTTCCTTGACCTATGCATACACTTGGGTCGATGCGATATACTCACTAACGGTTAATTACATTGATTTTCTCTTGGAAGGTTTAGAATAGAACAACCATTACTGATGCGGTGAATAACGTAATGGCATAATATTACTCTATTTCATCTCTTTTATATAGAATAATGGTGACAAACGAGCACTCAGTCCACCTGATCTGCATTTGGCGATTCATAGCATCTGCATTTTGATTCTCAATCGAGGATAAGATATCTATGGGCTACAGTATTCATTTACCACAAGGTGAAATGTGTACTCGTTTATAACACTTACTTCTACTAAAAGAGAAAAAGATAATTTAACTTTAAATGCAAAATGGATTTACTTTTATCATATCGCGCGAGCGCTTATCCCTGAGCTAACACGGGTATTCATCATCATCATCATCATTACAGCCCTTCACAAGTTTATTACTGAATATAGGCCTCCCCCAAGGAATGCCATAAAGCATGGTTCAAGTCTTGCATCCATCCATCGACTTCTTGCAAGTCTTACCAGGTCGTTACTCCGTCTAGTGGGGGGTCGCCCTACACTTCGCCTCCCAGTACGCGTTGCCATTCGAGAACTATATGGCCAGCCCAGCCCATTGCCCATTGCCACTTTAGCTTACTAATCCGTTAGGCTATGGTCACTCTAGTTCTACTGAATCTGGACACTGGAGGTAAAATCAGTCAGTGACACATAATCGTTATATGATCTCAGACTTAACGACATCATCATCTTAATACAGCCCTGGACCCTAAGGAATGTCACAAAGCACGGTTCCGAGTAACGTGCATCCATCAACTTACTGCATCTCTTACCAGGTATCCATACTCTTCGCTTCGCGTACGGTACGAGGCTACCACCTAATAACATAAGTCCAGCCAAATTTATTTTGCTCGGTACGTTGATTTAAATAGTATTTTACATATTCTAATGCACCGTGACTGTGGATGATTTATATAGCACAGCGCCAGTGGTTGAACTGAGCTCTATGTGCTGTGTGTATACGTGTCAGTCGCATAGGATTTGATCGAATCCCTACCAGTTTATAGTTGGATTAACTAAAACGTTAATTACACTTTAACTGTGTAATTTCGAATACCTATAACAAAATAACGCCCTAAAGTGTATATATACTATATCGGTTAAACACAGTTACGTTCGGTAGAATTGTGTCTGGTAAAGGATGTCAGTGTGACGAGCTTGAGGAAAAATAGCTGTGTCATTGACTGAGGGTCTCGGATGTGGGATGAAATTTAATGACGGATTTCATCACTAAGACCGCGATATACAAGTAGAATAGTAGTTAGTGCGCTTTACTGTCTTTGGCTCACCGCTCTGGACTCAGTAAACCGCCCATAGTTGAGGTTAGGATAAAATTCAACCTCTAACAACTGAAGGCGGTCTGTGTACTACAAAGATACATTACGAAAAATAGGAGCCAGTGTGAGTGGGCGGTGAAAAGACACGCTTGTTATGGAGGCTCTGAATGCTACAATATTGGCATTACCCCATTCGTAGACTACCTGCATTGAGAGATTCGCACACTCAACTTGCTTCTCTTTCGGACTGAATTTGGCCCGAGCAATCAGCCGGTACCTCTGCAAAGCTGCTGTCGTCTACATACCCGTAGATACCATACTCCTATGCCATGGATACCTTCATAAATTACTATGCGTAGTAATCTCATAAATATAGAATTTCTATATTTAAAAAAAATATAGATTTTACTAAGGCTAGGTCCTTTCGTGGCGATGGGTGATGTTTAACAGTCGAAATGTCGGGAGTTTTATTTATTATTAATTTATACTTTATTGTAAACTTTAATAAAAATAAAAAGGATGACAAAGGACTAACTTAATTCCTTTTGCAGTTATTTTTTATAGAAAGATTCAAGATTCAAGATCAAAGATGACGAGCGAGTATACAATCCACCTGATAATAAGTGGATGCTTTGGCCTATAAGACATCTACATCTCTTGTCGGAGAATCAAAATACGGATGCGTTGTCATCCCTGAGGACTAAGATGGAATGCCTCGTTTCCAGTAAAAAGGCTTTTCAGTTCTCTATACTCACCATACGACACACAGCGACACTAATCTGCTATTTTGGTACGCTGGTATTCTGTGACAGTGTGGTCCTTCCCCGGGCGCACCAACCTACGAGGGGTGATCCAAAAGTAATGATAATCGGTTACTTCAAGTCCGCATAAAAATCCAAAAAAAATATATTTGCTTGCTTATATACTCACTACGTCAGCCTAAAAATCATATAAATAGATCACGATTTCCGGGAGATACATTCATTTGAATACGAACTGTCAAAGAGATAACATCAACATGGAGAAAAACGAAATTAGAGCTGTCATCAAGTACCTCTGTTTGAAAAAAATGTCTTCAAAAGACATACACAGTGACTTAGTGGAAACATTGGGGGACTGCTCCTCCATATTCTACAGTTGCACGCTGGGCCAAGGAGTTTAAACTGGGCAGAACATCCACTGAAGATGAACATCGCGAAGGACGTCCACTCACGTCCCTTACTGAGAATAAAGTCGAAGATGTTGTGTTGGCAGATCGAAGAGTGACCATCAGGCATGTAGCTGAGGTCACAGAGATCTCATATGGCAGCGTTCAAAGAATCCTTGCGAACGAGTTGCATATGAAAAAGGTCTCTGCGCGTTGGGTACCCAGAATGTTAATCGACGAGCAAAAGAAAAATCGAGTTGACATTTCGAGGGTCAATCTCGAAAAGTTCCAAGCAGATCAAGAAAATTTTTTGTTCCGTTTTGTGACTATGCGGTAGTGACTTCTACCTCTTTCCTCGGCTCAAGGAACGCCTCCGAGGCAAGAAATTCGAAGACGATAGCGAAGTAATGCCCGCTGTTGAAGCGTTTTGGGAGGGTCAAGACAAAGAATTTTTTTCAAAGGTAATCCTGGGTTTAGAAAAAAGATGGACTAAATGTATTGATTTGTTAGGAGACTATGTAGAAAAATAAATTATTATTTTAACTTTAATTACCGTGTTTTATTTTCATTATCATTACTTTTGGATCACCCCTCGTATTAGTGCTACAACCATAACAATAGCTGCAGCATAACCATGTTAAAAATAAGTTATAATTAAACGCGATACAATCCATAAAATTAGATAAAATGGTTACAGAAGTAATAAATAGCAACTTTAATAAGAGTCCGTCTGGGTCAGTACGGTACGGTCTCGTCTATTTTTGCCTCCTAGCACTGCTGTGATCCCGATCGAAGGATAAGAAAGCTAGTATAAATAAAAGGGTAGCTCCAATACTCAAACGCTACCTTATTTTAATATGTCGTTAAGGTTCGTGGTGTCACAGTCACTTTGACTTAGAGTGACATAGAGACACAGATACATAGAGACGAAGAGATAGCATTTTAAAATTGAGCAGCGTTTGAGGATTTGGACATAACAGGTTTAGATAGCAGTAAATTAAAGGTTACAAGGCACTATGACTTTGTACTCGAAAGTAAGCGCATCTGCATTGTTGTATAGATGTAGATGTCTATGGGCCACAACATCTAAGTACTTACCATCACGTGGAATGCGTTCTCGCTTTTTATTCTTACTTCTATAAAAAAGATCCTAATGACAGACAGGGTGAGTCACTCCTAACACAAGCATGTTAAGCTTACCAGGAGTGATTTAAAGTAATATTAGTAATAATACCGTGACATATTTTCTTTCAAAAGCTAAAAGCAAAAAAGGCTATATTATAGCGTCCCGAGGGACGTAAGTCGATCAAACTAAAAGCTTAAATGTTGGTTACCGACATAAGTGAAATAGGTAGGTAATTTAGTTTGTTTCAGACCTTCAACAACCAGAGTTCATTTGTTTGTTATTACTATTGGCAATTCGGAGACACCCAGTAGTGTACTGCATACCAGTTGATGATATGATAAACAAAAACTAAATAAAATATTTGTTAAAACTATACAGACCTTCGATCAACAATACCAACTTTAAAATTGATCAGAAGTTAGGCTTTCGCCGTAAATCTCACAATATGCGAACTACCCAGGTTCGATCCCTGCCGACACCAATAAAAATGTTAATCGCGAATTTTAATTTTTTACGCGATGGAGCCACGCTACAAGTATATTATAGTTGTAGAACGAATGGGTTCTCGACCGGGGCAAGACCACGCTCTCACAGAATCCCAGCATAAAATAGCATCGTAATGCTGCTGTGTTTCGTATGGTGAATGTCGAGAACCGGTGACCCTTTTTACTGGAATCGAGGCATTACATCTTAGTCCTCAGGAGTGACAACGCATTTGCATTATGATCTTTAGTTGAGGATAGATGTGGATGCCTATGGGCCCGCAGCATTCATTTATCATCAGGTGGACTATGTGCTCCTTTGTCACCAAATGCTACATAAAAAAGTACTGATTTACCAGGTACTCGGCAATGAAGGATAACATCGTGAGGAAACCTTCACGTTTGTAAAATAAAATATTTCAAGGACATGAAAAAGTCCGCCAAAATGCACTGAAGCAGCGAGGCGGACTACTAATTTCTTCATAAGCCTCTAAACTGTGTGATGATGCCTGTGTGCCAGCTGCCAGCTATAAGCCGTATGTAGGCTTTAACATTACTTTCATTTCCTCATTTACAGATCAGTTCATGTCGTTCAAGAATGTGTAAGAATTTCCGTTACCTCACATCATTCCTTGGGAGGATCCGCAGGAGGAGACAGAGGAAAAAGAAACAGATTTATTTTTAATTGAATAAATGTATAATTTATTAGTCACCCAAAATAACGTACAAAGAAAATGAAACTGTAAACATTACAGAAATAAGCAATATACACAATTAATTACATCGGAAGCTGTAACAGCGTGGTCACGGTCACGTCGTTATCCTGTCGGCGCCTAATATTTACCGAGCAGTTGTCAAACATACATACATTCTGTTACAATAAATAATTGTAAAACATAAATCATTAAAGGAGACTGTCCGCCCATACCTTCAAAACAAACCTTATGACGAAACCGAAAGTACCTAAACTGTAAAATAACTTACCTGACTTACCCACTCTCACACAAACACACACACGCACGCAAACATACAAGCGCACACACATATACATTTCTCAAATTTGAAAAACTAGAAACTGTTATAATTGTAGCACTTATAAGTGTAAGCATATATTTACTACATACCTACTATTATGGGAATTGAGACTGTTACTCCTTAAACAGGTTATTCTGTAGGAGTAGGAGAGCAGACCTACATCCACTATATTGAAGATCATATTTTATAGATGTTATGTTTCATCAATGTACTACAATCACTTTTATACCTAGGTGGATTGAAAAGTACTCGGCCCCACATTATTTAGTTCAGTTCAGACTAGTTCATTGTGTGAAGTTCGAAACGTGTGCGATAATTAGTTGTGATTTTATAAATTTATTAACAAAGTAATCGGACATAATTTCCGCGAATGGAGCAAATCGAGCAGCGTGCCGTCATTAAGTACCTCCATAAGAAGGGGCTATCATCAAAAGCCATCCATGATGACATGGTCAGTACATTAGGCGATTGTGCTCTGTCATATTCATCCGTTAAAAAATGGATAGCAGAATTTAAGCGTGGTATTGAGAGTGTGAAAGATGAACACCGCTCTGGAAGGCCTTCGACGTCAACTACTGACGAAAATATTAAAAAAGTACTTGATTTAATAATGGGAGACCGCAGATTAAAAATTAGAGAGATAGCCGAGATTATAGGCATCTCTTATGAACGAACTCAAAACATCATTGTCAACGAGTTGGGTTTCCACAAGGTGTCTGCGAGATGGGTTCCGCGACTGCTTTCAGTTGAACAAAAAAGGACGCGATTGACTATTTCACGCGACTGTTTGGAGTTATTTGAAGCCGATGCAGATGATTTTTTGAATCGTTTTGTTACTATGGACGAAACATGGGTTCATTACTGTACACCGGAAACAAAACAACAATCAAAACAGTGGAGAAGACCTGGTTCACCACCCCCTAAAAAGGCTAAGTCGATTTTGTCGGCAAATAAGGTGATGGCTTCAGTATTCTGGGACTCGAAAGGTGTGATTATGATTGATTATCTTGAAAGGGGTCAGACTATAAACTCTGATTGCTACTGCACCTTACTACGTCGTTTACGAGAGGAAATAAAAGAAAAACGTCGAGGAATACTCAGAAGAAAAGTCCTGTTTCATCAAGATAACGCCCGTGTTCACACGTCAGTACAGTCAATGGCTGAAATTCACAACTGTGGCTTTGAACTGTTACCGCATCCGCCGTATTCACCTGATCTGGCACCATCAGACTTTTTTCTGTTCCCTAACCTAAAAAAGCACTTGGGAGGTCAAAGATTTTCGACAAACGACGAGGTCAAAGCAGCTGTAGACGCATATTTTGACTCTAAGGAAGAATCATTTTTTTTCAACGGTCTAAATGCTTGGAAGGGGAGATGGCAAAAGTGTATTGAACTTGATGGTGATTATGTAGAAAAATAAAAATATAACTGATTTAGTATGTGTTTATTTTCTTGGTTAGGCCGAGTACTTTTCAATCCACCCTCGTATAAATAATGTTTTATTATTATCATTATAAAAGCACCGCCGCCGCAAAGTTGCACATACTCTCTGTACTTTCACCATCATGTTTTACTTAAAAGTGCATTAAGCAAGGAGACCCACTCTCCCAAACTATTCACAGCGACATTAGAAGAGATTTTCGGAACCTATGCGGCGAGTTGGAAAAGCTCTTTATGATTTTTTAAATTTACGCGAACACTACTCATTGAATAAAACTATATAATGTGAGTTTATCGCGTTTAATTTACTTATTTTAATTCCCGACGTTTCGGGTGCTTTACAGCACCCATGGTCATGGGAGGGGATTGAGAAGCTTGACGTCACAATGTCATAGTTAGCCCGGCTTATTTCAGTTTTTTTATATTTTAAAAATTCCAAAGATTAGGTTTGGACCAAAAAGACCAAAAAAAATATTCTTTAACTTAAACTTCAAATCGTAGACGACATTGTCTTCTTTAGGGCCGATCCTCATTATAATGCCGTTCACAGTTCCTTCTCGGTCCGATCTGTCTGATAAAATATTATCAAGTAAAAAATATGTGTTTGCATTCATACTATCCGCAACATCAAGTTTCGCTCGAATCCCATTCCAATAATATAATAAACAGACCGAGATCGGACTGAGAACGAACTGCGAACGGCAAATGTGGATCGGCCCTTAGTATTCAGCAACAGAACTCTGATTTGTTATCAACGAATTGAACACTGCAAGTATTGAATTCGGACTGAAGATAGTAGTATATAAATTATTTTCAAAGACTAGACTCATGACAAATAGCACAAGACAAAGGTTACAAGTAGGAGGCACAGGGGGTTCTACATTAAGTCTAAACAATTGTAAGTGCATTTATTTGCACAAATAAGTTTCTCAACGGCTAAAAAAGCGAATGTGAGTTGCGTATCAAAAATAGCTGAATAGTTATTAGTCTTCGAAATGCCTCATGAAAAACATCAGAACAGGGGGCATTAGAACGCGCTGCCCGACTGCATTCAACGGGTGACACAAAACAGTACAAAGGGACCCGATGGTAAGTGGATGCTGTGGTACATAGACATCTACATCTATCTTCGAACAAGAATCAAAACGCAGATGCGTTGTGACCCGTGAGGACTAAGATGGAACGCCTAGTTTCCAGTAAAAAAGGTCTCCGGATCTCCACACTCACCGTAAGAAACACAGCAGCATTAAGCTGCTATTTTACGCTGTTATTCTGTAAGAGTCAAGCCGACCTGTCCGTGCTACAATTATAATATAGCTGCATTATGACTGTACCACACAAAAAAATTCATCTCTTAGCTTCATGAACACGGAAATACTTTTTGTGCGAACACATAATTAAGATTGGCGTAGTTGAAAAATTCTACGAATCTGAGCCTTGTCGTTGGACTGGAATTTGAAATTAAAAGTGTTCATAATACAGCTCATTTCAAATTTTCCAATCATATTGTGTAGTGGTGAGAATTTGTGGCAGGAGCAATTGCAAACGCGATGTAAAATAGCATTCTCTCATAGGATCTTCGTGTTGATTTAACGTACACAAAGCATAAAAAATACAAGCATGTTTTTTTTAATAGGAGAGGAAAACGAGCATGCGGTCCAAATGATGGTAAGTAACTATCGCCGCCCACGAACAATACTGTAACACCAGGGAAATTGCAGATGCGAATACACTCTTTTTCAAAAGTCGTATCAGCCCCCAAGTTAAATCGATTCTTAATGCGATTCATAACTGATTGTGAAGTGAAGATTGTGAAGTGACGACACTCGCATTATGATAATAGACATTTGATAGTCAATTTTTAAGACCATAGCTTGAAAAATTTGCCAATATTTTCCACGCTAGGCAAACGAGGCCATATATTTTCAATGAAAATATAAGAACAGTCCACAGTATGTTAGTATGTTAAAACAGATAAGGTATAAAGGGAATTATTTACACGCATGTGTGATTTCCGACTACAGGGATTACGCAACACCGCTTAACCGATCCATAACAACTGAGCGCCGGGTTCATGAGACGCTTTTTGTCACCTAACAACCTAACTTTCGACGTTTCGACATCTCTTATTTAACAGATTATTAGCAAAAAGTAATAATAATGTCCTCCAGACCGAATTTCGGTCACAGCTAGCCAGCCAGGTCAAGGTTAGCCTTAACGGAGACTAGCCATCAGCGCAGGACAGGATTATAGTGCCCAAGTGTATGCACAAGCCCAGGTGCACTTTCCATTCCCTCACTCACATAGTCCGATGCGATGGTACGGTAAACCGACACGACCGGAGAGAGATTAGGCGCAGGACCAACGGCTTTACGTGCTTTCCGAAACAATGGGGGGGGGGGGGGAGACACCGCCAACTTCCCGACTCCGGGCAGCTAATGAGAATTTCTTGGACGGAAAACTTAATAATCGATTTTTTTGCCCGACCCGGAATTCAAACCCGGGACCCCATGATCAGCAATCGCACTACTACAACCACTAGACCAACGAGGCAGTCGATGTATATAAAAAGTAATACAAGTATAACAGCCTATAAAAGTTAACTGCTGAAGATAGGCCTCCCCATAGATAGCCTCTTAGGAAGGATTTTGCCATAGTTTTCACGCTTGGCAGGCGGGTTGGCAAACGCAATTTTTTTAAGGTTGTTATCAGAAAGAAGAGCCGTGGTAGCTCAGATGGTTAACGCTCGCTGTAAATATAATAGAACGCGAGTAACCCGGGTTCGACCCCGCCGGCACCAATGAAATTGTTAATTTTAATTTTAAGTGCTGATTTACCACGTGCTCGGCGGTGAAGGAAAACATCGTGATGAAACCTGCATGTCTGAGGAATAAAAAAAATATTTCGAAGACATGTGAAGTTCACCAACACGCACATTGGGGCAGCGTGGCGGACACTTCCTTGCCCTAAAACCCTCTCAGAAATGTGGGGAGGCCTGTTCCCAGCAGTGGGACGTAAGTATATAGGCTGTAACTTTACTTTACTATCAGAAAGATGCCGGGGCCCATCTCCTGTTTCAGTTTCTCTCTTTCGCCTCTTGCGACCCAAGGTTGGATAAGTAATAATTATATCACAAGTAAATTGTTGGACTCCTCCGCCTCCGCTGCCTGTCCTGTTATTCGCATCATTGTTTTATTTTCCAATTTTTTTTAAACATTTAAGTTACACTCCTGACCAGTAACTGTTCGTAATACTTACTTAGTTTTTGGATGATTTTATTCATATTTTAATACCTATTCACGAATATATACTAGAGGAACAATGTATATTAACTATTGCATACCGCAGAAAAAATAAAATATGCGTAGTTATTGTTTGTGAAGAACAAGGAAATGGAGCAAAAAGATAAGAATGCCGTCATCAAGGTCGCCGACTTTCAATGTTTACAACAAATAAACAAATTAAAAATAGGGTCTTGTTAGCGGCGGCGTGAATACTTGTATCGATATTTTTAGTAAACGAGGATCGTTGAAAGTGAAAAGCGATTAATATCTTCTCTATATGTAGAAATAGATTGCGATCCGCTGGTCTAGTAAGTCAGTTTATTTCAATTTAAAAAAAGTTTTTTTTTTTATAGAATAGGGTGACAAACGAGCACACAGTCCACCTGATGGTAAGTGGTTGCTGCGGCCCATAGACATCTACATCTATCTTCCATTACAAATCAAAATGCAGATGCGTTGTCACCCGTGAGGACTGAGATGGAATGCCTCATTTCCAGTAAAAAGGGTCTCCGGTTCTCTACACTCACCATACGAAATACAGCAGCATTAAGCTACTATTTCACGCTGGTATTCTGTGAGAGCGTGGTCCTTCCCCGGTCGAGCCGACCCATTCGTGCTACAACTATACTACTAATATAATTGAAGCATGGCTCTACCACGTATAAAAGCCTGAGGCGGTTTTTTAGTGAACAAAATAGATATTTAGATGCTATTAACATAACCCGTACGCAATATTTCTTTAAAATAGAAACATATAGACCTAGTTATTCATTACATATACAACATTTCCAAAAAATATGAACATTAGACTATGTTTACGAGAGGGAAAACGTTATCACGTTTCGTATGAAAATTTACAGATTTACAATAGTCTTCATTGATTATTGTTTTTAGGAATCTTTTATAAGTCAAAAGGAACGATAAAAGAAATATTTCTTGATAATATTTAAGATCTCAAGTAGCTGAAAAACATAGCTCTACCTTATTTTTTTATAATATTTATTATATTGATTTCAGCCCTTGCAGAGTTGCAATGGTTGACGGGCGGGTTGGCAAGCGCAGTTTTAATTTCCTAGTTTTTAATTTCTCGCTAAGAAAATTAAAATTTTAAAAAATAGGGAAATTACTGGTTTCACCCCGATTTTCGAAAATCGAGTTTTCATCAAATCTCGACGTTTTGAGACCCCAGGAAGCTATTCCGACTAATTTCACGTGAACGTCCGTACGGATGTATGTATGTACCTTTCATAACTTTTGAACTTATTGATCGATTGAGATCCAGTTTGCGGCGTTCTAAAGATCTCAATGTGGAATAGATTTGGTGATAATATGAACTGATTCGAACGATTAGATTTTGAGAAATCTCAAAAATAAAAAGTTTTGAAAAACGTTTTTGGAATAACTTTTAAACGGCTTTACCGATCGATTTCTAAAACTAACCTCAAAAAATGACGTCGAATGCCGTTTAGAAAATTAAAATCGGTTCATTCGTTCTTGAGATATCGAAGGAGAAGGAATTTGAAAAAAAAACCGTTTTTTTTTTACATAACTTCGAGATTTTGCAACATAATTTGGTGAAATTTGGAGCGCTTTGCATTTGAAATTAGCGGGAAGTTTCAGGGATGGCCCGCAGGGTCAATCATTTTTTTTATAGAATAAGTATAAAAACGAGCATACAATTCACCTGATGGTAAGTGGATACTGTGGCCCATAGACATCTAAATTTAACCTCGATTAAGAATCAAAATGCAGATGCGTTGTCAAGAGGGAATGCCTCGGATTCCAGTAAAGTGGTTCTCCGGTTCTCTACACTCACGATACGGAACACAGCGGTATACCGGTATAAAGCTGCTATTTAACACTGATTTTCTGTGAAAGCGTGGTCCTTACCCGGTCGAACCGCTATTATATTCATGCTACAACCGTATTACAGCTGCAGCGTGGCTCTACCACGTAAGAAAAGTCAGCAAGTAGTAATTGTTGTTAGAAAGAAGCTACTGCCTAGCACCTGGCTTGTTTCCTACCGTCACCTGTTACACTCACGGGACGAAATTGGATAGTGGAAAGTCTAACACCGCCACTACACAGTATTATACCCACCTATCTCAAACTAATCAAATAAATCAAAATCTATCTTAACATGAAATTATTAAAGTCAAATCTCGATCTGTGAAACCAACTTCATATAATTGGTACCTAGTATGAATTTTCATTATCATATATATATATACAGAATGGGTCCTACATATATGCAATAAATGAAACCATATACTTGTTATCGCCTTTGCTGACGATATACAAAAAATGAACGTAATCGGTCCAGTAATTAGGTCAAAAAGTAGAGTTTTAATTTTAAGCAAATTTGAACACTCTTTAGAACTGGGTCACTAAGTCAATGATTCAATGAACTTGAATGAATACTTGAACATTAAAAAGCGACGTTGCCACGCAGTGCAAACTATTGGTATTGCGACATACCGACAGCGATGTCTTTTGTCGGCGTGCCACCCGCGTGCAACGTTGTCACTCTTCCAAGGGGTCAAGGTACGTTGTCTAAACAGAGTGTTCACTTTTACTAAATTTATTTTAATATTTATTTTGTTTGAAAATTTCACTTTTTTATTTTACGGGTTTTAATTTAATATTTAATTTTTCTACACTTCTACGGACTAGTATTACTTGTGGTTTCATTTATTGCATATATGTGGGACCCATTCTGTATATATATATATATATATATATATATATATATATATATATATATATATATATATATATATATATATATACACTACTTATATTTTTACACATACACGCTCGTCGGTTAAGGGTACTCCTGATCTGACCCATTTTTAATATATCACCAATTTGGTCGATAAACCTTCGTCTAGGGCCTTAGACCATCTAGGGCGTCCCTTCCAAACTCTGCCGTTCACTTCTGCAATACAAATTTGCTTCGTCACTCTTTCCTCCTTCATTCTTCCACATGACAAAACAATCAAAGCATTCCTTTCTTAATCCTGTTCACAACATCATTTTGCAAATCACTCTTATATGTATACATATATAAGTATCATTCTATATTTACGTCGGCTTAACCTTGAGTATTGATTATTCGTGAACACAGCTCGCCGCCACTACACGCTGAGACGGTCAAGTTGCGAGTCAAGCAGCGTGAAGAGTTCCCAGAGCTATCTGGAACAATAGCTGTTGCTAGTGGCTGTTCCTCCTGTACATGTCATCTTAATTTTCAAACGGAACATATGAGATAAATTCTGACGAAATAAGAAAAAGACAATTATTATGTGGTTAAATTTCTATAGGTACCAACATATTATATAGATTATCTACAACTAATCAGTCATCCAGCTTATCATTAAACTTTATATTTTTTTATTTTTCGATTTGTCAAAAAAAATCTCTAAGCTTTTCGGTTAAACTAGATCACTTCTGGCATTGATTTCTATCCGTTGGTCAAGTTTCACTACATTTGGTTAGAACGGTACAGACTGACAAAACTGTAAATGGTATTTCATGTCTTAATTACTACCGTCACCCGTGCTTAATAAAAGGTTAATTCGATATTACGGACAGGCACTTGAATTTTATTTATATGTATAGATTAGTTTTGAGAAATCATCAATATGTACCGATGATTTCCTAAATCGATACGTGGTAGAGCCCCGCTGCAACTATATTATGGTTGTAACTTGAATGGGTCTGCTCTACCGGGGAAGCACCACGCTTTCACAGAATACTAGCGTAAAATAGCAGCTTAATACCGCCGTGTTTCTTATGGTGCGTGTAGAGATCCAGAGACCCTTTTTTACTGGAAACGGGGC
This sequence comes from Parnassius smintheus behrii, assembly GCA_036936625.1. Lineage (NCBI taxonomy): Eukaryota > Metazoa > Arthropoda > Insecta > Lepidoptera > Papilionidae > Parnassius > Parnassius smintheus. The sequence continues at coordinate 50,008,869 of JAUPFT010000010.1, forward strand.
ATTCCATCTTAATCCTCAGGGGTCATAACGCATCTGCGTCTTGATTCTTAATCGTGGGTAAAATTAGATGTCTATGGGCAACAGCATTCGCTTACCATTAGGTGGATTGTGAGCTCGTTTGTCTTCTATAAATATAAATATATATGTATATATATATATATATACATATATATATATATACATATATATATACATATATATATATATATATATATATATATATATATATATATATATAAGAATTGCTCGTTTAAAGGTATTGGATTTGTTAATATATAAAAGATGTCGAAGATAATATAACTTCCGACGTTTAATTGGGTCAGAGTCAGAGTTCGCAAAGCGAAGCGAGCGTAGTTCTCATCCCTGACTCCCACGCAATTTTTTAATTTTAAAATATAATAAACTTTATTACGATAACTTCACCTCACTTTTGTTATAAATACGTACATAACTAGTTACATTGTTAGTGAATTGAAACAATGTTCGAGTGAGGTAAAGGAGCATTATGTACCATTTTATTTTGTCCTTCAAATATGACAAAAGTAATGCGGAAATGTCTGACCTCCTATAGAATAACCATGTGTAGCCATAAAGATGGCTATGAAATGCTCCGCCCACTTAATATTTACAGATGATGCAGTCTGATATCTTATATTCGATTTTCTATTTTTATTTATTAATTAAATCACAACAAGAATGATATTCTTACGAGCTTGAGGTTCGTGACAATAAAAATTGCCGATAAAATTACCTAAATTAACACTTTAATTTACTTTACACAAATTAAAGTTAAAACACTAATAATTAAACACACTAATTCACTTAATTCCGCTCCGAAGCTTCGCTTGTGTCGCTGAGTTCAACTCTGTGTCCTGATCGCATCTTGCAGCGCCTATTTATATAATTAGCAAAGAAGCGTCCCGAACATTCAGGTAAATGCGCGCCAGGCAACGAGTATTCGAGTGTAGATTTTCCAGAAACTTAGTTCTACGGGTGGCGCTGTCGGTCGAAAGATTTGTGATGTCATTTACTGCAACGCTCTACTCGCTCTCGTTCCTGACACTAGTTGGCGCGAGTATATCGTCGACTTGAGCGCGTTACAATATTATAAAAACACAGTTTAATCTTCGGGTTCTGAACTAAGCGCGGTTTGTATCCACAGGATCCCGCAAAGTGATTTCTCGCTAGATTTTTGTTGGGTTTTTCCAGGGCAGAAGTTTTTACCCAACCAATTATAAAAGTAAAAAAAGACACAATAAGGATTATTGAATTAAAAAATATTCTATTCTAACGGAAAGAACACATAGCCTAATCTACATATTATACCTATATTAGAACATGAAATCTTTTCACACTTCTACACAATGCAATACAGAATAAAGGTGTGAAATATCTGATAATATGTTATATTAACGCATTTATTATCACTATTATTATTATGTCTATACGTGGTAGAGTCAAGCTGCAGTTATATTAGTAGTATAGTTGTAGCACGAATGGGTCGGCTCGACCGGGGAAGGACTACGCTCTCACAGAATACCAACGCAAAATAGTAGCTTAATGCTGCTGTGTTTCGTATGGTGAGTGTAGAGAACCGGATATCCTTTTTACCGTAAACGTGGCATTCCATCTTAGTCCGCACGGGCAGGGTAGATGTAGATGTCTATGGGCCACAGCAACCACTTAGTTGCCACGCTTGGCAGACGTATTGGCAACTCCATTATATTTATATATACAAATAAATAATGATACCTATTATTAGAGATTTTAACACGTTTAACTTATCTTCATTATAAATTCCTGATGTTTGAGGAGCTTTAATACCCAGTTATGTTTTTTGTTCTCGTACTGATATTAATCATTCTTGGCACGCTTGGCGAACGGGTTGGTAGCCGCAGTTTTGTTTTAATTTTATATGTATATTTTTTTGTTTTAAAAAAAGTTGTAATGAGGAAGACGCTCCTGCCCATCTTCTGGTTTATTTCCTTTCGTGGTATGTTAGTACGTACTATTATTTACTTTGTGCCCATCGTCATTATAATACTTTATAATTAGTTTAACCACTTTGAATCTTTCTCTTAAATAGTTTTAAGAAAAATATTTTTAATCTACGTAAAATACCCAAATAAATACTACATAACACGAAAAAAGTTTTCTTATAAATTTTTAGAATTCATTGATTCATGTTTTTGCTTGATTGATTTTTGGTCCTTTAGTAATCCGACGGAAGCACATAAATAATAATATTGACATTATAAAATTAAAGCTCTGACTCCCGAACTAGCAATAGCTGTGTGTTGGGACTCAGTTTCTTCTTACATAAATATAAAAACAATCCATTACTAACGCCCCAAGATATTGTCTTCCAGTACAAAATTATAGGTATCGGTATCGGTATAGGTATATCGACAAGAAAAACTGTTTACGCTTATCTTGATGTAAAATTCATTTCAAAAAAGACGTACGAGAAAATACTAGGGTTCTAATGCTAAAAGATTCTCTTTTACACGCATTTAAGTACATATTTATTTTATTTTATTTATTTATTTATTTTTAATAACAATATACAATAGATAAGGAGTAACAATTAGTATGCTTACATATGAAACAATCCTATTGACAGATGAGAAACTTGTACCTAAACTAGGTAAAGCTTCAGGCCATCATTTACGAGCACTCCACCAACGTGGCAGTCAATATTTTGTTGGATATTAATCGACGTTGTTAAACAAATCGCCAGGGCCGTACTAGTGTCACCCACACAAGGACCCAGTTTTGGAATGATTGGTTATTAAGTTAATAAATGGTAATTACCTGTGATGGCACCTTTTTCTCTCCTCTTCCCGCATTTATAAAGCAACCGGCTTTACCATTGTCAAAGTACTTTCGCTGCAATTACCAACTCACTTGTCCAGCGTTGTATACCGTGTTTTTATTTTTCTAGCATTAATCCTATTATCGTTATGGGGTATCTATATAGTTTTCTCATCTGGTTGGGTTCTATAAATATATAATTATAAATGAAAATGAAAAGATAAATATACATAAATATCAATAAAGTAAAATAAATACAAAAATACATAAATAAATAAAAGCCCAACCAGATGGAAGCCCTCGGCAGGGGAGACCAAACGGCCGAGGGTTAGGGGAAAAGGGAAATAAAAGGCGAATGATTCGGGCGATATCGAGGAGCACCGCCTTCTGCAAATGAGCCCGGAGCGGTCCGTCACGGAGTCCCAGTCGCCTCAGATAACCCGAGAGGCTGACTGGGATTAGCCTATTGATTGTCGTCTACAATGTCCCGTGGGACAATGCAGGTGTCGGGCCTCGGGGTATACCCCATTGCCCGGATGTTCCTCATGGCCCATCACTATGGGCCAGTCCTTATAGCCTTTTTTAGGCATTGTACGGTAATTTCCGGGTAAATCCGTGCTTGATAGTATTTTTCCCGTAGTTGGTTAATTACGGGAAAAAGAGAGGTTGTCCAGTAAAAGTCGAAGTTGGCCTTTCAGCGGCATTGTGGGTTGTTACTCGACTCTCTAATCACATATAGAGAGGAGTTCTCTTGGAAGAGGTCGCCCGTCCGGTGGCCGGGTGTGTAACGGCGCAAAGCCGTTAAGGTGTTCGTGTGGCCCGTTATCGGCACGGTCAAACATGCCGCGCGCTAACCGGGCCACAAAGTCGTAGATACTCTCGACCTTCAAGTCGGCCGCTATCACGTCATTCCGGACGTAGCGACCTGCTCCGACGATCGTTCTTAGAGTCAGATTCTGCTGGGCCTGTAGTCGCCGCCTCAGAGGGTCGCTCAGAAGTGCGTACCAGGCCGGTGCAGCGTAAGTAATGATGGTCCGGATATACATCTTGTATATCCGGAGCTTAGTTCGAGTTGGCAGCTTGGATGCCAGGACCGGCAAGAGCGTCGCCCGCGCACATCGGGCCCGGCGGACGACGAAGTCGACGTGCGCTGTCATGCGCAGCGTCCTGTCGATCCTGCACCCAAGGTAAGTTACAGCCTTCTGGTACGCAATCTCCTGGCCGTTGAGGGTCAGCGGAGGTGGAAAATTTCTGAGACGGCGGGTGAGCAGAGCGGTCGTCTTACCAACGTTGACGACCATCCTCCACTCATCCAGCCATGGTGGCAGCAGGTCCAGCAGACGCTGCATCTTGGCAGTGGCTATGTGGGCTCTTCTGGACGAGGTGAAATAGGCGCTATCGTCCGCGTATAGCGCCAGCTCGACGTCGTCCTCCCACTCTTGAAGCCTGCCTGCCAGTGTGGGTATGTCGTTGGTATAAGCCGCGTACAGGACTGGTGACAGACAGCTGCCCTGTGGAACGCCGGCTCTAATGGTTCTGGTTGCGGACTCGGCGTCCTCTACGCAGACGTAGAACTTCCTGTCTTCCAGGAAAGACGCCATTAACCGCAACATAGCAGGAGGGACACTGGTCTGTTCTTTCAGCTTGTATAGTAGTCCTATGCAGGGTTGCCGTTCTACAAATTTTAAAGTCCCTAGACTAACAGAAAAAATCCGCCAGTAACAGGATTTTGCCTTTTCTTAAAATCCGCTAGATGTCCCTAGGTATATTTTCGTGGTACCATTGCGTTAACTGAAAAATCTTGCCTAATGGTCAATGAATACCGAAAATCTAAATCTATAAATTCAGTAAAACCTTAAAGGGAGCGGACTCTATTTCAAATAAATCAGTTATTTATAGTGTAGGTTATTGATATGACAACCAAAACAAAAATTATTCATGTACAAAATAAAAAAAATATTGTAAAAAAAATAAATCTTAAATCTTTAAACTACGTTTAAAAATAAAACAATTAGCTTAGTACGTTCTTGTACCTAAATTTCAAAAATAGTGAAGTATGGATCCAAATCTTCAAAAAGAACTTCAGCAGAAGTTGAAGCTTCGCCAATGTCTCCAGTTCACATCTTTGGTTTGCCTTTATCGACTTGGTTGACAACATCTTTGGGAATATCATTCGTTGCGCAATTATTTTTTAATCCTTAACTGATTTCTAATCAGAAGAATGGAATTTAAAGTTTTTTCTGATAGCTTGCTTCGCAGTTTGCTTTTAACTACATTCATAGCACCAAATACGCATTCAAATTCTGCATTTGAGTGCGGTAGTCATAATATTACTATTGCAAAATTACATAAACCTTCGAATATGTTTACTCTTGCTGCATTTTTGTATGTCGAAACCTTAGACCGTGGTCTAAGGTCGAAACAGATGAAATTGAATGAACGACATTGAATTGTTAGTTTATCTTCGGGAACTCTCGTGAAATTATATATAATATATACAGTGTTACCAACGGTAGATTACAAAATTGGACATATGATAAATGACTTATTTGAAATGAATTACTTTATAAAAAAGTCACCATCTCAAAAGTTCAAATGTCGCTAGAAGTCGCTAAATAATTATTTCTCGCTAAAGCGATTTATTTATCCGCTAAACATTGTTAAAATCCGCTAGATCTAGCGAGAAAGTCGCTAAAACGGCAACACTGGTCCTATGTGCCACACCCGGTCGAACGCCTTCTCGATGTCGAGAAAGACGCCCAACGATATGCGGCCACGATTGTACTCTGCCGCAAGCAGGTGCAGCACTCTAGTCAATTGTGTGACTGTAGAGTGACCCCTCCTGAATCCGTGCTGCTCCGCCCGAAGTTGGATGCACGGACGGAGACGTCTCAGCAGCAATCTTTCAAACAGTTTAGCTATGTGTGGTAATAGCGTGATCGGCCTGTAGCTGGCCTCGTAGCCTGTCCTCCGGGAAGTGGGATGTCCGCAATATCCCATTGTAGAGTCGACCAAGCTCTACTATGACTCTATTGGGCAGCTGTCGGAGTGCAGCGTTGGTAATCCCGTCGTGCCCCGGCGCCTTCCTCGGTTGCAGGCGGGTTACTGTCCTCCGCAATTCAGCGGGGGAGATGAACCACTCTCCTGCAAGAGGCGGCGCGGGCGACGACAGGAACTCCTGTACGCGACTTTCCTTCCTGGCATGAAGCTCCATGAACTCCGCACTTGCTGGGTTCGGCATAAATTGCTCCTCGAAGTGCTCGACTAGGATATCCGCTCTGCCCTTGGCATCGTAGCAGCGTTTGCCTGTGTTATCTATCAACGGGCAAACGGGAGGTTTGGTTCTGGTTAACTGCCGGTTCAGTTTATAGAGCGACGCATCTTGCTCTTCAGCCTTGCTGATGCGCCGATCCCAGGCGTCGCCTCTGAAGGCCTGGACTGCAACCGACAGTTCCTCCGAGATGGTATTGAGCTGGGTCTTTAATCTGGGGCAGCGAGTACGCGCCCAGAGCTTTCTTAACGCTCTCTTGCGCCTGATCTGCACGCATATGTTAAGCGGCAGATCGTCTCGCCTGGCAGTGATCGGGACGATCGTAGAGGCCGCGTGGAGGGCCTCCTTGATGTTTTTGGTAATTCTAGTTGCAGCGGCCTCTACGTCGTCCGCTGTGCTTATCGGCTGGTGTGCTGGAGGTCTCTGCTGCAGGTGTTGACAGTAGAGCCTCCAGTCGACACGTGTCTTAAACGCTCTGGGCGGCGTAGTCACCGCCTTCAGGCCAAGGGTTATCAGTAACGGGAGGTGCTGTGAAGAAAGGTCGTACAGCACTTCTACCACTATCGGATAGTTGACGTTCCTAGTGAGCACGATGTCTAATACATCCGGTTTCCTCCTTGGGTCAGTAGGAACGTGAGTTGGTTCCTCGGGACCTAAAACGTCATACGAGTTCTTCTCCGCATCTTCATATAGTTCATGACCCGGCGGGGTGATCACTCTGGACCCCCACGCCGGGTGTTTAGCGTTTAGGTCCCCGGCGACAATTGTGGGTGTGTCGCCTTCCATCACCGTCCGGATGTCTGAGGAGCAAAATGGAGTCCCTGGCGGGCGGTATGCCGCGTAGATTCTAAGTTCCTCGCCCGCCGCCTCCATTTTTATGCCGATAGAGCGCATAGTCTGGTAAGGTGGTAATTCCAGTTCTTGATGGACGATGTCCCTCCTCACTAGAACCGCCGTTCCTCTATAGGCGGCCCCCTGAGCAGTGACCTCGTCCCTCCTGTAAATGTGATAATTCGGCAGCTTAATATGCGTCTTTGGATTCAACTTTGTCTCTCCCAGCAAGATGATGTGTAAATCCTGTTGCTGGGTGACTGTGCGGAGTTCATGCAGCTTCTGCTGTATTCCGTCCGGGTTCCAATAGAGGAGGCGCAGATTACTCTCCTCCGTAATGCCGGGCAAGAAGGTTTGCCAGCGCCTTCATTATCGCTGTCACTGGGTCTGTCCCGGCTCTTATGTCAGCCAGGACTTGCGTGCCGACCTCGATGGCAATACCAACCAGACGTTGGATTGCATCTGCTGTTTCAAGGCCGGTGGAAGGTGTTTTCCTGTAAGAAGGCGTTGGCAATTGTCTCGGGTGTGGTTGTTCCTGGTCCTGCCCTCTTGGCTTGTGGGTTGAGCGCGCTCTAGATTTAGAGCGGGCCCTATGTTCTGGTAGGGCCCTTTCTGGCACTGTACCCACATTGGTTGTCTCCCGAGTAATCTGCGCCTTTTGCGAGGCTACTGGTACTGTTGGTGTCGGGGTAGAGGTAACAGCCTGAGGAGGCTGCGCCTTCTTCCTACTTCTCTCCCGCCTCCTCTTCTTTGAGGGTTGCCGTTCTGTGGCAGGATTGGCGGGAGGCTGTAGAGTCGCCCCGGTGGTTGCCCTGGTCGTCGTGGGTTCCACCGTTTCCTGGGATGTTACGGGTGGGGGGGGGGGCTGGTTGCCTGCCCTTTCCGGTAATGGTGGTCCACCCGTCCTGCTGAATGGTAACAGCTTTCGGGCGACTCTGGGGGGCCTTTTTTGGTGCCTCCGGGAGTAGTCCCGGTAAGGTTAACCCCTGCCTCCTAGCAGTCCTCTTCAGGACTGGGCATCGGCGGTCATTTGCCGTGTGGTTTTTGCCACAGTTGGCACATTTCGGTTCTTCTTCTCTACCCCGAGGGCAAAGGCTTGCTATGTGCTCCCCGGCACAGCGCACGCATCTCACTGGCCTGAAGCAGTTGGCAGAGGCGTGCCCGAAGGCCTGGCATCGGTGGCATTGAGCTGGTCCTGCTTTTCTTTGCCAGGCCTCGATGACGACCCCTCTCATATAGAGGAGTTTGTCGATGTTGTAAAGGTCCTGGAGCTGCTCCAGGCTCAGGTGGTCCAGTTGGGCAAAGTAGACGCAGCCAGGTCTGCTTCTACGAGGTGGTATTGCCTTCACATATTTGATAGGGAAGCCTTTTGCCCTTATAGCCTCCTCTATATCCTTGGTATCCGTGCCCATAGGTAGACCCCGGATGCCCACTTTAGTGGGCTTGTCCTCCTCCGGGGTATAACAATACCACGACAGTGTTGGTGTTTTCTTCGTCAAATCCACCATGTACCGCTGTACTGTGCGGAATTCATTAGCACTCTGCGGTGTGAATCTGACGCCTTTCCGAAACGGACGGGCATTTATGGGGTGGCCCAACATTTTGTTGAGCTCCTTAAAATGCCTCGTCCAGTCTGGTAGGCATTCGGCCACTATAGGTGGGTAACGGCCCTTCTCCTGGTCGGCAGGTTTCTCTGTAGGCGCTGCCGCCGGTGGTGGTCGTGGTACTGCTGGTGCAGCTACCATATGGGCATAACTGGTAGATGGCCGTTGGCCATCGTCCTGTGGGAGCCCGGACGGATTCATTGTTGCCACCGGCGATGATCGGCCGGCGGATGCAGCGAGGGTGGCATACGTGGTTGACCCCCAACTGAAGGATTCCTCGCCCCCCTGCTCATACTGGGCCGAATCATGGCTTCGCCGATCCGGTGATATGGAGCGGGGGGGGGGGGGGGGTTGCGGTGGAGAAGGTGACCTGGGTGGCGATCTCATATGGTACTCTTCGTCTTCCTCTGATGAGGTTGGTGCTTCATCGGAAGACGGTTGGGAGCCAATCCGTTGCCTCTTCTCATACAAGGAGGCTTCCGTTTCCGGAGGAGTATGACGTCTCGCCGTTTTCTTCGCCCGCTGCGGCTGAGGCGACGGTTCCTGCCTAACCGTGTGCTCAGACACGGACGGCGTGAGCGCGACGCCCGGTGCGGGGTCCTTCCGTGGCGAGACGGGTTTTCTTTGAGGGATCTGCGAAAAGGAAGACACTATTCTAGTGCGCTCCGGGTTCGACAGATCCCTCACAGCCAGTGGTCGTTCCAACACACCTTTTCGGTCCGGTGGTTTTCTAGATGGGGGGGGGAGGCTCCCTCTGTTTCTTGTCGGACATATTGACCTACCTACGTCAGTCAGGTAATCTAATATACGGCCCTGTCTAATAAATGGTATGTGAAATAGTGACTTTCCACACTTGGGGCACTGCCTACCCCTTTTGTAATCAAAAGGGTTGGGGGAAGTGCTAGGGTGGCACCTTATAACGCGACTAGGCACAGGATGCACGGAGCGCATAAAGTGCCAAGAATCAACTAGGGGCCGGTGACCTCGACACCTCACGGAATCGCGGGACTCAACGTGGGCGGAGTTTGTCGTACCGGCGGTTATTTGCAGCCACTGTATACTGCAAGTAACGCACACCTAGGAGATCCTTGAGGGGATTAGCCCATTCGCAGAGACGGTTACAGGCTACGAGCACTTAACCTTATAGAGACGTAATACAAGGCGACCCGAACCTGTCAACTCGTCAGTGACTAGTCACTGATATATTTCGGAACACTTTTGTTTCCCGCCAGTTGCGACCAAAAACTAGAACCGAAGAGACGGCTTACATTTAAAATATAAATTAAAATCAATTTACGGCATTATGTCTTGTTGTGCCATTAAATGGTGCGGAAACAACAGTAAAATATGCAGTGTAACAACAAACAATATTACTTTTCGTCGGTAAGTATATTTCTTTATTTTACCAAAATATTTTCAACATTTTTATTACGCAACGAGGGTCAAGTTAAACTGGATGGTCCGCCATGCGTCACTCCCCGTCCTTTTTGCATTTACTGCAAACTTGTATGTCTGTCTCTCCTTATCATAATTAGCCTCGTGACGCTAATGACTAGTGCAGTGCGGTATATTCATTTCGTATTGTCGATAATTATCCACAAAATGATTATTGTATATAGATATCGTTGTTTTGGATATATTAGATATAGACGGATACATAATTTATTATATATATATATATATATATATATATATATATATATATATATATATATATATATATATATATATATATATATTAAGGTATTACTAAGAGTAGTACATTATTATTTACTACTCTTAGTAATAATTTATAATATTAATTATAATTATTCTTTTCGTGTATGAGCTTTGGATAAGTACGATAACAATGTTATTTTATTTAAACTGTATGATTTTTTCCCTATAGGTTTCCAAAAGATGGTAATATGAAAAACAAATGGATAAACGTTATAAAAAGAGAAAATTGGTTTCCATCAATATAAAGCGTCATGTGCGCAAAACATTTTACTGAGGATTGTTTTTTGACGACGAACAAGAAGCGGCAACTAATGAGAAGTGCAGTACCTACGCTGTTTTTGACTCAGATGCAATACCTGTATAAAGGCTTTAGTGTCATTAAAATAAAATAAAAAGAGTCTCATATTCTACAAAGATAATGGAGGGTAAATTTATTCCTCACAAATGGTCGTTAAAATATTATGTCGGCGTTGCGAGTCCGTAATCAAGAAAGATATGCACGACGCAAAACGACGGGATACCTGCTTAGTACAACCAGCACGGGTTGAGCAACTCAGGGGCGGTGGGCGGAGCCACGGGGGTCGCGTCCGGCGAGGTTCGACAACTAGCGAGGGTGCATACAACAACACGGAAAAGCAGCCGTAGTCTTAATTATTGTATTTAATTTGTTAAATATGTACAACTTATATTCGATAATATAAAAGAATGATGTTGTAACTATGCAATAACTCTCCCAATAAAGGCATCGAATAAATAACGAGAGTTAGCATAGATTTTAAAATATAAATTGTATTCTTATAGTTAATTTACCTTTGTTGCATATCACCTTTATTATGTATTACTTTTCTTACATATTACCATTCATATAAATTACCTTTCTAGTAAAAAAGATAATTGTAACATCAATAGGGCATGTTATCGTGACGCGGCTGCGGAGTAAATGAAGCTACGCGTAGGGCGACACGACGTTTTATATTTATAGTGCTGAGGTGCGGGGCAGGGTTCTCAGCTTAAAAATTGTGAATTATAAAGTTAAAAACCTTTTAGAATGCAAAATAAGTATTGTGTACATAATAATGTAATAAGTAGATGTAAGAATATTATATAGTTAAATATGATTGTTAAAAAATAAAAGTTTTAAAGAAATAAAGAAAGGCGCGGGGGTGAGGCAAGGGTCCGCTGGCCAGCAGCGGCCGAATCATATAAAAGACGGGCCGGCCGGTAGGGTCGGCAGTCGCTCTCCAGCCACCGAAAAGGCACTACCAGAAGAAAAAGTACAAGTTCCTCCTCACCGCCGCTTGCCTCCTATATAAACAGTGAACAACGCGTTTTATTCATTTTTCGAACACCGTGTAGTGGCGGTTAAGAATATCCACTACCCCATATCTTCCCGTGGGTGTCGTAAAAGGCGACAGAGGGAGACAGGCAGGAGATGGGCAGCAGCATCTTCCTGATAACAACTGTGACGTAATAAAAAACTGCGGTTGCCAACCCGCTCGCCAAGCGTGGCAACTACGGCAAATACCCCCCAATGAACAAATACACAAAAAGACGGCCCCCAGTCCCCGGCGGCCCCGCTATTCCTGGCTACGGTAGCGACCATGGTAACGGCGGGGCAGGGGGTGCTAAGAATCTCCGGTGGAGGTTCGGTTGCCACCTACGACGACTCGACCTGGCAACATATAACGCACGCACCCTGAGGACTGACGAGAAGATACTGGAGCTGGAAGAAGAGGTAGACAAGTTGCGCTGGCATATTATTGGATTATCCGAGGTCCGAAGAGAGGGGGAGGACACGGCAATCCTCGAGTCCGGCAACTTGTTCTATCACCGGGAGGGCGACCATCTGTCCCAAGGAGGTGTCGGATTTATCGTCCACAAGTCTCTCGTCAACAACGTTGTAAAGATTGGGAGTGTGTCGACGAGGGTCGCGTACCTGATACTCAGAATCACCAAACGGTATTCGCTGAAGGTCATTCAGGTTTACGCACCAACCTCGGCACACCCCGATGAGGAGGTGGAGGAAATGTATGAGGATATTTCCAGAGCCATACATTCCTCCAAAACCCACTACACGGTGTTGATGGGAGACTTCAACGCAAAACTAGGCACAAGAGAAAGCGGTGAGCTGAAGGTAGGGAAATTTGGAGTAGGGCAACGGAACCGAAGGGGCCAGCAGCTGGCCGACTTTATGGAGAAAGAGGGACTCTTTATGATGAACTCTTTCTTCCAGAAGCGGCCCCACAGGAAGTGGACCTGGTCGAGCCCCGACGGTTCGACAAAAAATGAGATTGACTTCATTATGACGACCAGACGCCAACTGTTCAGTGATGTCTCAGTGATCGCAAGGGTGAAAACTGGCAGCGATCACCGAATGGTTAGAGGCACACTGAACCTAAACGTTAAGTTGGAGAGGTCTCGTCTAATGAAGTCAACGCTCCGTCCCCCTCGTGCTCTGATCCAGAATCCCGAAACCTTTCAGCTCGAGTTACGTAACCGCTTCCAGTGCCTAGAAGATTGCAATGCAGTGGACGATATGAACGACAAGCTCGTGGAAACTGTCCATGCGGTCGGAGCTAAGTTCTGCAAGACCCGCCGCAGAAGAACACAAAAACTCTCCGATCACACTCTTAATCTCATGGCTGTTAGACGGGAGATGAGGCTGCAATCGTCAACAGATTTGACAGCATACAGGCAACTGAACAGACAGATCTCCAAATGCATGCGGCGAGACTTACGCAACTTTAATACTTCTCGTATTAAAGAAGCGATCGAGCGGAACCAGGGCTCCAAAGTCTTTGCCAGAGATCTGTCCGCCAGAAAGAGCCAACTGTCAAAGCTGAAGACTGAGTGTGGCAACATCGTTTCCGGGACACCTGAGATTTTGAGTGAGATTGAGAGGTTCTATGGGCAGCTGTACACATCATCGTTGGAGCCACACGCAAGTGTGAGTAACGATCCAAGAGCAAGTCTTATCCGACACTATTCCGATGATATCCCGGACGTCAGTCTAAGCGAGATTAGAATGGCTCTCCAGCACCTTAAAAACGACAGGGCCCCAGGCGAGGATGGAATTACAGCGGAGCTTCTGAAAGCGGGTGGAACACCGGTACTTGAAGTCCTTCAGAAGCTCTTCAATTCCGTCCTCCATGGTGGCACTACTCCAGAGGCGTGGAGCAGAAGTGCGGTGGTCTTGTTCTTTAAGAAAGGCGACAACGCTCTCTTAAAGAACTACAGACCGATTTCCCTTCTGAGCCGCGTCTACGTGCTGTTTTCGAGAGTCATTACGAATCGTCTCGCACGCAGACTTGACGACTTCCAGCCTCCCGAACAAGCCGGTTTCCGAAAAGGCTTCAGTACCATAGACCACATACATACCCTGCGGCAGATTGTACAGAAGACTGAAGAGTACAATCTGCCACTTTGCCTGGCGTATGTGGACTATGAGAAAGCCTTTGATTCCGTCGAAATTTGGGCGGTGCTACAGTCCCTTCAGCGGTGCCAAGTTGACTGTCGGTATATCGAAGTGCTGAAGTGTTTGTACAGTAGGGCTACGATGGCTATCCGAGTACAGAACCAGAGCTCGAAACCTATCCAACTGCAGAGAGGTGTAAGACAGGGTGACGTTATATCCCCGAAACTCTTCACCGCTGCATTGGAAGACGTTTTCAAGCTACTGGACTGGAAAGGATACGGTATTGACATCAATGGCGAGTACATCACTCACCTTCGATTTGCCGACGATATAGTCCTTATGGCAGAATCGCTGGAGGACTTAAGCACTATGCTCAATGACCTCAATAGTGCCTCCCAACGGATAGGTCTTAAGATGAACATGGACAAAACAAAGATCATGTTCAATGTCCATGTCACACCTATGCCGGTAGTTGTTGGGAGCACTATGCTCGAAGTTGTTGACGAGTACGTTTACCTGGGACAAATAGTCCGACTAGGTAAGTCCAACTTCGACCGAGAGGTCAATCGACGGATTCAACTCGGCTGGGCAGCGTTCGGGAAATTACGACATATCTTTTCGTCAGGTATACCTCAATCTCTAAAAACTAGATTGTACAACCAGTGCGTGTTGCCAGTGATGACTTATGGATCTGAGACGTGGTCCTTCACTGCTGGCCGTATGAGGACGCTTAAGGTCGCTCAGCGAGCTATGGAGAGGGCTATGCTCGGAGTTTCTCTGCGTGATAGACTCAGAAATGAGGATATCCGCAGTAAAACCAGAGTGACCGACATAGCCCAACGGATTAGTAAGCTGAAGTGGCAATGGGCCGGCCATATAGCTCGAAGAACCGATAACCGATGGGGAAGAAAGGTTCTCGAGTGGCAGCCTCGTACCGGTAGGCGTAGTGTAGGGCGACCCCCCACTAGATGGAGTGACGACCTGGTAAGACATGCAGGAAGTCGATGGATGCAGGTGGCTCAGGACCGTGCTTTGTGGCATTACTTGGGGGAGGCCTATGTTCAGCAGTGGACTTGTGAAAGGCTGTAATGATGAATGATGATACGGCGATCCGTAACATTAATGGTCCTTCGAAGAGCCGAATTAAGAAGCAAACCTCAAGAACGAAAAAATATTATTGTGAAGAAAAATGGTGAATACGCGTAGTAACAGTGGAGAATCATCGAAGCGTCGCAAGGATGAACAGATAACCCAGGGGGCCACGGAAGAGGCCTCCGGGGGCGACTCGGCCGCTAGTGGCTCATCAAACACCACTAGCGAAACCACAACGGTCAGCGGTACGACCACTACCTCTGCGACCGATGAAACGACTGCAACGGAAGAAACCCAGCAAGAAAGTGATCAAAGGTCGCAGCGCACACTAAAGCCGGGCGAGACTAGGTCACGCCGCTCCGTAGTCTCACGCAAGAGACTCATCGCGGAGTTAGAGGCAAAAGAGCGGTTGGCCGAACTCAAGCTCGAGCAGGCCCGATTGCAAGCAAGAATGGAATTGCAGGAGATACATGTGCAGCGACTACAAGCAGAAGTCGGATCAACCGAGGACGAAGAGGAAGAAATAGAAGACGACTTAGCATCAGTGCGCATTAGTACATGGTTGCAAGAAAAACCTACATCGCAACCCGCGCCGCAGCCCGCGCCGCAACCCGCGCCGCAGCCCGCACCGCAACCCACGTCGTACTTCACGTCGCAACCAGCACCGCAGATCGCACCACCCGTACTTCAACAGTATGCACCGCAATACGCTCCACAACATACCGCGCCGCAGAAAGAAGACTATGGACAGGCGCAGCAACAAATCGACGTCGCTACCTTAGCCGCTGCTTTATCACAAGCAGTGAGAAGCACAAGGGAGCCGCCGAAATATTTGCAAGAGCTGCCCACATTCAATAGCAGCAGCAAAGAATGGCTCAGCTTCAAAACAACGTACGAAGAATCTTCAAAGTACTTCACGATGAACGAAAACATAGCGAGAATACGCCGAAGCTTAAAAGGGATAGCAAAAGAGGCCGCAAGCTGCCTACTTATAAGCCAATCAGACCCCAGAATAATAATAGAAGCTTTGGAAAGGAGATTCGGACGACCAGAAGCATTAATTCACTTAGAAATAGAGAAGCTGAAGCTGCTTAACAAAGTCACGGACAATCCCAGGGAGCTATGCATATTCGCCAATCGCATAGCAAACGTAGTGGGCACCGTGGAAGCACTCAATAAAGCACACTATCTGCATAGTCCGGAGATGACGCGAGTTATCACAGACAAACTCACGCCCATATTGAGAAGCAAAT
Source organism: Parnassius smintheus behrii (assembly GCA_036936625.1). NCBI lineage: Eukaryota > Metazoa > Arthropoda > Insecta > Lepidoptera > Papilionidae > Parnassius > Parnassius smintheus. The sequence goes on from JAUPFT010000010.1 coordinate 50,024,868, forward strand.
GGTACGACTATGCAGCCAGAAAGAAAGAGGATATCCCAGAGCTTAAGAAAATATCAATCTTCTTAAACGAAGAAGCGGATAAATGCAGCGCGTATGCCTTGCCGGAATTTATCACGGAGGACAACGAACCGAGAGAGCGAAGGCCGAGAAAAATAGAACGTGCCTTCGCCACAAGCAAGAAACAATATGAAGAACGCTGCCCTCAATGCAAACAAGAACACAAACTGCCCGATTGCAAGTCATACGCCGCTCTGTCCACAAATGACAGATGGGAAGTAGCAAAGAAGTATAATATCTGCTACCGCTGTCTACGAGGCAAACATCGCCGATTGCTGTGTAAAGCTCCACCGTGCGGAAAAGATGGATGCATGATGAAACACCATAAATTGCTGCATCACGACAGAAAAGCAGAAACTGAAAAAGAACCCGCTATGGAAACCGCAACATCGGCAAAGGAGGTCATCACAACAACTCGACCATACAAACACCGCCGTGCTTACCTAAAGATTGCGCCCGTAACAATAAAGGGGCCGCTAAGCTGCGTCGAAACATACGCATTATTGGATGAAGGAAGCACAGTCACCTTAGTCGATGCCTCGATCGCTGACGTCATCGGCGCCGACGGTCCAGCCCACGCAATGTGGATACAAGGGGTTGGCTCGGAGGTGAAGCATGAGAAGAGCAAGATCGTCAGCCTTAAAATAAGAGGAAAGCACGCGCAAGAGGAACACAACATAGAAGCAGCGCGTACGGTAGAGCGGTTGGACTTCGCGCCAGAACCCGTGAATGAAAATCACTTGGAGAATTGCCAACATCTGCTGGATATCAAAGAGGATATCACCTACGAACGCGCCTCACCGAAAATACTAATCGGGCAAGATAACTGGCACCTCATAGTGTCTAGAAAACTGCGCGTCGGTCGACGAGATCAACCAGTCGTCTCATACACCAACCTGGGCTGGGTTCTACATGGCTGTCATAGCTCATTGACATCGACGGTCACCTTCTGCGGCAGACTACATCAAAGGGAAGAGGCACAGCCAATAGAAGAAGAAATAAAGAATTATTTCAAATTAGAATCACTGTGCATCGAGCCAAGGAGACCTAAAGAAGATCCCGAGCAGCGAGCTATGCAAATATTGAGGGAAACCAGCAGGAGGTCGGCGGACGGCAGATTCGAGACAGGGTTGCTGTGGAAAGAAAAGGATTTCCAAATACCAAATAATTACAAAGACGCGGAAAGACGACTGCACACTTTAGAGAAGAAGCTCGACCGAGACAGCAATCTCAAGCTACAGTACGAAGAACGCATACAGAACCTCTTCAACTCGGGTTACGCAGAGCGCGCGCCCATGCCACCGCCACAAGGAAAGACATGGTATCTACCACACTTCCCAGTCATCAACCCTGCGAAACCTAACAAGCCGCCGAGATTGGTACACGACGCCGCAGCGAAGACAGCAGGAATATGTCTCAACGATATGCTTCACTCGGGGCCGGACTTATTACAATCATTGCCTGGAGTAATCATGAGGTTCCGACAGTATCCGTATGCAGTGAGCGCCGACATAAAAGAAATGTTTATGCAGATCAAAGTGCGCAAAGAAGATAGAGACGTTTTACGTTTCTTGTGGAGAGGCAAGCAGCGGGAGGGCCAACCGGAGGAATATAGGATGACATCGATCATCTTTGGAGCGACATCATCACCATGCACAGCATTATATATCAAAAATAAAAATGCTGAAGAACATTCAGAGGCATACCCGGAAGCTGCGGTCGCCATAAAACGAAATCACTATATGGACGACTACTTGCAGAGCTTCCACTCTATCACGGAAGCTCGGCAAACTGTAAAAGCAGTCGATCACGTCCACAAACAAGCGGGATTCGTACTCAGCGGGTGGACATCAAACGAAGAAAAAACAATAGAAGAAATAACGACAGAGCATAAACAACACGACGCGACCGTGCGCCTGGGCGGAAAAGAAACTGAGAAGACGCTCGGCCTGCTCTGGCATGTACAAAGCGATCATATTGGATTTAATACAAACAATATGAAGATGCCGATCGACGTAAAAGAAAAACAACGCTTGCCAACTAAACGTGAAGCGCTGAGCATAACAATGGCATTATTTGACCCGCTGGGGTTAATATCACCAGTGAGTACCCCAGCGAAGAGAATATTCCAAGACACATGGCGTTACAAGGCGGAATGGGACGACCCTCTGCCAATAGAGTTAAAAGAAAATTGGGAAGACTGGATTACTTCACTTCACGCCCTAGAACAACTGAGAATACCGCGATGCTACGATTACAACCCAGTGTCGACGCGGCAACTACACACGTTCGTCGACGCAAGCGAGGAGGCCTACGCAGCCGCCGTGTATTGGAGAACGGAGCGAGCAGACGGCAGCGTTAACATATCATTGGCCGCCGCCAAAAGCCGCGTGACACCACTAAAACCAGTCTCCATACCACGGCTCGAGTTACAAGCGGCACTACTGGGAGCTCGTCTCGCGCAGACCGTGATCAGTGAGCACGATGACGATATAGCGGGCAAGACATACTGGTGCGACTCTCGTACTGCACTAGTGTGGATTAGGTCGGAACCCCGCGCGTACAAAGCTTTCGTCGCTCATCGCCTGGCGGAAATAGAAGATACGACCAAAAAGAACGAATGGCGTTGGCTACCGTCCAAAGAAAACGTGGCAGACGACGCGACCCGAACCACGCCAGAAAGGTTCGACGAGTCGCACCGGTGGTTCCAAGGGCCCCCGTTTCTACAACGTCCACCGGCCGAATGGCCGCAGGAAGAAAAAACAACGCAATACGACACTGGGGAAGAACGAGAAATATGTAACATCACAGTTAAAAGTGAAGACTCGCCAACAGCACATCTGCCACAAATAGAAAGATTTTCAAAATGGATTCGCCTCATAAGGGCGACAGCGAGAGTCCTCTTATTCATCGACATGTGCAGACCAAACAAGCACGTGGTGAAGGCTGGGCGTAAACGCAACAAAGCAAGACAAGATAGCGACCCTGGCTGGCAAAGAACAAACCGACGCAATACCCCCACCAAAGAAAAAAGGGCAACACCTACTGTCTCATCGCTTGTAGGAATACCAGCCGCTTATCATGTAAGAGCCGAACAACTGTGGGTGCAAGCCAGTCAGCGGGAAAGCTTCACGAAGGAGCTCAAGAGGATCACCAACGGAAGTGTTCCAGGAGGCGACGACAAACTAGGCCATCTGAGCACATACGTCGACGAAGAGGGGACCCTACGCCTCAGAGGTCGAATAAAAGCAGCATCAGAAGTAGAGGAGGACACGTACGATCCTCCCGTACTAGACGGGAAGCATGCATACACTCGTCTGTACATAGCACACGTACACGAGAGGTTGCATCACGGAGGCGTGGAAACAGTCGTGAAGGAATTAAGACAGAGATTGTACATAAGAAAAATACGTCCAGTAGTAAAAACTGTCATCAAAGGCTGCCTACCGTGCCGTCTAAGAAAAGCCAAGCCTGCATCACCGTCTACAGGAAACCTGCCGTCCGCACGCCTCGCTCATCACGCACGTCCGTTCACATACACAGGACTGGACTACTTCGGGCCAATAGAAGTCACAGTGGGACGACATCGTGAAAAACGCTATGGCGCGTTATTTACCTGCATGACCTCACGAGCAATACACATAGAGGTGGCCCACTCATTAAGCGCCGACTCAGCTGTGTCAGCGCTTAGGCGCTTCATGAGCCGAAGAGGATGCCCAAAAGAAATCTGGAGTGACAACGCTACGTGTTTCAAGGCAGCAGACAAGGAGCTGGCCGAAGCAGCACTCGCAGCCCTCGAGAACGAAACCGCATGTCAACAAATTGTGTGGAAGTACATACCACCATCAGCACCATTCATGGGCGGCGCCTGGGAGCGAATGGTTCGCTCCGTGAAAGAAGCCCTACGCGTCACCCTCAACGAACGCTATCCCAGTGACGAGACACTGGTGACTCTGCTCGCCGAGGTCGAAAACACGGTCAATTCCAGACCTCTTACACACGTCTCAGTTGACCCAGGAGACCCGGAAGCCATCACGCCGAACCACATCCTCATCGGTCCCAACTCACACGTACCTGCACCGGGACACTTCAGCGAGAGCGACGTGACGGCCCGCCAGCAGTGGAAACGAGCTCAAGCCCTAGCCGACATGTTTTGGCGAAGATGGGTGAAGGAATACCTGCCCCTACTCCAACACCGGCGGGAGCCCAGCAGCATAGGTGCATCACCGAAGATTGGAGACCTGGTCATCATTTGTGACTCTAATTTACCGCGCAACATCTGGCCCAGGGGAAAAATAAGCAACGTATATCCTGGCGTCGACGGAGAGGTACGAGAAGTGGACGTAACCACTAGCAGTGGGCATACACTACGCAGACCAACAAAGAAGATCGTCGTGCTACCAGAGGGATCGCAGCGTGGCGACGGCGGGAGAATATGCACGACGCAAAACGACGGGATACCTGCTTAGTACAACCAGTACGGGTTGAGCAACTCAGGGGCGGTGGGCGGAGCCACGGGGGTCGCGTCCGGCGAGGTTCGACAACTAGCGAGGGTGCATACAACAACACGGAAAAGCAGCCGTAGTCTTAATTATTGTATTTAATTTGTTAAATATGTACAACTTATATTCGATAATATAAAAGAATGATGTTGTAACTATGCAATAACTCTCCCAATAAAGGCATCGAATAAATAACGAGAGTTAGCATAGATTTTAAAATATAAATTGTATTCTTATAGTTAATTTACCTTTGTTGCATATCACCTTTATTATGTATTACTTTTCTTACATATTACCATTCATATAAATTACCTTTCTAGTAAAAAAGATAATTGTAACATCAATAGGGCATGTTATCGTGACGCGGCTGCGGAGTAAATGAAGCTACGCGTAGGGCGACACGACGTTTTATATTTATAGTGCTGAGGTGCGGGGCAGGGTTCTCAGCTTAAAAATTGTGAATTATAAAGTTAAAAACCTTTTAGAATGCAAAATAAGTATTGTGTACATAATAATGTAATAAGTAGATGTAAGAATATTATATAGTTAAATATGATTGTTAAAAAATAAAAGTTTTAAAGAAATAAAGAAAGGCGCGGGGGTGAGGCAAGGGTCCGCTGGCCAGCAGCGGCCGAATCATATAAAAGACGGGCCGGCCGGTAGGGTCGGCAGTCGCTCTCCAGCCACCGAAAAGGCACTACCAGAAGAAAAAGTACAAGTTCCTCCTCACCGCCGCTTGCCTCCTATATAAACAGTGAACAACGCGTTTTATTCATTTTTCGAACGGCGTTACGGCGATCCGTAACAAAAGATTTTATTAATAGTGACTCCAAAGGAAAAATCACCGCTGAACTGTTGACCCATAAAGCTCTTAGCAGCTTTACAGAAGAACAATTATTCCTGGACTATATACATCATCAATTTTACGCCGAAGAAACCAATCGTATTATGATTTAACGAAAAGTGTTATGAAGAAATATATTGACAAGAATGACATTTATACTTAAAAATCAAAAATTGGAAGGAAAATGTGCAGTTAGGAGAATATATACAAAGTTAATTCATTTTAAAAATCAATAATAGCACTTAATAAAATAAATATAATAAATAAACACGAACATCTTCTTTATTCTCTTTTAACAGTGGTAGAGCCATGCGGCAGCTTTGCTGTTGCACGTATGGGTCGGCTCAAACCGGGGTGGTACCACGACCTCACAGAATACCGGCGTGAAGTGGAAGTTCTGCTTCCGCGTTTCGTCTGGTGAGTGCAGGTGGCCGGAGGCCCAAATCCCCCCCCCCCCATCAACATGGTAGCGGAATTAAATAAAGATAGACTACCCCAGGAGGGTACCAGCACCCCTGGAGAATCCCTCGCTGAGCATCCACGACCATGTTTCTCCACTTCTGAGCGTGGGTGCTCAGGCTGCCCCGCGTATTCTGGGGGGGGGGGGCAAAATTCCGCTCAAGACTACAACTGCTCGGGGCAAACGGAGCAACAAGACCAAGGCGACCCCTGCCACGCTGTCCGTGAATTTCTGCAATATCAGGGGACTTCACTCCAACCTAAACGCCGTCCACTACCATCTCGAGACGGCGAGGCCGGCTCTGCTCTTTCTGACCGAGACGCAGGTGTCCTCTCCGGCTGATGTTTCGTATCTCTCCTACCCGGGGTACAAACTGGAACACTCCTTTGTGCCTCGGGCTGGAGTTTGCGTTTACGTCAGAGAGGACATCTGTTCTCGACGCCTCGGCAGACTTGAAGGTTCGGACCTGTCCATCCTTTGGCTACGCGTAGACAGCGACGACCATCCGCGCGTCTACGGGTGCCTCTATAGGTCCCACAGCGGTAATGCCGAAACAGACCGACTCTTCGACCACGTCCAAATGGCTGCAGATTCGTTGCTACAGCAGATCCCCTCCGCAGAGATCGTGATCCTCGGCGACTTTAACGCCCATCACGCCGAATGGCTCGGTTCACGTTTAACCGATCATGCGGGGAGATCTGTTCATGATTTTGCCTTGGCATATGGTCTGACACAACTGGTTACTTCGCCTACGCGGATTCCGGATGTGGAGGATCATGCACCTTCCCTGTTGGACCTTCTGCTGACCTCTCACCCGGACGGATATCAGATTTCCGTCGACGCCCCTTTAGGCTCCTCGGACCATTGTCTGATCCGATGTGTTGTGCCACTCACGCTGAAATCGCGGTTGCATTCTGCAGGCTGCCGCCGTGTTTGGCACTATAGGTCAGCCGATTGGGATGGGATGCGGTCTTTCTTTGCATCCTACCCTTGGGGGCGGGTTTGCTTCTCGCCGGATGATCCCAACGTTGTTGCGGATTCTGTTACTGATGTGGTACTTCAGGGTATGGAACTTTTTATTCCTTCCTCTGTGGTACCCATTGGAGGCAAATCTCAGCCATGGTTTGGTCGCTCCTGTAAAATAGCATCATGCTATAAGCAGGAGTGCTACCAAGCCTGGGTTGATGCATCAGCGTCCCGGGATGTAAACACCAGCGCTCTAAAAAAGAAGTACAATTCCGCCTCTAGGTCCTTCAAAAGAGTCATTGCCAAGGCAAAGTCAGAGCACATAGGCAGAATTGGCGAGAAACTAGTTCGCCTTCCTTCTGGAACCCGTGCATTCTGGTCTCTCGAAAAGGCAGTCCAGGGGAATTTCTGTCAGCCATCTCTTCCATCTCTGCACAGGGAGGACGACTCACTGGCCCATACTGCAAAGGAGAAAGCCGATCTTCTAGGCTCCTTCTTTGCGTCTAACTCGACTCTCGATGACGGGGGGAGTACGCCGCCGACCATCCCGCGGTGTGAGTGCTCCATGCCGGAAGTGCAGTTCACACAGCGCTCGGTTCGCAAAGCACTCCTCTCCCTGGACATCCACAAGTCGAGTGGGCCTGACGGAATCCCCCCAATTGTGCTGAGGACGTGTGCTCCAGAGTTGGCACCGGTTTTAACGCGTCTTTTCCGGTACTCCTACTCCCTAGGCGTAGTCCCAAAATCGTGGAAGACGGCTTTCATCCACCCGATTCCTAAAAAAGGCGACCGCTCAGACCCGTCCAACTACCGGCCAATCACCATCACCTCCTTGTTCTCCAAAACAATGGAGTCCATTGTAAACTGCCAGCTCATGAGGTACCTTGAGGATCACCAGCTGATTAGTGACCGCCAATACGGTTTTCGCCGTGGTCGGTCAGCTGGTGATCTTCTGGTCTACCTCACTCACAGATGGGCGGAGGCAGTAGAGTTCAAGGGGGAGGCATTGGCCGTTAGTTTGGACATTGCGAAGGCCTTCGATCGGGTTTGGCACAAAGTGCTTCTTTCGAAGCTCCCTTCCTATGGGCTTCCCGAGAAATTGTGCAATTGGATCACCAGCTTTCTTGCAGATCGGAGCATCAAGGTCGTTGTAGACGGTGCAAGCTCTGATTGCAAGCCTATTAATGCTGGTGTTCCACAGGGCTGCGTGCTATCGCCAACGCTGTTTCTTCTGCATATCAATGATATGTTGCATACCCGTAACATTCATTGCTATGCAGATGACAGCACTGGTGATGCTCTTTACACCGGCCGAGCCAATATTTCTCGGGAAAACGTCTCCGAGTGCCGGGACAAACTTGTGTCTGAAGTCGAGTCTTTGCTGAACAGAGTCTCGGATTGGGGACGACTAAATCTAGTCCAGTTTAACCCCCAGAAGACACAAGTTTGCGCGTTAACCGCTAAAAAGAACCCCTTTGTCGTATCCCCTCAGTTTCAAGGCACTCCCCTTGTTGCCTCAGCCAGTATCGGAATCCTCGGCGTCGACATATCGAGTGACGTGCAGTTTCGTGGTCACTTGGAAGGGAAGGCCAAATTGGCCTCTAAAAAGCTTGGCGTGCTCAGCAGAGCGGGACAGTATTTCATGCCGGCACACCGCCTGCAACTTTACAAGGCGCAGGTTCGGCCGCACATGGAATACTGTTCCCATCTCTGGGCTGGGGCTCCCCAGTACCAGCTCCTTCCACTTGACCGCATCCAGCGCAGAGCGGCTCGAATCGTCGACGACCGAGTGCTTTCCGATCGGCTCGATTCACTGGCGTTGCGAAGAGATGTTGCATCTCTTTGCGTATTTTATCGCATCTATCACGGGGAGTGCTCTGAGGAATTGTTCGGATTAATCCCAGCCGCCAAATTTCGTGAACGCACGACACGGCAAACGTCCCGATACCATCCACACCATCTGGATGCTTGGCGGTCCACCACTGTACGCTTCACAAGGAGTTTTCTTCCACGTACAACCTCTCTGTGGAATAGTTTATCATCGGCGATTTTTCCGGACCGATACGACCTGGGGACCTTCAAGAAAAGAGCTTACTCCTTTCTAAAGGGCCGGCAACGCACCCGCAATTCTCCTGGTGTTGCGGTTGATCATGGGCGGCGGTAGTCACTTAACATCAGGTGAGCCGCATGCTCGTTTGCCCCCTCTTCTATAATAAAAAAAAAAAAAAAAAAAAAATTCTCTTTTCAATCTCACCGTACTGCCTCGTAGTACCTCGACCTTGAGCCGAACTATCTTGCGTATCTCCTACGGGGCCTTTTTTTCATAGGATCGGGTAACAAACGAGCACACAGTACACCTGATGGTAAGTGGTTGCTGTGGCCCATAGACATCTACATCTATCCTCGATTACGAATCTAAATGCAGATGTGTTGTCACCCACGGGGAATGGAATGCCTCGTTTCCATTAAAAAGGGTCGCCGGTCACCATACGAAACACAGCATAAAGCTACTATTTTATGCTGCTATTCTGTGAGAGCGTGGTCCTTCCCCGGTCGAGCCGACCCATTCGTGCTACAACTATACTACTAATATAACTGCAGCATGGCTCTACCACGTATTAAATATTTAATTTTTTTATGTTAAAGTAATTTTATGTTAAAGTTCAACAAATCACTAAAAGTTTATTTTAAACTCCTTTAATTTAATCTTGAATTTTTTTCGAAGCTGGCATTTATATTTTTCTGAGTATACTGCTTGAAAAGTTAGTACATTTGAAATTGCATTTCTTAGTTGCACAGGAAAATTGAAGTCACAGTCAAAAGCTAGTTACTGATACTGAAAGTATGTATTAAAAAAGCGAAAAAATTTATCAATATCGATAGAAAGCATAAATTCATTACAATGCACGCCCTAGTGATCGTGTTCGGAATGTCTTCGTAATAGTTCGGAGTACTTCGCAGCGATCACAACTCCCCCCCGCACCGCAACTAGTTGACAAAATTGTTTTCTTTTAAAATCGCATGTATTACTTCTCTATAGGGTTAAGTGCTCGTAGGCTACAGGTTATTATGTTATTGTTATTATTATTACGGCCTCCCGCAAAGTATGTCACAAAGCACGTTCATGAGCCACCTGCATTAACTTCGTTCGTCTCCTACCAGGTCTTAGGAATATGTACTTTATAATATATTAATATTAATATTTAATCTTCTTACATTGTCATTAAATTATCTGAGATTTCAACAAATGCCATAAATAACGTAATATTGAAAAGGCCTTTATTTGAAATAAAAAGCTGTACCTGTAGACCTCCGTGAACAAAGTTGGTAGATATAGATAGATAAAGAATTTCCTTTGTAACTAAACTTTAGGACAAGATACACTTATGTTCTAAATCCTTGTGGTACATAAACATACCCATCCTACCCTACCCAGTGAACAGTACTTATGGAAATTGCAATCGTTATTGGAATGTATTTGGTCGCGTACAAAGCCGATATTATTCTAATTTATATTCCGTTTGCAAGTTCGCAAATCGGATTCAGAGGATTTCTATATATTTGATGCAGAATTAATTTTCCGTTTTGTGTAGAGAATTGAGCGAAAATAAAAACAGATAACTCTTATGGTAGACTTTTATTAATAAAAAGGAGCCGTGTCCCTGAATTACCGGTCTTGTACCCGACTTTAAAATTCGTTTAAATCTACTTCCTTAAGGGATATAATAAACAGGTGCTTTCTAGAACATTTTCGATAAAAAATATTTCAATACTTTAATTTATGCTAAAAGAATCCCTTCGTCATATCTCCTCAGTTTCAAGGCACTCTCCTTGTTGCCTCAGCCAGTATCGGAATCCTCGGCATATCGAGTGTCGTGCAGTTTTGTGGTCACTTGGAAGAGAAAGCCAAATTAACCCCTAAAAATCTTGGTGTATTCAGCAAAGCGGGACAGTATTTAATGCTGACACACCGCTTGCAACTTTATACGTGGTAGAGCCATGCTACCAGTTATATTAGTAGTAAAGTTATAGCACGAATGGGTCGGCTCGACCGGGCAAGGAACATTCTCTCACAGAATACCAGTATAAAATAGTAGCTTAATGCTGCTGTGTTTCGTATGGTCAGTGTAGAGAACCGAAGACCCTTTTTAATAGAAACGATCATTCCGTCTTAGTCCTCACGAGTGACAACGCATCTGCATTTTGAAGCGTAATCGAGGATAGATGTAGATGTCTATGGGCCACAGCAACCACTTACCATCAGGTGGACTGTGTGCTCGTTTGTCACCCTATCCTATAAAAAAATCTCGCTCTGTCTATATGACTTAAGTCAAAGTGACCACGAGATTCGACGACATTTTAAAATTGAGTAGCGTTTGAGTATTTGATCATAAAATTAACACCGACTTGTTATCAACCGACTTCAAAAAAAAGAGGAGATTCTCAATTCGACCGTTTTTTTACCTCCTTTTTACCTTTTGCGTTACCTCAGAACCTTTCTCTGGGTGAACCAATATTTATGATTCTTTTTATTTGAAAGCTGGTGCTTCTCATGTGGTCCCATATAAATTTGATCACAATCTGATCGGTGGTTTTTGAGTTATCCTTAATAATGCGTATTTAATTGACTTCGGCTACAATAATGATGTTCTTATTTTATTAATATTAAAGTCAGTTGTACAAAATTTTAATTTTTGCCACTTGTTATCATAAGAGATGCACATTGTTGGGGTGCATCAGTTGATCCGTTGCGCAAGACCGCATCGCGCTGCGGGTCATTGTTGCATACATTCGGAAGGTCGAATGTATTACGAGCAACTAACCGCTCGGTTCAGTTAGCTGTCGGCGCGAACTGGATCAGTTTCGGAAACGGGTTGTCATTGTTACCGTGAGTTTGCACTGACGCGATTTTCACAAAAAAAAAAAAACATGTTTTAAACACTGTTTTCTATGAATGTATTAAAAAGCGTTTGCATAGTCAAAAAACATGTAGTGAAATATGTTTGACAGTTTATTGTACATTACATATTTTAACTAGGTATATTATATCCTTATAACTACAGAAACAAAATGTTTGAAAACAAATTTGTAGAAATATTGTCATGTTGAAAGATAAGTTTGAATATCTGTTGAAAAATTTACACAGTTTTTGTGAGTGCAAATGCTACCATCAACAAAACATGTTGTGTGATTTATTTTATGCGATTTGTTTTATAACATCACGTGTTGGATGTTTCTCAGTGCAAACGTACTGTTATGAGATTCTTACCCGGGGTACCTCGCTCGGTAGCTTGCATCTCTTACGCCCTATTGATTATTTATTATATGTTCTTGATAATGAAACGTTCTTAAATGAGTTATTCTTCTACGCGGTTGATACGCTTTTAAGAAAATTTATCGTGCTAGCTCAAGCAACTTGAAATGTTCATCAAAACATTCGACCGGGGAAAGGCCACGCTCTCAAAAAATGCCAGAGTAAAATAACAGCTTAATAGTACTGTGTTTCATAAGGTAATGGAGAAATCAAGAGACTCTTTTTACTAGATATACGAAGTATTACATCTCAGTTCTCAGGGATGATAACGCTATAGACTACAGCATCCTCTTACCATTAGGTGAACCGTGAAAAAAACTACGAGTATATGGAGTATATGATGCGAAATCTTCAGCCTAATTTATTTGAAGTTGCTTGGTGTTGTCCATGAGCTTCAATAGTCCCTCAATAGTTAGTCACCCTTAATAAAATTTAAAAAAATTAAGTAATAAAATTGGTCATGCGGTAGCGGCGTAAGAGTTCATGAGAGTCATGGCCTCTCTTATGCTAAGATGAAATTTCTCGTTAGCAGTAAATAGTAATTTTTTTTCATAGAATAGGTAAGGGTAATAAACGAGCACACAGTCTACAATACGGCCGACGTATCTTGGCGAGTCTGAATATAGGCTCTGCGAAGTTTAGCGCATGAACACTCGTGAAGAAAACTGTTATTGTCATTTTTTTATATATACCAATGTACAAATAAAATTTCCCTAATACAGTGACCAAAAATATCAAAACACTTTGGAGACATTATAAATTAAAGATTCAATTTTGATACCTCACCTTTCGATAGGGGCAGATTTTATCACAAACACATACAATATTATTTACATTTAATACTTTTTATTTATTTACACTTATTATTATTTAATCACTGTCGCTGAGGGGGGAAATTCCTAACATAAAGTCGTCGGCCCCTTGTGTACCATGTGAGGTACTTGGCATAGGTTCATCTTCGTAATCGTCGCTCTCACTTTCAGACTCACTTTCTGAATCTGAAGCTGTATTAATGATGAATAATTGATCCGTCATTTCGTCAATAATATGGTCGCTCTTCCTATAGTCATGTTCGACCTCTTGCACTTTTCTGCATAAAGCACTCCATTCATTCTGACCCATTAAATTTACTTTTTCTTGTATGAGCTCCATTGTCCGGGTTACGTTCCAGTCGACGTTTTTAGCGGCTACGTGCCCTTTAATGGCAGCCCACACCATCTCGATGGGGTTTAAATCGGGATGATATGGGGGTAAACGAAGGACATCGTGGTTGTTTTGTTTAAACATTTCATCTATTACGTATTTTTTATTCACGTCTTTGTTTTTTTTTTATTAGATCGTAAAGTTGTGGTTTACGCATGTCCTTTTCATATGGTATACCCTTTTCTAATAACCACGATTCCATTTTTGCCTTCTTGTCATTAGATGTAGGGGCAGGATCCATTAATTTGTTGTGGTACGGAGCATTATCGATAACCACCACCGAGTTAGGGCTCAAATTTGGAATCAGTTGGGTCCGTAACCATTTCTCATAATTTTTGAAATTCATGTCATCATGATAGTCTCCGGTTTTGCTGCCAGATTTGAACATTAGTAGCGCGTTCGGAACAAACCCTGCTTCTGACCCAGCGTGTACCATCACTATCCGCTGACCTTTTGATATCGGGCGCTTTAGTCCTTGAGCGGAACCATCTGACCACGCCTTACCTTTTGTATGTGATGAGTGGGCATACGACTCGTCAGTGAATACAATTGGTCGCCCTTCGTCCCTGTATTTTTTCATTGCCTTCAAGTACAAGATCCTTTTCAGGCGAATGTCGGTCTTCTCTATAAGAACCATTCTATTGGTTTCGGTCTTTCGCCACTTGAAACCCAAGTTTTTGATAATTGTCTTTAAGCTCGTTTTACCACCTTGAAAATTTATATCCCGTTTGAGTTTCGCTAGTAATTTGTTTATCGTCGGCATTTCTTTTTCAGTTTTGTGGAAGTTGTGTATGCATCTTTTTACTACTCCCTGGTCAAAATTATCCATATCAGTAATAGGTTTTGATCTAGACCTTTTTTTACCAGGCGTGCGGAATACTGAAAGTAAGCCCGAAATATTGCCTTCAGTTGCGATCCGCTGTACTGTGCGTTGGGACACACCAGTTGCGTTAGCAACTCTTAAATAAACTTTATCGACATCTTTTACGCCTTCTTCTTTTTCTTTTTTCATATATTGCGTTAAATCGTAAATAATTTTTCTCGCCTGGCGATTTAACACACTGTTATGTTTTGGTGGCATGTTTGGCGAATAATATAAGTGCTAACTGACACTTGCAAATAAAACAAATAAAACAAACAAAACAAACTTAACACTATTAATAAAAACAAACAACAATAACAACGAAAACTTTTGTAACCGACTGTGCTCAAGACAGAGATAGCGACACGAACACGACACCAATGCTAACGTGTGATTGAGAAATATTACCGTGTACCGAGCATTGCCGAATAAGCACGAAGCTTTACGAAGTAACCAGAAAGGGATGTCCAACACGCGTGCCTGAGGGTGTTGTTTAATCGATTTTTATTCAAATCGATTAAAATTAAGACATAAAAATATATTTATTTGCAATTTATAAGGAGGTTCTAAATTTTCTCAAATAGTCGTTACTCAAGAAGACGTTAATAGATAATTGATATTTAAGTACATTATGTCTTTCAGCTGAGAAAATAATATGTTTTTAGTTTTTTTTTTTATTTAAGTCGAAATCTTGTTTATTATCAACAAAATTCACTATATTTGTAAATCTATTTCGTTTAATATCTTATATAAACAAAAATCAATAACTTCTAAATAAAACTAATCGATTGCGATATTTTATGACTAAAGGGTCGATTGTGTTTACTTATGGTCAATCTCTAGCCTAGACCACCGCCCCCCGTACGTCGCCTCATGCCACCATTTTGTTCCTTAAAAAAGCTATTGCGCAACCTTCTGCGCGAAGGTCGGACTCGCCAAGATACGTCGGCCGTATTGTACCTGATGGTAAGTGGTTGCTGCGGCCCATAGACATCTACATCTATCCTCGATTACAAATCAAAATGCTGATGCGTTGTCACCCGTGAGGACTAAGATGGAATGCCTCGCTTCCAGTAATAAACGTCTCCAGTTCTCTACACTCACCATACGAAACACAGCAGCGTTAAGGTGCTATTTTACGCTGGTATTCTGTGAGAGCGTGGTCCTTCCCCGGTCGAGCCGAACCATTCGTGCTGCAACTAATGCAGCAGCTGCAGCATGGCTCTACCACATAAAAAACTACAAATAAAAATAACTACAACGAATATAATGATTTCTTAAATTTACGCGAACACTACACATTGAATAAAACTAAATTTACGGATTTTATCGCGTTTATTTCACTACTTTTACTTATTTTTAATTCCCGACGTTTCGGGTGCTTTACAGCAACCATGGTCACGGGAGGGACTGAGATGTTTGACGTCCCAATGTCATAGTTAGTCCGGCTACCTTCAGTTTTTGAATATTAATTTTTGGTCCGATTTACGCAAAACGAGCTTATAGTATCATGAAGCTTATAGTATCATATAGAGCATGAAGAAACTATAAGCTCGTTTTGCGTAAATCGGACCAAAAATTAATATTCAAAAACTGAAGGTAGCCGGACTAACTATGACATTGGGACGTCAAACATCTCAGTCCCTCCCGTGACCATGGTTGCTGTAAAGCACCCGAAACGTCGGGAATTAAAAATAAGTAAAAGTAGTGAAATAAACGCGATAAAATCCGTAAATTTAGGTTTATTCAATACAACGAATATAACTTGAAACTACAGAAACATAGTACATAGCTTTATTCTGCTATTTACGCTGGTATTCTGTGAGAGCGTGGTCATTCCCCGCCGAGATAACCCATTCGTTGTGCATAGGATAACAAAGCTTCAGCGTAACTGTACCACATTAAAATAATAAAATTATTATATACATGTGGAGTTACCACATGGAAAATTGAAAAGTCCTGACAAATAACCTGGTTTTTATAAAAAAATCCTGACATTTTGTAGTAAATGTTATTAACAAGCATAAAAAAATACAAATAAATTATTGGCTTTGTGCATTCTCGCTGATCAAGTACGTCACAGATACCCCTCCCAAAAAACTTACTGTATTTTGTAGAAAAATCGAAAAATCCTGACATTTCCTAAATCATTCAATAAATCCTGACATAATATGGTATCCCTATATAAATGAGAAAGTGAAACGCGAACAAAAGCAATCTAAAACACCAGTCTTTAGTTTTAAATTGCCTTAATGATTTTTAAATTGCCGCGTAACGTATAGATTGACATTGAACACCAAATACATTAGCAATAACGGCGTTCGTTTTTTTTTAATAATATTCTATCCGCCAGTGTCCGCGCACAAACGACCTCGACAAATCTGAATCGGACTGGTATTCATTTGGAGATAATCAACGTCCCAACTTCTAACGCAAACATTTTACTACTCTAGTCATACATAGGAACAAAATATGTAGGTCTTATCCTCACGACATCTACTTCCAGACTTCCAGTAGTACAGTTAAACATTAAAATTCTCCAGCAATAATACAATTTCGAAACAATAATTACAATTTAATTGTAATATTTTAGCCGACTTTATAAAAGAGAGGAGAAGAGGTTTAAAATTCAACTTTAAGTTTTTTTAATGTATATTACGCTATGTCTTCGTCAATTCTGAACCAGTTTTGATGATTCTTTTTTAAATAGTTTAATACTTTAGGGGCGGTAGCATATAATTTTTAGAACAGATTTCACCCTTAAAATGTGAATGGTATAGAGGTGAAGTTTATAACGGAATCAGAAGAAAATATTTTTTAAAGATTTAAATTATAATAATAAGTAAAACCCGACATCAGTCAACTAATATACTCGCATCGGGACTCGAATTCCTCAATACAATAATTTGCCTTAGCACCGACTACACGTTCCATCTTAATCTTTAACGATGACAACGCATCTGCATTTCATTCTTACCGACAGCTCAATTAAGGCCCGGTTTACATGTTGAGTGACAAGTGCGAGTGGCAACTTCAACTGACAAATGACAAGTGTGCTTAGTGCGTATTTTGTTCACACTTATCACTATAGTCAACCAAATCTAAGAAATACATTTTGACGTTTCAAATTAATCATTTCGCAATAACTTTGCACAAGCGTACTAGCACGATTAAATTAACCTTTTACGGAAATCCGAAGAATTATAAAGTTATCTATATTTCATTACAACGTGTATGGGTTTTTTATCACTAATTTAAATTCGAATCTTTCAAACAAAACAAAATGTAAAAAAAATAACCAGTATCAACTTTTTTACTTGACGTCGTTTCAATGATATGTCACTATGTACCTTACCGTAGTGTTAGGATGATTAAAATTCATTGTTATGCGAATAATCGGAAAAAATATTCAAATAATCGCTAAAAATATTCAAATAATCGATCCTTAATTTTTTATGTAATATTTGTTTAGTAAAAATTTTATTTTAGAAATTCCTTAAATTACATTAATCATGAATAAAACATTTTTTTTTACTTTATTACAGTAAATTTGTGTAGGCGAAAAAACTCATATGCAAGGTCGCGCTGAAAAAACCACTGCGTAATTTCAATCTCCCGCCATTTCAGGAGCTTACTGTGCGTAATTTTGTGTGTTTCGTGTATATAGAAGAAACTTTTTGGACTGTTTCTTCTATATTCGTTGAAGCATGTGCCCATGTCACAAAGGATGATTGGGAAAAGTGGTAGAATAAACTAAAAATTGATTATGGATGACTTTGTAAGAGATATTAATTTTGACAGCATTATTGAAAATCAAATATTAATTAATCTAAACAACGACAGCTCAACTAGTTGTACTGAAAGTGATTGAATAAATTAATTTTTAATCTAGTTTCAGTCTTAAATTTTTATAACTATGCCTCTAGAAATAAGCAGTAAGAACAAATACGAAGAATGATAAATCTTTTGTTTTAAATTATCCGTTTTTATTTTCTTCTAGTATTATTCAAACCAAACTGTAAATGATTACCAACTCTAAACAATCCTTATCAATTTTTTAAGAATCGAATATTGTACGTTCCCATTTTTTTGTTGGCATGCTTGGTGCAATAAGTCTGACAGCAGTCAAAATGTATTTCATACATTTGGTTGACTATAGTCACTGTCTGTTCACACGCACTAAGCACTTGTCATTAGTCGGTTTTTTTTTAAATAGAATGAGGATGACAAACGAGCACACAGTCCACCTGATGGTAAGTGGATGCTGTGGCCCATAGACATCTACATCTATCCTCGATTAAGAATCAAAAAGCGGATGCGTTGTTACCCCTGAGAACTAAGATGGAATGCCTCGGTTCCAGTACAAAAAGGGTCTCCGGATCAATTACACGCACCATACGAAACACAGCAGCATTGAGCTGCTATTTTACGCTCGTATTCTGTGAGAGCGTGGTCCTTCCCCGGTCGACCCGACCCATTGGTGCTATAACTATAATATATGTATAGCTGCAGCGTGGCTCCACCACGTATAAACTTGCACTTGTCACTCGCACTTATCACTTTTCAGTGTAAACCGGGCCTAATAATGATACGACTGTTTTGATATTTGTTATTAATTTTATCATTAATAATATCTTAATGAGGGCTACTACAACTTTTTCTGCCACCAGGGCAGTGCTACTTTGAAATATTGGACAGATACACTGAAAACAGACAGATTTTAATTTAAAACACAACTTTTCATTGATGAATGATGACAGTTTGTGACAAATAATTTCACATCGTACCCAACTAGCGACATCTGGCGAGGGGAAAGTTATCAGCCCTAATTAGTGCAGGTAAAAAAAGACCTGCCGTTTACATGTGTCGGATTAAAAAACGATCCTGGCACACTTCAACCACTTCTTTCCCATATACCCACGCTTACATATTCATCAATTAAAGGTACTTTTGATTCGGCCCATCACCAATATGGTCGATAAGTTCCATCTAGGGCGTCCTTAGACGGAATACTATAACCAGCTCTGCAAGACATGTGACGTTGATATCTTTGCTGATAAGCCTCAAAAATTCAAGCGAAAAATTATGCAGTCCATTACTGTAAACGAACATTTAAGCCTAGTTTTAAGTTTGTAGTTGTAAGTTTTAAGAAACATATTCGTTTGCCCACATTGCATGCCGTGCCAAACTTTAATTAAACGACACTTAGATATAAACCTACCTGTAATTTGAAGTATTTACATTGTGTTCGTATATGTCTTGTTGGTTGTCCTAACTAAATTAAAAAAAGAGAATACGGGAGACAGACTGTCCCTAAACGATACAAATATAATAAAAAATAATAAGACAAAAGAGTTCTAATGTAACATTCAACAAACAAGGACAAGATATAGTTTAAAACGCACATAATGCTTTAAATTACTACGGTAGAATCAGCAATACTACGTATAAAGCCAACGAATATTGAGTTTTTGCTGCAAAGGAAACTTTGTAATATCTTTCTTGCTTTCAATTGTAGTCAATTGAACAACACAAGGCGAAAAGTGCATTATCTCGGAGCCGGGCGGAACTACTTCAATTTGGACGACTCTTTAACCCAGTTTAAAATACGAGACGGTTGTATTTTTTTATATAGAAGAGGAGGCAAACGAGCATACGGTTCACCTGATGTTAAGTGACTACCCCCGCCCATGAACATCCGCAACACCAGAGGAATTGCAGGTGCGTTGCCGGCCCTTTAGAAAGGAGTAAGCTCTTTTCTTGTCGGTCCGGAAAAACCGGCGATGGTAAACTATTCCATAGAGAGGTCGTACGCGGAAGAAAACTCCTGGTGAAACGTACAGTGGTGGACCGCCAAGCATCCAGATGGTGTGGATGGTATTGGGAGGTTTGCTGTTATGATTTTGCTATTTTGATTTTTCGTATATATTTAAAGCAATTATTTTGATTCCTTTTTATTAATAGGTTTAATACAGTTTATAATAGATATGTTATATTTCCGGAGCCGGTCCTTAAGAGTGGGATAATAGGCGAGGAAGTTTTTAATGTAACTATTAAGACGAAATTCTTTTAGTTAGTGAGTTACCTTGTACCGGTGATATTTCTTAGTTCACCTCAAAATGATAAAATAAATTAACTCACAAGAACCCGACTTCAGACAAAAAAAAATAATTTCACCGCGAAGAAATGTTGCATCTCTTTGCGTATTTTATCGCATTTATCACCCACGGGGAGTGTTCTCATGAATTGTTCGGACTAATTCCAGCAGCACGATTCCACCATCGCACATCGCGACAAAACTCGCGATATCATCCATGCCATCTGGGTGACTGGAGGTCCACCACTGTGCGATTTAAAAGAAGTTTTCTTCCTCGCCCAACTTCCTTATGAAATCGACTACCACCAGAGATTTTTCTGGACAGATACGACTTAGATAACTTCAGGAAAAGAGGCTACTCCTTTTTAAAAGGCCAACAACGCATCTGCAATTCTCCCGGTGTTGCCGTTGTTCATGGGCGGCGGTAATCACTTACCATCAGGTGAGCCGTAGGCTCGTTTGCCCCCTCTTCTATAATAATAAGCAATAATAGCATCTGAAGTCGGTGCTACGAGTAAGACATAGTGAGACTACGGTTTGTACTTTTGTTAACTTTATGTTCTGTACAGTGTGGACGGGACAAATATTTAGATTTTTTAACCCACAATGAGGACAGAATGAGCTTGAGGACCACGTTCCGTCCACATCTCATCAATTATAAATTTTATTTAAAGGTAATTAAATAAATAAACTATAGCATGAATGGGTCGGCTCGACCGGGGCGGGACCATGCTCTCACAGAATACCAGCGTAAAATATCAGCGTAATGTTGCTGTGTGTCGTATGGTGAGTATAGAGAACCGGAGACCCGTTTTACTGGAATCAAGACGTTATATATTAGCCCTCACGGGTGACAATGCATTTGCATTTTGATCCTGAATTAAGGATAAATGTGGGTGTCTAGGGGCCACAACATCCACTTACCATCATCCTGGTTCAGCACCTAAACAATGCCATAAAGGTAAACTTATCCCTAGTAAAGTGATGGTCACTGTTTGGTGGTCTAGCGCCCGTTTGATTCATCACAGATTCTTACTAAACGGGATGAGAATTACTGCAGATGTATACTGTGAAGAACTGAACATTATGATGGAGAAGCTTGCACGTCTCCAACCAGCTTTGGTCAATCGCTCGTCTCCGCTGCTCCTGCACGACATCATGCGACCTCATACTGCACAACAGACAGCATCCAAGTTACAAGAGCTGAGGTTTAAAGCTCTCCGTCATCCGCCTTACTAATCAGTCCTTGCGCCTACAGACTTCCACTTGTTCCAGAATTTGGATAACTTTTTGCCGGTAAAAAATCAGTACAAAATGTGTTTGAAGAATTTATTAACTCCCGTTCAGCTGTTGTCTTCAAAAAGGGCATCATTAAAACGATACTGCGTCGGCAAAGATGCATCTACTAGACTAATAGAAATAAAAAATATAGAAAAGTTACGTTAACTTATTTCATAAATAACGGCGATTTCCCAGACCTAATACGAAAGGTATGTAAAATTTATTTGAAAAAAAAACACATCAACCACAACACGGATCAATCATCAGGTCAGCTCCGTGGTGCCATATTATTACATTATCGAAGTAGGGTAAGTCGGTATGCCAAATATCAGTTCAATTTCATACCAGCAAGTGTTTCAGTATCATCATCACTATCATTACTACAACCCCATTGAGTTACAATACCTATAGAGTCACAAACAGACAAATAAAATGTCCGCGCCAAAACTCGGCGCACGCTGCGAAGTGCGCAGAGTTTTTGTTTAGTTGTAAGGCGACCACAATCCTCGTACAACGTCCGCGATGCCAAAGTGTTCGGTGATTTCCTGCCCAAATAACAGCAGACACGTGCGAAAAAAGGATGGTGTTTCATATTTTAGGTAAGTATCATACCAAATTTACGTATTTATGTATCCACAGTGCATGTTTTCATTTAAATTTCAATAATTTTCATTTTATTAGCAAACTAAATCACTCACCGCCGACCGCGCGGCGCCGCGATAACGTGCCCTTGAGTGAATGATGATGACATTGCATACGAGCGACTTTGAACATTGTACAAGCAGGTTAACGTCTAAATTCGAGCAAATGTCATTTTGAACTATATAATATCAAAATATATAGGTATATGGAACGGCGCTCGGACATTTTTTGAGTATTGTCAGTTAGAGATTGTGACTCTATAGGTATTGTAACTCAATGTACAACCCATCACAAGTTCACTGCTAAACCTAGTTTGTTTCGAATGCATGAGTAAGCCGAAAACGAAGGAGACTAGCCGAGTGTCTGGTTGTCTGATTGTGGAAAAGATGGGGAGGAGGAAGGAAAAGGCCGAAAGATTGGCTACTTACTTATTACTTTGCGCCTGTGTTCGAAACATGCATTATTAGTGATTAATTTTTAATTTAATTAATATTAAGTGATAACAAACTGGCCGTAAGTCTATTTACAGAGCTGTAGTTGCACGTCTGCGGTTACCCGCGGGTGGCAATAATCTATTTAAGCCAAGATTGAATGTCGGGTCGGGTGGAATATTAAACTCGGTCTGCATCTTAAAGCATTTGGCTAAATTAATCACTATTTTCACAAGAGCATAGATAAGTGCCTTTTTTAGAAACTGTAACAGTTTTTCGGTGATAATGATGAGATCCTATCTTTTTTCCCTTTTTTGGACCATAGAGAAAATGTCCGCATCACGAAGCTGTACCTACACAGGACTCTACCATTGAAGGAAGGAGACCTATCTCGCAATTATTTAATCACTTATTTGAGGTATAGAATCCGCTTACGACACCCACGGATCGATCGAAAGGTTATGATAACGCCGCCACTGCTAAATTACAGTTTTAAGACCTTACTGTTGTAAAACGCCTTTGATGTTACATTACTTCACTTTTTTGTACTTTGATGTTAATTGTCACTAAAACGGAAATAAAATTATTTTGGATATTCTCGTACTCATTATCATTTATTAACATTAATTACATATTTGTAAGTTAAAACTATTTATTGACCAAGAATATCTTTATTACTACAAGAAAAACATTTACATGTGTTGTACTGCCAAATATTTTATTGACGTTTATTTTTATAGATGTTTTCAGTTTTCGATTGTAAATAATGAGAGAAACATTAGCATGGCAGTAATTTTAATTCAATTTCACTTAGTAATTCACCATTCTAGATTATATTTTTCGAAAACGGCAGGCAAAATTAGTTAAATAAGTACTATAAAATATATAATTTTTTTTTATATAAAACACGCTGACGCCAACCGCATGTACCGTCCATCAGACTCAGTGAAGTGCGATAGCACAAGGTCGACCCACCGTAACAATGCTCTGCACAAGTACATTCGTTTCCCAACTGCAAGGTCTGCAAACTGTGGCTAAATGTGGTATTTACATAATTACAAAGCATACATAGCATCACGCTTGTAATTCTCTAGGTAGTAGGCAGAGTCCGAAGGGCAGCGAGCTACTTGGACCACGTACAGCCAAAAATATGATTTTATATGGAAAATTGTGAAAGAAGTGATAGGTGGATAGCACATCGCCTATACAATCACAAACCCAATACCCTATTAGTTACTTACCCTAGTAGTTGACACGCTAGGCAAGTACTCAGTTAGCACATTCTTTCTTGTTATTCCGTTGTTCTTATTATTATCACTTTTTTATAGATAAGGGTGACAAAATAGCACACAGTCCACCTGATGGTAAGTGGATGCTGTGGCCCATAGAAATCTACATTTATCCTCGATTAAGAATAAAACGCAGATGCGCTGTCACCCTGAGGACTAAGATGGAATGCCTCCTTTCCATTAAAAAAGGATGTCGGGATCTCTACACTCACCATACGAAACACAGTAGTAATAATCTGCCATTTACGCTGGTATTCCGTGAGAGCGTGGTACTACCCCGATCGAGCCGACCCATTCGTGCTACAACCATAATATAGCCGCAGCGTGGCTCTACCCCGTATAAAAATTATTACGGTTGTAGCACGAATGGGTTGGCTCGATCGGGGTAGTACCACGCTCTTCACAGAATACCAACGTAAAATAGCAACTTAATGCTGTTGTGTTTCGTATGGTGAATGTAGAGAACCGGAGATCCTTTTTACTCCAATCATCAAGGGTGATAACGCATCTGCATTTTGACTTTGATTCTTAATCGAGGATAAAATAAATGTAGATATCTGCAGCATCCACTTACCATCAGATGGACTGTGTGCTCGTTTGTCATCCTCATTCTATTTAAAAAAAATTACATATTTACGTCTCAACAGTACATGTTACTTTATTACATCGTGCGAAGTAGACGTACGTCGATTAAAAAGATGTTGTCGCAATCAAAGTAAAAAAGAATAGGACAAAGACGAAGAAGGAAGAGAATGAGTTGATAATTAATCTAATCGTGAAAATACTTAAATAGAATCGCCCTTTCTTATGCAAGACGCGTACGTGCAATTCAGGGTACAACGAAAGTTTAACCTCTGGAAAAATACTGCATAGAACGTCAATAATGGGATGGAATGTTCCGTTTCACTGCACCGCACCGGCATAATGCGAGATACGGCGCAATATAATACGAGGAATGCCGACCACACAACGCTGCTGTCAATACATGTACACTTTGCCTACTTACCGTTTTTAATATTGATCCCTCTCCTTGTATGAATGCAGTACCTAGATGACCGAGCCTTGCTCGGTTTTTTTTTTGAAATTACATTTAGATACAAACTACATACTAATGAATAATATTTTTTGATCTTATCAACATAATAGAAAAAACTGAACTGGTTATTTGAATAAAAAATCATGAGTGTAATTAGTTTAATTAAAATTTTCGTATTTTTAAAAATACTAAAAAAAGGGTTTGAAATAATAGATTTTCTCACAAAAGAAGGGAACCTGAAAAAAAAGGGGAAAAAACCGGACCAGAGACAGACACGGCACTCAGATATCGCGCCCGACCGACATCCCACCTGAGCTATTTCGATCTTTAGTGATCTATCAAAATTTACCTTCTTATATTGTAGCAGTTTTTTTATTGCCTGAAAACATAGACAAAAGGACATTTTCTAAAAATAAATCCTAGCTAGATCGATTTATTGCCCCCGAAACTCCCTGGACACTAAATTTTACGAAAATCTTTGGAGCCGTTTCCGAGACTCCGATTATATATATATATACAAGAATTGCTCGTTTAAAGGTATAGATCGAAGGTATCATAAACATTTGACATCGTATAATTCCTTTGAGTATTAAATATAATTAATATCTTTTGAACGTGGAGTGGCGGTGTAAGAAAATTTACTATAACTTCTATAAGTATATACCCATTATTATAACTCCGTATCAGTCGTAAGAAGCAACACTCGGAAAAGAAACCAGCAACGTCTTTGTTTAGCTCTAGTCTTTGTCAAGCTCTACCACGTATTACAAAATGTAATTACGTTAATTTAGTCTTATGCCTTACACTCTCTATCTAGTATTTAAATAAGACAAATGGTCTGCGTTTTAAAAAGCGGTTTTGACCATTTATGAGTTTTGAGTGTAACATATATAAATAAAATTATGTTAAATACTTGATTGTCACGAACAAACCATAATGAGGATTTGTTTTACGAACTTGAAATGACAAATGAATTTACAATCAACCTGACTGTAAGTGTCTTTTGCAGTCGAGGTTCCACAGACACCTGCAACCTACTTCATACAAAAAGGGCTACAGATGCTGTGTCCTCTTTGAAGACTAAGATGGAATGCCTTACAGCCTTTAATTATACCGGCTTTCTATACCCTTCAGACCGGAAGGTAAATGAGTGATGCGGTGTCTTGCTCTTCGCAAGTGCTAATCAACTCAATAATCGTCATCATTATCCCAGCACATAAACGTCCTATGCTGTGCACAGGCTTCACCCATACGTATGCCTCAGAGAGAAGAAAACTGCTGCTTATCTCTCTATTCCATTGTCCTCCGTCGCTTCTAATTCTACGTGATGGGGTGGATTCTCTTTCGCATTCAGTAGATAGCGAGAGTAGAGCGGTAATAAGTAATAACCACAAGTATAAAAATGTCATACTTATCCAGGATTTACTATTAATTAACAAGGTACTGAAATCAAGTGTACTACGCACTTTACGTCATTGTAAATAACAAAAACAGAATATTTTCCCTCCAATTAGATAGCACAAACCTTTGAGCATAGAAAATAGAGGAGCTGCCCAGAGCGTCTATATGTTTTATTGATTATACAAATATGGTTATATTCGACACTGAACTGTCAATATGCTGCCTATCTCTTTTTCACTCAGCGAAGTGTAAGTCTAAGTGTCATTCATAAATGAAACAGATAATAGAAATTGTTTCGCATTCTGGTAAACATTTTTAAGATGACGTCATTTAACCCCGCCTTGCGGCCGATTCCGCCATTTATTGTCTCAGATTTGCTGCTATAAAAAGTCGTTTGATATTTCTTAATTTGAAAATTTTGCGAATTTTTAAACAGTTTATAGTGAATTTTCCAATTCATTATAAAGAACGAAGATAACTAAGTGTTGCGTAAGAGGCTGTACCTCAAAATATAGTCAAAAATCACACGAACTATCATTTCATAGGTGAGTGATTTAGTTTTTGGTGTAAATATAATGTAAAAACGTTTATATCTTTTGCGACAGTAAGTAGATGGATGTAATTATTTACCCTAAACCTTTAATTCATATTATTTAATTACTTCTTATCATTCTTTGCGTATCTATAAAATTTTGTTGTTCGTAAATAGTGATGTTACATTGCTAACAATACATTCTTTCAAGGACATACTTTATTAAGGTTTTCTTGATTTATTCTGTCGTATTATGTGCAAAAGTTTTGCGTTATGCATTGCATTATTTCGGTGTCATGGGTCTGAGCAGTGAGCATAAATGATTAACTAAATTATACGGAAACGGAGTTACATTCATGGTAGGACCTACGGTACCTACATAATAAAAGTGAAGCAAAGCAACAAAGATTACATAAAGTACAATCTAGCGCCTGTAAGTAATCTCTCTCTGTAGGCAAACATGCAAATACCTCAGACTATGGACATTATTACTTGACTTTATTATATATTGTTTACTTATATATTGTATATATTAGCCCATCAGTGCCTTCTAATAATGCAATATACATAAATTTTTAGCATATACATATTTATAATTTACCTTAAGTCACCTTTTATAACAACCATGGTGTTGTTTAATTTGTAATATTATTTGCAGCTTCATAGATCTAAATCATTATTTTCTGTTCTATCATTTCTAGGTTGCCAAAGAACAAAAAGAAAAGACAAATATGGCTTGACTCTATTGGTGTAGAAAATATCAACCCAACAGATAAACAAAACTTCATATGTTCCCTGCATTTTGCAAAGGAATCTATTAATAAAACTCTTGATGTAGTTAGGCTTTGTGATGATGCAGTGCCAACAATTTTTCCGGCTGTAAGTTTCTAGTTTTGTTACACTTGTACAACAAGCAATGTTTGTTATGCAAATATGATTAGTAGTTCTTTTAGAAGAAGTGATTACTGATGCTTAACATTACTGATTATGCATATTTTGACATAAATAATATTAGTTAGTTTCCAAAATATAGATATTTACTTTATATTTATAAAAAAAACTACATATATTTTTTATCATCTCTTTCCCTGCCCTATGAATCATATATGAACATTTCAATTGTTTAACTATTGTGTGTTTTGTAGACAGGGAAACTGTTACATATTAAAAAATATTTTTATAAACATTTATGATTAAAACATTGTATTTGTGGAATTCATTTAAACTTTTTGCGAAATTTGGAAATTAAGATTGTTAACTTGCAATTACTCTTAACAAAATAAGGCATAGGCCCAGTGCATGAAAATTCACTTAGGGAGTCATGTCCTAATTTGTAGCACAAGTACTCGCTACTAGGTCCACCGGACCCAGTATAATATAAGTTTATTCCAAAACTGCTTTATAAACGTAAATAGTTACTTTCTAATAAGGATATGATATGTGTAAAGAAAACTATAATTGAAACAAATACTAATATTTATTGTTTTTACTTAAACAAAAGTTGTTTCAAAAATATACTAAATTTCTCTAGAGTTTTGTGACATGTTAAAGGCTAATCGTTATAATTTCAAACAAATTACTTATTTCCAACAAAATCTAATATATTTTCTTACACAATAATGTATTTACTTACAAGAAATAAAGAGGGATCAATCTTCATAGAAATATTTAATATAAAATTCAAAAATACAATATCTTCTTTGAACGAAAATCACACTTTCCAACATTCTAGTGACACTTTTTAAACTAACTGACTACCAATGTCGTTATTTGCCATGCTACACTATTGTTGAAAGGTACTAAGAGCTGAAACATTGCAAACGTCGATTTTGAATAGTTATTAAGCAAAATATTAAGTACTGGGTCCATTAGACCCATTAGCGACTGCTTAAGTGTTCAATGTAAAATATGCATCAAGTATGATGATTATGTTTTAAGATAATTAAAATTTTTTAAATAAGATAAACCTGTAATACAGGTTTTTATATCTACATCAGGCACCAGTTTCTCACAAGTTAGGTACCAGTCTGGCAAATTTGTAATACTTAGCATTAAGTTTACCTATTGTGAAGAGAAAATAAATTCATTCATTCATAATTAAAAATAACAATATGGATTCGAGTAAATCTGATTATTTTCAATACAAAGCTGTAAGTCAAACAATATATGAGAACTACAAGAACATACTAAGAACTATGATTTATAAAGTAATAAAATATGAGCATATATTAAATTTATTATTTTTCAGGCCCAGTTATCAAATAAAGGAAATATTCTAAAGAGTGTTAATTCTCAAGAGCAGGGTAGTAATCAGGAAAAAAATTTGGTACTTACGTAATACTTAATAGTATAAGTCTATGATACTTATCTATGTGTTTACAAACAAAGTAATTAAGTAGGTGCCTGTCTAATAACTTTTTACTTGAGTATTGTATAAAAGATTCAGCTAATGAGTTATATAGCATTAACTTAACTTTGTAGGGTATGCAGTTCTTAAGAATTGTAATATTAGCTACAAATTGCCTTAGCATATTACAAACATATTCTAAACTACTTTTTACCCGCGGCTTCGCTCGCGTTGGCTTCAATTTAGAAATATCTTTAAAACTACTTCAATTAAAGTTAAAATTTCATAAATCTAGTTCTATTCACGATGAACGTGTGACAGGGACTATATTCATGAACGGGAGTAGAAATATAAGTATTAGCAATGTAGAGGCGGCGAAATGGAAACCAATACCTCATTTCGTCTCGTGGGTGTCGTAAGAGGCGACAGAAGGGAAACTGAAACAGGAGATGGATGGCAGCATCTTCCTGATAACAGTGCAGGGTAATAAAAAGCTGCGGATGCCAACCCACTCGCCAAGGCTCAAAACTCGCGCGGGGCGCAACGAGGTACGAAGGGGCGACGGGGCGGCGGCTCCACTCGCCGTCCGTAACAAGTAGTTTCATTGGGCCTCGCTGGAATCGAACTCTTTTGTTCCTGTGCTTTGAAATCTTACGGCGGGCTACACAGCTCTCGTATTTGCTTAAGCAAACTCATAAACACTGAAAATAAGCTTTTGCACTATTGTTGACCCCATCTACATTGTAATTAGTCAATCAAACTATTCCATCATTTAGATATGAAAATCTTAAAATCCACTTAATTTTCAATTACTTACATCGGTTTTGATACAAAAAGAAGTTGGTGAAATATTGCTATGCTGATAGACACCCAACATATTCAACTAAAGACATTCTGTCATAATCACAATTTTTTGTACACAGTTCTGTTAGTTATTTTGACAATAACGATAAATCATCCCGACACTGGTTTAGATATTTTAAGTCTGACAATTTTTGATGCTGGAAGAAAAAAAGTATTCAATAGAATTATTATTAGTTTATTTACCAGTAGGTAGGTGACGGTATTATGAGATTAAAACTATAATAACAAAAACTGTACAGCGACAATAAGTTAAGGTGCGAGTGGGGTGCCGTCTCACAGAACAAAGCCGCCAACATTTATATAAATATAATACATACATTAGGAATAAATTATATTCTATTAAAAATTCTGCTTCTGTCAAAAATACGCTATCAGCGCTGCTAGCGATGTGTAATGAAATTATTTTACGATATAACAATATGAAGAAATAGCAATGTTGTGTTTAGTTGTTAATATCCCAAACGATCTCTATTCGTTGATTTGGTCAGGCTATATCATGATATAATCAAAAAACAGTTTTATCACTTTATTTATAGATAATCAAAACTTTTTTATAGGTTACAAATTAAACTTAGAAACATCTCACATTTTATAAATTTCGATAGATGTCACTATTATCTACTATTTAAGTAGTAATTAGTTACTATAAACTTTGTTAATTCCTACTAAAATGAAATAAGAAAAGAACTGAAAAATGAACGTTCGAATTTTCAAATAATTATAAATTAAATTATTAAACATATAAATGTATGTTATATATTTTATTTTATTCATTAGCAACTGGAGGTAAAATACTAAAATACTACTTTTTGGATTTCACGTTAGATGGCACTGTTTTGATAAAGTGAAATTTAGATTGTCGCCGTAGTTAAAATTATAACGCAACGGTTAAAACTCATTTTAGGCTTTATTTATAAATATGTTATTTATTTAAAAAAACATCAATAATCAAGAATATAAATAATAATAATAATAATAATGTCCTCCAGACCGAATTTCGGCCACGGCGGCCAGTCTCAACGGAGACTAGCCATCGGCGCAGGACAGGATTATAGTGCTCAAGTGTATGCGCAAGCACAGGTGCACTCTCTATTCCCTCACTCAAGAATATAAAATAGAAATTAACATCTTGAGGAAGGAAAATACTTAACCCTCTTTTTTTGATGATCTGTAATCGGATAAAAAGTAGCCTATAAGTTGCCCCGGGTCCCTAACTATCTACACACAATTTCATGGAAATCTGTCGAGCAGTTTTTGCGTGAAACGATAATACACAGACAGACAGACAGTCAAAACTTCTAAAAACCACTAATTTGGCCTCAGTGCCCTTTATTTAGTCCCCGGGAATTGTTTTTTCCAGAAAATATTAGAATTACAGACACGACTTTTATACAAATTTATTATATGTATAGATGATAGTTACAATTGAATTTGTTATCTATAACAAGACCGAGATATGTCTGGGTGTCCACAGTTTCTATGAGAGGGCAGTCACATGTAGTAGTCAGGCCGTGCAAGCAGTTATGGTTTTGTGCAACTATGTTTTTGGCAGGATGGCGATAACAGTTTTTTTTTTTTTGGTATTTAGTACTACAGTGGCACCATCTTAATAGAGAATCTACATCAGACTGCAGAAGTTCAGAGGCTTTTGTGGATCCTATACATTATTAAAATCAAAATCCTAAACATTGCTAAAAGGCATGTGTCATCTGCAAACTACAACTGCAGAGTAAATAAGGCAGTTATTCAAATTATTAACATAAGTTAAAAAGTGTAAGAGCCCCAAAACTGATCCTTGAGCGGTGCTTACCGTCACTTCTAAGGGTTCACTTAATGAATTTTCAATTTTTAATGTATATCCTATTTTTGAGGTAGCCTATCACAGCAGCGGGCCACGAACTCTACAGTGATCCAACTTATTTATTAGTTGCCGGTGTTCTAGAGTATCAAATTAATATATTAAATTGATTTTTTTATTAGTTTTGTTCTAAGAAGCTACAGTCTAAAATACTTTTTATTTAAAATGGTTGTGTATTCAAATTATTTTTAACTTTCATACTTTTAGGCTCAAGTAGTACCCCTGAAAGTGGATTCTGCTTTCAAACACAATCTGACACCAGGACCTTCCAGATTACCAGTAAGATTCAGTTATCCTTTTATATAGGTGTTAATATTTATATAAGTTAGTGATTGTTTATATATAGGTGTCCTGAAACTCAATGTCGAGCGGATACTGGGCGATAGGCCAACGCATAACTGTTTACAAATAAGAAAAAATCCATGTCTCATAGTAGTGATAATAGACATATTTTTGAAAATGTTAAAAATCATCCCTGTAGATCACATCTTTAGATACTATGGTCAGAAAGTTTCGCAATTTAATAGTGATTTTTACAATATTGTAATCCTTATTAGCCCTCCTACTATAAAGTCACAATTCAAACAACAAAAGTCTTTAGTTTTGTGAAAATAATATTAGTTTGTTTGAGTTAAGGTAAAAGAATTATGTCTCCTAATTTTGACACACCGTTTTAAAGAAAGTAGTACTACAGTAACCTTGACAAGTAATTTTAAAAGACGGCCTGTTTAGTCAAGATTCCAAAATGGTTCAAAAGTGCCATTTTTTCTTTTCTTAAAAAATATTGCTTATGTCACTTACTATCTTCAAAAGTAAACGAAAAAAAAATTTTGAAAACGATTGCAAATGTACATTAAAAGAGACGAATTTATCCAGGATATAAGTTTTTAAAATTTTTAACTAATAAAAAGTTTATGAGTATATTCATTGTTGAACCTGTTGAGCCCCGTCATGGGGTGAATAGATAAACAAGCGTTTCCGAGTATCCACTATCCACCTTAGGGTGCATAAACGGAATAACCGGATTATTTGGTATAGCTGACATGCTTGGCATTTTATTCGACGCGAACACGAGTCTATTCGGTGTGCAAATGTTCTCGTCTTAAGCTTTGAAGTTATTCAGTTCAAATTTACCCACATGAAACTGAGTTAAATTATCTTTTTTCATAATTTTCAGATTAGCACAACTTTAGTTACTAAATTAAAAGAAAAAGTGACGAAACAGAAGAATAAAATTAAAAGGCTGAATGAAAAGTGTAGAAGACAATCTAAGAAAATTGCCAATTTTTCTCAAATTTTGAAAGATCTTCAATCTAAACATATATTAAATACTGAAAATACTATTTTATTAGAAGATTGTGCAGGACCGAAGGACTTTTTAACAAGACAAATAAAGAAATTAAAAGGTTTGCCATTACCTAATCAGTACTCTCAAGAAATTAGAAAATTTGCTCTCACATTACATTTTCTTTCGCCTAAAGCATACAACTTTGTACGACGGACCTACAATACCTGTTTGCCACACAGTCGCACAATAGCTAAGTGGTATCAACATGTTGACGCAGAGCCCGGCTTTACCTTAGAAGCTTTTAAAACCTTAAAACTCAAAGCATCTGCAACTACTGGACCAATACTTTGTGCGCTAACTATAGATGAAATGAGCATAAGAAAATCGTTAACTTGGGATGCTACAAAAATGAAGTTTTATGGTCGTGTGGATACAGGAACTCTTTTGGACAGTGACTCTTTAGAAGAAGCTGGACAATCTTTAGTTCTAATGTTAACAGCTATAAACCAGTCCTGGAAACTTCCTGTTGGCTATTTTCTAATATCAAGCTTAAATGGTAATCAAAAAGCAAAACTTATAGAAACATGTATCCAGTTAAGAAGAGACAGGGGTCATTATTGTATCTTTAACTTGTGATGGGCTAGCTACAAATTTTAGCATGCTAGAGTCGTTAGGATGCAAAGGAATAACAAAAAACCCAAAAGTAACATGGTTTCATTACAGCAATTCCACAATAGATGTCTTTCTGGATCCCTGCCATGCTATAAAATTAGTTAGAAATTCCTTTGGGGAATTAAAGGTCTTTAAAGATGTTCAAAAAAGAAACATAGACTTTAGGTATGTAGAAAATCTTCACAATTTGTAGGAAAAAGAAAATTTATATTTGGGAACAAAAATAAGAAAAGGACACATAGAATTTTCTAAACAAAAAATGAAAGTTAAATTAGCCACCCAATTATTAAGCACTTCTGTTGCAGACGCCCTGAATTTTTGTGAATTCAATTTGAAATTAAAAGATTTCCAAGGGAGCTCTGGTACAGCCAATTTTATTAGAATAATGAACGACTTATTTGATATTTTTAACAGTAGGTCCATTCGTCCTCCAGGTTGGAAAAAGGCAATTTGTTCGTCAAATATAGGACTAGTAACAGAATTCCTCTTGAGTGCCTTAGATTATATCAATGGGCTGCATCTTTTTTCGGGAGAACTTTTAGTAATGTCCCGACGTAGAACTGGATTTATTGGGCTAATTATTAATATTCATAGCACACTAAATCTGTATAAAAGATTAGTACATGAAAAAATGTTTTTGCAATACTTGCCATTATATAAGATCAGCCAAGACCATTTGGAATTATTTTTCTCCGCTATTAGAAGCCGAGGAGGTTTTAACAACAATCCTAACGCATTGCAATTTAGGTCATCATATAAAAGATTATTAATAAGAGCAGAAATTCGAGAGCATGGGGTAGGAAATTGTGTTGCGTTAAACCAAATTAACATACTAACTTGCTCCAGTAAAATAGATCCGATTGATAACATAAACAGCCTCACGGACCGAAATTTACTTGTAAATATTCCCGAAAATGAGAGTGATTTGTATGATCAGTATTTAGAATGTTTATCTTTAACAAATTTAAACGAATATACAGAAAATGTAATAGAATATATTGGAGGGTTTATTGTTAGAAAATTAAATAGGCGTCTAAAATGTGAACAGTGTCTAAATTTAATTCAAGGCTGTGTAAATAAGAAAGGAATTGTTTTCTGCAAGACCAGAGGCGGATTAGTTTTTCCTTCCGAAGGCGTTAAAAGTATTTTAAAAAGAGCAGAAAATATTTTAAAGTTACACCTTCATAAAAATGTTAAAAGTGAAAATTATTTTTTATATGTGTACTTATTTCTGATGGAACATTTTCAGGAAGAAAATGTTTTATCTCTTGATGTACAACATGACACTGAACATAGAGAGTTATTAGTTAAGAGTATAATCAAATATTATGTAAATATTCGATATAAATATTTTGGTAAATGTGCTACAGAAAAAGTTAGTCTCCGCAATCATCTTACTAAAACGATCTTGTTTAGAAATGAATAAAAGAAAATATTGTAAACACATTAATTATGAAAAATTCGATAAAGAACATACAATAGAGTTTGACAAAGGTGAGGTTATTAATAAGTATATCAAAAAAATAGATGCAACTTGTCCTTTACCGAAAAAATCGTACAACTTTGTAAGTATACATCTGGTAAACATCGTTCAATCAAAATTTTCTTTGAATCCCAAGATATCGTTAAATACATATTGAAGAATAAGACAAAGCTGAATGATGATAACATAATATTATATTCAGACCAAACACCGCAACTAAAATTATACTTAAAGGAGCTTACTCAAGAGTTAAATAATAAAACACGAAAACTAGGAAATTGTAGTAAAATTACAGGAGAAGATAACAAAGTAAACACTTACCAACTACTTGACGACTACGAACACATTGTCTCATATAAGAAATCATTAAAAATATACTATGCTAACATACGCAGCATTGTCACACCAGGAAAGTTTCACGAGTTACAATGCATACTAAAAATGTTCAAAAATACTGCCATACAAAGATGTTTTATAGGTCAAAACATCTTTGCTGCCATCATTATTTTAACCGAAACTTGGATAAAATCCGAAGCAGAAGCAAAACGTTTTGTCATCCCTAACTACAGCCATTTTACATTTTTTTTGTTTTGGAGTTTTTTTAAGATTTATATTTGGATATGAGAGTATTTATTATTATTATATATATATAACAAACAAGATAAGTATTTTATAAAAATATTACGTTATTAAACTACTTTCTATTGCTAACAAAAATTTATTTATTTTCCTACTCCATCCATCCATCCATTACATTCTAAAAGTTCATTGCTGCACCTAGGTCTCTACTATAGATTGGGAGTTTAAACGGAAGTTTAAACGGTTACTATAGTTTAAACGGCCACACGAAACTGGTGCACAAGCAACTGGTGGGGGGGTGCTACTAGCTCTAAAAGAGAACTCCATCCTGTTTAACCATCCTGGCTTTAGATAGTAACTTATTAGCCCAGAAGTAAAGCTTATTCTGTATAATATGAAGTCAG
Source organism: Parnassius smintheus behrii (assembly GCA_036936625.1). NCBI lineage: Eukaryota > Metazoa > Arthropoda > Insecta > Lepidoptera > Papilionidae > Parnassius > Parnassius smintheus. The sequence continues at coordinate 50,061,280 of JAUPFT010000010.1, forward strand.
AGCAACTAGCTTGTTAACTTACACCTTACAAGCACGAGTTGCTATCCGTGCTTTAAGTATCAAAATCGTCTTCAAACTATTATTTAAACGATAAAACTGGAGCAGCAATCATCTGGCGGTTAAATTCACACGAAATTCCCCTAGCCTCCCTAATCGTTAGAGAAAATATAATTTTGCATATTAAAAATAAATTAAATACATAAAGGTGTTACTAAATTTTAAAAGTTGATTGAGTTCACATCACTAAAAAATGGGCGGAGCTTACAGCGTCCGCCATTTATTGTCTCAATTTGACACGATTTTTTTGTAGGCTTGCCATCTCCTCTATTTTCTATGCTCAAAGGCACAAACAAACTGAGATAGCCATAAAAGTCGGGTCCTTGCGTGTCATTCAATTGCGCAGCGGACCTGTAGTTTAAATTTTTAATTCAACATAATTTTAGAGATTATCCGTGCTCGATGCATTTTTTAATTATTTTGGCGCCATAAATAACAAAATGGTGACTTGTTTATGAATTGACTTGAATAAACTTATAATAGTAAAGATACATTTATTCATGTGCCTTGAAGTCATAAATAATCCGCCACAGTCGCACTTTCAAGTTATAGGACGACTCGCTAAGTACCAAACCTCAGCAGTATTCGTCTATATATTCGAGTTTTATTATGTACGTGTAGGTATGTATGAAATCTTATATGTGGTTGAGCGACGCTGCAGATATGTCATAGTTGTAGTACGAATGGGTCGGCTCGAATCAGTCACGCTCTCATAGAATGCCAGCGTAAAATGCGCTGCTGTTTAGCATAGTGAGTGTAGAGAACCGGAAGCCTGTTTTAATGGAAACGAGGCATTCCTACCAAGGATGATAAGCGAAGCTATTGAAATTAAAAAACATCCTAATTTCAATAAAGAATATGGTTGGATGCTGCCATCAGCTTAGGATCCTATAATTAACAAAATTAAACCCAAACCCAAGCATACCACTGCAAGACTTCAAGATACTGTAAGTTCGTTTTGCGTAAATCGGACCAAAAATTAATATTCAAAAACTGAAGGTAGCCGGGCTAACAATGACATTGGGACGTCAAACATCTCAGTCCCTCCCGTGACCATGGTTGCTGTAAAGCACCCGAAACGTCGGGAATTAAAAATAAGTAAAATCAATTAAATCATGTAGTGTTCGCGTAAATTTAAGAAATCATAACGAGGCATTCCATCCTAATCCTCACGGGTGACAACGCATCTGCATTTTGATTCTTAATCGAGGATAAATGGAGATATCTATGAACCACACCATCCACTTACCATCAGATGAATTGTATGCTCGTTTATCACCTTTATTCTATATAAAAAACCCAAGGTTTAGAGATTTAGTGGGCTTTGCAACTCGCTTGCTTGGGGTAGGCATATGTTTAGCAGTGGACTGGTGAAGAACTGTAACGATGATAATCATGTACATAGCATATATGATGACATCTTTCTAGACCATAGCATCTGACTCTAGAGACCGTGAAACGTGGAATGTCGAGATTTGGACTTTACAAAATCGAACTATTACAGTAACTGTGTAAGTAATACATAATACAACAAATTGCTGGGAAACAATGACACGCATTTGGTGAGTTCTAGACTTACAATATTTGTAGCAGCGATTACGTACACAGCGATCAGCGATCGTTCAGGAAAAACGACACATGGCTCGTTTCATAGTTAAAGACTCGGTTCAAATTGCTATATTTTAACCGATTTCAAAGAGGAGGAGGTATTCAATTCGACTGTATATTTTTTTCATGTGCGATTTTGATGATTGTTTTTTATTTGGATAATAATAGTACGAAAGCTAGTGTTTCTCGTGGTCCCGTATAAATTTAATCAAGATCTGATGTTGTTTTTGAAGTTATCCTTAATAATGCGTATTTAATTGACTTCGAATACATTGATAATTCGAATACATTGATTCTAATTTTCGAATACATTTTATTTATATTAAAGCCCGTTGTACAACATTTTTAATTTTACCACATATAATAAATTAAAATATTTTTTGAAGTGAATTCCGTTCATTCTGTTTAAATAAACAAAGTCGCCGACTAGGTTAATATTCTTAACGAAAATCTTATAACGTTCCAACAATTCATACAATCACAAAAACAATTGAGCATCGCCCCGCCCCCGCTCGTTACCTAAGCGCGTAGCAAACGACCCGTCTCCGTGCGATTATGGACGCTCGTAAAGCGAATTGGACGATGTCTTAATTCGGACAAATATACTCTATTTATAGACGGAGGGAGCTGTGATGAACACCGCGCAAAGTCTGCGCACTGCTCCGACAGTTTCTTTTAACGTTGCCGATTGGAGACAAAGCGCTTTATTTACTTTTACAAATAAGTATAGTTACTTGCTGCTTTCAAGCCCAGAATCATGCGTTAAATTGCGGAAATCTATTATACTAGGGCCGATGCAGATGCAAAGGAAAACCTTTTGCTAGCATCACAAAAGGAGCGCGAAATGTAAATTAGCGAATTAATTAGATTAGTAGTAAAAAAAAATCAAGTTCAGATTTTTATTGTTTACTAAATACAAACCTTGTCTGCGTTGAGCTACAAATATTGCCGATAAATTATGTAAAATGGCCTACGGGTTACGGAGGAGATAAATTTCAAAGATTTCTTGTGCCATGGGAGCTCCGCTCCAATTAAAGATGTATTATCTGTGATTAATTAGCTATGAGACGCGTGAAAAAAAAATGTATCTCGCCCTAAAGAGCACCTCCCGTCTTCCCTTCATTAATTAAGTACACCATCACCGTCGCCACTAATCCCAACACCACTACCCTAGAATAGGCATACCACCGCCGCTAATACGAGACGTGCTTCGCCTATTAAACGAGACATCATCAGGAGATATACCTAAACTCTGTGATGGCACAGCCATCGTAGAGTCTAGGAGAAAGGTGATTATTTTTATTTTCACACGTATCTTAGCGAATTATATTTTTAGATCTTAAATATCTAGAAAGTTGTGTTGTAACTATTGCTCGCGATAATTTAATTCAACGAATAAGAGCACAACACATAGCGTTGCCAGAGGTCCGGATAAAGCCGAACACAGTCAGGCTTTTTGGTTGCGTGTCCGGCCAAATTAGACGGTGTCCGGCTTTTGTTAGGCTTTTTAAATTTGACCATTTCTTTACATTCTTCATGTACTTACATGAAGAATGTGTTGTTATTATTGAAATTAATATTTCAATGGATATTGAATGATTAATAATAAAGAAGACTGATTTATTCAATGTTGTTGTTATTTCATTAAAACTTAAGAAGGTTTTACGGTAAATGATAAAAAGCATTGTTTTACTTTAAAAAAAAATGTCCTTTACTAAGACAAAAAAATGAGGGTGTCCGGTCTTTTTACCAAAATGTCTGGCTAAGCTCACTGGTCTATCCGGCTTTTCGGTTTTAAGACCTTGCAACCCTAGCTACACACATACGGAATCCCGTTTTGCCCGCAAAATTCCGTACGGAAAACAACCGTAGGTGTGTGACGGGTCATTGATTTTATATGGACAACTGGCTGCGTTCGGAATTCCGAAACGGAGTCCCGAAACGGAATTCCGTACGTATGTGGCCGGCCTAAGAGACGGAACATTGACACTTACGCCGTCGCGTCTTTATGGGGAATTTATCTACGTATTTCTGAGTGTGTAATTGCGCTGAAAATCAAGGCCACAGTATTTTTCTACTAATTGCATTATAGTCGGTAATACTGACCGTGTGGTGGCGGTTTCAGAACATTTACAACCCCATATCATCCCGTGTGTGTAGTAAGAGGCGCCAGAGGGAACAAACCTGGAGATGGGCATCATTGTCTTCCTAGCAACAGCTAGAAAATACGATCACGACAACGACGATTTCCAAGCGAGTGGCCTAAGTTCAGCAGTGGACGTTCATAGGCTGCAATAGATGAACTTAGGTTTAAATAAAGGTATCAACTTAAGCACTCCTACCGTAAACAACCGTTCGAGGTAAACCTTATAAATATATTCTATTCGATTTAGACTTATTTGAGTTGAAAGTTTAAAAGGAACATCAAATTAGATAACAATCTAAGGGAGGCTTGCAGTCTAATTTCACATAATAAATTCACTACTTTATTTCATTGAGAAAATATGTAACGTAATATATATAAACATAGTCGACTGTCGACATAAAAATTATGATTAAGACCTCACCAAGCGCGTCCGCGCGTTTTACAAGAATTTTAATGCAGGCAAAGAAATTGATTTGTCTATTCAATATTAAAGTACATTGATGCATATAACATCAAGGAATACCCATATTTAATAAATATAAAACAATCCATAGTAAAAAAATACAATAAATATACATAATATTGTTTTTTTCATTTTAAAATTAGATAAATTGGTAGCATTTTTTAACGATTTTATATTTATAAGATACTTATGAAAAAATTCATGTTCATCATTCATTCACGTGTCTTGTACTTAGAAACTATATGTATACAAACTAATACTTCATCATCATTATAGCCCTTCATGGACCCGCTGCATAGCATAGGGCTATTAACATGTTCCCTATCCACGTATAAAGCCATTGTTACTCTCACACATTTAAAAAAAAATCAAATATTTATAGCACGGGGTTGTGAGGTAAGGGTGACCTCATGAATGTGTCAGTAAAAGTCTCCAATAAGGTCAAGGTTTACCTGATAGACAGTTGCCACTTGATTCCTTTAAATTTACTTTATTTTTTTATACAAATCTATGTAGTTTATTTTAAAAAGAAACAATAATTTAAAATAATAAGACATTGATATATAAGCTTATGAAGCATAGTCAATACAGGTGAAACAATAACCTCAATGTAATGAAGTATTGTAAATTTTTGTATATGATAAAAATATAATGTGTATACAAGTGTTTGAAACGATGATTTCAAAAAAACATAAAAAAGTGAATAATTTTACATTTGTAAGTAGTTATAATAGGTCCTATGTCATAAAACCTAAATTTTGAGAATTTGTATATCATCAGCAATACAGCTGACAAAGTTTACTGCTAAACATAGATCTCTCTAATAAATACCTTTGTATGGTATGTGAGTTAGCAGACAAAACTTTTTATTATGTTAGTTCTAATGTTATTAGAGCCTGTTATCTGAAATATGCTACTGCCCACATCCTCTTTCAGTTTCCCACTATCTCCTCTGCAACACCAATGGAAGAATACTGAGTGGTAAATTCTCACTACACAGCCAATGTGATATATTTATTTACATATCTTCGTTTATATATATATATATATATATATATATATATATATATATATATATATATATATATATATATATATATATATATATCTTGTTTTTAAGAAACACATAGTCCATGCAATTTTAATTAGTGTGGATCAGATCTATATCTATCTAGGAATTTGCCTACACCTGTTCTATTGTTAATGAAGGACAGACGCATTAATTTCGTAATTATATATGTAAGGAAGGACAAACAAAAATAACAGAAGAGATGTTAAACTAGTGCAAAAGTACAAGTCAAGCTTTATTGGTTATGATATATTAGCTTACTTTATTTATTATAACCAATGTATAATAAAAGTGATGAATTATTGTCAAGAGTATTTAGTTTCGTTTATTGGTTCTTGTGTGAATATAAGTATATCAATGAATACAAGTATTGTATTCGTTGATATAATAATATGTCATTAATCAAATATAATATTTCTTCCATAACAGGCAGTTGAATGAATATTAAATAATTATATTCACTTAACTGTCTATGATAAAAGAAATATTTACAGGTTATACATGTAATTAAATGCAAAGATAAATCCTAAATTATTATTGAAATATTAATGTTTGAAAGTATCAAGTTGAAATAAATATATGAACTAACTATATTTTTTTTAAATGAAGAATACAACCAATTTCAAATAAAGAAGCCCAGAGTGATGATGAGAGATGAGATGAGTTGACACCTCTGAGAACTAAGATAGAATACCTCATGCCTGTAATAAAACTGACTCTATACCCATCAAACTAGAACACAGGAGTCCATGTACTGCCACTTGGTAACAAAAATACGTAAGAGAGAGTAAACCTATCCAGGTGGACCCCTAGGCAGAAAGAGTCTCACAACTTAATTTGCATTAATGTTAAATTGATTGAAACAGGCTCCTAAAGACCAGTCCCTTTAAAGGACTAAGTTAAGCATTAGAATTTTGATGAACTTTGATGATGATATGGTATTGTTACAATTGTTAAATGTTTTCTAATAGAATAGAATAATCAATACAACAATCAATATATAAAATATGTTTATTATTGTGTAATCATTTAGTTTCAGAAATATTATTATTTATATATTATTATTATTTTCATACTGGTTTATAAACAGCAAAAGGGTCTTTATTTTTCTTTAGGCTTAGAAACTTAGCTTTTTGTTCCTAAATAAATTATTTACAATCCTTATAACACACCTTTACTTGAAATTTCTTAACATTATTATAAAAGGTATAAATGTGTGTATATTACATTTATACCTTTTATATAAATAATATACTCCTGATCGCATCCCTGTCTATTTACTATTACATAATATGTATTCGAATGATTTGTGAATTTTAAACAGTAACAGTACATTTTATAAATTATTTTATCGCACTAATATGTATTTTTTGTGATTGTCTGTTATATATTTAAAAATAAACTAATAACTTACCAACACTGTGTGATGAGTGCGATTGCCTCTATGCACCCATTGAACATTAGAAGTGTTTTGTTTAAGAAATCCTCCGCAAGGTATTGTCACATTTGTACCCTTGTCGGCTGCTATTTCGCGGATATCAACTTGTTCGGCCACGGCTCGCGCAATAACTAAAAAAAATGATATCGACTTTAATATACCTGAAGACAGTAAAAAAACACAGCTCTTCAGCTTTTTTTAATTATTTACCTTCTATTCCAAGGCAGAACAGAGGCACCAATACACGTATAAGAAACATCCTACAATTTCTACATTTAAAGTCTATAAACAAACACTATACGTGTAATTTGTAAAGTAAAAAATATTTTGAATCTTAATTAATTAATTACATTACAGAGAATTAATTAACGAGGGAAGGCGAAATAAATACGAATATAATCACACAGCAAACGTCTCGACCTTATAGATGTAAGTCATAGACTAAAAAATCAAGAATTTGAAAATGATAATGTCATATGTCACTGTCAAATCTAAATTTGACAGACTTGCATCTTTTTTCCAAAGATATTTTAACTTTACTCCTGCCACAGACACTGATCTTAGCATAGACTTAGGATAGTAATACGTTATAGTACACTTATTAGTTTGTGGATAATAAAATATATTTTAAGTCTTTGACTTAGTATCAAACGGATATTGGTATAAAGTACGTGATATTAGACAATTTTACATATCAGTCATGAAATTGAACACATTAAGCATCATTACAGAAAGACAAATCCACTATTGAACATAGGTCTCCCTCAAAAAATGCCACTAAACGTGGTTCTGAGCCACCTGCATCCACCCTCACTTATCAGGTCGTCACTCCATCAAGGGTACTGGAGGAGCGAAAGTTTACGCTTCGCCAACTGGTACGAGGGAGATTGTCACTCGAGAACCTTATGTTCTCATCGGTTGTCAGTTCTTCGAGCTATTATTATTCTATTACTTATCATTCTAATTTAATATACTGCTATACAATTTTTCAACTTACCTTAAAATATTAAATCAACGCTTATCATTACATTTTTATATTTCAATCAACTTCTTGCTTAAGTTGGTAAAATGGAATAAATAAGAAAAAATTGAAGTTTATTTTTGTAAATTGTTACAATTGATAAAATTATTAATTATTCATGATTACTTTAAAAAACTAAATGACGCAACTCGCGTGTGTGTTACGCTTACGTACTATGTTTACTAGCGGTATTGTTTTATAATTACTAGGGAGGGGGGCCTCATAACGCCCACAATCGTAAAAAATAAGTAAGATAATCCTAGTTTAGTATGTGTGGTGCTATACCGTCATTTCAGAAGCGACAGTAGTCTAATGGCAGGGCGCGGACCACGAACTCAAAAATGTCGTGGGTTCGAATCCAAAATTCGACTACTGGTTTGAACCACCTGTAACACAAGCAGTTTAAGCTTACCACGAGTGGTTAAAGGGAATATTAGTAATGTTAATAGCATTGTTAATATTCTTTTATACAAAAATATTTAAAAAAATCATGTATACTAAATTTAAGTAGCTTAAGATTCTTGTACCAAAATAAACAATTAATTAAACAAATAGAGAAAGTGATAAATTGAAGAAAAAATTTATATTATTAAATTTTATATTAAAGATGATAACTAGCCCCTCGCTTGACTCGTATTGATAATTTTTTGAACGTTTTGACATTTTAAATGAACGAACTTAACAAATAGCAAAAATTTAATATAACAAACACAACAATAAACTCAATACTCGAAATATATCGAAAATTGAAATTAAAAACAAAAATATAAACTCAACTGGAAACTATATAACTGCTGATTTGTACATCATACAAATCATAGAGTATAGAGGTAAGGAAGACAATCTCCCATAGGAGAATAGTTGAAAATGTGACCTTCTGTAATCAGTAAATAACGGTTCAACAACTCTCCACAACAGCGCTCGAGTAGCTACAGGGTGATAAATCACCGTATAATACGTTGAGATTGATTTTGAAAATAAAAATTTTGAAAGCAATAAAATAATTATTGTAAAAAGAATTATGGTGAAAGTCTGTGCTACAAAAAAATTATAAAAGTTCTTTAATAGTTAGACTATAGCTACAGTGGCGACATCCTTATTCAGCACTTTCCTACGGACACTTTTTTATACGGAGTCTGTACTCCTCCCGATTAGATACGTCAAAGGGATCCCCCCCCCCCCGTAGAGGCAGACCTGGGTGCCTCTACTTCGCGCAGCTGGACCACCTGAGCCTGGAGTGCCTCAAAGAGCTTTATCAAATCGACGAGCTCCTCCTCATGAGAGGAGTCGTCATAGAGGCCTGGCAAGGAAGAGCGGGCCCTTCACAGTGCCACCACTGCCAGGCCTTTGGACATGCATCCACCAACTGCTTCAGGCCAGTGAAGTGTGTTCGCTGTGCTGGAGATCAAATCGCCAGTAACTGCCCAAGGGGTAGAGATGAGGAACCGCGATGCGCGAACTGCGCTAAGAACCACACCGCCAATGATCGCGGCTGCCCAGTCCTGAGGAGGATTGCAAGGAAGCAGGGGATCACTCTACCGGGACTACTTCCAGAGGAGCCCAAGAGGGTCCCCCAAAGTCGTCCCAGGGCCGTGGTCCAGGAAGACGGGTGGACCACAATTAGAGGAAAGGGAAGGCAACCTATCCCCCTCCACCCGTCACGGCACCCATAGAAACGGTGGTGCCCACCACCACCACATCGAAGGCAACCACCGGGGCGACTCACCAGCCCCCCGCTAACGACGCCACAGAGCGCCAAACCACCCAGTGGAGTAAGCGGGGGAGGAAGAAGAAGAAGAAGGTGCAGCCTCCTCCTCAGGCAGCAACCTCTACCCCAACCCCAGCGGTAACGATAGCCCAGGCGCAGGTTACCAAGGAAGACAAAGCCAGAATGGGTAGAATGCCAGAAAGGGCTCTATCAGAAAATAGAGCCCGCTCTACACATAGAGCGCGCTCTACCCATGCACAAAGAGCAGTATACCAACACCCGAGACCAGCGCCAACTCCTGCACAGGCACCTAGAACACCAACAGCTAGCTTCGAGACTGACAACGCCATCCAACGTCTGGTTGGCATTGCAATCGAAGTCGGCAGCCAGGTCCTGGCAGACATCAGAGCCGGGACCGATCCCATCACAGCAGTTATGAAGGCGCTGGCGAACCTCCTGGCTCGGCACTATGGAGGATTCTAACCTGCGCCTCCTCTACTGGAAACCAGGTGGAATCCAGCAGAAGCTACAAGAACTCCGCACCATCGCCCAACAACAAGACGTACAGGTCATCTTGCTGGGAGAGACGAAACTTAATCCGAGCACACGCATAAAGCTGCCTAACTACCATCTGTATAGGAGGGACAAGGTCACCTCTCAAGGGGTCGCTTACAGAGGGACAGCGGTCCTAGTGAGAAGGGACATCGTCCATCAAGAACTTGACCTACCGGATTACCAAACTATGCGCTCTATCGGCATAAAAATGGAGGCAGCGGGCGAGGAACTTAGGATCTACGCAGAATACCGCCCGCCAGGGACTCCATTTTGCTCCTCAGACGTCCGGACGGTAATGGAAGGCGAAACACCGACCATCATCGCCGGGGACCTAAACGCCAAACACCCGGCGTGGGGATCTAGACTGATCAAAAAGACACGGCTATGACGTTTTAGGTCCCGAAGAACCCACTCATGTTCCGACGGATCCACGAAGTCGTCCGGATGTATTGGACATCGTGCTCGCTAGGAACATCAACTACCCGATAGTGGTAGAGGTGCTGTACGACCTGGATTCACAGTACCTCCCGATCTTAATTACCCTTGGCCTAAAGGCGGTGACTACGCCGCCCAGAACAGTAAAGACACGTGTCAACTGGAGGCTCTTCCACAAACACCTGCAGGAGAGACCTCCAGCACACCACCCCTCAAACACAGCGGACGACGTAGAGGCCGCAGCATCTAACATGACAAAGGCGATACAAGAGGCCCTCAATGCTGCCTCTACGATCGTCCCGATGTCTACCAGAAGGGATGATCTGCCGCGACACATTAGCGTGCAGATCAAGAGAAAAAGGGCATTAAGAAGACTCTGGGCGCGTACTCGCTGCCCGAGAATCAGGACGAAATTGAACACCTTATCGGAGGAACTGTCGGTTGCAGTCCAGGCACACAGAGGAGATGCGTGGGAGCGGCGCATATGGAAGGCGGAAGAGCATGATGCGTCGCTCTATAAACTGAACCGACAGTTAACTAAAGTCAAACCTCCCGTTTGCTCGCTGTCCAACAACGCGTGCGAACGTCGTTACGATGCCGAGGGTAGAGCGGATATTCTAGTAGAGCACTTCGAGGAGCAATTTATGCCGAACCCAGCAAGTGCGGAGTTCTTGGAGCTTCATGCCCAAAAGGAGAGTCGCGTACAGGAGTTCCTGTCGTCGCCCGCGTCGCCTCTTGCAGAAGAGTGGTTCATCTCCCCCGCTGAACTGCGGTGGACAGCAACCCGCCTGCAACCGAGGGAGGCGCCGGGGCACGACGGGATTACCAACGCTGTACTCCGACAGCTGCCCCATAGAGTCCTAGTAGAGCTTGGTCGACTCTACAATGGTATACTGCGGACATCCCACTTCCTGGAGGACTGGAAGAAAGGCAAAATAATCGTCTTGCCGAAACCCGGGAAGGACAGGCGTAGAGCTGCCAGCTACAGGCCGATCACGCTGCTACCACACATAGCTAAACTGCTTGAAAGATTGTTGCTGAGACGCCTCCGCCTGTGCATCCAACTTCGGGCGGAGCAGCACGGATTCAGGAGGGGTCACTCTACAGCAACACAGCTGATCAGAGTGCTGCACCTGCTTGCGGCCGATTACAACCGTGGCCGCACTACGTTGGGCGTCTTTCTCGATATCGAGAAGGCGTTCGACAGGGTGTGGCATTCTGGACTACTTTAGAAATTGGAAGAACAGACCAGTGTCCCTCCTGCTATGTTGCGGCTAGTGGCGTCTTTCCTGGCAGACAGGAAGTTCTACGTCTGCGTAGAGGGCGCCGAGTCCGCAACCAGAACCATCAGAGCCGGCATTCTTCAGGGCAGCTGTTTGTCTCCAGTCCTGTACTCGGCTTATACCAACGACATCCCTACCCTGGCAGGAAGGCTGCAAGAGTGGGAGGATGACGTGGAATTGGCGTTATACGCGGACGATAGCGCTTATTTCACCTCGTCCAGAAGAGCCCACATTGCCACTGCCAGGATGCAACGCCTCCTGGACCTGCTGCCACCATGGCTAGACGAGTGGAGGATGGTCGTCAACGTTGGTAAGACGACCGCTCTGCTCACTCGCCGCCTCAGGAACCTACCACCTCAATTAACCCTCAATGGCCAGCAGATCGCGTACGAGAAGGCCGTGACCTACCTTGGGTGCCGGATCGACAGGGCGCTGCGCATGACTGCGCACGTCGACCTCATCGTCCGCAGAGCACGATGTGCGCGGGCGATGCTCCGTCCGGTCCTGGCATCCAAGTTACCACTTAATACCAAAGTGCGTGTTTACAAAACTTACATTAGATCCATCATCACCTATGCTGCTCCGGCCTGGTACGCGCTTCTGAGCGAGCCTCTGAGGCGGCGACTGCAGGCCCAGCAAAATATGGCGTTAAGAACCATCGTCGGTGCGGGTCGCTACGTCCGGTATGACGTCATAGCGGCCAACCTGAAGATAGACACCATACAGGAATTTGTGGCCCGGTTGGCGCGCGGATTGTTCGACCGTGCAGACAACAGGCCGCATATACATCTCAACAACATAGCGCTGCTACACACTCGCCCTCCGGACGGGCGACCCTATCCAAGAGAACTCCTCTCTATATCGATTAGAGAGTCGAGTAACAACCCACAACGCCGCTGATAGGCCAACTTCGACTTATACCAGATAACCTCTCTTTTTTCGTAGTCTAACCGACTACGAAAAAATCAACCAACTACGGAGAAACCGGTTATTACAGCTACAACGCCATTAGAAGGCTCCCAGGACCGGTCCATAGTGGTGGACCGCGAGGACAACGCGGGTAATGGGGGCATACCCCGAGGCCCGAAACCTGCATGTGCCTTAAGGCACATGAAGACGACAATTAACGTTGCAATTCGTTCGGGAATCCTTCGGGAAAAGTGAAAGACCAGCAGTCAATAAGAAGAAAGAAAAAGTATAGGGAAGTGATAGGGAAAAAGTGATTACTCTCTCACGGAACGGTTTGAAGATAGTTGCTGTTTTATTCCCAAGAAATTCATCCCTCAAAGTTATACAGTCCACATCGAAGAATTAAGGCGTTGGGACCGGGACGACTTCGGAAGACCCGTAATCCCCGTCTGAACCTATTTGCTGAAAAGGAAGAGGTTATCGCCCTTGTGTGTTACTCCGTTGCGGAGATCACATACGTTGTTCCCGAACCCAACGTAGGCGTCATAGGAGGCCGGATCGAGAGAAGCCTCGATTCCTCCCTTCTGTTTCTTAGTTTAACGTCTACACACATTTTGGTTCCTTTTCATACTCACTCCGTATTAAGAGAGAAAAATGAAAGACTGTAAATAGTAAAATCAGTTTACGGTCGCAGCGCATCAGATGCGGATTGAATGTTTGTCGGATAGTAGGTATCGCTTTAAAAAAATATGACATTATGCGTTGTATATGGACGGTAAATGTGCACACTGTTGGTGTGCACATTTATGACGTAACATTGCATTCTGTCAGACAAAACATTAACTCATAACTCACTTTGGTAATATGGAAAGATAGAAGATTTTTGTGGACTTAAATCAAAGATATAATAATATACTTCGTATAGAAATAATAATATCTTTGATTCTACAGAAAAAAAAAGAAATATCTTTGTCTAAAATAAATATGGACACCCTACGTCAAACATTAGAAAGTTATTTACCTATGAAAATATACACTACATCCTTTATTTTTAACTTTTGCATCCTTTCACGCAATAAGTGAGAACCATTTTTAATTATTTGAACAAGATTAGACATGAAACTTTAGAGTAAAATAAAATATCTTTGATCAATTTACACAAAGTATACGCCATGTATGCCACGCGCTGAAGATGGTAAGACACTTAGGGTTGCTCAATTATTGTTTGTACAAATTGCCAAAACTACGACTCTAAAACAATGCAGATTGTTAAACACGGTTGGAAATTATGCATTAGTATAAATATATTCTTATGAAGCCTTCTATATTATTTTATTTACAAATTATTTAGAATTATAACAAGAACAGAAATAAAAAAATATCATTTATTTCAACAACGTGAAAAAAAATAGATAGACAAGGACGCATTCCCAAATAGAGGTATCTCGCTCAGCTCGTTTTTTCATTGAGCCTAATATTATATGAAAGTAGACTTTATGTCAATAACATAGAATATATTTTACTTTTGCAACTTCTGCAGAGCGCACAATCTTGTTCTATACGAAGTATATTGTTATGAGCTTAGGATTCGTGACAGTAAAAACTGCCGATTGAATTACCAAAATTGACACTTTAATTACTGAACACCAATTAAAACTTAAATCACACTAATAATTATCACACTTAACACTTTAGTTCACTTTATTTCGCTCCGAAAGCTTCGGTCGTATCGCCAATTCAATACAGCCCCGGTCGCGGCCCCAAACGGTTTTATATAGGCTTTTTCCACCGAAACATTCAGAATATTCCAGCAAATACCGGCCTCCGACGGACCAGGTTCGAGTGTGGCTTGCGCCCCTCGGTATCCGGTAGGTTACGTCGTTGATCCTGGTCACAATCCGGTACGGGCCGTCCCATCTAGCTTGAAGCTTAGGAGATTTCCCTTTGCTGCCGACTGGATTGTGCAACCACACTAGTAAACCTTCGTCAAATCCTTTGTTGTTAATTTTGCGGACATACCGGATTTTCATCTTTTCGGACATTTGCTGGCCCGATTGTCTGACATGCTCATAAATGTCATTCACTTTGTTCCGCAAGTCGGTTTATGTGCTTGTCCTAATCTTGTCGCCGATTGTCTACAAATTTTGCTAGCTACCTCTCCAATATCCGATTAAATCGTTCTACCATTCCATTGGATTTCGGGTGGTAAGAAGTCGTCCTTGTTATATGAGTACCTATAACTCGGCAAGTTTCCTGGAATATTTAAGACTCAAAATGATTTAAAGAGCCTCTTCTGATCGCTCTGGAAGAGACGCGACTTTTTGCTTCAGGTCATCTATGCGCTCCGTTAGTTTCTGCGTGACGTCCGACTGGGACAAACTAATATTTGTCCCAGCAAACGCCATTCTAAAGGTGCGCACAACTCTCGGTCTATTATTACTCTCTCTCTCTAGATTTGTGAGGTTAAGCTTTCTCATTTACTGCTCATATGTCATGTTCCGCAGTTTTTTTTACCATTTTTGTGGCCCTCCTTTGAACATTTTCCAGTATTAATATATCTTTACGAAAATACGAGTCCCATATCACATATGCAAACTCCAAAAGAGGTCTTAAGTACGTTCGGTAGATTGTTAAATATTTTAGGAGTGAGATACATAAAGCTTCTTCGAATCATATACATCATGGAGTTTGCCTTTTTTACTATGTTAAGGATATGAGTTTCCCATTTGAGGTCACTGGTTATTGTAATACCAAGGTCTTTTCGTGATTCAACAGAAGACAATGGGTGATCACCTAGATAATATGTATTTCGTGGATTATTTTTCCCTATATGTAGAACCGTACACTCGTCTGCCTTCAGTGTTAGGAGCCAATCACTAGTCCAATCGCAGATGGCATTTAGATCCTGTTGTATAACTTGATGTTGCGTAATAGTGTTCCCAAAAAATTGTGTGTCATCGGCAAATAATGAGAACGGTAGCTGTAACGTGCTCTTCAAAGCCGATAAATATAGGATAAATAATAATGGTCCAAGAACAGATTCCTGCGGAACTCCGCTGAGTACATCCCTGGGTTTAGATATTGTACTTCCAACTCTTACGCAGAATGTTCTGTCTGACAGAAAATCACTGATCCAGGCCAACAAATTCCCGCGTATACCAAAGTGTTTTAATTTGCATATAAGTCGCCTTAATCGTACACGGTCAAAAGCTTTTTCATAGTCAAGATATATCACATCTGTAGGTAATCCATTGTCGTGGTTTGAGACCCGTTCATTAACACATTGTAACATATTTGTAAAGATTGATCGCTTTGGTACAAACCCGTGCTGTTCATCTGAAATCAGTTGTTCTTGTAATAGGAATTCTCTTAATCTTTCAGTTATGATCTTTTCCATGGCTTTACCGAGGATACTTGTCAAACTTATTGGTCCGTAATTACTAGGTCTCATCTTATCGCCGTTTTAATAAATGGGTACGACTGTAGCTTTCTTCCAATCAACGGGTAAGCGTCCATCCTCCATGGATTTGTTCATAATGCTTGATATATGTTCGGCAAGCAATGATGAGCATCGCTATAATAATATAGATGGTATTCCATCAGTACCAGTAGCAGTAGCATCATCAAAGGTTAACAAGGTCTTTAGTACGATTTTGGCTGTAAATTTTACGTCATCAATTGAGTTTATTACTGTTTGCATATTTATGGAGGGAATTGGTCCATCTGATTTTCTTACATAGCTATTAACGAACTGATCGGCAAACAGCTTCACGATTTCTTGT
Organism: Parnassius smintheus behrii; assembly: GCA_036936625.1. Lineage (NCBI taxonomy): Eukaryota > Metazoa > Arthropoda > Insecta > Lepidoptera > Papilionidae > Parnassius > Parnassius smintheus. The sequence continues at coordinate 50,077,754 of JAUPFT010000010.1, forward strand.
GGTTCATCTACATGTTCTTGTGACTCGGTTTTAAGCATGTTAGGAATGGTGACTTTAGATTTAAGTTGTCTTCTAATGTATCCGTAGAAAGCTTTCGGTCCAGAGTCTATGACATTTGTTTCAAACTGAGCTCTTCTATATTTTGACAGTAGTAATTTTATGATTTATATTTCTAAATTTTCGGTACGAATCTTCTGTTTTATTAATAATATATATATATATTCCATAACTCTTTTTTCCGTTTTGTTAAATCCAAAATTTCCTTATTTATCCATGGTTTCCTATTTGATTTATTTATTTTCTGTGATTTTTTTACACAATTTTCAAGTGATGTATGTATTTGATTTTTAAATTTAGCCACATTCCATCTACTTGGTTTTCAATTTTGTTTAAGTTTTCTGCTAAATCTTTGTTAATTTTGCTATAGTCAGCTTTTTGAAAATCAAAAATCTTTTTTATCGGTACTTTATTATTTATCTGAATAGAAGCCAGTGTGACCAAATGATCACTCTTTCCATTGGGCGGAAGATACTTAATATCAGTTATTAAAGTTTCATCATTACACAGTATAAGCTCTAGTAGGGATTCTGCATTATTACGTTTTCTTGTGATTTGTGTTACAAGCTGATTGAGATTACTGTTTGAATACACCGCTACAAAGCTTTTGCATAGCTTGTCACGTGTGGTTAAATTATCGAGAGGCCATTTTATATTTGGTAAGTTGAAATCACCTGCAATAATCACTGTCTGCTTTGAGGCTACCTTTTCTATGGTGTTAAATATTATTCCATCAGCACTTGTTAAAACATTTGAGGGAGGACGATACACACAAGCTAAAAGTAAATCTAAGTATACATAGCGTATATCTAACCATAATGCCTCAACCAAAGAATTATAATATATTTTATTTACTTTTGATATAACAGGTACATTGTTAACGTCATGTGCAACATACATTGCTACTCCTCCCTGTTTTCTTTCTCTTCTGTCCAACCGGAAGAGGGTATATCCGTTTATATTTATAAGGCTGTCATCAATTGCAGAATGTAAATGAGTTTCTGATATCAAAATAAAAGCAGGTTTATGTGTATTAACTTCAAGAAGAAATAATTCAAATTTTTCCTTAATGGAAGCCAAATTCGTGTATAGCATGCGGAGTTCTGTGATATTATAATGTGCTAGTTTTTTGTAGTTATTATAATCTTTGGTATGTTATTGATATATTTGATCGTAAGATTTTGCTCACCTTTTTCTGTTCTAGCCGCTAGTTCTTCACGAAGTCTCCTAAGTTGATCTCTTTGATATGGTGTCATGTCAGCCTTTACCTTAACAGAGTTTGGCAGCTTACCTTTATTTTTCAGGACATTTATAGCCTTATATTCATTGGCCAGGACTATCTTGATTGGACGCGGCTTTTCAATTTTGGATACAGGTTTACCCAAACGGATGACATTGAGAATTTCCGGTTCTGGAGTTGCCAGTGACGTAATAGTTTTAGAAACCTGGTCTTTTAAATGACTTTTCTGTCTTCTGTTGAATTTGCTGTAGATTCAGGTATTCCAAACACAATAAGATTACGAACGCCTTGCCTCCAAATGGTAGTATGATTTAGGTAGTCTATTTTTCTTTATGTGGCAAACTGGTATTGTCTATGGTCACTTTTTGACAGCTGACAATCTCAAATTTTACGAGGGTAGTAAAAGAAAATTTTAATAAACGCATTCAATCATATGTAAAACACTATTTAAACACAAAAATTAACTCAATTCAAAGTCACAGTTTTACTATATTTATCAATTAACGATGTAGTATATAAGTCAATCTCCAAACACAACACAAATAGCACTTTGATTGAACACTAATTCCCAGTGTTTCAATTTATTATGAACAGTGCAAGAAAAACACAAGTTGTTTCAATGACAATCAAAGTAAAAACTTTTCATGCTCTTTCATTTTTTCTCTCGCTGACTGATACCGTCCAGCTACTCTTTGTATCGACGTCATCGATTCGACCATCATTTGTTATTTAGTTATTTTACTAGCGATCAGTACAGTACCGAACTTACATGGTGTGGTTTAGATAAGTACATTTTGTAAAATGCAAAGATCTTGTGATTATTATTAGTTCTTCCACTGTTCAATTTCTTTAAGCGTTTCTAGGTACTTATAATTGTTTTCAATAAATAAAGTGACATTATGCGTACAATGCAAATATTTTATATGGGCGATTCAGGTTGTAATTTGATTATGAATTAATATGTTTTTTTTTATTTTATGATGTCGCTTTTGAGGGTTTTTTAAGTGAATGCATTGTGAGTTAATAAGGTTTATTACTCTTTTTTGAATAAAATTAAAGTGAGTCTGAATAGCTAATACAAACTGTGCAACGATATCTAATCTTTCAAAAAGTTCTATTTGTCGAAAAAGAAAAACTCACACAGACGAATATGCAGTTTTTCGATGTTTGGACGATAAATCATTCGTTTAGTTCCCAAATAATAATAATCAAGCACAATAGTCATAAAGACCAGTATTACTCATAGCAGCCAAAATGCTTGTTTTTTTATTTCTTATTTTATAGGTTCATAAACCGAATTATCGATTATTTTTACCAGTTGTCCTGATATTCGACCCATTAGACATGGCAACGCTAATACATAGTGAAAGGCGCTAACACTATTACCTTGAAAACGTAGACGGTAAAACCTATAGACAAATTGACGCCTTTTATACGTCTTGCATAGAAATGAGACAGAGAGGTGTGATTGTTTGTCCCTTTCTCCGTGCCGGTTTTTTTGTTTAGCAAACTACACTTTGCTAAACAACTTTGACATTTCGTAGCGATCTAAGGAGTTTACAAGTTGGTTTAAGTGAGAAAAAAGTGTTTTGTGAGCTTAAGATTGATGAATCTTGTTCAGTTCAGTTCTTAGAACAATCAAGATTTTTATCTAAATATGTTTAAAAGTCTTAAAGATTATTGTATAACCTAAAACTACGTTATCGTCCTTTCTCACTCGAGGCCACGCTAATCATTAGTCTATAGGTTTATTTGTCTACGCTTGAAAAGCTGCAAGTGTAGTTAACGCCATACTGAAAATCACGGATGCTAGCAGTCATTTTATTTGTTTTAATGTCATGATAAATTTTCAATTAACATAAAATAGGAAATTATTTTTATTTTCAAATTAATACATAGTATAATATGTAACTATGTTATAATGTCGCTGCAGCTATATTATTGTTATATCCCGAATGGGTCGGCTCAACCGGGGCAGGACCACGCTCCCACGGAATACCAGCATAAAATAGCAGCGTAATGCTGCTGTGTTTCGTATGGTTAGTGTATAAAACCAGAAAACATTTTTACTGGAATTTTAATGGAAGGTCTTTATTCTCCTTACCTCTACACTCCATACTTTAATAGACCCTAGCCTTAGCCCTAACCTTAGCCTTGAACATAACAATTTTTTCAATGTTGTTATTAAAACGTAGTGGTTTTAAACTTTTTGTTGCCGTTGTACTATTTTATTACATCAGCTGTCAAATTAAATTGTCTATGATTTAAAGTGTGTACTAGGTATAGACAAGAATAAAGAATATAGATTTTTGTCGGACATGGCCGCCCGCTGTATCGGCAATACAACACCTGCAATGTTTTGTATATTTGCGTTCATTTTTTATAATGAATACAGAGTTTTTTACTTATAAGTAGTGATTAGTGGCTTGTATATAGTGCTGTGATATTTGTAATGGATGCAGAGAACGAGTACGAAATAAAAAGAGCTCGTGATGCAATTCAGATGATTGAGACCATTCAGTCTATGATCGACGTTTCAGCAGATAGACTTGAGGGTTTACGGACGCAATGTTCGACAAGTGCCGAGCTAACCCAGCAAGAGATCCGGACCCTGGAGGTAAGAATATTTTTCATACTTTCTACGTAAACTATTGTGGAAACAAGATAATGCCCTTGAACGAATTCCAAGGCTCTTGCCTCAAGGACTCCGTTGGATTCAAGGACCACGTCTGACGGTTCATTGGCTGCTTCTCAAGTGATTCCGCCTCGCACCCCCGATCGCCTTGAATGTAGTTAGTCGAATACAAGTAGCAAATCAGGTTGTCTCTGCGATTGGCGGCTTTTATAGGTAACGGAACTTTTCACTCAATATAGGCAATTTTAGCATTTGAGAAGACACTTGCATGGTTTATACAATACATAAGATATTTTGATCAACATTTCTATAATATTTACACAAATTCTTCAGTTTTAAAATAGTAGTAAAATATTAAATACCAACTAAACAACATTACATACCTACTCTACTATACTAATTCAGGGGTCTAATAACAAAGGCGGCAAAGTCCCATATCATTATATGGGACTTTGCCGCCTTTGTTATTAGACCCCTAAATTAAAAATTATATCCATAAACAGTATCCACTGCAAAAAGTTTTTGTCTTATTTAATTCCTAATGGAAACATTACATGGAATCTAAATGATATTTTAATTTCTTTAGCTTAATATTCTGTTAGGGATATTATTTATTTAGTAATTGTCCTGTTGGACAATTGTGTTTATTGACTTTATATGAAACATCCTATGTATAAAATTATATAACTATTCCATCAGTATATTTATTTTTTGCTAGCTATTATTTATTAGCCTCTGATCTTTTCCATACATACTACCTCAGGTGTGGGTGTGTGTATGTAATACATATGTATAACTCAATATTACAAAACTCCTTCTTTCTTTATAGTCTTTAATATTATTCAGAATTCACCATGAGGATATCGTTTCGATTATATTACAAATATTTTATGCCCATTTGATTAAATTTGTGTTATCATAAATACTTAATAGATTTGTCCAGTGAATGGAATAACACATTTTTTGTCTTTGGGTTAAAAGGGTTATTAAGCAATTTATGGATGATAAAAACCCCTGGGAACTAGGTGATCACTATCAAGCTATTTCTTATTTGTATTGTGTTGTTAATTGTGTAACATATTATATGATTGCAAACTGTTTTTATTTTCAAAAAAAAAAGTTCCTCTGTGTTTCTTGCTGGTTCTTTCCAGGAGTTTTTTTAAACATATGGTAAATTAAACAAAAGAGTGATTTTCAATAAGTATTGTTTATAATCTATATTGAATAAACAAGTTCCTGTTTCAATGTACTGTAATTAATAATTTGCAGGTTGAGATAATGATGAATGAATGTCCAATTATAATACTATTATATACTAATACAGAGCAAATGCTTCACAATGCATATTTATATCTTCATAGACAAGTGATTTATGTTCACTGAAAGGAGCCAAACCTTCATCCCATATTTTATACAAGCAACATTAAATGTTTAACAAATCATTACTACAAGTGTAAAAATTTATGATGAAATGTTACTTTAGTTTGATTTTTGATCTGCATTTATTAATAATGTCCTCCAGACCGAATTTTGGCCACGGCGGTCTGCCTCAACGGCGACTAGCCATCGGCGCAGTACAGGATAATAGTGCCCAAGTGTATGCGCAAGCACAGGTGCACTCTTTTTTCCCTCACTCTCATATCCCGATGGAACTGTAAACCGACACGACCGGAGAGAGATCAGGCGCAGGACCAGCTTTACATGCTTTCTGAGGCACAGGGATGAGACACCGCCAACTTCAGACTCCAGGCAACTACTGAGAATTTCTTGACGGAAAAACTCAATAATTAATTTCTTGGCCCCTCCTGGGATCGAACCCAGGACCTCATTATCAGCAGTCGCACTACTACAACCACTAGACCAATGAGGCAGTCAACAGTGCATTTATTAATCATGTATTTAAAGCAATAATATTTTATTAATTCAAATTAAATGCCAATTAGCTTCAAGAATCTGTCACTTCATCTTATTGGCTGGTTTCTTATAAACAAATGAGCTTATAGTTCAACTGATGGTCAGTTCCTACTGCAGTCAATGAACCTTCGAGCCACCTGTATCCATTGACAGAAAGTCGTGCCTTACTAGGTAGGCAGACCTAACCAGTTATTAAATAATGAACAATTATTAGTAGTCACATACTTATATATGTTCATGACTTAAGGGAAAATATAATCTCGAATGGCTTAGCAAGATCCCTCGTTATGCCAAAAATATTGCAGCATTCATTTTGAAATAAATATATGGTAAAGTTGAGGATTAATGTTAAGGATTATGTTAGACGAAAACACGATTTCGTAAAATTTTCTGGGTGGAAAAACAATCCAAAGTTACCTCCACAATAAACAATAAACCGCTGTTATTCATAAAATACTTTAAATAAGATCATGAAACTTTACATACTAACTGAACTAAATATAAAGCAGTGCTTATGTTATTTACTTTTTTTAAAATACCATTATTTTTACTGTAAAAAGAAATTACCTAAACTATCGGCTTCTTGAACCTTGATTCCTGCCGCCCGGTCACTTCGCTTCGGCCTTTGAGGGGGGAGGTTGTATCACTTACGATCAGAATATACATTACGCAACAGGACGACGTAAAATTAAAATGGGAAATAACCGTGATAAAAATAAGAAGCGGCTGGCTTGGCGTTAAGAAACAGGCATAAATATGATAAACCTAATGAAATAAGTGTCTAACGTCCTTTCTGCTTACAGTATTAGTGATTACAAACATGTCGGTACATAGCATACGACGCGCGTGCAAGTGGGGACGAAATTAGAATTTGAGCTGTCTTACTATATCCCCTTAATATCTGATTATGGTATTTATAAAAAAATTCTATTTTATAAAACTAATATATTTTTTTTAATTGTTAAATTAGTAACTTTCTATTTTGTAGTTGTTGTACTAACACTACTGTTTTTAAATATGAAAAGATGTCTGTGTGTCATCCTCGACTTCATTTTCGGAGACTTCGCACTCTCTCATGTCCTTTACCACTACATCTTTCCATCGTGTTTTGGGTCTGCCCCTGGATCTTCGACCTGGGATGGAAAGTTGCAGTGCCAAGTTCCCTACGTAGTCGGGTGGCCTCCTCTTCACGTGCCCATACCATCGCAGCCTACTTTCCTGCATCTTGTCAGCGATGTCGCGCACGGCCAAGCTTCCTCGCACGTACTCGTTGCGGATTTTGTCGAGCTTGGTAACGCCGCACATCCACCTCAGCATCTTCATCTCGGCAACTTGCATGGTATGCACATTCTTTTGAGTTACGGCCCATGTTTCACTGCCATACAATAGGACTGGTCTGATGATTGTCTTATAGATTAAACCTTTAAGTTTGACCGGCATTCTCCTATCGCACGTGACACCAGTCACTTCTCGCCACTTTAGCCACGCTGCGGCTATTCGGTGCTGAATGTTAATTTCCAAGTCCCCAGAACCGCTCATCATACTACCCAGATACTTGTATTGATCACACGATTGGACCAATTGTCCATCGATGGAAATCGGACTGTTTTTGTATCTGGGTCGTTGAAGGACATGAACTGAGTCTTTGCCACACTCAGCACTAGGCCACCGGTCTGTAACTGATGTTTCCACGACACGAGTGCCTCTTGCAAGTGAGCGCGGCTGTCTGTGCAGATGGCTACGTCGTCAGCGTATATAAATGTCCACGTTGCTGAATTCTGTGCTGCTTCAGTGAGTGAGTCCAGAACCAAACAAAACAGAAAAGGGCTCAATACAGAACCTTGGTGCACTCCTTCTGTGACCGCTATCGACTTGGTCTCACCCACCTCCACCAGATCGTATCCCTTGGGACACGATCAAACGCCTATTCCATGTCCAAAAATGCGACATATAATGTTCGGTTTTTCGCGCGATACTCTTCGGCAATCGTGTTAAGAGCAAACATCAGATCCGTGGTAGACAATCCAGGTATGAAGCCATAGTGGTTCTTAGACAGCTCGCACTCGGATCTTATGCGGCTGTCAATTACCCTCTTGTAGAGCTTCATGGTGTGACTGAGGAGCTTGAATCCGCGGTAGTTGTTGCACTCGTACTTACTACCTTTTCCCTTGTAGATGGGAATTATAGTGCTCAATCTCCACGCCTTTGGCATTTTTGAAGAGAACAACATACAGTTAAAGAAAATGGTTAGCAGTACGAGTCCGCGTGGACCTTAGCATTTCCAAGCTTCCACTGGTATTCCGTCAGGTCCAATGGCTTTCTTGTTGGACATTTTGTGTAGGGCTTTCTTTACCTCATCAGGATGTATTAGAGGTATAAGTCCTGCATTCACTTCCAATCCAGGAAGTTGTGTGGCAGCTAGATGGGGTAAGGATAGTAGCTGTTCGTAGTAACGATGCCAAGCTGTTATGACATCATGGTCTTTATATAACAAGTCGCCATTTGGACCTTTGACAGTTTTACACCTGGCCGGATCCTTTGTGCTTTGACAACGCTGTTTTGCTAGCTTATATATACACTTTTGGCCTTCTTTTGTGTTTAACTTACTATAAAGCGTTTTCTGGGACTGCGCACGTTCTATGGCTATAACTTTCTTGGTAACTTTTTTAACTTCTTTGTACTTTTCCCGATCTTCTGGGGTTAAAGTGGACTGCCAGGTCTTAAAAGCATCTTTCTTTTCCCGTATTGCATCTTGCACCTTCTCTGTCCACCACCACGTCTCTCTGTCGGATTTTTTACCGCTTTTTGTATGGCCAAGAATGTTGTTTGCAGTAGTTATAATGGACTTACGTAAATGTTCCCATATGGTGTCAATATCTGATTTAACATCAACCTTTAGATCAGCAAGACGTTCACAGAACTCTGGAATTTTCTCACCTTTTAGGTTCCACCATTTGGTGAGTTCAGGAATTTGAGTTGGTTTTTCCTTGGGATGTCGTTTGAATAGCACGTCCATTACAACAATACGGTGTTGGGGGGCGACGCATTCTCCCGGAATAACCTTACAATTTGTTACACGGCCAATGTGAGCTCGGTTGATTAGTATGTAGTCAATCTGTGCAGATGTTTGGCCGCTTTTATACGTGATCAGATGTTCGATCTTTTTAGCGAAAAAGGAATTGGCAATAGCAAGATCGAAGGCTGCCGCCGTGGAGAGAATGACTTTACCAGCATCGTTTAGTGTTCCGTATGCGTAACCTCCGTGCATCCTTTTGAAAGCGCTGTTTGCTTCTCCGATGTGGCCGTTTAAATCACCTCCCAGTAAAGTAGTTTCTTTAGGAGATATTAATTGAAGAGTGTATTCTAGGGAAGTCCAAAAATTGTCTTTCTCTGCTTGGCTACAACCCACTTGGGGAGCATATGCAGCTACAATATTTAGTACCTCACCTTCCACCAGTACCTTTATTGACATGAGTCTGTCGTTAATACGGTTGACCTCCAGGATGTTTTCAAGATGAAATAGAAATAGAAATAGAAACTTTTTTATTCAATGTAGATTATAAAAATACTTATTGAAAGTCAATTTTTTTAATTTACCACTGGTTCGCAAAAGAAACCTCTGTCCTGGGAAGAACCAGCAAGAAACCCAGCGGGACTATTTTTTTTTAATAATAGCTTACAATCATGTTTACAATCAACAACACAAGACAAATTAGAAATAGCTTGGTAGCGATCACCCTTCCCAGGGGTTATTATCATCTATAAATTCCTTAATATTATAATAACCCTTTTTATACAAACTTAGTTTAATAACATTTTTGAACTTTGATGATCTTCTTTGACAGCAATTGCTACGCCATTCCTACCATGCTTTGCACCTACGTACATAAGTTTGTAGCCCTCTCCGATATTACTGGCTTTGGATCCAGTCCATCGAGTCTCTTGTAGACATATAAAATCTACCCTTCTGCGCTTGAAAAGAGAGGCAAGTTCCTTAGTCTTCCCCGTTAATGTTCCTACATTTAAGGTAGCGAAGCGGACTTTTAGGTTACGATTTGGGACTAACGTCGTTAGCCGAGCCCGTCCTTGGCTCGGTAGCCCTAGCATACTATTCGCAGATTTAGGGCGATGTGTCTGCGCGTCTTTTCGCGGCGACGCCCTATCCGTGAGACTCAATGCATTACGTAACCTTTCCATGTTTCTTTTCTAAAGATTTGGCTTTTGGGGTTTATTAGTCTATTGCCGATTGCCATCTGACGCAAAAACACCTACCCGCTCAAGGTAGGGAAACCCGTTGTGGAGGTGTTGTATCCAGTATACAGGGTATTTCTACCTGTATGAAGCGTTGTCTGGTTATCCCGCCAGACCTCGGTCGCCAGAGCCCCGTCCGTAGGTCAGCAGAGTGTACCACGTGCAGGTGGGGTTGGCGTTTGGGCTGGTAAAGGTGTTGTTTCCAGCCCCTTACACTCCTGTCGAACACAACGACATTGCAAATGATTATTTTACTATAATTTATACGACTTGTTGCTATAAACATTTAGACTGTTTTAGCGGCGTTATAAGCCCTGACTATTTATTTTACTTATAAGTAAAATTGAATTATCTGACTGCAATATCTATATAAATGGCTTCTACGAGTATTTAGCTCATGGGCTGTTTGCATCCTACTAAGACATGAATAACACTTTTTAAACACATTTGTCTGATTGTGTGTCTACCTGTCCGCGGTTATTCGTGACCTGAGCTATATTTTATCCAAAAGTGTAGGACATTAAAAAAAACCCCATAAATTTATCTTAAATCTTTAAACAAAAGGCCACATTTATAAATTCTACCCAGGTCAAGTCTGGACGAAATTTTTTGTAGGATGGTAAGTGGTTGTTGTGTGTTGTGGCCTATAGACATCTATCTACATCTCTCCTCGTTTGCGAATCAAAAAGCAGATGCGTTATCAGCCGTGAGGACTAAGATAGGATGCTTCTTTTTCAGTAAAAAGGTATCCGGTTCTCCGCAAGCAACATACGAAACACAGCAGCATTAAGCAGCTGTTTTACGACGGTATTCTGTGAGAGCGTGGTTCTTCACGTGTCGAGCCGACCCATCTATGCCATTTTTTTTTTTATAGAATAGGGTGACAAACGAGCACACAGTCCACCTGATGGTAAGTGGTTGCTGCGGCCCATAGACATCTACATCTATCTTCCATTGCAAATCAAAATGCAGATGCGTTGTCACCCATGAGGACTGAGATGGAGTGCCTCATTTCCAGTAAAAAGGGTCTCCGGTTCTCTACACTCACCATACGAAACACAGCAGCATTAAGCTACTATTTCACGCTGGTATTCTGTGAGAGCGTGGTCCTTCCCCGGTCGAGCCGACCCATTCGTGCTACAACTATACTACTAATATAACTGCAGCATGGCTCTACCACGTATAACTATAATATAGCATCGCTATGGCTCTACCATACCGACCACGTATCAACTTCATCTAGAGAAAATTTAAAAAAAATGTTTGAGAGCTTGCGAAGTCGGATCAATTCCCATTGCGGGAGCAACACGGCATATTCCTATATAGTATGTCCCTACTACAAAAACTTCAAAATATATGAATCCTTTATCACATTTCGTCCATGAGGTGTTGTAAGTTGTAACTGGCGTAGACATGTGTCAATCATGAATTATGCGTTCGTTTGAGCTGGTACACTTAAAAGTATTAATAGTTCATTCATCTGTTTTTGAATGTTCCGGTACAACCAATCAAAAACAATTGATGGAACCATTTTAACTCGTAATTGGTTTGAATTGTGAATGAGTCAAAAACGGACCGAATCCCGAATGATCTGATGTACTGAAGCTCGAAATGGTCGATCCGAATGTACCGGTACGCGTGGCGAAATGTACTAGAATGATTAGGTCACGAAAATGCTATGATATATGTCAGAAAGATCTCTTGGTCTCCGATAGATGGCGGTATAACCATCTACGCTACATTTAAAATACCCACACTGGCAAAGAGCAATATTGTCAGAGTTGCGAAACATGTTTGGTGCTGCTGTGATTGCTTAGAAGCTGTGAAATGAATAATTATAATCTGAAAGGTACTGCAATTATTACCTACAGTGACATATAGGCTTAATGTTAAGGAAAATTCATTAATCATATACTTCCACCGGAGATTCTTAGCACCCCCTGCAACGCCGTTACCATGGTAGCCGCCGGGAACTGGGGGCCGTTTGTGTCGTTGCTCATTGGGAGGGGGGGGGGTATATTATAGTATATAGTATCAATGATGTATTAACTTATAGATACGTTGTCCGCACTCTAAAATGGCAAGATGAAATGAAGCCAATTGGCCACATCGCGCTTAGTCACGCACCAACCTGTCGCATACCGCCGTACGGTGTCATATTTTCTTTCTCTTTCTTCATGCGTATAAGTAGTTCTAGTATTTTCGCCGTTTTTAAGCGCCGCGATGTTCGTTCATGACGTGTCTATATATAATACGTCATTGTATAGTATAGTATAATATACCATAGATGCCACGTATGCCATAGTTGCCACGCTTGGCGGGCGGTTCGGCATCCGCAGTTTTGTTTTTTGCTATTCGCTATTATCAGAAAGATGCTGCTGCCCATTATTTGCCTCAGTTTCCCCTCTGGTTCTGGTTCTGGTTTCGCCTCTTAAGGGGAAATATAATCTCAAATGGCTTAGCAAGATCCCTCGTTATGCCGAAAATATTGCAGCATTAATTTTGAAATAAATATATGGTAAAGTTGAGGATTAATGTTAAGGATTATGTTAGACGAAAACACGATTTCGTAAAATTTTCTAGATAGAAAAAAATCCAAAGTTACCTCCACAATGAACAATAAACCGCTGTTATTAATAAAATACTTTAAATAAGATCATGAAACTTTGCATACTAACTGAACTAACTATAAAGCAGTGCTTATGTTATTTACTTTTTTTAAAATACCATTATTTTCACTATAAAAAGAAATTACCTAAACTACCGGCCTCTTGAAGCGTGATTCCTGCCGCCCGGTCACTTCGCTTCGGCCTTTGAAGGGGGAGGTTGTGTCGCTTACGATCAGAATATACGTTATGCAACAGGACGACGTATAATTAAAATGGGAAATAACCGTGTTAAAAATAAGAAGCGACTGGCTTGGCGTTAAGAAACAGGCTTAAATATGATAAACCTAATGAAATAAGTGTCTAACGTCCTTTCTACTTACAGTATTAGTGATTACAAACATGTCGGTACATAGCATACGACGCGCGGGCAAGTGGGGACGAAATTAGAATTTGAGCTGACTTACTCTATCCCCTTAAGACACCCACGGGGAAATATGGGATAGTGGGTATTCGTACCCGCCACTACACGGGGGAATCATATACATATACTATTAATTATTCGTGTAACATATTGTAATAACATAGTCACGGTAATTTTATACTATCGCGGTCCCCTCGTTTTTAGGCTCTAGAAAATCGCAAAATCATCCGATTTCGATGTTTTTTTTTTGTTAAAATCTTTGTTATTACGGCGAATTTACGAAAAAAATCACAGTAATAAAAAAAGTTAAAACTTATATTGGTTTCAGGGCTCTAAATGTTCATGAAAATGCACTCATTAACGTATAATTGCTGATAACTTTTTTACAAATAATCGAATGAAGTTGTTATAGTTTTTTGATAATCTACACAAAAAACGAACATTTAAAAAAACATTGAAAAATGTTTGTTTACTAATTTTTTATTTTTGTGTTTTATTGAGTGAAAGATCGAGCAAAGCGAGCTGGGGACTTAGGGCATCCGGATTTATATTCGAAGAAGTGCGTTTATAATCACATTTAAAGTCATAAAACTATATGAAATCTTTGGGTGAGATATTTTTCATATTTTTTTTTCATAAATCCGCCATAAAAAACGAAGATTTAAAAAAAATCATCGATATCGAATGATTTTTCGATTTTCTAGAGTCAAAAAACGAGGGGATCGCGAAAGTATAAAATTACAATAGTCACTAAATGACTACTAAGCGCATAGATACCTAGGTAGTCAAATTTTAATGAAAAGTATAGTTGTCAGCTTAACCGTATAGTGGTTTGAAGAGGTTATATAGTCTTATGGGGAGGTCTATGTTTATCAGAGGAGTTTTATAGGCGACCATTTTTACTACGTCTCTAGTACTGAATTATGTTTAAAGTTTAAGACTAGCTTATCGGAAAGTTAAGTTTTTTTTAAAGTCGAGAATTTAACCCTTTACCAAAAAGATAGTTTTTCCCACACTAAGATTTTCTGCTGTATCGTGGAAGTAGTTTACAAACATAAACTGCACAAGGACAAACATCCAGACCTGGAACAATTATTTGTAAGTTGTAAACCATACCAAAATACTTTTTCCGTGCGAGATTCGAATCCGCGGCTCTCAACGCCGCAACACTCGAATGTCAAGCCTTTGCGTCACACAGCCGTCGACCGTAGTTTAAAATCGATTGCAAGCTTTGTACCGTACTGATGCGAAATTGGGTTTATTTTACATTGTCATCTAGTTCTGAGCTATAATTACGTCAAGTTTGTAGTTCACCGGGAAGTTAATTTAAAACCGATCGTAACATTTTGTACCGAACAGACAAACAGCGAAGAAAACGAGTCAATATAAACGTAATAAAAAGTCGTGAATTCGATACAATCATTCGTTAAACTAAGTTGAAGTGGTTCACAGAAGTTTTATTAATTTTAATAGTATTGCCAGCATTCAGTCTTTAACAAGCGTTAAAATTATAAATTTTGTACAATCGACTTCAATACAATTAAAAAGATCATAAAAGTCAATTAAATACGCATTATATAATATAAATAAAATATAATGATAAATCAAAAACTACTGGTCAGATCTTGATCAAATTTATATGGGACCACATGAGAAGCACTAGCTTTAGAATTATAAGAATCATCAAAATCAGTTCACATAGAAAAAAGTTAGAGGTAACATATTTAAAAAATATACCGTCGAATTGAAAGCCTCCTACTTGTTTTGAAGACGGTTGAAAACCAAAAAGCACACAGTTCATCTCACGGCAAATGAATGTCGTGGCCCGTTGATAGTCTAACACCATATCCACAAGAAAGAAAATGCATAAGCGTTGTTAGCCCCGGAGAACTAAAATGAAATGCTTCATTACATTTACAAATAGAAAGGGTTTCTGGTCATGGTCAATTACTACCTTAGGAACACACAAATAACTCATAGAACATCGGCATATAGGCGAAACATAATACTGCTGTATTATGTTTCGCCTATATGCCGATGTTCTATGAGATTGTGGCCCTTCCCTGGTCAGGCAGACCCATTAGCTACAGCTATGGAATCTGCAGAGTGCTTATACGACGTAAAATGTAAACTTGTTTTACTGTACGCATGGATAGATGTAATGTAATTACATCTTTTATTTAAAATCAATTGCTGTTGGTCTCGCAAAAACTTGAAAAAGGCTCGACTTTAATGATTTTTTGTGTGTGTTTGAATGGGTTCCTGGATGGTTTAGATTTACAATTGAACTTGGTAGAGGTGTCGCTGTTGTTGAGAACCTTTCTTCTCCATCGGTTGTTTCTTGGAGGTTCCCTAGTAGATTCAGGTCCCCTAGTAGATGGAGTGACGACCTGGTAAGACATGCTGTAAGTCGATGGATGCATTTGGCTCAGGACCGTGCTTTGTGGTATTTCTCGAGGGAGGCCTATGTTGAGCAGTGAACTTGTGAAGGGCTGTATTGATGATGGTGATGAAGAATGAATTTTGTTTGTCTCGTAGGTATTCCTATACGTGTGTCACTCAGAAAGTTTTGTAAAACTAGAAAAAGTTCTATGATTAAAGTTAAATATTTACAAATAACTCTCCACCAGCATCTATACAAAGTTTTACGCGTCCGAACTAATTTTCGAAACTCTTTTTCCGGTCCCCCTCAAATACCTCTTCTACGGCCTGCTGGTACTTTGCTAATGCCTTTTCCGACGATGAAAAGTGGATCCCTTTCCTCATTTTTTATTTTAGGGGAATGTCAAGAAGACAAAGATTGTCCAATCTGGGCTGTAAAGATGGTGACCCAAGAGCTTAACCGGTGTACAGGAATTCTTTCGTAGCATTTGCTAGTATATACCATTTGGCATTGATGCTACTTTTATTTCCAAAAGGAATTGATACCAGATAACCAACAACAAATAAAGTACAAAAAAAATAGCGATCAAAATTTTTCTTGTTCTTCTCGTTCGCGTCAATTTGGCAGCATTGGTTTACTTATATCAAAGAATATATACACTACGCGAAAAGAAACGACACTTAAGCATGTGTGCACGTAAAATCGCTTGCGGCTATGTGTGGGTGTCTGGATGTGTGCGGGGGCCTAGAGAGGCGCGCGGGGCGTGGAACGGGCAGTCGCCGACTGCCCTGGCCGAGGGCTAGTAGTAATACCGATATTTGACAGTATTAGTTAATATGAATATATTCGTCAAGTGATATAATATTTCAATTAATATATGAATATTACTGATATCTTAATGTACATATTACTATTCTATTCAGGTAGGTATTAAGTTTATGTTACCAAGTAACGTTATTAGTTTTTATAGCCGTGTATGCTAGGTTTATATGCTTTGATAAATATTAAAGTTGTCATTAAATAAATGATATTATAGTATATGTATTACTGAAAGTGATTTTAAGTAATTAGAAATAAAATAAATTCCACTGCACAAAACAAGGGCCCTTGTTTTGTTAGTTTAATTTTTAATAATGTTTTATGATACCTAAAAATATGTGAACTCATTTTAATGAAAGTCGATATGATCTTTTCGAATTATGGGGAAATACCACGACAATAAAACTAATATATCGCCAATAATTTTATTATATTACATTAACTGAAATATACACTATTAAAAATACCACTAGAAAGTCAAGAAATTTTAGATATCTATAAAGAGTTTTTGTATATGTTCATTGTATTTATCGATTATTTCATTAGAAATAGAAATGACTTATCTCAACAGCACATAGGGAACAATTTGTTGGCCGCCATGTCCCAAGAAACCTGCATACCTTTGGATTTTCTAAAAAAAATATGTATATTTTTTATATACATATGTATACATGCTACGAATTTTTGCAATTGTTAGAAATAATAATGAAAATTAAAAAATTAATCGAAAAATTCAAAAATATATAAGAGTAGATTATTTTTAATGGAAATACTAAGTGTTGGTTAATTATTTAAGATTACCATGAACCGTCGTGCATATTTGGTTTTGTTGGAATTTTTAATATTCCTCATTTAATAAAAGTTGATTTAAAATTGAACGTATCTTTCACTACCTTAATACATAAGTTTACATAATATATAACACATATCTACTATTTTATCTTCTTTGGTACAGGTCTATAATATTCCATTTCGGTTTGATATCAACCCTAGCGTTACACGCTTCAACTCAAGGTCACCGGCGCTTAAGCTCTCACGTACAGGGAGTGTCACCGCTGTGCTTATATACAACCTACGCTAGTGATATATAAGTCAATATTGGCAGCTCGTTACGTGTGTAGTATGCGTAGATGTGATTACGAACTGCTGCGGCGTCGAAATCGTCTGTGTCAGTTACAGGGCAACGTTTCTTTCTCTTTTTATTTAGAGTAGATAACTTATTCTCCTCCATTGATGTATCTCCAATTTTTTATTTGCTGATTCTAGTCACAGTAGCTCTTCCAACTCCAAGAGCCTCAGCAACTCTGTCAAACACTTGTGACAATGGCAACAGCGGTCCTCCATTTTGGTATTCACTAGTGATACAACGAATATTCATATTCGCCGAATAGCAGACATTTACCGAATATTCGTATTCGGTGAATACTAATCATGAATATTTCAAAACGAATACTATTTTTGTACGCAACTCTAATTACTGGCAGACTTCGAAATCGCGCGTCTTCGGCGCGTAAAAAATACGACGACGTTTCCATAGGCCCTTAGCCGCAATGACGGCTACACAAGGGCAGGGGAGGTATTACTCATTTTAACACTCAAACAACTGTATCTGTCTCTACCAAATTATTGTATTACGGCCAATTTTAAAGAAGCTACTAAAGAGCTAAGGAAGGAATCAACGACATTATCACCAGCAACCCCAATAATACGCAGTCAGTCAGTTAAATCTTGCCTCTGATCCATTGACCTTTTATTTGGTGAGATGTCCATTTTTTAAGGCTGAAAAAACTTGCCCATAAATATTTTTCACTGAAACTATGTACAGTCGCCTCAGAAAGGCTTTTTTCAACGACAACAAAACAAAACAAACAAAAAAATCGCCTAAAATCAGAAAATCTACAAACTTTATGTTTTTTTTAATATCAAATAAATTAGTTTTTCAGTACCATGACAAGATATTCGTATTCGCCGAATAGTAGTTTTGATGTTCGTATTCGTAAAAGTAGTATTCGTTGCATCACCAGTATTCACGATCAAAGTAAGTAGGCACGCAAACGAATCACAAACTCGGGAGATTCGCTATTCAAAACAGTTTTTCTGGTTCTTTTTGGCTTTGTAAGAACAGAGTGTCACGAAAATATTTGGCAGTGCAACACATGTATATGCGTTTCTTCTTGTGTTGTAATAAAAATGATCCTGTTCGATAAATGTCGAATAATGATAATAAATTGTAATGAGTATTATAATATCCAAAATTATTTTATTTCCGTTTTCGTGACAGCCCCCAGTAAAAACGCTGGCCGCGTTAATACCTACGCCGACGTTTCAAAACTGTGAGGGCTAAGCTGTAATATTGATTATAGCCATGTCCGGCATGCGTCGTAAAACCACTTTGCATTATGGTTATAGCACGAATGGATCGGTTCCACCAGAGTACGACCACGCTCTCACAGAATACCAGCGTAAAATAGCAGCCTAATGTTGCTGTGTTTCGTGTACTCAACACACGTAGTGAACCGGAGACCCGTTTTACTGAAAACGGGGCATTCCATCTTAGTTCTCAGGGGTGGCAACGCATCTATAATTTGATTCTTAATTGAGGATAGCTGTAGATGTCTATGGGATACAGTATCCACATAGTGCACCTGGTAAACTGTGTGCTCGTGTATCACTTACTCTGTAAAAATGCTTTTTTGTCAAAAATTTTGACAAAAAAGCATTTTTACAGAGTCATCAACTTACCATAATTTATAAGTATATAATAATCGGGTGAATGGTATCTAATAGGTATAGGAAACGCATACGGGGCATACAAATAGGCATTCATTTTTATTCAGGAATCAGGCACATATTTAAAGTTGTGAAAAATACCAAAATAGCTTAACACAACCCTAATCTAATTAATGGCAGGATCTAATAAGCCACGGATCACGTCCAGGATGCACAGTGACGACAGGCCTGAGTAATCGCGCCATTGTTCTGTAGTGAATGCTAGTTTGTTTTACGCCTTATTGTATCCGATCGCTGCTGCACTATGACGTTAGGTGCCTGTCTTATTTATTCTATCGCTCTTTTTATATTTCAAACGACTCAATGTTTTAAATGTTACTCATGTACTTAGTATTCACTATCTACTCTCCTTTTAGTGCTTCGAGTTAATTATTTTTATGTGGTAGAGCTACGCTGCAGCTATTATGATTGCAGCATGATGGGTCGGCTCGACCGGGGAAGGACCACGCTCTCACAGAATACCAGCGTAAAATAGCAGCTTAATGCTGCTGTGTTTCGTAAAATGAGCGTAGAGAACCGGAGACCCGTTTTACCGGAATCGAGGCATTCCATCTTAATACTCAAGGGTGACAACGCATCTGCATTTTGGTTCTTAATCGAGGTTAAATGTATATGTCTATGGGCCACAGCATCCACTTACCATCAGGTGGACTGTGTGCTCGTTTTATGATCATTGATCACATATTTTTACTTTTACTAATTAACTTCCCGCTAAGAAAATTGAAAATTTTCAAAAATAGGGAAGTTATTGGTTTCACACCGATTTCCGAAAATCCCAGGAAGGTATTCTGACTAATTTCACGTGGACGTCCGTACGGATGTATATGTGTATGTATATGTAAACCTTACATAACTTTTGAACGTCATGATCGATTGAGATGCGGTTTACGGCGTTCTAAAAATCTCAATGTGAAATAAATTTGGTGATAATATGAACTGATTCGGACGAGTAGGTTTTGAGAAATCTCAAAATAAGAAATGATTTCTTATATTTACGCGAACACTACACATTGAAATAATACTAGTTTTTACGGAATTTATCGCGTATATTTAACTTTTTAAATACCCGACGTTTCGAACGCTTTATAGCACTCATGGTCACGGGCGGGACTGAGATGTTCAACGTCCAGACTCCAGATGTCATAGTTAACCGAGTTTACCTATGACATCTGGACGTTGATTAAAATTTAACTTTTATTCCGATCTACACAGTATGAACTTATGGTATCTTGAAGTCTTGCAGTCGTATGCTTGGGTTGGGATTTAATCTTATTTATTATAGGATCCCAAGCAGATGGTAGCACCCAGCCATCTTCTCTATTGAAATTAGGATGTTTTTAGATTTCAATAGCCTCGCGAATCATCCTTGGAAGGAATCGGTGTTCTTTAGCGAGGATTTGTGGTCTATCAAATCTGATGTAGTGACGGGGGCGATCCTGTACGTGTTCACAGACTGCAGACTTCCCGGAGCGTCGATTCTTCACATCTATTTAAAAAGTTAAATATATGCACACCGGCATAATTAGCGGAACACAAAAAAGCAGGATTTTAAAATCTTTTACTTGAGGAACTGGCCAGTTATGATATTTTTTTAATTTATTGTCAAATTTGAAAATAGAAAATTAGATGACCAACACTTTTTTCATTCATTTGTTTTATTTTCCCGAACAATACGTTTTGTCAACTTGTTCGAGTAATAACTACGTAATTGTAATTTTTTTTCAAAAATTGCACTTAATGGTTTTTTATAAATTTGTTATTCTATAGGCAATTTTGTTTATTAAAAGCTCTTTATTATGCCTGACTTAACATCACTGGAAATCATTAGGGCTGATGAAATGAGAAGAAATGGCCATACCTACGGATCGATTGCCTCAAGGCTTCGTCTACCAGTATCAACGATTCATCGCAGCATCCAGCGGTACAGATCGTCTAATTCTCTTGTGAGGAGGAGGGGTCAAGGTAGAAAAAGATGTACATCGAGGCGAGATGACAGTTTTTTACAACTTGGAGTTCGTAGGAATACGCGATTAACGGCTGTACAAGCACGAAATGAACTGGAAGACGTTCGAGGAGTACGAGTAAGTGAGCGTACAGTTCGCAGGAGATTTGAAGAAGTTGTTTTAGGGTCGTATATACCTGCCAAAGGCCCAAAACTTGAGAGACGTCACCGCGTAAACCGATTTAGCTATGGACGAGAACATCGTCATTGGGATTTGAACGAATGGCAGCAGGTTCTCTTTACTGATGAGTGCAGAGTTCTTTTAAAACAGATCGATGGGAGACAGCGAATATGGAGACGCAAAGGAGAACGCCACATACAGTCTAATTTTGAACACACAGTGGCTTGTGGTGGCGGCTCGATTATGGTTTGGGGAGGGATATGTTTGGGAGCTCGCACGGAGTTAGTGATAGTCACAGGAGGGACCATGACAGCAGATCGATACATCAGAGAAATTTTAGAAGAACATGTTGTACGATTTGCGCCATTTATTGGTGACGACTTTATTCTAATGCAAGATAATGCTCGTGCTCATAGTGCACAATCGGTACAGGCATATCTGAGCCACGTAGGTACACCGGTGATGCAGTGGCCAGCAAATTCCCCCGATATGAATCCGATAGAGCATGTCTGGGACTTGCTAAAAAGAAGGGTTAAATCCAGAATGCCACCCCCCAACAATCTGAATGAACTTGGAAACGCATTACTTGAGGGGTGGGAGCGGTCGCCTCAAGAAATCATCGATAACATAATCTGTAGCATGCCCAGACGAATGGAAACCGTAATCGGAGCAAGAGGGGGAAACACTCGTTATTAATTTTGCTTTAATTTTATTGTTAAATCATTTAATGCTTACTTTTTTATTTTTTGTGATGGATCATAATCATCTAAAAATTTCACTTATTTCAAATTTCTTTATTTTTCAATAAAAAATAACGAAGACTTTTCAAAGTCGTTGTTAAAGGATGTTAATCAATTTGTTATTTTGTTTCTAATTACATTTTCGTCAAATATATGCGTTATTATCTCATAGTCTCACTTTATTTTCTGTTCCGCTAATTGTGCCGGTGTGTATATATATATTTAACTTTCTAAAAATCTAGATGTGAAGAATAAATTCCGTAAAAACTAGTATTATCTCAAGATAAAAATGTTGAAAAACTGTGCTTTTAGAATAACTTTTAAACACGGCTTTACCGATCTAATCTGGTCTTATCCTCAAAAAATGACATCGAACGCCGTTTGGAAAATAAAAATCGGTTCATTCGTTCGTGAGATATCGAAGAAGAACGAATTTGAAAAAAATGTTTTATTTTAACATAACTTCGAGAGAGAGAGATTTCGAGATTTCGAGAGATTTTTTTCGAGATTATTTTGTATAACCTATAGGTTATACAAAATAATCACACTATTCCGATGATATCCCGGACGTCAGTCTGAGCGAGATTAGAATGGCTCTCCAGCACCTTAAAAACGGCAGGGCCCTTAGGCGAGGATGGAATTACAGTGGAGCTTCTGGAACACCGGTACTTGAAGTCCTTCAGAAGCTCTTCAATTCCGGCCTCCATGGTGGCACTACTCCGGAGGCGTGGAGCAGAAGTGCGGTGGTCTTGTTCTTTAAGAAAGGCGACAACGCTCTCTTGAAGAACTACAGACCGATTTCCCTTCTGAGCCGCGTCTACGTGCTGTTTTCGAGAGTCATTACGAATCGTCTCGCACGCAGACTCGACGACTTCCAGCCTCCCGAACAAGCCGGTTTCCGAAAAGGCTTCGGTACCACTGACCACATACGTACCCTGCGGCAGATTGTACAGAAGACCGAAGAGTACAATATGCCACTTTGCCTGGCATATGTGGACTATGAGAAAGCCTTTGATTCCGTCGAAATTTGGGCGGTGCTACAGTCCCTTCAGCGGTGCCAAGTTGACTGCCAGTATATCGAAGTGCTGAAGTGTTTGTACAGTAGGGCTACGATGGCTATCCGAGTACAGAACCAGAGTACGTAACCTATCCAACTGCAGAGAGGTGTAAGACAGGGTGACGTTATTTCCCCGAATCTCTTCACCGCTGCATTGGAAAACGTTTTCAAGCTACTAGACTGGAAAGGATGATGATGATGACTTTGATTTGCCGACGATATAGTCCTTATGGGAGAATCGCTGGAGGACCTTAGCACTATGCTCAATGACCTCTATGGTGTCTCCTAACGGATAGGTCTTAAGATGAACATGGACAAAACAAAGATCATGTTTAATATCCATGTCACACTTATGCCGGTAGTTGTTGGGAGCACTATGCTTGAAGTTGTTGACGAGTACGTTTACCTGGGACAAATTGTCCGACTAGGTAAGTCCAACCTTGACCGAGAGGTCAGTCGACGGATTCAACTCGGCTGGGCAGCGTTCGGGAAATTACGACACATCTTGAAATAATACTCGTTTTTACGGAATTTATCGCGTATATTTAACTTTTTAATACCCGACGTTTCGAGAGCTTTACAGCACCCATGGTCACGGGAAGGACTGAGATGTTTAACGTCCAGATGTCATAGTTAACCGCGGTTACCATAGATTAAAATTTAACTTTTGTTCCGATCTACACAGTATGAACTTATGGTATCATGAAGCCTTGCAGTTGTATGCTTGGGTTGGGATTTAATTTTATTTATTATAGGATCCCAAGCAGATGGTAGCACCCAGCCATCTTCTCTATTGAAATTAGGGTGTTTTTTGATTTCAATAGCCTCGCGAATCATCCTTGGAAGGAATCGGTGTTCTTTAGCGAGGATTTGTGGTCTATCAAATCTGATGTAGTGACGTGGGCGATCCTGTACATGTTCACAGACTGCAGACTTCCCGGAGCGTCGATGAACATGTACAGGATCGCCCACGTCACTACATCAGATTTGATAGACCACAAATCCTCGCTAAAGAACACCGATTCCTTCCAAGGATGATTCGCGAGGCTATTGAAATCAAAAAACACCCTAATTTCAATAGAGAAGATGGCTGGGTGCTACCATCTGCTTGGGATCCTATAATAAATAAAATTAAATCCCAACCCAAGCATACAACTGCAAGGCTTCATGATACCATAAGTTCATACTGTGTAGATCGGAACAAAAGTTAAATTTTAATCTATGGTAACCGCGGTTAACTATGACATCTGGACGTTAAACATCTCAGTCCTTCCCGTGACCATGGGTGCTGTAAAGCTCTCGAAACGTCGGGTATTAAAAAGTTAAATATACGCGATAAATTCCGTAAAAACGAGTATTATTTCAATGTGTAGTGTTCGCGTAAATATAAGAAATCATTACGACACATCTTCTTGTCGGGTATACCTCAATCTCTGAAAACTAAAGTATACAACCAGTGCGTGTTGCCAGTGATGACTTACGGATCTGAGACGTGGTCATTTACTGCTGGCCGTATGAGGACGCTCAAGGTCGCTCAGCGAGCTATGGAGAGGGCTATGCTCGGAGTTTCTCTGCGTGATAGACTCAGAAATGAGGATATTCGCAGTAAAACCAGAGTGACCGACATAGCCCAACGGAGTAGTAAGCTGAAGTGGCAATGGGCCGGTCATATAGCTGGAAGAACCGATAACCGATGGGGAAGAAAGGTTCTCGAGTGGCAGCCTCGTACCGGTAGGCGTAGTGTGGCGACCCCCCACTGGATGGAGTGACGACCTGGTAACACATGCAGGAAGTCGATGGATGCAGGTGGCTCAGGACCGTGCTTTGGGGCATTACTTGGGGCCTATGTTCAGCAGTGGACTTGTGAAGGGCTGTAATGATGATGATTATGATGATGATGATAGGTTATACAAAATAATTACTCATTTAAATTGAATTATATTTGAATAAACCACATGACATTCTTATAATTAGTTAAATACACTTCCTCTCTCCTAGCCCATAAATTGCGTGCCCAACAGGGTCTTACATTATTTTATAATATCTTATGTACATTATGGTTTAGCTATAAATGTTTGAGTTTTAGCTTGAGAAATTAGCGGGAAGTTCCAGGGATGGCCTACAAGGTCAACCAATATTTTTTTTAAGTAATCGTGATCAGCGCGTATGGGACGGCTCGATCGCAGAAGGACCACACTCGCATAGAGTACCAGACTAAAATATGTGCATAAGTGCGTGTGTGTTTTGTTAGGTTAGCAACGAGAAAATAAAACAGCAGCTTAATGCCGCTGTGTTTCGTATAGTAAGTATAGAGAACCGGAAACCAATTTTAGACTTTAGGGATAATAAAGCATTAAAAATTTGATTTTTAATCGAAAATAGGTGCAGGTGTTTAATCTCTATAGGCCACAGCATCCACCTAACATCTAATAACCATTAGTTGGACTATCTATTCGTGTAAAAAAAGAACCGGGCACACTTTATCGGTAACAAAGCATTCCATGTTTCTTCTCAGTGGTTACAGTGCGAACTTAATATTTAATTAAGTAAGGATGTAATTAGGATTTGATTCATGATGCTTTGTTTTCGGGGCTATTATCTGTAAAAATACTTTAGATGTTAAAAAATTAAAACATAAAAACAAAAAAGTTCCCGGGAATAACCACAGGAATAATTTGTCTGCCAGGTCCAGATATTTTGTCTTATTTGTTTCAGTATTCGTAAGGTTTTCGTCATAAGGATAATGGCGACTAAAATATCCTTATCTGTGCTAGGTCTTATTATAATTTGTGTAGTCTAATGAATATCCTACACACTTCTTATTGGAATTCACAATTAAAATTCTATATTATTTTCCAGGGCAAGTTGGTGAAGCATTTCTCCCGGCAGCTGGTGTTCAAAGCGCAGTTTGGCGGGGAGTTGCAACGGGAACTGGGTGACGTGCCTTGCCTGGCGCAATGGTTGCGAGTGGTCGGCCTCAGCCCCGAAGCTATAGAGGTTTTTAACGATTTTACTTCTGTTTCATGATTATTATTTTTATTGCGTCATCATTGTTTTATGGTTTTTTGATTTAAGAAATAATCGTCATAAAAGCCGTATAATATAAACCGTTTTAACCGACTTCAAAAAGGAGAAGGTATTCAATTCGATTGTATGTTTTTGTGTGTTTTACCTCAGAACTTTTTTTTTTTGGTGAACCGATTTTGATGATTCTTGTTTTTATTTGAAAGCTGTTGCTTCTCGCGGGGTACCCTTATACATTTGATCAAGATCTAGCCAACAGTTTTTGAGTTATCCATAAATAATGCATATATAATTGTCTTCAAATACATTGATTCGGTCGTATTGAAGTCGGTTGAACAAAATTTTAAATTTTACCTGTTGTATTAAATGTCCCGTTGAATACAGTATGATAATGATTGTTGTACTGTTTTCAATTCCAAAAACTTTGTGGTTAAAACCAGTATTGAATATATTAACTTTTCCTATATTAACTTATACTACTTAATTGTTAGTATATTAATTGCTTATTGTTAATAATGGTTTAGTGGTCGTTAGCGCGACTGCTGTACATGGGGTACCAGTTCGGATTGGGCCAAAATCATTCAGAATTCAGAAGAAAAATCATTCATCAGTTGTTTGGTTTTTTCTGTCCTCGGCTTAGAGACCCTTTTTTACTGCAAAAGAGGATTTTATTTTTTATGATTTTAATTTTATATATTGCACCGAATACGAATATTCGTTCGAATGTTCGGTAAAACTTTTAACGAACCGAATATTTGGCCGAACTTTATTCGGCAGGATCACCTCGGTACATAACCAATTTTAGTCAAAACTTGTTACCGTAAAGTGCGCGGGATTAGCGCCTGACCCTGCCGCTTGCTGCCCCGCCACACCTGACATGTTATTACATTATTTAGTACTGAGCAAATTACCGGTACACGCTTATGTTTTGACTATTTTTGTGAGAAAAAAAAGTAATTGCTAGTGTTGTTCTTAATGAAAATGGATAATTATGTAATAAAAATGAATGGCAGGAGATATACCATTTGGAATTATAAAGTGAAATGTACTAATGTAATACAATATTTCTTAGTTTTATTACAAAAAAATATTAAGCTTCTATTTGCTATAGTTGGAAATAAATCTACAGTGCCTCTAAAACATAATACTGTACGAGTATATTTAACCCATAAATAAAATATTCTTTCAATAGTAAAATTATGAAAGACATGGCATTACTCAATTCGTTCATTTAAATACAGTGGACACTTTCAAATACCGCTTTAACGAATATTCGGGGATTTAGCCGAATATTCGGCCGAGTACGAATATTCGGAAAAGTTGCCGAATATGCCGAATACCGAATATAAAACGAATATTCGGCCCATCCCTAGAAAAGAGGCATTCCATCTTAGTTCTCAGGGTTGACAACGCATCTGCATTTTGTTTCTTAATCGAGGATAAATATAGATGTCTATGGGCCACAGCACCCACTTACCATCAAGTGGACTGTATGCTCGTTTGTCACCCTTACTCTATAAAAAAAAAATTTCCCATGCCTCGGAAACACGTAAAACCGTTGATCATGCGCCTGATCTCTTTCCGGTCGTGTCGGATTGCTGTCCAATCAAACTATCGGATTTAGGGAATAGATAGTGCATCTGTGCCTGCGCACGTAATCCTGTCCTGCGCAGATGGGTAGTCTTTGTTGAGACTTGCTGTGTTTGCCGAAATTCGTTCTGAAAGAAAATACTTATTGTTAACAATAGATCGGTATTAGTCCGTTTCTTTATTTTTAATAAAATAAGCTTATTCAATACCCACTTTGATATTTATACGTGTGTTATGCATTTATTTATAGAGTTAGGGTGACAAGCGAGCACAAAGCCTAAATGATGGCAAGTAGATGCTGTGACCCTTAGACATCTATATCTATTACTTAGTTATAAATCAAAATTCAGGTGCGTTGTCATCCCTGAAAACTAAGATGGAATGCCACGTATCCAGTAAAAAAGGGCCTCGATTCACTACACTATTCGACACACAGCACTAATGTGCTACTATTTTACGCTGGTATTCTTGTGACCATTCGACCTTTCTGAATACCATTTGTTAAGGCCCTGAGTTACCCCGACAAAGGTCGATTGAGCTAGAGCCCACAGTAACCCAATTCGACGAGTAACAGAGGAGAGGGTCCAATGACCTATGGATAATTACATTATAAAGGCTAGATACGCAAACACAAAACTTACCGAATTCCGGAAGTGTAGGGTCTACCACAAGGTGGCGTCAGGGGCAAGTAAATGGTAGTGTGTGTGTAGTGTAGGAAGGTGTCTAGTATAACCTGACGTCACCGATACAATCAGATAGCAGCACCACGTGCGCCGACCGCTCCACAAGACGCCCACCGCGTCGGAACTCAAGTCCAGCGTCACTTAGCACGAACTATAATCGCGCGCGATCTACATCCTGATCACAAAGTTCAGCGTTCTACACGAAAGCAAAATTCCTTCGTACAATTTAACTAATTTATTTTAACTTTAATTAGCTACACAAGTCATTCGTCGATGCAAATTAATAGCAATCTAAGTTACTTCAATAATTCAAAATCAAAAACGTATATCAACGACAAAATACAACACCATGGATGCTGTCTATAGGTGACGCAACAATTATATCAAAACTCGAGACCTCTAAATCGACCCGGTCGTCGCGCAAATCGAATGTTCGAGGCCAATCTCGCGAACCCCACCGGCGCGGTCTCACCGCTCCAAGATTCCTGCCGACTGGGACGCTGGCAGCGCCGTACGCGCACAGTAAGCCCACCCCCCGGTTAGCATTGCACAGTTAGCGCAATGCTAACCGGTTCCTCATCCGGGACGCGCCTTGCAAGCCGCACCTTGTAACAATCGAGCGCAAACACCATTGAATAATCTCATTAAAATATCCCCCCTCCCACAGGCGATATGCTCCCGTGTGGCGTCCTTAGAGGCGCTTCGCGAGCGTTCAGACCACGAACTACGAGCGTTGCTGGTGGCCGCTCGCGACGAGGAGCTGCGCCGGCTCTGTCGAGCGATGCAGCGGCTACGCACTTACACCGGTGAGTCAATGAGGGTTTGTAACCTTAGAGGCGCTTCGCGAGCGTTCAGACCACGAACTACGAGCGTTGCTGGTGGCCGCTCGCGACGAGGAGCTGCGCCGGCTCTGTCGAGCGATGCAGCGGCTACGCACTTACACCGGTGAGTCAATGAGGGTTTGTAACCTTAGAGGCGCTTCGCGAGCGTTCAGACCACGAACTACGAGCGTTGCTGCTGGCCGCTCGCGACGAGGAGCTGCGCCGGCTCTGTCGAGCGATGCAGCGGCTACGCACTTACACCGGTGAGTCAATGAGGGTTTGTAACCTTAGAGGCGCTTCGCGAGCGTTCAGACCACGAACTACGAGCGTTGCTGGTGGCGGCTCGCGACGAGGAGCTGCGCCGGCTCTGTCGAGCGATGCAGCGGCTACGCACTTACACCGGTGAGTCAATGAGGGTTTGTAACCTTAGAGGCGCTTCGCGAGCGTTCAGACCACGAACTACGAGCGTTGCTGGTGGCGGCTCGCGACGAGGAGCTGCGCCGGCTCTGTCGAGTCACTTACACTGGTGAGTCAATGAGGGTTTGTAATCTTACGCCCACCAGATGTCACCAGTTGCGACTGAGGTGAAGTTTTTTTAAATTTTTTAAGCCAGCACTTAGCTACGTGATGGTAAGTGGTGATGTAGCATAAGATGGTAAAGCGCACTGACTTAACAAAAACCTATTCACTCTTGCTTTGAAGACTGCTGACCAGCTGTACGCATGACGAACAACGTAGCAAACCGTTTGGATCGAATGCGTGGTAAGTCAACATCGAAAGGGTGGAGACTGGCCGAACGTCTGGTTGTCCGATGGTGGAAGAGAGAGGGAGGAATTAAATTATACAATTCCTGCGCACACTCTCCGAAATGCATCCTGTAGAAGACCGAAAGGCTGGCTACTTTACGCCGGTGTTCGAGGCTCGTAAGATTGGTTTCAACCAAATTCGGGTCACCAATATCGGACATGCATTGCGTTAAGATTGGCATTTTGCTGCACCAGCTCATGTATGGCAGCAATACTCCATGCAAGACCGGACTTCGGCTTTATATAAAGTAAGCATCTGTCCCGGCGTGAAGTATCGCCGCACCTTTGCAAGGACTCCTAGCCTCCTTGTAGCCGCTTTGGCATTGGACTCAATGAACCGTCCGAAGTTCAGATTTAAGGATATCTGAACCCCCAGCAACTGGAGGCCGTCGGTGTAAGTCGGAAAGAAGGAGCCAAAGTGATCTGGCTTCTTTTTGCAGTGAAGAGACACGCTTGTGTTTTGGAGGCGTTGCATTTCACAAGATTAGCATCGCGCCATTCGGATACTGTCTGTAGTGTGAGATTCACACGCTCTACCATAGCTGCTCTGTCGGACTGGATTTGTTCCCGAGGACCTGGTTGGTATCTCTCCACAACTGTGCTGTCGTCTGCGTACCCATAGATATCGGGCATAAGCGAACCATTTATATGCAGCAGGAAGAGAGTTGCGGAGAGAACGGACCCCTGAGGAACATCGGCATTAGTTGTCACTAGAACGGATGAGCAGCCATCGACGACGATGAGAGACCGTATTTGTTATACAAACTTATCTTAATTGAGAAATTGCGTTTTAAATAAGAGTTTATCGGTTTCTATATTATATAAATAAACAGAACAATGCCTCTGTGGCTTGTTATTTAATTTTTTGCACATTTTAAAACTTGTTTGGTTTTTTTTATAGGATAGGCTGACAAACGAGCACACAGTCCACCTGATGGTGTTTGCTGTGGTCCATAGACATCTACATCTATCCTTGAATACGAATCAATATGCAGGTGCGTTGTCGCCCCTGAGGACTAAGAGGGAATGCCCCTTTTAAAGTAAAAGGGTTCTCCGGTTCTCTACACTCACCATACGAAACACAGCAGCAATACGCTACTATTTAACGCTGGTATTCTGTTAGAGCGTGATCCTTCCCCGGTCGGGCAGATAAAAGTAAAAAAGAATATAAAATTATATTAATTAGAAATGAATAAATTTTATACATATTTATAACTATTTATCTTAACTCTCCATGTAATCTGTCATATAATGTTACCTCACCTTACCTAGTGGCGCCGCCCTGGTGACAGAAAAAGTCATGGGTTGTGATCTATACATATAGATAAAATTGAAGTATCTCTTTGTAATATCGAAATAACTGCCTTTATAGAGCTGAGTGGGTAATTTGCATGTCATTAAGACATGAATAAAACCATTTTTAAAATGTCTGTCTGTCTGTCTTTCCGCCGGGTTAATTTTCTGAGTGACTGATTACAGTGTAATGAAACTTCACGAACAGATAGAGAGCTGGGCCTGGAGTGATATAGGCTACATTTTATCCGAAAAACTTGGAACTGCTTTTTGTAAAAAAGGAACAATGTGATAAAGCCACTTAATATTGGATTGTCTTAAAAATAAAAAATGTCACATTAACAGTACTACACAGGCGTAGCGAGTGCGGATCGCTAATGAAGCAATAAAAATACATCAAATACATAATAGAAGTAGAACTACAATATTAAATACATTATATGCAACAGGTTTTTTCACAGCAACATTGTTCGGATTAATCCCAGCCGCCAAATTTCGTGAACGCACGACACGGCAAACGTCCCGATACCATCCACACCATCTGGATGCTTGGCGGTCCACCACTGTACGTTTCACAAGGAGTTTTCTTCCACGTACAACCTCTCTGTGGAATAGTTTATCATCGGCGATTTTTCCGGACCGATACGACCTGGGGACCTTCAAGAAAAGAGCTTACTCCTTTCTAAAGGGCCGGCAACGCACCCGCAATTCTCCTGGTGTTGCGGTTGATCATGGGCGGCGGTAGTCACTTAACATCAGGTGAGCCGCATGCTCGTTTGCCCCCTCTTCTATAAAAAAAAAAAAAAAAGGTCCTATCACTCTAAATGTTTTCAGACAAACTTAATACCACGACTGAACACTTATTTTGTGCTACCTTTCCCTCTATTGTTTGTAATATAAATATAATAAAGTCGTATTTCCATTTGTAGAAGCGCTGGCGCGAGGTGAGGGTGCGGCTGAGCTGCCTTTGTACTGGGACTCCTGGGAGCGACACGCTCGCTCCTCTCCGAGACCCAGGAAAGGTTTGTACTATCATAAAGCATAAATTATTTATCAATTATTTCATTCTGATAAAGTGAGAAATTTCGTAACAAAAGAAGAGTGCAGTTTGCAAGATCTTGTGACCAGGATTAACAGAAGAATGCTTCGTTTGTAGACATAAAAAGAATAATTGAGGAAAAGTGATAAAGCAAATTTATATAAATTTAATATAGACAGAGTCGGGCAAAGACACCCTGGATTCAAACTAGATGACTAAATAGGCAATAATGACTTGACATGCATTTGGAATTAGTTCCAATTAATTTAAACTAGAAAATAAGACAGTAGAGGTAATCTCTAGCTATTAATAAATTAAAAAATAGGCTTCTAATAAAATTAAAATGACATGGAGTATAATAATAGTGAAATTGGTAAGGTCAATTCTAGCAATTCAGTTTATTTTTCAACTATCAGTTAAGTTTTAACAACAAAATAACTAAATCCAATCAGGATGTTTCAATGGTTATTGAGAAATATTTATTCCGATCTTAACCACTAAGTCTCTGAATCATTACTTAAACGAAATATAAATGCGTGTACAATTACAAAAAATTTTACATTTCATAAAGTATCATCAAAATATATTGTAAAATATTACAAAACTATTGATATAAAAAACTGCGTTGTGGATTTCCGTTAAATTCGTCTATAATAGGTAAAATCGCACCTCACCTTGCTAATATTTTTAATACTAGTATCGAATCTGGTGTGTTTCCTGATTTAATGAAGCATAGTAAAGTAATACTTTTATTTCAATCTGGCAGTACATTGAACCCCACCAATTTTAGACCTATTTCTGTACTGCCAACAATTATTTTTGATGTAAATAATTTATTACATAACCGAATTGATTTAATTCGGTTACACAAGGCATGGAGGAATTCACAGGATGCTTTCGGTGTATTCTATGACTTATCCAAGGCATTCGATTGTGTTCGCCGTGAAACATTAATCAGGAAACGTTGTAAGAAGTGATGCTTTGAAATTAATTATTTCATATTTAAGTAACAGAACCAAAACAGTTGTCATTGATAGTATGAGTTCTTTGGGGTCGATAGTACAAATAGGCGTGCCTCAAGCCTCAATTCTAGGCCCCTTCATGTTTCTTGTATACGAGTATATTAATGACTTACCTTACATAGTATGGGAGAACCCATGATATAGTAATATTTGCTGATGACACTTCATTAATTTTCAAATTACAACGACAGTTATTAAATTATGACGATGTATATAATGCTATATCTAAATTAGTAAATTTGTTTAATGTTAATAATTTCCATTTAAATAACACTAAAACTAAATTTATGAAAGTCATAACTCCGAATGTCAAACATATTAATATTTAATACTACTGTCATTTTAAATGAGGAGAAGCTGAGTCTTGTTGATACCACAATTTTTCTTGGAATCACACTAGATGCAAAGCTTAATGAGACACTCATATATCAAAACTAGCAAGCAGACTTAGTTCTGCAGCATTTGTTGTACAAAACTAGTAGACTAGTTTACTTTAGCAATTTCCATAGCATAATATAGTATAGTATTTTGCTATGGGGACATGTGACAGACACTGAAATTATTTTTGTTTTATAGAAGAGCGCCGTTAGAGGAATCTATGATTTATAACCTTAAGAGTCCCTCAGACAAAAATATAAGGAAATATACGAAACTTGACCCGCACAAAGTTCAAAAACTTACTGAATTAAATTTGTCTAAAAATATTACTATAATATTAAGGAATTTATGGATGATAATAACCCCTGGGAAAGGTGATCGCTATCAAGCTATTTCTAATTTGTTTTGTGTTGTTAATTGTAACATGCATGATTGTAAGCAGTTATTTGGAAAAAAAAGTCCAGCTGGGTTTCTTACTGGTTCTTCTCAGGACAGAGGTTTTTTTCCGAACTAGTGGCAAATTAAAAAAAAAGTGACTCTATAAGTATAATCTATATTTAAAAAAATAATTTTTGTTTCAAAAATTTTGAAAATGGACCAAATTACAAGTACCCTAGACCGATGAGCATGTATGTATGTGAAAGAAGCGAGAGAAGTGTGTCATGATTATGCCAAGTGGAAGTCCGTAAACTCTAGTTACTTATCTGCGTAAGTGGATTGAGAGTGTATGCTAAGATCATTGTCAGTGTGGTGTAAGACACACAGGTGTAAGACAAAATAAAAGTTGCAAATGTAAACCAATATTGAAGTGTTCCTTGTCATTAACTATTTACTGTAACAAAAAAATATAATTATTCTATCGATTTAGTAAAAAAGCCTTCTAAAGGCTGATTTGCAATATGTAGAGCAACTGTTTAGCCCATATAATGCCTACAATTTAGTGCTTCCTTATGTACTTGCTTGTCACTCTTACGTGCAAATATAAAAAACTAACAGTTGCCATCCCTATTAAAAAATGATAACTTTGCGGGAACACACACACACACACACACATACAATTTTTAGTAAGACTTTATAATTTTAAAAATTTATTTAAATGTTTCAGGCGGCAAGTCACCTACAACACCAGTAAGCAAACGGAAGCAAAACTCCCACCTGCCGGCACCCGCCGCCTTGACGAAGTCTCGCTCTCACGAATCCCAGTTGTCTGTGAGGCCTGATGCCTCCGATCTTAGGTAACTGGCATTTCTTATGATTTCACTAAAATTGACATCGACACAGAAACAATGGAATTTATATTTACAGTTATTAAGTCATTTTGCTCCCCCTCTATATCTATCTGTAAGAATTTTAAATATGCATAACAAATACAGAATTGATTTTTCTACAAGGCTGCATCAAAGGCGCTAGATGTATGATATTGCAATCGTCAATTCGCTTGTCAAATATGACAAGGCATATATTCGACCTACAATAGGAGAGGCTCATATCAAGTTGTACACTTTTATGGGCTGATGATGGTGATGGTGACACCTAGAAATAGAAAATTAACATAGCTGTGTTTCGTATGGCAACTTTGTGACAATACATCTGTATTTTGATTCGTAATCGAAGATAAATATAGATGTCTATGGGCCACAGCATCCACTTACCAGGTGTGTCTTACTTGTTTGTCACCTTTATTCTACCAAAGGAAAACAAAGTTAAGACCTACTGTCCATGGCGGCGTAGCTTCATAGACGCTTCAAAATACGCCGTGCAGCTTGTGCAGCCCAGCGTACTCAACTCTGTCCACGAGGTGTATTGCTAGCGTATGTTTACAATCATTTGTGAGAATGTCGTCGAACGAAGAGGACGTTATTTTGGCTTATTACTACATTCGACGCCGAAGACGTCGATTATATTATGTGCATCCATATATAGAAAAAAAAATCAACTGTAGATTGTTTGTTGCGGCAAGAGAATTATTAGAAGATGATAGTGTATTTCACTCATTCTATAGAATGAGTAAAACTACTTATACGAATTTACTGCAAATCGTAGGCCCTCTGTTACAAAAAACAAAACACCAATATGCGAGAATGTGTCAGCCCAGATGAAAGGATATTAATAACATTGCGGTAAGTAAAACAATTTTAATTAAAATATTTTTTATTTAATTATTGTGCAAAATCACAGTTGAAAAGTGGACATGTATATCATGTTTATTCTATTGCAAAATCCTCAAAATCGTTAATATTTTGGGAATAATTAATAGGGGTCAGTTTTATAGCTTGTGGTTGTGAATACCCAGAGAAAACTTGTGAGTCGGTGGAATAATTTATTGGAGAAGGTATGGATGGGACCAGTGGAGTATAGGAATTAACGGAGGAAATCGGAGAATAGTCTCTATATTGGTGCAGCTGTGACTGGATTACTGAAGACGTTGTTTTTTTAATTTCTTCTAGAAGAATTAACGCTTTTATTCTAAAGGCGCTCATTTGTTCATCTGAAAGACTGTATGTCGGGTAGCAAGCTCAAAACGAACATTTTTCGTGGAGCATCTTCATTAGGTTTTTTGGTTTTTAGCCAGTCCACAAAAGCCTTATCAGCTTCGTTATTAACAGGTTTAATTAGTTTTTTTTTGTTTTTGGAACGACGACGACGGCTTTTCAACATGGGAAAGAGTTTCTGAATTAGTTTCTTCGGTAATATTCCTGTTATAATCAACGTCCCGCTCTTCGGTGGACGCAGGTTCCTGATTGAGAAGCGATAATTCAGGATTTGATAAATTTCCATTTTCTTCAATGTGAATGCCTGGTTTTACGTATGGTAATATAAACTGCATCTCATCGTGCAAATAGTATTTTTTTTCTGGTGGTAGCCGATCCACTAGCCTTCGGTTTTAAACTTCGAACAAAACTGTTTCCAATATTTTTCCATTTTTCCTTACAATCGTTTACTGAAACAAACAGATTTTCATTACATCTAAATACTTAGGTACTAACTTGACGATTTTCTATTCACAAATATATAATTAAAAGATTGACGTACAGGGCTATTAAACTCAATCAAAAACAAAAACGATACTCACTACACCTAAATTACGGACTATGAAATGTTTAGATGTTACGTTTCATTTCGTTTTCGTTCTAGTTGGTAAACGACGATAAGTAGTACCAAGACGACGTTTTGACAATTCGTAGTACGTAATCTAGATGTAGTGACTATCGCTTTCATTGATTACTGACAAAATAGCTCTGCTGTATTTTGTGCACAATAAACTGATCATAAAATAAACAAAATATAATTTATTTTCAGGTATTTAGCTACAGGCTGTTTGTTTCGAACATTAGGACTTTACTTTGCCCGAGGAGAATGTACAGTGTCACGCGTAATATCAGAAACGACTAAAATAATATGGAATGCATTGAAGGATACGTACATGCCTGTACCAACTACTGATGAATGGAAAGAAATTGCGAAAAAGTATTATGAACTTTGGAAGCTACCCAATTGCTTGGGTTCTATTGACGGTAAGCACATCAGGATACAGAAATTCCCTAATACAGGTTCAGCCAACTACAATTATTAGGGGTATCATTCGATTATTTTGCTTGGATGCTGTGATGCAGCATGCATGCATGAGCATTGAATGTGGATTTGCGGGACGGAACAGTAGCGGGGGCGTGTTCCAAGTATCAACGCTTGGGCACTGGTTGGAAAGGAAAGGTTTAAGCATCCCAACTGAATTAACACCATTGCCAAAT
Source organism: Parnassius smintheus behrii (assembly GCA_036936625.1). Taxonomy (NCBI): domain Eukaryota; kingdom Metazoa; phylum Arthropoda; class Insecta; order Lepidoptera; family Papilionidae; genus Parnassius; species Parnassius smintheus. The sequence continues at coordinate 50,115,198 of JAUPFT010000010.1, forward strand.
GATGCCACTGGCAATTGTTTTCCTTCTACTTTGTGGGAGATAATGCATTCCCTTTAAGGAAAATTTTATTGAGACCATATTTAGTTAGAAATCTGGATATTGTGAAAAGAATTTACAATTATAGGTTAAGTCGCGGACGCAAAAGTATTGAATGTGTTTTTGGAATGTTGACACAAAAATTTCAAGTACTTCTGAAAGCTATATCATGCCGTAAATACTCAACAATAATTTCAATAGTACAGTGCGCATGTATTTTGCGTAATTACATACGGAGATATGATGGTGTTCAATACACAACGTCTGCAAACAATTCAAATAGTTCCAATATTCATCGTGCACCAATTTTGATACCGAACATGACATTTGTAAATACACCAAATGGTTTACGTAATTATTTAGCAAATTACTTTTTACAGCCTAATGTTGCTCTGCCATGGCAGTGGAATAATTGCATAATTGAATAAATGTTAAGTATTTAAGTACAAAATAAATAAAGTCTATACTCACTCGTCCATTGTATTTCATTCGCCACCTCACTCCAAGCCTTTTCAGTTAAATCTTTTCTAGAATATTCAGCTAAATTATTGTTGTATAAACATGGATATTTTTCTACTACCTGAACAAATTTCGCGGCCGCTGCCGCCATTTTTACGAAAATAAACACGTGCGCTCACTCTATGAAGTTGAAGCCTGCATGCAGCGACGCGAGCGCGACGTTGCCGCTCCGTCGACAGAGTTACATAGTTTTGTATGTAAGCTGCAAGCAGGCGTACACCAAGCGTATAATGACGAATACGCGTCTATGAAGCTACGCCGCCATGGTCAGTAGGCCTTACTGCAATTCCTATCAGCCTTCCGAGCAGGACGATAAGGTAAATCCTCTATAAAATGGGATAGGCTCATGCCAGTTGTTGATTTTTATGGATTGCTACAGCAAATATAAAATATTGAGCATCTTTTATAGAATAATAATAATAAATAATTATAATAATTTATCAGGCTTTCTCATTTTGACGAAGTACACTTGTGTATAGTACCTGTTTAATTACAAAACTACAGTTCAAAGCAGTTCGCGTTAACAGCCATACTAGAATAAACTGTGACACAGCTGTCGGTATATTCTGCCTAAGTTGTGATGAGGATGATTCTCACACTACTATATGTATGGTTGGTTGCAGCGATAACAGCCAGTCGTCAGCGCGTGACGGTACGGAGGGTGCGGAGGGCAGTCCGCCCGCGTCGCCGCGCGACGAGTCCGAGGGCACGCCGCAGCGCAGCGCGCACCACCCGCACCCCCCGCCCGTACACTATAACAACGTAGTGAGTGCACACGTACACATACGCATTTCAACGTTCATGCACACATAATCAACTTTTCAATACCCATGAAAGCAATAGATTTTCAGACAGCCACCATACAGGAAGATTAAAGATATCCGTCACTTAAATACACAATAATGTATATAAAAACAACTAAAGGAAAATCGATCCCGATGAAGTAAAAAAATCTTTTTTTACAACATTTCATTAGCTTTATTCACGGTCTATCATATTAATACAGCTTATTATATAATATAATAATATAAAATTTCATTAAAAAGATCTTGAAAATGTTTAAACATAAAACTAGCTGTGTTTCAAATACCTAACATGAGCTGATAAGGGGTCAATATACGCGAGGCCACAGCGAGGCGACACGAGTCGGCTGAGCGGCGTCAGCGCGTGTGTGAAAGGGAAGGGTAGAGTGAGCGAAGTATAGTAATACCTACTGCATTCTTTCGTACGGAGCTAGATAAAAAGTTCAGCGTCCGCGCGTTTATTGACCCTATAATCAGCTGGTACCATTTTAATTTTCACTGCTGGTTTTATTTTTCAATATTTTCATTAAATTTTATATGAAATTATTTTTTCATTTAGCTGTACTAACTATTTAGAAAACTAAACTAAAATTTAGAAGAGGAAAGAGGTAGCATGATAAGTATGGATGAAATAATGAAAGCAATGAAAAGCATGAAAGCAGGTAAGGCTGCCGGATATGATAGAGTTTCACTCGAAATGCTAAGGGCTGGAGAGGAAGTGGTGGCAGGCCCGCTGCACACGTTGTTTAATTTATGCTGGGAACTGAAGCGGGTACCGGTAGACTGGTGCAAAGCCGTGATAGTCCCAATATATAAAGGAAAAGGGTCGCAGCAGGACTATAAACACTACCGTGGTATCAGCCTTCTTAGCATTGTGGGAAAACTTTATGCTAAGGTGCTGATTGAAAGGGTCATGAAAGAAACTGATGAACAAAATTTGGGATGTGCAAGCGGGATTTAGAAAGGGGATGGGATGTACAGATCAAGTCTTTTCCATGCGCATGATCGCGGAAAGGTTTTTGGCCAAAAACCAAAAGGTTTTTTGTGCGTTCATGGACTTGGAAAAGGCCTATGACAGAGTGGACAGGGATGTGCTATGGCAAACAATGAACTCATTTGTGTTGAACGCTGGCTTGATACAGGCATTGGAGTCGCTTTATAGGGACTCTAGTGCTTGTGTTAGGATCAACGGGGTCTACTTAGACTGGTTTGGCATCCATAAAGGTGTCAGACAGGGCTGTGTGGCTTCCCCGTGGCTGTTCAACCTATTTATGGGCAGTTGTTTGCAAAATTTGAAAGTTGAAGAATGCGGATTAAGAATGGGTGAGTTAACCGTCAAATACCTTTTGTACGCCGACGATCAAGTTATTCTTGCGTCGTCGGCGGCCGAGCTGCAAATGATGGTTACATTAATGAACAGATCATTAAAAGAAAGGGGTATGAAAGTGAACGCAAGTAAGACGAAGGTTATGGTTTTTGAAAGAGAAGAAAGTAAAACGATTTGTGAAATAAGAATAGAAGGGGAGTTGATCGAGCAAGTAGATGAGTTTGTATATCTGGGTTGCGTATTTAGCAGGGATGGGAGATGTGATAAGGATATAGAACGACGAGTTAATGCAGGAAAAAGAGTAAATGGGGCCCCATTTACTCTATTTCCTGCGCACACACTATTGTGAAGAGTCAAAATGTGTCAAAAAAGGCATGTATGGCAATTCACAATGCTGTGTTGGTCCCTACTTTAACGTATGGTAGTGAAAGTTGGGTGTAGCAGAAGAAGCACGAGAGTAGAATGAACGCAGTAGAAATGATGTCGTTAAGGAGTATATTAGGGCTGAATCTGAATGACAGGGTAAGAAATTGTGTAATAAGAGAAGAGTGTGGTTTGCAAGATGATGTTGTGACCAGGATTAAGAAAGGAATGCTTCGGTGGTTTGGTCATGTGGAAAGAATGAATGAGGAAAGAGTGACAAAGAAAATTTGTGTTGCAGAAGTGAATGGCAGAGTCGGAAAGGGACGTCCTAGGCGAAAATTTATCGACCAAATTGGCGATTTATTGAAAACGGGCCAAATTAGGAGTACCCTTAACCGACGAGCATGTATGCGTAGGTATATGGATGTGAAGGAAGCGAGAGAGGTTTGTCAGGATCGTGCCAAATGGAAGTCTGTAGTCTCTGCCTACCCCTCCGGGTGACAGGCGTGAGTGTTTATGTGTAAATAAAGCTAATAAAACGTTGTGAAAAGATGATTATTTTTTCATTGGGATCTATTTTGTTTTGGTTGCAAGTCCAAAGGTATTGTTGATACTATCGTCAGGCTTTGTTTTCGAGAGCATTTCAAAAATACCCTGTATAAAACGCTGGTGATATTATTTAGATGAAATAGGAAATGGATGCTCTGCAAGTCCTACCACGGGGTTTGATCATGTATAACATCCAACGATTTAAACTTCCACGAATCGTAATTGGGGATGGTTTCTCACATGCTACTAACGCAATATATTTTAACTAATATACTGGCTAACTTTTTTACCATCTGAAAAATAATATAGAGTTTTGTGTTAGTGGAATAGAAGCTATCTTCGAAAGTATTTGTACAATATAACAAAATATAACTGATAGACACGTTTTATACGTGGTAGAGCCATGCTGCAGTTATATTAGTAGTATAGTTCTAGTACGAATGGGTCGGCTCGACCGGGGAAGGACCACGCTCTCACAGAATACAAGCGTAAAATAGTAGCTGAATGCTACTATTTCACGCTGGTATTCTGCTAGCTTTACTGGAAATGAGATGAGGCGCGATGACAGCGCCGCCACATAATTGAAGTTTCCGAAGGCTGTTGGTTGCGTGTTCATACCACGTCGGCGTCACCACTGTGGCCGTAGAAGGAAAAGGAGAGATCCCGGCGGGAGGCCGGGCAAGGTATTCTGCTCGGGGAGCGGCCAACACAACAGATGTTCTATATATACTGTTTATGATTCGGAATTTTGATAGCGTGATTTAGACTTCGGTGTATTTCGCTTGCGGCGCAGACGTCTGCACCTATTGAGCAGCGTTATGATTTGACATGCAATTTGGAATCCGTTCCAAGTAATTTAAATTAGAAAATGGGACAATAGAGGTAATCTCTAGCAGTTATAATAATTTAAATAATTTAGAATGTAGCTTGTAGTTTATCTTATTCTTAATTGTTGCAATTGTATGACTCCACAAAATGATAATAAAATTGTTTACACCTGGTGCATCAGAATATACAAAGCATGATAGGCAAAGAGCTAGAAATTGAATGGTTCTTAAATAGCAACAATATTCATATTTTATGTATTATTGAAAATTGGTTAAAAGCTCATAATTTAATGTTTAACTTCAGTAATCACGAGGTGGTCAGTTCTTTCAATAGAGAAACGGTTTTAAGAGGTGGCTCCTTAATTTTAGCTACTAAATTATTATCATGTAAAGAACGTAAAGATATTGTGAGCCTCTCTGTTGAGCGAACTGTAGAAATGGCATGTGTTGAGTTTGAGCACCTCATTGTTGTGAGCGTTTACAGACCCCCATGTTCTTTACATGATACTTTTGAAAAAATTATGGAGGAAGTTTTCGCTAAGCTTAATAAACAGAATAAATCTATTGTAATATGTGGAGAATTTAATATCAATCTCCAAGAAGCTTCCTCCACCAATATTAAATTTAGATCATTGTTTAAATCTTATGGTATTTTTAATTTATTTTTGGAGCCAACACGTATTGCTGAATCTAGTGCAACATGTATAGATAACATTTTTACAAATGTTAAGCCGTTCAATAAATGTATTATTCAAAAATTCTGTGGATGTGGATCACTGTGGACAATTAGTTTCATTACCTTATGTTCACAAAAAGCAAGTAGATAAAAAAGTTCCAGTAAATGCACATCGCTTGAAGAAGTTTAGAAGTAAAATAGTAAAGAAACTTCCATTACTTTCATACCAAAATAATCCAATTTTTTTGTATGGAACATTATTTAAGCTTATTTGCAATGAATTTAATAATACTTTTACTTCTAAAACATTCTCCTTGAACAATCGCAAGGCATATAACGAGTGGGCGACAGTAAGAGTCCATAAGAGTAGACAAAGGTTATATGAACTTTACAATGAAAGGTCATATAATCCTAGCGTCGAATTTAGGGAATACTTATGTAAAAAATATTTAAAAGCGTATGCTCCTTAGCCAAGCCATTGTATTTGAGCTACAAAATAAAGATTGCTTCTAATAAAATTAAAATGACATGGAGTATAATTAATAGTGAAACTGGTAAGGTCAACTCTCGCAATTCAAACTACCAGTTAAGTTTTAACAATAAATTTACTAAATGAGATCAGGACGTTGCAATGGTTTTTGAAAAATATTTTACTGATATCTTAACCACTAAGTCACTGAATTCTTCTCCTGCCGTCGCCGTCATTACTTAAACAAAATGTAAATGTGTGTACAAAGAATTTTACATTTCATAAAGTGTCATCAAAAGTATATATATTGTAAAATATTTTAAGACTATTGATATTAAGAGGACCGCCGATCTGTGGGGGATTTCTGTTAAAGTTATTGCGTCTTTATTAGATGCAATCGCACCTCAACTGTCGTATTATTTTTAATACTAGTATCGAATCCGGTGTGTTTCCTAATTTAATGAAGCATAGTAAAGTAATACCTTTATTTAAATCTGGTAGTACATTGGACCCCGCTAATTTTAGACCTATTTCTGTACTGCCAACACTTATTGAAATAATTATTTTTGAAATAATTATTCTTGATCAAATGTAAAAAAAATTTAATGTAAATAATTTACTTCATAAAAATCAATTTGGTTTCACAAGGGGTCGCTCGACAACTGAAGCTGGTGTTGAGCTGTTTATGTATAAAAATAATGGATTTATGTATAAATAATGATATGTATAAATAATGGATTTCCGCAAAGTAACGCCTGATTCTATCAATTATCTGTTTATGTATATTTAATGCATGGGAGAATTCACAGGATGCTTTGGGTGTATTCTGTAACCTATCCAAAGCCTTCGATTGTGTTCACCATGAAACATTAATCAGGAAACTTCAACACTATGGTGTAAAAGCGATGCTCTTAAATTAATTATTTCATATTTAAGTGACAGAACGCAAAAAGTTGTCATTAATAGTAAGAGTTCTTCCGGGTCGATTGTACAAATGGGCGTACCTCAAGGCTCAATTCTCGGCCCTTTTCTGTTTCTTGTACATATTAACGACTTACCGACGGTTATTAAATTACGACGAAGTAAATAATGCTATAGCTAAGTTAGTCAATTGCTTTAATGTTAATAATTTGCATTTAAATGGTACTAAAACAAAATGTATGAAATTCGTAACTCCTAATGTCAAACATGTAAATACGAATGTAATTTTAAATGGGGAAGAACTGAGTCTTGTTGATACCACCATTTTTCTTGGAATCACACTAGATGCAAAGCTTCAATGGCTCCCCCATATATCAACACTAGCTAGCAGACTTAGTTCTGCAGCATATGCTGCAAAAAAGATTAGAACTCTTACCAGTGTTGAAATAGCTAGAATAGTTTACTTTAATTATTTCCATAACATTATGTCGTATGGTATTTTGCTATGGGGACACGCGACTGACACTGAAATTATATTTATTTTATAGAAGAGGGCCATTAGAGCAATATATAATTTAAAACCAAAAGAGTCACTGAGACAAAAATTTAAGGAAATTAATGTATTAACTCTGGCCACTCAATACATTTATGAAAATGTAATGTACGTACACAAAAATAAAAGTAGTTTTGCGAAAATAAGTGATATTCATTCTGTAAATACTAGGACACAAGCTAGTAGTACCAGTTACTCTACTCCACCGAGTCAGTAATTCATTCTTGGGGCGATGTATACGTTTTTACAACAAAATTCCAGAAAATATTCAAAATTTGTCATACACAAAGTTCAAAAATGTTATTAAACTAAGTTTGTATAAAAAGGGTTATTATAATATTAAGGAATTTATGTGTGATTATAACCCCTGGGAAGGGTGATCGCTACCAAGCTATTTCTAATTTGTCTTGTGTTGTTAATTGTAAACATGATTGTAAGCTGTTATTGAAAAAAAAAGGTTTCTTGCTGGTTCTTCCCAGGACAGAGGTTTTTTTGTGAACCAGTGGTAAATGAAAAAGTGACTTTCAATTAGTATTGTTAGAATCTACATTGAATAAAAAAGTTTTTGTTTCTGTTTCTATCTGTTAAAAATATTTCACATTTTTCCTAAGTGACTCTGCACTGGTGGCAAGAAAATTCCTGTATGTCTTTGTGTTATCGACGGCTCCATGGCGTAGTGACTTAACAATAAGTTGCCAAGAGCCGTGGGTTCCGATCCCGCACGGAACAAGTATTTGTATGGCCTACTATTGTTCCGTGTCTGGATGTTTGTCCTTGTGAAATTTATGTAGAAGCAGGAGAAAATCCAAGAGTGTAGATTATTTGTGATGTGATTCCGTGCGTGTGCAGGGCGGGGGCGCCCCGCGGTCGCCGCGTACGCCGCGCACGCCGGTGGGGCGCTGCATGGCGCACGACATCGCGCACCGCTTCACCAAGTCCTTCAACATGATCGCCACCTGCGACTACTGCGATAAGCAGATGCTCTTCGGCTCCGGCCTCAAGTGCAAGGAGTGCAAGTTCAAATGTCACAGGTACCGTATCACCTTTCTCCTTCTTGCATCGCTACATTTGAGTCTACTCTATTGTAAGAGTTTTTGTTGTTATCGCATCATCCGGCGCAGGTTGATTAGCGTTGTCGGAGGATGTTAAAATTTAAGCAAGTTACGTCAATATTTATTTGTATCTGACTGAGCTAAGAGCCCTCAGAAGTAACGTTTGAACACCCCAAAATGAGCTTCTCCCTGTGAAACTTTAATTTCGTCAAGGACATAAAACTTAAAATAAAATTTAAATCTGTTTCCAAGACAAGCGAAAAACGCGCAGACACTAGATATTATATAAGCGTTTACGGGAAACGATAAGTATTACGTGCCATACATTTCTTTATCGTTTACACTTCTTACCTTGGCACATTGTACAGGGTTCGGTGAGAAACGCGACGATTGAGTAATAACAACATTGTAGGAAATAATGTAAAGGATTGTGTGTTTATTGACAACTGTGATCTTTATTATTACTGTTTTCTGTCTAAACTCAAAATCAAAAATAAAAAATTTAAATAATACTAGTTTTTACGGATTTTATCGCGTATATTTAACTTAACGGTGACCATGTGTGCTGTAGAGCGCTCGTAACGTCGGGTATTTAAAAAGTTAAATATATGCGATAAAATCCGTAAAAACTCGTATTATTTAAATGTGTAGTGTTCGCGTAAATATAAGAAATCATTACAAAGTAAAAGACTTGATAAAAGAAAGATTTTCGTTAGATATACTATATTATATCTAAAGAATACGTTGTACATAGCTACATATAATTTCTACAATATTAACACATTGAATATCTTTCCTTTCAGAGACTGCGAAAGTAAAGTTCCGCCGTCGTGCGGTTTACCGGCAGGATTTGTTGTTGCCTTCAAAGAAAAATTTCACAAAGATGGTAAGGTGCATTGTGTATAATGTAATGCAGATTTTTTTAAAATTTATTAAAGAGCTTTACCATCAATATTACTAAAACATTGGGAAAACGTATATCTCCGGGAAACCCAAATTCAAGGTTTTTTTATAGGATGTTTGCTCTTATGGTAATCAAAATCTACACCGGTTCTCATAAACAAGCTATTAAATTCAATATTGGAGCGTTTCTCACCAACGATAACCATACCATTACAAGGATAGACACATCCTTTTGAACATAGGTCTCTCTATTGATTACCTCATATGAGGGATATCCGCTATAGTTGCTACGCCTGGCAAACAGGTTGGCAACCTTTTTTAATTCAGCTATTGTTGGGGCCACGTGTCTAAGGCTGCCGAAGTCTTGTTCCCCGGTCGAACCTTAAACCTATTACGCGAGATATTAACTAAAGTGGACTGTATATGCGGTTGCTTCTACGCTTACGTAAAGGCGACTACTATAGCATGCGGTATAATGCACTCGCTCTTCCCTAAAACTAAACTATTATTGTGCCAAATCGCTGAAAAGGAATCCTGCCTGATTAGGAGAACAACAAAATTGGAGCGGGTTAAACTATATATCAGGCAGTAAATAAAGGAGTATTGACTCACCGGGGTTTCTTCTATCCTGTTGAGCACTATAGCTGCAACTTCTGGAACTTCTTCTGGAACACTCCGGAGAGAGGCGGTGCGCGACTATATCTCACACGAGGTGAGGCGGGTCTTCTGGAGCTCGACTGCTTCCAGGCTAAAGCGGTTTCTACTAGCGGTGTGGTTTCAACGACGACTGCAGCGGAAAGAGGACGCGCAACGGTCGCGCGTGCCTTATATGTCCTCGGCTCCGATGATTACGTGACATTCTAGAATCATCTTCTTGCCCCTCCCACCCCACCACCCCGATGTGTCGATAGGAGGGTACGAATGATATCGTTTTTCGGAAAGGAACAAGCGACTTGACACTCCTACCGTCAAATATAATAATCCAATGGTTTTTTCCGCGCAACCATCTCCCCCGCCCTTGAAGGATTTCCTTCAAAATTAACTAATACAACTAGAGCTAAGATCAACTAACAAAATAACTAACTAACGCTAAGATTACCTAAATTCAACTACAATTTAATCTAGAAAGCTAATTTAAATTATGGAAGAGGCAGGGGGCACAAACGGACAACCGGACGCAAGTAAGACCCAACCGTGGTCTTAACGCGAGCTATCCTAACTACTCCATCGGAACCGGGAAAGACCTCTTCGACAATTCCTAACGGCCAGTGGAGAGGCGGCGTATTCTCTTTGGTGAGCACAACTACAGTTCCTACAGCTAAAGGCTCAGTTGCTGTGTTCCATTTTTGTCGAGACTGCAAAGTATGCAAGTATTCCATCCTCCATCGTTTCCAAAACGATTGCACTAACCGATCTAATAATTTGTGGCGTGCGGAAATGCTAAGTCTGTTCTCATCCATATCTGCGGCTGGCAAATACTTTAAAGGCGTTAAATTCAAAAAATGTGCTGGAGTTAGAGCCAGCGGTTCCGAGGGGTCACTAGACAACGTACGACAAAGTGGGCGACTATTCATTACGCATTCAATTTGAGCGAGCACCGTACTTAGCTCTTCGAAGGACAAAATTTGATCTCCTATTACTCGGTATAAATGACTCTTTAGACTCTTGATATTAGTCTCCCAATTTCCCCCAAAATGACTCGCGGCTGGGACGTTCAGAGACCACTCAATGCGGTTCTCGGCTAGAATGTGAGCGAACTCCGAATTATAATACTTGCTAGCTAAGAGCTCATGTAGTTCCGATAGAATACGTTTTGCACCGACGTAGTTCGTAACGTTATCCGAATACAATTTACTTACAGGGCCTCTGCGGGATAGAAATCTTTTAAATGCACCCATAAAGCCTGCTGTGCTTAGATCACCAACGAGTTCTATATGCACCGCTCGAGTAGTTAGACATACGAAAATGCAGACGTAAGCCTTTGTGGATCTTATACCACGCCCGCGAGTGAGCGTGACCTTAAACGGACCAGCGAAATCAGACCCGGTGTGTGTGAAGGGCTTTACTGATTGTATTACTCTACAAGATCTAAGTTCCGCCATTTCCGGAAATGACAGCTTGGGGCGTGCCCGAAAGCAAGCTATACATCTGTGCACCCGATTGCGTATTAAACTACGTGCAGAAAGAATCCAATAATTCTGACGCAAAATCGACATCAACAAGTCGGGGCCAGCGTGCGAGTTCAATTTATGATGGTAATCGACTAATAAGTTCATGATATGGTCTTTACGCGGTAAAACAATAGGTTGCCGTTGGTCGAAACTCAATTGCGAGTTGGACAAGCGTCCACCTACCCTTACAATCCCATCCTGTAAAAATGGCTTAAGGCGTTGAAAGGCGCGACTACAAGCTCTATTCGATTGTAATCTTCTAATTTCTTCAGAGAAGTGCGCACGTTGAAGTTCACGTAATACTAGCGACTCGGCATAGTTGTAATCGGATGCTAAGACATACGAACGTCGCGGTAACAGCTTCGCGAATCGACAAACGTAAATTACGCTACGCAATAATTTCGACCAAGAGGACAAGCGGTTCGCCAAAGCAATGATTGGAGAAACCTCGCTCGAAACGTTCGCCACTAGAGCGTGTCTCTTTTCTTCCGGCGGTTGTGACACTGACGAAGGTTCGAAATCGGTTATTGGCCATTGCGAGGGATCCAAGTGAACCCAAGCAGGTCCGTGGAACCAAAGCGGGTGGTCCATTATTTGCATCGGGGTGAGTCCACGGGATAGACAATCGGCGGGGTTTTCCGTACCAGACACGTGATAAAAGTTCCGCGTTTCTAACTCGTCTTGTATCTTGGCCACTCGGTTCGCAACAAACGTATCCCAACGGTGGGGTGAAGAATGAACCCAGCATAAGGCGATGGTGGAGTCGGAAAAGGCAAATATCCTTTCTATGTGAACTCTATCCCTACATGCGCTGATAACTGCGGTAATAAGCTTGGTGAGTACTAATATTGCGCAAAGCTCTAAGCGCGCCAGAGAGACAACCTTACGGGGGGAGACTCTCGACTTAGAACTAATGAGGCTAATCGAATTTCTACCATTATTCTGGACGTGGAAATATACAACGCCCCCGTAAGCCTTCTCGCTGGCGTCTGCAAACCCAACGACTGTTATGGCGCTACTTCTATCTACGTTGATATGACGCGGTATTTTAATTTCTCTTAATAAAGGAAGTTCCTCTCTAAAGCGCTGCCACAACCGAACAATGCTGTCAGGCGGCGAGTCATCCCAGTCGCATTCCAATAACCAAAGTTGTTTAATTAAAAGCTTAGCGTATAATACCACTGGAGCTACGAAACCCATGACGTCCCATAATCTAGCAACGCATGACAGTATTGTGCGCTTTGTGCATTTCTCTACGGGCGGATTTAACTTAAGGCTAAACACGTCGGACTCTGGTGACCAACATAGACCGAGCACCTTGTGTGTATCAGAATCGTCGAATTCCTTTATCGCCGAAAGACGGTGTGATAGTGGGATTGTATCCAAAACCGGACGCGAATTACTAGTCCACTTCACAAGATCGAATTGACCCGATTTCATGAGCCTTATAAACTCGGCGGTGGTTAGGGTTGCCTCCTCCACGCTATCGACCGAGTACACAAAATCATCCATATATAATCCGCTCTCAATTGCCCTCTTAGCTTTAGGATAAGAGGGACCTTCATCGTGAGCGAGCTGTCTCACCGTGCGTAACGCATGAAATGGGGCTCGACTTTAAACCAAAACAAACGCGGTTAAATTCAAACACCATTAGAGGTTCCTTTGGGTTGAAACGATATAAAATGCGTTGGAATCTACGGTCGCATTCACGGACCCCTATGCAAAGAAACATTTGACGAATATCGGCGGATAGTGCTATACTAAACAAACGAAAATTGACTATTATATTAAATAAACTGCCCTGTAAATTTTGCCCACTATAGAGGATATCGTTAAGCGACAGGTGAGTGCTAGTTTTAGCACTAGCGTCGAGCACTACACGTAACTTAGATGTAAGTTTGTCCTCTCTAATGACTCCGTGGTGTAGTATGAAATACGACGGTGTGTCTTCGTAGTTATCTAATTTCGAAGCCACAAGTGATATGTAACCTTCTCTTATATATTCGTTAATGACGCCGTCGTAAGCTTCCTTTAACTGGGGTGAAGCGAGCATCCTACGCTCCAAGCTGTAGAAACGTTTTTCCGCCATTTGACGCGAATCGCCGAGAGATAAAACATCTCCTTTAAAGGGTAGCGCTACACTATATCTACCGTCGCGATCACGAATGGTCGTGCGGACGTAAATTTCCTCGCATAACCTGTCATCTGAGCTAGCTATGGGTGGGACGTTCACCTCCTCCATCTCCCAAAATTTGCGGACTAACGACTCGAGCGGTTCGACAGCCATGCCACAATAAGAGGTTGCCGAAATACTATCTATGATGGGGGCGGAGCCAAGGATCACATAGCCCAATACGGTTTCCAGTGCGTAAGGCGCGGTATGCGAAGAGTTGCCCCTGACCTTATTGTTTAACAAAAGATGAGGGAAAAGCGATGCTCCAATGAGCATGTCTATGTTTCCAGGAACGGCGTAAGTGTCGTCCGCCAGAGTCAAATTCTTAAATTCAATCATTGCCGAGGTGTCAACCGAAACGGTTGGCAACCGTTCAGTGACCCTATCTACTACTAGTGCATTTATATCAAAGTTAACATTACGATCTATCCGAGAATAAATTTTTAAATTTATATATCCCTGTGTCGATTTACTAGTGCCTCCGATGCCTTTAATTACAGGACATGAAAGTGACCTATTTATTACTAAGCCTAAGCGCTGACAACATTGTCGCGTTATAAAGCTATTTTGGGCTCCGCTGTCCAGCAGTGCACGGACGCTTTGTTCGTTTCCACGCGAATCCCTAACCAAAATACGTGCCGTACCCAGTAACACGGTTGAAGGAGGTTGTGCTCCCATATTTGCCAATGAGCACAGAGCGACATCACCAGGTCGACCGCTAGAATCGTTGACCTTAGTAGGGGCGAATTCCTTATCCGCTTTACTTGACGCCGCTATGTTGCTATTTTCAAAATGTAATAGCGTGTGATGTTTCCTGGCGCACTTGCTACATACGGAACTCGAATTGCATTTTGCAACTAAATGCTTATCGCTTAAGCAGTTCAAACATAGGTTGTTTGTCTTTACTAATTTATAACGCTCGCTTGGTGAATATTTACGAAAAGTCGCGCAATTATATAAATTACCGTGTCTATCTTTACATACTATACAAGTATGCTGGAGTGATGTTGGCGTAGCGGTTACGTAAGTTAACGACCCTGCTATTTTAGATGGTTGAGTCTGTCTACGGTCGACGCACCTTTTATTCTCCTGTTTAACGTTCGGAGAGCGCTGCATCACCTTTATTTGGTCTCGCACGAACGATGCCAATGAATGAAAGGAAGGCATCTCCGAGCTACGATGCTCCATTTCAAACGCACGCACGGTGTCGGGGTCCAACTTCTTCAGTGCAATATGGAGAAACACCACGTCCATAAGATCATTAAATTTCAAATTCTTAAGTGCAGCCACCGATGCCACAAATTTATCTAGAAATTGCTCTAAGCCGTTGATGTTCGCGGATGACATAGGTTTAAGATCGAATATCTGGTTCAAATATTCGGAAGCTAACATTCTCCTATCTTCATATTTAGTTTTAAGCGTTTCGAATATTAATAAGTAATTGTTTGCTGTAGGTGTAAAACCAGAGCAGATCGACTGTGCCCTGCCACTAAGTTTACTGATTAAGTAATATAATTTTTCGGCGTCCGATAACGATGGGTTATTGTGTATATTGTTTTGAAAACTACTGAAGAAGAAGGGCCACGTCTTAATATCACCATTGAATACCGGAATATCTATTGGCGGCAACCTAATCGAGTCGCTTGGACGTACCTGTTTTTCCGGCTTTGCTTCGTTTTGAGATAGGGATCTCGCAATTCTTTTCACGCGACACAACATATCTTCGAATGCCAGCAGCGGTTGGTAGTTCACTATGTATTTCGGGTCGATTTGTAATTCCAAATGATTAATTTGGTCTAATATTTTTTCGTAATCTATTCGTAAAGAATCTATCGTTTCGATTTCGGTCAAAAAAGTTTCCCGCACTGCTTCTATATGGATGTTCTTTATATAATCACTTATATTCTGCATACGCGAAAAGAGTATGTCCCTCTTAGCATAAAGCGTTTTAATTTTGATTTCACTTCCACTAACTGCCATTTTAAACTATTATAATAAAGTTATATCAATCACAATTAATCTCACAACGCACAAACAATAAAGGATGGACACTCGGTATGCCGTATTACGTAATTAAATCGAACACCTGCGCAGCGAGTCGAGGTGACGCGTCATTTGCACTCAATAATTTTATCAAGATTGTGGGTAAGCGTATCAAACGGTTCCTATTACTGTTTCAATTATTTAATAGGCTTTAAATTTAATCAAATACGAGCGCTATAAAACGAATAATTCTGTTTGCGAGTACCTAATCAAAATTTAAATTTAAACGAACACTATTTAAGTCTATTCTATAAATTAGAGTGCATTATCTAATTAATTAATTCAACAATTCGACCAAAATCCGGCTCGAAGGACCATAAAATGTTGGGGCCACGTGTCTAAGGCTGCCGAAGTCTAGTTCCCCGGTCGAACCTTAAACCTATTACGCGAGATATTAACTAAAGTGGACTGTATATGCGGTTGCTTCTACGCTTACGTAAAGGCGACTACTATAGCATGCGGTATAATGCACTCGCTCTTCCCTAAAACTAAACTATTATTGTGCCAAATCGCTGAAAAGGAATCCTGCCTGATTAGGAGAACAACAAAATTGGAGCGGGTTAAACTATATATCAGGCAGTAAATAAAGGAGTATTGACTCACCGGGGTTTCTTCTATCCTGTTGAGCACTATAGCTGCAACTTCTGGAACTTCTTCTGGAACACTCCGGAGAGAGGCGGTGCGCGACTATATCTCACACGAGGTGAGGCGGGTCTTCTGGAGCTCGACTGCTTCCAGGCTAAAGCGGTTTCTACTAGCGGTGTGGTTTCAACGACGACTGCAGCGGAAAGAGGACGCGCAACGGTCGCGCGTGCCTTATATGTCCTCGGCTCCGATGATTACGTGACATTCTAGAATCATCTTCTTGCCCCTCCCACCCCACCACCCCGATGTGTCGATAGGAGGGTACGAATGATATCGTTTTTCGGAAAGGAACAAGCGACTTGACACTCCTACCGTCAAATATAATAATCCAATGGTTTTTTCCGCGCAACCAGCTATTATTAGTAAGATGCTGCTGTCCATCTCCAGGTTCAGTATCCTTCTATCGCCTATGACGACACCTACGGGACATGGTTTGAATTTGTGATAAATATGGTTTTGTAAAAAAAGCATTTTTTAAAGAAAACGTTGGTTAACTAATTGGAGAGTCTACACCTTTATATTGTATCCTATAGATTTAAGTAACATTACATTTGTAGAGTATTTTAAATTATATAATTACGATAATCATTGACTGTAAAAACGATGACGTCATTACACTTTGCCTTCGTACATTCTCTAAAAAAATGTTTAATTATCGAATTAAAGCTTCTTAGTACAAGTATTATATTACAATAATTAAGCTTTTTAACGTATGTTACGATTTATTATTAATATCAAATACTATATGAATGATACAGATCTTATCACGTTTAATTTTCCTTTTGTATAATGAGAATATTAAAAAAAAAGACGTATGGCACTCGGGGACTGCCGCGGTAAAGCTATTGCGTAGCATTTTGTATTAACTTATGCAATTATAATTATTTATTTATTTTATTTATGCAGTATTTCTTTTTCTTTGATATTAATTCAAGTTACACTTTTTGCGCGTGGTGACCGATAAGAAAACAAATTTTTTTCTTTTGTTAAATAAATAAATAATAAATGCACTTTGTTCATTCATATTCAAAACACTTTATACACAAATTTTACAAGTACAGCTATTCACTGTTGTACATAAATACCTATACACCTATATACTTTCTCATAAACAGCTGCTTATGTATTCGTCCGATTTCGGAGCAGCTCGTCTCGATTCGTGCGAGCTTCGTAGAGTCGTACAATACGTCTAGTTGCACGCACACAAACACCGTGTCGAAGACTGCCGTAAAGAAACGACGTTAGACAATGCACGGACTTCAAGCCACACCTCCGTGCCCGTCGGAGTGGGGAGCGTGAGGTTTTTTCGTTACGGAATAAATTTCTGGATTCGGTCCCCGCGCTCAAGGCCCGCGATAGAAGCTATGCAATAGCTTAAAACAAATAAATTCGTAAAAATTTGTTTCCCTTTGTCATTCAACTTATATAATAAAATTCCGGTTACGATGGTCAATCTCTATGGCGTATAGCCAATCTACAGGACAGGATTATAGAGCCCGAGTGTTTGCGCAAGCACAGGTGTGCACTGTCATTACCTCACTTTTATAATTCGATGGGACGGCAAACCAACTCGACCGGAGAGCAGGACCAATGACTATACGTGCTTTTCAAGGCGTAGGTTTAAAACACCGCTAAATTCCTGACTCCGGGCAGCTACTGTAAAACTCAATAACTTTTTTTTTTAGTCCGACCTGGGCATCTATATTAGCGTTTACGAACACTAGACCAACGGGGCAGTCCATAGAATACTATAATACATAATAGAATGGCTGTCAACCTTATTTCGTACCGAAGTTTGTCGTCGCCGGGAGCACACATACAAGCAATTACGTCATATTATCAGTTAATCACTACTACAAACCCGATTCGCTGTGTTGACAGACGGATTTTATTACATATTTATTTCTAAATAGCGTGCAATTCGGCATTTTCTAAATAATTTGTATGCGAAATTTGGAAACGATTGTAACGTCAAAACACATCTCGTGTTGACATTTATACGTGTGAATTGACGTGTTAGTGGCATTTTAGTGGCTACACGGGCTCCGCCCACACCCCCGTTCTGTTATGTATGTGTTATAGTATTCTATGAGGTAGTCACAAAAACAAAACAGTATTATAAAATAACCAGTTCTTGTATGCACTGCACAGCGGCGGGCGGGTACTACCTGTGCGCATCGCCTGGCGCAGGGGGTGCGGGGGGCGCGGCGGCCACGGGTGGCGCACTGAGCGCAGGGGGCACGGCGGGCTCGGGCGGCGTGGGGGGTGCGGGATGCGTGGGGGGTGCAGGGCGCAGCGCCGGCTTCCTGTCGTCGCTCACGGGCCGCCCGCGGCGTCGTCGCCAGCCGCCGCAGCCGCACCACTACTCCGTGAGTACACCACGCTTTATTTTACGTGGTACAGCCTACAGTTGTAACATGAATGGGCCGCCTCGGCGAATGTACCGGGGTAAGACCACGCACTCACAGAATACCAATGTGAAATAACACCTCAATGTTTGCTGTGTTTCGTATGGTGAGTGTAGAGAATCTGAGACCCTTTTTACTGGAAATAAGTGATTCCATCTTAATTCTCAGGGATGACAACACATGTGCATTTTGATTCTTGTAGCACAGTTTTCAGTTACCATCACATGGACTGTGTGGCCTTGAAGTCTACTAAAGGACTATGAAAGAATACCTCACAGGCTGTAATTATTTTGGCTTCCTATACCTTTACATCTTTAGTCCGGGACACAACAGTGCACGCTCAGCTGCTTGGCGACTGAAACTTTTTACATGGTAGAGCCATGCTGCAGCTATATTATGGTTGTAGTACAAATGGGTCGGCTCGACCGGGGAAGAACCACGCTCTCACAGAATACCAGCGTAAAATAACAGATAAATGCTGCTGTGTTTCATATGGTGAATGTAGAAAACCGGAGACTCTTATTTATTTATTTAACAATTTATGTACACACGAAGTATTTTACAATGAAAAATAAAAAGAAATTTTCCACAAAGGCACTGCTTATTTCAAAGTGAAATTTCTTCCAGCAGGCCTGATACTGGACATATTCAAAGAGAAGCAGATTTAGTGTGCACCCTCATAATAAATTTTATAATATTAATAAACTTAATATAAAATAAAGATAATAAAAACATATACATACATACATACATACAAACATGCATATACCTAAATACTACACTATATACATATATTAAATAAAATACAAGTAGATACACATATATTTACAAGTCATACATTGGATCATTGGGACAACAAAGAAAGATAGTGCTCTTTAACTCGCCTTTTAAACACTGAAACTGTTTGAGCCTCACGAATTGCAGCAGGAAGAAAATTCCATAACCTAACTGCATGTACTGTAAAAGAATGAGAATAGTACTTAGTTCTGGAAGAAGGGAAATTTAGGAGGGTTTTTAAATGTGATCTGCAAACTGCATCAGGAGAATGAGCAAAGCGGAATCGATCACGTAGATATGGTGGTGACGTTGGATTGTAGAGTATATTAAAAATTAAGCATAGGATTCGGGTATTCCTGCGAAGTCGGATTGGGAGCCACTTGAGCTGTTTGCGATAGGGGGAGACGTGGTCATACTTTTTTTAGCCCAAAAATGTAACGAATACATAAGTTTTGCAAGCGCTCAAGCTTGTTTAATTGCTCCTCAGTCGCATCCAAATAACAGACATCAGCATAATCAAGAATCGGGAAAATAAGTGTTTGGACAAGAGAAATCTTCATTGATAAAGGCAAAAAACTTTGAAGTCATTTTAAAGAATGTAAAGTATAATTGATTTTCCGGCTAACTTCTGTGGTATGTGCATTCCATGTCAATTTGCAATCCATTCTGATGCGCAGATTCTTAACAGTTTCTGAAATGCTTAGTGGAGTGCCATTAATTTGCAGTGCTGGGAGTGAAGTAAAATCAAGTAAGCTACGAGTAAACCTGGTGCCTATAATAATTGCTTGTGATTTTTTGGGATTTATAACAATTCCATATGATCTGGACCACTCATAGATTTTATTTAGATCTTTATTTATTTCACATATTGCTGAATTTGTTTCAGTCACTAGAAAATGACGATACAGCTGTAAATCGTCTGCTTAGAGATGAAAGTTTGTAGATATCACCTTTGAGTACAGTTAATAAAGACAGAAAAGAGTAAAGGAGAAAAGACGCCACCTTGAGGAACACCCGTAACTAGGTTGCACCATTTAGATAAAGTTTCATTTGAACGAATACACTGAGAATGACCACGGAGGTAGGAATCAAACCATTGAATAGTTGAAGAAGACACATTAATAGAATGAAGAATGCTAAGAAGTATATCGAAATCAATAGAATTGAAGGCACTACTAAAATCTAGCAGCACAAGTACCGTTAAGTAATTTTGGCAGTAGTAGTTGTACTGTGGCCAGGCCTAAAACCAGATTGAAAAGTACTTAAGATATTGTTGCGGTTAAGAAACTTAGCCAATTGTGTGTAGACAATATGTTCAAGTACTTTTGAAAGAAATGGTAGAATAGAAATAGGCCGATAATGAGTTGTAGATGAAGGATTCGAAACTTTGGGTATAGGGATATAATATGAGCTAATTTCCATGACGACGGAAAGCAACAAGAAGATAAAGAAAAAATAAAGATATGAGAAAGAATAGGGATGACAAAGGGAAGAATCAATGTAATCATTTTAGAGCAGATGTTATCATTTCCAATAGCAGTAGACGAAATGGCAAGCACGGATCGCTTGGTATCATCATCAGTAATAGAAGTGAAATTAAACGAGGCATTGGGCATTTGGATATTTCGAGTAGGGTTCTGGCTTTAGTGAATGATGAGACTATGACAAGAGGGTTGGCAAAGTTTTCGTTGAGATTATCCAAGTTAATTTCACTTCACACACTAGGAGAATATTTTCCGACACCGACAGATCTCAGAAAACTCCCGGCTTTTGCAGTATCGCAATTTTGAGGGTATCATGAAAATAGTGCCTTTTAGCATCTCTACACAAATGATTGCAGCGATTTCGTAGTATTTTAAAGCTGATTAAATTGCGTTCAAGGGGATATCGCTTATATCTTCTTTTGGCTCTATCTCTACGCGCCATCAGGTCTTTTATATCAGCTGTGATCCAGGGAGCAGGATTGTGTCTTATTTTCACACGTTTTACTGGTGCATGGTGATTATATGTATAGATCTAAGATTAGAGAATTGAAGTTAATCACCTTGTCCTCAATATTAGAACAATCAATTACCGGTGTCCAGTCGATTAAACTAGCATCGCCCCTCAACGTCTCCAAGTTAATGCCCTTATAACTTCTAAGATATCGAAAATGTGGCTTGCACTTAGGGGGACGTACACGGTAAGATAGGTAAATGAGGTCGTGATATGAAAATGAAGCGCATATTTGTCCGTGATTAGCAACACTATTTAAAGCCGATACGATAATCAGATCTAGAAGAGATGGTGTGCAATTGGGAAAGTGGTGGGTGGCAGATGGAGGCAAGATTTCTAGGTTATAAGAAGACACAAGAGATTGCAATTTATAAATACGTAAATCATTTTTCAATAAACATGTGTTGAAATCCCCCATCAAGATTACATGGTTATATACAGGACAGAAAGTATTAAGAAGTATGTCTAATGTATCAAAGTAATTGATATTAAGGTTAGGACTATACGAGACTCCTAAGGAAAATTTTTGTATGATGAAGTGTGATTTAAAGGAACAAATTTTCCGCAGATTCCGAGTAAGTTGATGGAGATACGCTGATAACCCTGTAAGAAATTTCTGAACGTAAATAGATAGCAACGCCTCCACCACCTTTGCCTACCCTATCATTACGAATAAGAACGTAACCAGGTAGTGAATATTGAATAGAAGGGAGGAAAGGCTTGATAAAAGACTCAGAAATTAGAAGAGCATCAAGATGAGTACTGTCAATGGATGCGAGAAGGTCAGAATAATGGCAAGGAATACTTTGAGCGTTTATGTGAGCTATGTTAAGATTGTCAGGATATTGAGAAAAGAGGGTAGAAATGCGATCACGTAGGTTAAGATCTACGGAAGGCTCTGAGTCCAGGCTTAAAAAGCTGTTAGATGAAGACTAACATGAGAAAAAGCTATCATTATTATCTGTGTCGTTATCTGTATACATATTATTAAAAAGGTACAATACTAATAAAATACTTACTAAAAAAATAAAATAAAAAATGTAAATAAAGAAAAAAAATAACTTAAACAATATTTAAAACTAAAAAATTTTAAAATTAACATTAAGGGCAACTCATCTTACTCACACTGGCATGATGGAAGAAATTTATACTTAAAGCTAACATTAGTTACTAAACAATTAGTGTGTTTAAAAAAAATAAAGAAAAAGAAAAGAAAATGAAAAAGAAATCTGGCCACAGTATACTGTACAAATCATTATAAACACATACTGTATGATATAAAAGTAACATACATTATCACTTTCTAAAATAATTTGTATTGAACGTCAGTCATAGAATATTTAATTATACTTTATGTCAAACGTTTAAGCTATGAATGTATTCAAAGTAAATATAATAATATATATAATACCTATTAAAGTTTATTAATCTGATCTTTTGAAAACAGTGTCATACGATTGATAATGTACCTACTAAGAAAACTATATTTGTTGATTAAAGTATAAACAAAAACATTGATTACTGGCACAAAACATTATACATAATACGGCTAAATATGGGACGTTGTACAAATGCAATATGTAACTACACAAAAACAGATATTAACGTCGGCGCGTTTTCTTAGGAACATTTGCACTATTCGTCGAAGATTTTTTTTTGGACAAGCCATTGTTTCAGTTTGTGGCGCATTCTGCACATCTGTACTAGACGGGTATTTAGCAGTGAGCAGTTCTAATTCTGCCATGCTTTCAATTTTCCTTCGAGATTTATCCGGAAGAATTATTATTATTTTGCCTTCGGACGGCCAGTATTGTTTTATACCATTGAAGTAGTATGTACTTACGTACTAGAACAGCTATCTCAAACAAAAATGTGCGCTACTCTGTGTTCGCGCGTTTGTTTTTTTTATCATAGAATAAACATAGATATAATGATCCGTAGGTAATAGTAGATTGTATTGTTAAATAGGTAAATTATATCGAGAATAATATTTAAATTTTGTCATTTATTTTGTATATTATATTTGTTTATTTAATATAATATTACATAATATTATATCTCAATTACATTTTAATGATATTTTTATCTGAATATTTTAAAAGGTATCTATGTCAAATATAAAAAAAACATACTTTATTTTACAAAACTTCTTAACATAAAATTTAATTAACAAATATATTTATTTAAATTAGAATCTGTAAATAATCGTTCATAAATGCTGGGCACGCGAAAGTTAAAAATGGACGAATTCATTCCACTTCGACTTTGATGTGGAAACCGAAAAATAAAATAAAAAAATAATAAGCAGATTTAAACATGAAAAAGTTAGCCTAATTATAATAACATACATGTTTCTACAAAAAAAATGTGTATAATAATATATTCGAACCATACTTAAGTACCCACAGAAATGTCGCATCTGAACATATTAATTTTATAATTAATATTTATTCTAGGCTATAAATTTATAAACATTATTTCTAATACTAAAAACCTTAAAAATATATATTATAATAACTAAATTAAATTATTAAAAAAGAGGTCCTTTAGGCAAGGTTCCGAAGATACTGGCAGCGTTTCCCCGTTGAATAGCTAGACTAATTCTTTGTCCGAGGTAACTGCCAGCTCTTCGGTCTCCTGTGACGTCGATTAACCTTTTTGCTATTTCCTTAAAAAGGCTTATAGCGCTAGGACCCCACGGACCAAGGGTCTCGACACCGAAAGGGACAAAAATATATTCGGAGCCTAGACCCCTGTATTTGCAAACTTTAGCCTTTTCTGCCGCTTCACAAGCCGCACCAGCTCTGTTGTTGGTTCCACGTAGATGGGAAGGGGCCAGCGTGTCTGAACAGGTTGCATCCCATACCAGCACCCGGCCCATCCTCCATGGAATCAAACTCATACCGTCCGGTCTCTTGCCATCGTCTCTTGCAATACCAGACGGCTCAAGTAGACTTGGCACGTTGACGGTGGCAAGAGACCGGCGCATGATATCGTTAAGTGCTGCATGTCTCGAGAAGCGACCTGCACTTTTTTGGCATGATAGCCCGTGATATCCTAGCTTGTCGACGTCACTGCCACACGGACATTTATGAGGAGCGCAGACCGGAACCCCAAGCCGTAGACAGGTTGCGATTCGGAGCGTGTCAGGCTCAAGAAATGTTCCTGTATTTGACGAAGGATACGCGTGAAGCCAGTAGCCGGCCTCATGCGTACCCACGGCCAAAAGCCTAGCACGCGCCGAACCTGTACTAAAGCTCAAAAGATTGTCATAAGTCAATTTGCAGTTTATGTCGTCCCAGCTCCTCTGTGAATTTAGAGGAAATTGAAAATTTTGACCAGAGCATGTAATTAAGAAAGCGTTTCTAGCTTCTTCCAGGCCAGCAATCTCAAAGTTTGAAGGGGATGCCCTTAAAATTTTACTTATGAGATTTGCTGAACTGTGGACAGAAGATAGGAAGGCTGGTAAAGAGACACTGGAAATTTTGCGAATTCCTAAACCACCATAACGGATGGGTAGGGATGCTTGGGTCCAAGATTGTTCGTTGATGTGTATATTAAGAATCGATTCTAAACTTATTTTGATTAAGTTGTCCACTTGTGTCAAAAGGTCTGGGTGATTCCAAAAGGAGCAGCAACGGAGCACATACGTAAATTTCGGGACAAAAAGGCAAGATTTTAAAATGCAAAGTGCATAATGTGGACTAATTT
The DNA here is from genome assembly GCA_036936625.1 of Parnassius smintheus behrii. Lineage (NCBI taxonomy): Eukaryota > Metazoa > Arthropoda > Insecta > Lepidoptera > Papilionidae > Parnassius > Parnassius smintheus. The sequence goes on from JAUPFT010000010.1 coordinate 50,140,119, forward strand.
CAAGGAGACGGTCAGCAGAATTTTGAAATTTAGCAATTGAATTATTAATATATTCAGAAATAGATTCGTTAAAAATTGGAGAACCTAAAAGGTAAAGGGAATTACTGTTAACTATTTTAATATTTGGTGCCAAAGTATTAAATTTGTGTTTTACGTCATTTAAATTTAAGTTGCAGTTATTTATAAAAAGTTCGCATTTGCTAAAGTTAAGCTCCAAACCAATGGCTTCAAATTTATTTTTGATTGAAAAAAGGTCAGAAAATACAGTTTCCATATCACCTCCTAAGGTTCCGTCATCCAGATACCAAATATTGAATTTAGAATTTAAACTTTTGATTATGGGATTTATAGCCAAACTAAAAATTGCTGGTCTAAGGGGATCACCTTGTTGACAACCTACTTCCGAGGATAATTCATTAGATCGATATAACAATTTTGTTGGGTCAGCGTAACTGAGAAGAAGATAATTGTATATTTCGGGTATATGTTGATTTATTTCAGTTAGTAGGGTCCCCCTATTTACCGAATTGAAAGCATTTTTGACATCAATTTTGAGCAACACGTCAGGATGTCCATATGTTAGGAAAGAACGTAGGGCATGGACGGCTGCCTCACACCCTCCTTTTACACCGAAGCCTAACTGTACGGGTTCAAATTCCGAATTTAATTTCTGTAAAATATGTCGAACAGCAATTTTGGAGGCCAGGCGTCGTAGTGTTGATCCAACAGCAATTGGTCTCACCCCTCCGTCCTTTTTGGTGAGAGCAATGAGGTTCGCGCCGAAAAGAATTGGAACAATTTCTGAATTGACATTACCGGAATACATAAAGTTAATTAATTTAGTGATTGAATTTACAAGTTGCTCACCCGCATCACCCACAGAATGCGATGTTAAGTCTTTCAAATGTTGCGGTGAGATTCCATCCAAACCTGCAGCCGAACCTGGTTTAAAAGATAAAATGGCATCCGTTACATCTTTGTTTTGAATTTGAAGGCATGCTTGCCCTACTGTTGGTCGGTCGAAAAAATATGGGTTTACTGGAGCTAGAGGATGTTTTGACCGTAAGGCCTGAAGGGTGTCAGGGGTATCTGGTGAAAGTACCTCGTTTGAGAACAAAAGGCGAGCGGCACCTTTGAGATCTCCGTCACAGATTTTGTTTTCGATTAGTTTGTTGCGATTACGAGGGGCATCATGTTTGATTAGAGGTGCGGGAGAAGGTGAGGAGCTGACAGTACAGTTATTTTTAATCTTTTGTGTCAAGGATAAATTTGGTTTATCAGTTTTTGTTATATGTAGTGTGCTGTATGAAAATAAAAATAGGTTCTGCCAGTCTTGAGTACAATTGCTTATGTAACATTTCTGGATTAATTGTGACAAATGTGTAGCAACGGTTATTCGAGCTCCTCGAGGGATTATTTTAACTGTCTGTATACTATTTTTCAAATGGCTAAGATATGTGTGGAAAGGAGTTGGAAAGTTGGCTGCAAAAGTAGGCGTATTTGGAATAAAAGGGTGTATGTCTAAAGGTGAACTGTTTTGGCTAATACATTTCCTGTGTGTTTTTGTAGTGTGTATGTTGAGGCCTTTTAAAGATTTGAATGACTTGTTGCACTGTGTACATATAAGTGTTGCGTTTGCCGTGTCATCACTAGATTGGGTTACGGACTGCATTCACAACAGTTAAATACAATAACAAAAAAGAATAACTTAAAACAAATTAAAAAAAAAACACAATAAAGTAACTTAACAATTACACTGAAGATATAAAAAAGTCAAAGTCAAAATATGAAGGCTGCTTGTCTTGGTAACAAGACGCATGCGTCGTTACGTAGGTGCGTCACAGGACGGTTCTGCAATTGGAAGCTGCAGTGTAAGAGATCCACGAACGTATGGCGTCGCTAGAACAAACGATGGCGGCCTTAGCAACCGTGTCTTGAAGTTATCATACGCGGACTAGAACTTTTCAAATACTGAACAGGTACTGTAGTGGGAACAAAAACAAAATCCCCATGCGCAAATATGAAAAATATCCCGACAAACTCTTATGTGGCTTTGCGGTACGATAGCTCTTCATCAGTCAATCAAATATATAGTATTTCAGAAATCCTTTGTTGCGAATTGTTTTGTTACATTTGGCATATTATGTCACAATCATGAAAAATTTTTATGTCTCGTAGTTAATTTCAGATATTATATAAACCACTGTTATACTATTTAAATCTATGACAACAATAAAAATTTCCTTTGTGCACTAAAATTTTACAATTAAAATGTATAGTTATTTTTATTAAAATATTTAGACAAAATAAACATAGTTGACACCTGTCTATTTTCTTTTTCATATTTTATAATCTATATTCCATGACACGAGATGGCGTCTTAGGAATAATTTGTTATAATATTAATCTTTAATACTTTTTTATTGATTAAGTATCTTATTAACCGATGAAAAGTAATTCCTTCGTTTTTACTGACATTTCTTGAATTATTTGTGCAATATCTAAGTACACACGACGGCATATTTTTATCAAGAGATTTTTTTTAAATCAACATAACACGTGACAACTCTACAAGCGCCTAGCGAGTGACTGATTAAAGTGCGGTGTATGCACCGCAGTTGAGTGGAACAGAGTAGCTGAATGCAGTGTCTCCTCTAGTACGTAGTACATAATAGCTCAATGTTTTATACCAAAATGTTTACGCGCTGAAGTGAATACTTGATGCCTAGTCTTGGTCAAAAACTCGGAGATGGTTATACCGGAGCCTTTTAGTCCGGTTTTACTATCCCACACTAACTGTCTGTGTTCAGTGTCATAAAATCTAACCAGCACAGGTCGGGTTTTATTTTGTGAGGCTCCCAATCGATGACAGACTTTCAAGCAATCTTTATTCACCTCAGGCAACTGCAACATACACTACATCGATAAGGTTCTCATTTTTTTTCGGGCAGCCCATGAAATAAAAGCACTTTCCTTCTCATAGCCGTTTCATGCCTATCAAGCCCAAGGCAGAGTAATTGGATTTGAGTTTTCATTGCTGAAAGGGATTGCCAAACAAAGGATTTAAATTCAGCAAACTCACGTGCTGGTGATGATAAATCTGTATGTGAAGAATTGCCCTCCATGTTGACTTTTTGCAGCTTCTTTCAGAAAGGTTATTTGCCAGTTGAACATCCATTGTTGACATGAAGAGTCTTCCAGATATCTTTTAATTAAGGAGAAGTAGTGAGCAGTGAGTATAGGTGAGTTAATCCTTATAATATATATATATATATATATATATATATATATATATATATATATATATATATATATATATATATATATATATATATATATATATATATATATATATATATATATTCACAATAAACATGTAATAATGATTTTAATTAACTTAAAATTGAGCACACTAAATACGCGTGTTTACGGTACGACTACCCGCAAGTAACTCTTTTTACTGGAAACTAGGCATTCCATCTTAGTCCTCAAAGCTGCTGCATTTTAATTCTTAATCAAGGATAGATCCACTTACCATCAATAGTATTCGAGGATTGCACTCTATTCTTAGCGCAGTCCATCACCATCTTGAGACTGAGAAGCCGCACCTACTTTTCGTGACCCAAATTGGATGTCCATTGAATGTGGCGTACTTAGACTATCCTGAATTCTCCCTGGAGCACAAATTACATCCCGTTGCCGGAGTCTGTGTGTACGTCCGCAATGACATCTGCTTCCAGCGTCTCCGTCACCTTGAAGACCCCACTTTTTCGACAATCTGGGTAATGGTAGAAACGGGTATTGAAAAAAAATCCTTTATGCCTGTGTTTATCTATCGCACAGCGGTGACTAGGACAACACGATTATTTGATCACCTTAATGATGCTTCTTATGTGGCCCTAAATCGGTATACTACTGTATAACTGGTCTTTTTGAGGGACTTTAACGCCTGTCACCAAGACAAGCCCTTCGCATAACAGAAGACTGACCATGCTTGAAGAGAAGCGTGGAATTTTGCCTTGACGCTAGGTCTTTCTCAGCTAGTAAAAGAAGCGATTAGGGTATCCGATAAAGATGGTTGCTTGCCAATTTCATCAATCACATCACATCTCATCAATCAATCACAACCAATTGCTTGGGCCTTCTGCTGACTACCCAACCAGACAGGTATGTAGTAACAGGTTACCTCCACTTTGGGTACATCTGACCGCTGTCTGGTGAAATCTGTATCGTCGTATTCTCCACCTGATTACGGGTCTCAAGGTGTTCGACGAATATGGCGTTACAAGTCAGCTGATTTGACAGCACATTTTTCATCCTAATCTTGAATTAAATCGGATTCGATAACCGACGTGTTGCGTCAAGCTATGGAGTATTTTATCCCCTTTTCTGACGCTCCCACCGTTAGCAAAGCTCGCCCATGTTTTAACGCTGAATGCGCTCAAGCTGAATAACGCAAGCATTTAGCGTACCTATTCTGGGTTGCCGCTCAAAATCGCAAAACTCTGGATATCAGTTCCAAGAAGAGAACTTTCAACCAGACCGCCAAGTCCAATAAAAAAGCGTTACGGAAAGCCAGTTTTGATCGCATTAAACATATTGGCAGACCATCCGGCACTAGAGCTTTATGGTCTCTTGCTAAAGCGGTCGAGACAAACTTCTGTCGGTCTACACTGCCTCCGCTGATAAAACCGGATGGCACACTGGCACATACGGCTAAAGAGAAAGTGAGCTTGTTCACGTCTCTATTTGCCATATTCGCGTCGGGACTGTGTCAACAACATTCCACCTAAATTACCTTACTGCGGGACCACTATGTCAGAGGTTCTTATCACAAATAAGAAGGTTCTTAAAACCTTGCGGTTTCTGGACGTGAATAAAGCTAGTACCAGATGGTGTACCATCTATGGTTCTAAAGGCTTGTGCACCTTAGTTGTCTCTTTTGTTATTAACGGAATTATTTTCCTTTGGGCAGCAGGGCGGGCCGGATTCGTCGTCGAACACATCGTCGTGCAACAGCTCGACGCCATCGTCCCCCGCACTGGCTGCGCCCGCCGCGCCCGCCGCGCCCGCCAGCCCGCTGCCGCACCACCAAGGGCACCCCCCCGCACACCCGCCCCACCAGCCTCTACACAACAAGCAGCAGTTTCACTTCCCAGGTGACTACTCTTAAGCGGTAATGAGTCTCTTTTCGAAGAGTCGAAAATTATATATAAATTATTGTTGTAAGCAATGAAATTTGTAAATGATTATTGTGCAGTATTCATTAAATTTAACACAATATTTATTATACACACTTTATCTTATGCTAATTTTGTTTGTAAAATACAGAAATACTTAATATTTATTAAAATATAGCCCCCACTTTGTTTTTCAGAAAACTTAAAAGTACTTAAACTGTCTAAATAAAAAATGTTATTAAGTACTATCACAATATTTTGTAAAATATTTCAAATATGTCTATTGAAGTTATTGTGTGTATATTGTGTAATACTTTAACATCCTACGTAATTATGGTCCTTCGAGCCTGATGTAATAACAATTTTATTTGATGCACTGTTGTTCGTTATTTCAGGCGTCATTTGTTTGTATAATTAGATATAATTGTAGTAGAAAATTAATTGCGAATAACTTACGATTTCGAAATGATAGAACATCTGTTTGTTTTTTAACAGAAGTAAAGCCGCCAGTGTCAAGTCCGAACCACAACTCTGCCGTGCAATCGCCGGCGAGACCTTCGCCTAATCACAAAGAAGATCTCACCTCTAGTATTAAAAACGGTAAGTTTGTGACAAAGTCATCGCGTATTTGTCGTAGTTGCTGCGCTTGTTAGGTGGGTTGGCGACCACAGTTTTTAATATTTTTGAGTTGTTGTCAGAAAGGTGCTCCCACAGTAGGTTTATCTTTTGTATCGAGGAAGTGGTTTACGCATATAAAATGTACAATGATACATCCAGACCCGCAAACAATTATTTATAAGCCATACAACTACATGTTCCGTGCGATATTCAAACTTGCGTCTCGCAGCGCGGCTACCAAGCGCTTAGCTGCGCTACGGAGCTGACAAGTCACTCGCGAGCTCTCGTACAGCGTAGTCTAACTGTGTACGGATAAATTTACCCTCAATATTTAATAAGTGAGAATGTCTAAATGCGACAATTGTGATAAGTCCATAACAAAAAAGTCACCTAGGCTTGAGTGCAACAAATGTGGAAAAATGGTACACGCCAATCAATTATGCACAGGCTTATCTTCGAAGCAGCTATCAGCTCTGCGCAATGCTGAAAACCTGGAGTGGACATGTGAGGATTGTCGTAAAGAATCGCCTCATCGTAAGTCTTTCATAATTCCGGAGGACGATGACGATGATACTGATGGGATTCAGCTGGGTGAAAGCGGTTCGACAGCGATGAGTAAATTACTTCGTGATATCTCACTTGAGGTAAAGAAAGCAGTAAAGATGGAACTGGCTTCTGTGAACGAATCGTTAAGCTCATGGTGTATAAAAATGGATACTATAAATGCTACACTGGAAATCCTAACTGAGAAAGTGAAAGACTTGGAGAAGAAAAACATATACTTGACAAATCAAAATACCCACTTGGAATTAAAAGTTAATGCTATGGAACAACAAATCAGAAATATGGAACAAAAACAGTTGGATAATGTACTGGAAATAACAGGAATTCCCGAAGATAAGGACGAGAACTTGGAAAAACTTTCAAGTAAATTAGCCTCGAAACTAAACGTAGAGAAACGTCATGCGTCAATGGTGAAAAGACTGAAAGGCAGGGACGGTAAAGAAGGTGTGATCCAGGTAGTATTACAACAAGAGGAGCAGGTCGACCAGTGGATCCGCGCTGCACGAACGGAAACAATTGCTTTGGAAGATATAACTCCAAATGCCCCTAATCCTGAAGTAGCCAAGAGAAGAGTGTTACTTCGGCGTGCACTAACCAAAGCAAATAAAACACTTCTGTGGCAAGCTAAACAAACCTTGAAGGAAACCTACAAATATATTTGGTTCCAGGGTGGTAAAGTTTTGGCTCGTAAATTTGATAATGACAAGCCCGTTATCATAAGAAGCTCATGTGATATTGATAAGTTGTCTACTCAAAAATATCGATAGCAGTTTTACACAACGCAACAGTTCCTTCACAGGAAATACAAGAATTGTTTGACTGCCCTAACATAAACGAGTTTAGTAAATATCTACCACATAATATACAACTAAATATTGTCCACATAAACTTGCGATCAATAGTTAAAAATTTTTGTCTGGTTTTACAATTCATTCATTCGTCTATAATTGATCTCGACGTTATTATATTAACAGAGGTAGGAATTTCTAAAAGCAGTAATCTTGTTCAATTATTTAATATTCATGGCTATGAAATGTACTATAAGCTTCGTGAACAGCGAAGAGGTGGTGGCATTGTTATGTATATAAAAAGTACCCACAAGTTTCAAATTCTAAATAATATATCACTAAACCATTGTGAATCTTTAATAGGTAAATTATCTACGTCACATCAATACACGGCACTTATTTGTTCATTGTATAGACCACCCAAAGAAAGCAAACACTTATTTATCAAAGAATTGAAAAAACTGTTGTGTAAGGACGTTTTTAAATGCTCGGATTTATACTTACTGGGTGATATAAATATCGACTTAAAGTCGCATGATAACATACGAGAATACTATATAAGTTGCATGGCCGAATGTGGACTAGCGAGTGCAATATCAGATTACACTAGAATCGAAAACCGAAAAGATATTATTACGCGGAGTTGTATTGATCATATTTTTGCAAGAACGCGCTCGCTAGACCTTTATTCGGCCGCACTCGGTACTGTAATGGCGGACCATCGTATGGTTGTGTTGTCGTGCATAGGAAGCGGAGTTGCAAACATTATACGGGATGGTGCAAAAGTTAAACAACTAATTGATTATAATATATTAAAACAAAAATTAAATGAAATTGATTGGAATGTTGTCGATACGATGTTATGTCCGATAGAGATTTATAATTATATTAAAAATAAATTCAACATGTGTTACGAACTATCAAAATATACACAAAAAATAAATTTAAATAGCAAAAGAAACAAAGAATTATGGATAAATAATAAAATTAACAACATGTGCCGAAAAAGAGATTTACTTTTTAATCAGTGGGAAAAGGATACGAATAATTATATACTTAGATTAGAATTTAATAAACAGCGAAACAAAACTCAAAAATTAATTGAAAAATCTAGAAACAAATATTTTAATGATTTAATTAATAATAATAAAATGAATAAAAAGAAAATGTGGGATATATTAAATACGCTTACTGGTAGAGTCTGTAAGTCAGTAGATGAAGCTGTAACCAAAGCATTCAAGAAAAACAATCTAACCTTAAAAAATATAGCCAACAATTTTGCTAAAGAATTCTGTGAAAACGTCAAGAAAATTTTGCCTGGATGCAGCAAAAAACTTATGTCAGAATCTGAATACATATTTCCTGAAAACAAATCTATGTTATTTAAAAAACCTACTAAGCGCGATATACTAACTATTATAAAAAGTTTAAATGCAAATAAATCGGCTGGTAATGATGGAATCCGATGTTTTGACGTTAAGATGCTGAGTGACAAGATTGCTAATATTGTAGTTAAGCTGATAAACACTAGCATAGCAGTAGGAAAATATCCACAAGAATTGAAAACTGGCACCGTAAGACCAATTTATAAAAAGGGATCACATAGTGAGTATGATAGCTATAGGCCTATAACAATACTGTCAGTCATAGATAAGGTAGTCGAAAAATATGTGGCTCAGCAAATTCACAATTTTTATACTAGAAACGATATATTATCAAATGCTCAATACGGCTTTCAATCTAAGAAATCAACTACTATATTGCTGTCTAAATTCACGGACGAAATAAACCAACACCTGAATGATAAAAAACATGTCATATTATTATTCATTGACTTTAGTAAGGCATTTGATACTCTTAGGCACGATATTCTTATAAAAAAACTTGACAATACAGGTATCCGCGGGCCAATATTACAATGGTGCCAAGATTATCTCAACGATAGAAAATATCGGGTTAAGATCGGCAATGATTTCAGTGACGAAATATTTGTAACTACTGGAACAGCACAAGGCTCCGTGCTCGGACCCTTGCATTATCTAGCATACGTGAATGATATGGAAAATGTAATAAAACATTGTTCCATTTATCAATACGCGGACGATACATGTCTTATAGCAGTCGATAAGGATCTAGATAAGGCCGAACACCTTTTACAAATCGACTTCAATAACTTATGTAAATGGTCTCATGATGTTGGTTTAGTACTGAATGCTAGTAAAACTAAAATTATTCATATTCGATCTAACTACCTACGCAATTTTGATAAGAAAATAGAAGTAATTGCGCATAGTCATCAGTGCTTGCATGATTTTGAAACAAATAGGACCGGGTGCAAATGTGAATTGTTAGAGCAGGTTCCCCGTTACAAATATTTAGGACTAGTAGTCGATAACAGATTTAACTGGGGTTATCACATCGACTTAATATGTGAAAAACTGAGAGCAATGCTGGCCAAATTTGCTATCTTGAAATACAAAGTACCATTTAAAATATTACTAAATTTATATAATGCACTCGCAGAGTCAATCATTTCATATGGGATTACTAGCTATGGTAGGACGTTTAAAACATATTTGGACAAAATATACAGCCTACAACTTCGGCTTTTAAAAATAATAATACCTGATAAAATTAAAAAATCAATATGCTGTGGAGACGATGTATTAGCTTTATTTAAATATTGTGAGATATTGCCAGTTCATATTAAAATAAAAATGTGGTTATTAATTGAACAATTTACGAACAAAGAAATACAAATAAAAGTGAATCATAAAACAATGACACGGAAAGTAACTCAATCAAAATTAGCATTACCAAGAGTTAGAAATTATTACGGAAAACGAACGAACGCGTATTTAATACCAACCCTCGTTAATGATATACCCACTAAAATCAGATTAGGAATAACGGACAAAAACTATAAAAATAAATATAAGCAATACTTTAATTCTTTACTTTAATAACAAGTTATCTAATTTTAATGAAATCAAACCTAACATAATATCATATCGATAATCGAAACATCCTGTCTATAACACACTCAAGTAGCATCAGCCGGCTGTCCGCCAGCCGTGCCGAGCTGCTTATCTATAACCGGTTCCTTTATGTCCACTTGTTTGTAAACAATGTACCTATACTTTATACTGTTAATACTATATTTGATATTCTTATTAAATAATAATACGTAGAAACTAATGTCAACAGATTGCTCAAAAGTGTCTCAACATCCAGACAAACCCGTAAGGGTTTTTGTGATGTTTAAATTGTGATTTTATGTATTTTTTTTTTCTTATATTAAATAAATAAAAAAAAAAAGCATGACGTTAGTACTGTATACTTGTTATATTGCTACGAGCTTGGGGTTCGTGACAGTTAAAACCTGCCGATTGAATTACCAAACACCAATTACAACTTAAAACACACTAATAATTAATTGCAGTTATATTGCTTCGAAGTATTCGCTTGAATTGCCAATTCAATACTCACCCGGGTCGCGGTCAATACCAGTCTTATATAGGAACTTTTCTATTCAAACATCTAAAATGTGCGAGTAGATACCGGTCCCGTACCGACCGACTAGGTATAGAAAGTTCTCTCCTAGTTTTGCCACTCGATACTAGATGGCGCTAGTGGCATTAATTATGGCTTGAACCAATACGTATGTGCTATTATACATAGTATAACAGTTGTGAAACGAATTTACTTTTGCACAGCAATGACGGTAGTATTGCAAGCAGTGGGTCGCGTGTTAGCGCACTTCACATTTTGTATCAATAAACTTAATTTAAAGTATTAAACTAATTTGTGTTGTGTTTAAAGTGTTGTATTGTTGAATAAAACTATTTTTACTCGACCCAGACTGGATCTGCTTGGAAGCCTGCAGTTTGTGATCATATCCTAGACGGCCGCCGCCATTACATTAGATTTGATAGACCACAAATTCTCGCGAAAGAACATCGATTTGTGCTAAGGATTATATGTAAAGCTGTTGAAGTCAAAAAACCTCCTAATTTAAATAGAGATTAATAATATTAAATTCCAATCCAAGCTACAGCTGCAAGACTTCAAGATAATATAAGCTCATTCTGTGTAGATAGGAACAAAAGTAATAATTTTAAAACGGAAGGTATCCGTGATTAACTATGACATAGGGATGTCGATCACTCAGTGCCCTCCGTGAACATGGGTACTGTAAAACACGCGAATTGTCGGAACTTAAAAAGTTAAAATTAAACGCGATAAAGTCCGTAAAAGTAATTTATTCAATGTGTTATATACACAAATACTCGAACACTGCACAATTTTAAAATGCAGTTAAGTCTTGTGCTATCTCTATCACTAAGTCAAAGTAGCGTTTGAGTATTTGGGCAATGGTGTGTTGAAAGTGGCGGTACAAGTGTAAGTATGTTGTGGTGTGCAGAGCGATGCTGCCTGGTGTCGCTGAGCGGGTCGGGCTCCACCGACAGCGGCGGCGCGCGTGGCGACTCGCTCGACCTCGCCGCGCACGACGCGCCTGACGCGCACGACGCGCGCTGGCCCCGCCAGAACTCCGTGAGTACCACGCATTACCACGCGCGCACGTACGACGCGACTTGCTCTCACGTACTCACACACACACACACACACACACACACACACACACACACACACACACACACACACATACATACACACACAGGCACGCACGTACTTGTACATACACAGACACACAGACACACACACGAGCACGCACACGAGCACGCGCACACACACACACACACACACACACACACACACACACGCGCGCGCGCGCGCGCGTACGTACGCACACCTTCCTCTGGCATACTTACTCTAACACCTACCTACACACTTATTCTCCTTCAAAAATCTAGTTGCATCTAGTGAATATCTATTGGATTTCATGTCGTAACATTTGCAAATTGTTGTCAATATACACAGCTATAGCAAGGCGTTTGATAGAATGGATCAGCAACAAAATTGTCATCTATAACTTTTGTTCTGTAGGATATATTTCGGATTTGTCATTTAGTCTTAGTGACATCATCAAAATGTCAAAACGCATTCGTTTCCTAATTTTAAAAAATATTTTTTTAAAGAAAATATGGCCGATTGTGTATTTATAAGGTATTGTAAGTCCTGATATGGTGCAAAATCTGAATGTAATTTCGGTTTATTATCGCAAGTATAATGTATATTTACCTAATAATTTTTAAATTGTGTTATTTCTGGTATACTGCTCTACAACATTTATCATTATTGTAATAAGCACCCCCTGTTATCCAGTAACGTCATTATTTATTTACCAAATGAGTTAGTGATTGACGACGTTTATCGATTGGTGTTATCGATAAAACAGGATGCCAATTTAATCATCTACAATATTTTAAGGAGGTGAAACATTAAACGATACCGTACCCATACCAATAAAGAAATCGGGAAGGCCTGTGTCGGGGCACACGACCGTCGGTTTTAACTTGAAACATCTACGTCAGCCAGTACAACCAGTACAACCATTCAACAAGATAGCCTTTTCTTAAATATTTTAATACAATTCTACAATACCAGGAATCATTGCCGGCCTTTTAGAAAGGAATACGTTCGGTTCTTGAAGGTCCCTAAGTCGTATCAGTCCGTAAAAATCGCCGATGGTAAGGAATCCCAAAAAGTATTCGTGCGAGGAAGAAAACTCGCAATAAATCGCACAGTAGTGCCGCCAAGCATCCCTATGATAATGATGTATGAAAATGTAAATTTTGTCGAAATGTGTGTTGGTGAAATTTCGTGGCTGGAATTAATCCGAAAAATTCCTCAGAGCACTCCCTGTGGTAAATACGATAGAAAACGCAAAGGGACGAAACATCTCTACGCAGCGCCAGTGAATCGATCCAATCAAAGAGAACTCTGTCGTCAACCATTCGATTCGTTCTGCGCTCTATGCGGTCAAGTGGAAGGAGCTCGCACTGGAGAGCCCTGGCCCAGAGATGAGAACGGTATTCCATGTGAGGCTGTGTGAGGTTATGCCTTGGTAAAGTTGCAAACGGTTTACCGGCATGAAACACTGTCCCGCTCTGCTGAGTACACTAAGCTTTTTAGAAGCCTATTTAGCTTTCTCTTCCAAGTGACCACGACACTGCAGGTCATTCGAAATGTCGACGCTGATGATTCCGGTACTGGCTACGGCAACAAGGGAAGTGCCTTGAAACTGAGGAGATACTACGAAGGGGTTCTTTTTAGCGGTAAACGCGCAAAGTTGTGCCTTCTAGGGAATACACTGGACTAGATTTAGTCGCCCCCAGTACGAGACTTTGTACAACTAAGTCTCGACTTCAGACACAAGTATTGTCCTGTTACTCGACAACGAAATATTGGTACGACCGGTGTAAAAACCATCACCAGTGCTGTCTGAGGAGATACGACAAAGGGGTTCTTTTTAGCGTAAACGTGCAAACTTTTGATTGATTTATCGTGTAACAACTTTTAAGTTCAGTGCTTTAAATATGTTAGATTGTAAGTATATTTTTGTAAAAGGGCTGAATTTCAAAAACTATTAAAAGTTTAGAACTGGCCCCTTGTAAACGATATAATAAAAAAATAGGTTCAAATTTTGAAAATGAAACTCTTTACCAATATTATTGTGTATGTATTTTATTAATTTGTTATTTGTTTACGATTTGGCGGCAAAAAGAAAATATTCAGTGTCACGTCAGCATGAATTTAACGCGAGAAAATTTTCGTACAATCATTTTTTATTACTTTCGATCTCATTTAAGTCAACAAGAAGTTATAATAGACTTCGATTGGCCTTTCACGATGAAGCCCCATTTGGTGCCACTGTTTACAATTGGTTTAATGAGTTTAAACGTGGTCGCACTAATTTTACCGATGACCTGCGTAAGGGACGGCCTTCGACGGCGATGACTGAAGATAATATCAATGATAATATGATAGAGACTGACTAAAAAGTGACTTATCAGCAGATTCGGACAAACTTAGGTATCGGTATAAGTCAAGTGCACAAAATCCTCCAATAAAATTTAGCGGTCAGAAAGCTTTGCGCCCGGTGGGATACCTCATAATTTGACAGAGGCCCAAAACTCCGTCGTGTTGATTGGTGTCGTGAAATGGTTCAAAGATTTAACGGAGGTGACTCAAATACTGTGTTCGACATACTTACAAGTGACGAAAGCTGGATTTATTGTTATGATCCTGAAACTAACAGACAGACAGTCTGCTGTCTGAGTCTTTCCTTCCCTCGGAAGTTGTAAACTAAAGTGAAGATAGGTTGAAGCGTGGGAAAAAAGATGGTGACCTCGTACTTCGAAAGGACTGGTTATTACGCATCAATTGTTTTAGAGGATCGAAAAACGCTGTGAGTGTATACTAACATTTGTTTGCCGCTTGTCTTGGAAAAAGTTCGGGAGAAACGACATCGCAGTAGGATCCTCCTTCACCACGACAACGCCTCATCGCACACCGCCAAGCATACAATCGACTACTTGGCGACGTCCGACGTGGAATTACTGGGTCATCTGCCTTATAGCTCCGACCTCCTACCTTGCGATTTTTATTTATTCCCGAAAATAAAAGAAAAATTTTGAGGAAAACGTTTTTTATGGACGCCGTGGAAGCAATGTAATGTAAGTGAGCAAAGTGCTTTTCTCAGTGGTTCCATCGTATGCAGCGATATATTGATATACATGGACACTAATTTGAAAAGATATAATAAAACTTATAACTTGCCAGTTTATTCAGTTGTTGATTTTCTAAGAACTTTCAATGTCACCTTCGTATTGGATTTGCAGATCGAGAAATATTTCTCGATTTGCCTTCGACGCCCACCAATCATATGCAATTCTAATAGCGTCTAATGGACCGAGTGATGTCATCCAAGTATTTTATTTCATGACACTCAAGTATAATAACATGTACATCAAAATCTAAAAATAAAGCAATTGAATTGGTAGATTCTACACACGAGCAAAAATCAGTCGATGATATAAATCAGTTTTTGCAACAATCGGGAAAGATTTAGCAAAGAGAACACTAAAATGCAAAAACCTTTCACACAGTGACAAAGGATATACTATAAGTTTCATAAAATCCTTCGTATTGTTTAGTGGTGGTAGTTGAGGTAGAGCAACTCATTATAGAGTTAAAGGGTATTTGTTCTGTGGGCTGAGACTGAATACCAAATAAGGTCCTTAAAGACTTCAAACACTTTTTCTCCCCTCCTTTGACACATATTTTTAACAACTTTTTATCTTAAGGTATATTTCCCACGTTTCTAAAAAATATCTATGGTAGTAGACTGTGTCAACTACTACATGCCTATATCGATACTTCCATTCATCTCTAAGCTTATGAAACGCATAATCAATAAAAGGCTAGTCAAATACATACAAGCAAGTAACTTTTATTTCTAAAAGGCAAGTTCGGGTTTAGACCCGATAAATCAACTAGTGATGCAGTCCATGAGGTTACTGATTATATAGTAAGTAATCAGGATGAAGGCAAGAAAACTATTGAAATATTTTTGGATCTTGCCAAGGCTTTTGACACAGTCTCCATTCCTTTATTACTACATAAGCTTGAATTTATTGGAATACGTGGTGTTCAATTAAATTTATTTGTGGTATACATTTCTAATAAATATCAATGTGTCAAAATTAACGATCAAGTTACTGGAGATCTACCGATAACAACCGGTGTGCCAAGGTGTACAAGGCAGTATATTGCTCAAGCTCAAGCCTGTTTATAATCTATATAAATTACCTCTGTCAGCTCAACATCCCGAATTGTAAAATAATTTGCTATGCAGATGACACTGTTTTGCTATTCTCTGATGACCCATGGGAGAATGTTTACAAAAGAGCACAATTCGGTTTAAATTTAGTTACTCATTGGCTACAACAATATTCTTTTACTCTTAAATGCTGATAAGACACAATTTATCTTCTTTAGTATGCGAATTTCTACCCAACCGACGCCTCGCCTTCACTATTAGCTCATAGTTTCTGTAATAATAACTTCTGTTCATGTCCTTCCATCACTGAAACTGTATCCACAAAATTTTTAAATTTTGTTCTAATATTTGGAGGTAATATTAGAACAAAATTTAACCTTTCGTGAACATATACCTATGGTTTGTGCGAAACTAAGAAAACAAAGCTTTATTTTCAAAATTCTTCGACATGTGGCGCATCGCAAACACTTAGCTCTTGCTCAATCAATTCTGAACTATTGTATTACTGTGTGGGCAGATGCATCAAAATCGATCCTAAAGCCCCTTGAAATAACACAAAGAGCAATCCTTAAAGTCTGCACATTTAAACCCTTACTTTTCCCTACGTTTCAGTTATATCAATCCTTAGGAGTACTCACTGTTTATCAGCTATTTATTGTGAACAAAGTATTGAAACAACATTCGTGCTCATCTTATAATAACGATCGCTTGTTATTTAAACGAAGAAAAGATAAAGTTTGCAAAAATAGACCTATTTCTAGTCATTTTTTCGTTAATAAATATTTTTATTACCTTGGACCATTTCTTGATAATAAAATCAATTAAAAGACTGAATTCTACTCTTTAAATGAAAAGAAATGCAAAATTAAATTATTTGAATTTCTTAATAAGTTAAACTTTGAAGAAACTGATGCATGACTTACCACAAGTTGATATTACTTACACACCCTCTTACACACACTCATGCATACAACATATTATACACAGGGAGATACATATTAATACACATTATACCATTTTTCTTTATATCAAAAAACATAAATACTCACGCCTGTCACCCAGAGGGGTAGGCAGAGACTACGGACTTCCATTTGGCACGATCCTGACACACCTCTCTTGCCTCCTTCACATCCATACACCTACGCATACATGCTCGTCGGTTAAGGGTATTCCTAATTTGGCCCGTTTTCAATAAATCGCCAATTTGGTCGATAAATTTTCGCCTAGGACGTCCCTTTCCGACTCTGCCATTCACTTCTGCACCATAAATTTTCTATGTCACTCTTTCCTCATTCATTCTTTCCACATGACCAAACCACCGAAGCATTCCTTTCTTAATCCTGGTCACCACATCGTCTTGCAAACCACACTCTTCTCTTATTACACAATTCCTTACCCTGTCATTCAGATTCAGCCCTAACATACTCCTTAACGACCGCATTTCTATTCTATTCTGCTCTCGTGCTTCTTCTGCCACACCCAACTTTCACTACCATACGTTAAAGTAGGGACCAACACAGCATTGTGAATTGCCATACGTGCCTTTTTCCACACATTCTGACTCTTCACAATAGAGTGCAAGGCCCCATTTACTCTATTTCCCGCATTCAATCGTCGTTCTATATCCTTATCATATCTCCCATCCCTGCTAAATACGCAGCCCAAATATACAAACTCATCTACTTGCTCGATTAACTCCCCTTCTATTCTTATTTCACAAATCGTTTTACTTTCTTCTCTTTCAAAAACCATAACCTTCGTCTTACTTGTGTTCACTTTCATACCCCTTTCTTTTAATGATCCGTTCATTAATGTAACCATCATTTGCAACTCGGCCGCCGACGATGCAAGAATGACTTGATCATCGGCGTACAAAAGGCATTTGACGGTTAACTCACCCATTCTTAATCCGCATTCTTCAACTTTCAAAGTTTGCAAACAACTGTCCATAAATAGGTTGAACAGCCATACAGCCCTGTCTGACACCTTTATGGATGTCAAACCAGTCCGAGTAGACCCCGTTGATCCTAACACAAGCACTAGAGTCCCTATAAATAGACTCCAATGCCCGTATCAAGCCAGCGCTCAACCCAAATGAGTTCAGTGTTTGCCATAGCAAATCCCTATCCAGTCTGTCATAGGCCTTTTCCAAGTCCATGAACGCACAAAAAACCTTTTGGTTTTGGCCAGAAACTTCTCCGCGATCATGCGCATGGAAAAGACTTGATCTGTACATCCCATTCCCTTTCTAAATCCCGCTTGCACATCCCAAATTTTTCCATCAGTTTCTTTCATGACCCTTTCAATCAGTACCTTAGCGTACAGTTTTCTCACAATGCTAAGAAGGCTGATGCCACGGTAGTTTTTGCAGTCCTGCTGCGAACCTTTTCCTTTATATACTGGGACTATCACGGCTTTGCACCAGTCTACCGGTACCCGCTTCAGTTCCCAGCATAAATTAAACAAGGTGTGCAGCAGGCCTGCCACCACTTCCTCTCCAGCCCTCAGCATTTCGAATGAAACTCTATCATATCCGGGCGCCTTACCCGCTTTCATGCTTTTCATTGCTTTCATTATTTCATCTATACTTATCTCGCTACCTCTTTCCTCTTCTTTCGGAGTTTCTACTTCACTTAGTACACATGTTGTCTCCTCACTCATAAACACCCTTTCAAAATATTCCTTCCATCTCTTTAAACTCAAAACTTCATCATTCAGAATATAGCCATTCTCGTCTCTTATAGCATTCATCATAGGCTGTTTTGAATGTCCCCTGGCAGTTCTTACCAGTTTCCAGAACATTTTAATATTTGCCTGGAAGTTATCCGATATTCTTCTATCATTCTTATCCGTTCTTTCTTGCTTTTTTCTTTCAACTACTTCTTTTACTCTTTTATTAAGATGTCTAAAGACTGCCTTTTTTCTTTCAATATTATCATTCGTACCGCTAAAATTACCAGCCTTTGTTGCTAGTAAATCTAGCCATGCTCTCTTCTTTGCTTCAACTTCCATACGTATCTCATCATCCCACCATAACGTATTATTTTTCCTTTCATTCTTTCTATTACTAACACCACATACTTCGGTAGCTGCATGCACTAAACCTTTCTTTACATTTTGCCATACATTCTCCAAGTCTAACTCCTTCATACATAATTCATCCAAACCACTTATATTTTCTTTCAGTCTACATTTGAACTTGTTTCTCTCACCTTCATCTTGCAACCTTTCTGTTCTAATACGCTGTAACGCAGTGGTAGACACAGATGACCGATGGCGCCAACGTCTGAATAGACCATTAATTCGGCATAAAACCAAATAATGATCCGTTCCTACGTTAGAACCCCGGCAAACCCTTGTATCCATCACTGCGCCCCTCAATCTTTCATCCACAATTATGAAATCTATCATGCTTCTATCGTCACCTCTTTCCCAAGTATACATATGAATCCTCTTGTGGCGAAAGCAAGTGTTCGTCACAAAAAGATTTTTTTCCATACATACGGTGAGGAGACTTTCACCATTCTCATTTATACTTTCATCACCAAACGTTCCCAATATCCTTTCATAACCAAGCCTCCTCACCCCAACCCTTCCATTAAAATCTCCATAATAATATTTTCATTTCCCTTACACTTCATTAACACCATCCTTACCATTTCCCAAAACTGCTCTCGGATATAAGTGGGCTTAGACATGTCTGGGGCGTAGACCTCTAACACGAACAACTTCTTTAAGCCCACTTTCATTCGTATTCATAGCAGTGTGTAAGCCCAAGGCTTACACATTCATACTCTTTCACACATTGGCCCATTCTTTCTGAAAGGATGATACCTACTCCTCGATCGATCTCGTCTACACCAGACCAGTATGCGGTATACATGCCATGTGTAGTGACATCCTTCCCCTTCCTTTTCGTCTCATTTACGCGTAACATATCTATTCCTCTATCATACATCATATCGCATACTTCATCCATTTTATCATTCATTGCCCCACATACATTCAACGTAGCCAGACGGGCCTCTGCAATCCACTTTTCGCCTCTCCGGGAGACAGAACGTGACGGAAATTATAAATATGCTAACGGAATAAGAGGTAATCTTTATAGATGGTTTTATTCTCACGTTGAAAACAGATGCCATACTGTTGACCTCAATGGCTATTCCTCTAAAGCTATGTTTATACCTTCTGGTATTCCGCAGGGAAAGATCATTGTAGATGTCGAAACATTCAGCAAGATCTTGATCGCTTTCAAGCTTACTGTACTGGCCAAAGAGTAGATCTCAATGTTACAAAGTGTTTTGTTTGCTCTTATTACTCGTAAACCTTGCCCCTCCCTATACAATCCAAAGCTCTTAAATATGCCAAGTATTAGATATGATTACTATGGCACAATAATTAGACTTAATTTTTTTCTTTATTCTTTAATTAAATTAGTTTTCATAAACTAAAGAATATGTTTTCTCATAATTACTAAAAAAATCAGCATTGCTGAAGCGGCAAATTGCTGCAGAAAACTTGAAACATACCTACTGGAAACACATAAACTTAAGAGACTTTTTTTAACATTATGATATAACCCTTATAAAACATCCCCGTGTATTATAAACTGAACAATCACGCGCGCGCCGCGGCACACACACACACACACACACACACACACACACACACACACACACACACACACACACACACACACACGCACGCACGCACGCACGCACGTACGCACGCACGCACGCACACACACACACACACACACACACACACACACACACACACACACACACACACACACACACACACACTCGCGCGCGCGCGCGAATGCTAGGATTATAAATTGATAATTGTGAAATGTCACAACCAGATAGATGAGTAAATGAAAGAGGTGATTGGGGAACTCGAAATTCTCATAACACCCGTGTAACATCTCAGGGAAGAAGGAGTGCCTGAAAACCAGCGCTTCATGGGATCTAGTTCCATCTAAGCAAAAGCTGAGTCACCTCCGCTCCGTTTGCCTAAATTAAATTAAGATTAAATAATTAGTTAAATATATACGTATACATGTTTTTTAAAAGTGGCAATAAAATTTTATTTATTTATTTAATTTCTTTAACTAGAGTTCTATAATGTATTTATAGTTATTATTAATGTTTACGGTTTATATAGTTTTGTCATCTGATTAGGCTTTATATTTTTATTGTTAGTTTACACATCAATTTTAATTCTGTTTGTGAAAACTTGTGATTGGCCTTCTTCCTTAATATTTTTTTTTTGTATTACTTGCTGTTTTTAGCTGAATGTTTTTCAATAGGATAAGATAAAATAAAAAACAAAATAATTATAAATATTTTCCCATTACGTTCTTTGTAGAGAAGTCTAGTCATAAAATAAAATGATAATTTTATATATTCGGATCTTAAGTATGCACTGTGTGCTAATGTATAACTATTAGTGACTTGTTTATCGTATTCTTACCCCATTACTATTTTCAAAATATTTTATCGACCTTATTGCATATGGTCTCATAATGTACGTGAAGTGAATTCATTGTGAATTTCTAAAATTTCGATATCGGAATCTTGACCATCGCAAAATGTCATTTCAAGGAAGGTTATTTATTTAGCTGAAATCACCAACCGGCTCTTTAACGAAGAAGAAGCGGCCATTTTGACGTAAATCATTAAATTAACTCTAAATTACAGGCTAGTTAAAAAATTTAAACATGTTTATTTGACAAACTTTAAACATTATACGAGTTTAATGATCTATAAAAAATTTCTGGCATTTTTCGTAGTCGCCTCTTATATTATAGTGGATTTATGGTGTTAAATATACATAACATATATATATATATATATATATATATATATATATATATATATATATATATATATATATATCACAAGTCCACTGCTGAACATAGGCCTCCCCCAAGTAACGTCACAAAGCACGGTCCTGAACCACCTGCATCCATCGACAATACAGTCCCTGGCCAAATTATTAGACGCACTGCAAGATTTCATGTAAAATATTGATTACCGAGTGATATTGTACCGTTTTATTATTTTAAATTGATTTGTTTTTTATTTTTATATTATCCAATCAATTACCTATTTATTTGACATAAATAAAACAGCATTAATTTAGAAAAGAGTAAGTTTATTAAATTTTAAAGAAAAGTGAAATTAATGCTAGTAAAAGTCAATATTTAGTTGAGCCACCTTTAGCCGCTATCAAAGCTTTAATTCTGCGCGGCATGCTATCAATGCAAGACTGTACTGTCTCCTGCATTTGAGGATGATGATTCCACACATAAATAATCTTTTCTAGGAGCTGGGTTTTGTTGGTAATCACATCTTTAGCCACTTCTCTTTTCATCAGCTCCCACACATTTTCAATGGGGTTCATATCAGGGCTATTACCGGGCCAATCCAACAGAGGGATATTTTTTTTCTGCCAAAAAAGCTTTAACAGACCGAGCAGTGTGGCAGGGAGCTCCATCTTGCATGAAAGTGAATGGTTCCCCATTTGGAAACCATTCTCTGAGCTGCGGAATCAACCGATTTTCCAGTACTTCTTTATACTGATCTTGCCTCATTATTCCTTTGACGACGTACAGACGTCCAGTGCCCTTGCCGCTGATGACTGACCAAATCATCACTTTGGTGGGATATTTAACCGTCGGGACGACACAATCAGGATGAAACTTTTCTCCATGACGACGACGCACATACTGAGCTTTATTTTGTAAAATTTCGAATGTGCTTTCGTCACTGAAGCAGACCTGTCAAAAATAGGAAAAAATATATAAACTTCCATGTTTATTTGCTTTATTTAACTGAAAATGATAACAATGTATCAATTTTTGATTAAATTGCTGTATCTTACCGATCTCCAGAAGTCCACATCTTTGTCTTGCCATTGTTTGGCCCACTTCAGGCGCTTTGCTTTCATTGCAGCTGTTAACTTGGGCTTCCTGGCGGGACGACAAGCCTTGAAATCTAATTCTTTCAATTTTCTTCGAACAGTGCGCTCAGAAGCATTTACGCTAGCATCCTGGAGTTGTGATTTTATTACCTTTGTGGTAGCAAATCTGTTTTGTAGACAAATTTTCTTCAAACATCTCTCTGACCGTGGAGTGAAAATTGGTTTTCTACCGCATCTTTTCTTTCTTTTCGGGCTTAATTCCTCCCCTGACTCAATTTTCTTTTTTATGCGTCGTACACTACTTTCAGAAACCTTCAATCTTCGTGATATTTCTCGGTTTGTAAATGTTTTCGCAATCACAAGGGCCTTCACTTCAGCTTTTTTACGTGGTGAAAGATCGCATTTTCTACCCATAATGAAAATAATCCAATTACTTTTTTAAAACACTGCATACAAAATAAACTAATAACTGAGTAGTATAAAACTGTTAAACAAACAATCACAGTCCATAAAGCCACAAAAACACGTTCGTACCTGATTCGATTCCGATCGCGACTGATACAGATTTGTACTTGTTTACGTTCATGTATCACTTTGTCAACACAGTGTTGCCATATGTTAAAAATAAATACAAATATGTAGTCTACAACAATTCTTTTAAATAAAAATCAATAATATTGTAGTTTAAATATACCATTATTGCATAAAAACTCTTAAGAAACATAAAATTACTAAAAAAATACAGTGCGTCTAATAATTTGGCCAGGGACTGTAGTATCGAAAATAGTAATGGGGTAAGAATACGATAAACAAGTCACTAATAGTTATACATTAGCACACAGTGCGTACTTAAGATCCGAATATATAAAATTAAAATTTTATTTTATGACTAGACTTCTCTACAAAGAACGTAATGGGAAAATATTTATAATTATTTTGTTTTTTATTTTATCTTATCCTATTGAAAAACATTCAGCTAAAAACATCAAGTAATACAAAAAAAAAAATTAAGGAAGAAGGCCAATCACAAGTTTTCACAAACAGAATTAAAATTGATGTGTAAACTAACAATAAAAATATAAAGCCTAATCAGATGACAAAACTATACAAACCGTAAACATTAATAATAACTATAAATACATTATAGAACTCTAGTTAAAGAAATTAAATAAATAAATAAAATTTTATTGCCACTAAAAAAACATGTATACGTATATATTTAACAAATTATTTAATCTTAATTTAATTTAGGCAAACGGAGCGGAGGTGACTCAGCTTTTGCTTACATGGAACTAGATCCCATGAAGCGCTGGTTTTCAGGCACTCCTTCTTCCCTGAGATGTTACACGGGTGTTATGAGAATTTCGAGTTCCCCAATCACCTCTATCATTTACTCATCTATCTGGTTGTGACATTTCACAATTATCAATTAATAATTCTAGCATTCGCGAAGTGTGTGTCTGTGTGTGTGCGTGCGTGCGTGCGTGCGTGCGTGCGTGCGTGCGTGCGTGCGTGCGTACGTGCGTGCGTGCGTGTGTGTGTGTGTGTGTGTGTGTGTGTGTGTGTGTGTGTGTGTGTGTGTGTGTGTGTGTGTGTGTGTGTGTGTGTGTGTGTGTGTGCCGCGGCGCGCGCGTGATTGTTCAGTTTATAATACACGGGGATGTTTTATAAGGGTTATATATATCATAATGTTAAAAAAAGTCTCTTAAGTTTATGTATTTCCAGTAGGTATGTTTCAAGTTTTCTGCAGCAATTTGCCGCTTCAGCAATGCTGATTTTTTGATAATTATGAGAAAACATATTCTTTAGTTTATGAAAACTAATTTAATTAAAGAATAAAGAAAAAAATTAAGTCTAATTATTGTGCCATAGTAATCATATCTAATACTTGGCATATTTAAGAGCTTTGGATTGTATAGGGAGGGGCAAGGTTTACGAGTAATAAGAGCAAACAAAACACTTTGTAACATTGAGATCCACTCTTTGGCCAGTACAGTAAGCTTGAAAGCGATCAAGATCTTGCTGAATGTTTCGACATCTACAATGATCTTTCCCTGCGGAATACCAGAAGGTATAAACATAGCTTTAGAGGAATAGCCATTGAGGTCAACAGTATGGCATCTGTTTTCAACGTGAGAATAAAACCATCTATAAAGATTACCTCTTATTCCGTTAGCATATTTATAATTTCCGTCACGTTCTGTCTCCCGGAGAGGCGAAAAGTGGATTGCAGAGGCCCGTCTGGCTACGTTGAATGTATGTGGGGCAATGAATGATAAAATAGATGAAGTATGCGATATGATGTATGATAGAGGAATAGATATGTTATGCGTAAATAAGACGAAAAGGAAGTGGAAGGATGTCACTACACATGGCATGTATACCGCATACTGGTCTGGTGTAGCCGAGATCGAGCGGGCATGCCAGGGAGTAGGTATCATCCTTTCAGAAAGAATGGGCCAATGTGTGAAAGAGTATGAATGTGTAAGCCCAAGACTGCTATGGATACGAATGAAAGTGGGCTTAAAGAAGTTGTTCGTGTTAGGGGTCTACGCCCAAGACATGTCTAAGCCCACTTATATCCGAGAGCTGTTTTGGGAAATGGTAAGGATGGTGTTATGCTTGGAGATTTTAATGGAAGGGTTGGGGTGAGGAGGCTTGGTTATGAAAGGATATTGGGAACGTTTGGTGATGAAAGTATAAATGAGAATGGTGAAAGTCTCCTCACCGTATGTATAGAAAACAATCATTATCATCATCATCACATCACAGCCCTTCACAAGTCCACTGCTGAACATAGGCCTCCCCCAAGTAACGCCACAAAGCACGGTCCTGAGCCACCTGCATCCATCGACTTCCTGCATGTCTTACCAGGTCGTCACTCCATCTAGTAGGGGGTCGCCCTACGCTACGCCCACCGGTTCGAGGCTGCCACTCGAGAACCTTTCTTCCCCATCGGTTATCGGTTCTTCGAGCTATATGGCCGGCCCATTGCCACTTCAGCTTACTAATCCATTGGTCTATGTCGGTCACTCTGGTTTTACTGCGGATATCCTCATTTCTGGGTCTATCACGCAGAGAAACTCCGAGCATAGCACTCTCCATAGCTCGCTGAGCGACCTTGAGCGTCCTCATACGGCCAGCAGTGAAGGACCACGTCTCTGATCCGTAAGTCATCACTGGCAGCACGCACTGGTTGTGCATATATATGTATATATATATATATATATATATATATATATATATATATATATATATATGTAGGTATGTGTATGTATATGTGTATATATATTTATATATGTGTAGTGAAATTGCTGATAAAATTATACTCACTGTTCACTGTTATAATGTTTATTTCCCTTGTATACAGCTGCACAATTCACAATATACACAAATTAGAGTTTATTTATTATAATAATAAATGTTCATAAATTGAGAGTAACAAGAGAAAGAATACACAGAATGCGGACAGAATACAAACGCATTTAAAGTTCACACTAACAGTACATTTACTATCACAATACAGTTTATAACAACACACAAATCTTTAAGCAGAAGGCTTTTTTTACTCATTTAGCAACATTGAGCTATTATGTACTACGTACTAGAGGCGACACTGCATTCAGCTACTCTGTTCCACTCAACTGCGGTGCATACACCGCACTTTAATCAGTCACTCGCTAGGCGCTTGTAGAGTTGTCACGTGTTATGTTGATTTAAAAAAAATCTCTTGATTAAAATATGCCGTCGTGTGTACTTAGATATTGCACAAATAATTCAAGAAATGTCAGTAAAAACGAAGGAATTACTTTTCATCGGTTAATAAGATACTTAATCAATAAAAAAGTATTAAAGATTAATATTATAACAAATTATTCCTAAGACGCCATCTCGTGTCATGGAATATAGATTATAAAATTAATATGTTCAGATGCGACATTTCTGTGGGTACTTAAGTATGGTTCGAATATATTATTATACACATTTTTTTTGTAGAAACATGTATGTTATTATAATTAGGCTAACTTTTTCATGTTTAAATCTGCTTATTATTTTTTTATTTTATTTTTCGGTTTCCACATCAAAGTCGAAGTGGAATGAATTCGTCCATTTTTAACTTTCGCGTGCCCAGCATTTATGAACGACTCTTGTTCTAATTTAAATAAATATATTTGTAATTTAAGTGTTATGTTAGTTAGTTTTGTTACCATACATTTAGTACGTTTTTTTATATTTGATATAGATAACTTTTAAAATATTTAGATAAAAATATCATTAAAATGTAATTGTGATATAATATTATGTAATATTATATTAAATAAGCAAATATAGTATACAAAATAAATGACAAAATTTAAATATTGTTTTCGATATAAATTACCTATTTAACAATACAGTCTACTATTACCTACGGATCATTCTACCTATGTTTATTCTATGATAAAAAAAACAACCACGCGAACACAGAGTAGCGCACATTTTTTGTTTGAGATAGCTGTTCTAGTACGTAAGTACATATTACTTCAATGTTTAGCAACATTTTATATTTAAGGAAACGAAGTGAATATCGCTTATGACAGTTGTCAGTCAGAAATATCTTTTTAATTTTTGACATATATTTATGTGGCTACGCCACATCACTCCCCCCCCCCCCCCCGAGACCGTCTCATGACGGGCGATAGTAATTTGGGAATCTCACACTTCGTCGTGAACGTTTTTTTAATGTTTGTGTCTTCTTTACTTTTAGGCGTCTGCATTATGGCAGTATCTGGGAGTGCAGTGTTTTCCTGGATTATGTAGGCTGGTTTTAACCTATTTATGGAAACTGTAACTTCATTTCCTCTAATTAGAAGTTTATAAACTTTATCATTTCTTTCTATGACTTTGTATGGCCCTGAATAAGATGGTTGAAATGCTCGCGATTTTGTTTCATCTCTCAGATACACATGTGTAGCTGTTGGCAAGTCTTTGAAAACAAAGGTCTTGTATTTACAGTGCCGTGACGCTGGCAATGGACGTATATTTTCCATATTAACACGTAGGCGCGCAGTGAAATCCGTCACATCGGTGGTTGTTGTTGAGGAAGGATAGAAGGATTCTCCCGCTAGTCTTAACGGTTCACCATAAACTAAGTCTGCCGGCGATGCTTGTAGATCTTCCTTCAAAGCACTTCTCATACCCAATAGTACTAGAAGCAAATATTCAGTCCAGTTTTGGTTACTGTGACAAGGTATGGCTGATTTTAACTGCCTGTGCATTCTTTCAACCATTCCGTTACATGCAGGGTGATAAGCAGTTGTTTTCTTATGTTGGAAACCTATTAAGTCTGAAAGATATTTGAACAGCGATGATTCGAACTGCCTTCCCCGATCAGTTATTATTTCCACAGGACATCCAAATCGCGAAATCCAACCTAGTAGCAGGGCTTTTGCAACGGATTCCGCAGTAATGTCTATTAAAGGAATTGCTTCTGGCCACCATGTGAATCTGTCTACCGCTGTCAGACAGTACCGAAAACCTTCTGATGGTGGAAGAGGTCCAATTATGTCTATGTGAATATGTTGGAACCGGGCACGAGGTAGTTCGAATGTATCTAGTAGAGATGACACGTGTCGGGTAATTTTCGAAGTCTGACAGGCGTGACATGCTTTAGCCCATGCTCGGCAGTCTTTGTTCATACCGGGCCAAACGTAACGCTGTGCTACTAATTTTGCGGTAGCATTAGCGCCTGGGTGACTCAGTGAATGCAGTGTTGCATAAATTTGCCGTCGAAGTTTTTTGGGCACATAAGGGCGTGCCACCTGCAATTTATTGTCGCAGTATAGTTCTTCTAGTGTACCCGGTATTTTAACCTTAATTAGTTGAAGCGATGTTTCACCATTTATTAAATTTTCTAGCTCAGAATCTTCTAACTGCGCTTTTGCGAGTGTACTTAAGTCGACAGGCTTAGATAATTCCTCTATTCGTGAAAGAGTGTCAGCTACGACATTTTCTTTTCCAGAAATATGTTGTATGTCCGTGGTGAATTGGGATATGTAATCTAAATAGCGAAATTGCCGTGGTGAACAATTTTCTTTTCGACGTTGAAATGCGTAGCATATTGGTTTGTGATCAGTAAATATGGTGAAATGTCTGGCCTCGAGCATATGTCGAAAATATTTTATATTTTCATAGATCGCTAATAATTCTCGGTCGTACGGAGAATATTTTCTCTGAGAAGGACTCAATTTGTGAGAAAAGAAGGACAGAGCTGCCATTCGCCATCTTTAAATTGCTGCAGAACTCCTCCAATTGCTATATCTGAAGCGTCTGTTACTACTCCTAGTTTTGAATTTAGATCAGGGTAGGCCAAAAGGGTTGCATTGCATAATTCTTATTTGCATTTTTCAAATGCTATTAGTGCATCACCTGTAATATTAACTGGATGTGAGCCCTTCACCGCACCTGTTAGGAAAGAATTTAATGGAGCTTGAGTTTCTGCTGCTCCTGGGACAAATCTGCGATAGAATTTTTTTTTTTTTTTATAGAAGAGGGGGCAAACGAGCATGCGGCTCACCTGATGTTAAGTGACTACCGCCGCCCATGATCAACCGCAACACCAGGAGAATTGCGGGTGCGTTGCCGGCCCTTTAGAAAGGAGTAAGCTCTTTTCTTGAAGGTCCCCAGGTCGTATCGGTCCGGAAAAATCGCCGATGATAAACTATTCCACAGAGAGGTTGTACGTGGAAGAAAACTCCTTGTGAAACGTACAGTGGTGGACCGCCAAGCATCCAGATGGTGTGGATGGTATCGGGACGTTTGCCGTGTCGTGCGTTCACGAAATTTGGCGGCTGGGATTAATCCGAACAATTCCTCAGAGCACTCCCCGTGATAGATGCGATAAAATACGCAAAGAGATGCAACATCTCTTCGCAACGCCAGTGAATCGAGCCGATCGGAAAGCACTCCGTCGTCGACGATTCGAGCCGCTCTGCGCTGGATGCGGTCAAGTGGAAGGAGCTGGTACTGGGGAGCCCCAGCCCAGAGATGGGAACAGTATTCCATGTGCGGCCGAACCTGCGCCTTGTAAAGTTGCAGGCGGTGTGCCGGCATGAAATACTGTCCCGCTCTGCTGAGCACGCCAAGCTTTTTAGAGGCCAATTTGGCCTTCCCTTCCAAGTGACCACGAAACTGCACGTCACTCGATATGTCGACGCCGAGGATTCCGATACTGGCTGAGGCAACAAGGGGAGTGCCTTGAAACTGAGGGGATACGACAAAGGGGTTCTTTTTAGCGGTTAACGCGCAAACTTGTGTCTTCTGGGGGTTAAACTGGACTAGATTTAGTCGTCCCCAATCCGAGACTCTGTTCAGCAAAGACTCGACTTCAGACACAAGTTTGTCCCGGCACTCGGAAGAAATTTAAAATTCCCAGAAATTTTCTTAATTCTTTCACGTTCTTTGGCACTGGAAAATCTTTGATAGCTTGTACTTTTGAGGCCAAGGGTTTTACGCCTTCGGGTGAAATGGTGTAGCCTAAGAATGTTACAGTGGAGGCTCCAAATATACATTTGGACGTGTTTATTACCATTCCATAGTCTTGTAATTTTGTAAAAATTTGATGAAGATGTTTAAGGTGTGTTTGTTCATCTTTCAAAAAAATTAAAAAATCATCCAAATAGGAGTAACAAAAATCGAGTCCTCTCGTCACTTCATCCATGAACCTCTGAAACGTTTGGCTCGCGTTGCGGAGGCCAAACGTCATATACGGGAACTCATACAATCCGAAGGGCGTCGTTATAGCCGTTTTCGAAATATCTTCTGGATTTACCGGTATTTGATTATATGCTTTCACTTAATCAAGGGTTGAAAATATTTTGCATCCTGATATATTGTACGTAAAGTCCTGTATATTACGTATAGGATACCTATCGGGTATCGTGCGTGCATTTAATAGCCGGTAATCGCCACATGGTCTCCACCCGTTATCCTTTTTGGGTGCCAGATGTAGTGGAGATGACCATGGACTCTCTGAAGGCCTTGTTGTTCCATTTTTGAGCATAGCTTCAAATTCTGCTTTGGCTATTTTCAATTTTTCAGGAGCCAATCGCCTTGGTGCACAAGAATTTGGAGGTCCTGGAGTTGTCCTAATATAATGGGGAGTATTATGAGTAGGAGCTTTTTGCGTGCCTGAAGGGCGAGTTATATCAGGGAAGTTGCGCAAAAGATTGTGATACTTAGATTCACCAGAAATCGTTTTTACCGATGATATGGCGTTTGACGAAAGAGCTGATGTGGTAGAAGCTGATAAATTTGTACTGCTATCGATGAGACGTCGATTCCGGCAGTCAATAATTATGTGGTAGAATGATAAAAAATCAACACCTATTATGGCCTTATTTACATCAGCGACGACAAATCGCCAGCTGAGATCGCGCCGAAGACTTAAGTCTAAATTAAAGTGTACGAACCCATACGTAGATATCGGCGTTCCGTTGGCAGCAAAAAGTTCGTACGTAGTTTGCGGTCGTCTCTGCTTTGTTGCGGCGCGGGGAAAAACGCAGATGTCGCTACCTGTGTCGACTAAGAATTGCACTTTTGATCGTCGATCCGAAACAAACAGGCGACCGGATAAACTAAGGCAATCGTAATCGTCTGTCGCCATTAACGACTGCCTTGAGAGTTTCCCTGTTTATAGTTGCATGAATTAAGGCATATTTTTGCTTTGTCGCCGTACTTGTGGTGATAGAAACAAATGGGAAATTTTTTAAATTTGGATTGAAACCGACGAGACCTACTGTTTTTGCGTTGGATGCGACTGTAACGGTTCCTTGAACGGGATCTACTCCTGCTGTCCCGAACTGATAGGGCTTGAACCTGAAGAGTGAGTTCAGCTATTTGTTGAGTCATTTTGTCTATCACAGCAACGGATATTGCGTTTGTTGACACGACTTGTGGCACAGTAGGTACGAGGTCGTGAACTTTATCTGCCAAGTCTGCAAGTGCTTGCAACGTTGAGTCTGGTTGTGACGCTATGATAGTCTGTAGGTTATTTGGCAACCTACTGGACCAAATTGTTCTAATAAAATCATCAGGAACATTAGGACCTGCTAAGTGTTGCAGATGCCTCAGAAATTGTGAGGGGCGGCGATCACCAAGCTCCTCGTGCATCAGTAGTTGCTTTACTTCCTTTTCTCTTGATGCTGACAATCTTTTAATCAGTTCGGTCTTTAATTTCTCGTATTTGCCCTTTTCTGGCGGTGAGACGATAATGTCCTTCACTTCAGCTGCGCAGCGATGGTCCAGTTGTGAAATGACATAAAAGTATTTGGTGTTACCATCCTTTATTCCGGAGAATGCAAAATTGCCTTCTATTTGTGCGAACCATACGCCTGGTTCTTCTGGCCAAAACGGGGGCAAGCGTACTCCGACGCGACAAATGTCGGAAAATGTAAATGACTCCACCCCGTATGAACTACTTTCTCCTGCTTTATTAGTGTCGTTGGTTTTTGCCAATGTTATTAATGAGCTTTTGATGAACTATTTTATTTAGTGTCCAAGCTTCCGGGGTCACCAGTGTAGTGAAATTGGTGATAAAATTATACTCACTGTTCACTGTTATAATGTTTATTTCCCTTGTATACAGCTGCACAATTCACAATATACACAAATTAGAGTTTATTTATTATAATAATAAATGTTCATAAATTGAGAGTAACAAGAGAAAGAATACACAGAATGCGGACAGAATACAAACGCATTTAAAGTTCACACTAACAGTACATTTACTATCACAATACAGTTTATAACAACACACAAATCTTTAAGCAGAAGGCTTTTTTTACTCATTTAGCAACATTGAGCTATTATGTACTACGTACTAGAGGCGACACTGCATTCAGCTACTCTGTTCCACTCAACTGCGGTGCATACACCGCACTTTAATCAGTCACTCGCTAGGCGCTTGTAGAGTTGTCACGTGTTATGTTGATTTAAAAAAAATCTCTTGATTAAAATATGCCGTCGTGTGTACTTAGATATTGCACAAATAATTCAAGAAATGTCAGTAAAAACGAAGGAATTACTTTTCATCGGTTAATAAGATACTTAATCAATAAAAAAGTATTAAAGATTAATATTATAACAAATTATTCCTAAGACGCCATCTCGTGTCATGGAATATAGATTATAAAATTAATATGTTCAGATGCGACATTTCTGTGGGTACTTAAGTATGGTTCGAATATATTATTATACACATTTTTTTTGTAGAAACATGTATGTTATTATAATTAGGCTAACTTTTTCATGTTTAAATCTGCTTATTATTTTTTTATTTTATTTTTCGGTTTCCACATCAAAGTCGAAGTGGAATGAATTCGTCCATTTTTAACTTTCGCGTGCCCAGCATTTATGAACGACTCTTGTTCTAATTTAAATAAATATATTTGTAATTTAAGTGTTATGTTAGTTAGTTTTGTTACCATACATTTAGTACGTTTTTTTATATTTGATATAGATAACTTTTAAAATATTTAGATAAAAATATCATTAAAATGTAATTGTGATATAATATTATGTAATATTATATTAAATAAGCAAATATAGTATACAAAATAAATGACAAAATTTAAATATTGTTTTCGATATAAATTACCTATTTAACAATACAGTCTACTATTACCTACGGATCATTCTACCTATGTTTATTCTATGATAAAAAAAACAACCACGCGAACACAGAGTAGCGCACATTTTTTGTTTGAGATAGCTGTTCTAGTACGTAAGTACATATTACTTCAATGTTTAGCAACATTTTATATTTAAGGAAACGAAGTGAATATCGCTTATGACAGTTGTCAGTCAGAAATATCTTTTTAATTTTTGACATATATTTATGTGGCTACGCCACATCACTCCCCCCCCCCCCCCCCCCGAGACCGTCTCATGACGGGCGATAGTAATTTGGGAATCTCACACTTCGTCGTGAACGTTTTTTTAATGTTTGTGTCTTCTTTACTTTTAGGCGTCTGCATTATGGCAGTATCTGGGAGTGCAGTGTTTTCCTGGATTATGTAGGCTGGTTTTAACCTATTTATGGAAACTGTAACTTCATTTCCTCTAATTAGAAGTTTATAAACTTTATCATTTCTTTCTATGACTTTGTATGGCCCTGAATAAGATGGTTGAAATGCTCGCGATTTTGTTTCATCTCTCAGATACACATGTGTAGCTGTTGGCAAGTCTTTGAAAACAAAGGTCTTGTATTTACAGTGCCGTGACGCTGGCAATGGACGTATATTTTCCATATTAACACGTAGGCGCGCAGTGAAATCCGTCACATCGGTGGTTGTTGTTGAGGAAGGATAGAAGGATTCTCCCGCTAGTCTTAACGGTTCACCATAAACTAAGTCTGCCGGCGATGCTTGTAGATCTTCCTTCAAAGCACTTCTCATACCCAATAGTACTAGAAGCAAATATTCAGTCCAGTTTTGGTTACTGTGACAAGGTATGGCTGATTTTAACTGCCTGTGCATTCTTTCAACCATTCCGTTACATGCAGGGTGATAAGCAGTTGTTTTCTTATGTTGGAAACCTATTAAGTCTGAAAGATATTTGAACAGCGATGATTCGAACTGCCTTCCCCGATCAGTTATTATTTCCACAGGACATCCAAATCGCGAAATCCAACCTAGTAGCAGGGCTTTTGCAACGGATTCCGCAGTAATGTCTATTAAAGGAATTGCTTCTGGCCACCATGTGAATCTGTCTACCGCTGTCAGACAGTACCGAAAACCTTCTGATGGTGGAAGAGGTCCAATTATGTCTATGTGAATATGTTGGAACCGGGCACGAGGTAGTTCGAATGTATCTAGTAGAGATGACACGTGTCGGGTAATTTTCGAAGTCTGACAGGCGTGACATGCTTTAGCCCATGCTCGGCAGTCTTTGTTCATACCGGGCCAAACGTAACGCTGTGCTACTAATTTTGCGGTAGCATTAGCGCCTGGGTGACTCAGTGAATGCAGTGTTGCATAAATTTGCCGTCGAAGTTTTTTGGGCACATAAGGGCGTGCCACCTGCAATTTATTGTCGCAGTATAGTTCTTCTAGTGTACCCGGTATTTTAACCTTAATTAGTTGAAGCGATGTTTCACCATTTATTAAATTTTCTAGCTCAGAATCTTCTAACTGCGCTTTTGCGAGTGTACTTAAGTCGACAGGCTTAGATAATTCCTCTATTCGTGAAAGAGTGTCAGCTACGACATTTTCTTTTCCAGAAATATGTTGTATGTCCGTGGTGAATTGGGATATGTAATCTAAATAGCGAAATTGCCGTGGTGAACAATTTTCTTTTCGACGTTGAAATGCGTAGCATATTGGTTTGTGATCAGTAAATATGGTGAAATGTCTGGCCTCGAGCATATGCGAAAATATTTTATATTTTCATAGATCGCTAATAATTCTCGGTCGTACGGAGAATATTTTCTCTGAGAAGGACTCAATTTGTGAGAAAAGAAGGACAGAGCTGCCATTCGCCATCTTTAAATTGCTGCAGAACTCCTCCAATTGCTATATCTGAAGCGTCTGTTACTACTCCTAGTTTTGAATTTAGATCAGGGTAGGCCAAAAGGGTTGCATTGCATAATTCTTATTTGCATTTTTCAAATGCTATTAGTGCATCACCTGTAATATTAACTGGATGTGAGCCCTTCACCGCACCTGTTAGGAAAGAATTTAATGGAGCTTGAGTTTCTGCTGCTCCTGGGACAAATCTGCGATAGAATTTTTTTTTTTTTTTTATAGAAGAGGGGGCAAACGAGCATGCGGCTCACCTGATGTTAAGTGACTACCGCCGCCCATGATCAACCGCAACACCAGGAGCGTTGCCGGCCCTTTAGAAAGGAGTAAGCTCTTTTCTTGAAGGTCCCCAGGTCGTATCGGTCCGGAAAAATCGCCGATGATAAACTATTCCACAGAGAGGTTGTACGTGGAAGAAAACTCCTTGTGAAACGTACAGTGGTGGACCGCCAAGCATCCAGATGGTGTGGATGGTATCGGGACGTTTGCCGTGTCGTGCGTTCACGAAATTTGGCGGCTGGGATTAATCCGAACAATTCCTCAGAGCACTCCCCGTGATAGATGCGATAAAATACGCAAAGAGATGCAACATCTCTTCGCAACGCCAGTGAATCGAGCCGATCGGAAAGCACTCCGTCGTCGACGATTCGAGCCGCTCTGCGCTGGATGCGGTCAAGTGGAAGGAGCTGGTACTGGGGAGCCCCAGCCCAGAGATGGGAACAGTATTCCATGTGCGGCCGAACCTGCGCCTTGTAAAGTTGCAGGCGGTGTGCCGGCATGAAATACTGTCCCGCTCTGCTGAGCACGCCAAGCTTTTTAGAGGCCAATTTGGCCTTCCCTTCCAAGTGACCACGAAACTGCACGTCACTCGATATGTCGACGCCGAGGATTCCGATACTGGCTGAGGCAACAAGGGGAGTGCCTTGAAACTGAGGGGATACGACAAAGGGGTTCTTTTTAGCGGTTAACGCGCAAACTTGTGTCTTCTGGGGGTTAAACTGGACTAGATTTAGTCGTCCCCAATCCGAGACTCTGTTCAGCAAAGACTCGACTTCAGACACAAGTTTGTCCCGGCACTCGGAAGAAATTTAAAATTCCCAGAAATTTTCTTAATTCTTTCACGTTCTTTGGCACTGGAAAATCTTTGATAGCTTGTACTTTTGAGGCCAAGGGTTTTACGCCTTCGGGTGAAATGGTGTAGCCTAAGAATGTTACAGTGGAGGCTCCAAATATACATTTGGACGTGTTTATTACCATTCCATAGTCTTGTAATTTTGTAAAAATTTGATGAAGATGTTTAAGGTGTGTTTGTTCATCTTTCAAAAAAATTAAAAAATCATCCAAATAGGAGTAACAAAAATCGAGTCCTCTCGTCACTTCATCCATGAACCTCTGAAACGTTTGGCTCGCGTTGCGGAGGCCAAACGTCATATACGGGAACTCATACAATCCGAAGGGCGTCGTTATAGCCGTTTTCGAAATATCTTCTGGATTTACCGGTATTTGATTATATGCTTTCACTTAATCAAGGGTTGAAAATATTTTGCATCCTGATATATTGTACGTAAAGTCCTGTATATTACGTATAGGATACCTATCGGGTATCGTGCGTGCATTTAATAGCCGGTAATCGCCACATGGTCTCCACCCGTTATCCTTTTTGGGTGCCAGATGTAGTGGAGATGACCATGGACTCTCTGAAGGCCTTGTTGTTCCATTTTTGAGCATAGCTTCAAATTCTGCTTTGGCTATTTTCAATTTTTCAGGAGCCAATCGCCTTGGTGCACAAGAATTTGGAGGTCCTGGAGTTGTCCTAATATAATGGGGAGTATTATGAGTAGGAACTTTTTGCGTGCCTGAAGGGCGAGTTATATCAGGGAAGTTGCGCAAAAGATTGTGATACTTAGATTCACCAGAAATCGTTTTTACCGATGATATGGCGTTTGACGAAAGAGCTGATGTGGTAGAAGCTGATAAATTTGTACTGCTATCGATGAGACGTCGATTCCGGCAGTCAATAATTATGTGGTAGAATGATAAAAAATCAACACCTATTATGGCCTTATTTACATCAGCGACGACAAATCGCCAGCTGAGATCGCGCCGAAGACTTAAGTCTAAATTAAAGTGTACGAACCCATACGTAGATATCGGCGTTCCGTTGGCAGCAAAAAGTTCGTACGTAGTTTGCGGTCGTCTCTGCTTTGTTGCGGCGCGGGGAAAAACGCAGATGTCGCTACCTGTGTCGACTAAGAATTGCACTTTTGATCGTCGATCCGAAACAAACAGGCGACCGGATAAACTAAGGCAATCGTAATCGTCTGTCGCCATTAACGACTGCCTTGAGAGTTTCCCTGTTTATAGTCGCATGAATTAAGGCATATTTTTGCTTTGTCGCCGTACTTGTGGTGATAGAAACAAATGGGAAATTTTTTAAATTTGGATTGAAACCGACGAGACCTACTGTTTTTGCGTTGGATGCGACTGTAACGGTTCCTTGAACGGGATCTACTCCTGCTGTCCCGAACTGATAGGGCTTGAACCTGACGAGTGAGTTCAGCTATTTGTTGAGTCATTTTGTCTATCACAGCAACGGATATTGCGTTTGTTGACACGACTTGTGGCACAGTAGGTACGAGGTCGTGAACTTTATCTGCCAAGTCTGCAAGTGCTTGCAACGTTGAGTCTGGTTGTGACGCTATGATAGTCTGTAGGTTATTTGGCAACCTACTGGACCAAATTGTTCTAATAAAATCATCAGGAACATTAGGACCTGCTAAGTGTTGCAGATGCCTCAGAAATTGTGAGGGGCGGCGATCACCAAGCTCCTCGTGCATCAGTAGTTGCTTTACTTCCTTTTCTCTTGATGCTGACAATCTTTTAATCAGTTCGGTCTTTAATTTCTCGTATTTGCCCTTTTCTGGCGGTGAGACGATAATGTCCTTCACTTCAGCTGCGCAGCGATGGTCCAGTTGTGAAATGACATAAAAGTATTTGGTGTTACCATCCTTTATTCCGGAGAATGCAAAATTGCCTTCTATTTGTGCGAACCATACGCCTGGTTCTTCTGGCCAAAACGGGGGCAAGCGTACTCCGACGCGACAAATGTCGGAAAATGTAAATGACTCCACCCCGTATGAACTACTTTCTCCTGCTTTATTAGTGTCGTTGGTTTTTGCCAATGTTATTAATGAGCTTTTGATGAACTATTTTATTTAGTGTCCAAGCTTCCGGGGTCACCAGTGTAGTGAAATTGGTGATAAAATTATACTCACTGTTCACTGTTATAATGTTTATTTCCCTTGTATACAGCTGCACAATTCACAATATACACAAATTAGAGTTTATTTATTATAATAATAAATGTTCATAAATTGAGAGTAACAAGAGAAAGAATACACAGAATGCGGACAGAATACAAACGCATTTAAAGTTCACAGTAACAGTACATTTACTATCACAATACAGTTTATAACAACACACAAATCTTTAAGCAGAAGGCTTTTTTACTCATTTAGCAACATTGAGCTATTATGTACTACGTACTAGAGGCGACACTGCATTCAGCTACTCTGTTCCACTCAACTGCGGTGCATACACCGCACTTTAATCAGTCACTCGCTAGGCGCTTGTAGAGTTGTCACGTGTTATGTTGATTTAAAAAAAATCTCTTGATAAAAATATGCTGTCGTGTGTACTTAGATATTGCACAAATAATTCAAGAAATGTCAGTAAAAACGAAGGAATTACTTTTCATCGGTTAATAAGATACTTAATCAATAAAAAAGTATTAAAGATTAATATTATAACAAATTATTCCTAAGACGCCATCTCGTGTCATGGAATATAGATTATAAAATTAATATGTTCAGATGCGACATTTCTGTGGGTACTTAAGTATAGTACGAATATATTATTATACACATTTTTTGTAGAAACATGTATGTTATTATAATTAGGCTAACTTTTTCATGTTTAAATCTGCTTATTATTTTTTTATTTTATTTTTCGGTTTCTACATCAAAGTCGAAGTGGAACAAATTCGTCCATTTTTAACTTTCGCGTGCCCAGCATTTATGAACGACTCTTGTTCTAATTTAAATAAATATATTTGTAATTTAAGTGTTATGTTAGTTAGTTTTGTTACCATACATTTAGTACGTTTTTTTATATTTGATATAGATAACTTTTAAAATATTTACATAAACATATCATTAAAATGTAATTGTGATATAATATTATATTAAATAAGCAAATATAGTATACAAAATAAATGACAAAATTTAAATATTGTTTTCGATATAAATTACCTATTTAACAATACAGTCTACTATTACCTACGGATCATTCTGCCTATGTTTGGTAACGCCAGTTAACAATCTACTTTATCAACATTACATTACATATCGCATTGAGTTCGTCCTAAGTTATATCTACTTTATCAACATGACTAGTGCATATTTTTTGTTTCCTTCCTTCCTTCCCTTTCCTACCGCACGCGCTGCCGCCGAGGTGAAAAAGAGGATCTCGGCGCGCGTCATTATACTAAGTGATATTACGCCATCCGCAACGCACGGCCACCCGTCGCGTCTTATGTACATTAACCGCAAACCGCGCAGGACGAACATTGAGTTCTCCTGTTTATGTTTAATATTCACCGCATCAGACATTGTGTCTTTGTAACTCATAAAAGTGTGAGACGCCCCCGTAAGGGCAAAGGTGGAGAGTGTGGGACATCACGAGACTGTTCCGAGAGTGCTTGTGCGCCGAACCACGTGGCGAGCTTGCTGTATAGCAGACACTCCAGGAGGAAGGCAAGGCAGCCCTCATCAGGTCAGTGCGTGCTATCCCACCTATTTATTTTCCCCTTTGCCGTATGCACCAAAATTACAGTCCACTAAATCTTTATCGAAGATACCTTAAGTTACTGGCGTCTCCATTTCTAATGGTCACTTCTCGCTGGATTGACCTTGACTTTCCGCCCTTATTAGATCGTTATCGTAATAAGCGTTTATATAATTAATTATTTATATTTTAATCCGACTTCGGATTAACCCCGCCCTTATTAGAACACTAGAATAGGTCCTAATAGGTGACATTCATAGTAATTTTAAAACTATATTCATAGAATGAATAAGCATATAATTATCTATATAAATTATTTGTTGTATGTTCACATCACGTCATCAACTTTTAACTACATCTATAGATTATACTGTTAAATTACATTTATTATTTGCACATATATTTAAGCATTATATTCGTTATAAATAACTTCATAATTATTATAAAAGTTAACAATTAAAGTTCATCGTTAACAAAACTAATATTTAATAATTCAACCGCGTAGCGAGGTCGCTTACAGACTACCCGCTTATAATTATATTATTTTTGCCGCATAACTTAAGTTGTAATGCCGCCTAAAAAACAAATAGCATCGAATAATAGCGATTCCTCGGATAATGAGGGCACACCTGATGCTGAGTTGGTTTTATTGTTAGCTAAACGAGATGCTTTATTTGAAATAGTGCAAAAAATATATGATATGTCCTCGGACATCCTCACAAACACTTCCACGATGGAGCGTTTTCTTGATGGAAGTTCTAATATTAATGCTTTACGTATTGAGTTTAAACAGGTCTTAGATAATTATAATTCACATTTATTAAAAATAAACCCTATTGCTAAACCTGATTATAACAGCCTCATTGCGTTTGAGTCTCTTTGCGGTAGAATAAATAGGCTTTATTTACAATATTCGCAATCTAATTCACAAAGTACTAGTACACCATCTAAAGCCAGATTCTCACTTCCGCCTATCGAACTTATGCCATTTTCGGGTGACATTCGCTCATGGCCTTTATTTTATGCTAGCTTTAAATCAACCGTCCATGACAACACATCGCTTACCGACGCTGAAAAGTTATACTATTTGCTAGGTAAACTAACGGGCAAAGCCCTATCTGTATGCTCAGGTATAACTCCTTGCGCTGAAAATTATAAAATTTTATTGCAAGCACTCGTTGACAAATATGAAGACCGGCGTATGCTAGCATCTACATATATTAATCAGATGTTCGAATTTAAGCCATTGCAATCGGCCACCGCAAATAATTTTGATTTATTTACTGATAACTTTATAAGTGCAGTGCGCGCTTTACAAAACTTAAAGTTAGATAATCTCGCGGACTTAATTGTTCTTCATATCGCGCTTAAGAAGCTGGACCCGGATACCATTCGCTCTTTCGAATATAGTCATAACTCGATGGTACCTACCTTTGATGATTTAGTAAATTTTATTAAGACCCGCTCCAAAGTTTTGCAACGCACCGATTCTAGTACAAATTCTAATAGCGCACCAAACAATCGACGAGGTAACGGTAATAATCGTCGCTGTAATAATACTTCGTCGCCGAAGTATCAGGCGTACGTAAGCACGACGACTAGTTGCTCAAAGTGTCTGTGCGATAATATTGTGCATCAACACCTATTTAAGTGTGCAGACTTTAATAAAATGACGCCGCAGGAACGATTTAAATGCGTAAAGAGTAACAATGCATGTGTGAATTGTCTCAGTTTAAGTCATCGAGTGTCTAGTTGCTCTTCAAATTATAGTTGTCGAGTTTGTAAATTTAAACATCACACATTGTTGCACTTCCACCGCAGAAGCGATAATGCTTCCCCTGCGCTGGCACGTTCTCCACCGCTTCAGCCAGTTACACTGAAGTCTACAACCCCCGCGCCCGCACACTCGCCACCCCTCACCGCAGGTGCGCGTTCAGACGTCGCGCTGTGTACTTCGTTCAAGAATGTTT
Source organism: Parnassius smintheus behrii (assembly GCA_036936625.1). Taxonomy (NCBI): domain Eukaryota; kingdom Metazoa; phylum Arthropoda; class Insecta; order Lepidoptera; family Papilionidae; genus Parnassius; species Parnassius smintheus. The sequence goes on from JAUPFT010000010.1 coordinate 50,182,320, forward strand.
CTCAACGTTCACCGCCTCCCGCGCGCGCAAGTCGTTCGCAGAGAACTGTTTTATTATCAACCGCTCAAGTATTTGCTTACGATGCTAAGGGAGAGAAACAAATTATTCGTATATTATTAGACTCCGCGGCTCAAAGCCATTTTATGACTAAAGAGTGCTGTCATCGTTTAGGCGTTCAACAACACGATACCGAATGTACTGTAGTAAAGGGATTCGGTGGAGTTGAAAAAATTGTAAAATCGAAATCGATTGATATTAAAATTTTCTCACGATTCGACTCGAATATTAACTTCAATATTTCAACGCTAGTTGTTGATCAAATCACCGACCTTTTGCCCACCGCTGTGGTAGACACATCTGTCTTATCACACTTCCATGGCATAAGACTCGCTGATGAATGTTATAGCATGCCTAATAAAATTGATGTTTTGATAGGCGCATCCCTTTTCCCGCACTTACTATATCCAGACGTAATTTATTCGTCTAACGACTTGTCCGGGCCCTCGGCTTTGAATACGGTATTTGGTTACGTTATTATGGGCTCAGTGCCGACACTTCAGGTAAATCATTCTTTAACGTGCTGCTCAGTTCTAGAATCTCCTATCGTTGACAAATTAGTGCAACGATTTTGGGGGCTTGAACAGCCACCCTCCGCACCGCCCATTCAGTTTCCTTCAGACATTGAATGTGAAGAGTTTTATAAATCTACGACATCCCGCGATCCTTTTACTGGTAGATATATTGTTGGCCTGCCATTTAAAGATGACGTTTACTCTCTCGGAGATTCTTATGAAACCTCTCGACGACGATTCATGTGCTTGGAGAGGAAACTTCAAGCCTCGCCTACATTAAGGTTAGCATATGATGACGTCATAAAGGAATACTTAGCTAAAAATTATATATCCCCCGCACCGCCGTATGACTCTCATGAACCCGCTCCAATATATGTCATACCGCATCATGGAGTCTTACGCGAAGATAAGAAGTCAACGCGTCTGCGCATCGTCCTGGACGCTAGCAGTAAGACTAGCACTGAGCGATCATTAAATGATATTCTGCATTCAGGACCAAATTTGCAAGGCGACTTGTTCAATATAATTTTAACTTTCCGCTTACATCCAATCGCTATGACAGCCGACTGTCGCCAACAATTTATGCAAATAGTTGTTCGCGATTCTGATCGTCGTTACCAATGCTTCCTATACCGCTTCCGTCCACAAGACCCACTTGTGTTATACCACTTCAATCGCGTGTGCTTCGGTTTAACTTCGAGTCCATACCATGCATTGCGCACGGTAAGACAGCTCATTGATGACGACGGCGCAAAGTATCCACTTGCGAGTCGTATCGCATTTACTTCGCTATATATGGACGACATCGCGTTCTCTATGCCCAGTGAATCCGAGGCCAGTGAGACCTCTCGGCAGCTGATAGACTTATTCAAGGGTGCCCAATGGGACCTGATAAAATGGCATAGCAACCGTCGATTTGTTTTAGATGACCTCCCTACTTCTCATAAAATTACAGGAGAAGTAGATTTCGATAAATCAATGCCACATAAAATACTAGGCTTGCATTGGTCTACCGATAGTGACGCCTTTTATTTTAAGATATATGTTCCCGCTGATGTGACGTGCACTAAGCGCGCCATCTTATCTACTGTCGCTCGCCTGTGGGACATAATGGGTTTCGTTGCTCCCACAGTCGCGTACGCCAAATTGTTAATAAAGCAGCTTTGGCAACTTAATTTAGATTGGGACGACATACCACCACCGCCAATTATTAAGATGTGGAGGCAATTCTGTGCTGAATTACCAGCTCTTAATGATTTACGTATCCCGCGACATGTTGGTGTATCCAAAAACTGTACTGCGTCACTCCTGGGGTTTTCCGACGCCAGCGAGCACGCATACGGTGCCGTAGTCTACATACATGTAAAGAGCGTCAATGGTAACACCGTCCAGTTGATTTGTGCAAAGACTAAAGTCGCACCGACGAAACCACTATCTATTGCACGCCTTGAGCTTTGTGGAGCGGTTTTACTCTCAAAATTGCTTCGCAGAGTACTCGACAATTATTCTCTTGACCTTGCAATATCAGTCTATGCCTTTGTAGATTCAAAAGTAGCTCTGTACTGGATAAAGAGTTCGCCACACAAGTGGCAGACCTTTGTTGCAAACCGCGTTGTTCAGATTACCGACAATATTCGCGCTGATAACTTTTATCATGTCGCAGGTACTGAGAATCCCGCTGACATACTTTCACGTGGCGTTACGCCAAATAAATTAGTTTCAAACCCCCTGTGGCTCCATGGGCCTCAGTGGACTTCGTTAGATCCATCTCAATGGCCTCTTCGTACTTTAGACAATGAGGTTATTGCAAATATGCCTGAGAAGAAGATTTTGTCGCACACTGTGTGCACATCCGTCTGTAATTCTGCGATTTATGAGCTCGCATTCCGCATCTCTTCTTGGAGTAAACTTCTACGTATAATTGCGTACGTGTGTAAGTTTGCTAAATTATTGCCCCGCCGCAACACTACTGTAGTGACTGCTGATGATCTCAGTTTCTCTGAGGTTATAATCCTCCGCGCCCTGCAAAAACAGCATTTTGCAGTGGAATATTTAAATATTGAAGGTAACAAACCTTGCTCGCCCGCTTTCAATCGTTTAAGGCCTTTTATTGAGAATGGTTTAATCCGCATTGGTGGTCGTCTTTCGAACTCCGCATTAGATTACACGCAAAAACATCCAATTATACTCCCGCGCAGTGATCATGTAGTGAACATGATCATTGACTATTATCATATTAAAAATTTACACGCTGGGCCTGAATTGTTATTGTCATTGCTCCGTCAAAAATTTTGGATACTTTCCGCACGCCGCACTGTGAGAAGCAGAGTCTACAAATGTAATATATGTTTCCGGCTTAGACCCCGTCCAACTTACCCTTTGATGGCTGATCTTCCCCATAGTCGTGTAAGACAAGCTATTAAGGCATTTACACACACGGGCTGCGATTATGCCGGTCCTATCGCATACACTCCTGTACGTCGTCGTGGTGTACGCAGCGAGAAGGCGTACTTATGTGTTTTCACATGCCTCACGACTCGAGCTGTACATATAGAAATCGCTACAGATCTTAGTAGTTCTAGTTTCCTCGCTGCGCTTAAACGTTTCCTCTCTAGACGAGGGCCGATTCAGTTTTTATATTCGGATAATGGAACGAATTTTAAAGGTGCCGCTTCGTATCTTCGCGATCTCTATAAATTTCTAAACGTTGAATACCGCCCAAAGCTTGAGCAAGAGTGTGCTGAGAATCGTATAACATGGAAGTTCATCTGTCCCAACTCTCCTCATTTTGGAGGCGCCTGGGAGAGTATGATCAAAGTCGTAAAAACGCATCTGTTCCGAGTTATCGGACATCAGTTACTTTCATACGAAGAGCTTAATACTGTTCTTGCGCAAATTGAGTGCTTGCTAAACTCGCGGCCCTTGACAGTATTAAGTTCTGATCCTGCAGAGCCTTCAGCTCTTACTCCGAGTCATTTTTTGAATACCGCACCTTTATTGTCATTACCCGCACCCAAAGTCAAATCTGACTCTACCAGTCTGTTACACAGGCATTCTTTACTGGATAAATTAGTTCAGTCGTTTTGGGACCGGTGGAGGACGGAATACCTTCACGGATTACAAGTTCGTCAGAAGTGGAACACCCCGTCTACGGCTATCACAATTACAACCATGCCTGGCATGGTTGTAATTGTGATAAATGATAATGAACCGCCCCTTGCTTGGCCATTAGCGATTGTCGAGTCTGTTCATCCTTCGAAGGATGGCGTAGTTCGAGTAGTGACCGTGAGAACTACTAAGGGAACATATCTCCGTCCTGTTGCTCGTATTTGCCCTCTCCCAAGACAATAAATCACGATTATTTTCATTATAATTATTTATCTAAATTAGGAATTAAGTTTATATTTATATATATTAAAAAAGTATTAAACCGCAATATTATATTTATGTATACATTTTCTCGCTTACCAAGTAAGGTTAGTAGATGAGACATGCGCATTGAGCGCATCCTCTCACTTTATATACCGCTTATTTATTTGTTTTCCTTTTACTTTTATATTACGGTTGTCTTTTAAAGGTGACCCTTTAAGGGCGGGAGGAAATGGTAACGCCAGTTAACAATCTACTTTATCAACATTACATTACATATCGCATTGAGTTCGTCCTAAGTTATATCTACTTTATCAACATGACTAGTGCATATTTTTTGTTTCCTTCCTTCCTTCCCTTTCCTACCGCACGCGCTGCCGCCGAGGTGAAAAAGAGGATCTCGGCGCGCGTCATTATACTAAGTGATATTACGCCATCCGCAACGCACGGCCACCCGTCGCGTCTTATGTACATTAACCGCAAACCGCGCAGGACGAACATTGAGTTCTCCTGTTTATGTTTAATATTCACCGCATCAGACATTGTGTCTTTGTAACTCATAAAAGTGTGAGACGCCCCCGTAAGGGCAAAGGTGGAGAGTGTGGGACTTCACGAGACTGTTCCGAGAGTGCGTGTACGCCGAACCACGTGGCGAGCTTGCTGTATAGCAGACACTCCAGGAGGAAGGCAAGGCAGCCCTCATCAGGTCAGTGCGTGCTATCCCACCTATTTATTTTCCCCTTTGCCGTATGCACCAAAATTACAGTCCACTAAATCTTTATCGAAGATACCTTAAGTTACTGGCGTCTCCAATGTTTATTCTATGATAAAAAGAAACAACCACGCGAACACAGAGTAGCGCACATTTTTTGTTTGAGATAGCTGTTCTAGTACGTAAGTACATATTACTTCAATGTTTAGCAACTACGTTTTATTTTTTTATTTGTCAGTCAGAACTATCTTTTTAATTTTTGACATATATTTATGTGGCTACGCCACATATGTATATATATTCTTATTGTTCTTATTGTAATTATGTATATTATATATTTTATAAACATATATGTGTATGAATATTAATATAATTTTATCTATTTTTTGCGATGTACCATTTATATCTTATGTATTTTATTTCCATGTATTACAATTTTTTTTGTTATTTTATTTTAGTATTCGCATATTAACTTTTTATTACACCTACTTCATTCTATCTCTGCATCATCCCAAGGTAGACTGGGAGAGAATGCCTTAGGCATTAAGTCCGCCTATATACCACTTGTGTATATGAAGTTTTAAATAAATAAGTTTTACGAAATGGTATCACCTACAGTGACTTGTGAGTACTTTAACAGTGGTAGAGCCACGCGGCAGCTTTGCTGTTGCACGTATGGGCTGGCTCAAACCGGGGTGGTACCACGACCTCACAGAATACCGGCGTGAAGTGGAAGCTCTGCTTCCGCGTTTCGTCTGGTGAGTGCAGGTGGCCGGAGGCCCAAATCCCCCCCCCCCCATCAACATGGTAGCGGAATTAAATAATGATAGACTACCCCAGGAGGGTACCAGCACCCCTGGAGAATCCCTCGCTGAGCATCCACGACCATGTTTCTCCATTTCTGAGCGTGGGTGCTCAGGCTGCCCCGCGTATTCTGGGGGGGGGGGGCAAAATTCCGCTCAAGACTACAACTGCTCGGGGCAAACGGAGCAACAAAACCAAGGCGACCCCTGCCACGCTGTCCGTGAATTTCTGCAATATCAGGGGACTTCACTCAAACCTAAACGCCGTCCACTACCATCTCGAGACGGCGAGGCCGGCTCTGCTCTTTCTGACCGAGACGCAGGTGTCCTCTCCGGCTGATGTCTCGTATCTCTCCTACCCGGGGTACAAACTGGAACACTCCTTTGTGCCTCGGGCTGGAGTTTGCGTATACGTCAGAGAGGACATCTGTTCTCGACGCCTCGGCAGACTTGAAGGTTCGGACCTGTCCATCCTTTGGCTACGCGTAGACAGCGACGACCATCCGCGCGTCTACGGGTGCCTCTATAGATCCCATAGCGGTAATGCCGAAACAGACCGACTCTTCGACCACGTCCAAATGGCTGCAGATTCGTTGCTACAGCAGATCCCCTCCGCAGAGATCGTGATCCTCGGCGACTTTAACGCCCATCACGCCGAATGGCTTGGTTCACGTTTAACCGATCATGCGGGGAGATCTGTTCATGATTTTGCCTTGGCATATGGTCTGACACAACTGGTTACTTCGCCTACGCGGATTCCAGATGTGGAGGATCATGCACCTTCCCTGTTGGACCTTCTGCTGACCTCTCACCCGGACGGATATCAGATTTCCGTCGACGCCCCTTTAGGCTCCTCGGACCATTGTCTGGTCCGGAGTGTTGTGCCACTCACGCTGAAATCGCGGTTGCATTCTGCAGGCTGCCGCCGTGTTTGGCACTATAGGTCAGCCGATTGGGATGGGATGCGGTCTTTCTTTGCATCCTACCCTTGGGGGCGGGTTTGCTTCTCGCCGGATGATCCCAACGTTGTTGCGGATTCTGTTACTGATGTGGTACTTCAGGGTATGGAACTTTTTATTCCTTCCTCTGTGGTGCCCATTGGAGGCAAATCTCAGCCATGGTTTGGTCGCTCCTGTAAAATAGCATCATGCTATAAGCAGGAGTGCCACCAAGCCTGGGTTGATGCATCAGCGTCCCGGGATGTAAACACCAGCGCTCTAAAAAAGAAGTGTAATTCCGCCTCTAGGTCCTTCAAAAGAGTCATTGCCAAGGCAAAGTCAGAGCACATAGGCAGAATTGGCGAGAAACTAGTTCGCCTTCCTTCTGGAACCCGTGCATTCTGGTCTCTCGCCAAGGCTGTCCAGGGGAATTTCTGTCAGCCATCTCTTCCATCTCTGCACAGGGAGGACGACTCACTGGCCCATACTGCAAAGGAGAAAGCCGATCTTCTAGGCTCTTTCTTTGCGTCTAACTCGACTCTCGATGACGGGGGGAGTACGCCGCCGACCATCCCGCGGTGTGAGTGCTCCATGCCGGAAGTGCAGTTCACACAGCGCTCGGTTCGCAAAGCACTCCTCTCCCTGGACATCCACAAGTCGAGTGGGCCTGACGGAATCCCCCCAATTGTGCTGAGGACGTGTGCTCCAGAGTTGGCACCGGTTTTAACGCGTCTTTTCCGGTACTCCTACTCCCTAGGCGTAGTCCCAAAATCATGGAAGACGGCTTTCGTCCACCCGATCCCTAAAAAAGGCGACCGCTCAGACCCGTCCAACTACCGGCCAATCGCCATCACCTCCTTGTTCTCCAAAACAATGGAGTCCATTGTAAACTGCCAGCTCATGAGGTACCTTGAGGATCACCAGCTGATTAGTGACCGCCAATACGGTTTTCGCCGTGGTCGGTCAGCTGGTGATCTTCTGGTCTACCTCACTCACAGATGGGCGGAGGCAGTAGAGTTCAAGGGGGAGGCATTGGCCGTTAGTTTGGACATTGCGAAGGCCTTTGATCGGGTTTGGCACAAAGCGCTTCTTTCGAAGCTCCCTTCCTATGGGCTTCCCGAGAAATTGTGCGATTGGATCACCAGCTTTCTTGCAGATCGGAGCATCAAGGTCGTTGTAGACGGTGCAAGCTCCGATTGCAAGCCTATTAATGCTGGTGTTCCACAGGGCTGCGTGCTATCGCCATCGCTGTTTCTTCTGCATATCAATGATATGTTGCATACCCGTAACATTCATTGCTATGCAGACGACAGCACTGGTGATGCTCTTTACACCAGCTGAGCCAATATTTCTCGGGAAAACGTCTCCGAGTGCCGGGACAAACTTGTGTCTGAAGTCGAGTCTTTGCTGAACAGAGTCTCGAATTGGGGACGACTAAATCTAGTCCAGTTTAACCGACAGAAGACACAAGTTTGCGCGTTAACCGCTAAAAAGAACCCCTTTGTCGTATCCCCTCAGTTTCAAGGCCTTGTTGCCACCCTTGTTGCCTCAGCCAGTATCGGAATCCTCGGCGTCGACATATCGAGTGACGTGCAGTTTCGTGGTCACTTGGCAGGGAAGGCCAAATTGGCCTCTAAAAAGCTTGGCGTGCTCAGCAGAGCGGGACAGTATTTCATGCCGGCACACCGCCTGCAACTTTACAAGGCGCAGGTTCGGCCGCACATGGAATACTGTTCCCATCTCTGGGCTGGGGCTCCCCAGTACCAGCTCCTTCCACTTGACCGCATCCAGCGCAGAGCGGCTCGAATCGTCGACGACCGAGTGCTTTCCGATCGGCTCGATTCACTGGCGCTGCGAAGAGATGTTGCATCTCTTTGCGTATTTTATCGCATCTATCACGGGGAGTGCTCTGAGGAATTGTTCGGATTAATCCCAGCCGCCAAATTTCGTGAACGCACTACACGGCAAACGTCCCGATACCATCCACACCATCTGGATGCTTGGCGGTCCACCACTGTACGTTTCACAAGGAGTTTTCTTCCACGTACAACCTCTCTATGGAATAGTTTACCACCGGCGATTTTTCCGGACCGATACGACCTGGGGACCTTCAAGAAAAGAGCTTACTCCTTTCTAAAGGGCCGGCAACGCACCCGCAATTCTCCTGGTGTTGCGGTTGATCATGGGCGGCGGTAGTCACTTAACATCAGGTGAGCCGCATGCTCGTTTGCCCCCTCTTCTATAAAAAAAAAAAAAAATCACCTATTCCTTAACAAGAAACTACGAACTCTTTATCTCTGTACTTACTAGTAGTTATAAAATGGGCAATTGATTGTGTGAAAGAATCGCCTTCTAGTAATATTTTTTAATATTAATTCGGTTTATAGCTTGACCGATCACGCACTTAAGGCATTTTTAATTTAAAAAATGTGTAAATACTTGTATAAAAATACTTTCATTGCATTTTACACTTAATAAATAATTTTTTTAGACGTTACTTTAGCGAGATTTAGTAAACAAAAGAACATATTATTTTTAATTTGGGGTTAGTTTCCTCTGCCAATCGATATACAATAAGGTTTCTTATTTCACCCTCTATAGTATTGAACCCCTGTCAATGTGCCACCCTATACTTCGACCCTTCTTACAACACGAATCTAATCATATCGAAAGGTAATAAAATTTGAACCATAAGACATAGTAACAGAGTTAGAACTAGATTTTTGCCTAAAAACTAATTAGGTTATATGCTATACGCAATATCGATTTAATCAATATCAATATAATTGTACGAACGTATTTTTAACATAGTGTTATATAAAATTGATAAACTCGTCCAGTGTGACTGTGAAATAGAGTATATTGTTATTTACATACCGGTCCTAATATTATGTTTATAATCTTACATAAATTATATTTCAATCAATCAATGCTACCGCGTTATGTCAACCAAGTTCGAACTTTCCGATAATGACACGGCTTCCCGACTGCCGATAACAAAGCGCCCGGCCCGTTACTGACTCACTTCAGCTAGAGCTTTCGATAGATAACCACGTATTTTGATAATTGTTCGGCACTGTATGGGTGCCTTTTGTATTTGTTTGGGAATTGAATTTGTATTATTTAAGTGAAAGCGTGGTTGTTTTTTATTACATTTAGCGACCGATAAAATGACTACGTTCATACATAGAAGGAGGCTGTTTGAAGAAGTACGTATTTATATTATTCCTCATATTTTTGTTAAGACTTTTAGTATATTAATGCGTAATATTCTTGAACGGAGTTTTTAATAATTTTATAGGACATGATTGTCACAAAAGATATTTTTTTTTTGTTCTGACGGCTCTGTGTCGTAGTGACTTAGCAATGAGTTGCAGAGCTGAGAATCGTGGGTTCGAATCCCGCACGGATCAAGTATTTGTTGTATGACCTACAAATAATTGTTTAGGGTTTGGATGTCTGTCTTCCAAGACCGTACCCCGAGAAGCTCACTAAGTCATTCGTCCTGCACCTGATCTCCGGTAATGTTGGATTGTCGTTTTTTGGCACTATAATCCTGTCCTGAAACATTTCGAGTCTACGAAATCTGACTTCAGCCAAGTTTAAAATCTTATGATTGTATAGAAATTGGGAATGCAGTAATCGCCACCAAGTGATTTCTAATTTGTTTTGCGTTTGTCATTATGGTGTAACTTTAATGATTGTAAACTGTTTTTTTTTAAATGTCTCGCTGGATTTCTTGCTGGTTGTTCCCTCAACAGAGGTATTTTCTGAACCAGTAGTAAATTAAAGACGGTCGAAGGAAAATATTTACCTCCAATGTCCTGTACAATCCTCCACATCTTATGATGAATTATTCTCTGTTCTTGGACTAAGACTGTGGAACTCGATTAAATGTTCTAAATCCTTACATTTGTTCAAGAAACAAATTAAATATCATAATTTATCTCCTTCGTTTATTTATGGTCACTGACCTACCTAAAGTGTGTTGCATTTTAACCGACTTAAAAATAGGAGTTACTCAATTCGACTGTGTTGCTCTTTTTATGTGTGTTACCTCAGAACTTTTTTCTAGGTGAACTGATTTTGATTTTTTATTTGAAAGCTAATGCTTCTCATGTGGTCCCATATAAATTTGATCAAGATCTGACCAGTAGTTTTTGACTTATCCTTAACAATGCGTTTTTAATTGACTTCGAATACATTGATGATGTTCTCATTTTATTTATATTGAAGTCGGTTATACAAAATTTTCTAATTTTACCACTTATTAGTGCATAAGTTGGTATCCGTTCTTATGTAAGTGCACCCTACACGACAATTTTCTCATATTTTTATTTCTTTCTTTTTCCATCAGTGTCAGTCAGTCAGTCTCAGTCAGTTCAGTAGTCCTCACGGGGGACAACGCATCTGCATTTTGATTCGTAATCGAGGATAGATGTAGACTATGGGCCACAACAACCACTTGCCATCAATTGGACTATGTGATCGTTTGTCACCCTATCCTATAAAAAAGTATTGTTTTGTATTGTAGATTAAACACAAGAGTGACCTTGAATTGTATTATTTATAATCTATATTGAAAATAAAATTTTCATTCGTATTTAATATTAAGAATTTGTCGACTACATGAAAAGCTCCGGCTTGGTTATTTTTGATCTAAGATCCAGGATATTAAAAAGTGCTGTTAAACAGTTTATGTTGATACAGACTCATTCCTATATCACATAGGTTTTAAATTTGTCGTTTGTTTACATTAAATTTGTTGTATTACGCAGTTATGTATGTATAAATATTGCAAAATGAAGAGATGATCCCTCTTGTAGGAAATGTAAAAATGATGTGTCAACATATTTAGGATAACAATCCGGTAGAAAACTTTTATATACTTAAGTGCTTTTATTTATTTATTTCGACCAACAAGGTAAAAATTTTAAATCATTACTAAATACTAAATCGTTACAATATAATACGTGGTAGAGCCATGCTGCAGTTATTTTCAGTAGTATAGTTTTAACACGAATAGGTCGGCTCGACCGGGGAAGGACCACGCTCTCACAGAATACCAGCGTCTAATAGTAGCTTAATACTGCTGTGTTTAGTATAGTGAGTGTAGAGAACCGGAGACCCTTTTTACTGGAAACGAGGCATTCCATCTTAGTCCTCACGCGTGACAACACGTCTGCATATTGATTTGTAATCGAGGATAGATGTAGATGTCTATGGGCCACAGCACAGATACGACTTAGGGACCTTTAAGAAAAAAGCTTACTCCTTTCTAAAACGCAGGCAACGCACCTGCAATTCCCCTAATGTTGCAGTTGTTCATGGGCGGCGTTAGTCACGTAACGTCAGGTGAGCCGTTTGCTCGTTTGCCCCCTCTCCGGTATAAAAAAAGAAAAAGTAAGAAAATAACGTACAGTTTTGATTTTGAAAGCTTGATGAGAGTGGAAATGGCAGTTTTCGAAAACCACCGCCGTTTTCGAAAACTGCCATTTCCACTCTCATCAATATCTATATATTTATAATTATATATATAATAGAGCAGAATATCTTACCAAATGCTTTCAATATTTAAAAACGATACCACCAACTAGTGTCGAAGCTAAACTCCCTTTTTCAGAAGTTTCGTATAAGTGTAATCGTGTAAGAAGTTGTCTAAAGGACGACAGTTTAAATGCGCTGACATTCTTGAAATTTTACTACCAACAAAAGTCCTTGATTATCACTGACCTCTATATATACAAGTACGCTGGACTGGCTATACACCGTGACATGATGAAGCGATTTGATTTCCGCCATTTTGGCGCTGACAGCAGAAGTGCACGTCCACGGAACTAATAATAGGGATGAGACAGTGTACCAAATTATATCGATATAAATTCTATACCCTACCTATGCCTAAATAGAATGGACTCTATAGATAGATGGACTCGTAACGTCCATTCTATTTATGTATCATATTAATGTAATGCCATTATCATTCATCCTCATTAAACCCCTTCACAAGTCCACTGCTGAACATAGGCCTCCCCCAAGGAATGCCAAAAAGCAATGTCCTGAGCCACCTGCATCCATCGACTTCCTGCATGTCTTACTAGGTTTTGACTCCATCTAGTGGGGGAACGCCCTACACTTCACCTGCCGGTACGAGGCTGCCTTTCGAGAACCTTTTTTCCCCATCCGTATTCGGTTCTTTGAGCTATATGGCCGGTCGATTGCCACTTAATCTTACTAATCTATTGGGCGATGTCGGTCACTCTGGTTCTGCTGCAAATATCCTCATTCCTAAGTTTGAACCCCTGCGCATAGCCCTTTTCATAGCTCGCTGAGCGACTTTAAGCTTCCTCATACGGCAAGCAGTGAAAGACCTCGTCTCAGATCCATAGATCCTCACTGGCAATACGCACTGGTTGTACAATCTAGTTTTAAGGTATTCCTGACGAGAAGATGTGTTGTAATCTCTAGAATGCTGCCCAGCCGAGTTGAATCCGTCGATTGACCTGTCGGTCGAAGTTTCACTTACCTAGTCAGACTATTTGTCCCAAGTAAAAATACTCGTCAACAACTTCAGCTAAGTGCGCCCAAAACCACCGGCATAGGTGTGACATGGACATTACACATGACTTTTGTTTTGTCCATGTTCATCTTAAGACCTATCCGTTGGGAGACACTATTGAGGTCATTGAACATAGTGCGTAGGTCCTCCAACGATTCTGCCATTAAGGGGAAATATAATGTCAAATGGCTTAACAAGATCCTTCGTTATGCCGAAAATATTGCAGCATTAATTTTGAAATAAATATATGGTAAAGTTGAGGATTAATGTTAGTGATTATGTTAGACGAAAACACGATTTCGTAAAATTTTCTCGATAGAAAAAAAATCCAAAGTTACCTCCAAAATAAACAATAAACCGCTGTTATTCATAAAATACTTTAAATAAGATCATGAAACTTTGCATACTAACTGAACTAACTATAAAGTAGTGCTTATGTTATTTACTTTTTTTAAAACACCATTATTTTCACTGTAAAAAGAAATTACCTAAACTATCGGCGTCTTGAGCTTGAATTCGGGGCGACAGAATTCAAGCTCAAGACGCCGATAGTTTAGGTAATTTCTTTTTACAGTGAAAATAATGGTGTTTTAAAAAAAGTAAATAACATAAGCACTACTTTATAGTTAGTTCAGTTAGTATGCAAAGTTTCATGATCTTATTTAAAGTATTTTATGAATAACAGCGGTTTATTGTTTATTTTGGAGGTAACTTTGGATTTTTTTTCTATCGAGAAAATTTTACGAAATCGTGTTTTCGTCTAACATAATCACTAACATTAATCCTCAACTTTACCATATATTTATTTCAAAATTAATGCTGCAATATTTTCGGCATAACGAAGGATCTTGTTAAGCCATTTGACATTATATTTCCCCTTAATACCGTATCCTTTCCAGTCCAGTAGCTTGAAAACGTCTTACAATGCAGCGGTAAAGTATTTCGGGGATATTACGTCACCCTGTCTTACACATCTCTACAGTTAGATTAGTTTTGTACTCTGGTTCTGTACTCGGATAGCCATCGTAGCCCTTAGACCATTCAACTAAAAAATTATTAAGATTAAACTAACTACACAAAATAAAAATAAAAACATAATTTCTAAAATAATTTATTGTCAACCGTTCATTTAGTTCTAGTATTATAAAAAACAAATCAGCTGCTATAATAACCCCTATTTTAATCAACTACAGGGCTGTCTATAAACAGTAAAATATTTTCTACTATATAAAAATTTATGTTTGTTCGTACTTTCTACGATGCTATACCGTTCATCAGATTGCGGTAAAACTTAGTCAACTTATTGGTTGCACTTGTGCGAAGGTTATACGCATGGTACAATTAACTAACACTAGTTGGCGTGCGTTTTATACTGACTACTTGTTTGAAAGTTTTAGAAAGTTATATATCATTCTATTTCAATGATTTTATTATCATTCCTAATTATACAATGTAACTGTTCCACATTTTTACAGATATTTCCTCAATTATTTCTTCTGCAGCAGCAATGCGCCGGGTACGAGCTAGCAAGATAATATAAAATAATATAAACTTTGAATTACATAGTTATCAGTTATTTACATCGTGATTTTCGAAATTAAAATAACAATATTAATAAAATAACTGAAATTATCATACAGTCTTACTTTCCGTCGTATCGTCCCAAGAATGCTGGCCTTAAAGCGAGGAAACAACAAACTAAACAACTTCTTATTACCAGCAGCAAAGATCAGTCACCGATACAGTTTTTTTTTCAGCCCACTAAATCACATTGTAGTGTTATGTTACTTACATACCATTTTAACTATTTTAAATTTATTTTTCCATTCTGTTTTCTATTTTCTGCATTCATCTCAAAACTAGATATTTTGCATCACCTTTATTTCCATAGGAACCTGTAACATTTTTAAACCATAAGAACACAATAACAAATCATTTTCACGTTGTATTTTCACGTTATCAGCACTTTTTAAATCGGTGTCAATGGAGTCTACCTTTTTCGGTCTTTTATTTAGTTCTCCGTAACTGCAATTTCGGGCTTCGTGCGCGCTGTTGCGCTACCTTTTTTTCCTATATCAATAATATCTCATTTTTCATTTAAATCTTGCCGTTTCTCTATTACGAGCCTAAAACCAAAATTTGACATGTTTTGACATCGTTGTTTATCTGGTTGTCATGGCAATTTTTATTCAAATATCGTTACCGGCCTGATGTTTTTACTTCAAAAATACTCTTTTCTTCTTGGCCATTTACAAAAATTTGCTTTTAATTTAAATAATTTCAAATAATTTCTCGTTCTTATCCCAGAACCGTCAAAAAGTATAAAAGCCGAACAATCGGCCAATAGAGGTTCTCACTTCAGCTTTTATACGAGAAGCACCTCTTAAAGGCTTTATCCGCACTGCCTCGGGATCTTGCAAGCCTCTGCCCTCTCCTGAAGTCGTCGCCTAGCCACGCCTACGCCTCCACCTACTAGTGCCCGCGCTATCTTCGGCCGCTGTGTGTGCTTGCCTCAAGCGCTGCGTGTGCCTACTCCAGACGCTGCGTGTTCCTACTCCAGACGCTGCGTGACTACTCCGGGCGCTGTGTGTGTCTGCTCCGTGCGTTGTGTGTGCTTACTCCGAGCGCTGTGTGTGCCTACTTTAAGCGCTGCGTGTACCTGCTCAATACGCTGTGTGTACCTACTCCAGACGCTGCGTGGACCTACTCCAGACGCTGCGTGTCTACTCCAGGCGCTGTGTGTGCTCATTCTGGTCGCTGTGTGTGCCTACTTCAAGCGCTGCGTGTACCTAGATTAGACGCTGTGCATCTACCACAGGCATAGCCTGTGCATACATTGTTTCCGTACTCATTTATCTTTATTAACTTTTTTTTTAAATTGTAATTCACTATCATCACTACAGCCCATCATCACCTTCATACCTTTTTTTTTATAAAAGAAACTGTAAATATCTTTACAAATTTTAAATAAATTATTTTCTTTTTGGTTGTTTCGTTGTTAGGTTAGGTTCTATAGTTTTTAATTGTCGCTCCACGACAACATTTAACGTGGCTCGACATCATCAGACGACCTTTCGACACTTGGCTATGGCCCTTGAGTTTGGTGGAAAATGAGGAAAGAAAAAATAAAAAAATACATTAGAAATAATAATCTAATACTTTTATACTTACTGGTACTGGTACTACCAGAAAATATTGTCGGTATACTGCACTTTTTCAAAGTGGTGCAGTTCTCATGTCTAATAAAACAGTCGTCTGTGAAATGTTTGGAACAAATATGATCGTTTTGTTTCGGACGCCAATTCACAATATGTATGCTTTTAAGCCATAATTTTAGTCTAGGTTCAGTTGGAAACCTGTTAATTAATAAACATTTGATAATCGTCTGTTGTTGGCGACTTTGTTTGTTAACATATGTGGGTAGGAAAGAACATCGATAAGTATTATAGACAAGGAACTCGACAACCCTATTAAAATTTTATTGTTTATCAAAACTCAGTAATATACAGCCAAAAATGTTGGTATATATGATATTAAGATTAGTAACAAATTTGTAAGTACTTACATTATCAAATATTTTTAATTTGTTTAATATTTGCTGCAAATTCACTTACTTGTGAAATGTTATACCACTTCCCTTTTGGTAACGAGTTTTACAGATTACGCACACTCTCATTATTAATAAAAATAATACTTATTATGTAACTAATATTATACACAATTAAACGACATAAAATACTTTCGTTTTTTAGTTTAAAATTTAAAAATAAAGATTTATTAAATAAGACAATTTAAATATGACAACAAACTTTGGCATATTATGTCAATTTTATTTTTCAAGACATCCTTTAGCAACGCTTCAAATTGGCACAATCATTTTCTATGGTATAGCCAGTCCAGTGTACTTGTATATATAGAGGTCAGTGTTGATTATAGTGAAATATTTATTTATTTTTGGTATACTTATTTTAATTAAAGTTCTTAATAGTTATTTCAATGATTTAATTTTTCCCTACTCAAAATACTAGCGCTATGTTTCCATAATATAAAATAATCAATAAATATTTTTCATTTTGTATACCATTTTTAAAGGAGGATTAGAATTCCGCGGCTACAGTTCCGGGATTGTAATGCTTAATATTGAAACCCAATTCCGGAATTGAAAAACGGTCCGATACTCAAGCCCTAATCCTGAGATACCTCTCTCGCCTCCTTCACATCCATATCTCTTAATTTGGCCCATTTTATTTATAATAATACTTAAAATATAATAATTATTTAATAATAGTAAAATAATATAAACCAATGTCGCCGTAACTCAACAACCCCGATTCAGTTAATAAAACCTCTAACAGAACTCATCTTAATGATAGATGTAATAATAATAAAAAATCCTTCATTGCATACCAAAATTTGTTAAAGATACGCAGAAAATGTCTTAAAATCCATGTAAGTAAAAGTAGGTAATAAATTAAATAGACATTACTTCAAGGGCTGCTTGACCGAGGCACTAGGTACACGGATATAAACATCCACCCAGTGCCTCTGCTATGTTTCTAAAGTTAAATTTGGAATATATCTGGTTTATTGTCCATAAAATAATATTAAACAAAAAATAAATTTGTATTTGCTTTTGTGTCGTCGGCAGCTGTCGATGAAGGAGTGGGACATCCCGTACGACGAGCTGAAGCTGTTCGAGGTGATCGGTACGGGGCGGTTCGGCACCGTGTACCGCGGAAGCTGGCACGGTGCGGTGGCCGTTAAGCTGCTGCACGTGCACTCGCTCACCGACCACTGCCTGCAGCTCGACACCTTCAAGCACGAGGTACGTGCCTTTGCCTTCACTAGTCAAGCTGCTGCACGTGCACTCGCTCACCGACCACTGCCTGCAGCTCGACACCTTCAAGGACGAGGTACTTGTCTTTGCCTTCACTGGTCAAGCTGCTGCACGTGCACTCGCTCACCGACCACTGCCTGCAGTTCGACACCTTCAAGCACGAGGTACTTGCCTTCGCCTTCACTCGTGAAGCTGCTGCACGTGCACTTGCTCACCGACCACTGCCTGTAGCTCGGCACCTTCAAGCACGAGGTACGTGCCTTAGTCTTCACTCGTCAATCTGCTGCACGTGCACTCGCTCACCGATCATTTTAGCCTGCGAGAGAATAAGATAGAATGTAGTAGTTTGTGTAGTATATATATATATATATATATATATATATATATATATATATATATATATATATATAGTCATTGGTTAGATGATTTATAATTAGAGATTAAAGAGATATTAAGTGTTTAACAGCAAGTTTACTAGCTGTCTGTTATAGGATCTGGTACTGCAAGTAAATAAATCTACAGAATTAAATTTTTTGTTGTATGTGTCAACCATACGATGAAGGGGTGATCTGATACCAGCGTTTGTCCGAGATCTTGGCACAGCAAAGAGTGAGTGAGGACGCAAAGAACGCATACGTGGCCGAGATGGTACGGAGTAACTAATTCGATTAATGATATCTGCGCAATCATACTTGTTATTGCACAGATCATAAAGTAATCTTGCCTCAAGTTGAGTGCGCCTAGACCTTAAGTCTAAGAGCTTATATTTTGTTAAAAGGAGCACATATGATAAACGCTCACGGTGATATTTATAATTAATGCGATGCAAGAACTTTTTTTGTACCATTTCAATGCTATGATTATATTTATTATAAAGTGGGTTCCATACAGGCGCTCCGTACTCCAATTGTGGCCTGACCAAAGATTTAAAAAGATAGATTAAAGTGAAGGGGTTTCTAAATTCAGTGGAAGAACGCATAACAAGTCCGTACATTTTAAAAGCTTTACTAATTATGTTTTGTATATGAATATCAAAATGTACTCCAATGGTTTGGGCACGTTGAACGAATGAGTGAAGACCGAATGGTGAAGAAAATATATAGAGCGAAAGTAAATATTAAAAGGTGTCGAGGTAGACCGAGACTAACTTTCGAAGACCATGTGAGCAAATTGCTCGAAGAGGGGAGGGTCAAGAGTACTCGGATACCTAGACGTGCATGTATGAAGAAGTTAATGAACCTGAAAGAAGCGAAAGAGGTATGTAAGGATCGTGACACTTGGCGATCTGTTCTCTCTGGCTACCCCGTTAGGGATTGTGCGTGACGATAAGTAAGTAAGTAAGTAATATCAAAATGTAATTTGTTATCAAAAGTCACTCCCAAATCCCTTATATTATTCACCCTTACAATATCTGTACCGTTAAGAGAATAGTTAAAGTAGCTTATATTCCGCTTTTTTGTGAAAGTGATTACTTTACATTTATTTAAATTGAGTCTTAAATTATTAAGAGCACAGTAATTGTGAAATCTATCAAGGTCTTCTTGAAGCAAATAGTGATCCTCTATCCTATCGATGCATTGGTATATTTTGAGATCATCAGCATATAAAAGGAACCGACTATTTTTAAAGCAATTTTTAACATCATTTATGAAGATCACAAACAAGAGAGGACCCAAAGTGGAGCCCTGTGGGACGCCAGAAGTGACATTTGTAACATCTGACTCCAAACCTTTAATTACAACCCTCTGCGTTCTATTAGAGACGTAAGATCTGAACCAACGCCAGAGATTGCCGCGTATACCATTGAAAGCAATCTTCTCCAATAGTATTTTATGATCAACAGTGTCAAATGCTTTCCGGAAATCAGTATAAATACTGTCAGTTTGTGTATTGGTGTCAAGCGCACTAAACAAATCTGATGTGTAAGTGATAAGATTAGTTATAGTAGATCGCCGTTTAACAAAACCGTGTTGTTCATCTAGGATAACATTATGCAATAGGGGGTAAATAGCATCATGCACCAAACGCTCAAAAACTTTGGAAAGAATGGGCAGTATTGATATTGGTCTATAATTCATAACGTCTCTTTTTGATCCATCCTTGAAAACTGGGACTATTCTTGCACTTTTCCAAATGTCAGGAAATGTTCCATCAGATAAGCATTTATTGTAAAGATAGCACAAAGGAAGATCGATTACAGATGCAGTTACCTTGAAGAAAACACCTGGTATGTTATCCATCCCAGCGCCCTTCGATACATCTAACGTTTGCAGAGCTTTACGTACCTGAGATCTAGTCACTTTTATGTTATGAATAGTAAAGTCAGATGTATTATCAAATGGTATGCAAATATCATCAATATCGAAATCATGTGGTACAGATGATCGTTGAAACACAGATTGAAAGAATTTGCTAAACAGATCACAGGACTCTTTTGGACTATGAGCAATAGAACCTTTATATTGTACACTACTTGGGATCTCTGAAATGTTACGGCGTTGAGATATAACTTCCAAAAGTATTTAATGTTATATTTTATGCTATTTTCAACCTTCGCCATGTAAGTTTTGTAGCATTTTTCTGATACTGTTTTAAACTTTTTTCTATATGTTGAAAATATATTATAATTTGAATTGTTGTTATATTTTTTCATTTTAACCCAAGCTCGATTTTTTTTCTTGAATATATTTATTAATTCAGGAGTAAACCAGGCAGGATACGAAGAAGCCCTAATATACTTTTTAGGTACATGTAAATTAATAATACTGTAAATTTTTCATAAAATAATGAAACTGCTTCCTCAGCACTTTTATTTAAAAATAAGACATCCCAATCAATATTCACTATTTTTTGCATAATTTCATTATAGTCCGCGTTTCCATAACAGTAGTTGAGATATGGTTTAAGCCGGATGTATCCATGATTTGCATCATACGCAACCGATACACAAAAAGGTGGGTGATGTTTATCCGCAGGAACTAATGCATTTGATATCGGTGACAACTCACAGTCCGTTTTATTAGTGAAAAAAAGATCCAAAATACGGCCTTTGTCGTTTCTTAAGTTTATTTGAGAGCAATTTAATACCGCCATAAAATTATTTATTTGTATGTGAGATTGGTTAAGATCGCTGATACAAGGATATTGCCCATAGGAATTATTATTTATCCAAACTAAGTCAGGTAAATTAAAGTCCCCAACAATAAAATAATCTGTTACACTAGTATCCACGTCAAGCAACTTATTTTGTAACATATTTAAGTAACTAAGTCTACTAAGTAAGTAAACGTCATGGCATTGTTTTGGCGGAATGTAAACTGCACCTATAATTAAACACTTTTTCGCAAATTTAAATTCGATGAGTATTAGGTCGATAACGGGTGGAAGCGGGGAGGATGTCATAGTGGCAGGTGCGCAGCCGGCAGAGCACAGTGTGCGCTGGATCGCGATCAACACACCACCTCCGTCACGGCGGCCGCTTCCCGCTCGATCTTGATCCGCACGAAATACCTTATACCTATTGTCTATGTATTCATTATCGGTTATGTCTGCATGCAGCCACGTTTCAGTTAGTATTATTATATCGTATGATTGAGTAAGTATATTCATAAAAAGTGTATGTAATTTGGTTCTAAGGCCACGACAATTCTGGTAATAGATAGAAATATGCTTATCCATTTTTAAATATAACAATATTATGTGTTGTTAGTAAAAGATAGTTAAAATTATAAAAAAGACTACTTAGATTGTGGTTATTATAGGTTATTGCATACCAGAATCGCCTTACTTTAGTAATATAAATAAGTTTAAATAGTAACCAGTAAAAAATATATTTTATTTCTCCTACTTGACACATATCTGTATATAACGAGCTTAATTTTAGTAAACATGCACAAATAGTATAATCGCCCGATAGTCACATGGTTGAACATTCATTATTTAGATAAGTATAGCTAAGACAAAACAACATCAGTAGAAAAGATAACTTAGGATTTAATTTTCTTGAGATCTTGCTCCCTTCGTACAGCAAAAATAGGAGATGTCTCAGTTTGACACACCAAAACAGTACCGTGCTTAATCCATGTGAATTTATAATTGTGCTTAGTGGCTTGTTGACGGCACAATCGAAATAATTGCTTGTTTTTAGCTGTAAGATGTTCGTTTACGTACACATTATGTATAGTACCAGGTACCGCCAGCTGGTCTGATTTTAAACCTTTATTTGCCCGTGCTGCCGTGATGAAGTTGTCGCGGATTATTTTCGTTGTAAATTTTATAATAACATTTTTTGGACGCGAACACTTTTTATCGAAATGTGGCGCTCTATGGGCTGATACAATGTCCGATTTGCTGACAGGGTGTTTGATGACACAACCAATCTTTTCAATAATAGATAGAAGGTTTTCATCACGTCGTTCTGGTAAGTTAGCAATCTCGATTCTCGACGTTATAAAGCCGCGCCTGTTGCTCCATTGCATCAATTTTATCTTGTAATAGGTTAATCTGGCTGGTTACATCATCGTTCGATCTCAGCTGGCTTTCTACCTGTGTCAGACGCGTTTCAATACTATCCTGCCTTTCCATCGTATAAGATAAGGATTTGTCGATTGTATCCAATCTATCTCCCAATTCTTTAAAGGAGTTACTTATAGTCGCTGATATTTTCTTTAGCTCTCTATCAATAACTGTATCGATTGAATTTTTGATACTTTCGGCAATGGTGATGTCCAATTGTAATTTCCATGAGCTGAGCTGATCATTAATTTTTTGCTCAACGAACTCTAGTACCGCCTTATCATTTTTATCATCAGGCTGCTTACGTTTTCGGAGACTCACAAAAGTATTATCATCAGCGCCACACGTTTCGGGTAGTTCTGGATTTGACGAATATTTTAGCCTCTGTGCCGGAGGTGTTGTTGGTGGCGGAGTACGCTGCATCGTATTAGTTCGTGTGTATGACAAAAACAAATAATCTACTCTGTCCTTTCTTAGCGGGGGTGAAGTATGCGCGCCCCGCTGCAACGAGTCCAAGAAGCGATGCCAAAATAGGACAGAGAAAGTGATCCGAGTGAACAAGCGATATGCCCACAATACGTCACTGTTACAGCAACACACACTATTTTCGCACTTACACGCAAGACAATAAAGTATAAATTACAATGTTCTATAATGTTAAATTGTGCATTAAATTTTTCACACGTTCTCTCTATATGGGTCCCGCACGACGAAGTATATATATAACATATTTTTAATTTAATTTCAGAATTGGAGCTATGCTGCACCTATATTATAGATGTAGCATATATTTTTGATACAAAGAGTTACTGAATGGGAAAGAACTGACTCCTGAAATACAGGGTATCCTAGTTTGGGAGTCAGGGCTCAATGATGTTGTATCAAATTATGAATGTCAAATAAAGAAATTATTATTATTATAGGTCTGCTCCACTTAGGTAATTCTGTGAAAAATCTAAGACATTTTTACTGTTAAAAAACATTTTATATACGTGATGTGTGTGGTTGTGCGCAGGTAGCGACATTCCGCAAGACGCGGCACGAGAACCTGGTGCTGTTCATGGGCGCGTGCATGAAGCCGCCGCGCCTCGCCATCGTCACGTCGCTGTGCAAGGGCATGACGCTGCACACGCACATCCACCTGCGCAAGGACAAGTTCACCGCCAACAAGAGCGTGCTCGTCGCGCAGCAGATCTCGCAGGTGCCGCGCAACTTCATACCCAGTACCACCCTACACACTACACCTTTCTTTTGTTATTATTGTCATCTATGCTCATGCAAATACTAATAAAAATGTAAGTGCTATAGAAAAGTAGACTCTCATAACACACGTTTTTACTATTAAAAGGAGACCCATCCCCCCGGTTATAATTTTGTATGATCATTTACCGAATAATATTTTGTTATTCTATATTAGTCATCATCATTGTCATTACAGTCCCTCACAAGTCCACCGCTGAACATAGGCCTCTCCCAAGGAATTCCATAAAAGCACGGTCCAGAGCCACCTGCATACATCGACTTCCTGCATGTCTTACCAGGTCGTCACTCCATCTAGTGGGGGGTCGCCCTACACTTCGCCTGCCGGTACGAGACTGTCACTTCAAAACGTTTTTTCCCATCGGTTGTCGATTCTTCGAGATATGTCTATTATGTTTATGCTATGTATATTGGCTTATGTCTATTATTAATATTGGGGTATTAATATAGTTTTCTCATTTAATTATTTATTTAAACTTCGTTGAACAAATATGAATTGTAGGAGAAAAAAATAAGTATAAACAAAATATCTATATGAAAAATAACATCTGGATAGGCTGTATAAACATATGTCGGAATATACAACTAGATAAGGCCAATTCTAATATAGGAAATACAATAGGGAATAGTAAATACCAATACAAAGTCTTTATTTGCATGAAACACAGTTTACGGGGTGTTAATTAAATATCTATAATGTACATGTGCTTAGTCTGCTCGCAGACGTGCAAATATTTAAAACAAAAAATATGTATAAGTGAAGCACATAAGTCATTAAACTAATTTTTCCATTCTAAACATTCTTTTAGGCTATAGAAACAATTGCCAAGAACCATTTCGTTAAATAATTTTTTAAGAGGCTCCTTCTTTTTCTTTTAATTTCATGGGTAATGTGTTATATAACAATATGCTCATGTTATATTATACATTTCTCTTATACATATCTTTATTAGAGGGAGGTTGATGATGATATTAAGTCTGCATATTTACTTCTTAAACGCCTTGTAATATCTTGGCGGGTTTTAAAATACTTAGGGAATGATTTGACAAAAAGACAGGCTTCTCTGATATATAAACTAGGTAATGGAAGAATATTATATTTTTTAAAGTAAGGTTTACAACTATCTAAATACAAAATGTTGCATAAGGCACGAATGCATCGTTTTTGAACTAAAAGTGCTCTTTCTACCTCAACAGGTTACCCCAAAGCAATATCCCATAGCTAAGTACCGATGACACGTATCCGTGGTACGCTGTGCGGTTAAAGCAAAAGCAAAACGTTGAAGCTTTTTACAAACGATATCAATATGCTCCTTCCAGTTCAGATGTGTATCAATATTTACTCCCAAAAATTTAAAGTTATGAAGAATTCTTTATCGATTTTGTTATTGTCGTAAAGAATATTAGTGTTGTTTAGATGACCTGTATGATCTAAATTGCATAAATTTAGTTTTTTGTAGATTGACCCTTAAATCGTGAGCCTCCAACCATTCGGGATATTCGTTAAAGCCGTATTTGCAAGCGAATCCAATGAGTAATTATCATCACTTAACAATTATAGTAGTATCGTCTGCAAAAAGGATACATTTGTGTGAAGTGACATTGGAAAGGTAATTAACATACAATAAAACTAGCTTGCCAGGCAGACGTTGTTCTGGCCTTTTAGACGACCCTTTCTCATGTCCTATTAAAAATCCTTAAATTCGCAAAAAAATAATTGTGGATCACTCATGGGCAAAAAACTATCCTATCTCCCAAGTTGGGCCAAACTGTACACGGTGTGCAAATTTTATTAAAATCGGTTAAGTGGTTTAGGAGTCCATCGCGGACAAACAACGTGACACGTAATTTATATATATTAAGACTAGCTTGCTAGGCAGACGTTGTTCTACCCTTTTAGACGACACTTTGTCATGTCCTATTAAAAATCCTTAAATTCGCAAGAAAAAAATTGTGCGTCAGTCAGGGGCATTAAAACTGTCCTATCTCTCAAGTTGGACTAAACTGCACACGGTGTGCAAATTTGACTAAAATCGGTTAAGTAGTTTAGGAGTCTTATCGCGAACAAACAACGTGACACGCAATTTATATATATTAAGATAATAAAGTACCGAGTATACTACCCTGTGGTACGTCTGTTTTTTTAAATAATGATTGAGAACAATGAGTTTCTTTTATAAAATGTTATTTTTTGTAATGATTTCTTATATTTACGCGAACACTACACATTGAAATAATACTCGTTTTTACGGAATTTATCGCGTATATTTAACTTTTTAATACCCGACGTTTCGAGAGCTTTACAGCACCCATGGTCACGGGAAGGACTGAGATGTTTAACGTCCAGATGTCATAGTTAACCGCGGTTACCATAGATTAAAATTTAACTTTTGTTCCGATCTACACAGTATGAACTTATGGTATCATGAAGCCTTGCAGTTGTATGCTTGGGTTGGGATTTAATTTTATTTATTATAGGATCCCAAGCAGATGGTAGCACCCAGCCATCTTCTCTATTGAAATTAGGGTGTTTTTTGATTTCAATAGCCTCGCGAATCATCCTTGGAAGGAATCGGTGTTCTTTAGCG